>CM060183.1:22757384-25228217 GCA_030549335.1 Pontederia crassipes
GACTACTTATCTGTAAGTTTGACTAGCTTATAAGCTTAGCCAAACGACCTCTTATCAGCTTATAAGTGCTTTTCTAAATTATAACCAGGCTTATTGTAAAAGCACTAATAATGTTTGTATGATATCATTATAAAAGATAATGATGTATAAAAAAAGGTAACTTTCTAATATTCTTATTTCTTCAATGGATGACCGTTAAGAGTGGGTTTTTTCTTGGGTTTTGAAGCCGAGTAAAGCCTGACAGTAGTGTCAGTTTCCTTTCTTCAACATTCTTTAATTTATAATTCCTTTTCCTTGTAGAACTCAAACTAAGGAAAAAAAGACTAATGTGCTTATTAAAATTTAAAACTATAATGTCTC
Source organism: Pontederia crassipes (assembly GCA_030549335.1). Classification (NCBI taxonomy): domain Eukaryota; kingdom Viridiplantae; phylum Streptophyta; class Magnoliopsida; order Commelinales; family Pontederiaceae; genus Pontederia; species Pontederia crassipes. The sequence goes on from CM060183.1 coordinate 22,757,745, forward strand.
TGCTGCATTTAGCATGGTAGAACTCTCTGGTTTTGGTCTTACCCTGTTCCACTTTCACTGCCTTAAAAAAAAACATTGATATTAGGAACTAGGAAAATTCTGGGCAACTATGTGCAATATGATTGAAAAATCTGTTTATTTTTTGACAGGATGCAGAGGACAAAAAGATAATAGTTTGCGATGAGAAGTTGAAGAAGATATTTGGAGGAAAAGATCGTGTTGGATTCTTGGAGATCGCAGGCTTGCTTAACCCTCATTTCGTAAAATGAGTTTTTCTAACCTGGTCTGTACCAGGATTATCATCATTTTCCTAGTTAAAAACATGCATGGGATAGTGAAGGGAAGTAGCGTGAAATTGTCCAATATTTTGCCTTTTGTTTTACTACAAGGTTCCATCCCTCGTAGTTTTTGGAACAATTACAACCTCAGTGTTCTATTTATTGCAACTCTTCCTCCTGTCAACAAATTCTCAGTTATTTTGGCGGACCAACTGTTCACGTCCCATTGCTGGCATGTTAAGGTTTGACGAAAGAAGTTGATGTCTCCTTTTTTCTTAGCGATAATATATCCATGAATGCAGTTGGGTGAAAAGAATGTTTCTGGTACAGTATCCAACTACATCATAAACTCGAGCTGAGGCCAATTTATGGGCACGGATTGATGCCATTTAATATTGCTGTTCTCTGTACTACTCAGGGTCCTGAAGGTATGCCACTGGTGGAATGTCACACAGTACATATTGATTCTGAGGTCTCACGCAAATGTGGTCATGAGTGCTATATAGAATTGTGCTGAGTTAATAGATTGCACGTCAAGAAAGGGTTTTAACACCTCATAGCATGACTACATATCTGCAAAGTAACTAATGCTATTGTACGTGATGAACAGGCAAAATTAACATACAAAAGTAATTATTATATTGCCTTTCCAGTTAAGTTCGTTTTGTACTAAATTCTTTGTATATATAATTCAAGGTGTCACGTATTTTTCATATATCATCCTTTTTCACCTTTTTTTTGGACGATTTCGTCTCTGCTGTGTTATTACTAGCAGTCGCCATTTCGAGCTTTGAGAGATTATTTTTGAAGAAAAATATTTATTTTGTATATCTTATATCATCAATCAAATGAGTCATTTGCTAATAATATTAACCTCTACGAAACAATATACACACATATGCATCGAGCCATGGTGCATAATTTACAGTTAAAATTGAAAGGGCCTGAAACCCTAACATGCTTTTGCATATTGGATTGGAACATATACTCAGACCTCATTGTCATGTCACATATACAACTGATTTAACCAATCGAATTTATTCTGTCATGGATGGGCGTCGTCACTCGGCAAATTTATGGGTAAAGTTAAAGTTGGAAAAGCCATGCATGAGATGCATCCTGTTCTAGCAAAGGAAGTTGAGATAATATAGTTTTATGAACAAAGACATAAGAACAGAAAGTTTGGGGAATAAAGCATACAAATTAGATATAAAAAAAGAAAGACAAAGCAATGAGGAAGTACCAAAGATTTGGATTTCATTAGATATTGCTTACAGGAGATGGACTTCGTCCCAAATCTTTTTTCCTGGTGTTATGAATTATTAGCACATGATTAATTTGGTATTTGGATGAAAATCTTGATCAGCACTCAAAGTTATTATGTTCATGCGAGAATAAAAAAAAAAGTAAGGCAAAGATAACAAACACTTTGGACACATTAGATAACATTGTAAAGTGCCATTTTGTCTTGCTCCATTAGTGGACAGTGCTACACGAAGAAGCCATCTTAAAATTCTCAATAGCATGGTAGGCTTTGAAAAAGTAAAACTAGTTAGTGCGAAAGAAGTAAGAAAACAAATAATTCACAGGTACGAGAGTGAGATAAACAATTCCACCAATTTGACGGAATAGCCTCTCTCATTTTGTTATTCATGGGACTAATTTTTTTAAATACCTAATTTGCCCTCGAAGGATAATCTGGTTTGATGGAATAAGGTTCTGCAACTAAACATGACCTTAGTGGTTAGTACAAAAAAAAAGAAGTCATCCTCTGCAGATTAACTGTGGTTTTTTTTTGTTACAACGTTCTGGTAATTTAATTCGAGAGATGTCATATCTTATACATGATATAAATCTCTAGTCAAATTGTTAGGCATTGCAGCAAACTCTAAATTTATCTGCAGCATGCACAAACAAGGAACGCAGTGACTGGGGCAGATGGCCTTATTTCCCAGGACAGCTACGATACATACACCGAGTGACCAAAACATAATTTGTTTCCTACCTCTCTACTCTCTCCCTCTCTCTCTCTCTCTCTCCATAGTGAATTTGGCCGCTCCTGCTACTTGGTCCTAATTCCAACTCATAAAGCACGATGTTTGTTTTTTCTGATTTCAGTATCTATGATCTGACCTCAAGGATGCATTGTCTACATCTAAGAGTAGGGAGCGTAGCCTTGAACAATCAACAGCATTGTCATCTGAAGAGAATTGTAAAAAGGATGGTTCAGTAGTGCACATCTGTACATGGCCCCCAATCATCCTCTGAGGATGTATGATAATTGGATACGTGGTACTACTTAGGCCCCCCCTAAGAACTAGATGAAGATAGCGCTCACAGTAACAAGACAAGATATGTGGATGATACTCCAGAAAGGACCAAAGGAACATTAATTATTTCGTCGTTCTATGACAAAATCAATACAAAGTATACTTTTCCTATTAGTAAAGAGGTAGAGTTCAATCAAAGATCTTGTGACCTTTCCTGACTGCTCAGTTGATCATCCTCTGGTTGATTTTTAGATATAATTATGGGGTCTGGTTTGATCCCTTGAGTTAATAATGCACTAAGCTTTGATTACTTCTGCAACCAAGTTTCCATGGACACCGAGGTGAACTCGGATTTTTTATATCATCTTAACATGCATTTTGGCACCTGGTGATGACACGGCTTCAGATGTAGCTACTACTTTTAAAAAGAATTGAGTTATTAACTTACCAAACCACCACCCACAAGGCCACATGTACCCGGCTGCAGGAGATAAAGGAGCATTACACTTGTTTATTCATCCACTGGAACTTTGGATACCAGAAGCTAATCCATCATAGTAGTACTGTTCCAGGCTTCCATCTTATATCACCTCCTCCTTAAAGGAGATAAGGATCATACTTCGGAAGCTTCCTAGTCTCATAAAGAAATGGGGGCCTCTTACGTGACAACACTGTGTGTGTGTGTGTGAGAGAGAGAGAGAGAGGGAGTTGAGTGTATGTACACAATATTAAATTCTAACTAGTAAAACATGAAGAAGAGCTCACCATTATCAACTTCAGCGCAGAACACTGAGAAAAAAAATACCATAGCGTTTAATGGGGATTCAGAACTACGGAGTTATTGATGTCATGATGCTTACTCAGCTTGGGCCAAGGCGAAGCTTAGGCTTCTGGTCCTTGGTCAATAAAGGCAAACAAAACTTTAGCAGCTGCCACCACACAACAACACACCACACCATCCTGTTGCAGCATACCCTCTCCACCTGAGGATGAGGTGTGGACCCTTTACCATTTACCAACCACGAGGGCTGATCACACAAAAAGAGAAAGAAGGAAGGATTCTTTATGGACAAGATGATCTCAGCATCCTTGAGGAATATGATTTGTTTTACATGACATCAACTTCTGCATCTCACAAGGACTCCCAGAAGCAGCATATGAAGTCTGAGCACCTAGAGACCTACTCCTTGACAACAATGACAATGGCTTACAAGTTACAGCAACCCAGAGCTGTCACCTCTGCCTTGTTGCATCCTCTAATGCTGAAATTGTAAATTGGAAGAACGCAATTGAAATTGTAAATTGGAAGCACAGAGAAATTGAGAATCAGACTCATGTCAGACTAAAAAAATAGAAGCCTGAAGAAGCAGCAAGAAATATTTCTGAATATTTGATCAATGCAACAAATGCTTAATCAAATATATCTTCTTCAGAGTATAAAGATTCAGCAATGCCTTTAAGTTTCTAGGCCTGCCAAAAATTATGCTCCTATCTACAGAGGACAGCTACATCGACAAGCTTCTGCCAAGTCTCTATGCTAAATTAGGATCTACCAAGCCTAAGTTCCATGGCAATTTAAGTCAGTTAAATAACATAAAAACAAGCACTATAAACACTGTGATAGAAAATACTCCTTAATCTCAATTCTAGGCCTCAACTCTCCATGCAACCTTATCCCTTGAATCCAGTGGCCTTTCGGCAGCTGCAACTCTTGCGCGATGGCCAACGCTGGCCTTTGTTCTTTCTCCTTGAGCGAGTTCACTGATCTCACTGATGGAACCGCATCGTAGGTCTGCAGGAGGAATGAAACAGTCCACCGAAAGACCAAGAACATTGAAGGCTATCTCCTCGATGGTCCACGCTTCCTCCATCCTGGTCTTGGTGTGGCTCATGGCGGCCTCGCCGAACCTGAAGAGAGTGACGACGGAACGCCCAGAGTGGGCGATCATTATGCCTTCCACGGGGCGGTAATCGTCCAGGTAGGAGTTAATGGTGGTCTCCCAGTACACTGCATCGCCACCGGAAGTAGGTTGGATCCTCGTGAGATGCGAGTCCTCCATGTGGACCAGTAGCCCCGTCCGCTGGCTGAAGTAGCCGAACAGGACGTGCCGAATGATCTCGGCAGGTCCCTCGCTGCGAGCTTTCAGGGTATGTGGATCAGCACAGAGCTTTAGGATGAAGCAATCCTCACCATTGACCTTCTTCTCACCGATGCACCGAGCATTGGCGAACACGCACGCCGTGGTCAATGGATCAAGACCCTGTCCGAAACACGCAGCAGCAAATCAATGAACAAAAGATGGAGTCTTTAGCAAGCGATTCCATTAACGCACCGCGAAGTAAAATGTGAAAAAGCTGTAGCTTGCTTTTTTTTCTTTGGCTCCTAATTTGAGCAGTTCATGCGATTCATACCTGGAGAGCACGTCGCAGGGGACGCACAGGTCCCTTAGCCGCGTGAGCGCCGAGCCAGGGTGTATGCCGCCAGACGAGCTTTCCGTTGGAGCCGGCGTGCACCTTGCTACCTCCCACAGCTAGCTCGACGTACCACATGTCCGGGGCCATCTGCCAGAGCACGAAGCTGCCGGACTCCGTGGCGCGCGAGCCGCCGCCGCTCCGGTTCTTCATGACCTTGGTCGCCGTCTCGAACTCTGATGCCAACATCTTCACCTTTCCCATGGCGTAGGCATTCCGGATTGAGCTCTGGAGTCGTAGGCCACCGGAGGCCGCCGTGTACTGCTGCACTATGTACTGCGCCGACGAAGTTTCCTGGAAAACGAATTTAAAAAAATGGAGCTAAAGAAAGAGGACAGAGGAACACCTCGTAATCTGATAGTAGAAGAAAGCAAGATGCGTTTTTTAAGCTAACAAGGTTCCAGACGCGTGCACTTCTACAAGAGAAGGCACAGTTTTTTCTACCACCAAAATGGAAAGTTGAGCCCAGAAAACGACGCAAACCGAAGAAATTAAGAACTGGGACGTCGGGGTGTCTGGAGACGCCATTAATGGCCAACAACGAGAGCTATAGGGCGTAAAGATACCATTTTGGAAGCAAAGCAGTTTTACGACCCAGAAACGGAAAAACACAGTGCAGAAAGACGGCATTGTAAACAACGTAACGAAGGGGACACGCTTACTATGGGGGTGTCCTTGATGCTGAGATGCGGAAGCGGGTCGGCGACGCTGACGTGAACGGGGGCGAGCGGGGCGCCCATGACACCTAGCAGAAGGCGGAGGTCCGACCCCCGGAACGAGGAGGAGGAGGACGACGACCCCCCGGCGGCTGAGGATGACACGGATGGCGCCCGGGAGAGCTGACCGCGGACCCATTGCCCCCACCCCTCCCTCCGGTGCCCCCCGCCGGCGGCGGCCGCGGCGCCCTCGCCGTCTTCGCCGTCAGGGCCTTCCATGAGTGGCGCCAGGGACTCGCCCACTGGCCGCAAGCTGCCGGATCTCGCGAACGGCTGCGGCTCGGAGAGCTCCGAGAGTGAGTGGTGGCGGGCGTGTCCGCCCTTCCTCCGGCGCGGCAGGAGCAGCAGGGCCGCCGCCGTCGCCGCGGGCGACGGCGAGTGACTCCTCCGTTCTGACGACGGAGTCTTCGGCCGGGACCTCGCCGGAGACAGCCCCCGAACGACCTCCTCCTTGAGCACCGCGAAGAAACCTTGCTTCCGCTCCATGACGTCCGGGTGACGGATCCGCTAAACTCGCACCAACGGCAAGGTGGTCACCTTTATTAGTTTTATTTATATCGGCGGCAACGGGCAGGGACGGGAATGCGAAACCTTGTCTTCGGAGGGGCTCTGTGGGAAGTATCAAAAAAAGGAGGAGAGGAAGCCGCAGACAACGAGTGACCGCTGGCACTGTGACGGGAGCTTTTGTCGAAGAGAAGCAAAGAGGAGGGTGAGGGGGGTGGTGGTGGTGGTGGTGGTGGTGGGATAAAAGAAAACAAAATTGAACACTAAATATTGATTAAAGTCGCTAATAAAGAAATGGAATGGACCATAGCAATAATTAAGTTTGTGTAAATAGTTCTTTTTAATATATATATATATATATATATGTTTAATCAGTCACGGAATAATATTTTTTTTGATGAATTTTTACGGCTGTATTTTTAACGAATCATTCTTTCGTACTGGTGATAATAAATAAATAAATAATGCTAAAATAAAAAGAAGGTAGATAAAGGGATGTAGGAAACAATAATTTAAGACACTTAAATATTTTTTTAAAAAAAGTGTAAATAGAATGGACAGGACAAAATCAAGTCTGAGCTCTGCGAGGATTCCTTGCTATTATTGGAAAAAGATAGGGATACCGTTACCGTCTCGTAGAGTAAGAAGCCGGAGACCCGTATGAAACGGGGGCACGAGTGGCTCCGCCTGTACCGACTACCGAAGCAGGAAAGACTCGTGGTAAGGACACGGCGAGTGAGCAGAACACCGCCTCCCGGTTGGAGCCGTGATTTGTTTAGAGTGGGCACGTGGAGGTCCGACAGTTGCTGGGATCACGTGTCTGGCGTTTCGACTGAAAACCCCATTTTAATATTGTGGATATTATTCTATCAATATTATGCGCCTACAAATTTACAATTCTCTCTCTCTCCCCCTCTCCCTCTCCCTCCCTTTGTTTTTCTTTATAATAATATATATAATCTACTTTTATAATTTAAGATTTAAATTAAGTTTAAGTTTACAATTGACTATTTACTCAGATATATATATATATATAACATAATTCTTTAGTGGTCCTTATTTTTATTTTTTCCCCTGTTAATAAGTTAATGATTTTTTCTTCTATCCGCAAAAGGAAAATTATCGTCAAAATTGTTTTTTTCTAACAGCTCCGAAAGATAAATGGTTCATCAGACTGATATGAATGTTACATGACAAGTAATAACATCTAACACACTATGTACAAATTTATTGGTAGAATAATATATATATATGAAAAAAATATAAGAATATTTTTAACTAAAACAGAAACTAACTTTGGATGTCCTATTCTTTTAATATAAATATATTTTTTTTTGTATAATAATGATCTCACCATATCTTTTAATCCTATCCATTATAATGCGTAGACTTTGAATGGACGCTCCAAATTGCACCAAGTTGAATCTGCTATTAAAAAAACCAACCCGTCCAACCTTTGTTCATCACTCTCAACCAGCGCCGATCTCCTTCTTCGTCGATCCAACATCCATCTCTAATGTTACTAAGTTCGGACCGGCGAGTCCGACCGAGTTCAATCGATCAAGACAGGTCACATTAGGAAAAATTGGAAATCCACAACTTTTAGGATAACAATTTTTTTTATTTTCTAAGACTGTGATTGGTTGGAAGAATTTGGGCAGAATTTTGAAAGTCAAAAGATCTTGTCGAAGGCAAAAACGTTCATTTTTTTCTTCTGTTTTATGTCTTTCCAATCACATCTTTTGAATTTTTTTCCTTCATCTATTTTTTAATTATTTTGTAATGTAAGTATATATATAATTTAATTATTTATTAATAAATTATTAGTCATTTTATAAAATAAATTATTAAATGTAACTAATTAAAAGTATAAAATATTTAGTTCTAATCATTCAGAAATATTTTATAATTAAGATGTTCAATTATTTTTATAAAAAAATATATTATATTTGAATATTAAGATTTACGTAAATTATAATATTAATAATATTAAATCAAATAAATAAAAATATTATTAATAATATAACAATTTATGTAAATTAAAATATTAATAACATATTTTCATTTATTATAATTTTATACCTCATAAAATAATAAATTATATTCTTAATTCTTACTTTTTAACCAAACACATACTAAAACTTATCTATCAAATCAACTTTTTAAATCTTTATCATTACACTTTTTCATCCAAACATCAACCCAAACTTTTCTATCAAATCGATTAATTCTCGAGAACTAACTTTCTTTCAAAATTTTCATACCAAACACACCCTAAGAGATAATTTTATAAAGTTTACTATTATAACATTAAAAAATATTCAAAAAAAAACTTTCTCCATAATGAATCACGTCTACTAATCTCCTCATTTATTTATAATTGTCCCTTTACTCTCGTGTTGTTACTATTTTCAATGTGCTACTATGGTTGTATACACCTTACTTCTTCCTTTTTCTTTCATTTAGTCTAAAATTTAATAAACTTTGAACTTAAACTTTTATTTTATATATTTATTATAATTTTATTCAGATATTTTAATATCATAAATGTGTATTATGATATAAGTTAATTATATATTATTATATTATATATAATATTTATTATATTAGATAAATTATTATATGTATAATATACAACAAAACTATAACATACTTAATATAGTATAGTATTACATATATAATAATATATATACATAAATTTAAAATTTCTGTAATTTAATATGTAATAAGTTCAAATTAATACAACACTGTTTATACTACATATTTATTTATAGAATACATAATCATTTCATAATATTTTGAAAACAAATTACTTATTTGTTGCTTCTAACATAAAAAACACGAAGATATGAATTACAAAAAAAAATAAATAATAGAAAATTTATATATAATAATCAAATTCAACAAGATTTTCATTTATTAAGTGTGTAATGATTTTAACATCAAATCTTAAATTTTAGATTTATGATTGTTTTATTTTTGTATAATTACCTTTTGACATAGGTATATAATCAAAATATAATAACTTAATTTAAGATAGCATATTAAATATAATATTTTATTACTATCCGATCTGACCAATTGACTCAATTAGTTCAACATGAAATGGACATCTGTTCGGCACGTTGTCTGACCCGATCCTAACAACATTGTCCATGTCCTTTGAATCCCCACTCCTCTCCCTCTATCTCTCTCTACGACGAGCCCAAGCTCTTCTTCACTCCTCTGATGCCCCGCGATGCTAGTCCCTTTCATTGTCATCGTTAACGTTGATGTCTCGGGCCCACAACGAGGCAAGGTCCGAATACTGTCCATTGACGTCACTCCCGATGGACTATTTGTCAATGTCGCTCTTGTCCGCCTAGAGGGCATGCTCCGCAAGAAGTCTGACAACCCCTCTGCCTACATTGCCGACTTCTTCAACCTCTCCGCCAGCTCTGGAACTGGTGGCATCCTCACTGCACTCCTCTTCGACTACGCCGAGACCCTCGACTTCCACTCCAAGAACCGCCGCCGACTAGCCGTGGGAACTAAGAAGGGTGGGATCCTAGGAGGCATCTTCTGTCGGTCCTCCGCCGGTGGGTCTTCGGAGGGAGATCGACCTGGGGTCGGCTGAACCTAGTTGGGGAGGGTGGACTTGGCTTTTTCCTCATTTGAAATGATTCAATTAGGATATTCTAATTTGCATGATCCTGAACATTGAATCAATGCACCTTGAGTTATAAGATTAAAAGATTTTAGATTGATCTCACCTTAATTTTCCTCTCTCTCTTTCTCTCTCTACATATTATATATATATATATATATATATAGCATTCATTAATAAATCGAACATTATATTCAAATGACATAAATTATTAATTCAAATAAAATTTATACTCTCATATATCACCCCACCCCCTCAAAACCTCAATCCAAAGAAACCCTGAAGTAATTTTATATAGACAAATAATTAGAAGTAAAACAACTATGTCCAAGTTATATATATATATATATATATATATATATGTATATATGTATGTATATCATCCTCACAACTTTAAATGCTGGCTGTTATAACTCAAAGCGTATTGGATCAACGGTCAAGATCGTGCAGATTGAAATATCTTAGTTGAACCAATTTAGATGAAAAAAAAATCAAGTTCACCCTCACCCCACCCCCAGCTGATCTTCATACTCCCCAAAATTGATCTTCTTGCCTCCCCTTAGCCGATTGAATACAAACTTATCAAATGTAAAATTTTAACTCATTAATTATCTGACAAACAAAATTTGGTTGACTCGCTTAATATTAGCCACGCACACGCGCGCGGGCACACACATAAATGTAAGGGTGAAAGTAGTTCGGATCGGATCGAATTTTCGATCTAAAAAATCAATCGTTACTTTTTGTATCAATTTTTAAAACTAAAAAAACACCCTAAAACCATTTTTAAAAAATAAAAACCACCCTCTAACGGATCGATTTTTCGAATGATTTTTTCAGGGCCCTACTTTTATATAATCATATTTTTAAAATATAATTAATAACTTAAAACTAATATAAGAATATTTAATTTTATATTAAATATAAAATATACTACTAAAATTTTGAAGCTATTAAATTAGAGTTTGATAATGTGATGGAAAAGTATGAAATTTTATAAAAAAAATATTATATCTATAATAAAAGAATTAATAACATATGTATTAATTATATAAATAAAAAACGGGCTCCACAGGCCCTATAATTTTTTTGGGTGGAGCCCTAATTTTAGCGGATGGATTTTAATTTATTGAAGATCATCCTAAATCATATTTGAGATCCTAATTTTTAATTTTTCCGAATCGGATGAATTTTTCGGATTGGTCGGATTTTTCTTACACCCCTACTTAAATGCAAGCTAGAAGAGCAAAATATAGTAACTTCACGACGCAAAGCCTACACTTTTTCTTTTCTAATCCTTATGTTATGAAATTATGCATCGACTAATGCTAACGTGATGCAAAATTGTACTAGATCAAAATATAAGAGAATTACAAATTGATTTCTATTCGGATTCCTCAATATTTTTAAGTTCAGATCGACCAATGGAGTCATGATTCGATTGGTTCAATTGGATTCGATTGAATTGAATCGAATTTTTATTAAAATAAATATTATTTGTATTACTTCAAGATAATATATCATAAATTAAAGTATGAAGGGTAATAAATAATAAAATAAAAACATATTAATAATCATTTTAAATTAATCAAATAGTAATAAATTGTTTTTTTATTTTTAAGATATATATTAGGCATAATTTAATTTCATTATTTAATAAGTTCATGAATAACTTTATTTTTTACTTAAATGTTTATTTTATTACTATCTTCCCACCTTTTTCATGTTCATCCTATATTATATTACTTATGTTTTATTTTTTATATAAAGCATTTATAATGATTTAAATGTTATCATCTTATTTAAGTTCATGATATTTTTATTTAAATTTTAATTTATTATTAGCTTCTCACCTTTTATTTTCAAATTCAAATTTAATTTCCTTTAATACTTTCTCCACTTATAAAATTTAAATCCTTATTTTTCTACTCTTTATATTCTTCCATCAGTATTACTACAATATACTCTATTTTTCTTTTTATTTTCTATTAGTTCAGCTTTTTTATTTTTTATAAAAACCAGATTGAACTGAATTTTCAAATCAATATGTTTCGACCAAGTTGATCCGGTTCAATCTGATTTCTTTACAAATCGATTTTTAATACTAAATTAGACCGAATCGTCGATTCACGATTAAACCGATCGGATCAGCCGGTCCAATCTAATTTTAAAAACACTAGAACCCTAGTAAATTTATATAAGCAATTTCTTTACGGATGATAAAAATTACAGACTCAACTCTGCATTAATTTTTTAAAATCAAGACATTTATTTCGTGATAAGAAAAGAAATCAATTTCGAATTACAAATAAAAATACACCATAATATTTTAGGGAGACTACTGTCTTTTACTTCAAGGATATAATTTAAAGCATTAATAACACCTTATTCCTGATTTAAAATTTACGTCTTTGTGATTAGAAAAAAAAAAAACAAATGAGGCATGTTTAAATTGCATGCTTCAAAAGGATCCGGGAACTTTGGCATCCACAGTGGAACACGAACATGGACGTGCAATTTATGCCCAGAAGTACGAGAATTGTATGTCCCAAAATTCTGAAAGGTCTCCTCGTGTTCAATAATCACACGAATTATTGCTTTCTCCTCACATGCACAAATAATGCAGCACACGATTATATATTTTGTTTGCTGCAAAGAAAGTTTAGCTTTCGTATATTAAGTAATGTTTCTTTCTTGTAAAGTAATAAATTGATTCCTTAGTTTAGAATAATGAGTTTTTTTTTCAAAAAAACAAAAAGTTTATGTTTTGATTGACAGAATCACAACTCGCTCATCATCTTCATTCCATATATACGTTAACAGAAAAAAATATTGATTATTAAAATTCGTCAATATACCATTCAAAATATTAAAATTAAGCAAAAAAAGTTCGAAAAACTAGTAGCACCGAATTTAGTTTCTAAATTCGTCAATTTCATCATATTTTATCATTTCACTTTTTTAAACATCGGATTAATCTAACCCGTGAATAAAAAAACTAACTTTTGAAGTTGATATTTTTTTCTCTAGAATTATTAGTATTTTGCCAGATCCCGAATGATACTAGAATTATTAGTATTTAATTAATCATACGTCTATTAAATTTTTTATTCGGTTCTGTGGAGAGAAGAGAGGACCAGGGAGAAAACAAAGATGAAGTCAGGAACAAGTAATTAGTTAAGCATTAATTACCTTTGTTCGTCTCTTGCTTCCCATAAATGTGGAGCCCCATCTCAATTAATTGGTCCATGTTAGACATATGTATAATTCGTCGGCACAAAATTGGAACTCAAGTAGACACCATTTTGTTTCTCTTGAAAAATGTTATGGTTTTTTATATAGAAAAAAATATTACATTGTATGCCTATATAGTACTACGCCGTACTGCATAAAACTATAAGCGGATTGACTTACCATATGAATATATTTTTTACGAATAATAACATAAACAATAAGTCGATTAATATATTATCTATTAATTATAATGCGACATATTCAGTGTCCCGTTTAAATATTTATATATGACATATTTTTATAGAATTTATCGAAGAATGTAATTACAAAACCAATTTTTTACCTAGATAAGCCCGAAGTTCTTTCTAATAAGGATGGCACTTTTAATTATTTAATTTCATTTTTATATGAGCGTGGTAAATAGCATGGTGGGAGGAATTGACCCAGCATAGGTTAGAGATTTTAGTTACTTAACTAACACCACGATCATCCAATTTTAGAAATATTTTAATCACGATCATCGCAACCGGTTATCGTTACCGTGGATTGTTGACAATGGCGTTGACGTAATTTCTCTATGTCAGATTTAAAATATAAAAATGACATGCCAATATTATTGTCTACTCAAATTTAATTTTACATTTGCATGATCATTCAAATTTTTCAAACACAGTGATTCAAAATTTCTATCACAATCATAATTAAAAACTTAAAATAAAAAGGTAATAAATAAAAAAAATTCAAAGGAATGAATCCGACGCGATATGATTTGCGCACGACGCAATTGAGCCGCCCAAATTTTTATACGTATTAAATATATAATATTATCATAACTAATATTATTAAATATAAAAATAAAAAATAATGATTACATTTTTAAAAAAAATTGGACTAATAAAACTGTTATAATTAGAAAAATAAAAAACAAATTTTCACAAGATTTTATAGGTCCTAACCAATCCGTGATAAGTTGTCAGTGGGTGCTAGGCACATACAAACTTTATTAGTCTAAATTCTTATAATTAGGAAATTTATAAATTTTATTAGTCTAAAAAACATTATAATTGCAAATTTGGATTAATAAAATTTGGTCGTGCCAGCAACCCATTGGACGGCCAAGTACAAATTGGTTCAGGCCCTGACAAAATTTCGTGTGACAAAATACTTTTATTTTTCTAATTATAATATTTTTATTAGTCCAAATTTTAGGACAAAAAATATAACTAATATTTTTTCTAAATTTTTATTTCCCTAATTTAATATTATTAATTATTATCATATTATATATTTAATATACAAAAATTTTAACGGCTCGATTGGGTCGTGCCTAAACCTTAATAGGTTGGTCCAAGTGCCTTCATTTTTAAATTTTTATTATTATTTTAAGTTTTTAATTATGATCATGATGAAAATTTTAAAAGTTAAATGATCATTTTAAAAATTTTGAAAAATTGAATGATCATACGAAATTAAGTTTAAACAAATGAAAGAGAAAAATATTGACGTGATAATTTTTATTTTTTTAAATCTAATGTGTATGAGAGAAAAAATGCATGCAGATGTTGTGTCGTGCAGCCATATGTCGGTGTCATATCAGCGATTCATCAATTAACGGACAATTATCGATCATAATGACTGTGACTTAAACTTTCTAAAGTTTGACACTGTTTGGATAATAAATTTTATTAAGAAGAATATAAATATTCTTGTTATATTCTTATTCTTTTCTACGTTTGTTTTAAAAGAAAAAATATAATAATTTATAATTAAAATATTTTATTATAACTATTTGACATTTATTAGTATTATTATCATAAAAATAATAATATATGGCTAAATTATAAAAAAATAAAAATGGTTAAAAGGTGAAAATCGTGGAATAAACTTATTCATTGGTATGGGTGGAATACAAATATTAAGATTTTGCAGATTAAAAGGGTGGTATCTCGATTTTCAAGATAATTTTAATAAAATCGAGGTTTAACCGACTTATCCTTATTTCTCTACTTATTTAATGATATTCAACCGAATAAATACTTATTCAAAAATATAACCTTCATCCAAACGGGCCAGATGTTACCTGGACCGTTGGTGTAATTTACATAAGGGTTAAATGCTAAAATGCTAAGAGAGAAAGAGCTATACACGAATTGTTTAAGGTGATGGAAGTGAGAGCTAGCTAGTCATTGTTGGTGTCCGAGGAGACCTAAATTTATTGCAGTCTCCACCTTTCCACTAAACTTATTATTATTATTATTATTATTATTATTATTATTATTATTATTATTATTATTATTATTATTATTATTATTGTTGTTGTTGTTGCATCCACACGTTCCAATTGAATTGCACATATATATAGAAACCTAGCATATCATGGTTGGTACAACAATTCGTGTATAATTTTTATATGCCATGCCATGTATGCGTCGCATAATGCATGGCTCGCCAAACTTCGTCTGAAAAAAACTACCCGTCACTATGACAAAACTAAGGTAGTGGCTCGACAGTGCATCAGCTTCAGATCGTTCATGAATTTGTTTATATTAATATCCAAGATATTGTAGCATTCATACATTTTTTTTCATTACCTGTACTTATATATACTACAGATTTCTTAACGTATGAAAACATATTAAAATTAGAAATATAAAGACAACATTTTTTTCTGATTAATTATGAATTAGCTTATTTAACTTAACATATGATATCGAGTTAGGCGATGGATTCTGTTAAATCAAAATCGTGAATGCCCCGCATATGCAAAAAAAAAAATTGTTAACACTATAAATATAAAAGTGATATTTTTAGCGCTTAATATTATTTAATTTAATAACCCACATCACAAGGTTTAACTACATAAATTTTTTTGCTTAAGTTAGTACTAGGAAAAAAAGGTACGTTGCACATAATGCATCACTATATAAAGTTATTTTTCGCCTCAAAAAATCTAAAGACTGTTATAAACATCTACTTAATTCCAACCTAAAAAAGAGAAATAGTAAAAAAAAATTAATTAAATTTGACTTTAACTTATAAACGTCCAGCCATCATTTTCCTGCAATTTTTCAGGTTCAACAAAGGCAAGTGACAAAGGGACCATGTGGCGTGTCCCCTTGACGAAGACAAAAGAATTCTGCGCTGACTTCTTTGAGTACATGGTCGTGTTCTAAATCAATGAGCCACAGCGAGATTTCGAGTGCAAGGTAATTATTTTGGTCAGCTGCGAGTTCCAACAAAAGCTTACCATATACATATAAATACGGTACTGTTAAAAAAACTGTTAACCATATTAAATTCGTCCCATGCATTTCTCTCTTTCTCTTCCTTCACATGCCACGAAATCATACTATTTTTTTTTCCAGTGATCAGATGTTTGGGAAATATTGACCTTAGATAGCTAGTGAAGGCGAGACATGAACTGCGGATTCCTGGAAGGTACATATGCCCTCGTGATCTACATATGTACGTAACTTCAAAAGTTAATTGTAAATGAATTCATTCCTGAGTTAATGGTTTTATGTGTGTGTATATATATAGCTGCATGCTAACGAGCTTTGTGTTTTAATTTCTTCATGATTTATTTTTTTCCTTGCATGCAGTTGAACAATAGGCCTATAATAAGGTTTCTGTAGTGAGAGAAAAAAAAAACAGGAAAGAAGTAAGACACAGAGCTGAGTTCTTATCTTCCTCTCTTTTTTTAAAGTTCAGATGGACTGGAGCTTTCATGCATGTCCCGGAACAAAATGAGGATAGGGATTAGGGAGACCCTAACGGATAGCTCTAAATAATCAGCTCAAAAGTTGGCATCGAAAGAAAGCGATGAGACTCTGAAACAGTATGCGTATGGAATGACAGGTCATCTATCAAGATTGCATGGCTTTTCTTGGCTTTACTCACTCTTGCAAGCCTTCCCCTCCATATATATTATATTATATATATACAGAATGTTAGGTTAAATGTACAACGTATATCAATATCGTGAAATAGTATGGGATGGAATGACAGATCACCAATCCATCTTCCAAGTCCAATTAAAACGATAGGGATATATATTATATATCATATAATCAAGACGCTGACACACCATGAATCATAATCGAGTAGCTCATCAACTGGAGGCATAATATAATTAATCATATTTAATTGACGCTTGAGAGTAACATGCATGCATGCATGGTTTTGTTCATGCATGTGATCGATATTTTTCTCTTTCCACACAGAGTATTAGTGTGTGTGTGTATATATATATGTTGAACATTAGTGATGATGGGGGGCTCACGGCCTTACAGTCGTCACCTTGTTGCATCTCACAGTCACAGAGCTCGATGATGAGGGGAAGTAAGTGACAGAAAACATCTTGCTTGCACACTGGTATATAGTTTTACAGGCTTGTTCAGTCTGGTGATCAGATTTGCCTACATTAATAATATCCAGATCGATTTGCTGAGAGACAAAAAGGGGCTACAGAGGCACTTCACGCTGGCAATGTGATGTCTCTCGTTTCCGTATGTATGGATTATGGAGAGCCTTTTAGGTTCACGTTTTCACTGTTTCGCCTGCCTGTCATCACAAGATGATCAAAGTGACGTCCCAATCAGCATCACTCCTGAAAAAAACATAACAAAATAAAATAAATTAATCACACTTTAGTTATATATATATTGTCTGGAGCTGTTCTAAAAACTCACTCGGAGTTCGAAGATTTTGCCTCACAAGAAGAAAGGACTGTCGAAAAGAATCAACAGGGCCATTCCAAGGCGATCAAAATGCATAGGATCCTCTTCATTCATAACGTGTATGCCGTCCTATCTACCATCTTCGTCTTGCGTGTCTGAAGCAATTAAGCAAAAGGTCGAACCATTTTCACACAGATATGCACATACATATATGTGTGTATATATTATTGTACTTAAAATGGTACGGGCGTATCAATCACCTTTTGGATATATATATGAACTGATTAGGATTTTGATTTCCCTTAAAGAGACCGCGAGTTGAATTTTCTAGTGAAACAATGAAATATTGCAGTTTCTTGTTTCAAGCTAATTAATGGCTTTCATTTTTGTGAAAAGGAAAATGAAGCGAACGTGTATATGCGTGAAAATTCCACATAAGTCACAAATCATAGTGTCACTGTATTGATATTAAGTATGATTATATAGCCAATTCAATTAATGTTGTATTTTGTAAACAAGTTAACCTAATAGCTAAATCATTAAAATTTAATCCATAATATTAATTAAATTACTAATAATAATTTTATTAATAATGTCTTAAATTCTATCTTAATTGAAAACTCATCATTCAAGACGTTTCGAAATAAAATACATCATCGTACTATGAGATTAATAATTAATTCGGAATAATAGAATTGTTTTATTTTCATACATGTCATATCTTCAATTAAGGATCTAAATAAAAAAATAATTTGATTTATAATTTTTTATTTCTATTTAATAATATTCTTCCTCATTCTAAATTTTCTTTGCGCTCTAATTCTCAACAAACTTAATATACGAAGCATGTTGAGCAAATTCGTGAGGCGATGGATCATGGGAGTACACAAGTGTGAAGGGGAACTCGGTAGCCACGTGTCCACAGTTGGGGCTTTTTAACATATTAAAAGAGCCACGCAATTGATTGCTTGATTTTTTATTTCTATCTTCCGAATTCATAAGATTTACTACTCTTATTATGTTTAAAAGTTTTGTTGTGAGTGAAATGGAGTAAAATGCGGTTAATAAACAGAGTAAACTTGCATCGTCTTTTTTTTCTCTATGTAAATTTACTTTTCAAATAACAAAAAAAAAAACTTCATTGATACATAAATTATTAAATGCTATCATATGTTATATGTAATATTGCAAATAATACGAATTAAGACACTAGTTGAATCTAATTATGTCATTTTACATTTGTGAACTATCAAGTATCAACTCCAATCGACATACCGAATTGAGAGATATTTTAAATCAATTTAAGTTGAATATTGAATAGCATATAAAGATTTATTATTTTATTTACGAATCAAATCTTTGTGCATCGTTAGATCGAATTAACGTAACGTAATTAAATCACCACTCTCTATGTAAACCACTATATATTTAAGGAGGATCATATATTCGGAGTTCGATTGAACACGCGCGGCCCATTTTATACATGTCCTCCGTGTGCAGGATTTTTATTGTTCGAGTGTCCTACTTTATGTATATTTTTGTTTTGCATGAGGGTTGTCTGGTTATGCCCCTAGGAACATAATGCATCAGAATAGATTATTCTTACAATGTTCGTACTTTGGATGAGAACTCAAAGTGTTTTTATGTCTCCAATTTTCACTTTGACGATGATGATATTTGATCTAGAAAACTCATGTTTCGTTGCTACATTTGGAATAAGTCCTTCTTCTTATTATTATCTTTTTTTTTAAAAAAATATCCACTCAGAACCTTCGATATTCGGAGGTGAAATAAAGAGTCTAACAATATTATCCGATAAAGTGATGACTTTAGCAATTCAATATGAGGTTAATAGTTCAGATTCACTTGAGCATGATTTAGTTGTACGAACTAAACTTAATTTCTTGATACGAAACATCTAGGGCGGCATTTGATTGTAAAATATGACGAATAATAAGTGTTTATTATCATGAGTATCGGCAAATAGATAACGGAATAGGATTAAGTCGGTCAGCAATCGCTTTTTGTAAAACCATATTGAAAATCGTGAAATTACTATATTATTCCACAATTTATGATCCCTTAGTTGCATAATAGAGAGCGGAATATGTAATTATTCCGATAAACAGGAGGGTGATTAAGTCAACATATTCCATTAAAATGGTGGAATGTAAGATATTCCATCTTATGTTTAAAGGACAGTAAAGTAATTTTATTGGACACATACATTGTAAATTGATCCCTCTAAGACATTGTTTATAGGACAAAGATATGTAGGTCATTTTATTAAGTTTTTTTTATTTCTTTTTATCAAACCAAAAACTATCGTAATAATAATTTTAATTATTACCAAGAATAAGATTTTAACAACCGAAGACAAATAAGATTAACTACATATAATATCATATTACTTAAAAGCATCCACTTATTCCATTCACCAATATTCTTAACCCAAACAGCTAAAAAAAATATGGATTCATAAAAGCTAAAAAAATGTCATACTGGTGGCATTATAGTGCGTGGTGGTGGTGGTGTGGGGATGAAGAAGAGCTAAACCAAGTGACCCATGACAAAGACATACGCGAAACAAAAGCCTTACACGTTCTCACCAAGAGCCATATGCGTATTGCCCCCACTACCTTTGAATCTGCAGGATTCTGAGGACTGGCAGGCAGCTGTGTGCATGCATTAATCTCCTTGCAAGTTGCAACCCCTTCGTTATCCATCTCACCTCATCAGCAACGAAAGCAAAAGGCAAAAGATGATGAGAAACACAAAGCAATTAAGCAAGGCGAGACTCGTTTTGTGACATATATGCACGCAGCCTGCGTCAGTGGCCGGTCTTTTTTTCTTACATCCAACGTTCAAGTGTCTGCATGCTGGGTTGATTGATTGCATGGATATATACTCAGAACATGCCAACATTTGTGTGTACTCCCATTGATGCCGCTGGGGCAGAACAAAGTGAACTGGGTTGATTGATTGGATGTCAAAGCAATCGAGAGAGAGAGAGAGAGAGAGAGAGAGAGAGAGAGAGAGAGAGAGAGAGAGAGAGAGAGAGAGAGAGAGAGAGAGAGAGAGAGAGAGAGAGAGAGAGAGAGAGAGAGAGAGAGAGAGAGAGAGAGAGAGTCCAATAGAAGTAAATAAATGAATTCAATGAATTGGAGAGCAATCTTAATGACCTCTCTCAATGCACTTCAATTTTCAGGCGTCATTGGCATGCACTTTTATTTCCCAAACTGCAGTTAGCAAATTTTATTGTCGCGAGTTATTAGATTGATTACATGCTCTCACATCTCTATGTTTTTTTTCCAGCAGGGAAGTGTAACACCCATTTAAATGAAAGGCCCCAAATCTAGTTATTAAATCCAAAATATAAAAAGAGAAAAAAATATTAACCTTTAACCCTCTTTTGCTCTTAGAACCAATAGAGAATGAAGAAGAAAAAAGAATTAGAGATGCTCATTTGAATTGAAATATATATTTGAGTGGATTCAAATTTCTTGTTCTTATAATTGAAATTATGTATATCGATTTGATTTTCCGCCTCTATATATGAATGTTGATTTGATCCGCCTGTTCACAGCTGACTTCTTGATTGACATCAATTAGAGCTTGTTACGCTAGCTTGTAACGTCTTCAATATGGTTTAATTGGTGTTTACACTATGTTATTAAGATGTTGCATAGAATCAATCGATGTAAAACAAAAACATATAAAACAATGTTCGTCTAAAACTTCTGATTTAGTTAATGTTAATTATGACATGTAATGAAACCTTATGGTTGTAAATGATCAATATGGTTGGGTCAACCAAATAGTAGTGTTGGGGTGTGGGATTATAGCATAGTGGGTCAAGAAGACCTTACCCTTGGAAAGTGCTATATACTAGTCAAGTCGTAGTGCATTAGGCTACAACTATATTTTTTTGTTTTATGCTTTTCATATACTTTTCTTTTTCTAACAATACTTGTTGCGTTAAAATCTTTTGTTTTAAACAATTCTTATGAATTTTTATATTTGTTATCCTAAATGAGCTCGACTTCTTTTATTAACATAACATTTTTATGTGACTGTAAAAATTGGTCAATATTGACCAAATCAGAACTAGATGAATATTAACTTATAAAAGACTTAAAGCATTTAAAAGATCATCCAAGTAGGAGGATCCACAAGGATTTTATTTCTTTAACTTTAACTATAATAATAAGTGCACACGATGATTTCATTTTTTAGTTTTTATTTTTTTCTATTTATCTATCTTTTTTGTTCAATTCACCATGCATCAAAATAGGGGCAAAAATGTCATTTGATACATCAACAAATTATCAATATACAGTCAGATCTGCACTCTATGCATAATTCATGTCGGGAACGATCAAACTCGGGCCGAATTTGCTCAAAACTCAGGTCGGGTACTCGGGTCGAGTCCTTTGCAATTACAGTTCTATGTCATTCTTTGTCGAAACTTGGGCCGAGTTTCGAAGTGGCTGAGACTGGGCGGTGGAAAACCTAAACACACACCTTTTGCCTCCAAAACCTAGGTTGGGCGCACTGGAACTCAAGTCGGGTCTCTTATGGTGGAAATCGAAGGCTGCACATCGTCAATAAGAGAACTCGGGATGGGCCCTTGTAAACTGAGTCGGGCTAAGTTCGAATCCGAGTTGGATTCGGCCTACGCGCGCTGGATTTCGTTCATCCTTGAAGAACCCAAGTCAAGTTCTTCCAACTCGAGTTGGATTCCTATACAGAGGAACTTCAGTACTGAAATACCAAAATTTTGACATAATTTTACGACTAATCTAGGCATTCTTTTGACGTGAAACAAAAAAGGATATGTTCTTGGATAAACATAAAACAATAATCATGCTTTAATTTTATGAGTTCTTAATTATTCTAAAACTACATTCAAAAGTGAACTCAAAATTCTCACATACCTTTCTAGACAAAACAGCATAGAACTTTAACTTTATCTTTATGAACGATTTTCGAGACGATAGAGAGGCTCCAAATAAGAAGTGTAAATCCAAAATTGGATGACTGACTAGAACTCTCGCTCACGTGCACTGAGGAGGGAGAAAAAAGGCTGAAAGTGAAGGAGAAAAATGGTTTTCTAAATAAAGAGAAGGTTATTAGCTGAAGTGGCTATTCTTCTTCCTGAGAGGCCTCAAGCCTTGGGTGGCTTAAGAGGAAAAAGATAACGACCATGAAGGAATCTCTGGTCATGGCGGAGGCTTTGCAGGAGTACTCGGCCGACAAAAACCTTGGCGCGCAGGTCAAGGATAAGGGAAAGTCGTTGGAGGACAAGCCTAGTTCTGGTGGCAAAGGAGACAACCAGAAGGTGATGAAGAGAAAGATGAACGCCAAAGGACCGCACTACGTGAGGCAGTGTGACAAGAAGACAAGCTTGGCCACCATGGCGTCCACCTCGGAAGATGATGAAGGCATGGTCCACATGAGGTCGATCATGGCCCTGAGCACGACGGCTGCGAGGTTCCCGAAGGACATGAAGAGGGCCACGAAGGGCCTAGTTATTTGCAGAGGTCTTGGTGAATGGCCATGCCATAACCGCCCTGGTCGATACTGGGGCCACTCACAACTTCATGGCAGGGCAAGAAACGACGCGTCTCGGCATCAACTATGTCGAGACACCGGGGCTGATGAAGGCGGTGAACACTACATCCCAGCCAATCATTGGAGCGACCAAGGACGTCTCAGTGCAAGTGGGAGGATGGGAGGGCGCGATTGACATCATCATCATCAAGTTCATAAAGAGGGAGAGCATAAAGGGAGCTGATCATGAAGTGCCCATGAGAATGATCATGAAGTGCCCGTGAAGAGGGAGAGCATCCGATCAGAATGCTCTCGACCAGGGTTGTGGAGTTGGGTCATGAGGAGGATCCAGCTCAAGGCATGGAAGATAAAGAGGACTTTTGGCGGTTCCAAAGGACTCTCGACGAACTGGAGGTTCGTATGCTAAGACAAGAAGGTCTTAGGGGTGAGGTGGTCTTTGAAGATGAAGTTCAAGGTCGCACTTGTGAAGGAGGTAGTGCAAGTGGAGAAGGAGTTCCTCGACAAGTTCGAGCTCCTGGAATCCGAGATGGCACTACTCCGCTCTTACATCGAGGAGTGCATATGGGTGCGGAAGGTGCATGGCGGCGAGTTTGGTGAGGGAGCAAACCCACCAAGTTCTTTGGCTTCTCGGCAATCAGAGGCCAGGTTATAGGATGGAAGAGCAAGGAAGCACAAACGCAAGGTACGCGAGTGCTTCGGATGTGGCGGGCCACATCGACTGTGGGAGTGTCCGTACAACACATGCGGGTTGATCGAATCGGAAGGGTCATCTAAGGAGGCATGCAGAAAGAGGAGCTGTCGTCCAGAAAATCAAAGTGGGTGGCTTTATCTGGAGCTGCAGGATCCTTTCTGGATGAGGAGACATGCAGGACAAGGAGATGTCCTCGGTCTGACCCATCACCGGGTCATTCCTCCTGAAGCCGTAGCAAAGGTGTGTGGCGACCATGCCGGCCTCGACTGTCCTAAGGTCGTTGGCTCAGGATGGAGCCACCGACGAGGAGTGGACGTTGGATGTAAGCACGAGACATCTCGGTTGGTAGGAGCATACTACCAACCCTGACTTCAAGCGAGCAGGCGGATGCGCGGAGGCATCAACGTCGAAGTCCGAGACATGACGTGCAGGTCATGTCCTGGGATAACAACAAGGAAGTTGCATCCCGAAGTGTTCAGCGAAGTGAAGACGGTGCGCTTTCGGATAGCAAGGTTGCACTAGTAGGCGAGGAGGTCCTACTTGGGGGTATGGGGTGCCGACCATATCCCGAGACAACAACAAGGAAGCGATGTCTCAAAGATCTTCAATGGAGTGAAGATCGGTGCAGAGTGGCACCTTCGGACAACAAGGTGGCACTGAGGAGCAGCGTATGGACGAAGACCTAAATGGAGGTGCGAGGCCAAGTTCGGAGGGCGCGGAGGCATTCCAGACAGTTCAAGATGTGAGTTGAAGGCTTCTTGGACGAAGGAAGATGGCAGTGACAAGGCATTGCCGAGACGGCAATGGTTTAGGATGGGGGAGGATGTCACGCCCCACTTTTTGCCATGTCCCAGGACAAGACTGGGACGCAGTGGCGTGCAAAGCTAGGACGCAGGCGACACTCAGTTTGACAGAATGACCATTTTGTCATTATGCCCGGTATGGCAGAACGCCCAGTTTCGCAATGGCGGCAGTGCAGCATGCACCCGGGCAACAGAGGGGCGATTCCATTCCAAGCCAAATTGGCCTGTCTCAAACTAACTATTATGATGACAGTAGTCGAGGAGGATAGCTGGCCGCAGGTAATCACCGGTGGTTACTCCCTGAACGAGGATGGCAACTAGAAGGATATGATGGGGCGCATCATATCAGCCAAAGATCATGGAGGATCCTTGGAGAATCTGGTCAGCCAGCTAACTCCAGGAAATCAGGGGAAGATCCAAGAAGATCAGCGTAGATCAAGAGGATCATTCCTGGCAAATCCTGAAGAAAAGATCAAGGAAGATCTCGAGGAGAAGATGTTAACACCAACCAGTGAATCGAGGAGGAACCCATGATATCAGCGAAGACTCAAAGAGGATACCAAGGATATCGGGCAAGGTGATCATGAGGATTATCCTTGGTGCAGATCTTGTGGAGAAGATCAAAGGATATGGAGAATCATATCCCAACACCTAAATGGGGGTTTTGCAATTGTAGGAGATCGGAGAGAATCCCTATGATCTTGGCTATCAGGGATGGAGTTAATATTGTAACCATCTCATTCTTGTATAAATAGACCCCTTAGGGTCAGCCTTGTACAGTTGTACATCTGAAACTGTTGGAGCAAAGTTGTTAATCCCTATATAATTATATTTTGATGATACAAATTTCAAAAGATTGGAGTTATATTTAAAATGTCAAAAAAGTTTAAATAGATGAGTGACTTCATACACTAAACTTTTAATTAATATTTATCTATGTTCACATGAGATTTATATTAAGAGGTGAATATAAAAGTTATAGATAACTTTCTTATCTTTGTAGAAAATTAAGAATTACCTAATTAGGACAACCACATAAAACATTATGTTTAAACAAGTGAAGCTTGAAAAGTTCAAATTGCATTTGATATTTTTATGTACTAAATTTGTACTTAATATTTGAGTATCCCATCATGAGATTTTGATAAAGAGATTAATATAAAAGTTATATATAATCCTCTTATATTTTCATAGAATTAAGAATCAGCTCATTTGGACAACCATATCAAAAGTTATGCAAAAAATAGTGAAGATCGACAAGTTCTATTTGAAGTTGATAATTTTATATGCTGAACTTTCATTAAATATTTGATTACTTTATCAATTGATTTGGGATAAGAGGTGAGCATGAAAATTGTAAATAAAAGTGTTATCTTTTCATAGAATCAAATATCATCTCATTTGGATACTTGTATGAAAAGTTATGTATAAAAGAGTAAATATATAAAATGTTTCATTTGAAATGGACAACCTTGTGTACTAAACTTTGAATTAATATTGGACTATGATCTCATTGTATTTTGGATGAATGATGAATATAAAATTGTAAAGAATTATGTTATATTTCCATAGAATAAAAAATGAACCCATTTGGATACTTGTATGAAAAGTAATGTATAAATAAGTAAGGTCTATAAAGTTTAATTTGAAATTGACAACTTTATGCACTGAACTTTGATTGAATATTTGATTATGATCTCATTGAATTTTGGATTAATGATGAATACAAAAATTGTAGAGTATTTTGTTATCTTTCCATAGAATTAAATATCATCTCATTTTGGATAACTGTGCAAAAAATTATGTATAAAAGAGTGCAAATCTATCAGGCTGTCAATGACAAAACGGTCGATCGATGCATTAACGGTCGACCATTATGGGTAAAAAAGGATGAACAATTTAAAATAGACGACCGAAAGTGCTGTCGGAACGACTGCTAATCATAGAGAATAAAGACATTTTTAAAACGGACGATCGAACATTAATGGTCGACCGTTATGAGAGCAAAGGCAACAACAACGGCTAAAATCCTTCTACGAACTACCATCAACAGATAACTGCGCAGAAAAGACAAGTGCAACGGCTAGTTACTATTCAAAACAGTTGACCGTTATCTAAAATGGTCGACCATTATAGAGCTGATAGCACAATCTTTTTGAATTACTTTACAACGGCCAAATTTTCAAGAGAACCATATACAAGAGATCCAAAAGATTGAAGGAAGATCATCTAAGCAAGGCAAATCATTCTAAAAGCGTCCTTCAAGTCCAAAGCATTTCTTTGAGCCTAATCTTACAAATCATCCATTCCCTCTTTCAGTTTCTAAGTGTAAACATTCTTTGTAAAAGAAAGAATTTGAGGAAATTCTTGTGTTTTTGTTTAGAAAGTTTGAGAGCTCCTTGTAAGAAGAGGTGTGCCTTACCTCTTGAGCAAAAAAGAAGGTATTGTTGTGTAAAAAGAGTTATTCTCTCCCTACAAGAAAAAAAAGCTAGTGAATCTCTGACGGTCTCGAGGTCGGAAAGTCGGAGCGGGGACGTAGGTCAAGGTGTGGCCGAACCTCATCAACAAACCATCGTGCATCTCGAGTTTATCTTTCTCTCTCTTCTTTCTACTCTATTATGCATGTGATTTGATTGCTATTGTGTTGGTTTAAATATTAACGAATCAATTTTAAGCTTCCGCGATGATTTCTGTAAAATCGGTATTTTTGATTTAAAACATCAATTCATCCCCCTCTTGGTGCCTTGTGAGGTGTGGCCGAACCTTGTCAACAAACCACCGTGCATCTCGAGTTTATCTTTCTCTCTTCTTTTTACTCTATTATGCATGTGATTTGATTGCTATTGTGTTGGTTTAAATATTAACGAATCGATTTTAAGCTTTCGCGATGATTTTTGTAAAATCGATATTTTTGATTTAAAACACTAATTCATCCCCCTCTTGGTGCCTTGTGATCCTACAGAAACTAAGGGCGTGACACACAGGACAACTTTCAAAGAAAGATATGTATATTTGGAGGGCCTTTATATTCTATATAAATTCGAGCAGATAGTTTAGGGCAAGGAGGTCTACTAACGAAGTTATGAACTGACTTAACTATTGACAATCTTGAAGGATCAGGAGCTCATATTCTTGAATCTATCATAAGGGCAAACGAGCAGTGAGATATCTAAAACTTTTGACATCAAACACGAGTCAAAGATCATAGATAAGATTGGTACATCCCACACAATATTTGATAAAAGATTCGTTACTTTAAAGACATAGAGATATTCTCCATATTAACATAAGTATGTATTAAAAGACTATTCAGAAGCTATGGATTAATATAAACATTTGTGTTATAGTAGTTACCAATTAATTTCCTTAGTCCCAATTTGATAACTTCTAGCACCTGTAAGACAAGTCTCTAGCTCCAAGCATAATGTAATGCCTCGAGACCCACGTGATTTTCACGTGCTCAAAGTCATAATAGATGCGCTACTCAATCTTCTATAAAATATTTTTGTGGAATAAAATTTATTAAGTGTGGAATATAAACAATAAATGCAGAAGACTTTTCAATAATAATAGCTAATAATCTATAATATTCAAAATAACTAAAATATTAATAAGTTCACAATTCTAATAAATGTGAAAATAATAAAAACTAGACAACTCAATCTAGAACATGTGTAACATCTGTCTGTCACTAAGCGTAGCCACCTGCAAGACCATCATCTATAGATCTCTCACCTGCACGAATTCAGGTACAGAGAAATATCCATAAGTATAAAAATACTCAGTACGTAGGGTCTACTAAATAATCAATATGCTCAATAAAATATGATCAATGATGAACAATCAATACAATAATCAATTAATAACATAACGATTTAATCAATATGAGCAATTATATCATACTATGATCAAAAGACCAATCAATAGCGATAACAATTAATAATTACCTGATCAATGGGATCGATGATTAAATATAATAATAGGACAATAAAATCATAGATCAATAGGAAGATCAGAAAAAGGTCAAATGATAGATCAATATTGATTTAACAATTAACAAAATCAGTTATGCCTGATCACCATGGCACTATTCAATTTAATAAATTTCTAATTCAATATCAATGGTCATTGGTCAATAACAATTTTATTCGATTCAATGGGCGGAGGCTATGCCAATCAACGCCAGTATCCAAATGACCATGATATATTCAATTCAATTCGATTTCGATCCAATTCAATTCGATTCGATTTTAATTCAATTCAATTCAATTTACAATGTTCAGAGTTATCCAATTCAACGAGGAGTACTCGGTCAATTAAGAAAAACTCCATGTCTCTCTCTTTCATATAGGCTAATGAGGATCAGTGCCATGGCAAGTTACCCAACAATATAGCGCTAACAATTATTCATGAATGACGGGGGACCATGACCAAACATAGGTTAGTCATAGCTTCTCTAAAGGATGACGGCGTCTCAAACTTTTAGGTACACTATCTGCCCCATTCAATTCAATTCAATTCAATAACAATATGACCTGAGGGTTTGGAGACAATAAGAGAACATGGAGATTCAGTCGCTTTTCGCTTTTATCTTGTTTACCTAAAATGTCTATCTTTTAAAAATATAACTTATGTGAAACAAGAGTCAATTAGAAAGACTACTGGATCAGTATCATATTTAATGATAAAATTGTATATGGTAATAAAATATGATCAAGTATGATGATGATATAATCTGATCAAATATGACAATAATATAATAAGGAATGATAATCAGAACCGATCAACAATAATATAATCAATATATCACAATATTAATAGTGAGATCAATATAAAATCTAATAATAAAAAATTACAAATAAATAACCCTCGGTATTTCGATATTTTTTTCTTTCTATTCAATGTCTTATCTAGTTAAAAAAAAGATTAAACTAATTCTTCCTCCTTAAATAGATCAAGTTTAAATTTTCTTTCCCATATTTTTATTTTTTTTCTTGCTACTTGATTTCTCTATTACCCAGAAATCTAATACTTCTTCTTATTTTATTTTCCTCTCTCCTATTTTTAAGGGCCATCATGTAGTATTTTTTTTCTCAATATCCTTTTCTCTCTCTACATTAACCTCACAGAAGGTTCTTTTATCCCTTTTTTTCTCTTTTGGTACAAACGTCCGGTTACATGTCCTCTTTTTTTTTTCATTTGTCTTCATTCTTTTCCTCTCTCTTAATTGGCCGTGAAACTCTCCCAAATCCATCTCTCTCTCTTATGATATTCTCTCTCCACCTCTTATGCCATCATCTCTTTTCTCAATCTCCTCTCTCATTTCTTTTTTTTCTTTTCCCTCTTTCTCAGTTCGTATTGCGCCCGGGAAGCTCCTTTCTTTTTTTTTTCTTGTGTTATGGCCAACCAGTTTTTTGGTCGTAAAATGTCTAATCATTATTTTATTTTTTTTACGTTTGTTTCTTCTCGGCCACCATGTTTTGCGCACATTGAGCATTTTTCTTTCGTTCTTTATTTCGGCGCAAAACCTTGTACGGTGAAAATTGATCTTGGCGCAAGCGATCAAATAATCATACAATTGTAAACAAAAACTAATCGTACAAGTGCAAATAAAAATCTACGAATCTCCCCTACATACCTCATTTCACGTCTAGCCGTTCGATATCGCATCACACCTTGTCATGACTTGGACGTCACGTCTCTATCGTCAGTCACCGAGAATCAAAGAGAAAGAAATTTTCTTTGATGGCCGACCCTAAAAATCTATTTATATGACTCATTTTCAATCCATCAATAACTTCCAATTCCAATCAAATTTAATCTTTTAATTAATCTATTTTCATAATTTTGATTTATTTTAATAATTAAATAATTCCGAATTTAATTTAATATCCCACAATACAATTTTATGTTTAATTAAACTCCTCGCCTATTTTTCTTTATTTTTAGAATTATTTATAATGGACATATTTCTCAAAATAAAAAAAATAAAAATATTATTTTATCAACTATAAAAAATCGGAGTCGTTACATCATAGCCTCCTTAAAAATAATTCGTCCTCGAATTCACATAAACGAAACTACATCATCTATCTAACAAATGTGAGAAATATTTTCTCATCTCAACTTTCCGTTTCTAAGTATCATCATCATCTTCATGATGTGTCCTACATATGTCATGTCTTCATTTCAATTCAGTTTTTCCAATCTCGTTATGCTCGTAGACGATTCGTTTCCTACATGTTGTCTTCAACCTTTCCTTGATGACGCAGACTTCGTTACTTTTGTAACAAGAACGATCATCCATCAACTTTGCTCCACTGATAGGTGATCGACATGATCTGCTATATATTCATAACTGCAGAGGTGCCATGCTTAATATCGGAGTGGCAGCACTTGCCACATACTAACTTCGCCAGTGGGAGCTGATTGTTTCAACTATCACTGTAGTCCAATGCATAAGTTCAGAATATATTTTCTAAGGTCTGAATTGACCATTCATATTACTTATCCATTTGTGGATGGAAGGTCACGTAGAAGTTCAACCACATCTTAAATGCTCTATAAATGCTCCATCAGAATTGGACTATGCACTGTAAATTTTTATCTGACGTAATGGATATCAGTATTCCATGTAGTCGGATAACCTCCTTAAAAAAAATGAATGTCCATGAGGCTTCCGATGGACTAACATTTATATATCGATCATCTATTACTCATATCACATTATAACTATGTTGAGTTTTTGGAAGCCCTCTGTCGACATTCATCATTACCTTTTCCCAATGCTATTAAGGATTTATAAGATTTTGTAGTACACCATGTGACCTCTGATGCTCCACTTCCATTTGCCGACTTTCCATAATAATTTTGACTGCATGCAAGATGCACTGTTACCTTTACACCATCATTATTGGTCACTAAACTGACTTGGATGATGCAATTGCTCATTGCTCATATTTCATCGATTCATCCCCAAACGAGCAAGTGACTCTTTTCTTTATTTTTCTACTTAAGATATTCTCAACTGAGTTTGCTTTGTAGTTGATGACAAACTCATAAACTTTCAGTAATTTGATTCATCTCTTTTTTTACACAAGTTCAAACCTTGTTGCGAGAAAGTGTACCTCAACTTTGGTGGTCTACGAAGAATTCAAGCTCTTCATCCTACACTACACGTTGTGTCACTGACTCTTGGGATGAAGGCCACAATTGCTAATTCGAGATCGAGTGATGAATAATTCTTCTCGTTCTTCTTTAATTATCTTGATGTGTTGGCAACTATCTTCCTATGTACACGCACACCATGTCGATGTTGTATGCATCGTTGTGGGTGTCATAGTCTCCTTGGCCTGAAGGTATTTTCATAAAAGACATCATTGTTAATTTCTTCTCCAATTTTTAAAATCTATTTTAGCCTTTCATGAGCCATTCAAAATTTTTTTATGTCATCCTTAGTGAGGTTCGTCTATGGTCACACTATCGTGTAACAATATAATGCAACTCATCGATAATATCCTGCAAGTCTAAGAAAGTTTTTTTCAACACATTTTTTTGTTGAACTCATTTGGTTATAGCATCCATGATATTCCATCTATGTCAATGATATTTCTGAGGAACATTATCTCATTCTGCCAAAATTTGTACTTCGAGACTTTGGCATATACTTATTTCTCTTAATATTTGTAGTGTGATATGCAAATATTTCACATGTTCCTCTAGGCTCGACGAATATATTAGAATGTCGACGATCTTGAGTTAACCAATGTAGTAACAACTATATTATAATTTCTCAACATATTTGGGTGTTGACCTTCCTCCATACCATTATGTGTGCATGCCATTGCTTTTGCTATTGAGTTCATGTGCTAAATTTTTTTTGTGACAAATTATGAGCAACAGCTAGTCGATAACCTCTTTAGAGATATGGTCATATGAGTGCTTCCATTAAACACACTATTTTTCAATGGTCGGTCTTTCATTTTTTTTATGAAAAGTAAACTATGAACTATATCCATTCCATATAACATATGATATTTGGATACTAAAGTCTAATGGCAGTGAATATTACAATTTAGACTTTGATTAAGTTTCAAGTCATGTCTTAACATATCAATCTATTTGGGTGATTTCTGCACCATTTTTGAAGGTCTATTATTCCGTTGTTGCAGAGGTTCGACCCGCCTTGGTTTATCACAATCTCTTGCAAAATGACCCATCTTGCCACAATTTAGGCATGCTCCCGTCTCCCAATAGCATTCACCCTGATGCATTTTGTGGCAGTGATTGCATGATTCTCGATGTGATGGAGTCTCATTCCGTGTTGAATATGACCTTCCTCGGTTGTAATTTTCTTGGTGCCGCTTCTCTTTTCTTTCATGTCTTCTATGTTTACTCCAAATACGATTCTAATCATTATTGATATCCTCTTGATTTGGTTGAGTTGCGCTTGTTGCGTCTTCATTTTCAAGCATGGTAACGAACTCTTCTACAACTTGAAGGGTCTGATAGTTACAACATTTTACTCTTCCTCGAAGGCTTGGCTTGAGACCTTTAATCCATTGCTTAACACGATTTCTTTCCGATTGTCGTCGAGTACCATACTTCTTCAACTTTAAGAACTCGATCATGTAGTTCTTGACCGTCATGGTACCCTATTGTAGATCTCGGTACTCCTTCCGTTTCCTTGCTCTTTGATAAACATGTAAATAACAATCTTTGAATATCTTTTTAAACTTTCTCCAGGGAATCAAATCCTTTCCGGAGAATGTGCCAGCCTTTGTTGCTTTCCACCAATGCCTAGTGTCACCTATCAAACACCTTGTAGCACATATAGTTTTGTAGTTCTCACCGCAGCCTATCTTCAGTAGAGTCTGATCAATTTCTTCTAGCCACCTATAGGCTTTCTCGAAGTCATCCTTCCCGTCAAATTGAGGGGGTTGCAATTTGAGGAACCTCTCGATAGTGTCTTTACGATCATGACGTGGTGGCACATTGGGACTCGAGTACTCAGTGTGCACAGAATGGAACTCAGGCAGTAGTAATCTCTGTCTCAATTGTTCCTCCTGGTGCCCATTAGCCTGAGCCTGATTCTCTTGGAGGCCTTGCACTTGTTGTCTACTCACTTGCAGGCTCAAAACATGTTGATTATTAAATTGAAAACCTTGGGCCTCTTGATCGGCTCGCTGTGATCCGCTTTTGGGAGCTCGTGGTATTTGATTCGATAGTACATCTTAGGAGAAATCTGTTCTCACACAACAATAACAATAAAATCAATAAGTGTGAGCTCAATAACTAATAGTACAATTCAATACTCACTTGACCCTACTGGATGGCTGCAACGGTTGCTCGTGATAGTTGCACATGAACTCTATTCTATCTATTAGAGACAGCTAAGAAGTGTTTCTCCTTAGGCTCTGATACTTTTTATAATGCCTCGAGACCCACGTGACTTTCACGTGCTCAGAGTCGTCCCAGAGGCGCTACTCAATCTTCTATAAAATATTTTTGTGGAATAAAATTTATTAAGTGCGGAATATAAACAATAAATGTAGAATAGCTAATAATATATAATATTCAAAATAACTAAAATATCAATAAGTTCACAATTCTAATAAATGCGAAAATAATAAAAACTAGACAACTCAATCTAGAACATGTGCAACATCTGTCTCTCACTAAGCGTAGCCATCTACAGGACCATCATCTATAGATCTCTCACCTACTCGGATCCAGGTACAAAAAAATATCCATGAGTATAAAAATACTCATTACGTAGGGTCTACTAAACAATCAATATGCTCAATAAGATATAATCAATGATGAACAATCAATAGAATAATCAATTAATAATATAACGATTTAATCAATATGAGCAATTATATCAGACTATGAACAAAAGACCAATCAATAGCGATAATAATTAATAATTACTTGATCAATGGGATCGATGATTCAATATAATAATAGGAAAATAAAATCATAGATCAATAGGAAGATCAGAAAAAGGTCAAATGATAGATCAATATTGATTTAACAATTAACAATATCAATTATGCCTGATCACCATGGCACTATTCAATTTAATAAATTTCCAATTCAATATAAATGGTCATTGATCAATAACAATTTTATTCGATTCAATGAGCGGAGGCTATGCCAATCAACGCCAGTATCCAAATGACCATGATATATTCAATTCAATTCAATTTCAATTCAATTCAACTTGATTCGATTCGATTTTAATTCAATTCAATTCAATTTACAATGTTCGGAGTTATTCAATTTAATGAGGAGTGCTCGGTCAATTAAGGAAAACACCATGTCTCTTTCATATAGGCCAATGAGAATCAGTGCCACGGCAAGTCACCCAACAATATAGCACTAACAATTATTCATGAATGGCGGGGGACTATGACCAAACACAGGACAGCCATAACTTCTCTAAAGGATGATGACTTCTCAAACCTTTAGGTACACTATCTGCCCCATTCAATTCAATTCAATAACAATATGGCTCGGGGGCTTGAAGACAATCAAAGAATATGGAGATCCAGCGGCTTTCAGCTTTTATCTTGTTTACCTAAAGTATCTATCTTTTAAAAAAAATATAACTTATGTGAAACAAGACCCAATCAGAAAGATTACTGGATCAGTATCATATTTAATGATAAGATTGAATATGGTAACAAAATAGATCAAGTATGATGATGATATAATCCGATCAAATATGACAATAATATAATAAGAAATGATAATCAGAACCGATCAACAATAATATAATCAATATATCACAATATTAATTGTGAGATCAATATAAAATCTAATAATAAAAAATTACTAATAAATAACCCTCGGTATTTCGATATTTTTTCCCTTCTATTCAATGTCTTATCTAGTTAAAAAAAAATTAAACGAATTCTTCCTCCTTGAATAAATCAAGCCTAAATTTTCTTTTTCATATTTTTATTTTTTTTCTTGCTACTTGGTTTCTCTATTATGGAGAAATCTAATACTTCTTCTTATTTTATTTTCCTCTCTCCTATTTTTAAGGACCATCACGTAGTGATTTTTTTGTAATATTTTCTCTCTCTACATTAACCTCACAGAAGGTTCTTTTATCCCTTTTTTTCTCTTTGGGCACAAACATCCGGTTACATCTCCTCCTTTTTTTTCATTTGTCTTCATTCTTTTCCTATGCCGTGAAACTCTCCCAAATCCATCTCTCTTATGATATTCTCTCTCCACCTCTTACGCCATCATCTCTTTTCTCAATCTCCTCTCTCATTTCTTTTTTTTTTCTTTTTCCTCTTTCTCAATTCATCTTGCGCCCGGGAAGCTCCTTTCTTTTTTGTTTTTGTGTTACGTCCAACCAGTGTTTGGTCGTAAAATGTCTAATCATTTTTTTTAAGTTTGCTTCTTCTCGGCCACCATGTTTTGCGCCCATTGATCATCTTTCTTTAGTTCTTTATTTAGGCGCAAAACCTTGTACGACGAAAATTGATCTTGGCTCAAGCGATCAAATAATCATACAATTATAAATAAAAACTAATCGTACAATTGCAAATAGAAACTTACGGATTTTCCCTACATACCTCATTTTACGTCTAATCGTTCGACGTCGAATCACATCTTGTCGTCACCTGAACGTCACGCCTCTATTGTCGGTCACCGAGAATCAAAGAGAAAGAAATTTTTTTGACGGTCGACCCTAATGATCTATTTATAAGACTTATTTTCAATTCATCCATAACTTTCAATCCCAATCAAATTTAATCTTTTAATTAATCTTTTTTAATAATTATGATTTATTTTAATAATTAAATAATTCTGAATTTAATTAAATATCTCATAATACAATTTTATCTTTAATTAAACTCCTCCCTTATTTTTCTTTATTTTCGGAATTATTTATAATAATAATATTAATGACCATATTTCTCAAAATAAAAATAATAAAATAGTATTTTCTCAACTCTAAAAAATCAGGTGAGGAATCCATATTTATTTATTACAATTTTCATTGCAGGGACAGGTTTCTAGTTTAGGATATTTTGCTAGCAATGCAATCCTAATATGTTGTAGTTTTTTAATTCCTAAATCCCCATATTGTTTAGAAGTTGCATTATATGCTAATTTATTAAATGCAAACCCTTCTTCTCCCTAGTAGATCCCAAGAGGAAATCCCTTAGATAATTTCTCAACCGAATAAGTGATAAATAACATTTAGAATGACTATGTACATTTATAAGAGAAGAAGAAAAACCAATGAGTAAAATTCAACAAAGGTCATTCAATTTAGGAGGTTCTTAATATCATCACCAAACTGCATTTTGTAACATTGTTATCGAACTTCAGAAATATTTTGATCACGATCATCACGATCGCCTATCATTCATTTATCGATGAATTATTTACATGGATGCCTATATGATACACAAGAATATTTTCTCTCTCCTCTGCTTGTCACATCATTCATTTTTTCTCTTTCATTCAAACTTAATTTTGTATCTACATGATTATTGAACTTTTCAAAATTTTCAAACATGATAATTCAACTTTAAATTTCAATCACGATCATTATTAAAAAAAATAATAAAAAGATAGAATAAAATAATAAATAAATAGGGTCATTCAATTTTTGCAATGGTATAACGAAATAAAAAATGATGATGCCATGTCAAAATTTTCTCTCTTCATTTAAAATAATAAAAATATAGTAGTCTCGTAAAAGAGTTGTCAGTCCTCAATCTCACATAATGATAACCTCTTTGGAGCTATTTGGTGTGAGGATAAATTGGGGATAGCAAACTTGTCCTCAACTTTTTATCCAAACACCATTTTTTGTAACCGGTAAGTCCCACCAACAATCGTTACAAGAACAATGCAATGAATTTCTAAGGGGGTCTAAAACAATATTACTCAATATGGGAGCTAGCATGAGGTCAAGAAAAAAATTCACCCATGTTATTTAGTAGAAGAACAACAGCAAGGATAAAGCCTTGTTCCAGACATTGCACCCAAACACTATTGGAATTGAGTTATTTCAATAAACTCATCATTACTTTTTTGTTCTATGTCTGCACACTCAAAGAAGGAAAATGTGATCATTTATGTTCTAGCTAATAGCAAGAACATCTTGAGAACAGTTTTGTTCTCTACATTTATTCTTACAAAAAGAACATTTTAGTTCTTTCACTAAACAACCCCATTTTTTTATGGGTCTACTTCCCTTTTTTAACATTTATTTGTTTGTCATTTTATATTTTAATTGAGATAGAAGATCATAGTATTTTTTTTCTTAAAATGAAATTTAATGATTATAAAAGTTGAATGGAATGCTGAATGCTCCTTAAAATATACTTTTTATCTTTAATATTTTATTTTGTCTTTATTTAAATTATTTTAATGATAACCATTATTGAAATTTTTTAAAAGTCAAATAAGGGGCCATAACCTATAAAATGAGCTGACATTTTTTATTTTTGTGTTAGTTTATTTTATCTTTTTTTAATTTTTTTTTAATTTAATGTAATGATTATCATGATTGAAATTTTAATTTAATGTAATGATTATCATGATTGAAATTTTAAAAAAAAGGATTTAAGCCCATGAGGAGCTGCCGCCTTTTATTCATAACTGTTTTATTTCTTCTTCTTCTTATGATGATGATGATGATTATTATTATTATTATTATTATTATTATTATTATTATTATTTTGTTTCCTTTTTTATTATTTAAATATTTTTAGTGATGATTATAATTAAATTTTTTTAAAAGTTGAATGATAGTATTTAAAATATTTTGAAAAGATAAATGTTTATATAAAATACAAAATTGAATTTAATTAGAGTAACAAATATTGTCGTAATATTTTTAATTTGATGTGAAAAAGAAAATGTTACTAAAAGTAAATCTTTGAATGTTTCATAGGGCTGCCTTGTCAGCATTACTACTAGATCTCAAAATATCTAGCGGGGATTCATTCCATGGCGCTAGTTTCTAAAATTGTCAACCCGTTTCCACCTTTGTGAAGATGACGGATTCCGTACGGATGCTTATGTGGTGTCGACTCCTCCAATTCCCTCTATTCCGCCCTTATCAGCACGCCACGAAGCGTTTATCACGTCGCAACTCCATTGCTGCTCGCCTGCTCTTTGATTCGATGTCTACTTCCCCGATCCGTGGTTCAAATCCTTGGTAGAGCGCGAGGAGGAGGAGGAGAGCGGCGAAACAGATGGCGTCCGACTTGTCTCAGCTCGAATCGAGGTATGAAATCTTCATACATGAATCAAGTTGTGCTATTGACAGTTGAAGTTTAAGTTTAATGATATATCTTTTAGCTTTTCCTTTCTTGCTAGATCGATTTGTTTTGCTCTTGAATTATGTTCATGAACACTTCGTTTCCACGATGGGATTGAGTAGTAGTAGCCTGGTGGGAGAACGGAAGCAAGTTTCCTGAGTGGTTGATGGATGAGCAAGTAATCATTGGAGACAAGTCTCCATCTTTTGTGTGTTCCTTTGGTTGAATTTCCCGGTGTTGAAATTGTATGTCTGCAATTTTAGGTTTTGAAAATTCCAAGTGGAACAAATCTGGAAATAGGAGCTAACTGGCAAGTGCTTGTATTCTATCCCTAATCATAGTGCACTAGAAAAGTTCAATGGGATATGAGAATTGCAAAGAAGATATTCGAGGATGCATAAATCCTATTTATCCAAGTTCTTGAATTTGGAATTCTCTTTTCAAACATTACCGTAGGGAATGGCTTCACAGTGTTTGTCCAATTGCTTATGATCTTCACACATGAATCTCCTTAGCAGTAGGTATGCTATTGAAGGTTGAAGTATAATTTAGTGATATATCTTTTAGCTTTTTCTTTATTGTTAAATGGACTTGTTTTGTGAGTAATTCTGTTCATGAATTCTTCTAAAAAAAATCTGTTCATGAATACATTGTTTCCATGATGGTATTGAGTACTAGTGGCCTAGTGGAAGAATGCAACCAAGTTTCCTGAGGGGTAGATGGGTGAGTGGGGAATCATTGGAGTCAAGCCCGCATCTTTTATGTTCCGTTGGTTGAATTTCCCAGTGTTGAACTGATATGTCTGCTATTGGAGTCAAGTGGAAGTGCATGTTAATCATAATTTCCCAGTGTGCTTTGTACCCGAAATTTTAATGTATGCTGCTTCCAATTAGCATGTGCTTCTGTAAACTTATTTTCTGCAACATGTACTTCTGTAACTTCTTTATTTTCCTGTAACTTAATCATCCAGGAACTGATTCATGTTCTTCTCTTTGTTGACAAGATACATTAACTTGTGCCACAAACATGAGGTTCCACCTAATACTTCTATCTTATCAAGTTTTTTGAGGGTAACACTTCTTGACTCTATCTCTTGTTTTGACATATGCTTCAAATGTTATTCTGGTTTTTTATGATTCATCTGTGGATGCATGAGAAAGTTTGAAATATGCAACATTTTTTTTGCCAAAAAGAAAAGAAAGAAAAAGAGATTGTAAGGTTACAGCTGAAACGAAATTACAGAACTTATTGAAAAGAGTTTCAGATTAAAAACTATTTAATATCTTGATGATATTTTACTATTACAAGGGTTTCCGCAACATGTTTGTGCCTGATTATTGGAGGTGCTTGTAGGACACTTTGGCTCAAATATTCTGTTAATAATGCCTTGAATCTGAACCCAGTTGGTCCTCCTACATAGTCAGGCGCTTCAGCAGAATTCCTCTACGGGGGTCTCGCTGGGGAGATCCCCCCTGCGGGGGTTGCAAGGGGGCTGAGCCCCCTGAGCGAAAATTTTTAGGATATTCTGTATGTGATTCGGATTTGATTTATTTCCTTATCACGAGATAGATGTCCTATTTTCAGGAGATTTATTTAGAGTCCCAGTCCGTATGTAATTTCTATCATCTGTCAAAGGGAGTGCCTATATAAACTCCCTAGGGGTTTAGACCGAAACCCATCCTTGTAATCGTCGTTATTTCATAACAAAGAGCCGCCGCCGTTTTTTTTTCTCTTCGTGTTATTCTGTGTTTCGTGCGACCCCTCTCTCCCCCTTTTCGTAACATATTCCTTACATTGATTTATGATAATCTTATTTTTAACGTACTCTTGCATCAATCATTTCACAAGATCATCTAAAATGGCTGAGGACAAAAGTCCGTGTCATGAAACCCTCAAGCTTATTCAAACTGTGGCTTTAAATGGCCTGAAATCATTTATGAGGTGATGATGCTGGTTTAAATGAGAAATTTACAAGTCCAAATGTGGTTTTACCCTTCAGGAACAAACTAGTAATACTGAATGCTTGTGAGTTCTTATGATGTCACATGCAAACTAAAATATTATTCTTTGTTTAGCATCTGATGCCATCTTGCTTCTCTCAGGTGAAGGAGCAAAAGTCACGGCTTGAACCATCTTGTCTAGAGATTGTCTTAGATCAGTTAGCTGGCGATGATTTTCCTCCACTAATATATAGCCTAACAGATTCCAACTTATCTGATATTGATAGTGTTGATGTACGTCAGAAATCATGTCATCTGACATTAGATGGAGAATACCTTCTGCCTTTGTTTTCTGCAGTCAACCAGAAGCTTCGAGTTGTTGATCTCCTCGACTGGTCATCATGCAAAGATGTTCTGCGGTAGGTAATATGAGGTGCTAAATCGTATGGTTTGGCTTTGAAACCTAGTGATATTAACTAGGTTTTCTTGTTGGAACTTGAAAATAAATTATTCAACTCGATGTATTATTGCCCTCATAGAAATTGGATTCCACTATTTGCAATTCCTGTAAATGTGCAAATTCATACTTAAACGAATCTCTGGTCAAGGGACTGATGAAACAGAAATGTGTTTTTACTCGGGAAACATGATGGATACTCATGGAAACTAACTGCATAAAATTTCAACTTATCTTTTCTTTTTCAGAAGGAACTTATCTATTATTTCCTAACTGGAAAGTTATTGTTAGTCAACTCTGTGAATAAGTAAAAAAGGAGACCAGCTTCCAGGGTCAGGCATCCTTGGAAATCATTTTGTTTCGATTACTCTGTCTCAGTTTGCAAGTTAAGTTGGGTAACATGAACTTTGAAGAAAAAAAAATTGAAAATATTAATGAGTTTATATGATTATTTTACAACAACAACAACAACAAACAACAACAACAAAGCCTTATCCCACTAGGTGGGATCGGCTACATGGATCATACGACGCCATTATTCGAGTTTACATGATTATTTTATTGAGGTTAATTTAGTGTGTGTGGACAATATGAAGACAGTGGGAAGGTATTGTAAAGTGAACTGAAAGTACAAAGATCACCTGCATAATTGCAAACCAGAAATGCATAACAGCAACAGGACTGAGATAATGGGAGTATTCTTTGACACATGTTTTAGATGATGGACCACCTTTAGCAGTGATGGTGACTACGATAGAAATTCAGTGTATTGCTTTGGGTATTCAATATAATTTTGCCCTTCGAATTATATATTTATGGTTTCTCTGGCACTAGGCTTGGATGAGATTGTAACAATAATGGTATGAGTGCTACCATAATTGTCAATCAGCTAATATTGTCACCAAAGTGCTTGAATACCTTCAGGT
Source organism: Pontederia crassipes (assembly GCA_030549335.1). Lineage (NCBI taxonomy): Eukaryota > Viridiplantae > Streptophyta > Magnoliopsida > Commelinales > Pontederiaceae > Pontederia > Pontederia crassipes. Next base: position 22,800,238 of record CM060183.1, read on the forward strand.
TGCCTCTTCTACTGGAATGTTAGAATCCTGTCCAATGTAGCTGGTGATATTTGTCTATACAAATCTTAGATGTTATGATATGAGGTTGTGATGGATATTGCGACTAAATACTTGCTATGTTATTTAGTATTTTCTCTTGACATCTTATAATCCTTTTATCATAACTGCACTTATTTGGGAAAGAATATATTATTCTATTGGTTGCTTCCTTTTCCATGGCAACACCATTCCTATGCTTTAAACGTTTGTGTTGGTGATTATGAACTTTTTTTTTAAAGTAATTATGAATTTGTTTAATATGAGTATTTAATCTAGTATTTAAAACTAATATTTATTTATCATTAATGAAATTTGGTTAAGCTATGAGAATTTATTACGGGTTCATTCTAATAGCTCCCAGCAACTGTAAGAGGCAATTGCAACTATTCAACTGTGTCTCAATTTTACTTCAACCAATGAATCAATGTAGAGATTTCACTTTTCTGCATATGTGGCATAATGACTCTTTGTACATGTTGGAATTTTTTTTCTTTACAGTCATATATGTGGAAGAGGTATCACATGCCAAATCCTGAATTTTCGTTTCTCTCCAATTCGGCAACTCAACCTGAACGGAAAGTTCACACGATTGCATACACTTAACTTGGATTTTAATATCCATCTAAGCAGCTTCCATAGTACCTGTTTTGATTTCATGCCAAATTTGATGCGACTCTCTCTGTGTGAAACAAAGATGGCCAATCTTTGGATGACAAGTGCCTCATTGTCAAAGTTGCAGTCACTGGTTGAACTTCGATTTCAGAATTGTTTGTGTTGTTATGATACAGGAGCCTGCCCGGCATTGCTTAAGGTAATATATGAGATAGTTACTTGTTCTGAAGAAATTGAAGAATTATTTTTCTTGCTGAAGACAATGATCTACTTGTTAATTGCAATATTTACTCCAAAATATGCAACAGCATTTAGTAGAGGATTCTTCAAGTAACTCATCATCTGAAGACATTGTAACTTCTGAAAGCATGTCTGAGGATTCTCTAGATGGAAATGATATGGGTTTTGTTAGCGACAATCAGGGAATAAGAAACTGGAGAGAGCTATTATATGGCTCCACCAGTCACTCGCTTGTACATGCAAATCAAGACATCATGTTAAGTCTATCACGGCAACTTTCTTTTTCTCTTTCTTCTTCATCACCAGCCGTCAATCAGCTCCTTGACGAGGTAATGAATTATAACAGAACAAGATTACCTGAAACTTTCAAACTTGGAAATGATTATAGATCTTATTGTGAATATTGTTGCCCGTTCAATCGTAACAGACATTTCTCGATTGGCAAAGAGTCGTTGCAAGATCAATGTTGCTCAACAAACTCGTTCACGGGAAACAGCTTAAGGACCTTAGACTTTCCTCACAAGCATACTTCAGCTCATTCTTCGCCTATATGTTTTGAGAAAGACTACAGAGAATACATGATCGTATCACTTCCAAAGTTAAATGTTTTAGATAACATACCTATTGGAAGAATGGAGAGGGAGCAAGCTGAAGCAACATGTAGGAAATATTTTCAGCATGTACCATATGACAGAGAGAGTATTTTCACCATTCTGCAAAGACGTGAAATGGGAAATAGTTCTTATATACAGAAAGCTCGTAAATCAAGGGCGTTTCTTAGAGAAAGTTGTCATTCCTTCCCTAGGTCACTTTCTGCTGCTAAAGTAAATTCTTCGCCATGGCCCAATATGCGTTCAATTTCAAAGCTAAGATGTAATTTAAGTGAAGAAGTGAGGGCTTTTCGTCCACGTCAGTTCAAATATCATCCTTCAGATCCAAGATTAATGGTGTTTGGAACATTAGATGGGGAAATTGTTGTCATTAATCATGAAAGCGAAAAGCTCGTTGGTTATCTCCCATCTGATAAGACAGTGGATGGCATTTTGGGACTTTGCTGGCTTAGATCGTGTCCATCTCTGGTATGTGTGGATAACCATTGAAAGTTATTTAAATTTGATATTTGTATTCTATTTGAGTTTTCATATCTTGGCATCTTTTGAATATTTTAGTAAATGTATGAAGTTGTTTAAGCCCGGATAATGGAGGAGGGTTGTGTTAGACCCCGACAGCCAGCGTAAAATTCTGTCGAATCTTATGATAGCCGACCCCACCTAGTGGGATAAGGCTTTGTTGTTGTTGTTGTATGAAGTTGTTTATTTGCTCTGATTCTGATTATTGGTCTTATGTTCCCTTCCCCCTCCCCCACACAGCTCATTGCTGGATTGGACGACGGTTCATTGGGAATGTATGATGTTCACAAAATGCCATCAGACTTTTCTGATGAATTCTGCACAAGTGATGCATCTGTGCATACATTTGATAAATTTGAACAATTGACATCTGTTCATGTAAATTCAACCGATGAGTTTTTTCTTGCAAGTGGATTCTCAACAAATGTGGCTTTATATGATATTGGAAGTGGAAAGCGCATACAAGTATTTAACTATCTTCACCAGGAACATATAAATGTCGCTAAGTTTTCCCATCACTGGCCATCAGTATTTGCTACTGCATCATTTGATCGCACTGTTAAACTCTGGGATTTAAGGCAAGGTGTATCACGGCCATGTTATACAGCATCCAGCAAAAGAGGAAACGTCATGGTGTGTTTTTCTCCTGATGATCACTATTTACTTGCATCAGCTATTGATAATGAGGTAAGCTAACTGCAAGAAGTCAAGATAGGCATTAGATAACCAAATTTTGACTGCCATGTTAAGCACTGCAGGTCAATCAATTGCTTGCTGTAGATGGAAGGCATCACATGTCATTCAATATTCCTTCAATTGGAAGTGTTCAAAATTATACTCGATCTTACTACTTGAATGGAGGCGACTACATTGTCACTGGAAGTTGTGAAGAGCATATCGTCCGAATTTGCTGCTCTCAAACTGGAAGAAGGCTTAAAGATATTACCTTGGAGGTGATTGGAATGTACTCATGTAGACCATTTTCATGAGAAGCTACAATAAAAACATTCTTATGAATGAATTATTTTTTAAAGCTCCCTAATGGGACTGGCATTTTAGCATTGTTATGACATTGCAATTATGCTAAGACTAAAGCAAAGAAGCTGCACTCTTTTGCAGGGTATGGGTTCAAGAAACTTGATGTATGTGCAGTCTTTGAGGGGCGATCTCTTCAGGGTGAGAACTCAATTTTTTTGTTCCATTGGAATGACTTATTAGTTTAATTTGTTTCACCTGATATTTCATGCTCCTATGGTATATTTATTCCTTTAATTTGACCTTTTGCTAACTATAATTCAGAATTGAAGTTAATTATGAAAAGTGCACCTCAGATTGTTATGCAAAGAAACCCAGTTGAAAGTCATATCTTTTATTTCTTCATATTCAAGTCAGTGTGCTCAGATTGTTAAATTCGTTCTACTTGATATTTCATATTATAACATATTTCTATCTTTTATTTTGTCCTTTTTGGTAAGATCCCATATGTGTCTTAATATGTCTATATTTCAGAATTGTCTTGCATATGTTCATTTTGAACTAAAATTTAAAGAAATCCTTATTTGAGAGGTCAGAAATTCTGAATCCTTATTCGTAGTTCTTAACTTTCTGTCGGGCAAGAACCCCGTTATATAATCCAAGAAAAAGAATATTCGTGAAAAGAATATAGGTTTAATTATGATAATCTATTGATTGCTTGATTGCTTCACTTTGTTCTTTGTTTCATTTAATTATTATGCAAAACATTGTTCTCAATGCAGCCATTCCATATGAGCATCTTAGCACGATACCCACATACAAAACCAAAGATCATAAAGGTAGTAATCTTTTCCACCAGTTTTGAACCCAGTGTTCAACAATGTAATAAACTGTTCGGAGTATATATGTTCATCTCTCATTGACTGCTGAAATTATTCTGCAGATAAACTTGTTAGAATCTGATGTCTCTGATGAAGAAGGAATTTGCACGAGAAGCATGCTGAGTTCATCTGGCAAGGGTGGTTGATTACTCTGGGTGTGTGTTCAGCTTCTTTGTGAGCCAAAGCAAGGTTTCGTCGGTGAAGTCTGTGATTATCATTGCTAAGGTTGTGCTGTGCCTTGTTTTGCTTTCCAGATTTCTTATTGCCTTTGTAAAATGAGCAATGTTTTAAGAAGGTGCACTCTTCTGAAAGTGTTTTATTCAGGATATTATCCTCGCAGAGTGATCACTTTTCTCACCTCTAGTAGTTTGCAGATATATTGTGAATGTGTTGTAAAATGCTTCTCAAATCATCCATATTGAAGATATTATCCTGTCCACCGAGTCACCATTCAGAATACACTGAAGGATCTGAATTTATAAGTCTCTCTTTCGCTCCTGCATTTTGGGAGCTGGTAAGTTTATTACCATATCAAACTCGCCCTTGTCTATTTTGCGGGCTGTAACATCAGGGGCCTTGGTCACAGATGACTGTTGGATAACTAGTTCTTTTTGTGTCACAGCTTGGATTCTTGTAAATATGATGAGGAAAGTAAAAGAAAGAAATATAGGTCCGAAAAGGAGGCTTTGTATTCCATACTACATCCCAAATTCCATCTACCTACAAGGGGTAAGTCTCAATTATTTATGCTAATAACTTGCTCTTGTTGTTCTTGGTGGTAAGATAAATATGTATATATGGTATAAGTTGTGGAAACTATTGAGGTATGCACGCACTGCATACTTCCATACTTTGCAAATGGTAACATGATCCCTCTGCAACTGGAAAGATGGTGGCCTTTAGTTCTTGAAGTTATCAGGCTTTGCAAACGGTGATCGCGTGTGCTTAAGACATTTTTATCTCCATGAGGACACAGTGGTCAGCGTATGGTATGATGATCCATCCGATAAGATGCACAACTCACACTTGAGTTTAGATGATTTTTGTACGAGATATCGACTGTTCAAGCTACGATTGATCCCAATCAAGATGATGCCGCTCTGCTTATTCTGAGGAGGGAATATACTAGAGATTTTCGAGTACTATATACAAACTTTTTATTGGTATTTACAGAAGCTCTGATTTCAAATCTTGGTTGATCTATAATGAATCAGATCAAGTCACAAATGTTAAAGGGTAAAACAGGCCTGCTAGGCGCTCGGCAGCTCCATTTGGTCCAATATTAAAATAAGTGAAGGCATGTTGTTCCTACAATATTTATTTACTGGAGGGGTGGTACCTGGTGTTAGTATCATCGGGGGACTGTAGTGTTGAAAGTGTCATCGAAGAATAATCAAAATGAGTGCTGCCGTGCTGGAAGAAGACAAGGGTCGGAGACAAATCTAAGTATGCATGTGAGAGAGAGAGAGAGAGAGAGAGAGAGAGAGAGAGAGAGTGAGTGAGTGAGTGAGTGAGTGAGTGAGGAGCTGTGAGGAGCTATCCTGCCTGCATCTGCGTAGTGGGATTCCCCATGTTGCTGCATGCCTCTCCCTCTTTCTCTGGTTTTGTGCATGCATGTGCGTGTTCCTTATCAACTCCTACCAGCATCTGCAACTCTAGTGCGAGAAAACCTAATGCATAGTTCAAAGGCTAAAAGGTCATAATCAAGTTTGGTTAATTCAATTCGTTAGCAGGACTATGACTTAAGATGGCATGATGCCTATAAATACCCAACCCAGTCTCAGCACAAGCCCTCACCCTTGTCCACTCATCTAGCCGACATACATTACTCCCTGTCGTGATCTCAGTGTCACAAAACTTCCACTTATATACATCTTGTGAGAAGGGGGGAAGGAAAGGAACACAAAAGATGAAGCTTCCTTCTGCCACCTTAACACTGTTATTCATCCTCCTCCTGACGTCCTACCATCTCCAGGTGGCCAATGCCTCAGGTAACAAGAACTTGGTTACTTCATGAACACAAGTAGAAAAACACATATGTGTGCACTTTGTCTCTGTGTCGTGCGATTGGTTCATTGTTTAGTTATCTTGGGCAGCTTTTTGCGATGCAAAATGCAAGGTGAGGTGCTCCAAGGCCGGGGTGATGGATAGATGCCTCCATCACTGTGGCGTGTGCTGCGAGGACTGCAAGTGCGTCCCCTCGGGCACCTACGGCAACAAGGATGAGTGCCCTTGCTACAGGGACAAGGTCACCAAAGATGGCAAGAAGAAACCAAAGTGCCCATGATCAAATCAGTTGATGACACCCAAGTTCGAACATTATGAGTTAGTCAGCTGTTCGTCGAAAGTTTTTAGAAAGGTCTATTTTGTAGAATGGATCCCCCATCACATAAACTACATGTATGCAGTATGCATAGATTTGTTATTCCCAGAATGCATGGTTTTATTTTGGGGCTTGTTGCATAGTTATTGTTTTCTTCTGGGCTTGTCATGCAATAGGTAGTGAGTGCACTGCTCTGTGACTGCCCCAGTGATGGATGATTTCAATAAATAACGATCGAGTTTTACGCGCACATGTGTACTTATAAGTCACGATTGTTATTGTACTGATCGCGAGAAGAACACGACATCATAATGCAAGTAATTTCACCACCAATATTAAGCACAATGGCACAAAGTTGCAACTTGCTAAAGATTTATTAAAACTGATAGCTTGATAAGCATTAATCAAACATCCAACTCAAGCTTATACACAGGTTCCAAAATGAATCGTAATACAAAAATAACTTTATTGTACGAATTTACACTTCGAAGTTCTACGTTCTACCTCATGATGATGACAGTTTGAAGAGTAGGAAGAAAAATGAGTTAACACGACGGGTTCTAAATTAATGGCAACTTTATCTAATAAAAAAGTTAAAAACAGGTCTTCATTGTTAGTGTCAAATTGAATCACGGATAAATATTTTCAAACAATATACGATCTAATCACGATGTTTTATTTCTTGAATCGGAACAGTACTTTTTTCCAGAAAATTTTAATGTCCGAGTCAAATTTCATAAATCTCATGTTGTTCGTCTAGGATCCACAGGCAACCTACAGCTTTTAGAGCCCACATGTTACATATATGCATGACAAGTTTGATGGGTGAAAACGTGTGCCTGTGTTAACATCCATAGTTAGATGATGGAGTGATGGCAGCATGAGGTGCGTGCTTCTTATGCTTAATTAGAGATAGAATTTCGTGCAAACTGTTCGGCCCGACCTGTGATCTGCACAACATTTTGTTGGGCCAACCTGGTCTGGCCTGGGTCCGACCATAATGTCAGGTTTGACCGGATTGTGAGCAAGGTGTTGGACGGCTCAACTTGACATAAATCAATTTTTATATTTTTAAATATTTATTTATATATTATAATTATAACTATATATAATATTTTTTTATTATATATGAAAATAGTTATAATATTATATGTTTTAATATATTTAATATTTTTATAACTGAGCTCGACTTGAGTTTTGGCCCAAGCTCTGGCTAGACTTGGTCCGACCTAGACAAAAAAAATTGAAATCGAGTGCCGACTCGGCACAAACCCCAAACCCAATATACCTAATGCACCATAGGGGTGAGTTTGCACGGTGTTATAGTCTATGAGGTGCATACTATCTTGCTTTCTTGAGAAGACCAAATGAAAGGTTTGAAAAAGATTCTAAGGATGATAAATGATGCCCAAGATCCATGGTTACGGTTGGTAAAAAGTAAAATTTGTCCTCATAAATCTTGATTTCACAAATTCTACAGGAACTCCACGTGGCTCTAAAAAATTGTAAATGTGGTTATGTCAAAAAAATTAGGTTTGCCTTAAAAATACGGTGCTAATGGAGATCATATATCAGTTATGCTCAATCTTTGGATTTTTAATACTCCTATATCACATATGCCAACCTACATAAATATTTTGAAGTCACTAAGAGTGTTAAGTTATCTACATTTAAACAGTAGTTGGAACTCATCCATTTTGTTTGATTGCTTTGGTGAATTTAGCTATTGCTATGTTGTTGATTCCTTTATTTTCACTCCTTCCAATTGATGATGATAAGTGGGATTGAATGGCTGGCATGTATGGTGAGGCTAAAGTCGAATCGGTTTGTTACTTGCTCTATCATCGATCCTCTTTGCATTAGATCTTGACGACTATTTTGGAATTTAGTATGGACATGGTTACATGATTTCTTCTTTCAATTGTAACATCAATGCTTCATGTCCCTTATGTGGATTAGCTTTAAAACTAATATTCACCTCTTCATTGCATACCCCCATAATGAGAGAGCTTTGAACCCTTTTCCAAAGCCAATTCCTTTATCTTTCTGCATTCATGAACACCTGGCATGAAGGTGATTGGCTCGGGGAAGGATAGAACCAATTTCTACTGTGGGGAAATTGGCTCCTATAAAATGATGCGCATTTTGCTTTCAAATAGGCAATAATTTTTGTTTTGTGGAATAGGGCATTGATTAGCTCACTTGAGTTCACTAGACTCCACTCATATATGTGTCCACCTAGATGAAGGACAATGAGACGATTCCTTCATAAACGAGCTGGGAAGGGGTGCACATTATGCACGGTCCTTGCATTGCTTGGCTTGCTTGATTTCACCAAACTCCACTCATATCTGTGTCCAATGGGAGCCCCCCAATCCCCCGTAGATGAAGGTTAATTGAGACGATTCCTTCATCAACGAGCCGGGAGGGGTGTACAATATGCACAATCCTAATGGATCTTGCTTTATTGCAAGTAAGCTTAGGAAGGAGGTCGGCTCGGTGTTGAGGTCGGAGACCTGGGCCACCCATAATGGTATTCGGAACGGCTCACTCATGTCTGGCTGGAGGCTAGCTCCAAAAATTTGGTGGTGATAACCAACAAAGCTAAATGCCCTTGGAAATTTTGGACTATAATGCAAGAATTGTGGCATATCACCTTTGTTTTTTTATTACTCTCGAGAAGCTAATAAGGGTACTGACCAATTGAAAATTTTGGGTCATCAAACTTTCTTTTGATCATTTTTGGAAGTGAAGTCCACCTTACTCAGACTCCTCCAGGGTTTTTACTAATAGATAACCTCCTTTAATTAAAAGGGTTATTTCCATAAACCAAGAACGAATCTAGGACGACAACCCTCTCAGCCCGGAACTCCACTAGAGGCGACTTGGCAATGGCACAGGCCCTCTCCTTAGCGATGGGGTACTAGACGGCGACCAGGATCGCTAGAGGCGTAGGGCGATGATCGACGACGTATATTTTGCATGAGCAATCGCGGGGGCATGAAGGATCGAGGGAGCTCCTGTCGTGAGAGAACTCCGGTAGGACCAAGGTTCCAATAAAGGATTTACCGTTGATGGAACGAAGAGCAGTGAGGAAGAGAGCAGAGATGGCGACGGCGAGGAGAGAGGGACTGAGGAGGGAGGAGTAGTGCCCTCTGCGTGCCGACGATGAGCGAAAGAGGGGGCACGCCCATCCTCGTACGCAGTTGACCCCGGCGAGAACGTGGGGGTTGACCCCCCCTGCGTGCAAGCGCCCGAGCGAGAGGAGCCCCTCGTTCTCCTGACGACGAGCGAAGGGGGGGCATCGCCCTCCCACGATCTCGTCAGCCCCCTGCGATCGTGGGTATTGGAGACCTTTAGTAATCGCGGGAACGTGGAATCACGTCCTGCCTCCTACAAATACCCTACTTGCTCAGGCTCTTGGACGTCAACAAAGGGTGCGCCCTGTCCAACCCCCTCTGCAAGGAACACTACTTCGTCATGGACACGTCGGTCAAACCTATTGTCAGACGACGTCTTCATCTAGGAACATGGCTAACTCCTGCTTGTGGCCTACGATTTCCCGCCACGCATCATCTTGTTCTTCAACCCCTTAATGAGGCAGATCATTGAGCTCCTCGGATTGAGCCTGATCAACAAGTTAAGGCTCTATTTCTCCGTGCCTCCGACTTCGCCTAATTGTGTCATGGTCTCCATGTTCCCGCTTAGGGGACGAGGGTCATCGCCGGAGATCGCAGGGGGACGCCCCTTGCACTTTTCTTTTTTATTTAATTTTTTAAATATTAAAGGAGATGAGAGAAGGGGTAATTTTGATTTTTTATAAATGAGAAAAATGAAGTTAACATAAAAGTTGACAGAAGTCGACGGAAGGATTAATTTGGAAAAATCACAATAGTTTAGAGATCCATAAAAATAAGTTCGTAGTTTGGAATTAGATATGAAAAATAGTGATAGTTTAGGGGTGGTTTATGGAAATAACCCTAATTAAACTTCATTTGGATTTGAATCCTATTGAGAGGTCCACTAAAGATAACAAATTTTTGAAGAAAAAACAAGATGTTTCTTTTGTCCTTTCTAGGTGATCGAGGAATTCATCCTCATTTTTCAGCCATGAACAGTCGGCTCATTAGTAAGGCAAGAGCTTCAAGCCTGATTTCAGATGGCACACCCCCCAAACAAGCACCCCTCAACGAGGGGGGGGGGGGACGGGGAAAACTATAGGCCCAAAACTTTCGAATTTCTATATGGCGGTGCCCAATGCACCTCATCTTGTTATTTCATCATTACTCATTCTCGTTAGGCCGAAGTGTTTGCCATTTCCTTCTTCACGCCCACTCATGCAAAAAAAGAAGATGGGGGTACAACCATAGGCTGACGAAGGAGATGGAATGTTGCCAACATAGCTAGCATAGCTACTGGACCTTATCTCGGAACCCACATAGTTACTCATAGTTGGAGGCACCACCATGTTGTGATGGAGGTGCCCTCTCATGTTTGAATAATAATAAGCTCTTTGGTCATTTGATTGCTAAATTGAAGGGGTAAGTCTTTATGCTACTAGTTTTCTCATGTATTCCATCCACCTACAAGGGGTAAGTCCTATGATGCACGGGTAGTCCATTTGCCCTGAAGTACCCATACCAGATACGACCTCGGTACGTTCCGATATGCTTCGGGTACGTGTGGGTATGTACTTGTATTTAAATAATTATTTTTTGAAAATGAGGTACGACTCCGGTATAGTTTCGATATAGGCGCGGGTATGTTTGGGCTTTATAAATTGTAGGGCCTTCGTTAAATTCAAGAAAAAAGTTGTAAATTAGGGTATAGTCGTACAGATGAAGACAAAGGTGAAAGAAAAAAAAATCAGGCTTTTGGATGGTGCGCATGCTCATAGAGAAAGATGAAAGGAAAAAAACAAACTTTTGCACGACGTGCTCGGCCGTACTTAGAGGTATGGGTGCTCTTCTTTTTAGCTTTTATCCATTGTGTAGTGTTCTTGCTCTTGAATGTGTTTGTACTACATGTACAAAAGACAAAGTAATGTTTACACGTTTCTTTTAATTTTTATTCTTCTTTTAATCTTTCTGTCAATGTGTTAATGCAAGCAAAAGACCAACCAACAAAATACATGACTTTTTTTAAAAGGAAAGTAGATGATGTATTAATCTAGGTGACCAAAACGGTCATTGTACAAAATATTATGCATACCCTACAGAGGGTTTACATTCCAAAAGATATCATTGGAGATGGATTTGCCCAGCTTGGCCAAATAATCTACGGCTTGATTGGAGGTTCTAGGGCAATGTATACATTTTGTATGCTCAAAAAATAACAAAAGACTGTGGATTTCCTCCATGAGTGTCCAAATTCACCAAGGTATATCCAATTTCCTGTTGATAATATCGATTAAGGTTAAGGAGTCTGATTCTAGAATTACTTTCCGAATGCCATGTTGTCGGCAAGCGCGCAATCCCAAAAGAGCACTATAAGCTTCAGCTTGAAGAACAGACATGGCTTGGCATTTAGATGATCTTGTAGAAATAAAGGTTGTGTTAGTGTCTCGGATTATAAATCTCGCACCATTGGCCAAGGTCCGACGACAGACAGAGCCATCGAAGTTTATCTTGACCCAAGATGTAGGCGGGGGCTCCCATTGGACAGATAGGTTATTTTGGGGATGAAGAAGTGCATGTGTGTGATTTTCCTCAGAACTATGGTATTCCTCATATTCCGAGTACTCGGCCAAAATATGTGACCAAAGTGCTTCAGTGGTTGCCCGTTTGGAATCAAAATAGGACTCGTTGCATCTCTTCCAGAGTGCCCAAAGAGAGAAGGCAATAAAAAATAACAAGGAGTTCTTTGATTTGGCATCTTGATCACTAGCTGATCACTATATGTTTCTAGCCCATTTTAGATACATATCGAGTCTCACTTTTGCCTATTTTTGGGTCAATTATACTTGGAATGCATACATTGTGATAACTAGTTGATATTCCTCATTTCATACTTAATTCCATGTGCATAGAGGTTCTGAAATTCCAAAATCCATTAATATTTAAATTATATGCCAAGTTATCATTTTGAGGACAAGTTATCATTCATATATGTCAAGTTATCATTATTTTGAATGAACTGATTTTCAATGGTTTTCTTGCCCTAAATCCATCATTATCATATATAAATCATATTTGGATAGTCACATCTCAACTTGTGCAAAGTTTTAAGTCAATTTGAACAAGTTATCGTTTTTCCTTTGCCAAGTTATCGTTAAAGGGAAATTCTATCATTTCGACATGCAAAACCATTAATTCTGCACAAGGACCTTAAGCAATCATCTTGTTATTGTTCTAAATCATTGCTGGTCAAATTTCATCACATTTGGATAACCACAACTCAAGTTATCATAAGTTATCATTTTTAAGTCATATAAGTTATCGTTTTTGGGCACCCAAGTTATCACTCCTTAGAAATCTCATTCATATTTAATTTCTGACCTTACTCACTTGTCACTCTAATCAATTTGATGCCTGAAATGCTTTGAACCACCCATATTAGGACATTTTTCTAAGATTTCATTAAAGTTATCATTCCGGACCCTTTAATTCATTAATTTTGATATAAGTTTTCATTCCTGCACAACATCCAATTTCATTTGATATCTGAGCTAGCAACTATCATCATCTTGATCTTTATTTGTCAAAATACCATTCAAGGGCTTTGATGCTTGCTGTTTTGGAATTTGTAACAGGAAGAAAGGTGGCCAAAAAGTGGAAAAAAGTAGGGGGGACCGCCTACTTTTTCCTGCACAAAAAGGAATCTGCAGCTGTGAATTCAGTCCAGGGACAGGTGGATGCAATCAAAGGATAAAAAACATTCTGATGCTGATCCTAGGGTGGAGAGGAGTAATATAAAAGGTGGAATTTCTAGAGGAGAGAGGGGGGCTGGACATTGAGGGTTTGGAGAAGGAAGGAGGCTGATGAGGGCTGCTGCTGGCCGAGGGCTTCTATCAACAATGATTTGTATATGTTTCTCATTTCATTTGATGTCAAGTTTTGTAAACATGAGGAGCTAACCTCCATTTCTTCTAGGATAGGGTAGTAGTTTAGATTAGTTATGGATGGAAATGGATTGAATTAATTTCTGCACTGAATCATTGCTGATTTTCAGATTTCAGAATTGTTTAGAATTAGTTCTTGCCATTGTTAGATCCTATTGTAATCTATAACTGAGAAGTTATCATTTGATCTATCCCTAGTTCAGAAATGGATTAGAAATCAATGTCAAGTTCTGAATTCCAATTTAATTGAAAATTCTGATTTCTGAAATGCTGATTTCCTAATTTTTCTGAATCTGAATTCCTGAACTTTTGAATCTGTTCTTCATTTTTAACCTGATTAATTGAGTCATTGGGATGTTGCTATTGTTTCTATCTTGTTCAGAAATGAATCAAGATGTTTGGACAATCATTTTGACTCAAATCAGATTGTTCCTCTGATTTCTGAACTGAAAACATGAATTCTGATTTCATGCTGAAACTGTTTTATCAATTGAATCCCCTGATTTTATTCAATCATTGAAAGATGAACTTTAGGGATCTCTTGCAGTCCAGAGATGGGTCAAGAAGCAATTGATAATCCTGGTTCCATGGATTAATATTTCAGATTCCTGAATTGCTGATTTCTATTTTCTGATTTCCAATTGAATTCTGATTTTCATTGTCAAGCATCAACTTAATCCACTACTGAGAGATAGTCATTAGGTCATCCTTGAGATCCAGAGATGGGCCAATGAGCAATGGAAATTGTGAATTCCTGTGGTCATATGCTTTGCACTTCCAATTGAATTGTGTTTGTGTGGATTTCATTTTATTTTGCAACCGAGAGGTTGAATCTAAATCCCTCTGGAATTCAGAGATGAATCAAGGACCACAAGCACCATAATTGGGTAGATTTCATTCTGGTTTGATTGATTGGAATGATTCCATCTTTTTATGATTACAATTTCAAGTTATCATTCCAGAATTCTTTGAATTGAAAAAAAAATCAGCATTGGATTTTCACTTGAGCTCAATGATAACTTGATTTTCAGTGTGGACCCTCTATTGATTCAATCTAGCTAACAACTATATGAGAATATGTTGCTTAGTTATAGGCCAATTGAGCTGTGGGAACAACCATTTTCAGATTGAATCAAAAGTTGAACATTTAATGATAACTTGATCCATTCCATCCTTAATTAATTTAGATGAACCCCAAATCCTAGAAGAACATTTCTCATTGATAGTTAAACATTTCTAGCCATTAATTTAGCATTTATAATTCAGTTTTGCAAAAGTTTCCAAAATTCCAAAATCTGTTATCATTCTACACTTGTTAAAAAACTGTTTTCACTTCCAATTAAAAATCTATTTTTGCTATCTTAATTAGGATTAATCTAAACTATTTTTAAGTAGTTTAGGACTTCAAATATTTGTGGATACGACAACATGAGTCTACTACAACTTACCTATGCACTTGCAGCTAGTGAGTTGGGAGACCAAAAATTTAAAAAATTGACATTTTCTTTAATTTCAGCAAGTTATCACTATTCAACCCCAAATATCACTATCACATCTAGGGCGGAACCCTCATGGATCAGGGTCATGGACCCAAAACCACTTGTCATCAAATAGTCGAAATAGAAGTAACAAGAGAGAATCGAAACATAATAATAGTAGTTGCATATTCCAATGTCCATTATCCAAAATGAAGTCACTTACCATCATTGTATCAAATGATATGTCCATATTGATGTAAGTAGGCATAAAAAATAGTAGTGTACGAAGTCACTTACCATCTCTAATAATATTAGTTGAATGTTCGTTGTCAATATGTTTTTTAGACCAAATTTTATCTCTAGCTAAATTTTGAGTATTAGTTTCTAGCACCAAGAGGTTTGCTGGGTAGTACTTATTAGGTGCCAGGGATGAAGGTTATCATATTTAACACTTACCAATTGTACCCATGGATTTAATTCTTGATTCAGAAGAGCAAGAACCCTTTAGGCTAACAAAGCAGATCTCACATAATGTAGTTTTCTAATACCCAGCCACCGCTCCTGACATGGTTTTTGAATAGTGTTCCAAGCCACCATATGGAGTCCCTTATTATTCCTATTATTGCTCCATAGAAAACCTCTAGCCTATTTTTCTAATGAATCAAGAAGGCCATCTATAATGTACATTGCACCCATAGCATAATTTGGAATAGTGTTGATTACATATTTGATTAGGACTACCTTACTCGCCACATTTAGTTATTGTACTAGCCTTCCAACCATTGATACAGATAGGTGTCTTTTCAAATATTGCCGGTTGTTGAAAGATGGTCGTGTATTTGTTAGAGATCAAAACACCAAGATAGGTACAAGGAAGTTTGCCCTGTGCAATACCAAGGTGGTCAATAATGTTTTGTTTCCTCCTACTATTAAGGGATCTAGGTATGCACACTTCAGATTTCAGAGGATTAATCATCTGATTGGTAAGATCATAATATAATGTGAGTAAGACCTTCAAACATTAGCAATTTTTAATCTTTGCAGCAATAGTAATCAGTAGATCATCTGCATAAAGCATGTGGCTTAGCGAGAAATTGTTTATGGAGAAAGGAATTAAAGATGAATTGAGTACAACGTTATTCATCAAGGTGGTGAGTACTTGGGGCAATGGTAATAAATAAGTATGGAGAAAGAGGTTCTCCCTGATACCCCAATAACTTTTGAAGTAGAGTGTTGCCATAATTCAATCAATGAAAATTAAGGGGTTTCATGCATGTTAGGGTGGTTTTGATTGTATACCAACCGACTCTGTCAAATGCTTTGTCCATGTCAGATTTAATAATCATAGTCTTCTTCCTTCCTTTGTTCATGGAAGGAGCCACTTCTTGACTAAGATATTATCTTAAATTGATCTACCAGGTAGGAAAGCTAATTGACACTTATCAATGATGCTATCTAGTGTTGGTTTGAGTCTGAGCGCAAGGATTTTGAAATTACTCTATAGATGATGTTAAGTGCAATGGGTTTGAAATATGTTACCTTGATGGGGTTTGTTTTTTTGAAATAAAGATCAAAGTTGTGAGGGTCCAGTCTTTAGGTAGCACTTTGATAATGAAGAATTTCTTGATTTTAGTAGAGATATTTGAGCTAATGGTGTTCCAATTAGACTTATAGAATTCTAAGATAAATTCATATGGTCCTGGGGCTTTCCCAAGGGCCAAGGACCATAAGTTATTGAGTATTTCTTCATCTGTGATTGGGGTCGTTAATTGGTCACACCAGGTGTCATTTAATGTAGGAAGGAACGGTCAACTAGTGTTGCATTTCCAGAGATTTTTATAGTGTTCAATCAAGGCATTCATGATGTCATTGTCATTATCTAGTTTGGTTCCTGAGTTAGTTTCAATATATTGAATTAGATTATTCTTGTATATGTTAGAACTTAGATGGAAGAATTTGACATTTTTGTCTCCATCTTTTATCCATTTCATTCTTGATTTTGACCACCATTTGATTGTAATTTGTCTCAGGATAGTAGCATGCAAATGGTAGAGGTATCTAAGTTTACCTAACTCCTGGTCATTGTCCTATAGATTCATCTTTTAGTTCTAGTGTGCTTATTTGACTCTTGAGTCAAGGGCTTTGGTTTCTAGGTTGCCAAGATGTTGTTTGTTCAAATGTAATGTCTTTTTTTCACCTCTTTAAGAGATTTATGAATGTATGAGTTAGGGTCCTTTTGTCCCAAATATCTGTAACAATTTGATGTGCTTCAGGTATTCAAGTCAGAAGGCCTCGTATTTGAATTGTTGTGGTTTTCTGTTCCTGAAATTAAAGTTGAAAAGAATTGGGTTATGATCAGAGGCGCATCTAGGTAAGGAGTATAGAGCTAAAGATTGAAATTGAGTATCCATTGCGTGTTTATGAAGAGTTTATCTAACCTACACTAGATTCTAGCAAGCCTCTTCCTAATGTTACACCACGTAAATTGGACCTCATTTATAGGAGTATCAATTAGTCCATGGGTGTTCACAAGATTTCAGAGTTTTTGGATAGATCTAGTGAGCATGAAAGGTCGCCCACTCTTTTTGTCAGAAGGTTGAAGATAAGAATTAAAATCACCAATTAAAGCCCATGGAAAATCTATTGCATTAAATTTAGCTAGTTCTTGCCATAATTGCATTCGAATTGTTGGTGAAGTACTAGCATACACACATGTGAGGAGAAAAGTAAAAGAATCAAGAGATATAACTGCATATAATAGCTGAGAAGAGGTAGTTATTTGAGTTACCTTGATAACATTGGTGTTCTGCCATGCTAAGATTATGCCTCCAGAGGAGGATGTACCTGAGGCAGTAAGATGGTTCCAATTTTTGCCTGGGCGACATGCAATAATTTGTGTTGATTCAGTTGTTGTGTGCATTTCCTACAAGACAAGTATGTCCAGTTTGTGTTCTCTGATTAAGTCGGCGAGGCGTTCCAGGACTCGACTTCTCAAGGCCCCTCGATAGTTCCATGATAGGATCTTCATTTGTTGAGGTCCAACTCTGCTGAGCCATGGGTTGAAATCTGCTTCCTTGTCTGCACATCCGTTGAGTTTTCATTAGTAGTTAAAGCAGTATGAATTAGCTTGGTCTTATCTTTTCTGAACCTTTCCACTTATTTTTCAACTTCAGTTTTGACTCTAATGTTGTCGAGGGCCTGAGTGTACGCTTTGGTTTATCCTTCTTGGGCACCATCCGAGGTAGAGGGGTGAGATCGATATCCTCCTCCATTTTGGAGCCTCCATGTGAAGATGAAGTCGGTGATGGGGGTCTTGGATTTTAGAGAAGAGTACGTTTACATGGTTCACTAATGTATTGTGGTCGCAATCACTTGCCAGTATAGATGGGGGTTTGGCCAATCGAAGAGGCCAAAGGGGTCATGGAATATATGAGGGAGATTTGATATATTGGGGGGACGATGGTGGTGTTGTGACAAGGGAGGAGGTTCTGCAGGACAGAGCATTAGGTGCGGGGCAAAAGGATTTAGGGTTTCCATTGTTGGTGGAGGGGAAAGGTGAGAGTGATGCTGCGGCCGATTTGGAGAGGGTATGCAGCGTTGAAGAAGGTGTTTGGGATGTACCCTGGACACGTGGTTGTGAGTCTGGGAAGATAGGGTTTGCATACTGAATCCGACGGCCCTCCATCCCTGTTGTTTCACATGCCCCATTTGCCTCGCAGTGGTGTGATCCAGGTGTCACCCTATCATCCATTGTGTGGGCATCCAACGACAAAAGAGAGTGACCTGTGGAAAGTGGGTTGTCAAATTCATGTGGGCAGGCAGATAGGTCCTATGTTACAATCTGTCCATCGTGAAGGGTAATAGTTGTGCCAATGACTGGATTGAGGCCACGTGGCAAGCTATCCGGTGGGCTCGGTGCATCCGACAGTGCAGTACTCATGGAAGGGGTTGTGTACTGAGGGGTAGCGGATTGGATTGCCGACGGCGGGTAGTGCTCATCAGTGAGATCCAGCCGGCGGAGGAGCAGTCGAGATCGGCCGTCGGCCTCCAGCAAAGGCCTTCATCCACGGTCCGATGAGGAGCGACGATCCAAAGACATTTTCCAGCTCTGATTCGCAACCCCAGCCATTGGCATGCCTCCAGCTGGTGACCGATCATCCCACACCTGAAGCAAAATAATGGTGGATTTTCGTAACATGCTGGAAGAATCTAGTGTTATTAGGTAGTTTTACCCATACTCTCTGTTTCAGGGGTTTCGCAAGGTCAATCTCAATATAACATCTAACATTTGTCGAGTTATCATCTATTTTGAGGAATCGGCCAAATGTGCTCGCCAGGCGCTTGATAAATTGACTGCCTCCTAACTCTCAGGGTATTCTAGGAAATCTGATCCAGACTAGTGCAGATGCCAGGTTATCCTTGAAAGGTTTGAAGAAAGGTTTCGCCCGCGACACATGGAAGGAGGTTCCTCGAGCCGGCCATGGCGTCCCTGTGAGGACCTGTAACTTATCTTCAGGGTTAGAAAAAATAAGCATTGTGAAGCCATTACCCATGTTTTGAACTCAGAGGAAGCCCAATAATTTCCATTGTGGAATGAGATCTTCCATGAGTGTATCAGTGGAAAGCAATGGACCAAAGGTGCGACCCAGCAGGCATAGCTGGAGTTCTTTTTATCTTGTTGCAGTATCCTCTAGTGGAATGGTGACCTCCTCAGTGATGGTTGCCTTTAGTGTCCGGAGCTGATTCGGTGTGATGGACCCCAACGGCCGACTTGCAATTTTGTTTGGTTGCCGCCTCACAACCTCCGACCAGGATACTTGTCGTCCAGTAGTAGAATAAGGGGGGTTAGGGGTGGGGAGAAGTGGGGGAGGTTAGATCAGGGGTTGGGTTGAGTCGGCAGAACTTGGTGAGTAGAAAGGGGAAGGGGCTTTAGGGTTGCGGCATTCCTAATGGCTCGGTGGTAATGGAAAGGGGTGGAGGGTGTGAGCTAGGCAAAGAGCAGGATTCTAGAAAAGGGGAAGTGATCAATGGCATGAAAGGCACGACAATCGGCTGGTCGTCATCGAGAGAGATTGGTGAGAGCCAAGAGAGAGGGAAGGGGATGGGGCGGTCGAGGGGCTTGCTCATAGTTCACTTGCAGCATTCAAAGATAAGATCCTGCATTCACTCCTGCATGATTTTGTTCTTCTCCCAAGGAATACAAAATACATGACTTGATAGCATAGCATTTAAAGCCTGATGTAAAGGATCTAGATGATAGATTGTATTGTTCGTGTTACTATTCATATGAGTAGAAATATTATTTTTTATATTATTTATTAATTATTTATTTTTTTTAATTGATGATTTAATTATTTGATAATTGTTCATTCATCAACAGATTAAATTTTTATATATTATTTATTAATTAGCTATAATTTTAAATTGATAATTTAATTATTTGGTATCAAAAGTCATGTTATAGTATTGTTCATATGTCCAAAATTATTTATTCATTATTTAATTAATTATTTGAAAGATTAGAAATTTTTATATAACTTAGCATACGTAGAAAGACTAAAATGATTCTTTTATATAGATTTGAGTATTTTTTTAATAACAAAAAAAATATGTCATTTCTAAAAAATAAATTAAGATGCATGCATAATTATATTTCATCATTATTTTATTAGTTATTTTATAGATGTTAGGAGGACATTCCACTTAGGATCTTCCGGTGGATCTAATAATATGATGGAGAAGGGACTAGTGAGATTGACATTACTAAAAAATGAAATTATTGTATAATGATGATTTTGAGAAGTTGGTATTATGAAACTTTTAAAATTATGTTGTGACACAATTTTGCTATTGATTGTAACATTTTATCTTATGAAATATTAACCTATATACATATATATATATGGGTTTAATGGGCGTGTAACATCCGTTTGGTGGAGCGCTCGTGCAACGCCTTTATCACGGCCGTTCATCTGATTTCAACGTTTGAGATCAAGTCCGAAAAACTACTCTTTCTTCTCACCCACACGCTCTCTCTCTCTTCTCTCTCCCCTCCGACAGTGCCACCTCCTCACCTCCGCTCTCTCTGCTCTCTCTCCCATCTGGCGCCGCCGCCCCCCTTCTCTTTATTTTCTCTCCTCCGATCGTTGCCCCCCTTCTCCGATCTAAGCTGCCGCCGCCTGCCCTCCACTCTCTCTCTCTCTTCTTTCCGATCGTCGCCACCTCCCGTCTTCGATCTGTGTTGCCGCCGTCGATGCAGATCTGGCCGAATATATATATATATATTACCGTACCCGTATTTTAGTTTTATAAAAATTGTCATATCCCGTACTCGTATCTATGCAACATAGGGTGTCTCAATTATTTATGCTATTAATTTGCTCATGTTGTTCTGATGGTAAGATAATGTATATATAGTATAAGTTGTGGAAGCTATCGAGGCATGTCCGCACTGCCTACTTACCGCTGCGACTTGAAACATGGTCTATAGGGTTTTAAACTCTGAAACGGTGAGGCAGCCAAAATAAGTTTAGATGCCAAGAACAAACAAAACAAGGCGTGTGGCATGTGATCGCTCGTGCTTGGGACATTTTAATCTCCATAAGGGCGTGACCTGAGTGTGGTATCGTGATCCGTCCAATAAGATGCACAACTCACAGTTAAAGTTTATATTATTTTTGTACGAGATATAGAGTGACGATTGACCGAGCCATTATGATGCCTCTCTGCTTACTCTGAGGAGGAATATATATACTAGAGAGATTTTCGAGTACTATATACAACTTTTTTAATGCTATTTGCAGGTGCTCTGATTACAAATGTTGGTTGCTTGTATGATGAATCAGATCAAAGTCACAAATATTACAGGTAAGATAGAGCTGCTGAGCACAAATTGATGGCCAGCGGTGTTTGAGCATCTCGGATGCTATCTGATCGCTCGGCAGCTTAGTAATCGAGTTTGGTTGGTTAGAAAATTTGTCTGATAAAATAAAGCTAACAGCTACGCCTTCGATTTCTGAAATCGCTAATTTGTTAGAAAAATATTGTTCTACTTTTTAAATTTTTAATGACTCCGAGTGGGTGATAAAAAAATGTGCAGGCAAGTTCATGAAACATATTTATTGACCGCAGGGGTGGTACGAGGGGTTAATTAGTATCATCGGGGATTGCAGTCTTACCTATTGCCCAATGGGATAGATCATGGATAAAATCATCAAATTACCAACAGTCGAATCTTCAGATCTAGAGATGTGAGAGAGAACGCTGAGCTGCGAGGAGCTATCCTGCCTGCATCTATGTGTAGTAGGATTCCACATGTTGCTGCATGCCTCTCCTGCTCTCTCTGGCGCTGTGCATGCATGTGCGTGTTCCTTATCAAATCCTTCCAGCATCAGAAACTCTAGTGGGAGTATGCATATTTCAAAGACCAACGGGTGACAACCAAGTTTGATTAATTCAATTAGTTAATAGGACTACATACCAAAATGAGGTTGGAGCAGGTACCAAATTCATGAAGTAAAAAAATCCTTAGTTCACTGTTCCGTAACCTCATGGCATGATGCCTATATATACTCAACCCAGTCTCACCAGAAGCCATCACACACTTGTCCACTCTCCTAGCCGGACATACACTACGTCCTCGCACAGTCTCAGTCGCAAAAAACCTTCCACGACACACTTTGGTGAGCGGTGGAGAGAGGAAGAAAAACAAAAGAAATGAAGCTTCCTTCCGCCACCTTAACACTGCTATTCATCCTCCTCCTGACGCCCTACCATCTCCAGGTGGCCACCGGCTCAGGTACCAAACAATAAACTTGGTAACTTTGTGAACACAAGTAGAAAAATACATGTTTGTAAATTGTAATCTTTGTCTCAGTGCTGTGCGATTAGTTAATTGTTTAGTTATCTTGGGCACGCAGCCTTTTGTGATACAAAATGCAAGGTGAGGTGCTCCAAGGCCGGGATGATGGATAGATGTCTCCATCACTGCGGCGTGTGCTGCGAGGACTGCAAGTGCGTGCCCTCGGGCACCTACGGCAACAAGGACGAGTGCCCTTGCTACAGGGACAAGGTCACCAAAGATGGCAAGAACAAACCAAAGTGCCCATGATCAAACCAGTTGATGACACTTACGTACCGCTAGGTGCTAAGTTCGAACATTATGAACTAGTCAACTGTTCGTCAAAAGTTTTAGGGAGATTTATTTTGCAGCATGGATCCCATCACATAAACTACATGTATGCATACATTTGTTATTCCCGGCATGGTTTTTATTTTGGGGCCTGTTGCATAGTTATTGCTTATTTATGGGCTTGTCATGAAATAATAAAACATTTGGGTGGTGCACTGTTATGTGACTGCCCCAGTGATGGATAATTTCAATAAACAACGATCGAGTTTTACCTGCACATCTAGACATAACTCTCCTCACTAAAGCCACACTCGTTATTGTACTGATGCGAGAAGAATAGGATGACATAATGCAAGTAATTTTAGCACAGTTACAACCAATATTGCGCGTTATGAAACCTTTGGCGCAAGGTTGTCTAAATTGCGCGTTATGAGACTTATTAAAACTGACAGCTTCAAAAGCATTGATTAAACATCCAACTTAAAGCTTATTCCACAAAGGTTCCAAAATGAATCATGATACAAAAAATAACTTCATCGTGCAAATTTCGTAACTTTTGTTGCTAGCATATAATTTTCATTTGCGGTGGACTTCTATTTTTTCCGGTAAGCAGCTCCAATCCGTGCGGCGTTAACGATTCTATTTTTTTTTATAAGCAGCTTCAATCCGTGCGCCGTTAACGATTATACGCATAATTCACATGTTAGAAGTTCGACTCCATCGAGTCCAATTAATTCGGTTATGATCATTCAAGGTCAACAACAACAACAAAGCCTTATCCCACTAGGTGGGATCGGTTACATGGATCATACGACGCCAATTCGTTGATCCATGTTCATAAGATTCGACAGAATTTTATACTGGCTGTCGGAGCTTAACACAACCCTCCTCCTTTATCCGGACTTAGAACCGACTATAAAATATAGGCGAAGTTTATGATCATTCAAGGTCGCATGACTCAAATTTTTTAATTTGTTTTAAACTTTTGGTGTCGTGGACTTCTGTCAATCTTGCAAACGAGCATGGAATCTATTTCGATTTGTAGCATGCAGCAAACCGTTCGGCATCAAAAGTTTTTAGATACTCCAGAGTGATTAAAATGTCCCTACAAACATCCCAGCGGATAACATGAAACATACAATTCAAGATTGAAACATAAATGGCCTGCGCCGACAGGAATACAAGTCATGGGTGTACATGGTTATGGAGCCTATATGTCACCAAATTCCAGTACAAGTTACACATAACCATTATCCCAAGATAAATCTCATGTTGTTCGCCTTGGATCCACAGGCAACCTACAGCTTTTAAAGCTCACTTGTTACATATAGGACTGGTTTGATGGATGTAAATATGTGCCTGTGTAGCTTCCATAGGTAGATGAAGATGGAGTGCTGCCATAGGCCGACGAAGCAGATGGAATGTTGCCAACATAACTTGCATAGCTGCTAGAACTTATCTCGGAACCCACATAGTTCCCATAGTTGGAGGCAGCACCATACTGGGACGGATGTGCCCTCACGTCCGAATAATAGTATGCTCTTTGGTCATTTGGTTGCTGAATATAAGTACTAGTTATAGGTGCTTTGTAAGTGGGTGGCCCCACATAGGAGTATCTTGCTGCACCACCAGCATAAATTCTCCTCTCATCATAAGCCGGAGAGATACCCTGCCATTTATCAGTTGAAGCAACATGCTTACGAGGGGTATATCCTCCAGCTTCTCGAGGCCTTTTTGATTGGAACTTTGACTTTGCAGCATCTGTTCGCTTTTTAACTGATTTAGCTTTTTCAAGCTCAGCCACTCTTTTCAGGAGGGGTTCAAGAGGATAGTCCTCATTAAGCTTATAGTCCTGAATGCACTTGATAACAGTCTTTAGAGCACCTAGCTCCTTGGCATTTAAGTCCTGAAATTAGGTTCAAAATGATTAGATATTTGAGAATCAAAATTGACATTGAAGTGAAAGTCACAGAATATATATAGATGGGTTATGATGTTGTCAGTGTTTCTTTGCTTTAGGATTATATTCGTACTCATATTCTGGCATCTGTTTTTGCACTTTTCTTGGAAAGACTTGTAGCAATTGATGTAAATCTACTTAAAGTTAGTATGAGAGTAGGAACATATACCTGCGTAACAGATGCTGCATTTCCATTATCCTGTGACTTTTTCATCTCAGTTAGATATTCTTTCAACAAAGGTACAGGAGGGAAGTCATCTGAAAGTTGAAAGCCGTGCACAAAATGAACAGCATCAATTTGCCTTCCTCTATTGACCAGCTCACCAATGACACCTGCACAAGGAAACCATGATTACCATCACATACAAAGTAGGAAATGGATATCAATGGACATCCCAGAGCTTAAGATCTGGTACTTCAATAGTATAACCCTAATTTTTTGTCTATGCTTTTCCTCACACCATATGTAGGGAAACCAAACAGATTAAGTGCCTAGCAGACACTGGATTGCTTGGTCAGTTTGTTGGATACCAACCTGGCATTTTCTGTGTTAATCCAAGTGTACGGCAAAGCTCAGGTGCCTGCCTGCGAGCAGAGACAGCAATGACAAGCTGGCAAAGTTCATCTTCATCAAATTCTTCTGCAATGCTAAAAGTTGCAAGAAGCTGCAGGAATGCTTGTGCTTCTAATGAATACCCATTAGAAGCATCAAGATCAAAATTAGCCAACTTGGCTTTCCACTCATCAGCAATTGCTTTTGCCTGCTGCTTAATTTCAGAGTTTACAGGGTGATGGTCACCTGCCTCTATCCTCCCAAACAGAGAGGCGGCAGACTCCATCATTACAAGACAGCTTCTGCGGAGGCCCTGAAGGGCACTATTATCCTCATTCCCTTGTAAATTAGATTGGTCAAGAGGGTAGAAGCCCTCCAAAGAATCCAGCACCAAGCGGGCTGGTTCAGTTGCATATTTCAATGCAACAGAAAGTTCTTGGCGTAAGACAATAGGGTTCTTCCGGTTTTCAAAAACATAATTTTGAAGGTCCTTTGCATTCATCTGTTCGCAAAGTTGCTTCAATTCAGGATGGACCTTAGTCTCAATAGACACAGGTTGAGGCAAATCACCAGGTGCATTATTGAAAATTTTCTCCTCTGATGCAGGAATAGGTGCATTGTGATCATTAAGGGAGGCGCTTACCTTTTTTTCTTTGTTTCCAACAATAAAAATGGGCTCAGGAGTTGCCAACTTGTGTTTCTGCCATGCCTCTGTTATTGCACAAACAGCGGCGTCTCTCAGCTCCTGTAGATGGGTCAAAGACGCATGTTCTTTGGAAGAAACAGAAGCCTCTCTTTCTGCAACCAGTGCATGAGTCTCCAATCTTTTTTCCTGAAATGCTTTCTCTTTAGAATTCAATTGATCAAGCTTTACTTGTAAAGATCTCTCAAGGTTGTGAAAGTATTCCCGAATGTCCTCCCAACGAATCTTATTCCAGGAAGATGACTCTTTTTGTGATTCCATTTCAGCAAATGTCTTTCCAAGCTGTTCCAACATCATTGTTGCTGACTCCATATTTCTGATAATTTCTTCGGCACCAGCCATGCTATCTACAGGTTACAAACAATGAGAACCAGCATAACATGCACAGGAAATAAGAGAAAAGAAATGGTAAATTAACCACAAAAAGTTGAACGGATATGAAGGCAAGGAAAAAATGAATAGTGTATTATCATAGTTGAAATTTCCTATCATATGATATAACACCCAAAAGAAATTCCAGGCACATGTTATTGACACAAGATCATGTCCACCCAAATGCTAATCTGCAGTGCTCGTGGTGTGCAGCAGTCCGTCCTGCCTCCGGGATTCCCCGAGGGCGCTGAGGCCGGAGTCCGACACCTCGAGGTCGCCGTTCTCGTCCCCGAGCAGGTTCTCAGGCTTCAAGTCGACCGCAATCACGAGCTGCTGGAAGTACTTCCGCACGACGTCCTTCCTGAGGCGGCCCTTGGCGAAGAGCTCAACGCTTTGGGGAAGGCGACATGGATGGGGCTGGCGGAGCTCGTCCGCATCGCCGTTATGCTTGGGCTCGCTTGCAGTTTCCGACTTGCATCGTCTAGTCCTTCGTCTTTCTCTACCGCCACATTGTTGAGCCCGACGATGAGGTCGCCAGCAGGCAGCACCCCAGCGCCGGCAGTCACTGTAGCCGTGGTGGTGACGATAACATCGGTCAGGTGGTGGGAGGCAACCTGACGGTCGAAGCCGGCTGCCACGTAAGAAGAGATCGAAATCGCTCACCGACGACGCTGGATCCACCCGCAGAACCCCCGAGCGTCATCGATCAGAACCCTAGTTATTATGATTATTATATATATTATTATTATTATTGGTCGATCACAATCTGGTTTGTGTGATTTGTGAACAGCGTAAAGGCTTCTTTGCAAAACTTAGATTATGCATCAACAGTGGAAAAAAACACAACCAACCACACATACACACACAAATCAGAAGGATTGAGAACTGCATAAACAGAAGGAAAAATTAGGTCGAATCGCTCACCAACGACGCTGGATCCAGCACCAGAATCGCCAAGAGTCATGGATCGGAAGCCCTAGTTTTCACTTCTCCTCCTTTGCCCGATCTCAATCCTCAATTGTGTGGCAGCGGCAATAGGATCGGAATCCTCCCGAATGCCGTCAATTTGTTTACCCTTTTCCTATTTAGCATCCGATGAAACAAAGAAATGGACGCGTGCTGAATAATAATAAACAATTCATAAATTGATATTGATAAATATTTTAAGGGTTATTTCCTCTTATCACCCATAAATTATCACAAATTATCACATCTAATCCTCACTACAAACTTTATTTTTTGGTACCTAAACTATTACGATTTTTCCAATTTGATCCTTCCGTCCAATTCTGTCGACTTCTTCCTTATTTTTATTTTTCGCATTTGTGAAAAATTCATTATATCCCTACTCTAAATTAAATTCTATTTTTATATAAAATAATATATAAAAAAGAAAAAACCATCTCGGGGGTCATTGCCCCCTGCATCGTCGCAGTCGACAATGCAGGGGGCAGCGACCCCCCCCCCCCCCCTCTTTCCTGGCGCTACGTCGACGACGACGAGGGGGACGACGATCGGGAAAGAGAAAGGGGGGACGGTCGCCGCCGCCTCCCCCCCTCCCCTCGACGCAGTCAACGATGCATGGGTCAAAAAGATGTGTCACCCACTTTTTGAAATATAATTCTTGAATGATAGGAATAGGGGTGAAAGAAGTTTTCGGTTTTCGATCGAAAAAAATTAATCGTTACTTTTTGGATCGATTTTAAAATTTAAAAAATTATTCTAAAATTATTTTGAAAAAATAAAAATCACTCTCTAGCGAGTCAAATTTTTCGGATGATTTTTTTCAGGATCTTACTTTTATATAATTATATTTTAAAAATATATTTAATAACTTAAATTAATATAAAAAATATTTAATATTATATTAAATATAAAATATACAACTAAAATTTTAAAATTATTAAATTAGAGTTTGATAATGTGTAGAAAAGTATGAAATTTTATACAAAAAATACTATATCTATAATAAAAGAATTAATAACATATGTATTAATTATATAAATAAAAAATCATAAATAAAAAACGGGTTCCACAATCCCTACGATTTTTTTAGTTGAGGCTCTAATTTTAGCTGGTGGATTTTAATTTATTAAAAACTACCCTAAATCATATTCGAGTTCCTAATTTTTTTATTTTTTTCAATTTGATTTTTTGGGATTGAATGAATTTTTTGGGTTGGTCAGATTTTTCTTACACCACTAGATAGGAAATGACATAGAAGAAAATATAATCTTTAGATAAACAAGTAAATGTTGCATCCTAGTTGAGAAGATTATTCTAAAGGTACTACATATTTTTATTATATTTTTTCCTTGACTAATCAATATGTTTATAGATTATATGATAACGATGATTATACAATATTTAATGTAAGGCAAAAGAATTTATGAATTATGAATTTGCATTTATATATTATAAAAAAATTCACATCAATATTCATGTGCGAATAATCTCTCAAAACATGATAAAAAAAGTGTGGTCAACATCGTCTACCAATCTCTATATATATAAAAAGCCGGTACATTGAAATGCTTCATGTTGTAGTATTGGCATTTATCTTATTTCTAAGAGCTTCACATGAGCTTAGACCTTTAATTTTCACCCTTCTTTTTTTTCCTCTGTGTAACTCCCTTATGGCCTATTCAATTAATGCATCAATTTACTTAATGTTAATAAATATAACATGAGTCAATTAAAGAAATATTTTTAGACTTGAAGAATTTTTTTCTAAAGTTAGATAATAAATATGATATGATTCTTCCACTTTCCATTTATACATCGAAAAATATTTGCTCAAAATTACTTTACTCTCTTCCATATGAAAAATTCCATAAGGTAAATACATTAAATTGATTCTGCTTCCATCATGCATATTTATCTTTTTTTTTTCTAAAATTTTAATGTTTATCATAATTTTTTTAATTCTCAATTTTTTTCTCACCCCACTATCTCCATATTAAATGACATAAACTTCTCCCACCCACTATGTCATAAATTTCATTACTTTATCCATTAATATATAAACTCCCATCACTCCACTTTGTTTTTTTTCGGTTACTTAAGTTACACAAGATTTTATTATATAAATAAGCAACTTTACGTTCATTTTCCCTTGAGTACGTGCCACCTTTTGGCTTGTATCCTCTTCTTATAAATATCCAAATGCTCCTTTCCTCCATGCGGAAGCATTAAGCTCGAACCTTTATAATGTTGGCTCTGCAATTGACGATCCCTTAATTAAGCTCTGCAATAATGGTACTGTCTCTTTTGGTTTTATTTCTTTTATCATATATCTATTACTTAAGCTTTTGTTTAATTTTCATGCACAGTTTGATCATAAACTACCGGACGGGAGATGCATTAATAAGCTTTAGTGTTTTCAGTGATTGCAAGTACCTGGATCCAAAAGGTAGGAAAATATGCATTAATAAAATGTTTATATGAGTTGCCTTTGCCAATTTTTTTTTATTATCATCTATGTATTTATATGAATGACAAATTATCTATTTATATTGTTCTCACATTACTAATTTTATTTATTTACTCATGTAAAGCATGTTCACATTTATCCAATTCAAATTTTTATTTAGCCAAATCATGTACTTCCTGATCAAATGCTACTATAACTTTTGATTCAAATGATTTTTTAATCTTATTTATTTAAATTATCTTTACTCAAATGGTGTGTTGTTACATGAAATCTTATAGCAATCAAGTTGATTGGTTATAGGCACTCTTAGTTTCTATCAATATTGGCAAAGTTACACCTGGCTACGTCAACAATAAATTTTTTCTTGAAATTTGAATGAAAAGAAGATGGAAACTGTTTCGATTAGTAGATTCACTAACTTACCCAAATGTGATTTTATTTTCAAATTTAAATAAAAAGCAATTGAGTAAATTTCAATTGAAATTCCACCTAAGCCATCACATATATTTTGTTTTCGTTAAATGGATGGGGTTACATTTGTTAATTAAGTATTTAGCATTTTTGTGTTTAAATTTTATAACAATAATTTAAATCATGAATAATATATTTAATGTAACAATGTGAATTTTTTGAAATGTTTTCTTATTGCCCTCCATTTTTTAGGCATCAATTTGTTGAGCTTTAATTCAAGGAAAGAAATAAAAGACAAAAATGTCATGAGAAAAAAGGTTACTTAAATTCTCATATATATATATATATATATATATATATATATATATGTATATTATCTTGAATTGTCCAGAAAGAATAAAACTCCTTCCATGCAACAAAAAATAAGAAACATCGAGTTGGATCATTTTACACAATATAATCTCTTGATATTAAATTATCAAAAAAAATAAAATATTTTTTAATTATTGACATGTTTTTTCTTACATGCTCCCGTGTCTCATACTCTACATTCATATACGGCACATATACAACATTATTATCTTTTTTAAAATGTCCTTCGTGTATGCCAAATATTAGTAATATAAATAAAGTAAAATTTTATTTATACTATTAATAATAATGCACGATGTGCATGGGTGTTCCCTAGTTATAAACAAATTCAAGTGCACAAGATAAACTCTCCATGAGTATACAACTCAAATACTTATGGTCATTCAAAACTAACATATACATTCATTTGTCATTAATATATTCACTATCATTTAGTTACATTAAATACAATATTAGACATGTATAAATCAATAAGAAAAAAATATTAGCAATCATTTAATTAAACTATGAAACATTAACAATCATCCATGAACAATATATTAATCATTAATTTGTAGTACATCAATGTCGAATCATCAATTATTTACCAATTGTCAGTTGTCAATGATTAGTTCACAATCATAAATAATCTATTCTCAATTAGTTATCATCCATAATTCATTATCAATAATCGATATTTGATCATTAATTAATAATTAATCATTATCAATCATAGTGATCAATTGGTCTTGTGATCTCAATTATTTATCAACTACTAATTTTTAGGTATTCATCCAATCAAATTTATCAGTTAACCTCAATATAACTTATCATATCTTAACTTATTCAATTACATGTGGAAATGTTATCAATAATTTGTTAATTATTATAAGTTATTACTAGATCATAAAGACCTCAATATAGAGTATTCTCACTTATTAAGAATGCACCATATTATTTGTCCTTCTTCTCATGCTTTAAGAAGGATGAGAGTGGTGATTGTGACGATATAATCGGAAATACGAGGAAGGATGATGTGGCACGATGATACAAGGCCGTCCCCCAAATGATGAGACAGCTCTTCAAGGGAGGCCTCGAAGCTGAATCTCCTCCTACCATCCTCAAAACCCGCACCTTTTGCCACCATTTCGAGAATGCCCCCGAGTTCTTGTGGGGTACACACGAGGAGGATGGTAATAGAGTAAATTAGGAAGGAAAACCAAGGGGTTCGGACTGAGGTGAAGTAAGCGTCCATGTATTCTACAATATAAAAGGAGATGGGAGAATTTATTATCAATGTTGTGCACATCATGATGCGACTCTAGACCTCGTAGAAAATAATTCAATCTCAGATATTCTTAGGTTTGTTGCAAAGGTGAGTGAGGCTTGTACAACAAGATTGTTGGAAGTTTAAAATTTCATAATTTTCCTTTCAATTACACTACCTACCTCTATCAATCAATATGATTTTAATAATATCAATTATATAGATAAGCTACAATTAGAATGACCTCAACTTTTGTATTTTTTTCTTTTTTAACTTAAGATGTCTACCTTTGCGATTAATATTTTAGTCATAATAGTTCATCATATGTATGTCAAGTCAATAAAATTAGCATAATAATTTATCAATTATAATCACGGCATATGTTCATCATATGATATATAATAGTAAAATACATAACTCATAGCACAATATTATTACGATCGGTAGAAAACAATATATTATTGGAATCATCATAAGCATGAATAGTGATTTAAATCAATATTGATAATATGTAATGAGGGGCCATTTAATAAAAAAAATATTTAATATTTATATAATGGCTTTTCATTTACTACAATGAATTGATCTTCACGGGTTGTGAACATCCCTAAATCATGAACTTATTGTGACAAACCTCGTCACAATCATGCACAAGGATTTAGAGGCCATGAAACTTCATTCATGGGCATGAAACTTTATGTCGCATTGTTGATAGGGATCGTGCTGATATATTAATGAATTGTGTTAGATTGGACAATGGCATTTTCACATGTTGTTCGTCAAATTAAGCTATATTGATCATCTTTGGGTCAGATCGATATCAAATAAAACCCAGGCTACGTTTTTCAATAGGTTGTGTTTGGATTGAAGAACTAATGTTCTCGGATGTTCTCAGAACTTGACGACGTGACGCGAAAGTTCATTCGATGCGTTTGGAAGAAGTTCCACGCTCAAATGGAAACTTGGCCGATTTGGTGGAGAGAGAAGAAGAGAGTAAAAAAAAGAAAAGTTTCGACGCTATTTCAAGAACTTTGAAAAAAAAATCAGCTCGATGTCACGCGACTGTCATACATGGTGTTTGGCAGAACTTTAATTACTTCAGGGGAAAAATTTGTTGCCAAACACATCCTATGGGTCATGTTGTTGCAAAACTGAGCTGATTTTCACGGTGTGCTAAATAGGTAATAGAATATATATATATAATCCCCTAACATAACTTAAAATTGGGGCAATAACTTAATTCTTTTAGTTCATTTTCACAACTCAGTTGCGTCCTCTTCTTTCGAGGGAAGCTGGCGGTGGCCATTGTGTGAGCTCAGTAGTGCCGAGGATGGACAGTGCTCTACCACCATTTGCGTAAGCGACGAATGTGAGGAAGAGAATATATATGCGAGATGAGGAAGAGGGACATTTTGAGAGTTATTTATAAGGGTTAAGGATCAATCAAAGAATATAGCTTTCAAGATGAAAGATTAAGTTATAATGCTGCGATCATTAAAGTCACTATACACATGTGTCACATTAGTAATTCGATTACAGTTTGGAGATTTATAAGTCACTCAGAGATCGCAGGAAAACTGGAACATAAAAAAGGTGTCATGATGTATAACAAATGTGACAAAAAATGGCAAAATTAAAGAGAAAAAAGAGAAAAAGTAAAATTCCTGGAGAAGGAACAATAGTGGAACTAGTGTGCGAAAACTTTCTCGTCGTCAAGCAAAAAAAAGAAAAAATCAAAATAGAGATATGTTGGTCAAAATCTCAAGCCTGAAACGGAAGTATCTCCAAACTTTGTCAAAGAAGCATTAAATAAATCAAACTTCTCCTAAAAAATGAATAAATCAAACTTTGCAAACTCCATAAGCATTAGTAAGAAAACATAGTAGTCCGAATTTACTATTGTTAGAATTTTTGCATGAAAAAAATTATGCATCACAAAAAATTCGAGAAATTTAAAGCGACGCAAAATTTTTCATGAGACCTTAAGGAATTTATATACACACTTTTTTTTAGAGACGATAAAAATTGCTGAAACACTTAAGCAAGAAGGGGGACGATATTACAAACTGGTTCAAATTTAAGATATTATATCATGGATCCAAACAAACTTTGTGGAGACTGCTAGCCTGTTAAGCTACTTAACTGCGACCACGACCATTTCTTCCACCATTTCAACAGTAACATCTCCTATACTACTCGATCAATAAACAATGCGGGCGGACTACACAACCGTAAATTAATCCCACCGCCAAGTCCACAAGGAATTTTCCAAAGTACACAATCAGCACAACATAATTTTGGGGAAAAAAAAAAGCAGCAATAACTCGATTCACGTAAACAAGAAGATAAATAGACAAGAATCCCATTGAATAATGCATCGAAAAAGGCAAGTTTTTCTAATAATGACACTGAAAAGGAAGCAAATGATCGTATCATTTCACTATTGGTTTTCTATTGAATAAGCAAGACAAGATTCTTGTCCGAACTGATAAAGGAAGACGCAACCAATTCACATCTCAGGAGATCAAATGAACAAAATACATAATAAAAGAAAAGATAAATTTTACAGGGAAGACGGGAGAAAGATTCCAACGTGCCTCTGGGATCGGGGGCCGCGGGCGGCAGCGTTGGAGCTCAAAATATTGGGAACCCTAGAAATCGAATCGTGAGCTGCGTCCGGGGTGGGACACGAGACGAGACGAGACGACGCGAGTGCAGGTCTTTGGGGCGGTGTCGAATGGCCGATGTGTTCCGCGTGAGGCGTTTTCCACCGTCGTGGTGGCCGATTCCGCCTCACTCGAATATAACAAATACAAATCACGACTCCTTGGAATATGATCTTAACGTTTTGCATTAACATATTTCAAATTCGATAATTTATGACAAAACGGGAGCTGACTACCAAAAAAATTCGATAATTATGAATCAAATTCTTATATATTTATTTTTCTTTACTTTTTCAATACGGTTTGTTAAACATAATCTTATAAACTTTTGATGAAAAATCTTCTTATTCGTTAGTAGATTGAATTAATTAATTACGCTAATTGTTAATTAAGATAGGATTATATGCACATGCATTTTTAACATAGTAAAATGTAGATTTTACAGCATTTAATAGAACACTAATTTTACTTATTATATTAATAAAATAAGGATTTAATAGAGTACGCCATACGAGACGTATGACCCTCGTACGCCTAACACCCGGTGGGCGATTCTTGAGTCGCGAATGTGTGGGCGGCGGCGAGCTGAGGCCGGAGGGCGGCGGCGAGTGGAGGGCTGAGGGTGGCGATCGATGGCAAGTCGTCGCAGATCGATTGGTGGCGAGTTGGGGCATATGGCAACGACAATGGCAGCGGACGACGATCATCGGGCGGAGGGCGGCGGCGATCGATCTGCGACGACCGCAGTGGGCAGATGGCGGCGGCAACCGTGGAGGGAGAAAGAGACTCAGTTCGCTGAGGAGGAGGAGCGACGCACAATCTCCCCTCGTCGAGATCCCTAACTCGTCTTGTATCGCCGGATTCCTCACTGCCAACCTCCGATGTTGTCTTCACATAGTCCTAATCTGCCGACTTCGCCCGACCTCACTACTCTCTCCAATCGAGCTCCTCATCTCTCCGCCCATCCTCACCTCTCATCGCAACTCAGATCTTGTCGTAGCTTGCCGGATCTGCCCGCATTGCGTCGGACTCCACTCAAACCTTGGCCAAGAGATCTGGCGTATGGATGGGCGTATGACCCGTTAAATCCATAAAATAACTATACATTAATATGTGTTCAATCGTAAATGTTTTATGAACATCATTAAATTATCCAATGATCATAATCAAATCATTTTAGCAAATACTACTAATTCAACAATTATAATTTACTTAACCGTTGCTGATACATTTTATATTGTTTCATCTAAAATATATATAAATAATTTAATCATAAATTTATTAAATTAATTAAATAATAAAAAATAAAACGTTTTACACCGACATGTAGAACGTACTCATTAACCTCTTTTTAACATTTCCTACTGCACGTTACTCTACCAGACCATGATAACTTTCCTTGGTAATACTCGGGAAAAAGGATCGAAACCTAAAACTACAAAAATTCTCCAAAACTGTGACATAACATTTTACCAAGAGAAACTTACAACTCGAGCCGACACTTTGTTAAAAGATTTGAACGTTAAGACTTACTCGAGATGCTCAAATTTTTCTTAGACTGCTGCGTGATCTACAAGAGCAGCAGTACTGCAGAGACCATCGCAGCAACTGTTCTTAAAACCAAGGTCATACTGCAGCACATAAACACAACTAAGAACCATTTGAAAGTAAAATGATTGGAATTCAGTGGAATATTTCATGAGCACTCATCGGTTACATCATCGTCATGCAAGGATCCGTTAGTGTCTACTATCCCATCGACATTTTTGTTTTTGGTTTTGGGCAACTTGCTGGAAGACTTGACCTTCGTCAGGGGCTTCCTTCCCTTCTCCGCCTGCAACTCCAAGCCTTTTGCAGATGGCTTTCGCTTCCTCTTCATACTTGTGGTGCCGGTTGTCTCTTCTGCAGTGGAATTACCAATAACTGCTAAAGAATAACATTGATGAGCTTTAAACGACAAAGGGGGGAGAGGAACAAAAGACTGCTTCGGCCTTTTTATTCCACACGGTTCTCAATGAATCCAACTCAATGCGATCAAGCGCCAGATCATACTATATTTACCAGTAGTAATTGAGAGTGAAATATTATGCTGAAAGGTAATAATGACATAAAACACAGGAATTATATAAATGTTACAAGCAGTTATGGTAAACACATGCACGTAGTCCTGAATACCCCCAGTCATTATTAGGGAGTTTAACAGGAAAGCGGATAAAATTATTTGGATATTCTATGAAAATATATTAATGATTTCTCATGACAAAGTAGAATATTAATTACTCAGTAAGAATCTTAAAAGAAGAAAAAAATAATAAAGACTTCACTATCAAAAAACTGCAGTACCTTCAATCGGGCTTGAAGCAGGAAGCATAGCATGACCATTTTGCCCGGCGTCCACTGAGAATGGGGAGCTTGTATGGTTACTGTCCTCCAATTTGGATGAGCTCCCCAGAAACTTGTCTTGTTGCTCAGGAACATCTGGCATGGGGACTGCTGGTAAGAAACATAATTCTTCTTGCGATGCATCTGAATCACTAAAAGAAGAATCTTTCTCCACCGTTACAATATCAACTTCATCATCTTGATTGATATCCATCTCTTTCACCTGCAAATATAGCATTTTAGATGCATTCGATGATATGAAGTGAATTTAGCATGTCAACAACAACAACAACAAAGCCTTATCCCACTAGGTGGGGTCGGCTACATGGATCATCCATGTTCATGCGATTCGACAGGATTTTACGCTGGCTGTCGAGGCCTAACACAACCCTCCTCCTTTATCGAGGCCTAACAAGTCAGCATGTCAGATATAGCTTAAATACCTTTTCTTGTTCAGGCATCAGATCGAATTCATCCTCTCTCTCAACATATTCTTCATTCTCCTCAAGTTCCTTAAAATCAGGAGCAAATGCACTCCAGTTCTCTGTATAGTCCTTGGCCCATATATACACCAAACCAGAAAGTGAAACGGACACCACCAAAGGGCGGAGAGGATGCCAGGAAAGATCTATCACAGCTTCTTTAGGACCTTCTAGAATCTTTACGAGGTGCCCAACCCGGTCCCATATATAGAGCTTGTGCTCTCCTTTACTAGCAGAAGCACCAATTACCCATTCACCATCGCCACTGAAACATGGTGCTTTCCATTGTACCCTTGTCACGGCATCCTGGAACTCACGAGCTAAGTTCAGACATTTGGAGCCAACTTCTTTAAGCCTTTCTATCCCCTCAAGGTTTTCATAACTGCTGTCAATTATTTCAAGTTCCTTAGCAGCGCCTTTTTGAGGCAGCAGGTTATCATAAACTCTAAGAACTCTATCATTAGAATTTGAGAGGAGATATTGACCATTTCGACTGAAAACAATGTCCTTGACCACAGAATTCCCAGGGATTGGAATAAGTGCACATATCTTGATGGTTGTTGAATCGACAATGAGAATCTCCCCTTTAGAGTTCCCAACATAAATTAGATCACCATACTTGTTGAAAGTTGCTGCAGTTGGACTGAAAAGAGGAGAACCATCAGACAATTTATTGCGCGAGTGAGAAACAGCAGGCGTATTGACCACATCAGACACAGAAATTGGTAGTACAGAAGAGCTTCCTGTGTCCAAGTTAGCAAGAACAGGTGCAGAAGCAAGGGGACAAGCCAAGCAAAGTGATGGAGTGCTAGATCCAAGATGTAAACATGCATGTAGCGGAGTTTGCTGCAGAGTCAAACATTTTATCTTCTCCCCATTTGCAACATCCCAAAGTGTCAAGGACTTATCTGTAGCAGAGGCGAGCAAATAATGGCCATACTTAGACCAGCACACACTTGTGATAGGTGCCCCACAGGCTTCATCACGAAGCTCCTTGGCAACACCCCTAGTCTCAAAGTCCCAAATTACACAACTCCCATCAGAGCAGCCAGCTGAACAAGAAAAATAAATATGATTTTAGTCAATAAATATTAATGTGAAATAAAAGTTGTACAGATATATTACCTAATAATTACACAGTAGCTCACCATCCAAAAGTGTCAGATCTTGTCCAAACCTTCCTCTTATTTTTTTTATTTTTTATTTTATTTTATTTTATTTTTTTGAGACAGAGAGACAGAGACTTACAGTTTCATTTTGAGGGTGAATAATTCTTAGAACAAGAAAATTTATCAGGGTAAGCCAATATTTGTTGAAAAATCAATGGAAAATGGTAAGTTCACACTTCCAGCTTGCATCGAGTGATCAGAAAGCCATAATAAATAAGCAACCATATTTGGTTACTTACCATACTTCAACTGTACAGATACTGGAGCATTAAGACAATTTTAGTACAAGTGTCATAACAGATAAAATTACAGATAGAAAAATGAGTATTCTATTTAGCTCCATAAATCTAGGTGATATGGTCATATGTTATCAGTTTAAGAGAGTGAGAAAGATAAGAGAAAAATCACACCATCAAAACAAAAGGCGGTACACACTTGCTAAGCAACATCAATTATCACTTGAAGTTAGAGAAGAAGTATCCTCTGGAAATTATTAAAGAATATTTTCCTGTGTTTAAAAGATATATGTAAGAGGAATTACCTAAGTTATTGTATTGGGTGTTTTTTTAGGAGAAAAAGGATGACCAGCAAAGTTTGTGGTTGTCATATATATATACACACACACATATATATATTGAAAGGGATCCATATATATATATTTGTGAAATTGAGATCATGTGCACAAGAGGGCTCTCAAGAAGAGAGCGACCAAATAATGGGAGATGTACTTATTAGATAATTTGAAATGACTTATTAAATTTAACCACAAAAGATGCATGAGATAAGTAGATAGCCATTTCTTTTCTTTTTTTTTTTTTGAGAAGGATAAGATAACCATATAAAGATGGAAAAAAAATGGTAACCCTCACGCCAAAAGAGCAAACCAGTTATAGGTTTCCATATTGGAGTCTCCTAGTGCTTGAACCTTTCTTGAAAATAACCAATAGAATGGACCAAACCGGGTTAAGTTATCAGATACGGATTATCATGAATCACTCTTAGATGTGCAGATTTGGACATTCTATTTGTATTT
Organism: Pontederia crassipes; assembly: GCA_030549335.1. Classification (NCBI taxonomy): domain Eukaryota; kingdom Viridiplantae; phylum Streptophyta; class Magnoliopsida; order Commelinales; family Pontederiaceae; genus Pontederia; species Pontederia crassipes. Next base: position 22,839,889 of record CM060183.1, read on the forward strand.
TGAAGCTAAAAGGACTGCCAGAAAACAAAAAAAAAAGGTGCCTAAAATGTTATTCTATCAAAACTGTAGATAGAACTGTCTTAATAGCTTGAACTCTATGTATATGATGGGTAAATCAATAAATTGTCCACGGCAACTATATATGCACCTCTCAGGATACTGTAAAACTACTTCAATGTCTGATCACACCATATGGATGGAGTCACTTACTAAACTTGGTCTAACAAGGTCAAAGGGGCACTTACACAAGATTGCTGATAAACACAATGATTTAAGGTCATTGGCTAGCATAACCACGAAGATAACTTTTCGAGGTTCAAATTTTGGACTTGAGTAACAAACAATTACGAACTGCTGCATCGATCAATTTTAAATTAATGTCATGTGATGGAGAAAGCCTAGGCTTCCATTATATGACTTTTTTTAGAGAGAGGTTCCATTATATGACAAGTAAACTTAAAACTTTAAGCAGCCTCTTCTTCAGGAAAAATGAACATTGCATTTTAGTACAATGTCAACTATCAAATGTCTTGTGAAAAGAAGTCAATGTCAGCTTCAAATTTTCGAAGGTCCTCCTGCACATTGGTAGTTTAAAAAATAGCTCTTTCGTAGGAATCTCGGGTCACAGATGCCAAGGGAATGAGAAAAGGTGTCAGAGAAGGAAAGAGCATTACCAGCAAGAAGTGTGCCCCGGCGATTAAAGGCAATACATTTCATGTTCCCATGTTGCAGAAACTCCTCTATCACTTCCGGGAAATCCCCCTGCAAGGGATCTTCGTCCAACAAAGCCATAAGTGTAAACTTTTCCGCCAAGAAAAATCAAATTTTACAAATTATATGGAACAAATAGAAAAAAAATCAATGCTTTAACTGGAAATCGGAAAGAAAACGACAAAGAAGCATCAAATCTTACCGATAATAGGGACATTCATGGTGTTGGCCAACTGGGAGCAACCTGAGCTGCTAAAAAGAATATTAATTTTTCATCAAATCATATACATAAATAGAAATTGTATATTATAAAACTATCTGAACATGTTTAGAGAAAATTCATAGGAACTGGGGCAAACAGAGGGTCAAAGATGGAAATCTTGTCGAGAAAAATGTTTCATCCTCCAGCAGAGATTTTTGAAATCCAACTGGAAATAGGAGAAATAAATGAACACATCATTTTATGTTCAGTTTCTTGTAACATATTGCATATAGTAGGAAAGTTACGGAAGACAACAACAACAACAACAAAGCCTTATCCCACTAGGTGGGGTCGGCTACATGGATCATACGACGCATTCGATCCATGTTCATGAGATTCGACAGGTAAAATGTAAAAACACGTAAAAAAATTGGTATTTGGAAGTTTTATTTTCAGATCAGCAAGTGATATTTAATTCATTTAAAATTTTGAAATCATCTATCAACTTTTTAGTATTTTGTCATACGAAAATTAATTTTTCATCAAATCATACTTAAATAGAAATTGTACATTATAAAACTATCTGAAACAATGTTGTCAAACACGTAAAATGAACGTAACACGGAGGGCCAGGAAAAAATGTAAATCGTGACATGGCCGATTCTACCAGATTATTTTTTAATATATTAATTAGCACGACTGAATATAATATTATAATAAAGCAAAATTTTCATGAAGTTATCAAATATTAAGCAACATGTCAAAATTACCAAAACTAAAACTAAGTTTTAACATCCATGTCATCAAAATTCAGAATAACAAAACGTCACATGACGAAACAAGAGACAAGTTCTATCAAAATAAGGAATTGGCATATGCCTAAAGGACTAATACAACTGAAGCAAACCATGCTTCCATCCTGGATCACTCTTAGTACTCTTGTAGTTGTAGATGTTCCAGCACTACCACCTTCAGGGGCAGCACTTGTGTTTCCAACTCCTGAACCCGAACCAGATGCCATTTTTGTTTACCTAAATCTGTGACTGTAACACTAACACATTTGTAACATTCTACTATCTATAGTCTATTCATACAATACAAGAATACGGTAATCAAAACCTAATTCAAACCTAACTAAACATGCACTTATATAATCCTAATTTCTAACTTAACTTTTAAACATGAAAAAACTCGACCGGCCTCCCTGCTGCACTGGGCAAGCAGGGAGACCTCGGCGCCTCCCTGCTAGAGAGTGCAGGGAGACCTCGGCGCTCCCTGCTCGTGAGCAGGGAAGCGCCGAGAGGCTCCGAGGTCTCCATTGCTCGCGCGAGGAGGGAGGGAGACAACAGCGCGACCTCAGCACGCAGATGAGCAGGAGCAGACCGCCGACAGAACAGAACGGCGCCAGAGAAAGAATGGGTGCGACAGAAAAAGAACGGCGACAGAGATAGAGAGATTGAGGGAGGAAGGAGAAGGGGAGTACGCGAGCGGCAGTCGGCAGCAGCGCAGAGCAGCAGACGGCTGGAAAACACGGCGGCAGGAGTCTGCAACACACGGCGGCAGGCGGCAACAACCGGCGGCAGGCAGAGGTAACTAGGGCTATAAAGGTGGGGACGAGCTCGTGTCCAGCGCAAACACCCGGCCCGGCCATCCCGATTGATCAATTAGTGAGGTATTGGACGATTCGGATGGTCGAATCGAAAATTATAAATTAATAAAATAAATAAAATAAGTTAAAGAAATTGTTAAAATATTTTATTTAACAAACAATATAAAATATAGTATAATAAAGTAAAATTAGATAATTCAAATTAAAGAATATAATAAAGTATCATCGATATAGATAAAAGAAAGTGTGAGGTAATTACAAATAAAAATAAGGAAAAACTTTTATATGTGTGACAAGACAACATTGAAATATAAATTTCAAATAAATATATATAATATGTCTGAATGTTTTACTTTTTTATGTTTTATTTTTTTATTTTTAAAATTGATCCGACCGAGTCGATCAAATTCGCCACAAGTCAGTTGAACTTAAGTTTTGATCGGATTTAACTGAGTCAAAACTAATCAAACTCTTCCTCAAATTTTAATTGATTCACATGCCATTTTAAGCTCTGAACATCGATCCGTCGAGTCAGTTCAGTGATCCCACAATTTAGTACTGGCAGAAAATAATCTAAAGTAGGATCGAGCATATTTTTCAAATATGATAGTAAAATTGTACGTAGAATGTGATTTCAATAACATTGATCTGAACTTGTTTAGAGGAAATAAATAGGAAACTAGACAAAATTCAACTGAAAATAGGAGAAAATAATGAACACATCATTTTATTATGTTAACTTTCTTGTAACATATTGCAGAAAAGTTAAGACAAAAAAGGTAAAAAAATTGGTATTTGGAAGTTTTATTTTCATATCACCGAGTGATATTTAATTTATTTAAAATTTTGAAATCGTCTATCAACTTTTTAGTATTTGTCATAGAGAGAGAGAGGGGGGGGGGGGGGGGGGGGGGGGGGGGGGGGGACATAAGGGTTGGTCTCATCTTTTAAATATTTTCTCTTTAACTTTAAATTATTAATTTAGATGAACGAGTATGACAAATAGGAGTGAGAATACGGGGAGAGAGAAAATCGGTCAAAAAATTAAAAATTGGCCACATCCAATTATGAGGACCACCGAGAACAATAAGATAAAGTTATGAGACCGTAAAAAAAACGAAGTTAAAAGACTAAACTAGCCTCGATCTTAAGTTTGGGAACCATGAATGAAATTATAGAAATTTCTTACCCAATGCGTAATTATAAAAGGTGCATATATATTTGACTAAAAAATACATTAATTCTTTATAATAAATATTCCAATATATACTTTATTTTTTTATGATTTGTATCTCTTGCGATAATGTTTTTTTATAGTTTTATAATAGAAGCTATTTATATGAACGAGAAGTTAACGATTTTTTAAAGTTAGGAAATAAAATTATTGTTAGTTTTAATCCCCATAGAAATGGAGAGTGGAGACTATTCCAGAATATGTCTATTCCATCTTATTAGTTAAATTGCCAAAAAGATAATTTAGAAGTGGCTGAGGAGTTTCTTTAACATAAGGCAAACCTAGCATGAGATGGTATAAAAATGAAATAGATAACTTTGAATTAATAGGAGGTAAAAGAGCTAAATGGGATAGAAAAGTAAAAAAAAAAAAGAAAGTTAAATAGATATTTAGTTTCCAAATATCATTGTGTATAAATTAATATATATTTAATTTAATTGTCATCAAATTCATTAATTTAGTTGCCATGTTATATCTACCATTATCTATCATTCTAGTTAAAATAATTATCTTGCTTAGAATATCATCATATAAATTAAATAAATCATACACACACTAATTCCATTTCAACATTTGGCAAAAATATTTAAAAGATCACACAAGAAATCAATAAATTTGTCACTTCTCCAACTAATTAGATCGTCATTTGTTTTTTTATGCCAGAGAATAATTATATTGATTGGGAAATTTATGGTTTACATAAGTATTATCACCAATAATAATTACTTGTTATAAGATCAATATGAGTTTTTTTTTTTACTTTTTCTAGGCCAAAGTAAACGGTTTGTGGTGATCTATATTATCCAATTTTTTATACATCATTCATTGTAAATGCCATGTAATTAAAATTATGTTCTTGTGTTAGAATAATTGAACTTTGATGATAGGTACAATAATAACATAATGATAGAAATTCGATATATCTATCAACTAAAATTCATCAACTTAGTTTTTTTTTCCATTTTAAGAATTGCAAACTAGTCAATCAATATTATGTATAACTTTGAGAGAAATAATACATAAAAAAGGATGTTAAACAATACGCATCCTGATAAAAAAAAATGTTACAAAAAAGTGTCGTACTAAAATATTCTCATTGATTTTGTCCTGTCAACTTCACCTCTACACAACATAATTATTTATGTCGTACAACATTATTATTTCCCCTGATGATTCACTATATGAAACTAAGCTCTCTAGAAATAAATTTTAAAAATATGAAAATAGACGTGGGAGAGCAATTGCTCATCTTAGTTGGCAGAATATTTATTAACCACTGAGTTTATTTATAACATAGAGCTATGATTTTTTTTTCTTTGACAAAATATTGTCATCATGATTGAAATTTGGGCACAGTGACTAATGTCTAAATTGAATTGTATAAATTGACTATAATTTATTAAAGATGAGTGCTATTAAATTATCTCTAAATATACTATAAATTTATGTAAATATTAAAAAGATCATTGTCATCACATAAAGAGAAAATGCAATAATTTGCAATTTCATATTAATAACCTCATGTGCATGGCATGAGGAAGTGAAGACAAAACAAAAAAAAAACATCTGTGGAAGTCTCCTGTTTCACATTAGTGTTCTTTAAATAATGAAGATTATATATATCACTAGTTTATCTCAATCACACTTCATGTAATTTAAATATATTTTTAAAAATAATTATGTATACATATATATATTATCATTTATAATACATAAGTACTACTTTTTGTAACATACATTATATCATAAAATTTGAATTAAAAAAAATTATTAGTTAAGTTTATATTTTAAAACATTTAAGATGATTATAAAAAATATTGTGTCGATCTTCCATGATATTAGAATAAGCATTATTTTACATTCATTTATCTGTGTTAAAAATATATATTACAATTTTGCTATTAATAATTAATAAATATTTTAATTAAAATAATATCATATATTTACAAGAAAATGATATTGACTTTTTCAAATCATACTCTAAATAATTATTAAAGGTGATATGGTTAACGTATGTGACATTTAAAATTAAAAAATAATAATAATAATTATGATTCTTTATATCCACTTTAGTGGAGTTAAGTACATATAAGATATGTGATTTTTTAAATACAAAAATAATTATGACTTGTCACAATTAACTATAAGTAATTAATATACATAAGTTATCATGTTTTCCATTATATAAGTTTATGCATGAATTCAAAGAGAAATAATTCAAAAATAGGAGAAAAAGGAAATAAGAATAGATGAAGGACATAGGTGCTTCATGCCTAGAATTATATATATACTAGGAATTTTACTGGTGCATCGTGCGAGGAAAAATAATTATTGATGTTTATGTATTTTTATTTACAAATTATCTTTAAGTCAAAAAATATGTCCTCTCTAAAAAAGAAAATCTTTAAGTCAAACATTATGTCCTTTTAAAAAATAATATATAATAAAGTAAACTAAATTTTTATCAAATGAAGAACAGAATGAGTACTTAATTTAGGAATACTAAATGTATAAAATAATATTTTATGTGCAACAAAAGATTGTTTATTACAAAGCAATCTTTAGAATAGAGCAAAAATAAGTTAATATTTTATCACAAAAACATACAAAAAAGAAATAAAGCATGGAAATTTTTATTTGACTATTATTAGTCAGATGGAGCCATATTTAGCTTCTATTTTTCTTTTAATTTTTTTTTAGGTTATCTTATCAATAAGAATAAAACAACATTAACATTGAAATTAATGCTCAAATAAAATTAATCATGAGATATCAATGCTCTTGCTTAGGTTATAGGCCAGTTTAGTTTAAATAGAAAATTAATAATTTTTTTGGTATCACATTGTCATGATATTTCATATATGAGTATTCCATTGATGTGATACTTGAGTGATCATTTGTATTATTTTAACTCAATAGGAATCTTCCAATTCAAATGAAAAGTGAAACATAAATACAACAATGATAAGAACTACAATAAAGAGATCAATCTAAGAAGATATTCAAGTCCAACATATATGATCTTCCCGAGAGAGATCACATATAGCCATGTAAAAATGAAACAAACACATGCATACATGCATAGAGAAGGATCAACAGTTATCACCATATAATAATATTATATTAATATTGAAAAAGACTAACACAATTTTGGATATTATTCTGATCAGTTGAATGACAAATTATAAACTTTACATTTCTTATACCTTCAAGATTTAGTATTACTTTTTTACTTGGAGCTATTTGAATATATATTAGCTTAACTCATGCTTGTTGTCAACAATACTTTTATGTTAACCTACTCAGCCACGTGCTTGAAGAGAACCAAAGCCAAAATGGTGAAATCAACTCCAAATGATGAGCAATATCACACTTAATTCATTTGCATTTGAGAATGGCTTATATGTTAAATATTTTTGGACATGTGGAAAATATAAGTAGATTATGTTTATCAAGAAAGTAATGAAACAGACATATGATGTTATTTTATTCTTGTTTTATTTCTCATGCTTATTGAAATTGTACTAATATAAGTAGATTATTGGCAGTATATATATTTTTTTATAATGAAGAATAATCTAATGAAGAAATTGATCAAAGGATTTAAGTACGAAATTGAGATAGCTTTACGAGTCAAAATTCTATAGCTTAGAGTTAAATGTTTAAAAATTATAGTTTAAAATAAGTTAAAAGAAATAACACATATTTTAGAGTGTTTATTAGACATCGATAAATATGGTAATAAACATTTAATTTATCAATAAAGGAGTTATGCTTTCTTAAAAGTGTAACTTAAATTCTAACTAAATTAATTGGGGATAATTCTTTAAAGCTGTGTTTGGTACGAGAATTTTGAAAAAAAATTAGTTCCCGAGAATTTATCGATTAGATAGAAAAGTTTAGTTTGGTGTTTGGATGTAATGATGATAATTTAAAAAGTTGATTTTGATAGATAAATTTTAGTATGTGTTTGGATAAAAAGTAAGAAGTAAATATATAATTTATTATTTTATAAAGATTATTTTTATATTATTAATTACACAATATTTTTATAATTAGCAAATTAGATAGAAGAAAAAAGTTACGATAAATTAATTAATAACTAAAAAATGAACTATAAAAGAAAACTTAACATCATATTTATATAAAATAATTATATAATTATCACTTATTTATAATACCATAATTAATAATTTAATTATATTATACTAATATCATACTAGTTATTTTTATTATGATATATGATAAGTAAAATAAATAAAAATATTTACGTCAACATTTAAACAAGAAAATATATTTTTTCATAATAAATAATAATGGAAATTTTTATTTTATTATATCACTAAGTAAATTGTAATAAATACTAAATATACTTTTTTGATATTATACCTAAATAAATTATAAATTTATGATAATATATAAATAATAAATATAATATATATGTATATAATATAATATAATATATGCATATAATATATAATGTATACATATAATAATATTATTAAAATAATAGGTTACAGGTCTAAAAATAGCTCCATCTACTTTTAGACTTATGAAAAAATAAAACAATAGGTTGTTCTTGCTATTAGCAAGAACTTACGACTAGAACTTTTGGTCAAAAGTTCCAGTCGTACCTCACATGTTCTCGTCACATAGGGTGTTTGGCTAAAATTTTAGAATTTAGCTAAATATTTTTTCTCCTATAGGTGATTTTTATGATAAATACAATTAAGGTCATGTTTACGATAACATAAGCAAAGATATACATATATTTTAAGTGGTCGGCAAGAGCATATAAGGTCGGCTACCGCGGCCAGAGATAGCTGCCTAGCAGCCAGATCCAACCGCCCGGTGACCAGGTCGACTATCATGGTCAGGTGACTATCGCGGTCAGATCCTGCCGCCTAGCAATCAAATCCGACCGCCTGGCGACCAGGTCGACTATCACGATCAAATTGGCTGCCACGACCAGATCCTGCCGTCTGTCAGCCATGTCAGCTGCCATGACTAGATCCGACCGCCTGGCGGCCAAGTAGGTTGTCGCGATCAGATCCAACCCCCTAGGGGGCCCCTCTTCGTCTATCTCACTTTCGGCTCTTGGCGACCTCCCATGAAACCAATGATCACAACTTCGGCCACTCTCCCCTCTCTCTCGACTCCGCACAGATCATCCGTCGGTGCATCGGTGGTGGCCGGATTCTATGAGTTTGTGTGGGGAATTACCATCGGGAAAATGTCAGAATAGTCGACGAGACATCCCCCGTCAGAGCATTCAACGAGTTTCACCTGTAGAAAGTTTCGAGAGGCTCCACCGCTCAAAACTTTCGACGGGACAGCCCGTCGGGTAATCACACCTTCAATAGCCTGTCGAAGGTTTCGAAGGGAGTTTATCCTTCGAAAGTTTGACGGTTCGAAAATTGTATGCCCCCCTCAGGACCGTCAAAAATTCATTAGCGATGAGTAGTTTTCTAACGGGTGTGAAAACATCGGAGAAGCCATCGGTAACGTAATATATATATATATATATATATATATATATATATATATGTTCGGCAAGAGACAACCTCACAGTCATATTGCACCCACATGCTTTTTATGACATTTTTAAATAGTACATGTTATTTTTTTTGTCTTTTTTACCATACTCGAATTAGCAATGATAAAAATAATACAATTCAACATGAATAACTTTATTTAAAAAAACAGCAAAAAAAATTTTCGTAAAATATATGATAACTATGTCTCTGGATGGATGATGACGTCTCATTGAGTTGCCCACTGCCCATTCATCCAGGAGGCAGGATTTAGGTGCACGGCTATGCTATCTTATCTTCAACTGTAGGTCGTGGACGTGTTGATTATTATGATGTCCAGACCACTCATCTTCGTGCATGTCATAATTTATGATAATGAGACAGTCATGGGAGGCAATGTAGTTCCTGCCAAGGACCTGCGACTGCGAGTGTAGACATTCTGGACTTGAGCTACTGCAGGGAGACCCGTCAAGTCTTTATGTTACGTTCCGAGATTTATATAATTTTCATGTTTGAGACATTACATAATTTTATATAAAATTATTTTATAAAAGTAAATTTTATAAAATACGAAAATGATAATAAGACTATCTAAAAATTCATAAATGTCAAAGGAACTAAAACATCCATAACTCGATAATACTAAATGTGTGGAAAAGTAATAACTAATATATGAATCTAGTATGACATAATCCTACACCATGTGCAATATCATTATCATTATCACTGGACTTGATCACATGCATCACTATCTTCTATTATCATCTCACCTACATGAATCCAAATGTAGGAGAAAACCTATGGATATAAAAATACTCAGTACGTATGATCTAATCATAGCAATAATTAATAATCAATAATGCTCAATAAACTAATAATAAAATAATACAATAAGCAATAGAGCACCGGATAGAACAACTTTATAGGAGCTCGATATCAATAAATCAATGAAGCCATCAATCAATTAAGAAGATTATGAAAGAGGTTAAAAGATCAATCAATATCAACTATGAATTATCAATTAATAACACTATCCAATTTAACAATTTCAATTCAACATCAATATCAATAGTCATTGGCCAATACAATCTCCATACTATTCAATGGGCGAAGGCAATGCCAGTCACACCAATATCCGAATGACCATAATTTAATTCAATATCCATTCAATTCAATTCGATTCGATTCGATTCAATTTCAATTTAATCTTTGGAGTTATCTAATTCAATAAGGAGCGCTAAGTCAATTAAGAAAAATTTCATATCTCTTTCATGTATGTCAGTGGGAGATCAAACAACGAAGACTTAGAGAAAATCGGAGAACATGGAGACTCAGCAGTTTTCATAATTTATCTTGTTTACCATAAAGACCTATCTTTAATAATTCAATTCATATTAAATAAGGACCTGATTAGGAGAAACTATTGGATCAGTATTATAATGGACCACGTGATCTGTTGAAAATAGCAATAACAATAATCTCAAATCAAATCCAATAGATATGATGAGGTCAAATCTATTAATAATATGTTAATGAATGATCAGGAACAATTAATCATAATAACTATTCAATTATTCATAACAATAAATTCAAAAATAAATTTTTTGACCCCCGAACCCGACCCGTGTCGGGTAGGACCCGGACCGTATTCGAAGTCGACCAAAATCCTCTTGGCCAGAGTAAACCCAAGCCGAGTGTATGGTGAACCCAAACCCGATTGTCCAGTTCACCTTCAATACGATTGTGCTACAATCCGAGTCGAGCCGAAGTCAGAACCCGAGTTAAGGCAATAGGAACCCGGGCTAGGTTTCATAATTCGATCTGGTTTCATGTCCAACTCGGTTCGATTCCACGTAATCTGGGTCGGGTTCTGTCACCGACGAAGAAACGCATTCCGATGTGACTTTCTGATCACCATAATAATGTCATACGATATTCAAACTATGCATAACTTATCGGTATAAAGGATAAAGAAATAAGGTGTCATGTCGCGGATCGACGACATAGAGATTCCCCTTGCATATCCAAAGTTGGTTGAGAAATCAATTGTAATCCCTTTTCTGAAAAACTACACGAACGCCGATCTTTGACTGACGATTACTCTCTATCCACATTCTGAAACTCGCGGCCACCACTTGGAATATCTTCTCCTATATGCCAACTTCAAAATCAGCTATCATGTGCTCTCTGAAATGCCTCGATTCACTTGAAAATGAGAGAAAAAGATAGACTCGTAAAACTAAAATTCTATTTGGCTGAAAGGGGGTTTCCAGTCACTTCTTTAATGCCTATTTATATCAATATTGTTAAGATCGAACCGGTCAACGAATCGAAAAAGTCTTCGTTTCAGGTCGGACCGGTTAATAATAAAATATTATAATTTAATATAATACATTAAAATATTAAATTGTTTATGTAACAAATATATATAAAAAATTAAATTATTTATGTAGCAAAAGTAAAAGATTGTAATAAAATTAAATCATAATATTTAAAGTCAAACAAGTTTAAATCATAAAATAAAATATTATAATCTTAATAGATTTCTTAATAAGATAAGATATTTTATAAAAAATGTTCAAAACAAAATTCTCTATGTGATACTTTTGTGTTGCCTTGATTATTTAAAAAATATCTCACATTTCCAAGAATCCCAACGTGATCTCTTGCTCTTTTCCTCCTTCCCAACTCTCTCTCTCTCTCATTTCCAACATCTCTCATCTCTCTCCTTCCCAACACTCTCTCTCATTCTCTCATTCTCTTTCTCACGCCTCTTCCTCTCCCAATGTCTCTTTATCACTCTTTCTCACACATTTATTTCATTCCCAATATCTCTCACACATCTCTAGAAAATCTCTCTCACTCACTCATATCTCTTTCATGCATACCTCCGGTTTAAACGAATCGCGGTTCAATCCGGCTTTTCCCGATTTGATCTGATTTTTTATTGGGGTTGACCGGTTTAATTCGGTCCAAAGAGCAATCCGGTTTGGACCTTCAAATTAACTCGTGTTATCAACCCGTCGACAATCGAACCGGACGGACCGGCCGGTCCGGTCCGATCTTGATAACACTGATTTATATAGTAGGCTAGGATTTTCGTTCTTATTGAGCATTGAACTCTTTTACAATCAATCTTTTCCATTCATCATTAATTAATCACCCCATAATTATTCAAATTTAATTAAATCCGAATTTAGTTAACAATCCCATAATTATCTCCATCACAATTTCATATCTTTTCACTTATAACATAATTTTCATCAATTTTAATTTATTAGATAATATTTTTTCAGTTCTTCTAAAATATTAGATAATATTTTTTCAATTCTTATAAATGAATAAAATATTTATTTATTTATTTAACGAAATTGGGGTCTTTACACCTTACCTTTGGATAGAGCTCTCCGTGAGTCCTTCTCGACAATTAAGCATGACAACAACACCATCATGCCATGAGAGAATTTGTGAGACAACACCACGCTGTGAGAGACCTTTCGATTCTCTTTCCGGAGCATGCTTATGTTTCTTTATACATGTTTCCTACAAAGCTCCATTTGTGATTGCTTCTCAATTCTCATCCCGAATAATGTATGTGAAAAAGAGTAAAAAGTTGTAAGTTTTCATCATTAGACACATAGGAGTCCATAAGTCATTTACTGCAATAAATGCAGAATATTCAAATGGAATTTGAATGGGCATAGAAGATATTAGGTGTTTATTTATGTTGCATGGAGTAAGTCTCATTTACTCAGTAAGTAAGCGGACACTAAGGGTTTGTTTGGATTGAAAAATAAGAGAGGATGGGTGGGAAATGAGGGGGTGAATTCTTTAAAATTTTGTTTGGCAAAATTTATTTTAAAAATTATGAGGAGTTTGATGACATGAATTATATCTTCACATTTCAATTTTTTCATTCCACCAAATTGGTTGAATAAGAAGGGTTAATAATTTTTTATACAAAATTATTCATGATTAAGATTCTTTTTTTTTCCATCATCTCCTGAACTCTCTGTATATGTTATGTCGTCCTTGCCGACAATAATTTACAAATTCTCGGTGACAAATAATTTTCAGATTTGCTCTCTCTCCTCTCCTCTCTCTCTCCTTAATTTTTTGGTTTTGTAGGTAATAATTTAAAATTCTCAGTGGCAAATAATTTTTGAGGTTTATTCTCTCTCCTCTCTCTCGATCCTTGATTTTGTAGGCAACAATTTGAAATTCTCGATGATAGATAATTTTTAAGGTTTGCTCTCTCTTTCTCTCTCTTCTCTTTTCTCTCTCCTCTTTCTCTCTCTGTTGTTGATTTCTTGATTTTGCAAGTAACAATTTGAAATTCTCAATGTCAGACAATTTTTGAAGTTTGCTCTCTCTCACCTCTCTCTTTCTCTCTCCTCTCTTTTTCTCTCTCCTCTTTCTCTCTCGGTTGTTGATTTCTTGGTTTTGCAAATAACAATTTGAAATTCTCAGTGGCAGACAATTTTTGAAATTTTCTCTCTCTCTCCTCTCATTTTCTCTCTCCTAGTTGATTTCTTGATTTTGCAAGCAATAATTTTCAAGATTTGCGCTCTCCCTCTCTTTTTTTTCTCTCTCTCTCCTCTTGATTTTTTGATTTTACAGGCAACAATTTGCAAACTCTCAATGACAGATAAATTTCGAGGTTTGTGCTCTCTCTCCTTGATTTCTTGATTTTGTAGGCAACAATTTGAAACTATCAATGTAAGATAATTTTCGAGATTTGTACTCTCTCCTCTCTCTCTCTCCTTGATTTCTTATACTTTACCTTCCAATATTAACTTGCATTATAAAGCAAACAATTTATTAAATAATATAAATAAGAATAAAACATAAAGGGTAAAAAAGTTTTTGGATAAAATGGGCGTCCCCCCATTTTATTGCGCCTGTCCGATCCCGATCGGACGGACGCAGATGGAGATCTCGATTTAGGGCCGAAAACCAGGATCCGCTTCCTTCGGTCCGAAAACCAACGCGTGAACCAGAGCGGGAGTGAACCGATTTAGGGTTGAGAATAAAATGGGCGTTGCAGTGAAAAATCGCGCCCTTTACTCTAATTTTTTCTCCGCTCTCCTCTCTCACTCTCACTTCTCGCCTTCTCTCCTCTCTCGCTAGAAGATGCACGCTGGCGAAAACCCCCGCTCTCCTCTCTCGCTCTCGCTTCTCACCATCTCTCCTCTCTTGCTCGAAGACGCGCACCGGCGAAAACCCCGACGACGTCCGGCCTCGAGCAGATCTGCGTGACTTCGACTGTCGGCCGACCAAATACGCGCCGGCCAACCAGATCCGCGCCGCCTCGAGCAGATCCGTCAAACTTTGACCGCCGACTGACCAGATCTGCGCGATGAAGATCTGCCATTCGTCGACCCCCGCGCCGCAGATCTGACCTCCGCATGGCGACCTCCTCCGACGACCGTCGCCGTAGATCTGCCACAGATCTACCCGCCGCAGATCTGCCCGTCGCCGACCCCCGCGTGGCGACCTCCTCCGACGCCCGTCGCCGACCTCCACGTGGCGACCTCCTCAGCCACCGAGCTCGCCCGCCTCGCTGCCGCTGCCGTCGAGCTTTCCCGACCGCCGCTGTCGAACTCGCCCGCCCGCCGCCGCCGCCGAGCTCGCGCACCGCCACCGCCACCGCGACGACCTCCCGCGACCCCGCTCACCGAGCGCCGCCGCACGCCGCCACACCTTCATGCCGCGAGCACGACGCATGCCGAGTGCCGTCGAGTTTGACCACCCCGCCGCCAACCCCACATGCCGCGACCCTGTCGCACGCCGCCATGCCGCTGTCGCTGAGTTCATACACTTGTAAATTTTTGTAAATATTTTTGTTGATAATTCATGTAAATTAGTGTGATTTATCAAAATGTTTTTAACGTGGAAATCACCTTCAGAAGTTCAAAGAATCAAAATGAGTTATTTTCCCAGTGATAATCATGAGGTTGTTTTCCCAGAACGCCAAATAGTTCGATAGCTAGAATTAAATAAGTTCCAACACAGCTTCAGATTTGACGGAGCTCGGAGGAAAGTGAGATTCTGGTATGTCCGAAGTGATTAACATGAATGTACAATTGACAAGAATGAGACGAGAATGTAAAGCTACGTTCCGAGACATTGTACAATTGACGACAATCACATACAACAAGAAAAATAATTTTATAGTGTGTCAAATACAAGTTAACAAAAGTTAAACTAATTTTCAACATGGATTACCACGAAAAATTTACAGCATAAAGAATTAACGTGATTTAAGTGATTAACATGAATAAGTGTGTGAGCTCGGCGGCAGCGGTGGTGGATGAGCTCGGTGGTGGCGACGGCACACGAGTTCGGCGACGTTGGCGGAGGGCGGGCTCTTAGGCGATCGTGCACGAAGATGGACGGAGGGAGCGACCGAGGGACGTGTGGCATGCGAGAGCGGCAGGGCAGGCGACGTGCGACGAAGGGCGGCGGCGTCCGTGCGACGAAGGGGGGCGGCGTGCGTGCGATGAAGGGCGGCGGCGTGCGACGAAGGGTGGCGGGCAAGGCGGTCGTGGTCGAAGATCGGCAGTCGTCGTCGAAGATCCGACCGGCGGTCGAAGTTCGGCGGATCTAGTCTTCATCACGCAGATCTAGTCAGCCGGCAGTCGAAGATCGGCGGATCTCGTATGGATCTGGTCGAAGTCGCGCAGATCTACCCGCCGGCGGTCGTGGTGGCGCGGATCTGGTCGGCGGCGATCGTGGTGGCGCGGATGTGGTCGCGACCAGTCGTGGTCGCACGGACGTCGTCGTCGAAGTCGCCAGTCATCGTCGTCGAAGTCGCCGGTCATCGTCGAAGTCATGGTCGCGGCCGGTCGTCGTCGAGCGAGAAGGGAAGAAAGAGGGAGAAAGAAAATGAGGGTAAAGGGCGAAATTTTTTACTGCGCCGATCATTTTATTGTCGGCCGAAAACTGGTTCACGCGCGAGGCCGGTTCAGTCAAAAATTTAAGCGGTTCACGATAGTAAAATGGCGGTTTTCGATTTCTCCATCGGCGCCTGTCCGATGGACGGACGCAGTAAAATGGGGGGACATCCATTTTATCCAAAGTTTTTTTATCTAAATTAACCTCTCAAACAAAAGGTGGTTTAATTTATTCCATCTATTCACATTATTTTTTATCCAAACATGGGTTTAGTAAAGTCACACCACACCACCCTTCACCACCTCCTACCACACCATCCCATGCCACCCCTCCATTAGTTATTTCCCAAATAAACCCTAAGGGTGTGTTTGGTTTTCTAATGAAAGATGGGTGTGTTAGGATGGTGGAGTATAGGTTGGTGAGTTGAGTGTGGGGAGGGTTTATAAAAACCATGTTTGGATATGAATTAATGGTGTAAGGAAGGCTAATTAAAATTATTCTTTATTTGGATAAAAGTAATTTAACCATGGAATTTGAATGGTTAATATGAGTAAAAGTCTTTTTTGCCCTTATGTTAATTTGAAATTAATGTCTTAGAAGCTGTACGTGGTGAGGCTACATCTTCTTTGCTGCAAACAGCATCATTGCTTCACACATAATGTAATTATTTTCCAAATTTCTTAATAATAAATAAAAATAATAATATTCTTATAAGAAAAAAATAATATAAGCCAGGCAACAACTATTAACATTTTAGAAATTTAATAAAAAATAATTCAAAATAGGGAAATGCTAGCAAAACTAAGTACTAGAAACTAATTATATTTCAGATTTATAAAAAAATAAAATTAAGAATTCTAACTTCATTTGTTTTTATTGGGTAAACAATAAAAAAACGTTAGTAGTTATTTTTAACTTCCTAAGTTATCTATAGGTTAGATTTTATAAAAATTAATAATAAAAAGCTATCAGTTATTTGAACCTATCAATGAGTTAAAAAAATCAACATGTTTACTAGTATATATTATAAATAATAATTAATATGTATACAATAAATAGAAGATGGGTGAGCATGTTGGTTATAAAAATTAAAATAAATAACTAAATCAATATGTTACATATAAAATAATTGATATACTTTAAACAATGATATAGTAAAATAAATATAATTGATCCAAGGAGCTATGGAAAGAAAAAAAAAACAAAAACAAAAAAACAAAGGCAACGATTCAAAATAAAGCGAAGAAGAAAGATCAAGGGCAAAATAGACATAAAAAAATTTAAATCCATCAAATACTACCGATTTGGTGGGTCACGTTTTAGCTAGTCTGATGGGCTTTGGATCACCTACCTCATTTTATGGAGTTTAAGAAAAAAAAAATAACCAAACAAGATTTTAGTTTTGAGAAACCACCCCACTTATACCTGCATAACCCAACCCATCTATTCAAAGTCCACGATCCAAACATACTCTAAGAGGTATACGTTATTTATTGCATGTGCAAATTAGAAATTAAGAGAATTTATGCGCTGAAGTGTGATATGTTAAGCATTAATGTTTAAGCACGTTAGTGTAAATGGGGTTAATTAGTGAATTCAGCAAAAAAAAAATAAAGAAAATAGAGAAAAAAAGATAATTGCAAATAGAGAACACTGAAAGTTTTATTCAAATATAAGATTTATCAAATAAAAATTATAACAAATATCAGTTAAAAGACATTTAAATTAAATCACTAAATTTTTCTTAAGATAAAAAAATGCATAAATATGTCTAGAATTCACGTGCCAAGATAAAATAAATCATATATCTTGTTGGACTACGAATTAGTTTTGGTAAGAAAAGAATACATCTATATGCAATAAGTCCGACCAAATTTTTTGCAACTTTGATAATACCAATGATGTTTTACTCCTTTTTATTATGCCATCAAGAGCATGCAAAATGGCCAAAACTATTCACTTGCTTCAAGAACTCGTATATATAAGGGTTCATCAATAATTCTGTTTTTTTCTCATTTTGTTTATTCATCTTTTGTGTCATTTTGTCTATTTTCATTAGTTGTGTTTCATAATTAATTGTGTGAGATTTCCTTTTTATTTATTGATGATACATATTCTAATATAATTTAATCTTGCATTTAAATTTATTTTGATTACTTTTGTCATAGTATGCTTCATTTTATTTATTTAATTATATTATTTTAAACAAAATTTACTCAAATTTCATGTGTTTTTTTATTGAGGACACACAAGAAATGAGGTTACTGAAAATAATTTTACTTAAATTAAAGTTAGATTAAAAATGTAATAAAGCTATTATAATCTCTAACAAAATTCTATGGACTCTATGAAATACACTATAATTGGTCAATCATCATGGCAAATGTGGTAAATAAATTTGTAGTAGGTTGTGGGGTGTCAATTGGCAGTTCATATTCTAAAATTGCTGGATTCACATATTGTGACATAAATCTTTCTAATACAGTTTTGAATTTTATTTAGGATGTTAAATAATCTTCATAATCATCTTTGAGGTATGTAAAAAAATTCAGTTGAGAAATGACACACAATCTTACCATATATCTCATGTATCAATTAAGAAGTTATTTTATCAAAACAAAAAGGGTTTAAATGAATCTACAGCTCTATTATTATTCTAATATGAATGTCTTTTTCTATCATGGAAAGACATATACACAATTCAAAACTTTATGGGAATCCTATATGCTTTTAAAAAATATGAATAGTTGTCTCATGCATGAAAATTCTATTATTCCATTATTAAGGACTAATTTGATTTGTTATTATTATAATTTAAAGTTATTTTTAAAAATACTTTATAACCAAGTTTATTTTGATTTGATTTAAAAACACAAAAAGATAATGTTTCTGACAACAAAAGTTGAAATTCAACTAAAAACCAAGTTTAATATGAATTTCAAGATTCACATGCTTTGAAAATGGCTTACAAGTGCGAATGAGACGACGTGCTCAACTTTGTCTAATTATGCTTCTTCTTTATCATCTTTCCCAATTATATCATCCAATTTTACTTTGAAACTAGATCATCATCCAACTATTAATTTATTTCACAAACGACCCTTCTTACTTATAACAATATGTTTATCGATTGTCAATTCTACACAAATGTCACAAGTCACATTTCCCTCTCATTCACATTCTTATCCGACGTGGCAAAACTCCTCTTTCTAATGTTCTAACATATAATAAATAAAAAACATTAAAATAACGTAATAATTAATAAAATTAAAAGGGGAAGGGGGTGTTGCCCCCTCCTCTTCCTTCGGAGACCGTTGGCCTGCACCCTGACCATGACAACGTCGGTGGGGTTTCCTACAAGACCAACCACCACCTTGCTGTGGGGTTTCCTACATCACAACGTAGGTGACGCTCCCATTGGCTACGAGACCAACCACCACCTTGCTGTGGAGGGGAAGAGAGTTTCCATCATTGTACGGTGACCGCCTATTCAGTACGTCATAGAGGCTAGGGGTGGAACTAGAATTTTTTTAGTGGGGCAACATATATTATAAAATTATATAATTAACAATAATAATATTAATAAATTAAAATTTTATTAATTTTAGGTTAATAAGTGAAAAGATCACTAAAAAAGAACTAAAGATGAGAAAACGTGATAAAAAGATAACAAAAGAAAAAGGCTGACAGGTAGAAACTGTAGAATCAACCACATAGCCTTCTAAAGTATAAAAAGTGACACTAGTAGGACAAACATGATTATGTAAATATTTAAGGGGGCCCAATCTATGTATATAAGTTTATACATATATCTTAGTATTCTGCGCTGCGACGGAGATAAGCCTTGGGCGCTCGAGAGGCATTGGCATGGCGATAGAAAGGGGAAGAGTTGTCGCGTCGCCACTAGCAGTGTGGAAGGTGAGGGTGAGGTACAGAGTGGGGCAGATGCTCTCTCCGTGCAACTGCATTCAGACCTTGGTCAAGCTGAGGGGATGTGTCGAACTCCCAACGATGAATCAAGGCCTTCACTCCCATGCTTGTGTTTGTGTAGCGTATGTGTCACAAAGCGGCTCCCAAAAGCACATCTTTAAGAAAACGAAGAAATCAAAATCGCACCTTGTCGCTAAGAATCCTGTTGATGGATCAAACATGAGGCACTTTGGCGTTATTTTCTTTAACCTATCTTTGATCTGAACACAAAAAGAAAACAATGAAAAAAATAGGGGTGTTCAGCGGGTCGGGTCGACCCGCGAACCCGACGACCCGATCCGACCCAAACCACGGGGTCGGGTCGGGTATGGGTCGGAATTTTCCGACCCGAGTTAACCCGACCCGAAGACCCGATTTTTTTTATTTTTTTAATTGTTTTAGTTTTCAGCCTATATTATGTATAAAAAATAAAATATTTTAAATATGTAAAATAATGTTTAATAAGTTATTTTATGCTTTTTAAATTAATATTATATATTTTTTTATATTAAATAATATATAAAAAGTAATAAAAAAGAAAAAAAGAAAAAATGGTGATTGGGTAACCCGACCACCGACCCGATCCAACCCGACCCGAACCGGATCGGGTTGGATCGGATCTGGCCTTAAAAAATGGGTGACCCGACCCAATCCGACACGATCAAAATCGGACGGGTCAAGTCGAATTCGGGGTCGGATCCGGTCAAACTCAACTCGTGAACACCCCTAAAAAAATACTACAAATTGGAATCGGAGCTTATGTCATGAGAGACGTGGGAGGTATGAAGGGGCCCCCTGACTATGCAAGGAGAGGGGGGCATCGGCCCTCCTCCCCTTCGCTTCATTAGCATGGCGAGAGAGGGTGCTAGAGGGAGAGGGGGGATGGGGGTGGCGCCTCCCTCCTTCCTCACCCCTTAAATTTTTATTAAATTATTATATAGTACTTTAATATTTTATATTTATTATATCATTATATTATGATGTTAGTGTTAAGAATATAAAATCAATGATGTTGTTCTTTCTAAGGATTTAAGCTTTTAGGAAAATTGATGAGCACATTAAATTTAACATAGTATCAGAGCCAGAGGTCCTGAGTTCAAACCTCGTTAAGCTCTTATTAAAAAATAATTTCCTTCCTTAGTTGTCCACGTGTTGAGATTGTGCTAGACCAAAAGTTGTTAGCAGCCCACACGTGAGGGGGATGTTAAAAATAGAAAATCAATGATGTTGCTCTTCTTAAGGGCTTAAGCTTTTAGGAAAACTGATCGGCACATCAAATTTAACAGAAAGAAGATATTTCTCCACGTCAAACGACACATGTAGAGGAGAGAAACATAATGTGTGACATCCACCTAGGTTGGACAACTGATAAATATGCTATCACAAGTAAAAATGACTGCTAATAAAATAATTAATAATTGAAAGGTGGTCTAATTATAAATTAAAGTTAAGGGGACAAAGTTAGAAAAATATGCAGAAGTTAGAAGACGGATGAAAATACCCCTTAGTTTATTCATACTTCTCGTTCTTTCCTTTTTTTTTTAATATTTTAATTAGATTTTATGTTACCTTTTATGATTATGGAATAGTTTTTTTGAGGATCGTCATAGTTTAACACTACTTACGTGTTGGATTTATTCTTAGTATTAGGTCATTAATATTATGCATTTTCATGTTTAGTACTTCTGTATGATGCATGATTTATGATGTGTTCTCATAATAATTTGTAAGGTTGATTTTGTTTCATTCATATCACAATTAGAAAAATCAAAAGAGACATAATACAATGTTAAGGTGGCTTGAGAAAGTCATTTATTATAATTCTAGTTGAATATATCTTTTAATAAGTTAGACAAGTTAAAATTGAACAAGTTAATTTATTCTAATTATTCTAAAAATAGTAATTATAGTTTAAAATATTGACCTTTGGAAAATAGACCTTATTATTGATTCAAGTATAATTTAACAAGATATTTTTCATTGAAGTGATGTTCAAAACATTTATTTATGAATATGATCATTTTTTATTTCTTTTATTTTATTTGCACTTGAAAATTATCATTTTTTTAATTGCTCAAATAATAATGATATAGGTATACATTGTTGGGAGACAATTTTGTTCTTTGAAGGTTATCAAAAGCAGAGTCTATTGATTAACTTGTCAATTGTGCTCTACAACAAGAGCTCTCAAAAGACAACAAATAATGTATTATCTTCTCTTGGATGATCTTTTACATTGTTGTTCATGTTCTACCATCTATGTATATTAGACATTTAATTTTGACCACAGAAAAATTGTATAAATTATTTGTTTAGCTTAAGTTAAATGTATTTTTTTTGGTTTTTTGTTATCATGGATGTTGTATATTACAAATCATCTATGTGATGATTAGTTGTAGGATTTATTACCGTATGAATTTAATCTTTTACTTATGGGTTCAATCTTCTATTTTTTTTCCTTATGAGTGAATAATAGTTTAAGAAGTACAAATTGGTGCATCGATGATTGAGAATTGAATCATTGTTTGCAATTTTCAGTTTATGAAGGAATCAAGATAATTAAATTTCTTCGTTTAGAGAAATTAATACATTAGGTATCTGTAATCTATCATAAGAAATAAAATTATTATTTACTAATGATTACTCAGCTATTGTCACACTATATATATGATTATATTTAATTTACATTCACCCTAAATCTTGCAACTTAACATGTAACACCCAGAAAAAAAAGAAGAAACAAATCAAGTTGAAACGACCAACTAAAGAAGAGGGAGAGAAAAATTAACACACAATCCCATAATTCGTGGGATCTAAATATTTATGTCATTAATGGAGGGAATATAGACCATTATGAGAGAATAAAAGAAAGAAATCAGATAGGAAAGGGAAGGAAAGATAATGACCTGAAAGTTTCCATAAGCCCCACACATTTGTGAGCAAACATTTTCATTTATGAAAGTTATTCCCCCGGTGCACAAAGATGACATCTCATCTGGATCTAGTAAGGGGCAAGCCGACTGCCCATCTTTCTGTGGTCATTACCTTGTTCTACGACATTCCCTCACGCTTTTGATGGTCTGGATCTTTCTGCAAGAGGACGGCCAGGGAGGAGACGAAGGTGCAGGGAGAACGAGGAGGGGCACACTAACGTTGACCCATACAGTTCGGCAATGACAAACATGAAATGAGGTGGGTGAACTCGAAATCACCTTGCATAACTCTAGATGGATCTAATCTATAAGTTATCACGACCTGATCATGTCCAAGATATGAATGATAGAAAGAAGAAGATAGGAAGATGAATACGATGCTTGATCTATTTTCTGGTTGCATAGTGTTATGATTGTCTTTTAGGATTTATTGTACGTAGGAATCACTATTATTTGTGTTTGATCTGCCATCATAACATTAGTGTCTGATCTATTGCAATAATTTGTGAATGTATGATGCTTGATCTGTTTGTATAAGATATTAGGATTCGACAATGTAAATTTGTTCGATATTCTATGAGACATAAAAACTCGGCCCGGATCGAGATGAACCCAGTCTGTGTTCATACTCAATTTGACCGAGTAAGACACCTGCTCGGTCCGCGTTTGTGGAACTCGGCCCGGGTTAACGAGCAACAAAACATCTGACTTCTCGACATTTTGTCACCTGACTCGAGTTCCACTAAATTCGGTCTAGGTTCGTCCCACGTCGACCCCGACGTTGCACGACATTATTCGCAATCCCGACCCGAGCGACGCGTACACTCGGCCTGAGTTTTCTACTATGATCCCGACCCGAGCTATGACTCTTGAGACTCACAGTCATGTTTCCTCGTTGGAACCAATTGATTTGAATCCATGTTACGAAACCTGGCCCAGGTCACTCGGTGTCCGGCCCGGGTCATAGCCATTCGAGACTATTTCTTTTGTCGTCTACTAATTCTTGTTTCCGATATGAATGCTACCTATTTTTGTTTTGATTGATCACGGTTATGATTAGATTGATGTCATCTGAGCTTACCACTAGCTATTCTTGATTTACAACATGGATCCTTATGATGATTTATCCTATTATTAATTCCTTTGTTCCGACATTATGATGAATAACGAATATCAAAATCTTAAAGTGATTAATAAGTTAAGAAGAAAGATGAATGATGGGTTGGCAACCTATGCTAAGTGCCTCAAAATAAAAGTCGCTCCCTTGGTCATTGTTTGATCACTCATTGACCTACATAAGGCTGTATCATTTTGCTCGACATACCCCAAGAAGAATTTAAAGGCACCCAAAGTCACCAAATTTCTAAGCAAGATTTAAGATTAAGAAGTATCGATAAGTAAAGCAAGTATGAACATCAAGTCAACTTATTATTTTACTTCATGTCATGATTATCAAGCCTACTGTTGACTCCAAGCTTATTAATTATTATGTGATCTTACTAATATATACCAATTAACTTTCTAATTCACGATCTAGGATGAGTCCATGTTCATATCCCTAGCTAAGTTAAGTGCATGTCACTTTCTTTGATTTATGCTATTTAGAGCTATGCATTGTATATTCTTATTGGTTCCCACTAGTTTTGTAAAGCTTATAGGAGGACCTCCTCCCCTGTGTTTGATTTTCACAGGACTTGTGACATTGTTGAGTTGATGTGCTCCGACAGAGCTCATTCGATGATAAAACACATGAACTAAAAGGCTTAGTTATTTATTTTAATTGCGCATTAAGACCTGATGTAACTATTATGATGTTATTATTTCGAGACTATATTGGAGACTCTTTGATTTCCCTAGTTATTTGTCATCTTCCGCTTTTCTTTATTGTTCTATCTTTCCCTTTTGCTAACATGTCATGACTATTGGTTGAGTTTTAATCAATATGATGGTCAAAGTCATAACGCCTCTAGCGTTCTCAGATTAATTTTCGTCATGTGGCATTGATCGATTTGAAGGCGTTACATAACACTAGTTATCTTATTATTTACAACTTCATTTTTTCTTTTAATATGACAACACTTATATTTTTTGCTAACATATTATGATAATGAATAGGTTTTAAATAGTTCCTTTTGAATCTTATTCTTTAATATTGCTTGAGGCAATGAGTGAAATTTGAAGTATTTTGCGCATCATTTTTTTGGGCTACTTTCATCTACTTCTCTTCGTTTTAACTAGTGCTGCAAACTTCTAATCTCTTATATACCAATGCTATTAGAAATTACGACGTTATCAGAACAAAAGTAATTAATATTATTAACGACCACCACTTCTATGGGATTAGTGAAAGAGAACAAGGGTAAAAATAAAAATAAAAATGACCGGATAAAATGATAAGAATTAATATGTCACATTATTATCATTATTTAAAAAAAATCTTATGGTAGCATTTTGATAGTGAAATCGTGGTTGACATTAGTTCGGAACGTATTTGGATGGAGTAGAACGTAACGATGAAGAACTCAAAAGTTGAAGTAATATGAAAAAATTAACATAGTAAATTAATTTTAGTGAGTGTTTAAGTTAAATATAGGTATTATAAATATAAAATATAATTTTATTAATTAATAAATGTAATAGAAAAATAAAAAAATTGTTAAAAATATATTATTTAAATATAAAAAAATATTTTTTATAGTAAATTATATTTGATGAAATATTATTTTTTTAATGAAATGTCAAGTAATAAATAATATTAAATTATTTTTTATAATAAATATATTATATTTAATAAATCTAATATTTTGTATGAGAAAGATAAGAGAAAAAAATTTAAAAGAAAAATAGGTTGAAAAAATAAATGTCACTTAAAAAAAAAAAGAAAAATGATGAACAGAATTCCACCAAAAAGAAAAAGGTGGAATGAGATCATTGAAACCAAAATCAATGATCTAATTCTATTTCGATAATCAGAACAAACCTTGCATGTATTGGAACCGATTGCATCTGTAGGTTTTAACATTTTTTTTAGAAAAGATGGTATACTAAAAGGAGCCATGAATGAGATACTATAATAAAATGAACCGTGTTATGAACATAAATTAGGACGTTGAAAAAAGTTTTGGTTCGGCTATAACTTTGTAATCCTTATATTTATAACATTTTAATATTGCTGTGATTTATCAAGTAAAAATTAAAATAAATCAATAAACTTTGTAACCCCTATATTTTTAACTATTTAATAGATGTCACTTGTTCCTCGTAAGCCAAGTAATTAATTTTAATCAAGTCAATTATCCATCTTTACGGGAAGGAATGGAAATTTTCTTACATTACTAGAGAGTGAACAGAATTTGGGAGATTGATGTTATAATGGTGTCGATGCATACGACTCATTACTGGTTAAAGGATGAGAATATTAAAAAAATATAAAAATGGAAAATTTCAGAAAAAAATAGAGCGATGACTTGAGATTGATCCTGAATCCTCATGTAACATCGAAGTAGAATAAAAGAAGTTTAAATAGGTATCAATATGTGAAAAAAAATCAATTAAGGATGATAAATAGTATAAAGATAATTGAAATCTCAAGTATTGAAAGCAAGAAAGTTGATAACATGGTAATTGCAGTAGCATGAGAACATCTGTTTCATTGAAAACAAATTATATCAAGGTTTTAAATGTGAATAAAATATTATATACTATATCAATAAATTACCTCATTATTTAATTTTATAACTTTGAATTTACCAAATACCAAGTTTCTTTCACAACAAGCTAAATGAAGCCTATATCCTCTATTCTTCTTTCACTCTCAATATTAATATATTATATCCCTCTTGTTGGTCTGAATGGTCTGCATTAGACATGAGGTAATAATTACTTAAAATGTCTTAAGGGGCCAAATATGTAATTAACTGCCTGGAAAAACAGTTTGTGCAAGGAAACAACAAAAAATGCCATTAAATGCTGAGAAGAAAAAAAAATAATTGTGAAATAGTTCACACGAAAAGCATACATAACACCAACTCAATCGAGATTTGTATAGAACCTGAATATATTCACTAGTCATGGTCCTATTAATGTAGCATGATTCCATAAAGTAATTCATGCATCCTGAAGATTCATTTCATCCCATGAACTATAAATCATTACTCTTGGATCTGAGAGCATCTACTGAGTCAAGTTTGCATATAACGAAGAGCTTGTGCCTTGTGGTATAAACAGCTAAAAATGTACATGGTATAGCAGGACCAAATGTTCAACTGCATAATTATCTGCTTGTCGATAGCACTGTGAATTAGTCTGCAACTCCGAAGAAACACAATCTTCGGTCATATACTCACAAATGGCAGTGTTATCAGTTATCAGATAAGAAATGTTCGCGAGCTGCCATTGTAAGCCGAGTATATAAAGTTGTACCATGCAGTATAAGATATATGACGAACGCCACGTATATGGCCAAGGCAACTCCAAGAAGAGAACCAAACAACAAGCCATGTACTTCAGCAGAGAAGAAATCCAGCAAAAGGTAACCATTGATGCCTATGAGAAATGCGACTACAATCCAGGTGACCACCTAGTATGAGAAATATAACAAAAATGAGATTTGATTATGCTTGCAACAAATCTTCTGTTCATGAAATATGAGTTTCAACCTACAAGAAGCAAGATTATGATGGAGTAAAGAGTTATCCTAAACTTTATAATCTATATCTCTCTTTGAGAGTTGGCTGATGAACTAAAGTTTGCAGACTACTTGTTTCGTGTAATAATTAATAAGGTTTATCTACTTGCACTCAACAAATGTTCATGGCCTATCGTTATCAAAGAAAACCTCCGCATGTTTTACTGCAGGTGTCGAGTCTAGTCTAGATCTTCAAATCACTACTAGCTTATACCTCTAATGATTCTTGAAACAAGATCTTCAATAAATTAGCGGTAATGTTTCACACTCCACTTTTTGCCCAAAAATTAAACATAAAAATTGTTAGATTCCCTGTCCCTAGCAAGAGGTATAAAAAAAGAAACAATTAAGCCACATAACAGAACAGTACGTCTCCTAAAAAACAGAACAGTACGCAAAAGAAAACATTGGCCAATCTATTAACATTTAAAACTTACTCTAGTAAGATGGCCAATCCTGAAAGTTCCCATGACCTGTTCTTTTGAAACAAGAGTCAGAAGTGGAATCAAAGCAAATGGTATTTGAACAGACTGAAGGACATTAAGTGACTCATTCAACATATCCATAGCAGCATCTTCTGTGTCAAAGAATAGAGCAACTATCATTGTAGGCACAATTGCACAACTTCTAGTGATCAGCGCCCTAACCCATTTCTTTAGACGAAGATTCAGAAAACCCCCCATGATAAACTGTCCAGCATAGGTGCCAGCAATTGTGCTACTTTGCCCAGATGCTAATAAGCCAATTCCCCAAATGTATAAAATAGGAAACAACTTGCGACCATACTTCTCTTGTAAGAATTGTCCAGCATTCTCGAGGCCTATAGTCCTGGCTACTTCAGTGCCATAGAATCCCTTTGCAAAGACTGTAGTAACACAGACATTGATCGAGAAAGAAATAACAAGAGCAACAGTTGATTCTATCGAATAATATCTGATAGCTTCTCTAACACGTGTTTTCCGGTTAGTATCAATCTTTCTTGACTGGACAAGAGCAGAATGCAAGAACACGTTGTATGGCATAATGACACAACCTACAACCCCCACAGCTTGTCTTATTGTTCTTGAGCTTAGTTTTGGAACTATGATGCCTGTGAACAAAAGTGGAAGTAAGTGTCCTAAGACAATAGAAGTGCATGAATTTAATTGAAGAAAATCATAATTCAGTACCTAATAGAAGTTCTTTTCCATCTGGTTTAGTTTCACCAAACATCATTGCAAATGAAATACCCATTGTGGCAATGAGAACTCCAAAGAAAGCCTCGAGTTTTCTCACGCCATAGTTCTCCAGGAATAAAAAGATGAAGCTGAAAACAATATAGCCATATGAAGATTAGTATTTAACCACCATCGATGATAGAAGGAAAATCTTTATTAATAAAGGCATTCAAATCTTAAGTTTATGTTCTGTTTCCATCACAGTCATAAATGACATCAGACAGGGTATCTGCACCAGAATAAAGGCTTCAATTATCAAAGAAAAAAACTTTAGTCATATGTTCATATGTTATTTACTTCACTATAATATATGAGCATAATTAGTGAAATAATATAGAGAAAAGAAAACAATTAAGTTCTATAACACAACTTTTAGCTGGCAAGAACATATAGAAATCATTCACAGGTCCAACAACAGCTGAAATCTAATAACATATGGCAACTACAGAAAAAAGGACAGCCTATAGGATTATTTACCTCTTCAAAATAAAGTGAAAAATTAAGAAACATCAAAATGGACATTGACATTCCTCTTCCATAAACAATTTGTAACAGCTAAGACGTGGACCTACATGCCTCCCAATATTATATTATATATATATATATATATATATAAGCCTGAACAATAGAATTCGACATGACTGAGACTCCGAACTGCTGTTCAGCGTCATCAATCAATCGCTAAGCAACAGGTTCCACGAAATTACAACAATAACAAAGCCTTATCCCACTAGGTGGGGTCGGAGCCGGAGCCTAACACAACCCTCCTCCTTTATCCGGGCTTGAGACCTGTCGGGGCTAACAGGTTCCACGAAATTATAAAACATAATTTTAAGCAGGGAGTTTTATAAAAGCCGCTAATCTTTGGAACTGCAACAATAATTTAACACAAGAAAAAAAATCTTATCTTTACCAATCGAACGCAGTAATGACCACTCCACCCCACAGGGGAATCCAACCGCCACTGAGGATTTTGATGGCGATCGAACTCCCGATGACCTCCTGGATGTCGGACCCGATGAGCGCAACCTCGGCCATGACCCACAACGCTATCCGCGCCCATCCGTCGTACTCATCGCGGCAGAGCTCCGCCAAGTGCCGCCCCGTCGCCACCCCGAGCCTGGCGGACAGCAGCTGGATCAGCAAGCCCATGAAGGTGGCCCACAGGAGTAGCCACAGGAGCGAGTACCCGGCGATGGCCCCCGCCTGGAGGTCCCCCTCCAGGTTGCCGGGGTCCAGGAACGCAATGCACATGAGGAACCCCGGCCCCGTGAAACGCCACAACTTCCTCCACGAGAAGGGTGGCACGGAGCTCCGTTTGCCGCCGCAGTCATCATCTCCGCCATCATCGTCGTCGTCGTCGGACCATGCCACGTCCACCTTCTCGTCGGAATCATAGGCGCGCTCGGAGTCGTCGGAGTCCGAGGGGACCGGAGCTTGCGGCGGCGGCGGCGGCGGCGGCGACGACGGCAGCAGCGGCGCCCCCACGTCCTTCTTCACCGCCATGGCCAGTCAGTCGTTTGGGAGCAGAAAAGGAGCCGTGTGCTGAGGTTGATATCGAGGGAACACGTCCGGCGCGGCGCCTGCTTGGTTCCGTTTCCCCCGAGATTTTAGGGCTTCGTTTCCCTTCGAAATCGAATCGTCAGAAGCGGGCAAGTGGAATGGATGCACGAGTGCGCACAAAGATCTTATACTCTCCCTCGAGGCGAGCGATGGATAATATGGAAATAAAAAGGACAAGTATTTCACAGGAACCTCCCTTGTAATAATGGCAATAAATAATAATAATTTTATCGTAGCAAGATCTTAATAAGCATATATTTAAATGAAGTTTTACAATTCTACGTCAATTTTATTTTATAAACTATATTTTCCACATTTAAATCTAACCTATAAACTTATTTCCTAAATTTTATGCTGATTTTCAAATTTTTCTTAACTTTTTATTTTTTATTTATGAAAAAATAATAAAATGTCTTCCACGATTTGAAGTAAAAGTTCTTTTGTGCTTCATTAAAATCTTTTCATGAATAAAAAATAATAGAATTTGATGAAAAAATTTAAGTGAAAATCGTGATAAAATTTAAGAAATCGTTTACCAAAAATTTAACTCGACTACGTAAGTAATTTGATATTATCGATTAGAAAAGATAATAATAAAGGGGTTTGAGCCGCACAAGATCTGTGCGGGTACGAGTAGATTTTGTGTGCACACAAATCCAAAAGCATTATGCGTGCAGTGAACCATAATAAAGCACTGGATGCTTAACGTCCACGTAATAAAGTTCAAACACAGCTTTCTTAAAATTTACCTGTAATGGTTAGATATTTTATTTCAAACATATATTTTTTATTTATGAGAACGTACATATTTTTTTTTATTTTAGCGGATTAAAAATATATGTTTCTTAAATATTTCATATGTTTTTCTTCTTTTATTGTTAGCATGAATATTTTTTTTTAAATTAACTGTATCTTCATTTTCACAATTAAATATTATTTTTAAAAACATTACTGTCACTAAGAATTCAATTTTCATTTCAATCCTAAATTAAGAAATTACTAATAACTGAAATACATATTTGTATGGATCAACTATTTCTACCATGTGAAATTTAATTCAAACCATTAAATTTGTAATTTTAATATGATACAAAAACGGTTCCTATATGGATAGTGCATACAATTCCTTTATACGAATAATAAAATAACGAAACAAGATTATAAAAAATAAATTTTAATGAATAAGATTTGACTTTACACGTTGTAATAAATAATTAATTTATAAGTTACACATACAGTAATTGGTTTCATTTCTTTTATGCCATAAGTTCATAAAAAAAATTTATTGACGTCATATTAGGTTAAGTATTCTATCTTTTGATTTATCCTTAACTATGGTTTGAAATAGAAATAGTTGCCCATTTAAAAAAAATAAGGGAAAAATAATATTTTCACATTTCTATTTATCTTTCTTTTTTATTTTCAAGTCATAATGAAGAGTGAAGACTACGCGTGTAATTTGGCACATAAAAAGAAAGAAGAAGTTATTAATAAAAGCAAAAAAAAGAGCATTAAAGTCTGGGTGGAGAATTTTTAATACTTCATAAAACAGAAAAAAAATATGAATAACTTAATTTAAGAGTTGAAAGGAAAATAGCTTATAACCAAGAAACATAAATATATTGGTTGACTATTATTAATATTATAATTTAACCACCTCAAAATTTGCCACATGACATATTTCGCGACTGAGTTCAAGCCGGCGCCACATGGGAACGATTCATGAACAATTCAATAATATAAAAAATATATAAACATAAAAGCAATGAAAATATATATCAAAACAAATCACAATTTATAATATAAAATAGTATTATTTCTTATAATATGACTCAAACACACCCCACACAAGACGACATAATTCATAACATTTCTCATTCATGAGAATATCACAACATCTATAAATTCATAATAAAGGCACCAAGTTAATAAGTACATTATCATAGTAAATGATAATATAATATTTGATCCATAACACCGACATCATTTGCAAACCATCATTATGAGTTCGTTATCGACCCTTAAGCCTACCTTTCATTAGTTTATGTAAGAGTCATAAATAATAACAATAACTTGTGATAAAAATAATGAAACACATTATAATATAACATTTATGCATGTCTATAAATATCAATAAGGTAAATTGAATTATCTTAAACAATGCCCAATGATAATATCAATCATTGGCTAATAATAATAATGATTGCATTGCATTATTTAATAGTAAATAAACAATGAGATTAATGTGTTTCTAGCCATTTCATGAAGTTATCTTTTAACTCATCATTTTATTGTTTTGCAAACATTAAGCAAACAATATTTTCAATTGAATGCATTGTGGTACTTGAAAGCAATATTATCAGACTTGGTTCGCGGATCGGTTGAAATCCGAGAAAGGGTTTGACCTTTTTTATCCAGTCACCGATCAAAACTCGAGTTCAACCGGCCAACTCGACAATTTAGACATAAAAAATATTTAAAATAAAATTATTGAAATAAAAATAAAATTAAAACATAAAAAAATTATTAAAATATTTAGACATATTATATATATATATATATTTCTTGAAATTTATACTTTAATGTCCTTTTGTCACATATATAAATTCTTTTCACTATTTTTTTTATTTATAACTACCTCACAAGAATTTTTTATTTATGTTGATGACTTAAGTTATGTTACTTTATTGTATTATTTAATCTAAATTTTTTATTTTACTTTTTTATACTATATTTTATATTTTTGATAAATAAGATATTATATATTAATAAGATTATAACAATCTCTTTAACTTATTTTATTCTTTTATTAATTTATAATATCCGGTCCGACCATCCGGTTCGACTCGGTCCAACCCGTTGATCAATCTGAGTCGATGGCCAGGCCGAGTCTTATAACATTGCTTGAAAGTCTTTGAATGTCAACAATAGCTAACCAAGCCTAGATCACACTAGCACCTAATTGAAACTCTGAAGGTGTGACAATCTGATTACCCACATTTGAATTTGATAAACAATGCAAATAACTTCGTCTTATTTAGGGTTACATTTAAATCAAGAATGTTCCAGTTTAATACAAAATTACTTCTAATCATGTGGATGAATATACATTTTGGATCTAGGTGTATAAAGCAATCATATCGTTACATGCCATGGCATAGCATGATTATTAAAAGAATATCATGAATAGTATGGCATAATAAATCATAATTATCATTAAAAGCCAAATACATGATAATCATCGAGCAATTGTTCAATAAATGTCAATAAAACTTATAAACACAATAAAATGAGTCAAAATCCCAGATTTCCATCCTCGATCATGCTTGTGAAGATTTTGTTTTAGCCACGACCAAATGATCAAACTTTTCGACATTCGATCATATCCGTGAAAGTCGCTCTCTTTTACGACTCGTATGCGATTTCGAGGTTGTGACTTCATATCATGGCCTATAATCTCATGCCCAAATCCTCTTGATTCATCTCCAAGTTTCATATTTTTTATCATTATCTTACATTATATTTCATACCTTTCTAGCATTTGATCTTCCTCTTCTTGATCTTTTTCCTCTCAAATGAATCTCCTCTTCAATAACTTGTCCCTCTTTCACTCCATATCCTTCTTGTTGACCACTTGGTCCCTATTTGGCTTCAATTTTTTTGTTCTGTGGTTAAGATCAATTGACTCAATTATAGTTTCTTTTTTTTTCTTCCATCATATATTCTTGGGTCCATCTAGAATATAAATATTCTCAATTTTATTTTGTTCTCATCTGTCAGTCTGTATTTTTGGGTCTCATGTTCTTGATATTTTTTCTATACCAAACACCCATAAAGAGCAGGGAATAAATATTTTAAGATTGGGAGGAGGACAAAAGAATGTTTGACTTTTTAGGGTTTTATGAGTGTTATGGTGCCATTTGTTTAAAAGATCAAATTGTCTTTAAGATTCCTTTTTTCAAGATAATTTTCGTAAAATAAGTATAATAAGCAAACTTATGAAAATCGAGCTCTAATCATGATCATAAGAGGATCATAGAGTGAAGAATACATTTTGTGAAAAGTTTTATAAGAATATTAAAATTTTATGAGATAAAAAGCTAATAATGATAAAACATGGAGATCATGGATATTATCCAAGTGAAAAGTAGTAAAATTATCTTTGGAGAACGGAAATAAAGGTCTCATACCATTCATCAAGGCAACATGACGGTGGGAATGTGGAAAGGATTGCAAAGAGGGGAGTCACCATGGTGTGGAGCGTGGCTCATACTATCATGGCCAACATTACAAGAGGATAGTATGGGAAAAATTGTGAAGTATGTCATCATGACACCGTGGTCAGAAACAAAAGCCTCGTACCATCCATTTGGGCAACATGACATTGCATAGTGGCACATTTCGGGTTGGATGCGCCGACGTTATTAATTATGACTTTGTTTTTTTCGCAAAACATTTGATGATAAAATAAATGCATTAACATAATATGTAACCAAAAAACAATACTGATATAATATTGGTGAAATATGGTATTGACATAATTAACTCTAGCTATAACATTTATTTAAGAATTAACAAAATTTATTTAAAATGAAGTACTTTAATATAACAAAAAATCATTTGCTTATAATATAATCAATTATACAAACGTTTTGAGTTTGATTCTTACGAATGTAGAAAATTCTACCACCGGCAAATATATGACACAGAACGACCTACTGAAAGTTAGACTCGATGGTGGAGCGACCTTCAAACGTGGATAGTGTGCTTAGTAGCGTCTCTCGAGTTGTACAATTGACATCACTTCCCAGATATTGGGACTTGGCAACCCAAAACATTTTAAATTTATGTTATTTGATATTTACTGTAAGGCTAGATGCTACAATTATAAAACATATTTTCCTTTAAAAAAAGACTTGATCAATACAACTCTAAAGTTGAAGAAATTAGTAGGGATGAATTAAGTTTATTTGGGACGGTTGTGTTAAAAACTCTACACCTTATTTGGATATCATTTCAAAAAATTAATTGAGGTTATGTTAGTGATAATAAATTCATCGTATAACTTAAAATTAAATTCAACAAATTGATGCACCTATTTTATCTTTTATTTTCTTTCAATCAAATTGAATATAGATAAGTTTACTTAAAGGCAACTATCCATAATCCATTTGTATTTAAACAAAAAGTGAATTAAACTAAATGGAAATAATGTTTGTGCGAGGCATTGTGGGCATCTTACCATGCGATGAAACGATATGCACTGTTGGATATCGGATCTACGAGTATGCCATCGAGCACACATTACACACTCCGAACAGGAGAGATAGCGCTCTGAACTGGACATTATGTCTTTTTACTCCATCCTTTTCTCCACGGTACTCTTCTTTCGCTCGAGGGAAAAGCAGTGGGGAGCGACAATCAGATCGGCGATCCCTACTTTCATAATCATAAGCTCTTCTAATCTTCTTCTCGCTCCCACTGTCAGATTCTCTATGCCCAAATGTGCCTAAATTTCTAAAGCGTGTTGAGCAGAAGATCATTATGTGCATCAAGCAAAATAGGGCATAGAGGCAACACTTCTTCTCACTCCCATTTTTAGATTCTCGACGCTCGATAGGGCAGAGAGGCAACATAAATTATTCATCCTTAGTTTGGTAAGACCTAATTGCATTCGTCTCTTTTCAGCCCTAATTTCATTCTCACGAGTGCCTACTTAATCTGCCTCTCTTTTCTGCCCTTATTGCTCGATTATGTATTGAACCTGGTAGTGGTATATTTACTTGCCCTATTTACTTCGTAAACAATATAGGACTGCAGGACACGAGTTCTTTGCTTTCCTAGTGAGTTGTATTGGTAGAAATAAATTTGCTCTATCGAATTATTTTGTAATGTGTATGATGATCCTTGAGGGTGCCAAATGTATAGGTGTATTATCATACTTAAGAGTGCCAAATGTAGTTTATAGTGTACATGAATTTCCTATGTAAAGGAAATATCAAATCAATTCATCGAAGATCTGATAAGAAATAATCCTTTCTTGTTTCAAGATCTAAAGAAATTTACATGTCTTCAGGGCTTATGTAACATTTTGTATACTTACATTGTTCGATTATGCTTATGCTTACATAATTTAATATTGTCAATAGTCGTTGGTTAATGTTTACCTAATTTAAATTATATTTTGTGTTTTGGTTAATGCTTACCTAATTGAATCCTCTTTGGTTAATGCATATTTTTACAAAGAGTTTTTTGCTTGATGTCATTGCAAACAAGAGGCATTGCTAAGGACATCTTGGACTAGACGAAATGTCACGGACGTGCCTTAGAAACATCATTTGGGCATAATCATACATTTAATTAACATACTAAGTTAGTTTAAATGTCCATTTAGTGATATTTGTATATAGAAATTAATATTTCGATTAGAGCATAATGATTACTTAATTATCGATAAACTTTACAAAGTTATTACATAAGGTTATTAGGAATAAACTATACAATTTTTAAATATTATGATATATATTTAAATAGGATTAAGTAAGATTAATTAGAGTTAAAATACTTAGTTATGATAAAAAAAATGTGATTGGTCATCACTTAAGTTCCAAGCAGCTAAAGTAGATAGGTGAGAGCTGCTCAAAGAGATATTTTTCTAAACCGCCGTACGACTTCCAAAAATTCTTAAAAAACTATATAAGCCACTTATCTTTTCACCGTAGAAAATTTACCAAAGGCCGAAGTCGAGCGAAACAATCTGGGAAAAATCAGCTGTTCCAAGTGAGTTTTGATCAGGAAATTATTCTTCTGTTTGAGAGGATCATTCCTTCGTGATTAACGAATCATAAATTATGAAATTTTGTATGATTAATCCACTCGAAGTTGGCTTTCCATGACCTCTAGAATCACTTAAAATGGAGGTTTGTAGAGGAAGTTATGTTCTTAGCTTCACAAGTCACTCATCCTGTCCCGAGTCTGATATATGTTCAATTTATAAATTAGGGCACGATTGGAGTAGAGTGAATTAGGATTTGAAATTTAGATATGCTTAATTATACAATCTAAGGGTTCAGTAAGAAGTCGAATCATCCTATTTGGACTTGTATTTTGGAAGAAATGAATTTTTCATTTCATAGTGATTCTTCTATCAGATTCCAGGACATGGACAGATGATGGTCCGAATTAACTATTTTGTTATAAGGCTATACAACAAGTTAAATTCTATACGTTTTATGACAAAATACTAATGAAGTCTAATTTTAAGAAAATTATGACATAGTTAAATGGACAAGTATAAAGAAACATATAAATCAATCTTTCAGTGACCTACAGTCTGCCAGGACACAAACCCTAGGTCAGATTGCCTGGGATGTCCTAACTTACTCACTTAGAATTTGATAATGATATTTGGGAGTTGAAAACCTTAGTATGTCTAGTTTCTAAGTAATCCAGAATCATAAGATTTGCCCATGTGGTTAAGAAATTATGAATTATTTATTAACAAATACTCAGTCTGGAATCCTGAGACAACACTTAGTTAAGCTTTGGAGAATTGAAAAGTTTCAAGTATGGAATAACTTATGAATATAAATACCCGAAGTTAGAAATTTGTATTAGAGAGGATTATGTGCATTTTAGGGTGCATAATCATTCATGAGCATGCATTGCATATTACCTTATTAGTGATTGAGAAGTAAAAATGCATTATTGCTTGTAGGAAAACATTAAGTTGCAAGTTAAAGGGAGAAAATCTAATAAACCTCCTTGAAGTGATATAGTACAAGGTGAGTGGGTAAATTTACAACATAGCAAAATGTTATATGATAGTTCTTTTATTTATGGTATTACCTCAAGCAAAGCTTATTATTGTTATTATTGAAACATATCTTAAGCTATGAAAAGTATTTATGATATGTTTCAAGGATTTCATATGAGATGGAGTAACATCTTATACAAAAATATTTTCAGGGAACAATGCTTGTGAAGTGAATAAGTTTTACTTGATAATGATATGTGATTATGACATGTGTATTTTGATATTATTAAACTCTATGTATTAATTAACCATGCTGTTTGAAAAAGGTCTTTGATACCGCATTCGATATGCATGAAACCTTTGGGGCGTATATTGGGTGTCTTTGCCTTTTGGGGGCTGCTCTGCGTGCACGTATTGACCCATGATTTGCTCTGCGTATTTGAGAATTATGATTGGATGGCACATAATCATGATTGGGATATGTATTGACCCATGATTTGCTCTACGTATCTGAGACTCTTGATTGTGAAGCTCTGCTTAATTGTATGACACACAATGTTAGAGGGATACGTATTGACCCATGATTTGCTCTGCGTATCCATGACTCTTGATTATGAAGCTCTGATTAACTGTATGACAGGTAATCATGGAGGGATACGTATTGACCCATGATGAGTATGTGCAATGACACATGTGTGAAGTTTAATTATAAAAATGATGATATCTTGAATTACTTTTACTTATGTGAAAGCTCATATGATTTGAAAAGTTATGTTATATGTGCTATGCTTTAAATATTTTATCATATGGAGAATGTGGTTATTTAATGTTATATGAACTCGTATTGTTCCCCTATGTTGTACTTTTATTCCACTCACTGAGCAAATGATTGTTGCTAACAGTACCTATTTTAAATTTTTCAGATACTCGTAAGTTCTCGAATTGAGTCGACTCGGAGTTTATTTTGCTGCATATAGAAGAGGTCGAGCCGCTGGAGCACTTTAATCCCTCTTCACTTTTGTTTTTGAATCTTGCATATGCAATAGATAGTCTTAGACGTTATAATTAAGTTTGTGAGAAACTTTTTGTAAGGTTGTATAAAACTTGATCATGTGGGGTGTTACATGTGAGATGGTTTGTGAAATAATAATGATAATATGTGAATGTCATATCTTATAACTTTTATTTAAACTTTGATAAATATATATATGCATCTTTTGTATGTATTGACAAATAACACAAGATAAGTAAGGGAGGAAGATTTTGCCTATTTTATTTTTGGAATTGCTAAACATAACTAAGATTATAATAATTTGGATTAAAACTTAGTCACGGAGTTGGGTGTGATAGTTTTTGATATCAGAGCTTAGGTTATAAGATTCTGTAGACAGTATAATCTAAGTTAAGGCTAGGTGACATTTTATGCATTAGATTGATAGTGCATGCTTTTGACTTTCTTTTTATTTTTATTTTGAAGGGGTAAAAATGCCACCCGCGTAGGCGTCGTGGCGATGACCAATTTGCTATTATTGGCCCAAGTCATTCTGCTCCACCAGGCGGTCGACCTAATAAGAGTCCATCAATTTTATCTCATGCATTGGTACAAGGTGGCACAAAATGTCAATGATAGCCCTCCCTTGTGTGATGATGAGATTCCAGCGGGTCTATCAAGACTTCCTTATGTTATTGAGCAAGTCAATCTTATTGACAATCAAAGTGATGTACAAATTCTTGCACAAGCTTTAAGGGCTATTATGAGTGGAGTAAACCCGACCTCGCAAGTTATGCAAAAAAATAAGTACTACGACAAAATTAGAAAACAAGATGCAGTTGATTTTCAAGGTACAGTTGACCCATCAGAGGCAGAGGCATGGTTAAAGTGTATAGATAGAATATTTAATCAGATGATGTGCTCAAGTTTGATTATATTATTTTCTTATTGCAAAAAGATGCTTTGGATTGGTGGGGGATAGTTCTGGAAGTCAAAATTTTTCAGCTACTGTTGGATGGGAGGACTTTCTTCGATAATTTCAAAAAAAGTATTTGCCCAAAATATATACTGATAGGAAGCAGAAGAAATTTCTAAATCTAACACAAGGAGCATTATCAGTTGCAGAATATGAATTAAAGTTTACTCAACTATTAAAATATGCATCGAGCTTGGTGTCAGATGAAAATGACAAGTGTAGGCGATTCGAATGAGGACTTCACTTGAACATCAGAGAAAATGTTGAAGTGTTGGAGTTCATTGACTACTCCAAGTTAGTGGCAGCAGCACTAAGAGCTGAAAAGCTTATAGAGGAAAGGAATCAAGTTAGCCAACACTTGAAAAGACCAAATTTCAACTTTACTCAGGCTGGGCCAAGTAATAAAATGGCAAGATATGGTGATGGTATATTTCAGTCTCATAGTAACTTTTACAATAATAGAAAGCATGGAAATGGATCACAAAGTGCACAAAAATATCATGCCAATCAGAAAAATGAGTACACAAGTAAGTGCAGTCAGAAGAACATATTCAGAAAATCAAAATAGAGTTGGACCAAACAATACTGCACGAATGCATATTGCACAACTTGTGGAAGATATCATTCTGGAAAATGCTCAACATTCACAAGAACTTGTTTCAAATGTGGTCAAAGAGGACACAAGATACAAGATTGTCGATTCATAGAAAAGGGTAAAAGCATTTATGAAATAGTAGCCTTTCATCCTGTGAAGTCTCAAATCAAAGCTACTCCTAGTGCAAGCATGAAAGCAAGTAATCAAAATGTCCCAAGCACATCGAAACCGACGAATCACCAGGGAGATCACAAACTCAAGCACGTGTCTTTGCAATGACTCAACCTGATGCTTTGGCTACTCCTGACGTAGTGATGGGTATGTTGATTATCTTTGATAAAAGTGCACATGTTCTTATTGATCCTGAATCTACTCATTCATTCATATCAAAAGACTTTTCCATACATGCCGATAGAAAACTTAGTCCCTTAGAATATTCCATGTTAGTACATA
This sequence comes from Pontederia crassipes, assembly GCA_030549335.1. Classification (NCBI taxonomy): domain Eukaryota; kingdom Viridiplantae; phylum Streptophyta; class Magnoliopsida; order Commelinales; family Pontederiaceae; genus Pontederia; species Pontederia crassipes. The sequence continues at coordinate 22,881,216 of CM060183.1, forward strand.
CACATGTGGGAGATTATATTGTTGTCGCACAATCATTATCACAATCATATAATGATTGTAGGGTCAAAGTTGTTGAGCAAGATACGCAGACGGATCTCATTCCTCTAAATATTTAAGACTTTGATGTCATTCTTGGAATGGATTGGTTAGCTCGACATCATGCCACTATAAATCGTTTTAAGAAAGAAGTTTACTTTGAGTCACCCGAAAAAGAGAGAGTTACCTTTTGTGGTAAACGTCAAATTCTTCCCTCTTGTATTATTTCTGCGATGGTGACACATAAATTAATCAAGAAGGGATGTGAAGTTTACCTTGCTTTTGTGATTGACAATAAAGTAGAAGGACCACGGTTGAAAGATATTCCGATCGTATGTAAATTTGTAGATGTTTTTTCGACAGATCTTCCTGGATTACCGCCGGAACGAGAAATTGAGTTTAGCATACCTTATTCCAGGAACAACACCCATATCAATTGCTCCTTATCGAATGGCACTAGCAGAATTGAAAAAGTTAAAGCTACAATTACAAGAATTGTTGGACAAAGGTTTTATCCGATCGAGTGTTTCTTCTTGGGGTGCATCAGTATTATTTGTCAAAAAGAAAGATGGAACATTACGGTTGTGCATTGATTATAGACAATTAAATAGAGTTACTATAAAGAATAAATATCCCTTTCCATGGATCGATGATCTTTTTGATCAACTACAAGGAGCAAAGGTATTTTCAAAAATAAATTTGAGATTAGGGTATCATCAGTTGAGAATTGAAGATGTCGCCTTCAGAACTCGGTATGGTCACTATGAATTTCTGGTGATGCCATTTGATTTAACAAATGCGGCCGCAGCTTTTATGGATCTCATGAACCGTATTTTCAAACCTTATTTGAATAAGTTTGTGATTATTTTTATTGATGATATACTGGTTTATTCTCGAAGCGAAGAGGGGCATGAAGAACATTTAAGAATTATTTTGCAGATACTTCGAGAGAAATAATTATTTACAAAGTTTAGAAAATGTGAATCTTGGCTCAACTCAGTGGTATTCTTGAGACATGTAATCTCAGCAGAGGGCATTTGTGTAGACCCAACAAAGATTGATGCAATACTGAAGTGGGAGCCTCCAAAAAGTGTGACAAAAGTGAGAACTTTTCTAGGTTTAGCAGGATATTATCGACGTTTTATTGAAGGTTTCTCTATGATTGCAGTTCCATTAACTAGACTTCTTCGAAAGAATGTAAAGTTCAAATGGAGAGAGCAATACCAAAATAGTTTTGAAAAGGTAAAGAGATGTTTAACATCTGCTCCAGTGTTAACACTCCCAATAGAAAATGGAGGTTATGTGGTGTATAGTGATGCTTGTCGACAAGGGTTGGGTTGCGTTCTAATACAACATGGAAAAGTTATTGCATATGCTTCTCGACAACTCAAACCACACGAGTTAAACTACCCAACACATGGTCCCCCAACTTTGAGTCGATTTTCAATTGGTTCCCCAACTTCATTTTATATCCAGAACGTCCTCCATCTTTCATTTTCTTACACGCTTAATCCTCCTAACCAGTGATAGTGGGTTTCCTGGTTGCCTTACTTACGTGACAAATTTTCTCTCTCCTCCACATCATTTTATGTTCGCCACATCATTATAAAAATTAAAAAAATAATAAAAATGAATGAAGTTCCCACGTCATTAAAAAAAATTTAAAAACAAAAAATCAGGAGCAAGAAGAGGAGGGCAGTCTCTCCCGCGCTACGGGAGAGAGAGGGAGGGGGGCGGTCACCCCCCTCTCTTTCTCCAACACGAGAGCTCGAGCTCCGACGAGCTCGAGCAGAGGGGGGCGACCGCCCCCCTCCTTCTCTCTCCCATAGCACGCGCAGGAGAGAGAGAAGGGAGGGGGGCGGTCGCCCTCTCTCTCTCCAACACGAGAGCGAGAGCTCGAGCTCACCGGAGCTCGAGCATAGGAGGGCGGCCGCCCCCTCCCTCTCTCTCTCGCGCTGTGGGAGAGAGGTCTCCCCCTCTGCTCGAGCTCGAGCTCTCTCTCTCTCGCGTTGTGGGAGAGAGGTCTCCCCCTCTGCTCGAGCTCGAGCTCTCTCTCTCCAGAGCTAGAGAGAGAGATGGGGGCGGTCGCTCCCCTCTCTTTCCAGCACGAGAGCTCGGGCGACCGCCCCCCTCCTTCTCTCGTCGGAGCTCGAGCTCTCTCTCTCTCCAGCCGTGCTGGAGAGAGAGAGGGGGCGACCGCCCCCTCCCTTCTCTCTCTCTCGCGCACGCTGCGGGAGAGAGAAGGAGGGGGTGGTCGCCCCCGCCCCCCTCCTCTCTCTCTCTTGATTTTTTCCATTTTTAGTGATATTTTTATTTTTAAAATTTTTTAATGTCGTGGAAATTTCATTCATTATTATTATTTTATTTTTATAATGATGTGGCGGACATAAAATGATATGGAGGAGAGAGAAAATCCGTCACGTAAGCAAGGCAACCGGGAAATTCACTATCACCGGCCAGGAGGACTAAGCGTGCAAAAGAATGAAAGATGGAGGACGTTCTAGTTATAAAATGAAGTTGGGGACCAATTGGAAATCGACTCAAAATTGGGGGATCATTCGTGTAATTTACCCCTAATGTGGTTGTAGATGTACTTAGCCGAAAATCATCGAATCTTCTAGCCTATATAAAAGTGTATCAGTTACCATTGCTATTTGAACTGAAATTCATAGGAGCTGAGTTGAAGACAAGTGAAAAAGGAGCACTCTTGGCACACTTTAGAATTAGACTCATTCTAGCCGAGAAAATACGCGAAGTACAAGATCAAAACTAGTGAAAATCATCAATCAAGTAAAGAATGGAGAGCAAACTCAATTCTTATTAAAGGATGATGGAACTTTAATGTTTGGCAGCAGGTTATGTGTTCCTAATGTTGAAAATCTTAGGCAAGAAATAATGGAGGAAGCTCATTGTTTGCCTTATACTATACATTCAAGAAGTACTAAGATGTATAGAGATTTGAGGAGAAATTTTTGATGACATGGTATGAAGAAAGACATAGCAGAATATATTTCTCGATGTTTAGTATGTCAACAGGTAAAGGCGGAACATAAAGCTTCAGCTGGAACTCTTCAATCAATTCCGATACTAGAATACAAGTGGGATGAAATCACCATGTATTTTGTAACGGATTTGCCAAAAACTAAGAGAAATCATGACACTATTTGGGTAATTATTGATCATCTTACAAAGTCTGCACATTTCATACCTGTTCGAAAAGATGACTCTTTAAATACCTTAGCCAAGTTATACATTTCGGATAGAGATCCTCGACTTACCTCTCGATTTTGGCATAGTTTACAAAATGCCTTAGGTACAAAACTAAAGCTTAGTACTTCATGTCATCCTCAAACATATGGTCAATCAGATAGAACAATTCAAACACTTGAAGAGATGCTCAGAACTTGTATTCTAGAATTTAAAGGATTTTGGGATGAACACTTGCCATTAGAAGAGTTTGCCTATAATAACAACTTTCATTCAAGTATCGAGATGGCTCCGTTCGAAGCATTATATGGTACGAAATATAGGACACCGATATGTTGGGATGAAGAAGGTGCAAGAGTTCTTTTGGGATCACAAAAAGTACAAGAGACTATCGACAACCTAAAAATCATCAAACAAAATTTAAAAGTAACATAGAATCGACAAAAGAGTTATGCAGATCAACATTGTCGAGAAATGGAATATGATGTGGGCAGTAAGGTCTTCTTAAAAGTTTCACCTTGGAAAAGTGTTATACGATTTGGAAAGAAAGGAAAGTTAAGTCCGAGATATGTAGGACCGTATGAAATTTTGGAGCATATTGTACCAGTTGCATATATGTTAGCTCTACCACCAGAGTAATCACGTATTCATGATGTCTTTCATGTCTCTATGCTTCGACGATATCGATCAGATCCTTCTCATGTGTTGGAGCCCCAATTTATTCAAGTACGAGAGGATTTATCATATGAAGAGAATCCAGTTGGAAGAAAGGAAAAAGAACTACGGAATCGAAAGATTCCATTAGTTTTGGTGCTTTGAAGAAACCATTCAAGAGAAGAGGCAATTTGGGAGCGAGAGGATCAAATAAGAGAAAAGTATCCGTACTTATTCCCTGAAATAGGTAACCAAATTTCGGGGACGAAATTTTTTTTAAGGAGGGGAGAATTGTCACGGACGAGCCTTAAAAACATAATTTATGCATAATCATGCATTTAATTAACATATTAAGTTAGTTTGGATATCCATTTAGTGATATTTGTATATAGAAATTAATATTTCGATTAGAGCATAATGATTACTTAATTATCGATAAACTTTACAAAGTTATTACATAAGGTTATTAAAAACAAGTTATAAAATTTCTAAATATTATTATATATATGTTTAAATAGGATTAAGTAAGCTTAATTAGAGTTAAAATACTTAGTTATGACAAAAAAATGTGATTGGTCATCACTTAAGTTCTAAGCAGATGAAGCAAACATGTGAGAGCTGCTCAAAGAGATATTTTTTCAAACCGTCATACGACTTTCAAAAATTCTGAAAAAATTATATAAGCCACTTAACATTATCTTTTCACAATAGAAAAATTATCAAAGGCAGAACTCAAGCGAAATGATCTGGGGAAAATCAGAAAAATTGGCTGTTCCAGGTGAGTTTTGATCCGGAAATTATTCTTCTGATTGAGATGATGCATCCTTCCCCCACGGGGGCAACATATGAATTATAAAGTATAGTGCCAGAGGGACAGGTAGCTCAGCTGATGAGACAATAAACCTACGGGTCCGCAACAACCACTGCTAGGGTATAGGTCTTCTCCCACCTGTATTTCAAAAAGAGTATGCCTTAGCATATACCTTTCCTTTCACGGGCATCTTAGAAATATATGGTATAAAGGCACCTCTATCTTCCCAATCTAATTAAGTCGAGCTCGCATAGAATAACGAACTTCAAGAATTTTATGATAATGTAAAAGATGTAGTCTCATACAGAATAAAGCAAAGTATGCTAATGTATAACAAAGTACATTATTGTAAAATAAAACAAATATGGTAAAGTATTGTATTGCAAAGTATGATAAAGCATGACAGAGTAATATATGGCAAAGTATGATAAAGCATGACATAGTAATATATGGCAAAGTACAGAGCATGGTATAGTGGAAACAACGCATGGTTAAAGTAAAGTACAAAATATGATATAATAAAGAGAAAATATCATCACAGTACAGAACAGAGCAAGGTATTGATATGGTAATGAACAACGTATAGATATGGATAAATATTGTCCATGGCCCACTGTGATCAAGGTATTGAGACCAATGTTAAAAGAACAAGTGTTTTATTGATCACCTATTATCATTATTGATCTAAAGCTGATTATCATTTTATCGTCTATATATCTATGTGTACTGGGCGTTAGCTCACGGGTATTTCATACTCCTGTATTGGGATTTTGCAGGTGAGAACCCTACTTAAGGAGGATGTGGATGATGCATAGCTTCAAGATAGCAGCACATGACTTGCAAAGAACCCACAAGCTTTTCGCCTTTTTATTTTAGCATTTTAATTATCAGAATTTATATTCCAAAGATATTGAATTCCCTCTTTTAATCTTGCACATGTGAATATTTCCTTGAACTATTTGAATAATCTGAATTTCCTTTTTTCTTGATCAGTTTCATGAAATATGACATCCTTGAATTTCCAATGATATGTCTTCCGCAAACCCCTTTCATTCATTTGTTTCTCTATTAATTCTATTGTTACATGTGTCATGTGTTGACTGGTCAAAGTTGAAGAAGTAGTAGGCTGTGTAGCGCTCCCTTGATCAATCTGACTACAGCATGACAGGAGAACTAATTTTGAGGGCGTTACAGATTCAGTTCTATTTAAACTGTTCAAACATATAGAAAGTAATACATATGCGCGCAGTGTAATTGCCATGGGCGACTGGACGTAGTGAATGGTGAAGAAATAAACATGACTGAGCATCGATAACCAATCAACAGAAGAGTCAAAAGGATGTAGAGCTCAAATTCATGCAAGTTTATACATATGAAAGTTTATACATCTGACAATTATCACTTCAAAATGCATTCAATTGAAAGATTTGTAGATGACATTTGGTCCATAGAACATATGACTTTCGAAAGTGAACAGGTCAAAATGAGCATTTGAGCACTGTTAGCATTTAAGCTAAAAAGATAACACATAATATGTAGCAAGTGAAACATATTGTAATTGTTTGAAGACGGCTAGCATTGCAAAGGAGGATTGTCCTAGCTGGTTCGCGGCTGAACATCTTGTTGAAAAGAAAAATAGATGATTGAGATGAGTGAAGGAAATATGAAAAATATGAAAAAAAACACAATATAATGGACATGTTCCCTTATCATGTTCCTTCTTCTCAAACTTTTCATAATTTCTTTTTTTAGTCTCATTTTGTGACATGGTAATTTATGCACTGGATTTTATACTTTCAACATTTTTTTATCTACCTTTAGCCTTTACATGAAGTAAGTCGCGTATAACAAATTGTGATTCTTGTAAGTTGGCAACATTTGATCGAATGATAGGCACTTTTGTAGTACATTGACCAATATCCACAACTACATTTTCAAGTTGGAAAACACTAAATTTTTGGACAATTTCATTTATAATTAGAACCGTAAATGTCTACTTGAAATCAATCCAAGTTCTTCTATCTTCCAAGGATTACTTTGCCATACTCATTTTTTAAACAGAGTGATAAAATTCGTGAAAGGGTATGATTAAATGACGTGCACTTGTATATCTCGCATTTATAGTTCACCAACGAAGGATATAATTCTTAGGTAATAATGACATTTATGTATTAAGTCTTGAGTATCTTTTTTAATTGAAAAAATAGTTAATAATGTTGGAGATAGTAATTACTCAATTTACTTTTTTACACTATTTTTCCTAAAAAGGTGAGGACTTGATCAACTCTCCAAAAATTATAATTAGCTTTGTTACAGTATATAATGCACTTTTACGCTATAGATATAATATAATTTTTTTGCTGTATAATAAGTCGATCAATTTTTTTTATAAAGTACGCTCCTTAAAAGTTATAACATATGATTGGTATTAATTTATAAACTAACCTCCATCTTAACATTATTTAAACTTATCTAAAATATAGCCTGCAAAAATGATATTCAGAATATTAGAAAAAAAATTTAAATTAAAAAAAATCACCCAAAAAATATATATGGAAATTTTCTCTCATTGGAAAAAATGACAGAATCATTTTTAACGTCTTGATTTTTGAGAAACTAAAAAACTTATAAATAAATAGATTTTAAAAGGTGCACATGAATGTACCATAAATAAATGAAAAAAAAATTAAAATTGAGAGATCCTAGTCCTAGCAATCTTCGAGTCGATTCGGAAATGGATTTGCAATTAATAACATTTGGCAGCATATAAAAATATTACTTATGCAGTGACATCATGATGCCCTTACTTGTCCTTCCTTCCACAAATATGTTGTCCTGGTTTTGTACAATCGACTGGTTGAGTGGTGACCGGCGTTAACATGCAACATATCAAACAAGCAAATCCTTCACCCAAAATGAAAAAAAAAACCACGTCTTTTTCCTGCCAATTTCTGATAATAAATATGCCCACGTCAGTTCAATAATTGGTGTACACCGGGTAATTTAATCATCATAATTAAATTTAACATTTCTGCACCGGAAAAAAAAAACAAACATGTCGATTTTTCTTTTTCTTACGCCTACGGTTGCTCTTGTTACAAGCATATCATTGATTCGCTTCGTCGCTAGTAATTACTACCTTTCCACAGCAAAATTATTACGCTTTATGTTACATTAATGCACTATTTTTCTCCTCTTGCCTAACTAAATATCGTTGTACACTTTACCTCGATTTCGGATTAGTAGGCTGGACAAAGTTTGTATTAAAAAAAAGCAAAAAAAAAATCACTGGAAAAAAAATCGATTTACTTCCACCACTTTGTGATTCCTGGTTCATAAGAAGGTTCGAATGCATCAAGTTAGTATGGTTTCATGTATGTTGGAAATATTTCAAATGCGTTAATAGCGCTGAAAAGGACGTTAAAGCACTGTCCGGCCCATCACATTGAAAAGATGGATCTTAAATTCGTATATGATTGGTCTAAAAGCCCAAGATGATAAAAATGCTATAATAACAAAAAGAATGTACAGTTTATTTTTACACATGGTCTCATTGATCGATTTTTTTATTCCACAATATGCATTTTATTGTTTTTGATATTGATGTGCAGGTTATTTCAATTCGAAACAAAAGAAAAAAGAGTAGAAAAATTATCTTGCCAAGATTTCATCTAGTGATTTTCCTCAACTCATGTTAAACTAAAAGAATATTGCAAAAAGATGATGATGCTGGTGAACTGCAGCAGGCATCCACAATTACTACAACAGGTCATCATCTTTGATCAATCTCCTTCACTAAGTGTTATTGATTAACAATTGCTCTTTTTTTTTGTTAGGAGCAAAGTGGTACCGGTTTAACTTGTATGAGAGCTAATGATTATGTGCATTATCTACATAATGTGACTCGATCTATCATCGGATCTAATTAAAATGATAAAATCGTCTTACGTTGTATATTTAATAATGATTGAATAAGATTTTCAAAAAAACTATTATACATTCAGGATGACTCAGAATTTCATTACCTAATCTAAACAAGAGGAAGAGAGAGAAGAAACGCTAAGAACATTCTTCCTCTCAGGCTGCAGAATGACTCACCAACTCGGCACACAGTTTCTTCGCGTCTTGTTTCACCAACACTGTCATGGACCCTTTCTTGACGCTTGTCTCAGAGTCATTAGATGAAGCAAAGTAAAAAACAAACGAAGAAAAATATTCACGTGCAATTCTCGGATACGAATTGGTACCTTCAGCACAACAATGCCAGCAAAAATGTTTGACCACCGTCTCGTCTGTCTGCCTCTCTCTCTCCCTCTCTCTCTCACACACACTGCAATGGACATCTGCAGCAGATGACACCGGCGACAAGGACTCGGAGTTGGCGCTGCAAACCCTAAAAAGGGGAGGGGTAGTAAAATTACACCTTGGATTTAGTGCGACCGAAGGCAGCAATAATTGCAGCCTTTTTTTTAGTTGTCAAATAAGACTGTGCCGAAGTCCCTGTCTGAAGGCGTTACATGATCTGCCTATTGATTCCCTCATAGGACAAAGTTGGCCTTGAATTCCGGATGTCTCATGTCTACAGTGCATATAAATTATACACACCTATTAGTAGTGCCCATAGAACATTTTTTTTCAGTCTTATCCAAATCAATCAGTGTGACTAGGTAATAAAATTTAGCAAGGTATTAATTATTATTATTTTTCTCACTTTCAACTCTCACCTAGCTACCATTTCCATTGTGTGTTGGGTGTTCATCTGTCTCCATCCCTCCATCAGTAGGCTCTTTTTTTTTTCTCTAATGAGTTGTTTCAACTCTCTTTGTTATATAATATAATGTAATGTGTTCTTAGAGGTTCAGTTGAGGCACGGGGGGAATTAAGATATTTGTTGCATGTCACTAGAATAGTATATTTAGAACAAATACTCTGACCATTTCGACTGTGCCTTTTTTTTAGTCGTTTTCTGTTGATGACACACAACTGCTCTCAAAATGGGTAAACAAGCGCTTGATAAAATTTCATAAAGTTAGGTTATGAAGCAGTCGTCGATCATCCATCTAAACTACATTAATGTGTTTTTCGCCAAGTCGAAATGATATACGTAGTCGACGCAAGACCCATATATCTGGATTGATGACTTTCCCATGGCGATTGTATAAAATCTGAGGCTCCCATCACTGTAATCAAGAAAGAAAGTGACATTATTTTTAGAATGGAGAGAGAGAGAGAGGCAAAAGTCAGTTCACTTTACATTACATTAATTGCAGGTGCTTTGGATCTCAAGCCCCGGCGAAGGAGAGCCACGTTGCCCTCACGGGAGGTTATAATTCTGTGAGATGGAGAGTCCACGTGACGCCGATTTCTTATGACGGCACCAACAAAATCTTGTGTTCCCGGAAGCGTCTCGCTTCTTTCCTGCCACGCCCACCGATCCGAGACAAAAGTCTCGTTTTCTAAGATTATTTTTTTTTCCTTCTTTTCTTTTTTTGCGTATCCGAATAACCATGAAATCTTTGATGACGAGTCCAAATTTTGCGTATCAAAACATCATTTTGTGATCTCGTGTCAAGTGAGCGACTTAAAATTTTTAACCATCTTTCAAGTCATCATAACTGATGCAGCCATCTGAAAGCGCTAGCTTTCTTTCTTCTTTTCTTTTTTTTTAGTGTAGTTGTATTAAGTGGGCATCATGAGGCTTGAAATGCCAATTAATAATTTGCAGGAACGTTATCAAAATGCCCATGTTACTGAACTGTACGTGAAATGGTCAAATGTGGTCAACGCACCTATCAAGCTCCCCCTCGCCCCATATTCCATGGGCACTGCAAGGGGGAAGAGCCAGGTTGAATGAAGGGAAGCTTTCTCTCCCCCACCCAACAATAACACATGCCACAAGACCAAACACAGAACACCAGCAGGGAAACCAGGCTCAGTGTCCCTCCCTCTCTCTTCCCCCGAGATAACTTGCTTCTTTCTCTCTCCCCCCCCCAGATAACCTGAGTTGCTACTTCCCATCTCGTCCTAACTCGCCCCCCCAGATAACCTGAGTTGCTACTTCCCATCTCGTCCTAACTCGGTCATGGACGCTCTGACTAGCGTTTGAACAGAGCCCCAGAAATAAATAGAAGAGAGTAAAACATTATTGAATAGTAAGGAGCTTAATTTATGTCTAAAATGCTACACTTGTTCCTTATCATTCGAAGACTTCTAGGAGTGATCTAATTACCAAGGTTACATCCATAACAGGAGAGTTGGTCGGGCAAACCTCATATCTCCAGCTCTATAATTAAGATAAAAAATAATAAAAGAAAAATATTTTAAAAAAAACACCAGAAAAAGGGAAGACAGAGAGAAAAATAAGAAGTCTTCGTCCATATCGACACGGAAGTCTAAGCGGCCTCTTCCTTCCCGACACGTTCCGCTCGCTGACCGGAGGATGACACTCGGACCAAACCGGACCGGACGGGACGTGGTCTAGTTGGACCGGTGCGGGGTCCACTTGGGCAAGGACGGGCTGAAGTGAGCGGAGACGACTCGCGAGTCGAGCAGCTCCAGGATCGGCGGGAAGCTGACGCAGCGCGGCACCTTGTACTGGTTGATGGAGGCGCCGCGGGAGATGGCGTAGTCCATGAGCTCTTCAAACGTCCCGCCGCGCACCACCCGGATCTCCAGCGGCCCGATGGACCCGTCGGCCACGCGGCTCTGTCGGTAAACCGTGTTCAGGGCCTCCTCCATCGCCAGGCAGCAGCGCTCCATGACACCGGTCGCGGCGAACTCCGCCGCCGAGGACGAGCTGTTCTTGAACAGGAGCTCCCAGTAGATGACGTAGTGGCCGGGGATGCTCTTCGTGTCGGCGTGGCTGGTGTACTCGACCACGGTCGCATCATAGGGCTTCAGCAGCTCCGATGCGAGCTCCACGGCCTTCTGCAGCTCAGCCTCGTCAGTCTTGTCGGACTCGATGCTGAGCAGGACGTTCTTGCGGCGGACGAAACGGAATTGCGGAGCCGAATTGTAGAATCCGGTGACCTGGAGGATGTCGCCGACACGGTAGCGGTTCAACCCCGCGTAGGTGGTGATCACGAGCTCATACTCCTTGCCCACCTCCACGTCCACCAGGTCCACTAGCCTCTTGGTGTCCGCGTCACCGTCGCCATGGGGCAGGAACTCGAAGTAGGCCATGTTGGGCATTATGGTGTAGGACACCTCGGATGGGTCGCAGATGGGACGGAGGTTGACCCCGAAATAGCACTCGGATGAGGCATACATGGTGCACGCCATAGGCAGCCCACCGCTATAGTACTTCAAGGTCGGTATGTACTGCGCCATAGCGCCGGTGACGATGACGTCCAGGTACTTGGTGTTCGGCCATACTCTAGTGACGATTCCAGCCCATTCGCCCTTGGAGCACTCGTCGACGATGAATTGGGCGAGCTCCGGGTTGGGTTTCAGGAGGTCGGCGACCGACTCCCGTACGGAGCGGTCTGTGACCTTGGGCGTCAAGGTGCCTGACGCGATGTCCCGGGCGAGGTCCTGCCAGTGGAGCTGGAGGAAACGGATGGCCCGGAGGAGCCCCGAAGCGAAGACAGCCCCGACGCGAAGGACGTCGAGGCGCTGCAGGAGGCCGCAGAGCATCTGCACGTACATGCTCTGGTACGCGTCGGCGCAGAGGATGGCGGCCGTCGGGCTGGTGTACACATTGTACGGATCGTATGGCCGGCTCTTGAAGTGCTCGCTCTTGTAGTAACTTGTCAGCACCGGCCGCGCCGTGAGCCCGCCGGGCGTCTTAGTCTCCGACTTCACGAAGAGGAAGTAGAGCCCCTTCCCCTTGTCCAACCCTGGAACGTAACTGTTACATTGCCAAAAATATTTGTTAAACATTATACTGAATCACGTCAATTAATGCACATAAAAGTTTTCTGGCGCCATTGCCGACATCACTACTTAAATGGATTCGAATCGTATTTTATACTCGTTCTTAAACAAAAAGAAAAATTATGACGTATGTAATACTCACAGGTTCATGACAGGCATCAGAAGGCTGTAGAGGAGCTGGCGACGATCCAGCTCTTCCTTGATGGTAGGCATCAGCTTCCGCTCTCCTGCCGACGTCCCCGAGCTTTAATTAATCACAAGAAGCCAGTTAGTTAGCTACTCATTCAGATCATATAAACAAAACAATATCTACTATACAACTAGTTAGCTAGATACTACGCTAGATGGCATCTAAGAAATCAATACAAAATCTACTAGTTAGCTAGCTCTTTAATAAACTACAGATGGATAAAAAATAGACGCGTGTGGACTTATACCTGGTCAGGAACTCGGAGATGGGATGGGCGCAAAGGATGGGCGACCGGTCTCCGTTGGCGATCCTCTGGATCTCCGGCTGCAGGTCCTCGTAGGTGACGACGGGGACCTTGGACTTGAAGGCGGCACGGTCGGTGGCGCCGCCGAGCTCGAACCTTTGCAGGTACTCGGTCTGGGCGTTACGCGTCAGGATCTCCGCCAGCACCCTCTCCTGCACTGCCTCGGCCTTGGTGGTCATATCCTCGATGAACTGCAGCTTCTCGGCGTCCTTCTCGTTGACCGCCGGACCGAGCTTTGCGGCGTTCGGCTGGACGATGCTCTCCACTGCCATTGGTGAACCCCCTCGACTCTTAATTATCGGGTTCGGGAGTTACTAGTTAACGAAAGGGTGGGCAGAAGAAGGAGGAGACCAAAGCAAGAGCAAAGAGCTCGAAAGAGGGCTTTAAGGGGGGAGTGAGATGGTTATGTGGTTTGGTGTGGTGGAGAGCAGTGGCGGAAGAGTGGTGAGGTATTTATAGGAGCCAAAACGCCCTCCAGCATAGCACACGGTGGGAGGTGGGCCCCGCCGGATGGAGGGGCGAAGAGCCGGGACCCTCTCACGAAGGACACGTTGCGGTCGACGGACCTGTGCCCTCCCTCCCGACAAGGTGTGCCCCCGTGTCGCACTCTCGGCGCGAGACTCCCGACAGCACGGCCCCACCGTTTGTGCTGACGCCAAGTGGAAGCCCGTTGGCCTCCACCTTGGCGCCCGGACGCGTGGCGGCCGCTGCGGCGCCGCCCCCGACCCGCCGGACCACGACAGCAACGTGCTGCCGGCGGCGAGACAGCAAAAGTGCAGTTCATCTTTGTTGAGACGGATTCGTGCGGGTAACGTCGCAAGTTGGCGACTAGGAGCGCATCACGCATTGCCGCAAGCGGGATGACGCGAGCGGATACGTCTTCCCCTTTGATTGGTTCGCCGGAGGAAACTTGGCACAAGGAAGTCGTCGTGTTCCTCTCTCATGCATGGATATAACTCCGTCCTCACTTTGATTTCCCTTTATCCACAGCTTTTTAGCCTTTGCATTTCTATATATCCAACATACACAAGCGCAATAATATTTGTATAAAGCTGCGGTAGTACCGGCATTGCACTTTTTTGCACTTGCTAGCTTTAGAAATGCATGATGAACATTAATATATATAATATATATATATATGTGCAAATATATTATTATGTAATGCAGCAAAAGCTCAATAAAGCTGACACCTACAGTTTTGAAAAATTTTATGTCTTTAAGGTAGGACGATGTGCCATCTGAGACGTTGTTGCTGTTGCTGTTTCTATTAGTCGTGACTCGTGAGTTGAAGGCATTGGATCTTAACCGGGGCATTGTTTTATGATGCTGGCATGTGAGGGGCTACTCGATTGCTGGGAATATTAATTAATTGAAAGGAGCCATTTGGATCGTTGCTGCATGGCTCATGTGCATGGGCGCATTTTTAATACGTGCCTAGCGTGAGGATGGTCATGCGATCCCTGTCCGTCTAGTTGTCAGATCTTTCAGCAGTCCGGCACATAATGCTACCCGAGTGCGAGGGGGATTAGTTTAATGACACAGAAAGGTGGTAGATTAAGATGCAGGAACGAGGGGTGCCCTTTCCAAAATGAGATAAATATTTGCCCTTAGAGTACTAAATTCTTCCTTGTAGATTTATATACATATTCTTATTCGTGGATCAGGCTGGACCGGATCTTTCGATAGATTTTGAGCGAAGATTCCGCGGTTCGCAGACCATTGACGAAAGAACAATAATGGTGTTCAAGAATTAATGATCAAGGAACGCCAGGGTTGCAGCAGGGCATGCATATGTATATTCAGCTGCTTGCTCAGAACACCCGTAGAATAGATTCTTTCGGTCAATTGAAGCAATCAAGGGGAATGTAATGAACAGGAGCAATAAAGCATGTATACAGTTAGGATGCTGAGATCCACATGCGCAAATTGCAGGCGGTCTCCTTTTTATTTTCTCATTTCTTTACGTACTTCTCTGAGGAATTTTTACAAGGAAGTCTGCAAACACAATCAAACATCTTCAGATTGTGTGCAACTTATGTTACTAGTATTAAAATGGGTCGTGTCATCTGCCGATGCTACATCCAAGGTGAGGGAATCGCACACGAGATCTTGCGCAGATCAAGTAACTTTAGCATGAGATCTCTTGGAGTCGTAGTTTATGGTCCAACTTGTAAGTCTTTCTGATACTTTTTTGACGCAAGTGTCACTTGTTAACGAGGTTGGATGAGATGGTGGCCATGCAGGTCGTAAATGCTAATCATGGAACTCGCTTCCCTGCTGTGTAAAGCCGAAGGCACGTGAGATGTCATGTATTTGTGCACTGAGCGGATAAGACCCTCCATGGGTGTAAAATTTATTGCAGTTAGAACAGGAATTCGTCCGTGAAGGACATGTCCATGTGATATATTTTTGGCGTGATATATTGGAAACCACTTTGTCTTCATGTCTTGTGCAAATACTCCTGCAGTCGATCTTTGACCATGTGCATGACTCCTGTATATATAGACATATCTAACACATGGACATGCATGCAATGAAGTCCTTGCCTTGGACGTCAAAGTGGAGAATTTTGAGCAGCCATGCAATAATGCAAGATCTACCGCTGTTAGGCAGTACTTGCCGTGTGGGATGCGAAGAAGCTGATCTGGCCAACTTTTTGTTTCATGAACTCTCAGCTTCCAAGGAGATGAGAGAGAAAGAGAGACAAGAATCCTATTAACTCCTGCTGTCCAAGGTGGCGACAAGCTACAAACAAAGAAGTTAGACGAGGCCGTGCATGGCCGAAATGACTTCTTGCCCATTAATTTTGAACGGATTCAAGTAGTCAGATCGTATGCATTATAATATATGTGCTCCTGGCTATTCGACCATTTTTTTCCACTCTATCGATATTTTTTTACAACAAGTAAATGGTGATAGCGATGTCCTCCGATATGCGTAATGCCTTTTTGAACGTATGCGACCTTTTTTTTTACATCTCTGGGGTTTCGCATTGACTTGGCTTAATTGGTTGACTGGTCAAAATTCCAAAGCCCTCCACTTTGTCCACCAAGAAGAATCCTGGAAGTTTCATTTACTGTTACTTGCCGTATATTTACACCAAAGAGGGTGTTCAATCAAGTAAAGAGCTGTGTTTTCACATGATGAGTTAGATTTGATAAATCATTAATATTTCAGGTCAAGAAGGTTTAGCTCAACATAATCGTAATGGACATACGTGATATCGTTCAATCGTGTTCAATCGATAAACAATAAGAAACCATGTAATATAATCTCCTTTTTTAAAAAAAAAATAAGAAACCATGTACAATTATTAAACTTTCCTAGCTAATTAATGTTCGTGAGTTTTGATCGGATGAACAAATAAATTAATAGGGCGTGGCTCTAGCTGGATTGATCGATGATCTTCGTGCTGCATGATAGTGTTCTCCGTAATGGTGAAGGGCTCTCTGGAGACTGAGACGTTGTCCATGTCCAAGTGAGCACTCCTTCCACATCTCCTCCATGCCTGTCTGCAGTTGCCATACGGATGTTCCATTCCATGGGGGGGTTTCGAACACAGCACGAAGCCCCGGCTCACACTAATTGTTTAATGATTCTGCATCTGTTCGTGTCCCGACCGGCCCTTACTTTGTCTCCCCAAGTGCTGACCAACACAATCGGGGGCTCGGCCAATGTCCTCAAGCTCAACCAGAGAGCAACCACTGGCCCTGACGACATCGCCCTGAAGTGGTGCAGTCCCCCACACCCCCTCCCCCTCGAAGTAAGAGCTGCAAGTATGGGTCATTATCAGGTCCAATTCCGGTATGAATTGTTCTCCCATTTGTTTCCCCCTTCTGCCATAGTGCCATGCTCTCTTTTTCTTTTCCACTGTCAGTCCATCGTCGAATTAGATTAATATGATGTCCATCTGAACAGTAATGAATCCTTTAACAAAATTTTTTTAGGGTTCACAAAAGTTCGAACCTATTATTCATTCCCATGCACACACACAAAAAAAATGTTTAGTGGAAAGGCACCAAGATCATGGCAACTTGTGGTTTCCTAACTTAAGGTGACTAATGAAGTTTTCCTCAATTTTTTCTCTCTTTTTTAATTACGTACGGGATTTGACCTAACGCTCCGCAATTTGTTTATGCCCAAACATAGATGACATATATGTATGAAAGACGAATCACTTTCGAAGAGTGTAAAATATGTACTTTGTGTCCAAATGGGGTGGCGTGCATGCCTCAAATATGTAAAATATGTAATGTAGATTCTTCGTAATCTAGTAGGATACTCATATTACTATTTGTTAATAATGTTTTGAATCTGAACCCAGTTGGTCCCCTACGTAATCAGGCGTTTCAGTAGAATTTTCCTACAGGGGTCTCGCTGACCGGTTAGCGAGCCTCTGGGGGGTCAAGGGGGGATTCCCCCTGCGGGGTTGCAAGGAGGCGGAGCCCCCTGAGCAAAATTTTTTAGGGGTATTCTGTTTATGATTCGAATTTGATTTATTTTCTTATCACGAAATAGATGTCCTATTTTCAGAGGATTTATTTAGAGTCTCAGTCCGTATGTAATTCCTATCATCTGTTAAAGGGAGTGCCTATATAAACTCTCTAGGGGTCTAGACAGAGACTCATCCTTGTAATCGTCGTTATTTCATAATAAAGAGCCGCTGCCGTTTTTTTCTTTTCACGTTCTTCTGTGTTTCGTGCAATCCCTCTCTCCCCCTTTTCGTAACAAATTGGTATCAGAGCTTTAGGGTTCGTCAGCGATTCTCGATCAAGCAGGGAGATGACGTCGCACAATGTGAGCGTGGAGAAGTTCAACGGCAGGAACAATTTCGAGTTGTGGCAGATCAAGATGCGGACGCTTCTGAAGCAACAAGTAGTCTGGGCGCCGCTCTCAAACGTGTCGAAAAACAAACCGAAGGAGGAAGACTCAAAGGGCAAAGAAAAAAGATCGACCTCGAAACTTTGGCGGCACAGGAGGAGAAAGCGCACTCGATGATTCTATTGTGTCTGACGGATGACGTAATAATCGAGGTCCAGATGAAGAAAAGGCGGCCGGTCTATGGTTGAGACTCGAGAGTCTGTATATGACGAAGTCTCTCACCAACAAGTTGCTATTGAAGCAACGTTTGTTCTCTCTCCGCATGCAAGAATGTACCCCTCTGAAGGAACATCTTGATCAGTTAAATTCTTTGTTGATGGAACTCAGAAATATCGATGTTAAGATCGAGGATGAAGATGCTGCCCTAATTCTGTTAGTTTCGCTTCCTCCATCATATGAAAACTTCGTTCAGTCTATGATTATCGGAAAGGAAAATATAAGTCTGAAAGAAGTAAGATCGAGTCTCCATACTCGTGAACTTCGGCATAGGGCATCTGGAAATTCTGCAGAGACTCAGACCGCGGGTTTGATATCGACCGCAGAGAAGGGACAGTCCTCGAATTCGAAGAAATCCAAGCCGAAGAAGAAGAAAATCACTGCGAAAGACATCTGTAATTACTGCAAGGAACGAGATCATTGGAAGAAGGATTGTCCGAAGAAGAAGAAGGCCTCCGTCGCTGCGATGGCACAGGAAAATGAGAATTCCGAAGATGATTTGGTTCTGACTGCTTCTGATCAAGGATGTCTGGCAGATAGTTGGGTTCTAGATTCGGGGTGTTCCTATCATATGACTCCGAATAAAGAGTGATTCTCAACTTATCAAAAGATTGATGGTGGAAACATCATCATGGGCAACGATGCAGCCTATCAGATAGTTGGGATCGGTTCTGTGCAGATCAGGACTCATGACAATCTTGTGAAGATGATGATAGATATCCGTCATGTTCCGCAACTGAAGAAGAATTTGATATCACTTGAAGTCCTCGACTCTAAAGGGTGTCAGATCAATGCTGCTGGAGGCATCCTCACGGTCATGAAAGGTGATGCTACGGTTCTGAAGGAAGTCAGACAGAAGTCCTTGTATGTATTACAAGACAAGACAGTCTCTAGCGTTGCTACTGTGGCTAGTTCATCCGAATTAGATAGGTTTAGGCTGTGGCACATGCGGCTTGGGCATATGAGTCAGAACGGGATGAATATCCTCAGCAAACGAGGTCTTCTATGAGAGAAGAAGATATCTGAAATCAACTTCTGCAAGCACTGCGTATTCGGCAAACAGCGAAGGTCTCAGTTTGGCAAAGTAGTGCACAGGACGAAGACGACACTTGATTACATTCACGTCGATTGTTGGGGTCCCTCTCGTGTTCCATCATTAGGAGGTGCGAGGTACTTCCTATCTGTGATTGATGACTACTCGAGGATGACTTGGATATTCATGATGAAACACAAGAGTGAGTCCTTCAAGGCCTTCAAACAGTGGAAGGTTCTGATGGAAAATCAAACGTCGAAGAAAGTGAAGCGTCTTCGCACTGACAATGGTTTGGAGTTCTGTTCTGCTGAATTCGACCAGTTCTGCAAAGATGAAGGCATTGCCAGACATCACACAGTCAGGGATACTCCACAGCAGAATGGAGTTACAGAACGAATGAACATGACACTTTTGGAGAGGGCAAGGTGCATGCTCTCTAACGCCGGCCTGAATAGGACGTTCTGGGCTGAAGCTGTTAACACAGCTTGCTACTTGGTGAATCGAAGTCCGGTGACTGCGATTGATTTCAAGACTCCAACTTAGGTATGGTCAAGAAATTCTGTTGATTATACTTGTCTGAAAGTTTTTGGTTGTCCAGCATACTATCACGTCAATGAAAGGAAGTTGGAGCCAAGGGCCAAAGAAGGGGTGTTCATGGGATATGGTGCAGGAGTGAAGGGCTACAGAATCTGATCTCCTTCAGAACACAAAGTCATCCACAACAGAAACATGACGTTTGATGAAGCATCAATTTTTCAGTTGAAGGTAGAGGCTGAAGAGAGTGTCAGTAAACAGGTGGAGGTTGAAATCACTCCAACTGAGGATGACACTGAAGGATTACATCAAGAAGCAGAATCAGAAGGTGAAGAATCTAATGAGCAATCTGAAGAGGAGTCAATTGCTGCTAGACGTCCTCGCAGAGAAGTGGGTCCTCCTAAGCGATATGATTTCGAGGACATGGTTACTTATGCACTACAGGTAGCTGAAGAGGTGGAGTCCCTAAAGCCGTCCTCTTATAGGGGTGTCATCACATGTACCGAATCTGGACAATGGATCGCTGCTATGGGTGAGAAGATGAAATTTCTTCACAAGAATCAGACGTGGGAGCTGATCAAGTTGCCTAAAGGCAGAAAAGTTGTTGGCTGTAAATGAATCTTCAAGAAGAAAGCAGGAATTCCAGGAGTTGAAGGCACGAGATACAAAGCACGGCTGGTTGCTAAAGGTTATAGTCAGAAAGAAGGTGTGGACTACAATGAGATATTCTCACATGTTGTCAGACATATTTCTATCAGGGTGCTACTTGCTCTTGTAGCACATTAGAATCTAGAGCTTGAGCAATTAGATGTGAAGACTGCTTTCCTCCATGAAGAACTTGAAGAAGACATTCTTATGAGCCAACCAGAGGGATTCTCCATTTCAAGAAAGGAGAATCAAGTTTGCAGTCTGAAAAAATCTCTGTATGGCTTGAAGCAGTCTCCCAGACAATGGTACAAGAGGTTCGACAGCTTCATGATCAGTAAGGGATTCAATCGAAGTTCCTATGATTGCTGTGTATATCATAAGAAGATGAAGGACGACTCTACAATCTATCTGCTCTTGTATGTTGATGATATGCTTATTGCTGTCAGAGACATGACATACATTCAGAATCTGAAGAAGCTCCTCAGTGCAGAATTCGACATGAAGGATCTTGGTGCAGCACAGAAGATTTTGGAGATGAAAATTCTAAGGGATCGCGCACAGGGTAAACTCTTCTTATCTCAGAAAAGTTATATTGAGAAGATTTTATCCAGGTTTGGAATGTCTGGAGCGAAGCCTTTGAATACTCCATCAGTTGCAAATGTTCATCTTTCTATTGCCTTCGCACCAAAATCAGAAGCAGAGAAGGAGTACATGTCTCGGGTTCCATATGCTAGTGCAGTTGAAAGTATGATGTATGCCATGGTTTGCACAAGACCGGACATTGCTCATGCAGTCATGTTGTCAGCAGATTCATGAGCGATCCAGGGAAGGAGCACTGGCAAGCAGTGAAGTGAATTTTTTGGTATCTGAGAGGAACATCTGAGATTGGCCTCATCTACAGAAGTGATAAAGAGTGTTTAGTTGCAGAGTACTCAGATTCAGACTATGCTGGAGATGTTGATGGAAGACGATCTATGACAGGCTATGTCTTCACTTTGAGCAGTTCAGTTATTAGTTGGAAGACTACACTTCAGTCATCAGTTACATTATCCATCACAGAGACTGAATACATGGCACTGAAAGAAGCTGCCAAGGAAGACATCTGGTTAAAAGGCTTAGTTGAAGATTTCGGATTACATCAGGAGCAGGCTATAGTGCACTGTGACAGTCTGAGTGCAATATATTTAGCCATGGATCAAGTACATCATGAAAGAACCAAACACATTGATATCAGGTATCACTTCATCCGCACTGAGAAGAGGATTAAGGTGAAGAAGATTGACACTGACGACAATCCAGCTAATATGTTCACCAAATCTGTTCCTCATGGCAAGTTCCAGCATTGCTTGGACTTGCTTAACATCAATACTTGGTAATAGCCCCAAGGTGGGGCTGGCGACGGCGTGGCATGGTATTGAAATTTTGTGCTCTGAAGATTATTCAAGTCAAGGTGGAGATTTGTTAATAATGCTTTGAATCTGAACACAATTGGTCCCCTACATAATCATGCGCTTCAGCAGAATTCCCCTACGGGGGTCTCGCTGCCCGGTCAGCGAGCCTGTGGGGGATCAAGGGAGGATCCACAGAGATCCCCCCTGCGGGGGTTGCAAGGGGGCGGAGTCCCCTGAGCAAAATTTTTTAGGGATATTCTGTTTATGATTCGGATTTGATTTATTTCCTTATAACGAGATATGTGTCCTATTTTCAGATGAATTCTTTAGAGTCTCAATTCGTATGTAATTCCTATCATTTGTTAAAGGGAGTGCCTATATAAACTTCCTAGGGGTCTAGACAGAGACCCATTCTTGTAATCACCATTTTTTTTTCTTCGCGTTCTTTTGTGTTTCGTGCGACCCTCTCCCCCTTTTCGTAACACTATTCAATTCGAAATTAATAATCAATGTATAGAGTTAAGCTTCTCCTGGTATCTACAAACTTTAGATACTTTTTTTCTTTTCGGTCGAATGAGAATTTTAGATATTTAGCATGACTTGCATGTCGCACACCAAGTCGTGCAACGTGATCCTGATCCGCATACTGTACGTTGGTCAATGACGGGAAGTGCTTCAGTCTACGCAAAACCATTTAGCAGTAATCCTCCTGATAATCCAATTGCAACAAAGAGGCATGCGGCCGAGAACAACAACAAAGTCTTATTCCACTAGGTGAGATCGACTACATGAATCATCCATTTCGTTCTATTAATAACCAAACCTAAAAAAGGAAAAAGGCTCTACATGGATCATGCGACCGAGAACAAGAAGACATAAAAAAAGGAAGAAAGAGAAAAAGCTTATAACGTAGAAAGAGCAAAGATTCTTTTGCTACCGTGCTTTACATACTAGAAGTGCCCTCAAAGTCTCCGGGGCAGCTAGATTTAGAAGACGAAGTACGTACGCACTTTCATCTGACCATATTTATATACAATTAAGCACATCGATCGATCCATATTCCAACCTTAGGCTGCACTTTATGACTTGCTTCTTTGGCTAGCTAGCTTGCCCTTTTTTTTTCCTCTCTTTTCTGACTTCTTTGTTTCTTCTTTTTTGGTGGAAAGAAATTTACACAAGCCATTATGATTTCTTCATCGAGGGGAAAGTTTAATATATATAGACTCAATTTGATGGGCGAAAGGATCCTGTTTTCACTCGAGTGATACGGAGAATAAGTGTGTAGTGTAACAATATGGTGATCCACGTTTTCAAATTCTTATCATAAAACTTTATATTCCTCTCTCTCTTTCTCTCTCTCATATATATATATATATATATATATATATATAGTATATTACGCTCCTCATTTTGTGACCTAAAAGGGGAAAAAAGACTTACTTGCTGGTCATAATTTTTTAACACGAAATAGAATCAAACTTGCGGTAGCACATTATTAGCTTATCAATGAGCCAACTTCGAAGAAACTGCATGATCGAGCCCCAGCTCTCGCAGGCCTAAATAAACGTGCCCAAAAACACACGAAGACGAACGCATTAAAATCGTGGTCCCAGGAACAGAAGCTTTGATGAGGCGGACACGAACCATTTTGCAGAGTGTAGGGTTGATGGAGGCCAAAGAGGACCCACCCCCCCAGTCGCCCTCCATTTCCTCCTGCCAATTGACCAGGCGCAAGCGAGGGAAAGGACACTGCTACTGCACCACCCTGCTGCTTTGCTCCCATTCCATGGAGGTGGAGATGGAGGTGGAGGTGGAGGTGGAGGTCGAGAACGAGGTGGATAGAGTCGTTAATTCATTCGACAGAGGTCCGAAGTCCACGTTACGGGGCACACCTCCGCACGATGCAGTGGAGCAGCTGCATGCGGCACGTTGGAACAAAACACGGGGTTGACCGTTGACCGCCCCGATCGCGCGCGTCCGGCGGTCAAACTTTGCCACTCCCCCACCGTTGGTTTAAGGTCAAAAAGCCCGCGACCTGTGAAAACTCGCACCTCGCGCTTTTTTCTTTGTCCCGTCACCACTTTACTATTGAATAATAATTTCACGACAAAAATAATTAAAAAGGTATAAGATATACTCATTGATTTTTTTTCAATTATTGACATGTTTGGACGAAGATGAAAGTGATGTATTTTGAATTGTTACTACTGAAAAAAAAACTCAAACTGTATATACTTGTCTTCTGCTTTTATCACTAATTCACATATTTTTTAGACGACATACTTTTTTATTATATATATATATATATATCGTTAATTTTTTCTGTCAATTTTTTGCCATGTTCAATTCATTGCTTTGATTACTGATGGACGTTTAATATATCGGGATTGATATCGAGAAAAAAAGCTTACTAGTGTGAAAAATTACTAAAGAACAGAAGACGTTCTAGCTTTTCGATCAAATTTGACTTGGCTTGCAGCATAATTGGTGTCAAGGTCGTGCCTTCCCAAGCAATTAATCATGTGATTTGGAAGAAGCAGTTACTGTTACATCCGTGCACAAGATGGAACTTAAATGCTTCATGCATGTCACAAAGTCATAACATTGGTCGATGATTGATTATGATGACTAAGTAATATTCCACAGAAAACAAAACGCAGTACACGATAATATGCAGTGCACAGTGTGATGTGCTTATCCTTGGCAACAGAGGGGCAATAAATATTATTATACGTATGCAAGTAGGTGATGATAACAGGACTGATTAAGAAGGTCGCAAGCTAATGATTGCTACGTACAATAATGACAGGGACGATTGGCAATTTAGTGTATATGTCCATCTTATCAAATTGGGACTTTGGGACTTGAATATAAAAGTCAAAAGCGTGGATAGTAGGCCTTGTGTATTTTTTTTTCTTCTTTCTTTTTTGTCGCTCTTTCTTTGTCTTCACGAGTCGCAAACAGTTTGTGTAATTTGCAGAACTATGGATATATATATTTCTGTTGATGACTTCCTTGTCACTGTGATCTGATATCATACATGACGATTGATGAGAGAAATACAAAGCATCACGATAGGTTGATGTCGCAACTTCTGTGGACAAATTTATTGCAAGTTCATTGGCGTGGCGTGTTACATAATAAAAAAAAAGAATAATGCCACAATATATTGTAATATAAGTATGCACAATCTTGGTTAGGAAGTAGGATTCCTAATTGATTTGTTAAATTATTTATAATAAATTTTATTAACACTATAACCAACAACTCCGTTGTAGTCTAGTTGGTTAGGATACTCGGCTCTCACCCGAGAGACCCGGGTCAAGTTCCGGCAACGGAATTTTTTTTTTACCCTTTTACCAGTAATTCTTTTAATTTTGCGTGTGTAAATTTTCATCCAATAATTTTATTTATGACCTGTCCACAAAGCAAAATGACCTCAACAGACCATATGCTTCCTCTAATGAGTTGTAAACCTATAATTTTTTAAAGAAACATAATAAGTTTTTGGGAAAATTTTCATGTGCATCATTTAAATCATGAGCTGTATTTAAGCAAAGCAAATGATTAATGCTTCGAGGGAACAAAATGCTTTGAAAGAGACAAGGTTTCCTACGATGCTGAATTCATCCTTCTCCTTTTTTTCCTTTTGTCACTATCATCTTTAGATGCGCGACATGCATTTATTAGATATGTCTTCCTTCCCCACGCAGACTTCTCAGGAAGATTAGTAACCTGAGTGCAGAGAGCAGTTCTAACTCTGGTAAATGCAAAAGTATTATCATTGCATTTACCATCCTAAATACGTATTACGAACCACTGAGGCGCTTCATATTTTGAGCACATCTCAGTGAAACAGACTACTTAGTCCAAAGTTCTATTTCTATCAGTACTTGCAACATATTGTACATAGATGATGAGGTCCATAATCTTCTTCTCTTTGTTCAGAACAGTCCAACTCAGAAAGAATGGAGCACGTCAACATGAACACGCACTTCTGATCCCAAATCCTCAGCAGCAGTAGGGGCATGTAGGGAGGACAACGAGAGTGCGGAGACGTGCCCCAGCTGTAGCTGCTTCGCCAAAAGGCGGATGCGGGAGATATGAATGCACGGAGTTTGTGCTTTGCTTTATGTCTATGGCAAGGGATGAATGCCAGACAGCTGAGCTGAAAAGCTGTTTTGAACTGGTAGGAAACAGCAACCAATAAGATGTCCACTGGCACTTAAGAAGAGAATGCATGGCTTTTCCTAAGCCGTTGGGAAGGCCCCGGCTGTGCCAAGGTTCTCCTCAGACCCCCCCCTTTGGCCTTGAAAAGGCAGCATCTGATCTGTTTGTTGCTCTGCCAAATGGGGGCTTTGATGCAGTTGTTAGTGTTTTGAGGTTGGAAGGTTTTGGAGTTATGGGAACAGCAGAATTGAAGTGGTTAAAAGTGGCAGGGGACCGCTAGCACTATTTGTTAGACCATGTTAAGTTCTACCAAAGTGGTCACAGATGCCCGTCCTAATCCCCTTTTTCTTTACATGGCGAAGACATCCAGCTAACCTTTGCCTTTTTCCTCTGCAACACTTGACATTTTCTTTTGTTGCTTGGTGACCTAGATTTACTGTCATTACTGCGTCCTTTACGTTTTGGAACTATGGCATCCATTAAAATGCCTCCTTGTGGTGTTTGTACCACCACGGGAATGTCTTCTTGAGGTCGATACCGTAGACTGGAAAAAAGTGCAGTCCAATTGGGTATGTGAAATGGATAATTGTTTTATTAACTAACAGCTTACAAAGTCTCTAGTTCGAAATCTTATATCCACAGATTGACCCGAATTGGTATCAAATTAGTCAGGGTGGTTGATGATAGATTTAAATTTTCACAAGTGGAGCCAAGGTGTCTAACATTCCAATCACTGTTGGATACTTTGTCTAAAAATGTTTTGAATGCGTGAGATTTTGAAAAAAAATTGTTTAAGTGCATGACACACATTATTTGCGTGAGATTTCAAGTTATTTCTTTTTCCCCCTTTTTAGATAGAAAAATAGTTGTATATTACTAACATCAAAATGAAATAAGAGTCAATAAGACATTCTTAAATCTCATATGAAATTGTGTACTTGCATTAACCTCTAGCATTGCATTTGCATAAGCTTATAACAGGATCGCAACTATTGCCCACGAGGCACATCATCGATACGTGCATCCTCCTACTTCTCTTTAAACCAGTGATATTAAGGAAGAAAACACTGAATTGATGCTCACATGGATCAAAACTTGTACTTACATTGCTATTCCAACACTTAAATATATGACCCCCCAGTAGCCTTGCAGAAAGTAACTACGATACCATCAACAACCAGACTCTACAAAACAAAATGAATATAACAAATATTGTGCGGACATGCTCAAAGAATATGTATTCGACTGCGACATGGGGGGTTTTATTGCACAATGAGTTTACAACATTATAGGATTATCTCATCTTGCACGCTAACGTTGAGAGTTTTGTTTGGAAGGACGATGCTATTGATCACGACAACTTCATCTTCAACAGCCACAGCTTCACCTGAATTTATAAGTAGACATGAATTGCTAAACTAGATACAGAAATACATAAGCGAGCTACATGCATAAAAAAGGAATAATGCTATTATCAACAAATTAAACACTGAAAGGGGCATGTACCAAGGATTGTAATTCCCAGCTTAGCATTATAATCTCCATCAGCCTGAAATGCATAATCAAATGACCTTGTTATTACAAACAAACATCACTTTTTCGTCCAACATAAAGAAAAAAACAAAGAAAATAAGTGCTTAATCTGTTGTTAAAAATGGATAGATGATTAATCATAAGATAACAATGCATGCTTGCCAGGCCTTCTATTATTCTCGTCAAGAGTGATGAAAACAAGGAAAGTCTGTCTCCCAAAGTTACATGAAAAAACAATGAAATCGTGATTCATTGAAGGCAGCAAATCTGGCTAAAACCAATGTAATAATCAAATTTCTGGAAGCCTTCCACAATGGAATCTCAAGCGCCACGATGAAAAAGGTTCTGTAGGCAGGTTTCTTAAAGCCTCTGGCGCTCTCAACACTTCTTATAGGATTTTTGCAATGATCAAAGTTTCTGATAAAGCAAAGGTTTTCTAGTTAACATACATTCATCCAATAGACCACAAATCCACATAAGTTTATTGATATGACACCAACTCTTCATGATTCATGTTATAGTTTTAGGGGCAACATTCCTCTTTGCCGTTCTCCATGAGAACATGCCACATGTACATGGTGTTCCTTTAGAGTTATATATATATGTATATACATGGATGACAACCAAACCAGGTGGTCATCCTTTTCCTCCTCAAAAAAATGTTTTAGGGGGAACCTTTGAAAAGTTATGTTACTACAATTTTTTTAGAGAAGTTATGTTATGACAATTAGAGTTTAGTTAACTCTATAAGGACTATTCTATTATAAAAATTTGTTCTCTCAAATGAACAAGTCCTTAATTATAATTGTGTTTAAGATCCTTGTACTTTTACTTAAAATAACATATATCTTGGTTTTATTTTATAGTCTTGTTTTCAATTCATACTTGTATAGTCATTTATAGTTTCAGATTCTATCATATATATTTAGCGAAGTACTGTTGTACCTATATAATGTTGTCATAAAAGAATAATCAACATATATTCAACATATAATAACAAAGCTGGACAAATAATGATCATATTACAATGGCGACATTTCATGAAATAGAAAGGTATTAAACTTTGTCGAAGATAATGCATAACCAACAAATTATGAAGAAAATCTTGATGTAAAAGACAATTTAAGTATCATGCAGCACTGAGCATGAAAAAACGAAAGTTTCACATGTTATCTTATTATTATACTTGGATTTCAAAACTATCATCTTCTTGCGTTGAATTCCATTTAGGACTTGCTATGTTATCTATTAATCAGCGAATCAATTATTATGTGCAAGGTAGTCAACATCTCGATCTAGATCATAAGATCTTACGATCTTACTGCCCCTTACTGACGATCTTATCTTGAGGATCTTATGTTTATGATCTTAATACGATCTTAATTTTGATCACGCGATCTTAAAACGATCTTATCTAATCCTCTACAATCTCATATGATTGATATAATCATTTAAATATTAATTTAAAAATATATTTATGATAATCAAAATTAATGTAGATGAAGTTTAATATATATTTCTATTTTTAGTATGTTTTGACATAATTTTGCTTAAGACAACAATAACAACAACAAAGCCTTATCCCACAAGGTGGGGTCGGCTACATGGATCATACGACGCTCATTGATCCATGTTCATAAGATTCGACAGGGTTTTACGCTGGCTGTCGGGGCCTAACACAACCCTCCTCCTTTATCCGGGCTTGGGACGGGCTTGATCAATGTTAATATATAAAACATTGGGCCTAACATAATTTTGCTTAAGAATCAATAAAAAATGATTTACGGAGGTGTAATTTAATATTTAAATGCGGTAAATTTATAAAAAATATTTTCATTATCTTTAATATTTTTTATTAATAGGTAGAATCTTACGATCTTCGATCTTATGACTCTCCTCTAATCTTATGTAAGATTCCGATTTTAGACTACCTTGATTATGTGTTTCCCAACCCAGAGAATAAATTGTAGATTCACTATCCAAGCTAGTACTCAAAATTCAACTTTTTCTTTCAGCACGAAGATCTAAGCACAAAATTAGAAATTTCTTATTCAGCTTGATATACAACAACAACAACAAAGCCTTATCCCACTAGGTGGGGTCGGCTACATGGATCATACGACGTTGATCCATGTTCATAAGATTCGACAGGATTTAATGCTGGCCGTCGGGGCCTAACACAACTCTCCTCCTTTATCCGGGCTTGGGACCGGCTATAAAATATTCAGCTTGATATACACAGAAAAAAAATTATGTAAAAGTGAAGAAAGATTAATATTTGGTATCATAAGAATTTGAATTAGCTTGCCTGTACTCGTGACCATTTTCCAATAGATGATTTCCACCCAACAATGGCGTGTATAACAACTGCATTTTCCTGTTAGAAAGGAAGCCATAAGAGGCATGGTTGGAGAAAATATTCATCAATCTCAACTTCCCAACATTCAAACCTTGATTTCAACATCATCTAAAATTATGCAACTTATCAGCCTTGCCCCAGCACCTATACGAGCATTTGCAGCTATAGAGACATTGGGACCAATCTGTTACATGAAGCCACAAGCATGTCACTTGATAGGACAAATAACATTCCCATGATGTCCGATTTATAGCTGGTTCAAAGTACTTAAAAAAGCAAATGAAGTGAGGAAATCATAATGTCTACATTTTTAAAATAGTATGAGTGCAATTTATGCCTTCTTTATCCCAAGTCACGTGAGATCATAAACAAGAATTCAAGAAATTAAGCTGTTTAAGTTGAATGTAGTTGAGACTTGAGAATCCTGAATCTCAGTTCCTTTACTTATCTATTTGTAAGGAGATGAAGCTAGGTAGTCAGAAACATAGGCCATTAGGTTTCCACATGTTGCTATAAAAAAAGGGTTCACTCTCTAAAAAAGGTCTTACTATTGCAGTGAGTAATTTATTATATGGTCATTTTGATTATAGTGGGATAAGGCTTTGTTGTTGTTGTTGTTGATTATAGGACACAATGAAGTTTTAATACAAAGGAAAGGATGACTATTGAGGTTGGATAGGCCAAAAATATAAAAGGTGATACGAATGTGGATTCCCACAAAAAGAAACTATCCAGATACCCCTCACTCGCTAATCACAAAAGAAATATGGCATAAAAAAAATCTCTGCAGTTCCTCTTTCCCACAAACATAGTACGATTGGAATGACGCCAAATGACCTAGTTGATCGCTATATCATCAGAGGCTGCCACCATTCTTGGGAGCCCTATGCACCCAATGCTCGTAGTGATCTCCAAAAAGTGTTTGCCGCTGAGTGATCGTCGTTCCTGCTTTGCATATGCTTCCCAATACCTCCATACTTATGGGGCACTCAAAAAAGGCTTGGGTGATGTCCTCTGCCGATCCTCACAATGCAAAGATAGTAACTTTGAGTGATGTATGAGACCTCCAGACACGAGGATAGTCTAAACTAAATTTGCTCAGGGCCACAGTCCCTAGGAGTAGGTGTGGATATACTACCCTAGCTGTGGAAGAGCCACCTCCACCTGAGCGTATGATCAGTTATGATAACAGGTCTTCATTGGCCATCATAGTGCCTTGGTATTGACTCTGCTGCTGCAAATATATATAAAATATCACCCTCATATGCTTTCTATCATATGGTAAAATCACCTGGTCTAATCCCAGATTTAAGTATACTGCACAGTGCACACAGTTCAACTGTTGGATGGGACATATCATCCGTATTTTTGAGTATGAAACTCATAAAAAAGTGGCATGCATCACACTCATTTTTACCATATCAAATAGAGGCCTCTTGTTAAATTACTACCTTTTTCAATAGAGAAAAAAAATTCAATTTATGCAATCACAAGGGCGAAACTCTTAGGATCATGGAAGAACAATGTAGTCAAGAATACCTTGGCACTGGGATGCACTTTTGCTGATGGATGTATATAGACATCACCAGTTATGGTGGCATCCCTGTTACCATAACCTGATGATAGAAGATGTGGAGAAGTATGACGATATTGTGCCAAGTACAACCCAGAGCATTTCAAAGACATCCTGATACCAAATGAAAATAATGATAGTTGTCATCTAGTACTCCACAACAATAACAACAAAGCCTTATCCCTCTAGGTGGGGTCGGCTACATGGATCATACGACTCGTTGATCCATGTTCATGAGATTTGATAGGGTTTTACGCTGACTGTCGGGGCCTAACACAACCCTCCTCCTTTATCCGGGCTTGGGACCGGCTATAGAATATAGGGGGAGTTTCATCTAGTACTCTAAGAGAAACAAAATTGTTGGGTCAGTTGCTCACCCTGGAGTTTTAATTTGTTCCCAAAAGTCAAGTGTCTCATATGTATACAATACTTTCTTTCCAGCAAGAGGGGACAATATGTCCTGATCAAGCCTCACATAGTCTGCAGGTAGAGCCCTGTTTAAAACATATGTCAGGATAGTAATTAAATCTACATTCTGGTTTGAGCTGTAAGAAGCATAATAATAAATGAATTCTGTCATGCTAAGAATAGCAAATAACCTAATAAGTCAGACAATGAAACATATAATTTAAAGCTTCAGAACATAAGAATCTAAAATGAAAATAGGCATATTATCACAAGATTTGTAAGTTCGGTTTCAAGCCTTGCCACTGTTCCCTTGTCACATTTGGCAGGTAGATCAAAATGCTCACACATCACTGATTGTACATCTTCTTCAGTTTGGTCATGTTCCAACGAACTAAGATTTGTAAAGTACGAAAGCAGAGATTCATCCCACCTTCAATTAGCTGTTGCATTTTTTTTCTTGTTTTCTGCTTAAAAATTGTGAATTACTCATATTGCTGACTCTAATGTGGTGCTCTGACCCATCCACTCATGTCAAATATTCCAATAATTAGTTATCAAGAATTCTAATGTTGAAACATGAGTGTCTCATGTTTGGAAAGGACAGAATATTAGCTCCACTGTGTACACATGTGACATAAATATAGAATACATGTCTGCTGTCCTTTTTTCCTTTATAATAAATAAATAAATAAATACAGAATAGGCATAAAGCAATGGGTATTCCTGGTACAAACTGACACCATAAGTACAAAAACGTTCAATTGCATCACTGTTTCTCATTTTCCATATCTCAATCAACATTATACTAACACAAATAGAATTGTCAAATAAGACATTTACATACTGTCGAACCAGACTTTAATACAAGTAACTAGTTCGTTAAGCTTATTGGGAGCATCTAAACGAACACCAAAACGTTAGAACTAGATATGAAGTCAAGAGTATTAAAGAGAAAAGATAGAGAGGTTCCATACTTGGTTGCTGATTGGAGAGCTTCAAAGCTGGTTGTGCGTCGTAAATTCGCTGAAAAAAACATGAAATATATTTTTTCATTGAGTTTACAAACAAACAAATAGCACGGCCTGCTACTTGATATAAAGTACTTTGTAATTAGAAACTTAGAAGTTGACATATTGCAATAAACTTAGCAAGATCATTCTTTCCTCCCCCAGAAGGAAAAAGAACAAGATCACTAGTTGCAGGACGCAAAGTTATTTGATGCTCAATAAATGTGAATTGACTTACTGATTCAGTATAGAATTATAGTAATAATATCACTAGCAATCGTTCCAATGCATCTCATATTTGTTATTCTAAGATTCAGCATATATATATTTTTTAAAACAAGACAGTGGTTACTAAATACACATTCAGTAATACCATTTTATAAAAGCAAAAAAAAAGCATTGCTTACTAATAATCTGAAGACTTTTTATTCGACACGAATTTTCGTATGTTTATAAACAAGCAAAATATGCAGAATCCTTCAAGATCAAAATAAAAAAAATAAGCCTTTTACGTGAGCTAGTAAGGAAAATTTACGAAAAATACAAACTAATGTAGTGAACCAACAAATAAAATTTCCAAATTACAGAGTTACATCAGTTAACATCTGAGATTCATGATGCCATTGAAATTCAAGGCTTCATCTTGACCAGGTCCAAAATACATGAGCCACAAATATTAGTGAACATGAGCATATGCTGTGAAATTTCAATAGTGCAAAATGTCCCATAGTTTTTTCTGATACAACTAGCGGGCATACCATACATCAGTATCACAAAATAATGCATGGTTCAACTAATTATAGGACTTTGATGCTTAAAATGACAAAAAAGATTTAGAGTTGAAGTGACAACTTTTGATGCAGCTAGAAGTTGTAGAACTGCAGAAATTGAATAGACATGGTAAAAAAAGGTGCATCATACTTGATAATTAAGCTAGGAAGTCCATATGAGATATCATGGTGTAGCATATGCATGAATGGAAGATACCTCTCTCTCTCTTCTGTGTAAAGACATCTTGTATGGCTGTAAAGATTTCTGGTGTAAATATGTATACACCACAGTTTACAAGGTCACTCACCTACAGTTTGGAACAAATGTATACTATCAGTAGCTTATATGAAGATTGTACTAGCATATAAGAATTTTGAAACATTTGGACACTAAAAAAAACAAATAAACCATCAATCTGGGAACCATGATATGAAATAGCAAACAATTGCGACATATTCACTAATTTGGATACTCACAAAAGTCTCTGGTTTCTCCGTATAATGTAGGAGCTCATGGGTAACAGGATCCGCGACCAACTCACCAAATTGATTGGCTGACTCTGCAGATACCTGTTACCAAAAGAAAATAGTAGATGTAGGCCAGTCCAAGTCATGAAATGTTAACAGAAAAGCTATTCCAAAGGAGAAAATGGAATAGGTTATTCGTGCCCACAACATCCACACCTTAATTACTAATATTGTTCCCATCCCACCAAATTTCTTGTGAGCTTCTGCACTCATAAGAAGAAAGAACTTCAGAACAAGTATTAGAAACTAGAACACAAACCAGAGATATGTTATTACTTTAGCTTTTGCCAAAACTATGTGGAAAGTGACTATACGTACTAGAAGGCCAAAGAATTTTTATTTTTACAATTCCTAAATATTACTATAACAGATGGACTAAGGTTGTGGATTAATAAATCCAACTTTTGCAGCATATGAAAACTAGGATATTATCAACAGAAAACAGATGCAGCCTTAAGACTTCAGTGTGTGGGACTAGAAGTGCAATAAGGAAATGTCGCTAGAGTTCAGTGCACAATGCAAGGTTGATCACAATATAATAATTCAAACTCAGTTAGGGGCTTACCCAACATATCTGGCAATGGGAAGCTAGAACAAACATCGCAATTCAGCAAAACTATATGGGACTGCCACAAAGATGGGAATAACCAAATCAGAAATTTAAGAGGAACCAAACTATATTTCAAATTTTCATGTTTGAAAACATGCAAAATTAAAAATTTTGAACAGATAACGATGGGATATCATACCGGTGAATCTTCCATAATAAGGTCTCGGAAGCTGTAAAGCCCTCCAGCTGAACCATGCGGCTTATCTTCCTTCAAATATCTGAAGGAACATTTCCAAGGGTTAAAGCAACACTGAACCCACAAGCTAAGCTTCTCAGTTTTCCTGGACTTTTATCAAAATAAAGAAACAATGTAACTAACCTAACAGGGATCCTGAGCTCATTCGAGATGGCTGACACATAAAGTGCAAACTCCCTCTCCTCATAGAAACCAATCAGGTATATCTGCGCTAAATTAGGGATCTAATACACCAAAGGAACAAACTTCAGACCGGAAAGCAATCATATATGTCCCGTGCGAAAACACAAAAGGCAAATGAATTCACAAATTGCACAGGAGAAGGAATGCCCCAGCGACCAAACACCTACTCTCTTGCAAGCGCTGATCGGATGGTGGACCATCGGCTGCCCGGCCAGCGGAAACAACGGCTTCGGAACGTTCAACGACAGTGGCCGGAAACGGGTACCTGGCCGTAATGAGCCAAAAGACGCCGCATCAGGAAAAACAGACACAATTCACTCGAAGATCCAATCTTTGCCAAAAGAGAAAACAGACCAAAGAACGCACCTTTCGTAGGCCCCCCGACCATGATGACTGCGACCACTCTCTCCTCTGAGCTCCCCATCTCAACGCAGCCTGAAACCCTGAATTTGCTTCACCAAACCAACAGAAGTCGTTGCCAGAAGCGAGGACACGGTGGAGAGGGGGGAGAAGGAGGAGGTTTGAATCGAGCGACGACGTATCTAACTTGATTTTAAATTGAGATGTAAGAGGAGGAGAAAAAAAAAAAGGTAAACGCTTTGGAGTGATCCAAGAACTCGTGCTCTTTATTTTAGTTTACGTATTTTTCGGTACTGAAGGGTTTTTTTAATTTATTTTTTTTATTTTTCTGGTCGGTTTTGAATCGGAGGCGAAGATGAGAAGAAGTGACATGTTTCCATGCGCTCCATTCGCTGTAATGGCCTTTTCTTGCAGGGTTGTGGTGGGGGCCCATTGTTTCTTAGCATGGAGTAACAAAGCACAAAAAAAAAATGTAAATTTTAAAGATTACTTTTTTATCTTGAATTCACTCTTCCATTCGGTGATTTTTAAGGAAAAGACAAAGTAAAAAAAACACATTAGTCGGTCTTGCCTCTTCTTAACTGAACCCCAAACCATAAATTTAAAATATTATTTTAATTATGTTTAAAAAAGTTTTCTTTGTAGTCAAAGCAAAGTAAGTTTAAAAGGTTGGATTTTGTAAGATCAATGTGCGTTGGTATACTAAAAATACAATTTTTTTGTACATAGAATGAAGGAATATTGAATAATAGGACAATGAGAATTAAGAATTTTTCGAAATTTGTTCAAAACTTGAGCAATCAAAAAGTAATTTCTGCAAATAATTTTTTTATTTAGCCAGATATAAAAAAGTTAGAATTACCTTGGAATGCTTTAAAAATCCAAGCAAACAGGGCGTAAGGCCTACTTGTAGTAACAGGGCATACTGCAGGGTCAGGACTCAGGATCCTCATGGAGCACGTTTATGGGGAAAAAATGAACAGGGAAGTTACAAGCAGCAATACGCGGTTCTTTCTTTTTTTTTTTTTCAGTAATTGCACTACACACAGTTTTCATTTCTAGGTTTTCTGCAACGCACAATGACCAAAGATTGTGCGTTGTATGATCAAAGTACTAATATTTGAATCAGAAGGAGATGTGTTTCAGCAATTAAGATGCTGCTAAGATTTGTGCGAGAAAGTAAACTGTTTTATGAAAAGATATCATTGAACTACATCCAGAGAGCAAGTATGTATGTTACAAGGTCCAATTGTTATACTTAGGAAAACGAGGGATGATATCACTCCGAGGAAAACGAGGGATGATATCACTCCGACCAGAAACTTACCAATCTGATGAGAGAGAGAGAGAGAGAGAGAAATGATCCTTTGTCTGCATGGGCCTACAGATCACTACAGGTCAGAATGGTTAAAGAGGTCTGCTTTGGCCTGGCCTGTTGTCCTTGAATCAAATTGAGCATCCAATGCCCATTTCTGGGGTCCTCTCGGGCCCTCCAAAGAGAGTGATCCACCAATGAAAGATATCAGTAAACGGTTGATAAGTTCATAAAAGAAAAGTTTTTTACAGGGCAAAATAAACTGTGATTAGCAGTCGTTTCATGTTTGGATGATATGAGGCCTAGCTATGCATTGCTCAAAAGTATTAGACACGAGTTCAAATAATCCAAGTGTAATATATAGAAGTCAAATATGTTGTAATCAATTCATAGATGAGATGCTGATCAATGTGGGCCTACATGATGTACTCAGAAATGAAATTTCCTTTTCAATGTGGGCCTAAGAGATTATTATTCAGCATTATTCCTGGAATATACCTTATAAAAAGTTTCTTCTAAGCATGGAGCTATACCCAGTATCAAGGTTTAAACATTTAGGCTGCGTTTGGTAGGGGAATTTGAAGAGAACGTTAGTTCTCGAGAACTAATTGATTTGATAGAAAAATTTGGGTTGGTGTTTTGATGAAAAAATGTAATGATGAGGATTTAAAAAATTAATGTGATGAATAAGTTTTAGTGGGTGTTTGAATAAAAAATGAGAACTAAGAATATAATTTATTATTTTATGAGGTATAAAATTATAGTAAATAAGAATATGTTATTAATATTATAATTCACGTAAATCATTATATTATTAATTTTTTTATTTATTTTGATTAAATATTTTAAATATTATTAATATTACAATTATCCAAATATAATATAAATTTTTTTAAATAATTGAATAGTTTAATTAATAAAATTTTTATTAATTATTAGAACTGATCATTTTATAATTTTTAATTAATATCATTTAATAAATTATTTTATAATATCCCTAATCATGTATTAATATATTCTAAATTATACATACATACATTATAAAACAATTAAAAAATAGATGAAATTTTTTAAAAAAAAGGTCAAACATTGCGTTTGAAATGACGTGAAGCTAAAAAAATAAATGTTCTTTCGGCCGAAACATTTGGCCAAATGTTCCGACCGAACGTCACGTGACGGGAACTTTAAAGTTTCCGTCACACATTATGTTTGGGAACAAAACGTAATGTTCTCATGTTTTGTTTCCAACCAAACGCAACCTCAAAGAAAATGAAACAGTAACAACACTGTTAGTGTAATACAACAGAAGCCGGTAAACGAATGTGGGATGCACAAGAATAGAATAGGAGATTGGCCATGAATTACAGTGGCCACTTGCAATTGTTGGTAACACATTTCTTGGGCACGAATTTGATGAAAGAGAAACTTCTGCTTTGATGCCAATCTTAAATAAACATTAAATTGAAAACCATGAGAAACGAAAAGTATGGCTAGATTCTTCCAGCTAAGCAGGATCCGCATCAGGTATGAACATTTGCCTTTCCCATTAGTACCCGGTCCTGGATTCCAGAGCACTACTGTATTAGATCAACTTTCTGTGAGGTAGCCTTTGCAGGGAAGAGATCTCTCTTGCTCCACATTGAAAGACAATAACAACAATTCTAACGTTAATGAATGAGCTACTATTTTCTACCACACGTTACCATTTTTTTTGCCAAAAGAGAATTATTTATTGATAGTTAAAGCAGGGTAATCCTGATACATGAAATGAAGTAGTTCTGTTTCCTCCCAAAAAATGGCCGAGCCCTCACAGTGGTTCAGGCAAGATAAAAAATTAACAGCTTGGTTACATTCTCGATAAATATGTTTGCATTTGAAATCATGTAAAAGTGAGATGTAATGTGTTCCTCGTGAGGTTAAGAATACGTCACGGACAGGGGATGGTTTTGACGACGATCTTGACCAGTAGCTCGAAATCGACACCACAAGCGACTCGTCTGTAACCCCTTAGCGTACAATGCTTGACACCCTCAAGTAAAGCTTGCGCCTCCATCCCACATGTTACCAATTCAAGGCAATAATCTTTTTGAGCAATTGGTAAAAGTTCAAATTAAGACACTCCAAAAAAAAAGTTCAAAATTAAGGACTTGAATACACTCATGGAGTCCTTATATATACACCTCAAAACATCCAAAGTCCCCTCATTTGTGATTGGGCTCGTGTCTTTTGGAAAGGAATCCATAGGGAGATATTATGGGTCCATTTAGTTTAGCTGATATAAAATAACTTATAAGTTAAAGTACAGATAAATAATTTTAGTCGCTGAAGCTAATATTAAAATAAGCACTTATTGCAAATAATTATAAGTGTTTTGCCTGTTTGGTAATAAAAGTACTTATTTTAGACAAATGATAAAAAAAACCTTAATGTTATAACTTCACCATTTCACATTGTCTTTCTGCCTTATTCATAATATATTTAATACAAATTGTTATAATATTATAGTTAAATTAATAAATCATAATCATAGCATTTTCATGTGCATAAATAGAAAATTCAACAATTTATGTCATAATACCATTGCTGCAATCACATTATTTTGATAAAATTTTGTTTAACAATACACTAAAATTTAATTCATAAAGGAAGTAAAGTTTTTCATTCCGAATATTAAAATAAAGTTATGTTCCAAATACATGAAATGTTTTATGGAGTTTAACATATTACATTCTAGAAATCTCATTTCCAATAATTACTTTCATCACAATGAGGATCATCCAATGAATTTGATTCATTATCGTCATTGATATTTCTTTCTTCCCCTTCTTATTCATTTATCAATCCTTGAAATTTGACTTGATGCGAATGCTCTTTCTCCAATAGCCAAAATATCAAAAATAAACCATCATATCGGAACCAAATCGGTGATAAATTCTTGTTCGTGAACTTTTTATATTTTGCATTCTCCTACAATGAATGTCAAAATTAGTTTAATACAATAATAATAAGAATACTTGTAAGATGGAAAAGGAAACTATTACGTACCTTAATTTTTCTATCCACCACTCTTCATCAGCAATAATTATTTTTTGAGTGTCATCCCATCCTAACTCGGTCTCTCCTTTCATCAATTGCCTAAATAAAGTCCACTTAGTTTTCATATCATCCCAATGGTTCTTCAATTGCTTTCTATGTTCATCCTCTTATTGAATTCAGTCATAATGTTTTTCCATCCGTCTCTAGATAAACAACTATTTGGTCTATTTCCTTTTCGAATTTATTCTTTACATAACACTATGAACAAAAGATGAGCATCGTCACTCCATTTAGCAGAACATTTTCCAAGAGCATTGCTATTTTGGGTGCCTTGATCTCCGAGAATGGAAATGCCATTGTCCATTAAAAGCTATAATCAATAGTTGACATCAATTCACACACTTGATAATAAAAAAAAATACAAGATATGACTTGAGAAAAGGGAAAACATAGAATGTGTGCCCTTATTCAAACACTTCTAAAATGTGCGGTAAAAAAATTAGGTTGTGTTCAAAGAAAGTTCAAACTTATTTTACATAACACTTATTTAACCATGAAATTTATCAAATCATTTACGTAAAACCTAGGATGCAAAATATCTCAAAAATCCTAAAATCTGTGTAAATATAGAGATCCCAGAACTAGCACACATAAAAAAGAGATGTATTCATAACTTTAAGATAATGAAAAAGTCATGTAAAACAAAATGTGTAGAAAGAGAATAGAGTAGTAATTACTAAAGAGAATACATACCTATACGAAGATGATGAGTGGCAACCAGGAAGCTATGAACTGGGGAGAAATGGAAAAAGTAGTGGCTATGCAAAGTAACGGGAGAAGATATATAAAAAATATATATAATCTATATAATTATTTGAAAGTATGAAGGGCAAGGTAGTACATTTGATGACTAATGTGATTAACTTTTTTCTCCTCCAGAAAAAAAAAGTTGGGGTTCAAATTTTTTTTTAGCTTATAAGTGGGGGAAAAAGTCCTTACATGCTTCTTTATTGAGTTTACCAAACACAAAGAAACCTTTCAAAGTACTTATAAACTAAGCCAAACATTAATGAATGAGCTACTATTTTCTACCACAGGCTAACAATCCAAGGCAATAATTTTTTTGAGCAAATGATAAAAGTTCAAATTAAGACACTAAAAAAAAGTTCAAAAGTAAGGACTTCAATACACTCATGGAGTTCACCTCAAAACATCTAGAGTTCCCTCATCTATGGTTGGGCTCAAGTGTCCTTTGGAACAAGAGATATTGTGTGATATCATGGGGGATGGCTTGCCTTAAAGCAACCCCATTAACAAATTGTGAGAGACATATAAGAAGTAGTAATATGAATC
Organism: Pontederia crassipes; assembly: GCA_030549335.1. Lineage (NCBI taxonomy): Eukaryota > Viridiplantae > Streptophyta > Magnoliopsida > Commelinales > Pontederiaceae > Pontederia > Pontederia crassipes. Next base: position 22,922,397 of record CM060183.1, read on the forward strand.
ATAGAGGTCTTGTCTTTTGAGAACTCCATCGCACGAAAAATAAATTATGATGAAGAAGTGAACAAAAGAACAAGAAAAAAATATTTATAGGCGAGATGAAAACACTAGATTTACATCAAACAATAAACTCTCAACTTTTAAGAGATAACTATGTTATGTAGAAGTTAGTTTGTACAAGCAATTGTTAAGTTACAAAGAGTTGATACATTGCCTCATATGTAATTTATTTTCTCTCTTCTTTCAATTAGGTCTTTCACATGAAAAATGGTTTTACCAATGAGCTTCTCAGAGTATGAACAGTATATCAAATCCAATGACAATAACAATTTTAAAGTCACATGTGATGGTTAACTTTTTAAAACATAAAGTTGTGGGAAAATAACATATTTTTTATATTTAAAGTTACATCTACATCTAGGTAAAATAGATAGAAGGGATATCATTATTATTATTTGAATTGCAAAAAAGGGTATTATTGAGCCATCCAATAACTAATCTTTTTCCATTTATATTGGAGCATAGTGTTAAACCTTTGGAAAAAAGAAATCATTGATACTACATTTCTCCCTTTTGCTCATGCTATCTTTTGACAAGTAATTTCGGAAATTATTTTGATCTTAGACCATAACATTGCCTACTATAAAGGAGAACAAAAAATGAATGGTATAATGATATCCAGAGTAGGCATATTAGTAAAATCATTTGACTATACGAGCCATAAGAGACTGTTTGCAAAAGCAAAAGCAAAATTGTAGGCACGATTTGCATTCAAATGATAGCCTGCTCAAGTTGCTTCCCGGAATTTACAGAGCTTAACTTGCACATGAAACTTAGAATCCAGATCCCTTGACATCCGTATAAACATCCTTCCACATGAATGTATGCATTTATAAAACATGGACATATAATCTTAGCTATATTGAACATTAACGGATTCACTAAGATGTAACAAGTGGGATTTGTTTTCTAAATAATAATTAATCTAATTATACTAAATGGTCAAAATGATGCACTTGCTACAATATTGTTAAGCATTAAACAGAAATTTTCTTACTAGATCACATTTTCTATTGTCATTTCGAAACTCTGTTTCCATTTTAATTTTTTTATTCTTTCATAAAATAGGAATTTTTGTTTGGTTTACCATTTTCATTTTTGTGTTTTAGGGGAAAAAATAAAAGTTGAACAACTAGTTGTTGTAGCATGTGGGCTACTGTACAGCATGTGCAAGGATCAAAAGTTTTGAAGAAAAAAGTTAAACAGATGTGTCTATATTAACTCCTAATGATTAAACTACAGGCATTTATAAGGTGCATTTTCAAGTTTGCCACCACATATTTTATTCTGATTCCTGACTTTTACTTCTTAATTTTATTACATGTAAAAAAGAAGCCAGAGAGTATTATTCTTTTCCTTTATGACTATTTCCATAACAAGTGACATGGGAAATGAGAAAAAGGACTTTCCTTCTTGATTTATTTTTCCTCGTTATAAATTATATCTATAATATGTGGAATATGAATAGACTAATAATAAGAAATTTACAACTTAACTTATAATAAATGCAAAACTCTGCTATGATAACAAACTTAATTATACATTCTAATTACTAAACAAGGCCTACTTTATGATCTTGCATGTGCATATAGAAATTGCATAAGATCATTCTTAACAAAATACAACCACACCTTGGATAGTAGATTGTTAGAGCTCAACAAATAACAAACATATAACAGATAATGAAAACATGAGAAGAAGCATAGACGAAGCGAGAGTATATATTTGGGTGTAATTAAAATATATACAAATGGTTAATAATTAAAAAAATTGGTAAGGGCCAAAGCCCCTCCGAGCAAGTGTAGCTCCATTCCTAAGAAGAAGGTAAATGAAGGAGATTAGAAATAAAACAATTCGGCAAGCAAAGTACGAAGGGATAAAAATGTAAATAAATATATACAAGATTTGCATTTTAATACATGCAATATAATCAACTTTGATATCATGTAATAATTAATATGTAACAATTTTGATAAAGATGTAACAAAACTATTACAAGACATATAAATAACAAGGATTGCGAAAAGAACAATTATCTCGGAGCAAAAAATTAAACAAAAAATAGAAACTTTGAGTTGCTCGAAAACCCCTTTGCCTTCTTAGTTTTCTCTTCTTGAGTTGTCTATTCTCCCTTTTTCTTTTTCACACATTAGAAATAAGGCAAAGTTGTGAGATTTCTGGAGAGACTAACAAAAGAAATTAAAGACAAGAGAAGCTAATTTTTAGAGTCGTGTTTAAAAATTAACCGCTCGTCTTCTTGTCTTCCAGCAACTACATAGTGTAGGTTGTAATAGTAGGAAGTAGGAAGATATAAAACCCTAAACAAAGGAAGGAAAAATCTTAACAAATGAACCCAATATTGGATAAAATGTGCAAAAGCCGCACAATGTGGCCTTAAGTGTTTTTGCACGCGGAATCTACAAAGCCAACTCTAGCATTCGTGTTAGGGCTTCACAAGTGTGGGATGGGCTACATCGATGCTCTTGTTGATCTTCTCTTTGATTCTTGTAATTCTTGAAGTTATTCCCTACGGCCCTTAAGAGTCCCTTCATCAGATCACCAAGTTTTTTCAAGAAAGACTAATTTGATATTCTTTTGAAAAAGTTTTTTGCTAAATTTCCTAAGTTTTCACTACTGAGGAGAAAAAGCAAATGAAATCATATTGTGAAGGATGGAAGAATCAATGGGTAAATTGCAAGTTCTTATGAACCAATAATTTATGGTCATTAATGAAAATTTTCATACTGTTCGTGTAAACATAAGTGCATTAGATTGAAATTTGATGATTTGAATAGTATATTAAATGATACTTATATACAAGTGATTCTAATGGTGATCTTAATGTTGGAGACGATGTTTCAAGCTATTGTATGGGAAGCATGAATTCTATTGCCGGTATTGGTAATGTTAAAATGGAACTCTCTAAATTTGTTCAAAAATAATGCTATGGAATGAATTTTCAAGGCTGAACAATTTTTAATTTTTTATATTATTTTTTAAGGATCTAAGATCGCAATGGTCTCTTTGGTTTTTGAAGGAGATACACAACAATAATACATATGGATGCATCAAAATAAGTGAGTTCTTGGATTTATTTTGTGAAAGCTCTAGAAATAAGGTTTGTCCCATCAAAATATGATCCTAAAAATTTAATGCAAGCTTATGGGATGGTCAAGTTTTAGGAGGAAAAGTTGGGGAATGCACTGGATGATTCAAACTATGCATATTCAAGGTCGTCATATTCGATAGTTTTCAGAGTATTATAATTTTCTATTTCTTTTTAGTGCACTCCTAGTTCTTCAACTACTGTTATGGCTAACTCGGTTGCATTATCGAAATGTAGTATGCTTATTAAATAGTTGTCCCATGCAAAAATGATGCGCAGAAGAAAAAACTATCTATGCTATGTCTCATCATAAACTTGAAAAGGTAAGGTTCACTCATATAAATGCTTACAGATCCTCTTGTCAAATGATTATTAGTCAGCTGGATTAAAAAACAAATAATATTCATTTTACAATCAAAGATAGTTTAGATAAAATATTGAATAGTATTTTTTATGGCAATTTCATTTGTTCCCAAATAGCCAACCTATGAATGTACAACTCTACAGTTCATTTGAAATTATGTATGACCATAAACCACAAACAATTTTAGCTCTTAGAGACTAGTCACAAGTTAAATATGTGAAAGCTGGGCTTAAGATTATAGATGAAGTATTGAGATTTTTAAAGAATAGTATGATCCTCCCCCTAAAATCAAATCATTTGTTGATCAATATATAGTTGACAAAGTACACAAAGAAGTAGAATTCCTATCTGTGAAGTTCAAACCTTCCGATCAAGGGCCATTTGTCAAAATAGTCAGTCGTATATTATCTAAGCAATTTTATGGTCATTTTCCTTTGTCTAAAAAAATTAGGACTATCAAGAGGCAAATCCAATCTATCAGATGGAATGCAACAAAAGAACCTAGCAGTAGATGCCTTTAGGTGTACTTGAATTTTTTTTATGAGTTCTCATCCTCATTTGGACCTCAAGGATGAGGTCATTTCTTCATTGAAAGGAAAATTATTACAACTCAATAAATAACGAAAACATAAAAAGAAGATTATGGAATGAGATTACAAATAAGGAAGTTCTGCAAGAAAAAGACAAAGAAATAAAAATGTAAATAAATCTATATAAGGTTTACATTTTAACACATGTAACAAAATCAGCTTTGATATCATGTAACAATTAGCACACAACAATTTTGATAGTCATGTAACAAGACATATAAATAGCGAGGGCTGAGAAAAGATTATCTCAGAGTCAAAAATTATTTCACAAATTACAAACAAGGCAAAGTTGTAAGATTTTTGGAGATATTAACAAAAGAAACCGAAGACAATGAGTCAAAATTGATTCTTACAATCATGTTTGAAGGTTAGTTGCTTGTATTCTTATCTTGCATCAATTGTTTCTAGTAATTATATAGAGTGGGCATTAAAAGAGGAAAAGTAGTAAGATCTAAAACCCTGAACAAATGAAGGAAAAATCTTACCAAATGGACTTAGTGGTGGATCTACTGAAAATGTGCAAAAGCAACACAATGTGGCCTTAAGTATTTTTGTAGGCAAAGACTACAAAGCCAACCATGTCGCTGGTATTAGAAGGCTACGACACGAATGGGCTTCATAGGTGTGGTATGGGTTATAACTGTAACATGACATAAAAAATTACATAGAGTGGGCATGAAAGGTTGAACTAGCTTTTTTTAAGCTTCAATTTTGTGATGAGTCTCACGCCATTGATGCAAGACATATTATACATATTTATTTCATATCATTCGGTCTATTTTTCATAATTTTATTCTATCATTATCATATATAAACTTTTCCTCATTTTTAATTAAAACTTTCAAAGAATTAGTTGGTATCTAATTTCTTATTTTTATTTCTGCAACAGCCAACACGGTCCACGTTATTTCAACACAGTCTGCGTTGAGCAACACGGTCTGCGTTATTCCAACACGGTCCACGTTGAGCAACACGGACCGCGTTTGCTAGCAACAGAACCCATGTTTCCTTCAACATGGTCCATGTTAGCCAGCAATCACTATATTTTCAAAATCTGAGAGATTGGGCGAAAATCACTCTAACAATATATAAAATATACCTTGTTATTAGTAGCATGATTCATGTTATTAATTTTGTCAGATTTCCTCAACCAAATCATTATATTTTGATTCATGCGGCATTGATGACACGATTCACGTTGATTCTCAGGAGGCAGATGCATTTTTAACTATAAAAAGGGTTCCATATCACCTCACTTAAGCATCCAAGTCTAGAATTCAAAATCCATTGCAAAGGCAAGAAGAGAGAGCCTCTAGTCGTCTACTCGGTGGAGATTCTTCCAGAGGAGTTTAAATAATTTTAAAGAGATTATTTTTCTTTTTTATATATTTTAATCTCTTGTTCCTTCTCTCTACTGTTTCTCTATCTATGTAATAGAGTTTTAATTAGGATCCATTTATGTTGGACTTTGTTAAATCGTTGAATAAGATTTACTATTCTGAATTTTCTGAATATGTATGTTGAATATGAAATGTTGATTTTCTGAATATGTTCTGAGTACTCGATTTTAACCGATTGGTATTATTAAGATTTATTCTTTTGACCTTTCTCAGATTATTGATCTTTCGATAAGTATTTCATATTCTATCTTTATTTACTCGGTTGAGATTTAGAGATTTATGAATTATTAACTCACTCGATTGAGATGTTTTTGAAATAGGATTACATCGGTAAGGCATCTCATTAAAAGTTAGTTAGAGATTGATTCGATTGAACTTTCTCTCTCTAATATTGAGATAAAATAGTTAGAACATTTAGTTTGAATCCTTTATCTTTTTTTTCATCCTTTCCACCAGATTATTCGGATTTGTTTTAGATCTTACATTCAATTATATTATTACTCTCATCTTATTTGAACATTTCTAATGTATAAATTTTGGGATTTTAGACTGGATCAACTATCTTCTTTGTTTTATTTGAACCAAATATTATTTGTTTTCCTCATCTAATTAAATTATGATAAAAGATAAAGATAGACTAGTTCTCGTGGGTTTGACACTCTTCTCACTCTTTATTACTTGATTCGACCTAGTGCTCTTGCTAATATTTGCGCTATACAAAATTATCGCATCAAGTTTTTGGCGTCGTTGCCGAGAACTTTTTCTATCTTTTTCTTACTTGATTGAGTCTTAAATATTTTGATTTATCTCCTTTTCGTATGGCTCGTTGAAAATAAAGGGCCAAGTTTTCTTTTTCCACTCGTAAACAGAGTTTTTTTTAGAAGACGACATGTGTCGATATTTTTGAAACGGACCGTGTCGTCCATACACGAGCCAAATTTGTTTCCTCCTCTTTTATACTTTTGTGTTGTGCTAATACTGTCCACGTCGTCCATACACGGCCCGCGTGCGCTTCATTATTTTCGATCCCCAAACGGACCTCTTTGGAGAACGACTTGTGTCGATATCTTCAAAAATGGTCCGCGTTTCATAAAATAGACCACGTAGTTTGCCACGCTTTCTTGGACACAGACCGTGTTTCTCTATACATGACCCAACTTCACTTTCTTATGTGACTTTTGTGGGGCGACAAGTGTCGACTTTCCTAAAAAGCAAAACGGTCTGCGTTCTCATTTCCCTATTAACTTTTCTTTCCTCTCTATTATTCGGGTCGCTCTCTGAAACCTTTGAGTGACACAACATTAGAAGTTTGAAGGATCCACTTCTCTTTGATCTTGAGATACAAAATTTTGTTCAATTTTTAATGGCAAAAAAGAACAAATCTAATAAACAACCCATGTCATCTGGAAATATCAACAAAATAACTATCGAGGAAGAAACACAACTTGAAGATCCTTCAATATCAGAAATTATCCAAGTTGGTATTAATCTACCTAATAAAAGTTACAACAAGGGGGCTCAACAATTTTCATCAAAAGATATTTCAACTGACCCATTATCCTTGCTTACACATATGACAGGCATGCTAATGAATAAATTTTCTATGCAGGAAGAGTACATTCAGAACATGGAGAATCAGATTACTTAACTGACACAACACAACACAAAGATAGATGTTGCCATCAATTTATCAACTGAGTCAATAACTAAATTAGAGGACATGTTTAAACAATTCATATATGCAATTGATAAGAGATTTTCTTTATAGGACCAACTCATCCATAATTTGGAGATTCACTTGACGCAGCTAAAAGATCAAGCTAAGGTTCACGATGAGATTTCACCTTCATCGCATCCACTTGAGATGCAACAAAGGTTCGATGATATGCAGACCAAATTTCTACTACTGGAGATGAAAGTAGCAAATTTATCTTCTTATTTGGCCCAATCTCAAAAGGCAAGAATTTTAGGTAGGCCACCAATTTTCATGTGTCCTTATCATCATCGAGAACTATATCAGAGACGATGAAAATCACGAAGATATTATCAACAAAAGACATAGACTACATAGTGGAGAATTACGAAGACAAGTCCATACATAATCGAAAATGGACAAGACCGAGAGAGGAGCTCAACCTTAAAAGTACCATCTACCACCATTACCGCATCTTCAAATATAGCACTACAAAATGAGGTGATCGCAATACCGGCATCATCATCAGCAAGAACGACATCACGACTCACGACTCACGAGCACTAATGTCATCCAAAGAATGACGACCACAGAGTCCAATACTAGAAATTGCAAAATCTCAAATCAAGGGTAAGGTAAAAATTACAGAGATGACTCGCCAAAAATTGGTGATGGTTGGATGCGTGTTCACTCACATTCATTGATTCTCACCATGATAAACGCATCATAATCACATAATTCAGATGAGATTATTCTTAATTGCAAAATTCGTTCATGATCATAATTCTAATACTTTTCTTAGGGATTTTTTTCTATTTCAGGTCAATTTAGTTTTTTTTTAAAATAATTTTAGTTGTTAGATTTAGGCACTCATTTCATAGATAGAGAATTTTGAAAAAAAATGACCAAGGTGCATTTTGATATGGCTTGTGTTTTCAACATAGACTAATCACTCGGCCTATTTTTGCAGAAAGTTCCTTTTCAGCATAATCCATGTGCTTCATGATTCAATTTTTTTTCAAAAATTGCACCAATAACCACATACCACATTTATGACACAGCTCAGACAGTCATTATAATTAATTGTATGGCAGCTGATGACCTTTTTTCGGCGACTCTAGAACCATCAATATTTGTGCTCCATCACTAATCAACACTTTGCCATCGTCATTTTTAAAATAATAGGTTGTGTCTCTGTGTTTATTAGTTTTATATTTCTTAAGTCATTATTTAGTAACACAACTTTATCCGACTAGGCTAGCACCGAGGACAGTGGTTAGTTTAAGCTTGAGAGAGTTGCATTAATGCATTTCTCATGTTTACTACATTCACATGTTTTATTATTTAGTAGTTGCAGTTTTTTCTTTATATGCATATCATCTAAAATCCAAAAAAAATTAATTTTTTTTAAATTTGTCATCAATTTTAAAAGACAACTTGTTGACTTATGAAATTCTACGTTGAAGTTTCTATCGTCTCATTGTCATAGTATTGGTTACTAGAAAAGTAGAATGATGCCAAATAGAAATATGATATCTTGACTACAATTTTTATTCAGCTTGCTTTTATTTTAATTAGATTGGATTGGAATAATCTTTTATTGAATGCTTTAAGTACTTCTTGAGCTTTTGAAAAAAAAACTTTCAAAGAAGTTGAATAAAATGAAATGTGTTATCTCTGACACCTTGATGTATTCGGGTCATTAGATCCGTAGGGGATTCTTGCCTGACGACCTAAGGCCAACTGGTTTGGGATCCATCGTTCGAAAATTTGTTACATGAACCACTTTGAGTAAGATGGATAAACACGCGAAAAAAAGAAAAAAAAATGTGAAAAAGTGCAATGAATAAGTCATGAATGTTTCTTTGGCACCTTGGTGTGTTTGGGCAATTATATCCGTAAGGGATTCTTGCTGATCTAAGGCCAACTGGTCTGAAAACCATCGATCGAAAACTTGCTACATAGACCACCTTGCGCAATATAGAGAAGCACATGAATGTTTGAATTGCTATAATAAAGAGAAAACTAAGCTCAACTTGTACTTATGTTTTCAATATTAATACTATTATATGATAATCTATACTTTTTTTTATCAAACTAAATCTAGAAATATTTAAATATGTTTAAGTGTCAAAAATTCTATGGGGGGGGACAAATCGCAAGATGAGAGATGCTTTGACAATGAACGTGCGAAATAGCATTATTAGAAAAGTATTAGTCATGAGGTGAAGTTTATGCTGGAATCATTTTCACTCAGTTCTTACTTTGAAACTTGTTTGAGGATAAGCAATAGTTCAAGTTTGGGAGAATTTGATGCATGACATTTTATACATATTTATTTCATGTCATTCGGTCTATTTTTCATAAATTTATTCTATCATATATAAACTTTTCCTCATTCTTAATTAAAACTTTCAAAGAATCAGTTGGTGCCTAATTTCTTATTTTTATTTCTACAGTAGCCAGCACGTTTCGCATTATTTCAACACAGTCTGCGTTGAGCAACACGGTCTGCGTTATTCCAACACAGTCCACGTTGAGCTGCACGGACCGCGTTGATTCAACATGGTCCGCGTTTGCCAGCAACACAACCCATGTTTCTTCAACATGGTCCATATTAGCCAGCAATCACCATATCTTCAAAATATGAAAGATTGGGCATAAATCACTCTAACAATATATAAAATATCCTTTGTTATTAATATCACGATTCGTGTTATTAATTTCCAGATTTTCTCAACCAAATCATTATATTTTGATTCGTGCGGCATTGATGACACAATTCACATTGATTCTCAAAAGACAGATGCATTTTCAACTATAAAAAGGGTTCAATATCACCTCACTTAAGCATCCAAGTCTAGAATTCAAAATCTATTGCAAAGGCAAGAAGAGAGAGCCTCCGGTCATCTACTCGGTGGAGATTCTTCTAGAAGAGTTTAGATAATTTTAAAGATATTATTTCTCATTTTTTTATATTTTTTTAATCTCTTGTTTTTTCTCCCTATTGTTTATCTATCTATGTAATATAGTTCTGATTAGGATCTATTTATGTTTGACTTTGTTAAATCATTGAATAAGATTTATTATTCTGAATTTTCTGAATATGTATGCTGATTTTAATACTTTGTTCTGAGTACTCGATTTTAACCGATTGGTATTATTGAGATTTGTTCTTTTAACCTTTCTTAGATTATTGATCTTTCGATAAGCATTTCATATTCTATCTTTATTTACTCAATTGAGATTTAGAGATTTGTGGATTACTAACTCACTCGGTTGAGGTGTTTTTGAAATAGGATTTCATCATTAAAGCATCTTACTAAAAATTAGTTAGAGATTGATTCGATTGAACTTCCTTTCTCTAATATTGGGATAAAATAGTTAGGACATCTAGTTTGAGTCATTTACCTTTTTTCAATCCTTTCCACCAGATTATTCGGATTTATTTTAGATCTTACATTCAATGATATTATTACTCTCATCTTATTTGAACATTTCTAACGTATAAATTTTGGGATTTTAGACTGGATCAATTATTTTCTTTATTTTATTTGAACCAAATATTATCTATTTTCCTCATCTAATTAAATTATGATAAAAGATAAAGATGGACTAGTTCTCGTGAGTTCGACACTCTTCTCACTCTTATTACTTGATTCAACCTAGTGCTCTTGCTAGTATTTGCGCTATACAAAATTATCGCATCGGCCATGAATGAGGGAGAAAAAAAGGCGAGAGAGAGAATAACGGTAAATTTAGTACATGCCCTCAAATTTTAACTTCTTCCCAACTTTGTTCTCAAAGTGTATCTAACTATTGACTTATTTCATCTACTCGTTTTACCTCCCCCCCCCCATAGTCCATTCTTCGATCGCCTCGCCTACGTGATGTCTCACATTATATTTCTCTCTTCTTCATGTGTGTCATGTGTCCGATGTGGCAAATCATCCTAATATAATAAATAAAAATTACTAAAAATATAATAAAAAAAATTAAATAAAAGGAGGGGCAATGCTCCCCTCTTTCATTGACAAACTTGTCGGCGTAGGGGGAGCGAGGTGGAGACGAGAGAGAAGGAGGGGGCGACCCCTCTTGTGTGTCGCGCATGAGTGATAGACAAGTGGCAGATGATCGCCTCCGCTGACTGTCGTCCCATCCTCACTAAGTAGCTGCCGGACGACCCGAACCTATAGACAAATGACAACCTCCTCAGCCTCAAGACATCATCTCTGGAATGACCCATCATCAAACTAGAAGGCCATTGTTGGAAAGGAATCCGAAAAGTTTGCATTATAACAACGTAAAAGTGCCTCTTTTTTCTTCATAAAAGAAAAAGATTCAACACAAAATTGACTACACATTGAATCGTGCTTGTCATTTCATCTGGCCATGGAAACTTTTGAGAGGAGGGTGGAGACTAGACAGCAAGAGCTGTAGGGGGGATCCAATGTTATCTTCTTCACAAAGGTAGCAGAGGATGCCGACCATGCAGACCGTCCTGGTGACGACCTTCTTGTTTGATGATGGGGTGCTCTGGAAGCCGATCCAAATTGTTATGTACTGACTTGACGGCGAGGGGTGTGTGTGCCCATCTGCGTGGCCACTCCCTGTATGATCAAGCTCCTGAACACCGACTTGGTATCGTCGCCATTTTCATCCTTTTCCATGTCTTCATGTTCCTCTACCATCAGACTCGACGGCGATGAGCTGGTTGTTCGAGGAGGCAATCATTTGCCCCTTGTGTGCGATGCCTGAGGGGAGCCAATGCCCCTCCTCCTCATGCCGGTGCTGCTCTACTCTCCCTCTTCCTCCGACGTCGATGAGACCGCCGACGAGAGAGGGGCGATGCCCCTTCTTTTTAATTTTTATTATATTGTTTTAATAGATTGTATTTATTATATTATTATACTATGATGTTTTATCACGTCAAACACTTGACACATGTGGAGGAGAGAGAAATATGACACATAACATTCACGTATGTGAGATGACAGAAAAATGAGTTATCATAAGTAAAAATGATAGTTGACGAAATAAGTCAAATAATTAAAAGATAGTCTAGTTACAAAGTAAGATGAGGGACATAATTAAAACAAAATAAAATTGAAGGACATTTACTAAAATTTGCCCATGTCCATGTGGAGTTAGGAGTTGTTTGGATAAGTTTATAAGTCACTTATAAGTTAGTTTAAAAAAATTTTAACGTTTGCTAATTTAAAATTTTGACTGATAAGGAGATATCAAATATACTTATAAGTTAAAAAAAACAGGGGAGGGGTAAAAAATAAGTCAGTTAGTTGTCTCACAACTAACTAGTTGTTATTAATAAAAGTAGTTTTATCCAAACGTGTAATTGTTTATTTTTAAAAATAAGTTTCAGCCAATAAAATACTTATCAGCATTTTAACTTATCAGTTATTCTGTATAAGCTAGCCAAACGGGCTCTTAGTCCCACGCAATTGATGAGGAAAAAAAAGGTGAGATATAATAGAGACCACTAATAATAAAATATTTAAAGTTATTTTATAATATTATCATTTATTTTTTTAAAAAATATTTATTGAGAAAATTTTAAGTTACTTATGTTTAAGCAGGATAAAAATATTTTTTATAAATATAAATTTAAATAATAAATAAGTCATTAATTAATTTACTGTTGCTTAATATTGACTTAATTAAAATATTACTCAAAGTTGTTAGTTTTATTAATAAATATAAGTCTATTATATAATTTTACATATATTAAATTTAGTAATGTTATTATTCTATTACAAATAATACAAAATTATATTACATTTTTATGATTTTTATATATAATAAATAGGAAATTAATTTTTCATTTTCATCCAAACTCCAACTAAACTAAACTATCAAATAATCTTTTAGTTGTCAATCATTGTTATCTGATCAATTAATTCTCAAAAACTAATAATAATTTAAGTTGTTGCATTCAAATACTACATAAATGTATTATCAAGTGTTGTATAATCATTGTGTCGACATATTTGTTATTATAATAAATAATGAGAGAATGATGCTCCTTGGATCTAATCAAAAGATAGGAATGACTCTTCAGCCATGAATATGACATTATAAAGTAGGAGTGAGAGACGATCAATTTAGTTAATTAACCGATAAGTAATTCAGTTAATTTCTTAAATCAAATAATTAAAATATTTTAACAACTATCCGAATGAAAAAAATCTCAACCGATTTCGATTAATCGAAAAAAATTGATTTGGAATTCACAGTTTGATCTGAAAATAAATATATTATATAGAATATAACTAGATTCACAAAATTAGAAGATATATTGAAATAAACAATAAATATGTATTGAAAATAAAAAAGGTATATACCAAATTCATATGCATACAATATTACAAAATATAAATAAGATAAAAAAATTCGTCAATTAAGTTTTTAATCAAAATTTTGATTAATTATCTGTAACCGATCGAATGAAATTGGTTGATAAAATTTTCCATTAATCAAACTGAAATTGACTTGGTAATTTGATTCCATTGATGGATTAAAAAATTGGTGAAACAGTTAAGCATGCTCACCCATAAAGTTGAAATATATGACTTGGGATAATAAAAAAAAAATTGGGACGAGCCGATCTCAATCAAGCTTAACCTAATAGGTCTAGATCGATTGGGCCCAAATAAAGATAGATCAAATGTCCAGCATGTCATATTTATCTGATTTCTTATTTTAATTTATTTATTATCATTTAGATAATTAGGGATGTAGAAATCTGAAAAATCTACTCAAACCTAATTAAAAAAATCGAATAAAAAAATAAATAAAAATTAGAAGATTGAATACGATTTATGTCAAATTTTTAATAGAGCGCAATCAACTCGCTAAAATTAAAGTTCCATTAGAAAAAAATGGTAGGAGTCGTAGGGCCCATTTTTATTTGTATAATTAAATTATAATAGATTGATTTTTAATTATTAGTATAATCAATTTTTATATAACTTAATATGTTATTATCATATTATTAAACTTTAATTTAATATTTACTATATTCAATATTTAGTTATAAATTATTTTAATCTTAATTTATGAGTATTATTCTACTAAAATATGGAATTAAAATAATCATCCAAAAAATCGATCCATTAGATTATGATTTTTTAAAATAATTTTAGAATATTTTTTTATAAATTTTAAAAAATAACATTTATTTTTTTGTAAAAAAAAAGTGATTCGATTCGAACCAATTTCACCAAGATGTTGATTTATCCATCTAAATCAATATGGTTAAGTCATAACTCATATTTTTTTTAGTTGTTATCATGAATTACCATGCAAGTTTCATGGAATCTTCCTCGTAAACCCATTTGTTTCTCTCTTGGATGGTTCATTAGATAGATAGATGGAGAAGAAGAAATGACTTATTATTGTTGTCGGTCGTGTGGATAAACGTTGGAAGAATATTTCTTTAACCTTATCATGAATGGAAGAACAAAACGAGATTGATGTTTTTAAGAAAGAACATACTTTTATTTCAGAACTTATCTCAGTACTTAACTGTGTGTGTATATATTAAAAAATTAAAAAATGTGTCACATCGTGTCAGGCTCGACGTGCTGTACCCCATACCGTGCTAAATACTCATAAACGGACCGGCATCCATCTCTACTAATTCCTTCTACCATAGAACCATGCACAGCCACCGACACAAATTGTGACGAAGTAGGAAGCGGGTAATATTTGGATTTTAAATTTTAATGAATGTAAAATATTTTTATTAAAAATTTTACTTACTATTTTATATCAGATAGAGCAATCATAATTGAATTAGTTAGATTAATAAGTCGATGCTTTGTAGTGTCGTGCGAATTAAATCATCGACACTGATTTTCAAACATCGGGACTGATCAAATAAACCATGTATAGCTCTAACATTTCGGAGAAAAAATATTGACATATAATAAAAATAAAAAAATAGAAATATTGTGATGGTTTGAAACGAAGACATAAAGTGTTTGAAGTTAAGTTTTAGAGATAAATGTCAATAATTTTATAATTTAAGGTTAAACCTATAATCCGAAGAAATAAAAAAGACACACTTAAAAGTACATCACCCACTTTCCCTCCATCATATCATTAAACTGAACAAAATGACATTGGGAGTATTGTGGTGTGTATTGGAAAATCATTCTAATTTAGATTCATGCTTATGTGCATATTTAATAAGCATCTTGAATATCACTTTGCATTATAGAGAAGAGCGTGGAGAGAGTATTCCTTTCTCAGGGGATCATTAAAAAAGATGGGAATTTAGTTCTACAGTAGAAATATTATATATAGTTCGCCGAGATAATAGATAAGGAACGTATATGCATACTACATGCAATGCAACTTAAATGCGATACAACTAAAGTAACCCACATGGCAACGTAATATACACCATGAAGTCATGCTTTTGCTTGCTTCTCTTCAGGCCAAAGCCTCACAGGTACTATATTGCTTTTTTCATTTAAAAAGACTATATATATATATATATATATATATATATATATATTTCTACTAGAATACTTATCGGAGTTCGAATTCATGACACTAATTTGAGCTAGGGGTGTTCATCGGTCGGGTCGACCCGTGAACCCGATCCGACCCGACCAACTCGAATTTTTTTATTTTTTAAACTTTTCTTTTTTATTCAAATTTATGCTTATATTTGATGTAAAAATTAAAATAAAATATTTTAAATGCAAAAATAATATTATACAATTAGAAAACTTATTTTATGATTTTAAAATAATATTTTTATATTAAATAAAATATAAAAATAATAAGAAAAAATAAAAAATTGAGTGGTCAAGTAATCCGACCCGATCCGACGGATCAAATTAGATCCGACCCGATCTGACCAAATTTAATCAAGTCAAATTTATTTACGGAACGAATTGGATTCTACCCGTTAACACCCCTAATTTAAGCATCATAATCGGGGGGCACACACTCGACTGCTTTGTTCATGATCTAAAATGGGGACGTCGAGGTTGCTCATGGGATGTGATCGATGGGCTCCGCTTTTGAGCTGCGTTCCAGCTAAAGGGAGGGCCATGCATTGCATCCCTTTCCGGAGCCAGACAAGTGAGTAGTTGGTCCTCTCAATAAAATAAATAATGACAAAAATAACGATTTCTACGTGAAGGGAATTGAGGACCTAGAGGTAAACAAAACAGAAATGGTAAAAAATGTGAATACAGAAAAAAAGGAAAAAAATGCCCAAAGGATGTGTCATGTGGCAGTTTATTTTGCTAATTCTTTTCATAATTATGTTGTTTTTTTTTTGCAGCACAAGATTCATTAAGCTATTTTACTTGATTTGCAAGGTTCTTCTATATATATAAAAAAGCAAAACAGAAAGCCATAAATGGTATCTCCTTGATATTACATTTGGGGAAGGGAAAAAAGAAAAGAGAAGCTACGTGTTAACCTCAAAAACGAGATAAAAAAGGCCATAAATATAAAGCCCAGCCCCATCTAAAGTCTAAACATACCAGAATTAGTGGAGCTAAAATAATTATATAAACTACGACATTACTCATTGCGGTTGCCGCCGCGTTCCATTATTTATTTTAAATTAAAGTATCGCACAGCGAACACCTGCTCCACCAGCTGCCCAACTGCCACGTACCCCTTCATAGCCAAAAAAGCTTCCTAAGAAATTTTCGAAATCATATGCCCGTGAAATTGCAAGCGGATCGCCTCGGGATGCGGCAAAGAACGCACCCTTCTTACCTACCATCCTACGCAGACCGTCAAACTCGGAACACGACATCGTCCAATGGTAAGATGCCGCGTCCCAAACCGTAGTCGTCCCTATAAAAGCACCGTACGGGGCGGAGCATGCGTCAACAGCTAATTTCGCGTACTTGTGCTGCTCTGCGCGCGCCGTGTCCTCGAGTGCCTCTGCCGCTCGCATTCACGTGAGCTTCGCGACGAGAGGGCGCAGCGCGAGGTGTCGCCAATCTCCCGCCGTGTCACTGCGTCCCACCCTCGTCGTCTTCGTATCGTCTCCGCTCTCGCCGTGTGCCTCATGGATGACGAATGGGTTCTGGTGCGCGCGCCGGACGAACCGGACGTGGCCTCATGGTTGGCCGGCGGAGGAGAAGCCGGAGCAGAGGAGGAGAGGGCCCTCAAGGTGGTGTTCGCGGCGCCGGCGACGCATTGGACTGACGCCGCGCCCATCGGGAACGGCCGTCTCGGCGGCATGGTCTGGGGCGGTGTCGCCTCCGAAACCATTCAGCTCAATCGTACGCATTCTTGTTTGCAAAGTGTTTGTTCCCTTCCTCAAACTTTCGTCTCCTCAAACTTCTCGTTCATTGTCTTTGGATCTGTAGATGATACGCTGTGGACTGGCGTGCCTGGGGACTACACGAACCCCAATGCTCCCGCCGTGCTTGACAAAGTCCGGAAGCTCGTCGACGACGGAGACTACGTTACCGCCACCGAGACGGCGAAGGACTTGCAAGGCAATTCGCCGGATGTATGTATAATGCACCAAAATATATCTAGTGAAATCTGGCGTCCTTTTGTTTTTACTTGTTAATGTGTTATTTGCTCAGTAAATAACACTTTGTTAATGACAATATTTCTTCTTACCTGTTCGTCAGTTCATCTCGTAATCTAATTCTGTTTGATTGATATGAAGGCCTACCAACCTCTTGGAGATATAAATATAGAGTTTGGAGATTCAAGTGGTACTGTGGCGTACAGTGATTATGTAAGAGAGATTGATTTGAGAACTGCAACTGTGAATGTCAAGTATACTGTAGGAAATGTGGAATTCACAAGGGAGCACTTCTCCTCCAATCCACATCAAGTGCTTGTGACGAAGATTTCATCGAATCTTGCAGGCTCTCTCTCTTTTACTGTGTACTTGGACAGCAAATTGCACCACCATGCTGTTGCAAATGCATATAATCAAATTATTATGGAAGGTTCTTGTCCTGGGAAAAGAGGGAATGAATCTGAAAATCCAAGTGGAATAAAATTTTCTGCCGTTCTCAATCTAAACATTGGTAATGGTAAAGTCCAAGTGTTAGATGATAGGAAACTGAAAGTTGTCGGTTCAGACTGGGCTGTTCTGCTTTTAGCTGCTTCTTCCTCATTCCAAGACCCATTTACCAAGCCTTCTGATTCTAAGAAGGACGCTTCATCTCAAACCTGGGAGATAATAAATAGAGTTAAGAGTATGCCGTATGCTCAGCTATATGCCTATCATCTGGATGATTATCAAAGTCTATTTAATCGTGTTACTCTGCAACTATCAAAAGATTCATTAAATATGGCTGATGAACAAAGTTCCTCCAGTCCAATCCAGTCGGAAGGGAGAATGCCAAAGCCTATGCAGTCTGGTTCTTCAATTATATCGGCAGCTGACAGAGTCAAATCTTTCAAAGATGATGAAGACCCAGCTTTTGTAGAACTTCTCTTTCACTATGGCCGTTACCTGCTCATCTCTTCTTCGAGGCCTGGAACTCAAATATCCAGTTTGCAAGGAATATGGAACAAGGACACCCAACCAGCATGGGAGTGAGTTCCTTTCTTTCTTTTTATTTCAAATTTTATACAAAATAAGACTTTTGCATGCTATTTAGTGAGCTCATTTTTGCTATAGTTTACTTCTTTCTCCTGATGATAGGTTCATTATTTCATTTATTTGCTTCACTTCTTTCGTCATTTTATATGCATAGTGGTTTCTCTCATATGCTTGCTCCATGCCAATCTTTCAGTGGACATATAAACTTTTATGATTAGAGCAGACAAAAGATTCCACGAAAGGAATTCAATTAGTTGAAGGCACAATGCCGATAAAGTGAAAGTAAAGGTCTAGTCGATGCCTATTTACCTGCCTGTTGTAGTCTTTAATGACTAGAGGCAAATGCTTAAGTTCATACTTTAACTTGATTGTCAAATTTATAATACATTAGATTTTGTATTCATTACTTCTTGGTCTTATAGAAATGAACTTTAATCAAATAATCTCCCAAGTACGTAGAAATTTGTCTGCTCAACTTTGCTTAGTTAGGGAGCTCACAACTTCTTTTCTTCCTCAGTGCAGCACCACATATGAACATCAATTTGCAAATGAATTATTGGCCATCCCTTACTTGTCATCTCAGTGAATGCCAAGAACCTTTGTTTGACTTTATTGCTTCTCTTGCAGTCAATGGGAGTAAAACTGCAAATGTAAGATTCTTTTTTCATTTATTACTGCTTTTTCTCATTTTTAGAGTGAATTAAGGCTTCCAATATCAGAATCCACTATATATGATTCATTAATCTGTTGATCTACATTATGTTCATAAGTATGTTATGTATTTTAAATCATTAAATGGATGCATAATCAATATGCACGTACAACTTATCTTATAGTCAGGGAAAGTATTAAGCTTTATCCAGTGCAATACTTTGCTTGTCAAACTTGAAGGGCTTGCACTTCTGTTTATCAGTTCCCTTATGGTCAGCATAATAACTCTCCGAGACTGGAAATTATGAGATCATTGACTTTTTGTAAAGAATCAAAAGATCATATTGTCTTTCATTTCTTTTTAGGGGTCCTTTTGTTGTGGTTAATGCACAATTTTGCATAAAAGTACTTTTATGATTGCCATGTGCATTTTGTTCTGCTGGCTGAAATATGGATATTATTGTATTTTATGGGCCTTTCCTAAAAAAGTATCTAGCCATATGGCTATGAATATAATACATATTAAAAGTTTTTTCTGCGACTCATTATGCAACAAAGAGAACTTCCAATGCAATCCTACCATACTTTGGTGCTTTTTCCATGCACATATTAGGGTCATACCTTACTTTCACTCTTTTTTTCTTCCCATTTAAATCACTAATTGTTCATTAAGGTGCAGAAATTGATTAGTATCAGATTTTAGCATCAACTGTTGTTGTAGCAGGTTAATTATGAAGCAAGTGGCTGGGTGGCACATCAAGTCACTGACCTTTGGGCAAAGACATCACCTGATAAGGGAGATCCTCTCTGGGCTCTCTGGCCAATGGGTGGGGCTTGGCTTTGTACACATCTGTGGGAGCACTACCTCTTCACAATGGATAAAGTAAAGTTTTTGGATTTGAGTTCTCAAGTCATTTTTCTCATTATATGTTTATTCATTAGTTTTGAAATTATAAGTTGATCATCAGCCAAATTATAATTCCTGATTATTTCTTTTCTGAATGTCCACTTAATTCGACTAACAATGGCATGTCATGTTTTTTATTATGACATATTTGGGACATATCTTATAACAAATGATACATCTCAGGCTAGCTATGGTACTACCGTTTTTGTAGGCATTATGCTGATTCCTATCCAAGAATTACTATCATGACAGAAGTTTATATAAAATTTGAATCAAACCAAGGATGAAGCTCTTGTTATATCAAAAACTTATGAAGCAAGCCCTTGTGGTCACCCATTTAGATTTTGATGTACTTTTCTTAAAGATCCAGGCATATAGACATTTCTGTCTTGTAATTGTGCTTTCAAACTTGCCTAAATTTTGCAGATACGCACCCATGACTCAATTATTAATATATATGTATTTTAATTTTCTCATCTTTCCTGACCTTTCCTTGAGATGCTTTCAGAAATAGTATATAAAGCGACTGATTGAATGACACTTTCCTAAAATAATTAATCAAATTGTGTTTACTGATGAGTATTTTGGACATACACAGGGTTTTCTAAAAAACAAAGCATATCCTCTTCTTGAAGAATGTGCTTCCTTTCTGCTGGACTGGTTGATAGACGGGCGTGGGGGCTTTTTGGAAACAAATCCTTCCACCTCTCCAGAACATAATTTTATTGCTCCTGGTAAAAATAAGCCTGCAAGTGTTAGCTATTCATCCACTATGGACATGGCTATCATAAAAGAAGTATTTTCTGCAATTACTTCTTCTGCTCAAGTAAGTAACCCAGAGCCAGGCAACAGCACAAGTATGTGTTGCAATTTAATAGCTTAATCATTCTATATTCCATTTGAATAACCTTTTATGGGTTTAGATACTAGGGAAATCTGATAGCAATGTTGTTGTGCGAGTAAAGTCAGCATTGTCAAAGTTGCCTCCATACAAAATTGCTAGGGACGGTTCATTGATGGAATGGGTAATCGAGTCTAACAAAGTTATTTCTGTGTAACTTGTTTTTCTTCTATTATCATACAAAAAACTTTGATATTGTTGCAGCTCCCATTAAACTTGACAGTGGGATGTTCAATATTTGGCAGGCACAGGATTTTGAAGACCCAGAAGTGCATCACCGTCATGTGTCACATCTGTTTGGTCTTTTCCCAGGTCACACCATATCAATGGAGAAAACTCCTGATTTGTGCAAAGCTGTCGACAACAGCCTTTACAAAAGAGGTTTGTGCAGGGATTTTTTTCTGAACGAGAAGTACATCCTCATTTACCAAGCAAGCTAAAAAAGCCTTTAATGGATGCATTGTGATTTAACTATAGAACATGCCATGGTTTTAGCTGATGATAACCTAACAAGGGGCTTCTTTTCAATCCTTAAACTGGTTCCAGAACACCATATCGTCAATATAATAATGAGCAATTGAACATCTATTTTCTGAAGTAAAAAACAGCTTTGGCTTTTTTCCATGATAATAATGCCTCTATCTTGGGAATGAAGTAAACTGCATAGAAATGTACTTATCTAGTTTCAGACACAGTGAGTATTATCATTCAATACTGCATGATTTTGTTGGTGCTTATGCTTTCTAATTTCTATTAACTGTCTAGTTTGCAATCATGTTGCAATGCCCTTCATTTTGCTAACTTGTTAAACCAAAGGCCTGTTTGATTTGGAATGAAAGGAGGAGAAACGATGAAAAGATAGAAGGGAGAATGGATTCTTAATGTTTGGTTGAATTTAAGTTGGAGGAGAATGGGGGTGAAAGTCCAAAAATGAGGTATTTTTGGACTTTCACCTCCATTCTCCTCCTCTTCATTCTTCTCCAACACTTCATTTTTCTTTCAATCCCAAGTTTGAATAGAAATGAAGGAAAATTATACTAACACATATTTTCATCTTTAGCCATATAAACTAAACATATATTATATATATAAAAGATAATATCATTTAAATAAAATTATCATTTAACATTTATTCTCTTTCCTTCTTTTTTTTGAGAAGGGAAAGGATGACCACCAGAGCTTACGGTTGTCATCCACGTATATATATATAAACGAAGAGCTGAAAACTGGAGTCCACGAACCCGTGCCTGGACCACCAACCTCAGACCAAGACTCCACAATGGTGGCCTCGGGATGTGTCGCCAGAGCCCATAGCCGAGGAAAAGAGACCGCAAGAGGGCTGCCAGGATGCCACTCATGACGCTAGAATGAGAAATCCTCCCCCGATCCGAGCATGGGGTTCATGAACGGGCGCACCACAAGGAAAAGGGCTGCAACACCACGCCAAAAGGATGAGGCCCCCTGCGGTAGAATGGGCCTAGACTCCCAGGACAAGTCCCGACCATAACAAGCGAGAAAAACCTCCTGCCAGAGATTGCGGTCAGGCCCCATGATCCGTCCCACCCACCGGACAAGTAAAGCCCGGTTGGTGAGGCATAAGTCCCGAATGCCTAGACTGCCCTGAGATGTGGGCCTGCAAATATCTTGCCAAGCCACTAAATGAACTCGACGCTCCGGATTGGTCCCCTGTCAAACAAATCTGCTCCTTAATGTATCAATCCGTCTCACAATTTGCGCAGGCATCCTGAAGACCGACATGAAATATATCGGTAGAGCAGAAAGAACCGAACGAAGCAAAATGAGATGCCCGCCACGTGATAATAGCCTCGAACTCCACCCCTAAAGACGATGCTGCAACCGCTCAATGATCGGGGTCGAACCCCGTGAAGTAGTGTGGCGGTCGGAGAGCGGGAGGCCAAGGTATGTAATCGGAAAAGTATCGACGGCAGTATGAAGCTCCCCTACACAGCCATCCGCCTCCTCCGTGCTCATGCCGAAAGATATAAATGAAGACTTAACATGATTGATTTGAAGACCAGAAGCCTCCCCAAAAAGCTCCACCAAAATGGCAACCCGTCTGGCCTCCAGCACTGAACCCTCCACAAAAAATATAGTATCATCCGCATACTGAAGCATAGGAACCAAACTGCCGGCGAAGGCCCTAAGCAAGCTGGCCTGACAAGTGACCTGAGCACATCTAGCAAGGCCATCAGCAGCAATCACAAAAAGCATAGGGGCGAGAGGACAACCCTGCCGAATGCCCCTTTCCTTCTTTTTATACATATTTTTGGACTTTCACCTCCTCTTCATTCTTCTCCAACACTTCATTTTTCTTTCAATCCCAAGTTTGAATAGAAATGAAGGAAAATTATACTAACACATATTTTCATCTTTAGCCATATAAACTAAACATATATATATATATATATATATAAGATAAAATCGTTTAAATAAAATTATCATTTAACATTTATTCTCTTTCCTTCTTTTTAACAAGAGTAATTCTACTCTTTTTAATTACTTCATTCTACTCTATTTTCTTTCTATATTTTCTTTTTCCCTTCTTTACCTTTCCTTCCTCTTAACGAGGTTTGAACCAAATATACCTTAAATGTTGACATCTTTATCAGGGGATGCTGGCCCAGGATGGTCTACCACATGGAAGATGGCTCTGTGGTCTCACCTTCACAATAGTGAACATGCATACAATATGGTCAAGCAATTAATCGACTTGGTAGATCCTGATCATGAAGCTGATTATGAGGGAGGCCTATACAGTAACTTGTTTACAGCGCACCCGCCATTCCAAATTGATGCCAATTTTGGGTAAGCCATGCCCACTTTAACTAAATGAACTTCAGATATCACTTCAACACTAGTTTCACGAAAGAAGTATTTTCCTTAAATTGGCTTCCACATTCATATGGTTGTACTACTGTAACTACTGTTCTGTTTCAGTTTCACAGCAGCAATTGCAGAAATGCTTGTTCAGAGCACTGCACACGACCTATATCTACTCCCTGCCCTTCCAAGAGATAAATGGCCGTATGGTTGTGTCAAAGGATTGAAGGCTCGAGGTGGTGTGACAGTAAACATATGCTGGAAAAAAGGAGAGCTTCACCAGACCTGGCTCTGGTCTAAGAATCAGTACTCAACCAGACTGCATTATAATGGAAATGTCGTCACTGTTTCTCTATCTTCTAGCAACATTTACAAATTCAATCAGCATTTAAAATGCTTGAAGAGATGCCCTCTTCCGGAAGGAGTTCTCTGATGCTACATCAAGTGCAATCCAGAGAGATACAAAAAACAAAGAGAGCGCAACAATTTTGTATGTTGGAAAAATTACGAAAAGAAAGGTTATCCTTTTATGAAAAGACTACGCCGAAAAAGACTACGCCGAGAAACTTTTAAATTAATCTTTTACACAACTTTTTCCGAAAATAGATTTTGCGCGTTCAGATTCTTGTTTTTCACATTCTATGGTCATGCCAGAATTTCAAAAATAAGAAAAATAAGGTAAATGAATATTGCTTATGGTGATGTGATTCAATGAAATTATTTCATATGACGATGTTAGATTGAATCACGCCACACTGTCACTCCTGCCCACTGAAGGACGCGCCCCGAGCGGGTGTGGCTATGCGCGCGAGGAGGCGGGCGTGGCCGGGGCGATTCTTACTCCTAGTAGGAATAGGAGTCATCCAACACTTCGAAGGTCCGACGAGGAGGGAGGAGCTTCTGGAGATGAAGACTTGGACTCCTATCGTGAGTAGGAGGACGAGCGCGTGGAGAAGTGCATGATCGGAAGGATTTCTACTCCTAGTAGAAATAGAAATTCGGACCTCTCCTAAGTCAAGTAGGACTTGGGCGCGGACGAAGCTTTCTTCTAGATCGGAGGGTCATTTGGAGATGAAGTCTTAATCATAGGAGGACTGAAGATGGGGAGAGGTTACAGGAAAACAGTCCTAGTCCTAGTAGGACTAGGACTTGTCCCGGCGGGCGGGCGCAACCCGGACATGGCAGGGCGCCAGGAGGATGGCCTGACCAGTTTGCCTTCAAGATGGACTTTGAAGGAATGCTGGCCGAATTCTTCTAGGATTTCTTCAAGATGGACTTCAAGGTTGCTGGATTTCTACTCCTACTCCAAGGAAGTTTTTCTAGAAAATGGCTTGCATGCCTAATAGGATTAGGTCCTTAACTTAGACTAAGAGTTGTTTCTCTTGGGCACTATAAAAGAACATGTAATCAAGGCTTGTAAGATCATCATGGACAATCTGAGATTGCTAAATAATATTCTCTAGTTTTTCTCTAAACTCTTAGCCTCCCTCTCTTCTTCCTGAGCGGGTGCTTCGTTGTGCATCCGGGGCGTGTACGGCCGGGGTCCAAGGCACGTCCAAACAAGGGCTGATCGGCGACCGAGCAGGGTTCGTCGTGCCGCACGTCTGGTGTTTCGTATCCGAAGCGTAAGGGCGTGACAATGTGGTATCAGAGCTTAGGTTTTGACTATGTCAGGAGAAGAAGGTGCTTCGAGCAAATGTCGTTCATTGGAAGCTGAGGACACGACCCGGGGTCGAGTCCAAGGTGCGGATGGTGGGGAAAAGAAAAAGAATACGCGAGCAAAGTCCAGAGATCCCGACAACCATATTGAGAAGAATAAGAAGGCGCTGGAACGAAGTCTTCAGGAAACGGACGAGGCGGTCCGAATCTTGAAAGCCACGGCAGGAGAATACAGCTTGGCACTGGAGCAAGGAGGAGCCTTATACTAGGAGCTGTTCAGCCGCGTTGTAACCATAGAGGAGGCTATGGATGCAAGGTGGAAGGCCATGGAGACAGATTTGTTGCTGCTCAAAGGTATTCTCTTCGATGCAGGAGGGCTGCGATCGAAGACCCCGGTGCCCAAGTTCTTGGGACCGGAACCGAAGAAATATGATGGTGCGCGGGAGGCGACGACCATCGACGATTTTCTTTGGTGTCTTGAAAAGGGTTTCAAGACAAGCAAGATCGTGGTCGAGAAGGACCAGATCGACATGGCCGTGCGCTACCTGGTGGATGGTGCGCTCTTGTGGTGGCGTCGGATGGAGGAAGGAAACGAGACTCCGATAGAGTCTTGGGCAGACTTCAAGGTGGAATTGAAGAAGCAATTCTACCCCGGCAATGCACAAGAAGTGGCCATGAACAAGCTGACCTCTCTCAAGCAAACGGGTTCCGTGAAGGAATATATCGAAAAGTTCCAACCGCTTATGTTGGAGATGCCCGGGAACATGGAGGAGTTGACATGGTTGTTCTTCTTCCTGCGGGGGTTGAAACCATGGGCGGCTCAGGAGTTGAGACGTCAGAGGACCATGAACGGAGCATTGGTCGCTGCTGAAGCTTTGGTGGAGTTTTCAGCAAACCGGGATCCTGGCGCGGGTGCTAAGGATCAGGGCAAGTCCAAGAAGGATGGAGCCCGAGCAGGTGACAAGAAGAACGATAAGCAAGAGAAGAAGGCGACGACATCGAAGGGAGATGCCAAGAAGACGGTCAAATGCTTCCTCTGTGGGGGGCCGCACTACGCGAGGGAGTGCGACACGAAGAAGGGGCTCTCGACCATGGCATTTACCGTGGACACCGAGCAAGGCGTTGCACACATGGGGTCTATAATGGCGTTGACGACTGCTGCCGCAACATTCCCGACGAAGGAAGTGAAGAAGACCGCAAAGGGCCTGATGTTCGTGGAGGTCGTAGTGAATGGCCACACTTCGACCGCTTTGGTTGATACTGGAGCCACGCACAACTTCATGGATTCAAGGGAAGCGGCACGACTTGGCATACGATATGTCAAGGAGCCAGCCCTGATCAAGACCGTGAACGCGGCCTCCCAGCCAATCCTTGGTACGACCAAGGGTATCCACGCGAAGGTGGGGGAGTGGGAAGGAGCGATCACCATGACGATCGTCAACATGGACGACCATTGGTTCGTCCTGGGCATGGAGTTCATGGATGTGTTCCGTGAGGTGAGACTTTCCCAGGAGGAGATTCGTTTGCTATCTCAAGAAGCTTCGCATGAAGTTGCCACGACGAGGGCCAGCGTGAACTCCAAGATGCTTTCGGCAATGCAACTTGATAAGGGCATGAGTCGGAAGGAGGTCACCTACTTGGCTGTCTTGAAGTTCAACGAGATCGAGCTCAAGATTCAACGTGTCCCAGAGGAAGTGGAAAGGCTTCTGGAGCAGTACAAGGATGTAATGCCGCCAGAGCTGTCGAGCAAACTTCCTCCTCGCCGAGATATCGATCACGCCATCGACCTGGTGCCAGGTGCGAAGCCTCCGGCTATGGGGCCGTATCGCATGGCACCTTCGGAGCAGGAGGAGCTTCGGAAACAACCGAGCGAGTTGCTGAAAGCTGGGTTCATGAGATCCTCGAAGGCATCCGGTGGGACGTCGGTCCTACTTCAGAGGAAGCATGATGGATCAAGGATGAACAAGATCTTTCACCCACTATGGGACAAGTGCGTGGTGTACGTGGACGACATAGTGGCATGCTCAGAGAAGCTCGCAGAGCACGTGGAGCATCCCGGGGAGGTGTTCAAGCTGCTGCGAGAGAACGAGCTCGGGGAACGCTCGTTCGCCCAATCGGAAAGGATGTTCCTTAGGCACCATATTAAAGCCGGGAAGATCAGCATGGACAAGGGGAAGGTCCAAGCTATTCTCGACTGGGAGCTGCCAACGAACGTTCCGAAGATATGATCATTTTTAGGACTCGCCAACTACTACAGAAGATTCATCGAGGGATACTCGCGACGGACTACGCCCCTCACCGACCTTCTGAAGAAGAACGCGAAGTGGGTATGATCAGAGAAATGCGTGGAGGCATTTGAAGGCCTGAACAACGCAGTGACGGAGGAGCCGTGCTTGCGTTTACCTGACTACGAGAAGCCGTTTGAGGTGCAAACGGACGCTTCCGACTTCGCATTGGGTGGTGTCCTCATGCAGGAGGGACACCCAGTGGCCTTCAAGAGCCGGAAGTTCAACGAGGCCGAGCAACGATATCCGGTCCATGATAAGGAGATGACTGCACTGCTTGCGCACGTGGAGGCATTATCTTCTTGGGAGCGCATTCGTTGTGAAGACGGACAACGCAGCAACATCTTACTTTCAGAATTAGAAGAAGCTGAGCCCAAAGCAGGCACGATGGCAGGACTTCTTGGCGAAGTTCGATTACATCTTGGAATATAAGACGGGGCGGACCAACGTGGTGGCCGATGCCCTAAGTCGCAAGGTGCAGCTTGCGACGATAAGCGCCATCCGCATAGACTTCAAGGATCACATCCGGGAGGGATTAAACCAGGATCCTAAGGCTCTAGAGATGCTTTGACTTGTCGAGGAGGGCAAGTCACGACGATTCTGGACAGAAGATGGGCTGTTGTTCACAGTGAGACATCAGTTGTACGTGCCACGATGGGAGGGTCTTCGACGGTCGATATTGAAGGACTGTCATGACTCGAAGTGGGCGGGCCACCTGGGAGCAGCTCGTACCTTGGCGTTGGTTGAGGACTCCTACTTCTGGCCTCAGATGACAGAGGATGTCGAGGCATATGTGAGGACATGTCTCAAGTGTCAGTAGGACAAACTTGAGCAGAAGAAGCCGGCAGGGTTGCTGGAACCCTTGCTCGTACCGGAGCGTCTATGGCAGATGGTGACTATGGACTTCATTTCAGCCTTGCCTAAATCTGGGGGAGCGGGATCGATCATGGTGGTGATCGACAAGTTTTCAAAGTATGGAACCTTCATCCCGGCTCCAAAGCATTGCTCGGCGGAAGAGGTCGCTCGCTTGTTTGTCAAGCATGTAGTAAAATATTGGGGCGTACTTGAGATCATCGTCAGTGATCGTGATCCGAGATTCACGGGTCACTTCTGGAGAGAGCTCTTCCGGCTCCTGGGGACGGAGCTGTGCTTCTCGACAACTTTCCACCCCCAGACGGATGGCCAAACGGAGCGGGCCAACCATCTTCTGGAAATCTACCTGAGGCACTTTGTTGCAGCCAATCAGGAGGATTGGGCCAAGCTCTTGGACGTTGCACAATTTTCGTACAACATGCAGAAGAGCGAGACGATGCAACAAAACGCGTTCGAGATCGTCACTGGGAGGCAGCCAGTGACACCTGCAAGACTAGCGGCCAAGTACGCGGGGAAGTGTCCGGCGGCATATCATGTGGCGCGTGGTTGGCAGGACAACCTCGAGGCGTCGAGGGCCATCTTGGATAAAACGGTGCGCAAAATGAAAAAGTTCGCTGATCAGAAGCGGAGGCATGTCGAGTTCCAGGTGGGAGATATGGTTCTTGTGAAGTTACGAACGCGTCAGTTCAAAGCACTTAGGAACCTGCACCAAGGGTTGTTGAGAAGGTACGAGGGTCCCTTCGTCATCACCAAGCGAGTAGGCACAGTGGCCTACAAGGTGGATCTTCCCAAAGAACTGCGACAGATCCATTTGGTGTTCCACGTGAGCATGCTGAAGAGATTCTATGGGGATGCAGAAGACTCTGGGCGTGAAGTGGAGACACGAGGATTGGTGAACGACATGAGCACACCGACAAGTTCAAGAGGCGCACCGGAGTTGCCGGGGATGGCAACAACTTCGGTGGGGAAGGATGTCACTCCTGCCCACTAAAGGGCGTGCCCCGAGCGGGCGTAGCCATGCGCGCGAGGAGGCGGGCGTGGCCGGGGCGATTCCTACTCCTAGTAGGAATAGGTGTCGTCCAACACTCCGAAGGTCCGACGAGGAGGGAGGAGCTTCTGGAGATGAAGACTTGGACTCCTATCGTGAGTAGGAGGACGAGCGCGTGGAGAAGTACAGGATCGGAAGAATTCCTACTCCTAGTAGGAATATGAATTCGAACCTCTCCTAGGTCGAGTAGGACTTGGGTGCGGACGGAGCTTCCTTCTGGATCGAGGATCACTTGGAGATGAAGTCCTAATCATAGGAGGACTGAAGATGATGAGAGGTCACAGGAAAATAGTCCTAATCCTAGTAGGACTAGGACTTATCTCGGCGGGCGCACTCGGGGCGCGCCTCGAACATGGCAGGGCGCCAGGAGGACGGCCTGACCAGTTTGCCTTCAAGATGGACTTTGAAGGAGTGCTGACCGAATTCTTCTAGGACTCCAAGGTTGCTGGATTTCTACTCCTACTCCAAGGAGATTTTTCTAGAGAATGATTTGCATGTCTAATAGGATTAGGTCCTTAACTTAGACTAAGAATTGTTTCTCTTGGGCACTATAAAAGAACATGTAATCAAGGCTTGTAAGACCATCCTGGACAATTTGAGATTGCTCAATAATATTCTCTAGTTTTCCTCTAAATTCTTAGCCTCCCTCTCTTCTTCATGGGCGGGTGTTTCGTTGTGCATCCGGGGCGTGTACGGTCGGGGTCCAAGGCACGTCCAAATGAGGACTGATCGGCGACCGAGCAGGGTTCGTCGTGCCGCACGTCTAATATTTCGTATCCGAAGCGTAAGGACGTGACACCAGGTACCTGGCAATGGCTAATAAAAGTTCCTAAATTTTCCTTGCTATTTGTCACTTCATTCAGGAATCTGGGCCTGCGTCGATGCAAAACTGAAGTCAGAAAAAAGAAGACCATTATATACATATTATCCCGTTCTTGCGTGCCGCCGTGCAAAGCAAAGATACTCTTTCTTGTGAATAAAAAATCAATGATACTCAAAAGACAAAAACTAATCTACCAGCAACATCGACAGCAACTACAAGAAAAAGAACAGAAAAAAACTATCTAGACATGGAGAGAGATAAGAGGTGCACAAGATAACAAAAGCAGTAAAGGACAAGACCGTCGTTAGCGACCTAGTCTAAAATATAGGATTTCCTTAATATAAGAATCCTTAGACCTACCATAACATAATAATTAATAACATAATTGAGGCCGACTGTGTTCTTTTTTACATTCGACATAATTAATTGATAAAATATACGAGTAACTCAAATTAACCCGACGGAATCCAGCAGTCGTCGGCCACGTCCGCACCTCAAACCTGTTCATTTTTCTCTTCTTTATCAAGATTTATCGGATTGGTATCTTATTAATCTGAAAGTTAGACGAGTATTACTATTAACCTTTTAGAATTTTTCATCTTTTAGATCCAGTAATCAGCTGACTTAGTCAAACATTAATTAAATCCCGATTGTGCTTTGATCAAACTTTTAGTATACTTACTATTTCTAATACCGGAAAAAAATACACTAACCTGTTCAGCTGTTCTTCCTACCACAGGAAAAAAGAATAGAAAAAAAATTAAACTGTTCTGTTCAATTCCGAACCACAACTTATATATAATACAAGACAGGAACTTAATTACTTAATTAATTAAGAGGAGAAATCTAAAAACAAGAAAACCCCACCAAAAGTGTGACAGTATCGTACTTAATACTAAAACGTGAGGTTCAAATTTTAGGTCCGGAGGAGCCAACCGAATTTTAAATTGGAGTCTCAAATTTTTTTTTGTTCTTTTTTGTTGGAGAAATATTGAGGATGATATATATCATCATAGTAATTACTGGATAATTGCTCACTTGGCGAAGTCTCGATCTGTGCAAATGTTTCCACGTTACATAAGAATGACCGGTTCCTGTTAAACATGGTGCAAGAACAAAATCCGCACACACACACAGACACAAAATGGAGCTATCAATTTTGTTTTCCGTAAATGCTATAAAATTTATTTTGTTTTCATAACAAAAAAAAACTATTGCTTGATTGAATCCGGCTTAACGTGGATCTTTTAACCACCATGACATCTTAACGCCAAACCGCAGCGGGTTCCCTTAACCACGTCAAACCGCAAGCTTAGGCCTGACACACGTGGCATGTGCTCCATTCGAAAACCAGAATCTGAACCCACAGACTTAGCTTTCGTGGCCCCCAGACTCATAAATATCGTCACACCCCATTAACGTAGCGAATAATCCCAATCCTGTGGGTATTACAAGTACACTTGTTACGATGCGTTAACTCTAATGAATCCTCTAATAAGTACCCAAAGTTATTTTGAGTCACCCCTGCAAACACGTTACGAAGCGAAAATGGAAGCTTATAAGAAGAACACGACCGTCGTCGAGTGAACTGCCACCAATCCTTCGTCCTGTGGACAACGTTTCAGCTTATATCCAAATCTGAGACAATATATATATAAATATTTCTAACATTGGACGTGAAACCACGCTTGCCGCCACAACCTCGCGTGCGCGTAGCGACGACAATGGAGGACGTGTGGCCGTGGCTCACCGCGCTCCCGCCGCCTTCCGAGTGGCCGGCGTCGTTCCCCCCGCCGTCCCTCGTCCTCGCCGTCTCCGCCGACGGCAACAAGTCCATCCGGCTGGGCGCCGAGCGCACCGCCGGCTCCGACGCGGAGGCCCTCGTCAGCTTCTCCGTCTCCATCCATGGCTTCCACGCCTCCACCCCTTCTCGCACCGTCTGGCTCTCCGACCCCGTCGCGCCCGCCGCCCCTCACCTCCCTCTGCTCCTCCAGCTGCTGGACGAGTCCATCGCCCTGTCCCCGTCCCAGTCCTCGCTTACCTTCGCTTCGCCTGCGGTAAGGCTGAGCGAGGACTCCGTTGCCGGCGTGCTCGGCGACGACCGGGCGGCGCCGGCCCTGCTGTCCCTGGCGCTGCTGCTCCGCCTGTTCTGGCTCTGCGCCTCCGAAGCGCCGGCGGAGGCCGGCTTCCTGTTCTTCCGCGCGCTCGACGCGCCTCTCGAGCGGGCGCTCGGCTGCCGAGACGCGCTGAGGGGATTCCTCCTCGCCGTTGGCCCCGACGTGGAGGAGCGGTTCATGCGCTCCCTCGGGTACATGCTCTCTAAGTGGTGCCTCCTCCGGGAGCTGCAGGTCGGTGCCCTCGCCGTCCGCCGCCTCCTCCCCACGGGCTGTTGCCCTTCGTATGCCACGGAGCGTCACGGGCTTTGGCTTCTCAAGGGATTCGCTCCGGTTCCCGCCATGGCGCGGACTGGCGCCATTGGCTCGACCGGTTCGAACCTCGAGGCCAAGGACTCGGTGTTGCGGTACGCGCTGGCGCACCAGCAACTGGAGGTCGTGGCCCAGTTGGACTACGTGGTCTGCATGCGCGATCCCCGGTTCATCCGGGTCAGCGTGCGCGTCGACAACCTGCGGCTTCACGTCGTCCGCCTCCGGTTCGGTCACCGAAAGGACGACGAAGAGGAGGACAGGGGTCGGAACGTAACCGGGGACGACGAAGACGTCGAAGGGGAGCGCCACTTCCCGTCGCGCGTCCGCGTCTGGATCGGGCCGGAGCTCGGGTCGGCGTACGCGTCCGGCCCCAGCTTGGGCCGGTCGAGCGGGAACCCGGAGCGCGAGGTGGAAGCGACCCGGACGGTCAAGGGTCGATTCGGCGGGGGCAAGTCCGCCGGGGTGAAGGCCGCGGCCCGGACGGCGACGCGGGCGCGTGGGCGGAGTTGGCGGTGGGAACAGGAGGCGGAGGGCGCCGCGGGGGTGTTCGAGGGCGTACTCTGCGACGGTGCCACCGGCGCGGAGGTGGCCACATGGCGGCCGCCGACTGCCGCAGGTGGCGGCGGTAGCGGTAGCGATCCGAGGGCCGGGATGCGGAAGAGGTACAGCGGGTGGGGGAGGGCGTTCAGTAAGGCTGGAGGGCTGGTGGCGGCCGGCGACGAGCTGCCGGAGGCGGTGGAGTGGAGAGTTGGGAGGGAGATGGAAGGGAAGACGGTGAGGTGGAGGGTCGGGGGGAGGGTGTGGGTCACCTACTTCGCCAATGAGGTGAAGTCGGGCTACTTCGAGACGCGGTGCGTGGAGTGGAGGGAGGAGGTGGAGTTGGCGCTGGTCGCTGCAGGAAGTGCTGCATGAGCACATTGAAACGAATGCTGCATTTGAAACGTGTTAAGTTCAAATTATGACTTGCAACAATGTGATTTTATTTTAAGGAATCAGATTAGGATGAGTTGTACAAGCTTCATTATGTTGGTTCTAGAATTAATCACATTAGTTTTCGAGTTAATAACGAGATAATTAAGTCTTAAGAGAGCGTGCGTATCATTCTTCTGTGTTCCCCACTAGTTAATTAATTTTCTTGCACCCTGGTGTGCTATCCTGTTGAAGTGAAAATAATAAGTATTAATTAATTTAGCTCTTTTTATAAAAGAATAAAAGTATTTTAGGACAATGTAAAGCACGTTTTGACAAATGGTTTGTAACATAAAATATATATGCGTTTCATACGAACGATAAGAAAATGCAACGATATGTTTGAACACACAGTCAAATATGATGAATCACAAAATGAATATTGTGGATTATTAGACTATTATAATTAAATTATACATTCGTAATATAATTCGAAATATGATAGATTATCAAATGTTGGGGTATAGTAAACAGTGTTTCCATAATCAGGTTGGCAACTGATGACCAAATGGATCGTGATTTTGGATCGAAATTTATTAAATTAAATTATTTTTAAGGCATATATAATCAATATTATATATTCTATAAAAATTATTAATCGCCTACTAATATTGATATAGATTTATTATTTGTTAAAAATATTATTATTGATAAGATAATGACACCCAAA
The DNA here is from genome assembly GCA_030549335.1 of Pontederia crassipes. NCBI lineage: Eukaryota > Viridiplantae > Streptophyta > Magnoliopsida > Commelinales > Pontederiaceae > Pontederia > Pontederia crassipes. Next base: position 22,957,232 of record CM060183.1, read on the forward strand.
TTACTGTATTGATTTATTACTATTAAATTTCTAATCATCATTTATTGCTATTAATAATATGTTAATTTAGTTTTTATCATAAACCATTTTTTGTGATTTTTATTTTAATGTATTTTGTTAACATTTTCTTTTTTTTTCATTTCTTCATCTCTTGATTGATGCTCTCGATCACTAAAAAAATTCAATTTTTTTGATAGCTTAATCCGTCGAAACTCCAACGTCGAAAAATCAAATTTTCGACGACTTTTCGGCATTTTACGATGGGAACACAAAATCTTTCGAAAGTTTTGATGATTGAATCCATCGTGAAAATAATTTTCGAAATTTCTAACATGTCGAAAGTTCTAACGGAAAGGCACCCATCGAATGTTAATTTCCTTTTTGGTGTTATTATTATGAAAAAATAAATATACATCACAAAATTCTACTATAATCTATAACTAAATTCAAGAAGTCCATTACGCTTAAGTTTAATGGTTGGATCTCTTATGTGTTGTCTCCCTCATGCTGCACAAATATGTCGCTCACCTCTTTCCCTAGCGCTAAGTTATCGTCTCTGCAAACTCTAATCATCGAGTTCTTCTTCCCTCTCTGAGTTCGTCTTTCCTTTTTCAAGAGATCCATTCTTATCCATGTGCCTCTTCTCTCAAGCCTCCATTCTTTCTCTCAAAGTTTTCTGTTCTTTGTGTGCAGAAATATTATTCCATACTTTGTCATTAGTAAAAAAAAGATTATTTCAATTCAATTATTATCCTAAATTTTTATTTCAGAGGAACTAAATCTTGTGTAAAAAAAGTTCTTTTGTCGCATAGAAGAATTTTTTAGAACTGTATAAAGATAAAACTTGCCAAAAATTATGCAAGGGAGAGAGGAACACCTTTGTTCTCCTTTCTTTTATTTGGTAAGATAACTTGTGCTTGGTGATAGAAAGAAATTATGAACCTTGCTTTAGAAGAGGAGAAGCTTTGCAGAGAGGGAAATTGAAGGAGCCGACAAAGGTGCTCATTGTAAGTCACAACTTAGCCAAGGGCTTACCATTCTATGACACAACCTCAAGCACATTCAGAGTCTATTCTTGGCATATACAATGAATGGTACCCTGACATCGATGCCACTCATCATGTCACTCCTGTCCTGACCTTACCTCTCTTCAAGCTCCTGACACGTACAATGGTGGTGACCACGTACAAGCCGATGATGGTTCTCAACCGTTTATCCATCACACTAGTAAAACTTCAATTCCATGTTTGTCTCGCACACTTAAACTGAACAATGTCTTACATGTTTCCAAAATTTCAAAACATTTACCTTTTCTTCGAAAATTTACTTTTGACAAAAAAGTGCTTCTTTGAATTCGATGCTAATGCCATTGTTGTCAAGGATCGAACAACTGACAGGCCTCTTCTTCTTGGTGAAAATAAAGAAGATCTATACCACCTCAATATTTCTCCCTCGCCGCAAGTCTTCATGGCATAGTCGTCTTGGCCACTCTTATCATCGGACATTGCAGCTTGTTCTGAATAAACATTGCCTACCACACATTCGTTCGCGATCCTCTGCTCCATGCTCTTCCTGCTAGCTGCTGCAAGGGAAGGCCACTAAATTGCACCTTCGCTCTAGCCCTAACACAAGCACCATTGCACTTGATTGTTGTTGATGTTTGGGGTCCAACACCTTTGAAATCCACCGGCGGGCATCTCTACTTTGTGTTATTTATTTATGATTTTCTTGTTATTCTTGGATATTTCCAATTTGTCATAAGTCCTATGTTCTTAAATTATTTCATACTTTTCAAATGTTTCTCGAATGTCAATTTAATTTTAAAGTTTGCGGTGAATTTCTTGCGCTTGCTCCTCAACTATGATCGCTTGGTGTTCGTCATCATCTCACTTGCGCACATACCAGCGAGTAGAACAGCATCATCGAGCGCAAAATATGCCACGTTGTCGAAACGACACTCACGTTGCTTCTGTGTGCCTCTATGCTTCACCAGTATTGGCATTATGCCGTCGAGATTGTCGCCCAACTTATTAAGTGGCTTCTTACACTTGTTCTACGTAATTCCTCTACATACACTACAAGAAAATCGCGATTTTCCGACGAATAATTTCCGACGGTTTTAAATCCGTCGCAATTTGCGATGGATTTTTCGACGGTTCCGTTTTCGACGGATTTTTCGACGGTTATGACCGTCGGAAATAATTTATATTATTATTTAATTTTTCGACGATTAGGAACATCGATATTTCCGACGGATATCCATCCGTCGCAATTTCTGACGATTTTTCCGATGGTTACGACCATCAGAAATAAAAAAAATTAAATTATGTATTTTTTATATTATTATTAAATTTTTTCGACGGATTTTTCGACGATCATGACCGTCGGAAATAAAAAAATTAATTATATAATTTATTATATTATTATTTAATTTTTCGACGATTAGGAACGTCGATATTTCCGACGGATATCCATCCGTCGCAAAATCCGCCGCAATTTCCGAAGGTCGTAACCGTCAGTAAATATATAATAATATCATATAAAGAGTATTTTATTAATATAACTAGCGACGGTCCAAACCGTCGCAATTACCGATGGTTTTGACCGTCGGTAATGATTACCGACGGTTTTGACCGTCGGTAACGATTACCGATGGTTCAAACCGTCGGTAAAATAAAAAATAAACATTATATATAACTAAATATATTTTCGACGGTCACAACTGTCGGTAATTATAAAAATATTTAATATTTACGTTTTCGACGGCCGAAATCGTCGGTAATTAAAATTTCGTTATCCCGCTTTTTTTCTCTTTTCCCGCTTTCTTTCCACTTTTTCCCTTTATATATATTCATCCTCCCTCTTCTCCCTCTCCCTCCTCCCTCCACTCCTCTCTCTCTCTCCCTCCTCTCCTCTCTCTCTCTCCCGGCCGCGAGCACCCTCTCCCGCGCCGAACGCCGGCGACCCTCCCACGCCGGACCCCGGCGATCCTCTCCCGCACCGGCGACCCTCTCCCGCGCCGGCGTATCTCTCTCTCTCCCGCTCCGCGCCGGCGTCTCTGTCTCTCTTTCTCCGGCCAAAGGCCGCTGGGGGCGGATCCGAACGGCCATCGGCAGTCTGGCGACGGATCCGGCCATCGGGCAACGGATCCGGCCGCCGGGCGTTCGGATCCGGCCGCCGGGCGTTCGGATCCGGCCGCCTGGTGGCGGATCCGGCCCCAGCGGCCGGATCGATCGGCTTGCGGTCAGATCGGCCGCGGCCCGATCCGGCCGCTAATTTTTTTATATTTAAAAAATTATTTGCGACAGTTGCGTCCGTCAAAAGATCGATGGTTGCGACGCCCGCCCGTCCAAAGTTTCGACAGTTGTGACCGTCGAAAAGTTGCGACGACTCGAATCGCCGGCCTTTTCCGGAGGTTGCAACCGCTGAAAAAGGCCGGCGGTCGGAAATATCGACGGTTGCAACCATCGGAAATATCGACAGTTCGAACCGCCGGGGACTTTTTCGGCAGTTGCAACCGTCGGAAAATTTTGACGGGTCGAACCGCCGGGGAATGTTCCGACGGCCAGAACCGTCGATATTTTCGACGAATTTTTTTCAACCGTCACAAATCCGTTTGCGACGAGCGTTTTTTTGACGGATCGATTTCGACTGAAAAACCGTCGGTAATTGTGTTACCGACGGTTTTCGGGCTGATTACCGACGGTTCGGACCGTCGGTAATCAGCGTTTTTCTAGTAGTGATATGAACCTTTATACCACAAAGTTCATATATGAAAACTATTGATTGTGTTTTATACCCATTTACATGTCCCTGTAACAAAAATAATTTCCAAATTCACACCATACCATATATCTTCCTCGGCTACTCATCTGACTTCATTAGCTATCGATGTCTTCATCTTTCGACTAGCCACCTATACACTTCATGTCATGCTCAATTCGATGAAGCCACTTTCCCATTAATTAACTCAACTGCTAATTAAGGATCCACTAATTTACCCCGCAATAGGTGTCTCATGGCTCTCGATCACTCTACCATCTGTCCTTATCACCTCACCAACTAATCCACCTCAGTGTACCTCCTTAACCTCTTCTCCCTCCCCCTCTTCTTCGACCTCTTCTAGCCCATCACCAACTGCTTCCTCAACTGTAACATCTCCTCCATCTCCACCATGCTTCGCTAATGCAAATCGATAGACTATTGTTTCCTCGTTGGTCTTCGTGCTCTCACGGTCTCCACCACTCAAAGTTCTACACTCACTTTCTTCTTAAACGCTGTCAAACACAAACAGTAGCATCAGGCCGTGTCTGAAGAATTGATGGCTCTTCTCGTTAACAACACATGTTTGTTGGTTCCTCAAACTTTTAATATGCATATTGTTGGTTGTAGGTGGATTTATAGCAAACTCAAATCTGATGGCACAATCAAATTGTACAAAGCCCAACGTTCAGCAAAAGGGTTTCATCAGACACCAGGAATTGATTATGCATACTTTCAGTCCTGTTATTAAACCCATGACCATCCACTTAGTCCTTGCTCTCATTGTCTAACATGGATGACCCCTTCGTCAGCTTGACATTAACAACGCCTTCCTACATGGAGATTTATCAAAGGTCATCTATATGGAACAATCTCTTGGCTTCATTAATCCAACTCATGCACATCACATTTGTCATCTACATAAATCCCTATATGGGCTCAAACGGTTCAAGACATTGGCATCGACACTCTTCTCCTTTGGCTTTTGGCCATCTGCAATAGACACTTCACTATTTATATATACTACCTCTACTAAAATGGCTTTACGACATAATTGTCGCTAGCTCTACCGTCCATTGTCAATAATGTGCTTTGTCATTGTCGATTTACAATTCAAATGACTTAGGACCTCTCAAATTTTTCCTTGGTATCGAAGTCTCTTCTACTCACTTAAACTAAATATATTCGTGACATCTTACTGAAGGCCAACATGCTTGATATCATGTCCATCTTTACACCAATGTCCATTGTTAAAGAACCACTAGAGAATACTCTCTTTTGAGATCCCACGCTCTATCAGCAAGTCGTTTGACGTTCGCTCATTGTAGTATCTTCAGCTCACCATATCAGGCATTGCTTTCGCCATCAACCATGCATGTTAATTCATGCAATCACCAATTAATGAACATTGGCAACTCGTTAAAAAACTATTGTGATATCTCAACCACACACAAGACCTTGGCCATAGCATCAACTGCTCCTAGTGCTCTCACTTACATGCCTTCTCCGACACTAACTGGATGGGTTGTATGATCGATCGAAAATTTTTCAACAATTTTACCATTTATCTCGATACTAACCTTGTCTCTTGGGCTATTAAAAAACAAAGAACTGTGGCTACATTCATTACTTCGTGAACTTGGAGTCCATTGTTCAACTCCACCGGTTCTCTGGTGTGACAATATAGCTGCTACTTATTTATGTGAAAATCACATATTTCATGTAACATCCCAAAATTTTACCCTCTTACCATGTGAAAATTGAACTTATTTGGGCCGGTGCTACCTATAATCTCTTCTTCTTGAAAATTTCTTTACATTGACTACGAAAGCAAAATAATAGTAAACTATTTTTTAATAGAGTGCAGAAGTGATCTTTACTTTCTAACTTTTCTTTCTTAATAATCTTCCAAATGCTTAACTAATATTCAAATAACTTTACATTAAAGAATCTAATAGTTTGGTCCCATGTGCACTTTAAATCACTACGAACTTCGTCGCTGCACATGCATCCATCCTTACTCCTTAGTTTAAGTATCCATGGGGTTCAAACTAGGGACGGAGCCATTTTTTTAGGGGGGTGTATATAAATAGGCTTTATATATGCAACAGAGGAACAAATAGTAAATTTGGAAAGAACTTATTGTCAGCCTCTTTCAGATATGAATCTATCTGATTCAGAAGGGAAGAACTTGCATTAATATCTCAGTTATCCCCAAGGACAAATGATTGATTTACCCATTCAAAACAATTTACGCGAAGGACTTTCTTTGATAGAATATATAATTTCTTGCTACGGAGCCCGTAATCCTAAATAGAATGTAACGACGCAGGGATCCATATGTAAACATAGTCTCTATTTACATACGCTCGAATGAACTCTCCTATACGTACCCATATTTTTTCGCCACGACGCGCATATCATGTCATTGCTCTTTGCCCCGCTTCGATTTGTCTAGCTGTGATCCAAGCAGGTTCAAGTGCCTGAAGGTGAGGATGACGTCAAGTTAATAAGTACCTTGTGTCAAAATTAAGAAATTCTATAGCTCGAACAGCGGTATTTGCTAGTAACAACATAATAGAGGCATGGGTTTGATTACCGTAAAGTAATCTAACAAGATTAACTTGTGATCTCCACAACTGACATCCTTAACTAAGCATGCAGAACTATCTTAATTTAATAAAAATTAAAGTCTCAACAACTGGCATCCCATCAAATCATATTAAAATTAAGACGCATTAAATTAGATTCCCTAGACTACTAATCACTCCACAAACTGATATAGATTAACAGACCACACAAACTTGATTCTCCACACACTAGTTATCAAATTTATGTCAATTATTAATTTCATGTAAAATTAATTAAAATTAGTATCATGAAATTCTGAAATTAAACACTCTACAAATTGGTATAGCCTAATTTAGAAATTCAATTAACTAACATAAAAGCATTAAGCACAATTAATAATTGATCAAAAAATATTAAAACAAATAAAATAGGGTCCAAACATTTCCCTTCAATTAATACAACAACAACAACAACAAAGCCTTATCCCATTAGGTGGGGTCGGCTACATGGATCATACGACGCCATTCCGCTCTATTAGTAACCAAACCTTTCGGTATATTATTCACCAATAGATCTTGCTCTATTAGTTCGCCAAGTGTCCGCCTTGGCCTCCCTCTCCCTCTTTTAATCGGACTCCAGATTATTTGATCTACTCTTCTTACTGGCGCATCTAATGGTCTTCTCTGAACATGACCAAACCATCTCAAACGATTCTCTACCATTTTCTTACTAATAGGAGCCACTCCGACTCATTCACGTATATGGTCATTCCTAATCTTATCTAATCTTGTATGACCACACATCCATCTCAATATCCTCATTTCGGCTACCCATACTTTACGTTCATGTTGTCCCTTCATAGCCCAACATTCACTACCATATAACACTGCTGGCCTTATAGCAGTACGATAGAATTTTCCTTTAACTTTATTGGGTACCTTTCTATCACAAAGAACTCCAGTGGCTTTCCTCCACTTACACCAACCAGCTTGAATTCTATGATTAACATCGTCATCAATCTCACCATCTTGTCTTACAATTGATCCTAAATATTTAAACTTTGTCACTTGAGGAATTATATCCTCCCCTAACCTAACCTTCAAATCGTCTCTAAGTTGTTTATTTGTGAAATTGCTATGCATATATTCTGTTTTATTCCTACTTAAACGAAAACCCTTTGACTCCATTCCCTTCAATTAATAATCTCCTAAAATATAAAATCTAAAAACATGGAGTTCATCCTAGAAATTCTGGAGAGATAATAAAATACAAATGATAAAAATCGAAGAATTACACCCAAAGCAAAAGCAGAGAACTCGAATCTGGGCAGACAGTCGAGCATCCTTTCAGACTTGATGAGAGTCACGATCAACCTCCAACCGTCGCACATCTCTCCTCTTGGTCGTAGCCAGCAGAGTTCACGACTCGCCGTAGAAAGAAAACCACACTTCAAAGCACGAGTTGGGACGATGGCTTCCTCCTCTATTTATAGTTGCGGACAAACTTCAAGATCATGAATATCGTACGGCCAACTTTATATTCACGAGATAAACTTTACGTCGTCGATAAAACTTTGGTTAATGATAAAAGGTTATCCGTTTTACGCCTCTTCATTCCCAGCCACAAAATGATAAACTTCTCTTTGTTCTCGGTCACCAAATGATAAACTTCTCTTCATTCTCGGCCACCAAATGATCATCGCAGTGGTTAATGATAAGATTTTTGCGACAGATAATTGATAATGCTTACTACGTATTGTTAAGGATAAAACTCCAAGGTTAGATTTTGCGACCGATAAACTTGATGGTCTTGGTTAATGATAGGATTCTCGGCCGATAAACTTGATTGATATGGTATTTTGCCCCCAAGATAACTTGGAGTTCACAGTCGATAATCACCATGATCTTAGTTGATGATAAGATTTTACGTCCAGTGATCTTGGCCGCAAAAGATGAATCTCGATTAATTATGAAGTCTTATCGGCCGTAAAAGAATAATTCTTGGCATAGATCTGGACTTGTCCGACTCGTCTGCAAAATAATTATAAAAATTAAGTCAATTTATTCAGAAATTAAAATATTCAAAAAATCAATAATCAAACTCGATAAATCCGGAATTATCATTAAAAGTGACCTAAAATGATGCATGCCATGATTAAATTACAGAAAAATAAACTAAAATAATTATTTAAAATATGTTATATTTTGCATGTATCATTTGTATATAAATATTATGAGAAAAGGCTAAAGTATAATACTTGCATGTACATTGCCCCCCTCCACCCCCAAGTTTCACGACTGACTCCATCATTGGTTGAAACATAGAGAAATGAAATTTACATGAGCAATGAAGCTCAATACACAAGATAGTACATATGGATGTGATTGCTTACAAAAACAATTTAAACTTTAACAATTTCATAATAAAGAAATAAAATCAATATAATTTTTTTACTTAACTTCTTTATTTTTCTTGCTTTCATACTTATTTCTTATTCTTATATTTGTTTCTTGTACTTGTAATTGTACTTGTACTTGTTCTTATGCTTATACATGTATACTACACTTATTCTTATACTTGTCATATTCTTGTTTATGTTCTTGCTCATGTTCTTTCTTTTCTTGGTGTGTTGGACTACATTTTTTACTTTACATGCACATGCCTAAAAGACTTATATGTGTGTTGTACTAGGTAAGCTCTTTAACTTTTATTTACGGTAGGCATGGCACTTTCATGCAATTTTTGAGGTCACATTTATCTATGACCCGTACTTGTAAACTTGTACACTTGTAAAGATTATATGCCAATCCTGAAGTGGGGTACTTAAAACTCAATATTTGCAAACATCTAATCTTGAACAATCAACACACATCCCCTCTTTCTTGCTATTTAATCACCCATCTTTGGATTCTTCAATTAAACATGTTATAATAAGGGTAAAATGTCATTTAACTTCAAATCAAATATTGGAATAACAATATCTAGAAAATCATATAAACTCTGGCTGGGTAAGGTCAAATTTCGGCCGAGTCATCATAGCCTAACGTCAGATAAAACACTCGAACACTCTTTTTTTTTAATTCTACTTAGGAACCCGCGTAGGGTTCATAGACGGCGCGGGTTAAGTCGGAACCCAAAACATCTAGTCCTAATTTAAGACATAACTCGGGTTGGTTTACATGAAAATCGGACCAGGTTAGTACTTAATCCAGGTCAGATTCAATGTTGACAAAAACGTGTCAGACAAACATCGTAGAACCTGAGCAGGATTTGGAGAAACTCGGGCCCGATCCTAACAAGACAGAACTCGGGTGATTTTTCGTCAACTTTGGTCGACAAAATGGCCTGATTTTGAAGAACTATTTTATGGAACTTATTCATAGTTCATAGGAGAAATAAAACATATTTTAATCTTTCTTTAGCTTTATTATTCTATTAAGAAAATGCATTCAAAAGTGAACCCGAAATCAGTACGTACCTGTCTAGGCAGAACTATTTGAAATCCGAAACATCAGACAAGTTTTATGGTGACCACGCTTGTTTCTCGGCAATGACTCCAACGTCCTTTCACAGAGGGATGTGCTACGAAAAGATGAACAAAAGTTTTAGCCACACACGTGCACTAAGGAAACAAAAAACATATTTCAAATATGGAGAAAAATTCGAGTGGAGAAGGAAGAAATATAATTTGAAAGAGATCCTTTGAGGTCATATTTATAGGAAAAAATCCCCCTCAAATTCAAATCTAATTACAACTCTTAATCTTAATCATACTTCTTATCCATAATTCATCTTTATTTTTCATGAATTTTCAAATTTAAATAAATAATTAGTATCACTATTTCTTGATTTTTGGTTTTAAAATAATAATTTAATATTATTTTATTTCCTTAATATTTTTATCTTTAAAACTCTTAATTTAAACCTACTTAGAAGTCCTAATTCAATTCTTCAATAAACTTTATCCCTAATTCTCTTCTGACTATCTTTTCTTTATTCTATTTCTCATAAACATAATTATTCTTGAATTTTCATAAATAAATATTATTATTATCTTTTAAATTTTGAAATAAAATAATAATATAATAGTATTTCATCTTCTTGATATTTTTTTAATATAAAACTTTTATTTTAACTCTCATTAGAAGTCCATTATATTCTTAACTTCTAATTAGATTCACATTAAATTTGGAATTCCTAATCTTTTTATAATTTCAACTCCTAGTCTAATTAAGAATTATTTTTTCCTTATCTCTTATCTAATAACACTTTATTCTCATTGAGACTTTTCTTATCTTATCTTTTTCTCTTCTTTTATCCTTTCTGTAACTATACATTTTTTTTCTTTTCAAACTTTATCTTTCTTTAAAAAATTCTAAATTTTGAATTTATTTTACTTCAAAAATTAATTCTTTTAATAAAATTTTTTAGTGCTACATTTCATGCTTGGACAAAATATGTTGAGATCAACTTTCATTTTGTACATGATGAAATTGCCCACCGCCGCCTTCAGGTTTGTTTCATTTCCACTAAAGACCAAGTAGTTGACAACTGCTAGCTGCCTCGCGTTTTCAATTTGTGCGTAGTCACCTCCAGCTTCAAACAAAGCTATGCTAGAGTTTAAGGGGCATAATGGGACACGCCACAACATATTACCTAGTCTACTATCTACACTACCTGCTCATGACTTGTTCATAGTGTGCATGTATTTCCAAACTAATAGCCCCACATCCTACTCTTTTGCTATCAATGTAACTGATGTGCATTAGTGCCAAGGCACTTTAATATAATATTCCTTGAATAAAGTCATTTGTAGATCTTTATCCGGAGTGTTGACTATCCTTATGAAAGGCATGGAATTGTAAACCTCCAAAGTTCAACATGAGCATCTTCTTTTGTAGGATGATGTATGGTGTCATCTTTGAATCCTAACTTATTCTTGGCGCATAAAGCATTATGCATTGCCCTCGACCAAGTCAAGTAATTTGCTCCCTTTAATTGGAAACGAATCAACAATTTTTTGAATTGTTAGAAGTATTCAAAAAAATAACGAGGAACAATAATATTGCCATTGTGTCTTTATGTTGTTAAACTTTCAACCATAGTGTGACGAATTGTTGTTCACAAGTAATGAATTTGCTCTAGCATGTGAAGGAAGAAAACTAGAAAATAAAAATGGTGATGCGGTGGAAAGCTCATAAGATTTATAACATTTTGAAACTCAATATATACAAATGTAGAGTGTTATCTGTTGTGATTATTATACAATAAATTCTATAGGAGATTATGCATCTATCTATATATAAGTAGTTATTCAATTATAAAGCTGAAATTTGTTTAGTGCTTGTCAAGGATTTGTTGGATGTAGATAATCTTGAATTAATTCAACAAAGGAAAGTAGGCAAGATCACATGCCATCAACACAAGTGCAAGAAAATTGAACAACTCAAGAAGACATTAAAGAATAAGGATACACACACTCGCTTAAGGATTAATCATCTCATTATTAAATATTAGATTTTCATAGCATCACTTGTTGCCATAGATGACAAAACAAAAATTATATTGCTAACAAAAAAATGCTCTTGCATTCAACTAGTTCTTTCATAGTTCACATTTCTTTCATGACATATAATTGTCCGCAGGAGATTATGGGGCTCTTCAATGTGATCTGAAGCATCATTTATTTGTAATATGAAAATATCTTTCCCGCATTAGGCATTGGGAGAATATCATAAACGCATCTTGTTAGACTCCGAGGATGAGTAAAATGTAACATATTAAGAATAGAATAAAATGTAATGAGTAATATATATATATAATGATAATATTTATTGTATTTTTGTATTCATATATTGTAAGAACATAATTAGTTTAATGAATTGAAAGAATTTGTAAATTAATTAGTCTCCCAATCAAGTTTTCATTGAAAATATGGCAGTACATGACTTCTTGAATAACGTAGACTTTCCTAAGTTATGTTTTTAGGATACAGGCAATATTTATATTTGTCAATTCACAATATTAAGAATATATGTGTACATTTGTAAACTGTTGTGTTCGTAAATTCTTCATTTGTTTTCAATAGCCATTATCCAAACTTACAGACCAATCACAGATCCACATATATTTCGAAGGGGTGCCTTCCAAATTTTGAAAGTTTTTAATAATATATATATATTGATATACCAATTTTAAAACTAAATCAAAGTTGGATTTTCTATAAAGAATATTTATGTTAACTATTAAAATATAGGGTTATTTTCATAAATCTTCCATAAACTATCACGATTTTTCACATCTAACTTCAAACTATGGATATCTCTAAACTATCATAATTTTTTCACTTTAGTCCTTCCGTCTACTTTTATTACATTTTTTGTTATTTTTTATTTTTCCCATTTATGAAAAGACTAAATTATCTCTCCCTCCATAACACATGAATAATAAATATAAAAATTTTAAAAAATAAAATAAAATGGGAGAAGGGTAATTTAATCTTTTCATAAATGTCAATTTTTTTTGTTTACCACTTAAATCCTTCCACCGATTTTTTTTATTTTTTTATATTTGTGATTTCATATTTTTCTAGAGGGAGGGGTAATTTAGTCTTTTTATAAAAGAAAAAAAACTAAAATTAATGAAAAATGTAACATAAGTAGACGGAATAACTAAAGTGAAAAATCGGGATACAAAAAAATAAATCCATAGTTTGGGACTATATGCGAAAAATCGCGATGGCTTATGAGAGATTTATGGAAATAATCTTAAAATATGATCTCCCGTAGAATTTTCAAATTTCTTATTTTACAACATGGACAGATGGGTCTATTTTTTTCTTAAACGTATTTAATGTACTAATAATATTTTACAAATTTCAAATATAATGCTAAGAGTTATATAAGCATAATATAATTATAATTCAAAATCATCATCATAATAATAATTATTGATATTGAATTTAGGTCTCCAAGCTCCATAGGATTACTCCTCCATTTAAATAAATGGTATACTATGCTACTGACAAATGAAATATATGATCACTTCCATGGAAAGACAAAGCATTATGATTAATTCAATATAATTCAAATACAATATATCTAATTTTCATCTTTATTTAAATATAAATATAATTATTTCAAAAAAAATCATTTTACTGTGCACTTAAGCCTCTTAAAAATTTAATTTATTTTACAAAAAATATTGTTAATAAATAAATTATTTTATTTTTACATATAAGCCTCCCAAATCTTCAATAGTAGTTTTGCCTCTTACTAGGACAAAATGAATAAACTAGAGCACATTCTTCTTATTAATATAAAAGAGTGTACTTATTTTTACATTTTCAATATGATAGGCAACATATAATACACTTCATCTAAGTTTGTTTATAATCAGTCATTTGTATATGTGAACTTTGTAAATGATATGATCTCAAATGTATGTTGTAACAATTAATTTCTTTTCAAAAAAGATAGCCCATTTAGCACTAGTGCTAAAACCTAAGTCCCAAATATAAAATCTAACTCATGGCCTAAAGTTTCATTTCCCTAAGGGCCGTTTGGCAATAGGAACCGGACGTTCCATCAAGTTCCCATAATTCTAGTTGTGTTTGAATGAAATGAAATTTGATGATGAGAAATAAGGTAGTTGATTGATAAGAAAAAGTAGATGTGATGGATTAATTTTTTTGCTGAATTTTGAAATAATAATTACTATTATAAATATAAAATATAATCTTGTTAGTAAATATAAATAAAATTAAAAATTAAAAATTATGTTTTAAAATTTTTTGTTAAAAAATAATTTATTTAAATTAAAAAATCTCAATTTTAATAATTATATATAGAAAAATATTAAATTTTTTAATGGAATAATAAGTAAGAAATATTATTATATTAATATGTTATAATAAATAATTTATATTAAAAAATAAATTATTTTATATGATATATGTACGAGAGAGAAAATAAAAGAAAGAAAGAAAAAGAATAAAGGAAATTGAAAAAAAGCAAGACGTGAAGTCCAAAAAAAAGGCTACAGTGCATAGTTCCACTAGGGCATAGAAAAAGGGGTCACTGGAACCAGATTCTGACTCTGGTTCCGCCAAATGTCACATCGTTTGACGGAATCGACTGGAACCAGACGTTTGATTCCAATTGCCAAACAATCCCTAAGCATGATGCAGCTCCAAAATGTCTCAAATATCACTCAATTTTTGCAACAAAGAAGCAAAATAAGACGAGAAAAAAATAGATGGAACACTAAACTTCGAGGTAAAGAAAAGGAGGATAAAAACAAGAAAGAAAAGAAGAACAAGAAAACATAAAATAGAAAGATGCTAGAGTATTAGGATTCTACTTGAATCTAGTATGTTTAAGGGGGATCCTAACTATTTTTTTTCAAAGTTTGATGTTATGAGTTGAATGGAATGAGCGCACCCGATATTATTATGTTAGAAATTTGGGAGTCGATTGCATGATGTGAGGGAAAAAAATTGTAAATGATGGTGATATTATTTTTAAAATCAGGGGTGAAAGTGATTTGGATCGGACTGAATTTTTTTGTTCAAAAAAATCATCTATGATTTTTCAAATCAATTTTAAATTACAAAAATAACCCTAAACCATCTATGAGTCTAAGAATATGTTGAATCGTACTAATGTAGCCTAATCCATTTACAACCTACACCTTCCTACACATTGATTAAGTGCATAAATAAATATAATGAACGATTGCATTCGTAATACATGAAAAGTTGGAAAATAAAATATATACGTGAAAACGTTTGATGGAATTCAAAATTTATTATATATCTTAACCACATATCAGGCTATGTTTATCAGCACCCAAATTGATTTGTCTCATTTCATACTGAACTTTAACGTAATGGTGGAACAAAAACTTCGCTGAGGACCAACAAAAAAGACCCTGAAAAATTGCAACTGGTGCAAATTCTCAACTTTGCGATATATGTTGAAGACTGTACGCCTTTAGGCTTTAACTTATGTTCTTGACTTCTTTCAGGTCCCTATGATTCAATTCCAGTCTTTTATCCACTTTTCCACTCCTTTGTCAGTTGTTCTCTTTCTTTTAGTTCCGCTGCCTGCATGAAAGGAATGACAGAGGGTGCTCAGTTCTTGCTGCCATCGCTTCCAGGCGTTAAAGGAGGAAGGGAAGCCGCTTTGTCCCCCTCTGTGTGTGTTTGTGTGTGGAAAAGACAGATAGAGTGAGGGAGAGAGAGAAAGAGAAAGAGAAAGAGAAAGAAAAGATCTTGGAAACCAAAAGACATGGAAAGAAAGGAAAGAGAAAGAACAAAAAAAAAGGGGCAGGGGAATCACTACTGCACTCTTGTCTCGCTGCAGCGTGTCTTCTTCTCCAAAAGAACACACACCCGTGCCCACTGCTTTTGCAAAGCTTAAAAAGCAAGACAAAATTAGAGAACTGAGAGCCCCTACTGTTTGGAGGCTAGCATGTGTATAACAAGCTCAGCAAGCATAAAGTTTAAGCTTTTTTAAAGAGTGGAATTATCAATGTTTGTTCACATACTCCTTTGGCTAACCAATCGCTCGCTGGCCTGGAACGGATTGGTTCAGCCTAATCATTTCGGCATGTGAATTTGGCACTGCAAGTTTTTAAAAAAAATGGTCTACTGTCTAAGCAAACTCCTAGGCCAGAATAATAATATTATTATTACGTGAGATTAGCCTTTGTGGCCTTCAGATAATTCTCCAAAAAAAAAAGGTCGATTTTGATTTCTATAAATTTCCTGATAAAAAATTATATCCTAAAGTCACTTGTATTATGACAAGTACGTGCATGCCAATTACAAAGTAGAGGAAGAAAACTTTGAACAGAGCCATCTTTTTTTCTGAAACAATTTACCTTTCATATAGACAAAAAGAAAATAAAAATTGCATGAAACTCTTTGATGTCTTCCCAACAAATGGCATTACCTCAACAGTGTAAAGTTCATGCCTCACTCAATGCCCTGAAGAAAATGGTGATTTTTTTTTTTACCTCTCTTCCGAATGTAAGTACCAAGCAAGGACTTTAGAAGTTATCGTAGTAACAGGAGTCAATAAGATGAAAGCTAAAGAGAAATCAACGTGTTGGATAAAAAAAAAATTTACTTCGATTTCTTTCTTTTTCATATATAGAATACTGTCCTCAGCCTCACCCCACTTTGGCAGACAGCGGGATGACGACGGAAAGCACAGAACAGAGGTTTGCCATGCACATGATGATAACAGTGTTAATTAAGCACTCGGGCAAGAATTACAAATTACAGAGAAGCGAAGCTAAACGCTGTGACTTGTGCTGGATCGGCAAACGAATCAAAACATGTACATTGCACGCACGAGCGAGCGGGCGCGTCACCGGTTGTGGAGCGGATCAGAGGTGTTGGGGACCTTCCGTTGGCTGCCGCGGAACAGGCCGTCGTCCCCGGGGAGATGCCGCGGCGCCCACCTCCTCGGCCGAGGGCGGAACGCCGTCGTCGCAGCGGCGGCGGCAGCAGCAGGCGCCGGCGCGGCGCCCGGCGTCGAGGCGCGGATCGCGTGGCCTGCGGGAGCGGAGAGCAGGAGCAGGAAGAGGAGCGAGAGAGCCGATAGGCCCATGGACTTGGCGGCCGCGGGAGGTGGTCTAGAGCTCCCGCTAGGCGCTGCTGTGCTTTCGGGACGCGGACGAGGCCTATGGCGATCAAAATTTAGTGCTGGTTTGGGTGTTGTGTTGTGGTGTGGTGTGGTGTGGTGGAGCAGTTGTGACTCTAATGAGTAGGCTATGTCTCGTTTTGTATGTGTAGTATATGTAAATATGTGGGAATGAGGGCATTCCGTACTTGTCTTTTTCCTTTTTATACGTCTTATTTTGAGGGGGGTTTTGTGTGCTGTTGGTGTTTGCGTTGCTTTCCATCACCACGACGAGGACGTCGACGCCGACCGCAACAGCGGCCTGCGCGGCTCATACGTGCGCGTATTGGCTTTGGGTTGCGGGTTTCTTGTCCCCATGACGTGATGGCCCTTTTTTTTTCTTTGATTCAAGTTTTCTATATTTTTATGTTTTTTTAAAGCTTGTGCATAAATAATTAGTAGCATATATGATGATTATATTGTAGAATTCTAACGAAAATTAAATAAATTCCGATCAACGAAATTGTTAAATAGAGTCTCGCTAATTAACTATGTCAATTAAAATTAGTTTGTGTTTCTTTATAGATCGATATATGATTCTAATAACTACCTTTGTGTACTCTTAATCGATTAGGAAATTTAAATCTTAGGTTATCAAATTTAGAGCTAGTAGACGGTAAAGTTAATATCCACCAGTCTTCGCTTACAATTTCAGATGTATTTAAATTTGTATTCCTTTTTTGTTTTTATTTGTCCCATCATTGTTCCTTTATTTTTTTCAAATTTATTATTTTTTTCTAATTACTTATTATATTTTAAAAAAATAATACCTACTCTATTATTATTATTATTATTATAGCCATATTAATATATTTTATCTCAAATCACTATTATTTTTTATTATGTTTATTTAATTTGTTTTCTGGTCAACTCATAATTACATATGTTTTTAGTTGGTGAACTCACATAATTTCAAATTTTCTCCCCTAATCATCTTCACTAATCATTTCTTTTCTTCAATTGCCATTTTTCTTCTTATTAATTATCTTCCTATATTTAGTTTTCCCTTTTTATTATTGTTTTTAATATCTGATTATTTCTTTCCTTAGTTATATTTTTTCAAAAAAATTACCTTCCTATTTTTTAACTTCTTTCTATTGTAAATTGATTTTTTTTCAAAAAATGCATTAAACCAATTGTGGGTCTGGTTCGTCAGTTCACCAGTGCAATTCGGTTCAACCGGATTTTTTACTCATTCAATGGTCAAAACGATTCTGAATTTAAACTGAACCAAATCAATTTTAATAACATTGCTCGTAAGATTATGTGTTTGGTAAAATGAAGATGACACCATGTGGTCCTTTCTAATTAAACAAATAAATTTTTTCATCAATATTCTTCAAAATTTGTTGAACAAAACAATGCACCCTCTTTCGGATTAGCAAAAAAATTGTTGCATGAATATATGCGCGTGAACAAAAAAAAAATTAATACAACAAAAGTGATGAGCAATCGCGAAAAACAAAAACCATCCTTTCGATTTAAAAATAATATTAATTTCTTGTACGAATTTATACAAGCACATCGATGTACCTTTTTATTATGTTAGTTTTTTTACAGTTTATAAAGACGAGCCACTATTTATTATTCTCGTAAAAGCTTTTGACTCTAATTGAGAGTGAAAATGATTTGGATATTATGACTTTTCAAAAAACATACATTTTTAAATTTTGAGTGCATATCACCTTAAATATTTTTAAAGGAAAAAAATCTCTGATTTTTTTTTGAAGTGGGGTCCTAATTTAAAATAATAATATTTTTAACATTTATAAACATTAAGTAGATTAATTAGTTGTTTAAAAAAACTAGAGTATAACTCTAAATTCACTATTTTAATCTAAATACATCAAGTAACATCACACTATAATTCAGCATATTTTAATTAATTTTGTATTAAACCTTATTAAAAATATATTGATCATTTGAAAATATTCAAAATTTGAATTTAAGTCAATAATATACTTAATCTATTGAATATAGGTAAGGGAAAAAATAAAACTATAAAATAGTATTTAAAATTTCAAGTAATATTTCATTAAAATATTTTTATAAAATATATTTGGTTTGTGTTAGATTCCTCTTTTTTTTTTGCTTGGATATTTAATTTAAGAAGAAATGTATATGTAGACGTAGACGAATTAGAGGACTAAGTTTTCTCATAAAATTTATAAAATAATAGTATATTAATTTATATTATTAGTTAAGTATATAATTTGATCAAAATCAGTACCATTTGATTATTTGATATTCTTGATTAAATTATTTTATTCCATATGACTAATTCAAGAATTATAATTTATTGAGAGTTAGATTATACTTTTTTATTGTCAAATTAGCTCAATATATATCTATATATTATTTTATCTAAAATATTGTTTAATAATAAATTATATTTATTTAATTAAATAAATAATAGTAAATAAGCATTTTACGTCTAAGATGTTAAAGTGGCATGTTCTAGTTATTCATTAACCTCTTAATTTAATGGAATGATTTTACCTATTAAAAAATAACCTATTTTCAAATTGGAGTTGAAATTTTTAATCTTTTCGGTCAACCTTTTTAGAGTTGGACATATTTTTCACGTGGGTACTTTTTCACTCAATGCCCTGACTCTCCTATATGATCTAAAGGACCATTTAAATACTGGAATCGTAGTTTTTTTTGTGTAAAATTTAGTGAGTGTTTGAAATAAAAATAAGTATTGTAAATATAAAATTAAGATTTGTTTTATTTAATGTTTTTAGAAAATATATTATTTAAATATTAAAATAAGTTTTTTAAATAAATTATATTTAATGAACTATTAAATCTTTAATAAAATAATGAGTAATAAATAATATTATATTAATTATTTATTATAATTATTTCATATATAATTAGTAAATTCTCTTATATAAGAAAGGTTAAAAAAGAAAATGATAAAAGAAAAGAAGTTTGTAAAAGAAAGAAGAAAAACATCAACTCAAAAAAAAAGTGAAAAAAAAGAGCAGGGGCTAGTCATCACCTTAAAATCAGGATCACGTGATTCTAATTTCAGAATCATTAAATACGATATGATTTTGCCTTGAGAATCAAGTCGCAAGAGGATGTTTGAGGATGATTCCACCCGATTTCATTCGTCAAATTCCATTAGCCGCTCCTACAAATTAATGTTTCAGTGGAGTTTATTGTTTTGACAACAAAAAGTTAAATATTTAGTTTGTTGTTTGACAACTCCATTTATTAACAAGCGATCAAAGGGAGAGAAAAAAAGAAAATTAAGAAGTTTCATAGAAGACTCTAAAAGGGAGTTAATTGCTTGTGCGCGTGTGATGTGTTGGCTCTAGTATTTGATCATACACAAAAATGCAAGAACTGGAACAATGATGATTATAAATATTCTCTTTAATTAAAAAGTTTAATCTGATAGATAGAGTACTGTAGTTGAAGTGGATTGATTTTTCAGAGTGAGCAGGGCACAAGATTAAAAAAATCGTCCTCCACCAATTTATTAACAAAATAATCATGTCTCGCCTACGTAAACCATGGCTTAATTAATCAATGTTTATTCAACAAGTGGTTGATTTAAGCTTACATAATCTATTTTGGTTTACGCAATAATTTCGAACTAGAATTTTTATATGTAGAGTAAATGGCTAACGATGCCACTAGATGAACCAAAATAGTTAGATCCAACGGAGGAAAAAAAACTTTTGATCTATCACTGAATGAACATGAAGAGAGAGAGAGAGAGAGAGAAAGAGAGAGAGAGCATACTCAAATTCTCGCGTCATTATCTTTAGTTAGATTTTGGGAAGCCATGGAGTGTCCTTGGTCTCCGGCTATGTGAAGTCGCATTATTTTTCAAATAAAAATAATTTTTTTCTAGAATAAATTGCATTAAATATCTGATATATATATATAAATCAATTCCCAATAACAGCAAAGAAAACGTGAATAAGAAAGGCTTATTTAGACGATTTTTTTAAGGGAGTAAATTTTTATTTTTATAATAGCTCAATAAACTTATTTCAAGTGCTTTTCTTAATATGTGTAATATGAGATCATTCCCTATAATAAGTCGATATATAAGATTTTCTCGCTCCGTTCCTCGATTTAACGTTGGTCCTCCCTCTTTTGATAGGGAGGATTGTCATCCCTATCTTGCAAGTCGTAAGATCTCCATCGGACGTTTGATTAAGAAAAGCGCGGCTCAAATCGAGAGAGGTGGAAAAAAAATCGATAATTCAAAAAGCGCGGCTCAAATCGAGAGAGGTGGAAAAAAAATCGATAATTCAAATTGAGGGAGGAGGGAAAAATCGGTTCAAAACGATTTCTTTTCTCGTGTGGTCTTGCCCTAGCCGTGCACGAACGCCACGTAGCCGCACACAAAGGAGGGGATCATCAATCTCCTCACCGCCGGACACCACAAGAACGATTGCCCTCATCGTCGGACGCCAAGCGAATAACCTCTCTCTTACCTTGCCGCCGGATGCCACACGAACGACCTCCCTCACTGCGAGATGCCACACAAAACGATCTCCCTCTTCCCTCGCCTCGGATGCCATGTGAACGACCTCCCTCTTCTCTCGCCGCCGGGCACCATGTGAATAAACTTCCCCTCTTCCCTCATGCCGGACATCTCGTGAATGTTCGCCAAGAATATTATACTCTAGAACATTATGCGATGATTGAATTAATTTTTTCTTCTTCCCTCAATCTGAACTGTCGATTTTTTTTCCTCCTCTCATATGAACCTAGTGTTTTTTTACTAGGCGTCTGATAAAAATCTTGCGACTTGCAAGATAGGGTGACAGTTCTCCCTAAAAAAAAAGGGAAGGACCATAATTAAATTCTAAACTTATTATTTAATTTATGAGTTATTTCCATAAATCTCTCTTAAGTTATCGTAATTTTTTCACTTTAGTCCTTCCGTCTACTTCTTTTACTTTTTTCGTTACTTTTATTTTTTGACATTTATGAAAAGATTAAATTACTCCTCCCTTAAAAAAATATGAAAAAATAAATAAAAAAATAAAAAAATCGTTGAAGGATTAAAGTGGTAGAAAAAATTATCATTTATAAAGAAGACTAAATTATTCTCCTCCATTTTTTTCTTTTTTTATTTATTATTTGATGTATTACGAAGAGAGAAGTAATTTAGTCTTTCATAAATAGAAAAAGTCAAAAGTAACGGAAAATATAACATAAGTAGATGAAAGGATTAAAGTAGAAAAATCGTGATAGTTCAAGAATAAAAAAATAAGTTCGTAATTTGATGTTAGATATAAAAAATCATGAATAACTTTTAATTTATTTATTATTTAATAATAAAATACTTTTTTTAAATTATTAGGTTGGCAATAGAGATGCATAAACATATTGGGACCCACCTGTACCACAATTTGTTGCCGTTTCACCGACTAAGGCGTCCTGGCCATCCGATGAGTGCATCCATCCACATCAAACGGACGATGGTAGGCAGAGAGTACAGACACGTGTGCTGTGGCCCCCCGAGGTCTCGCCTTTTCTTGGAGCTCACTTGAAGACGGAGCCCACAATAAAACAAAACAAAAAAAATGCCCTTCCCGAACATACCAAAGAATAGCGACCAACCCTTCGCCTAATCTGCGCGCTCCTCTGTTTTTTTATCTGCCACTCCACTCCACTCCGATCACCGAAACAAACACATCGCCGGCGGTAGCACTGATGGCGGAAGCCGGCCAAGAGGCGAACCTCCAACCCTCCGTGGAGAACCCTCCGGCCTCCTCCACGGCGTCCGCCACCGTCGCCGCAGACGAGAAGCCCGCGGCGGTCGCCCCGGCCTTTCCCCAGCTTTCCATCTGGCCGCCGTCGCAGCGGACGCGGGACGCCGTGATCCAGCGCCTCGTCGAGACCCTTACGTCTCCCTCCGTCCTTTCCAAGCGCTACGGCGTGCTCCCTTCTGACGAGGCCTCCGCCGCTGCTCGACTCATCGAGGGCGAGGCCTTCGCCGCGGCCGGCGTGACCGTTGCCGGCGACTCCATCGGGGAGGGGATCGAGGTGCTCCAGATCTACTCCAGGGAGATCAGCAAGCGCGTCCTCGAGTCCGCTAAGGCCAGGGCGGGATCGCCGCCCTCGTCCGTTTCCGCCGCCGAGGATGAGAGCGGCGCGGCCGCTCCTCCTTCCACGAGCGAGGTGGATCCGCCGCTCTCCGAATCCTCTGCCTCTGCCGTCGGTGCCAGCGAGGAAGGCGCTTCCCTGGAGTCTGAGACTCTGGCCACATGAGCGTTGCCTCTGGATACTCTTTGGTGGTAACTCCATTGGATCCTTGACTCCTTGTGGTCCTTACATTTTAGATTCCAGACCGTATAAACCTCCTCATAAATCTGTAGACTGTAACGTCGGATAAAATGGTTGATATGCTACTCTTTTCAGTAAAAGAATGAAATTTCTTGCGCTATGGCTGTATGTCGTGACTTCAGAAGCTTACTAGAGCGTTGTTTCTTGGCAAGGTGAACATCCAATGTGTGTTGTGACTTGCATATCCTCTATTGAAGACATTCTATACATGTCTGTTATCATAATTTTATACTTTTAGGGATCATGGAATTTGATGCCTTATGTTTGCACTGTTACTCAATTTCATTTGCTTGTTTATAGAATCATAAATTCTCTTTTATACGAATCTTTGTGGAGTGCCAATAGACTGTTGTCCTGCAATAATTTTTGGTGGTTTGATATGTTGATCATGATCATGATTGTAAGCTTCTAGCATTATCTGCAAGAAAATAAATGGTCGTATTATATGACTCTGGCCTTTTAGATCATGTATCTGTTTAATTCCTTCTCTTATTCGAGTGTGGGTTGCGTAATATCAGCTGTGTCGATTGGCTAAATATGATCGAGTCGAAGTATGGATGAACATAAAAAAGTAAAAATATATGAAAGGTTGAAACGCACTTTTATGGTGTCTGTGTTCATTTATTCATCGAGGCATTACTCATGTCTAGATATTTGTTTCATGTATTTGCATCCATTGTTAAAAAAAAATGGGATTAATATACCTACAAAGCATTTTTCTGATTTGTAGGGATGCTGAGCACATTTCAACCGAACCGTTGATCCACTCATCAATGGATCTGATAAAAAATGATTAAACCCTATGATTTAAAAATATCAATTATCTCAACAGTTGATTAATGGATCAACGGTTGAGATGCGCTCAGCATCCCTACGAAGCGGAACGTGCTTTGTAGGTACATTAATCCCATTGTAAATTTATAAATAAGTTAGTTTCTTCCTGGGCATCTTTAATATGTAGCCTTCATGTGATATAGTTTGGAAGGAAGAGAACAAGGGTTGGTTTCCCTATTTAATGATGCTTGAAAACTTTCTTCTTTTGCCTTTTTCTGATATGATGTAGTTTGGGGTTTGATCTTAAACTTCGTGACAATTTGATGATTAAGACAGGGTAAGGATTATAGTCAAAGGGCCTGATCGAGCAGATACAAGGTGTTCAACGGCATTTTCCTATTTCTGGTGGCAGTACCCTCTAGTTTTAAGCAGTAAAAGGTTCAGTCCATTCCCCCCGAAAAAAAAGGTTCCCACCGAAAAAAAAAAAGGTTCAGTCCATGACTTAACTTGAGTGACAACATGTTGGCGATTTGGTAGAAACTCATGGTTGATCTCGTTACAGCGTGAATCTTTCGTGTCATGGTCATTTTTCTAGTAGATGTGTATAGAAAAATATCAATTATCTCAACAGTTGATTAATGGATCAACGGTTGAGATGCGCTCAGCATCCCTACGAAGCGGAACGTGCTTTGTAGGTACATTAATCCCATTGTAAATTTATAAATAAGTTAGTTTCTTCCTGGGCATCTTTAATATCCTGGGCATCTTTAATATGTAGCCTTCATGTGATATAGTTTGGAAGGAAGAGAACAAGGGTTGGTTTCCCTATTTAATGATGCTTGAAAACTTTCTTCTTTTGCCTTTTTCTGATATGGTCAGATATGTAGTTTGGGGTTTGATCTTAAACTTCGTGACAATTTGATGATTAAGACAGGGTAAGGATTATAGTCAAAGGGCCTGATCGAGCAGATACAAGGTGTTCAACGGCATTTTCCTATTTCTGGTGGCAGTACCCTCTAGTTTTAAGCAAGGTTGTTTGGACCGGACCGGACCGGCCGGTCCGACCGGTCCAACCGTCGACCGCCACTTGAGACGGGTTTGGTTCGATCCTAAAATCGGACTGACATTTGAACCGTTTTGAACCGGTCAAGACCGGTCAAAACCGGACTAAAACCGGATAAAATCGTTGAACCGCCGGTTTTAGGGCAACCGGCCGGTTCAAATATTAGAAAAAATTGGACAAAATGTGAACCCACTAAGTTTTGAACCCATGACCTCTTAAACAACTTAACGTGTACATTCCACTATGCTATGTTATCATTTGAATACTAAGTTATTTTATATTATACAATAGTCATCATCACTCATTTATCAAATTATTTTTTTAATAAGAAAATTTATAATATTTTTAAATGTCAAATATTAAATATGAAAAAATTAGTTACCTAATTAAATTAAAAAATAGAAACGACAATAATCTTTCTAGTTTAAGTAAATATTAATAGTTGAATTTGAGAAATATGAATTTGTAAATTATAATTGAATACATTAAAATCACATAAAACTCATATCAATAGTTAAATATGTCACATTTGATTTCTTAACTTAATTAAAATGATTTAACCATATGTACTTTGATATAGAAATATATTAATTATTGATAAGAATATATAAGTATTATAGTTTATCTTTTTATATTATTTTATTAATATTCGGTTCGACCGTCCGGATTAACCGGTTCGACCGGTCTAACCTGACCCGGAGACCTATCCGGGTCGACATCCGGTCCGGGTCTTACAACCTTGGTTTTAAGCAGTAAAAGGTTCAGTCCATTCCCACCGAAAAAAAGGTTCCCACCGAAAAAAAAAAAAAGGTTCAGTCCATGACTTAACTTGAGTGACAACATGTTGGCGATTTGGTAGAAACTCATGGTTGATCTCGTTACAGCGTGAATCTTTCGTGTCATGGTCATTTTTCTAGTAGATGTGTATAGTTTTTGGGCGTTTCTTTATCGGGTGCCATTAGATTGCTTACATTTCATATAATTGACAAAATGCACATATATATCATGTGAAAGAGAAGTCTTAGTTTCTTTGTTACTGCAAGAGTTGTGATTTCGTTTGACGACCAATTTTGTTTGAGAAGAATGCTTCTAGTAATATTTCGGAAGCAATCTGCCATTAAGCAGCTTCTTCTATTGCACATGCTTTTGCCAAAGGATGTTCAAGTGTTCTTGAAATCTCAGAGTGATGTGATGCGAGATTCAACCCATTTTTTCTGAAATTATGGACCAAGTGATAGTTATTTTGTTTCTTATTTCTGGAAGTATGGATCAAATTGTGCGCCCATTTTTATATGACTATATATCCTCACTTCGATTCATCGTTAGATCAAGAATTAATTGTAATATTTAAATTAATTATAAATTTTATTGTATAATTAAAAACATATTTTCGTACTTAGTTTTAAGAATAAAATAGTTTAAATAAAATTGTTATAAAATCTTTGTTCTCTTTTTTTTCGTTATTTATGTCATTTAAATAAGATTAATTATTCTCTCTCGTTTCCTTCTCATCTTCACTTTTCCTTTCTCTTTTTCCAAATGACTTTTCAACCAAATAAACCAAATAGGTCCTAAAGATAGATGACCATTTCTAGTTCACCTTTATGATATCTAAGCCACCCAATTAGATAATGGAAGAAAATGAAGGTGCTGTTGAGAATGTTTATTTTTCTAAAGGAAAAAAATTAAATAGACTTAAAAAAATGTTAATAACGAAGAAGAAAACCGTGCGGAGGTGCATACTACAGGAATGGATACGCTTTAACAACTGACTACAGGAACTCAATCACAGCAGTTCAAATGCAAAGCCGTCAGTAATCCATCAGGCGCTAGAAAATTTTCTTCCAACAATCACACAAAACAAAATGCTTCGAGCTACACTTTCAAGAAGGAACAGAAGCTGAAAATTTGCATTTTGTAACAAGAGTCTCGTTATATCCTCCTAACAATTCAGAAAGACATACCTGACAATTGTATCTATCTTTTCAAAGTATTTTAAAAAAATGTGAACATTAAAAGAAATTTTAGAATGATATTTTAGGAATATTAACATTCTCTCTATTACCATTTGCCATTTAGCAATACTCCTGTAGATGTAAATAAGATGTAACAAAATATTCCATCGTTGTCGACATTTTTCTGAAGAGTAATGAAAGCAAACAACTAAGGATGGAAGTGTTTGACAAAGGATGAAGGATCTGTTATGCTATGACTTACGATGCAGTTTAGCATTTTGACCGCTCTGCAACAATCAAAGAGGCGAGCTCCAATTTCTGGCGAGAAACTGGGAAGTTTGACATGCACAAATGTGTAGAAATACAATTATAAATATATACAAACTGAATATCCTCATTTTGTAAAGAAAAAATGCCAAGATTTTAAGGTATGGGCTGGTAACGTGCCAATTATAATGAGAAAGCTTTGAAATAATAAGACTGTACCCACCAAACGATTAACATGCTTAACTTGTGACATTGTCGATGATAACAGGAGCCAAGAAACACATGCACTTGCAACTAGAAGCATCCAAGGTCAGATGTGACTGGTTACATCAGAGATGCTTCACAACAGAAACTTGGTGCCGTGCAGCCATGAGCTCATTCATGAGTGCGATCTGATTTAATAGCTGATTTATCCTCTACATGAAACAATCATCAAATAAGAGCAGTCTTCTAAAAACAGCAAGTGACTTGATATGTAATTAAAATAGTCAATAAAGGTGGTGAGATCATGTACATGGCAAATGACGATAGTTACTATCATAGGTTGGAAAGTTGGTTTCACAATCTGAAATATTCAAACTATTGAGTTTGAAGCAGAAACCATGAAGAATGGAACAGAGAAATTGAGAAAAGGAGAACAGAATGAAACAAATATTGAATGGAATTTCCAGCAACCATTGAAGTCAAAATTTGGGTACCCTTGCAGAATGGAATTGAAGTCAAAATACGGACCCAGACTCGAATTCGGCGGCGGCGGGGGGTTAACAATATATGGCTACAAAATTTAAAATTTGAACCCCCCACACCCACTACCTAGGTTCGCCCCTGCCTTGCAGCACTCTAACCAGAAGGAACAGAAATATGGATACACATATGGAGAATTGAGAAAGCTCCTGGCAGTTACAGCTGTAGTAAATGATGAATACCTAGGTTAGAAATGATAGCAAAACATGGACTAAAATGTTGAGATAGATGGATGTTGTTATTACAGAAATGATGGCAATGATGACTGATTTGGGTAGCCAAGAAGAAAATCCTAATACCAATCTGAAAAAACGTGAAAACCTGTAGAACAACTTTAAATTGACCAAAGGAGAAATTTAGTTACAAAAAACATAAAACAAATGCATTCAGACTTGTAGGTGTTGGAGATAAAGAAGGTCAGAAATGTTTCATATAAAGAACCCCTAAATTCTTTTAGCTTAGGTAAAGTAGGATTATAAGATACTCTTCCTGTTGAATTTCTTTCAATATTCCCAAAAAGTTCAGGTATGATAAAGATATACATACACAGTTAATAGCTCACATTTGACATAATCTCAAATGTGAAACATCAACTGCAATCCATTTCCTAAAGTTAACATTTAACAAGCATAAAATTGAGCATCTTTGAAAGTGTTGGATCAATAAAAATGCGTTTAGGTATCGCAAGATCTGGTGTTCTCAAACTATAATTCCGAACAAAAAGTATCATGCATGCAGCAAATGGTGGAACATATATGGGGAATCTTAGTACAGTATTTGTTGTGTATCACAGACATATTTTGGCTATTGACGACTATGCGTTCTCTAAATTCCTAAACTAAAAGTTTGTACAAGCTATAATTTATAACCCCCTATCAAAATCCAACTTTCTTCTAGGAGAGAAAAGTTTTTTATTAGACAAGAGGAAACCATATAAGCGTATTCAGAGTGAAAATAGAGTATAAGATTAAAGAAGATGATAACTGTATCCTAGCGAAAACAATGTATCATAAGGTAACATTTTTTTGTTTAACCTCCAGCTCTAACTTTTGAACTAAAATGAGAATTTGGAGCCCTCACATGTAAATGTTTTCATGATGCCTATGTTACATGGGCACAGATAAGGCCAGCCGTATAAGCGATCTTCTATATTGCTAGTGCTCACCTGATCCTTCTCTTGAAAGAGGAGCAGAATTAGCTCCTTCTCCCTTCGGTGCCTTCGCCGTAGGTACATAAGAACCCCTATAAATCCCGCTGCTGCTGCTAAAGGCCAAATCTTTGGTCCAGTCAAGTAACTGGTCACACTTTCCTCCCTACAAGCTGAGATCTTTCGGTTAACCACCTGAAGCGCAGAGCCTATCGACCGCCACGCCGAGTCCGAGAACGGAAGACGCCGAACCGAGGAGGCCACATCACCACCTCCTCGTTTCCCCTCCTCCTCCGCCTCCTCTATCCGAGTCGTCGCTGACTCGCGGATGAGTCCATCCTTCTCCTCCGGAGTGACGGGATCGGAGCGGAGATGTAGGCCCTCGTGGAGGCTCGGTGGGAAGACGGAGCAGTCGTCGAAGGCCGAGGCCACTTCCTCGGTCTCGGCCACCATCTGCCATCCCCTGCCGTGGTTCTCGGCTGCCGGAGTGAGCGCCGTCACTTCCTCCCAGCCTTCCGTCGCCACGATCGGGGAGGCGCCGCCGTCGAACGGGAGCTCGGGCGCGTCGCCGGAGTTGCTCATGGCCGAGCGTTCATGCCTCTCAATCCCTCGTGCTGTGTGATGGGAGGAGGATTGTTTTGGGTGATGTGGTAATCCGACGCATCTGTTATTTGATGATCAATGTAACGGGGTCCTTTATTTTGTCCCCCTTTTTTAGAAAAATACATGGATAATATAAGAATAAGAATAATAAATATATTTTTAGAAGAAAAAAAACTCAAAGGTT
The DNA here is from genome assembly GCA_030549335.1 of Pontederia crassipes. Taxonomy (NCBI): domain Eukaryota; kingdom Viridiplantae; phylum Streptophyta; class Magnoliopsida; order Commelinales; family Pontederiaceae; genus Pontederia; species Pontederia crassipes. The sequence goes on from CM060183.1 coordinate 22,987,317, forward strand.
TTTTAGACTAAAAAACGAACTTATATTATAAGACTTTTTCATATAAATGAAAATTAGTATTTTGATTTAAGATTTATTTTCCTAGCCTTTTTAAACATAACTTTATTAGTTAAGTCTTCATAATTAAAAATTTCCTACAGTTTATTTACAAAAATAAGATATATATATTGGAATTAAAGTGATATGTATATTTATTTAAACCTAGATTAAACATAATTACAAAAAATATCAAATATGAGGATTAGAGAAATACACCCTAATGCTTGAGTGAATATGCATGAGTGCTTTTAGAATCTAATCTCGGCCAAGACTTCTCAGTGAAAAAAAAAGGAGTTTCAGATAGAATTGGGAAGGATATTGGAAGCAAATTAAGCTTCCTTTTAAACAACAAAAACAAATGTGACCTTTAGCTGGAAAAGAGATAATTCATAGAAAATATTTTATAATAAACGTTGATGGCAAGAATTATGGATATTGATTATCGAATTTATTGAACAATGAGAAATCATTTGCACATATATTAAAAAAGGAATATTATTATGTTATGGAACCTAGATATTTCAATAAATAACGAATCAATTAAGATTTTCATTAAGAAGAAATATTGTGACAATTATTGAATATTGATGGTTGTTGTGATTTTATGATTGACAAATGTGCGTGCTTAATTGTTTGCATATACAATTAGCTACGGAATCTAATCTCCTTCAAAAGATAGTCATCCACAGCAGAAGAGTGACCTTTGATGAAGAATCAATGCTTCAGTTAAAGGTGGAGGTTCAAGAGAGTATCAACTAATAGGTGGAGATTGAAGTGACTCCAGCTAAGGCTGATGCTGAAGGACATGAAGAGCCTATTGAGCAATCAGAAGAGGAGTCAATTATTGTTAGACGTTCTCACAAACAAGTAGATCCTCCCAAGCGGTATGATTTTGAAGGGATGGTTGCTTATGCTTTGCAGGTAGCTAAGAGGTGGAACTGGAGTCTCTAGAACCGTCTTCTTATAAAGATGTCATCACATGTGTCGAATCTACTATGGGTGACATGGGAGCCGGTCAAGTTGCCTAGTGTCGGAAGAGTTGTTGGCTGTAAGTGGATCTTAAAAAAAGGCTAAAATTCTAGGAGTTGAAGGCACAAGATACAAAGCGCAGCTGGTTGCTAAAGATTATAGTCAGAAAGAATGTGTGAACTACAATGAAATATTCTCATAGGTTGTTATACATACTTCTATCAGGATGTTGTTTGCTATTATAGCACATCAGAATCTAGAGATCGAACAATTAGATGCGAATACTGCTTTCCTCCGTAGAGAACTTGAAGAAGACATTCTTATTTGTCAGTCAGAGGGATTCTCTATTCTAGGAAAGCAAGATCAAATTTGTAAACTAAAAAAATTTTGGTATGGCCTGAAACAACGGTACAAGAGGTTTGACAACTTCATGATCAGTAAGGGATTCGGTCGAAGTCCTTGTAATTGTTGTGTATACCACAAGAAGATGAAGGATGGATCCACAATTTATCTGCTCTAAAAAAATGCATTAAACTAGTATGTATAGTATTTTTTGTTCCCTCAATATCATTACTTTGCAATTGTTAGAATGAAATTTATGGGATTTGGATAAACATTTAGAGTGTTTTCATCTCAACAATATCATTTTTCACATTGTGTCACTCATTATAGGATTAAAATAAGTTCTTCTTCGACGTTAATCCATGCGATCACCAACAACACCAAATCAACATCTACCCAATAAATCATCAAGAGAGAAAAGAAGAGAGAACATAATGTACAGAAAAAAAAAGGTATGCAAAATCCATGAAATTGTCATAAATTCATGACCCCAATTCGATCCTTTATTTTAGGGATGAGTTAAAATCCTGAAAGGTAAATCTATGATGTTAGATAAGTTTACTATTATCATCAACATTAATTGAAAAGGTTATATATATATATATTAATAAATGATTAATTAACCAATAGAAATTTTGTCACACATGTGTCGAATCTTATTTTATACATATTCGACTCAAAATTGATACTATTCGATTCGATTGGATTACTTCCTATGTACTTTAGGGCATTTGAAATGTTATAAAAAAATAATTATTATGATTTGTATCTTTTCTTTTGTCATGTATCATTTGTTATTTGATTATGACATGTGTGGGTATATCCATTCTACTTTATATTGTAATTATTTATTGTGATCCACTAGATCCACATTATTACAACCATAATGATTATTACTGAACAAAGGTGTCATTCATCAGCATCAAGTCATCTATATTAATATTAATTGACATGTTAACCTTAATATCTCACAGATTTTTAAATATAATTTTATTATTTTGCACTTATATAAGCAAGGGCGAACCCACATTGTGTGTGAGAGAGGCCTTACCTCCCTCCCCCACATTTTTTTTAACTGTGTATTAACATATAAATTTTATGATAAAAAATTGATTTTGCCCCCACCCCCCTAAGTATTATTAGTATACAAATAAACATGCATTCCACTTTGGTTTAGTGGTTAAACAGCTTGGCATTATTTGCACAGTTATGAGTTTGACTCCTCTAACCATTTTTTTTTTATACTTCTTTGTTTGGCCTCCTCATATTTTAGTCTCGGTCCGCCCTTGAATATAAGCTAATTAACTTGCCATCTAAATATTACAATCACATTCTCATGCACATACTTAAATTGATAATAATGTTATCATAAATTTTCATTAGAAGTATTATATTTGGCTCATAGTGATTTTATAATTAACATAAAAATTTGGATCTATTTGTAAATCCATTTCAACACTTTTGATAGGAGACTCAAATATTCTTGTGATGATAAATTTTACATTGATGACAAACCAATTTTGATACTCAAGGTAGGTAATTCGATTGATTCGCTTACTTAAGTGATTAACTTAGTTTAGTGTACTACACAGCTAACTTGTAAGATAAGGTCTCTCAAGCATATTTTGCAATCATTTTATTATGATTAAAGTTGTCCTATTAGAATGATGAATATTTTAGAGTCAACAAGTGTATATCGCAACATGATCATACCATACATTACTTAACAATAAGACTAATGGAATGACTATGTTGCATAATATATTTAATCATTAATGCATATTATATCTTAATATTTCAATAATAAAAAAGTGTTATTACTTTTTAAATGCCGACATTATTCTATTTGGTATATTGAATTTATGACATGGAACTTGATTTATAAACTTTCAATTGCACTAAAATCAATTTGAATTTATAGAACTTGAGATACATATGAACTTATACACTTCCAATTGCATTGAAGTTCATTAGACATCATATATCCATTGTATTTCATTGAGATTCTTGTTGAATGCTCTGAATCACGTAGCCTATGACACTATTAGATCATTAGATAGCATAATATCTTTTTTTTAACCATATATGTTATTTTCAAATGTATATAATTGGAAATCAAATTATATTCAATTAGTATGTCAATCTTGTACAATTTCAATTTTGGTTCAACAATCTTGTGTTCTTGCAAGTGTGTGTAAATACTTTCGAAAATCTATAACATATGCATTTGAAATATTGATATTGTACTTTAACGGATTTTATTAGTATTAAGTAATCAAATTTAATTTGATTGGTTAATTTCATATTACTATAGCCACAATCAATTATTATTATTAAGTGGTAACAACGCTTAACTCGGCATCAAGTTTCTTTATAATAAAATGTGATTTGATAATTTTTCATATTACAAAAATGTGATTTGATAATTTTTAAGATTTCACATATTTTCAAACGTGATTTGATAATTTTTTGTTTTACAAAAATGTGATTTGATAATTTTAAGATGTTACATAATTTCAATTGTGATTTGGTAATTTTTCATATTACATATAAAATAAAATATAACTCATTATTTAATTATGATCATCACATTCTCATGTTGTGATCTCGAGATTCAATAAGTTATTATGGTGTCATAACTTTTATCATAAATCTTACATTTAATCTACATATATTCTGTATGTTTCAATTTTAATAATTTACTTTAACTTGTAGAGTTTTTATTGTTTACATCAAGAACATCAAATATGTATGTAGGTCCATCTCAATGCTTATGATCAGAGAATCATATATCATTGTCATGATGAGGTTTGCTTTGATGACTAACTAGTTTTGTACTCATGATAGATTAATTTGATTCAGTCAAGTGATCATCTGCAAGATTTAACTTGATATAAATTCACACAACTATCTTATATCAAGCATATCTTACTATTATTTTATCACGATTGAAGTGGTTTGATATTTTAAACATATTATTATGATAAACATTTTGAAGTGAATAAGTGCATCGCATAAAATGATCATATTAACTACACACTTGATGTTATAATAGAAATAAATAAATAAAATAAAAATGCATAATGTATTAACTATTAGGGATCTTAAGTGAGTGGGGGCCTCAAGCAAGGGATTGACTTGCTCAAAACTTATGTCCCCATTTATACTAAAGACAATGGCGATGATCTACCTACCTCTTGAAGAGATAACCAAATGACTCTACCACAAGTATCAATCCCCCATGTCAATTACTATGCGCACATACATAAAAAAAGGGTTAAAAGCTAAAGTATATGTTCACTATTGTAGGTGGGATGCTACTCTCTTCTACTAGGGAATTGTGACCAAGCCAATAAAGAACATAATAACTAAGGCCTACCCCTTGTTCCTTCCTTGTAGAGGATGGAGACGAGGTGATAGATGTCGGTGTAACGATGTGGAAGAAAAGGGATGTCAGATGGGAAGAGTGACGGGGGAGTTTTTCAACTCTCGCATAAGGAACATAGTTGGGATCAGGTGAATTTTCGTAAAAAAATTGATCTTTATGAATATCTAATCCTTTTAGGGGGTGTTTGGAATGGGATTAGCAGTGGGAATAAGGCCTAATTCCACCATTTGTATCCAAACAACGTTGGAATAGGAACAACTTTGGAGACAAATCTCCAAAAAAAATTCTTGTCGATTGAATGTTTTTTGTATTGATAATTGAAAAAGTAAGAGCAAGATGTTCTTGCTATTAGGAGGAACAACATGAGAATAATCATTTTTCTATTATTTTATTATTAAATAGTCAAGAGTTGTGCAGAACAAAAATATTATCATACAATTTTGTTCTTATTCCTAGGGTATCAAAACCTAGTACCAAACGCCCCCTTAGAAAAAAAAATCGACCTAAGTAGTCTCAACTTTTTGAGACCAAGTTCCTAGTTTAAAACAACGACATTTTTAAAATATTATAAACATTAAATGTCACATTAGACATTAAAAATAGAATTTAATTCTAAATCCACCTTTTCCATCTAAATGTTAAATATATCAAAGTAACATATCATCACATTGAAATTCAATATATTCTAGTTAATGTTATATAAATTTCATTAAGATAGATTAAAAGCTTAATGTACCTAATCTAATAAGTACGGGCAAGAGAGATGAGCAAAATTATGAAATATGATTTCAAAGTTGAAAGTGATATCTTAATTATAATATTTTTTAAAAAAATAAATTTGATTCGGTTCATATCCCTCTGATTTTTTTGTTTGGATCTTTTTAATTTTAATGAGTGATTTTATGTGTTTAGAAAAATTAACTCAATTTTCAATTTTCGATCGGTATAAATTTTCAAATTTTTAGGGTCCAATCTTTTTGGTACTTGGTAAGGTTTTTCAGAGGATAGATTTATACTTACAACCGTACTCTCTCGTAACTCTCATTTTTTTAAATACCTTGTAATTCGTATGTATTAACATTAATAATATACTATTGTATGAGTTATGACGCAATCATTCATGTCATCATATTAATTAAACATGTGATTATTATTGATTTCGAAGGCTTTCTATCTTAGGCTCTGTTTGATAAAACTAGCGATTTAATTAGCGGTTCAATTAGAGGATAGCGATTTGACTAGAGTATAGCGGTTAGCTATTAGAGGATAGCGGATAGCGATTTATTTATAAATTCAATAAAATTTGTTTGGTAAATATATCGGTTAAATTAGTATATCGTATAAAATGACAAAAATAGATATCACATATAATTTATGATTATTTTTATATACATCATATTCATATAATTTAATTTAAAATAATTATTTTGAATATTAATATTTTTTAAAATCTTATTTAATATAAAATATTGATTAATTCAAAATAAAAAAAATTATTTGGATTGTAAGTAAAATTAAAGATGTGATATATAAAATAACAATAATATATGATGATTAATAAGTAAATATTTTTTATTTAAAAAATGAGGATATAATAGGAAGAAAATATGAAAATGCTACATCTATATTGTATAAGCTAGTAGGAGTAGCTTATAACGTTTTGTATTCAAACCTCTAAACGCTACTGAGAAAAAATATTTATCAAACGCTTATAGTAAGGTTTTTACTCTAACAAAATACTATACTCTATTAAATATTTTACTTTTTTACATGTCAAATAGTGCCTTAATCATGTGATGCTCACAACAAGGTCATTGATGAAAATTTCAACAAGGATCCATAATGATAATAATAATGACAAATAGGGAGGGATATGAAAGAATTCAAAAGATTTTGGGTCAAAACCCCAAAACCAAACCAAACCAAACCGTCGCAAGTAACTGCCGAGTCGAGGCCGAGCCTGGGAACATGCAGGAGGAAGAGAAGAGACCACGTTACCCAGCTCGCAGCCGCGCGTTCCCGGTCGTCGCCCGCCACCCACGACACGATTCCCACTTCTTTGCCCCGGAACCCCGACGCCAAAACCAAACCTCCTCCTCCTCCTCCTCTCTCCTCTCTCCTCTCTCCTCCTCCTCCTCCTCCTCCTCCTCCCTCGCTGCCTTCCCTGCTTTCTTGCTGTCATATGGCCCATACTTCCTCTCCCCACTCTGTCGACTATCCCGATGTCGAAGATTTCGTTTGGGTGAGTTCCCTGAATTCGTTGATTTCTTCCTCGAGCGTTGTTTTTATCATCTGAAGTGCCTGATTGCAGAAAGAGGAGGAGAAGCGAGGGCTCCTCCCGGAGAAGACCGCTAAGGTTCTCGATCTAATGCGCAACGGAAACCGCGCCTTCCGGGACAAGCGATTCGAAGAGGTATCCTTCTCTTTGTTAAATAAAAAAAGATGATTCCGTCAGTTATAGTCGCTTATTTGTGAATTCTATATTGGGGATTTGCTTGTCCATCCATTTCATAAAGCTTTTCCTTTTATACATGCACAGCGAACTATGTCCACTGAGGCTCAAAGTCTATACCGAGACCGATAGTTTTGTTATATTGACATTTGAATTTCCTGAACTCCAGTTATGTGGACGATTTTCAATGTAATGTGACTTGAACCTCAATGTCTACGTGCTGACTATCAGACTAGAGGATGGTTGTTCGGCCATGTATATATAACTTGGATAAAGCCTAAGAGTGACTAATAATATTGTTACAAAAAGAGGGAGAGAAAAACACACAAACACAAAGAACAACAACAACTACAAAGCCTTATCCCACTAGGTGGGGTCGGCTACATGGATCATACGACGCCATTCCGCTCTATATATTCGTTGATCCATGTTCATAAGATTCGACATGATTTTATGTTGGCTGTCGGGGCCTAACACAACCCTCCTCCTTTATCCGGGCTTGGGACCGGCTATAAAATATAGGCGGAGTTACACAAACACAAAGAAACATACGAAATTTACGAGATTCACCATAAACTGGGCTACGTCCTCGGGCGATGGTAGGAACCCGTAGGGTATGGGCAGCTTCGCCGCCCCATTGCTTAAGCGCCTGACTAGGGTTACAAACATAGTATTCTTCTAGAGTTACAAACTGGGTTCAGATTCAAAACATTATAAATTTACCTCATTATTGGATGATTGAAAGGAACATGTCAGAATGTGTACTGTCGTACAAATTATTATCAGAATTGATGCAATGACCTGCAAATTAATTTAACTACTTAGGTACCCTTCAATAACTTTGATACATATGCCTTTCTAACTATTCCTTTTTTCATTGCACTTAAGTGAATTCTTTGCTTGATTACACATTTGTTTCTCTTTTAAATTTGGTCAAGACAAAGTAATTAGTTCTCAATGCTGCAATTCTTTATTTTAAGTGTCTGTAAGTGGCCAGCTTGTGTTTCTAACATTTGGTATTTGATTTAGGCTATCTCTTGCTACTCGAAAGCTCAACTTTTGAAGCCAGGAGATGACATCATTCTGTGCAATAGAAGTGCTGCATTTTGCAGGTTAGATTCTTCACTTACCTTATGCCTATGACATTAGCATACTCATTTGTTCTTATGGTGTCATTTTTCTTGTTACTGTTGTCAGCTCAATGTAACTCATTGTAATCTGCCTGCTAATATAACTCTTTGAAGCAAACAGGATTAGTCAACATCTTAAGGAGCGTCCTGCAGTGGATTCTGAATATGAATGCCTCTATGGTCTAGATCCTACAACTTATGCTGAGGTGTGCACTTACCATGTTTTCTGTACTCCAAATAGGGTTCATTTTCAAGCTCTCAATTTAATCACTTTGGAGCTTGCCAGAAACTTAACTTATGGAATATGGTTTCAGCTTGCACTGAAGGACATAGAGAGATTGATGGCTATCCAAAATAGTTCTCCTAAGTCATATTTTTTGAAGACCAATGCACTAGTTCTGGTAACAATTTTGGATGTATATTTATTTGTCTTTGGTGTCTCTGAATACCATTAGTAGGTTTTCACTAAAGTCAGTAGTTTTGTATCATTTTTTGAGAGAGTAGGATTGTATCTTTGTAGAAGAGTATATCACAATCAGAGTTTCATCAGAGAACGAAATAAAACATCAAAATAAGTAGTTTCAATGATACTTGTTTTGCCACTTTATATCCTTCTTAACTCTAAATGTGATGTAGTTTGTCTAACTAATAACCATTTTCATGCACTATAAGTTTTGGTCAGAGCTGTCCGGTAGTAATCAGGCTCAGATGATTTTTCCATGCCTCTAAATGATATTTATCTTTCAGTATCTGAGAACTAATAATTGGTGAATTGGTTACTCGAGTGTATATATGTGTGTGTATATGCATGTATGTATGGATGGGTAAAATGCACCTGCGTTGAACCTAAATCTACGTAGGGATTTGGAGCGTTCTCATCCAGCATTCTGTGTGTGTGTATGTATACACACGCGCGCGCGCGCACACACATATTAGTGCAATAGAGAAAAGTTTGTGAGTAGGCATTATAAATTTCCTTTGCAATACAGCCTTTAAGCTTCTATGATGATTAGATTTATGATGTTAGTATATCTTTTGGTGTATTTCTAGTTGATAAGGATTTATTTTCATCTTTTTTTATGCCTTGTCCATTTCTGCAGCTAGAGCGTTATGAGGAAGCACGAGAGACACTTATTGCAGGATTGCAAGTTGATCCTCTTAGGTATGTCTGGATTCTTTATGCACTTCCCTTCAAAAACTCTTTGTAGCCATCACATTCCTGTTTCTTTTTTCTTTGGACATTATATTCAAGTTTTTTTAGAGGGAAGCAATATTCGATTTACTGACTTTCATGCTTGTATATAAAAAAGCTTTTGGCAACGGATTTCCTGAACTGCTATTTTTTGTCATACAGTCAACTTCTCCGAACATATCTTCAGAAAGTGGAGAGAATTACAGCTGATTCAATTGCAGGAGTCAAGCACTATCAGCCACAACGCACTGATGATTTTGAATGCACTCTATGCCTAAAGTTGTTGTATGAACCAGTCACTACACCTTGTGGTCATTCATTTTGTCGGTCCTGTCTTCATCAATCTATGGACCATAGTAAGTATTTTCTTTTTCTTTCCTGTGTAGAGCATTTTTCATGTGGTTTGACTCATTTCTTGAATAAAAATGGCAGGTAACAAGTGTCCCATGTGTCGAACAGTTTTGTTTATTAGTCCTAGAACATATCCAATAAGGTAAACATTTTTTTTTTTTATAGATATGTTCTTTTGATCAGATTTCATTTTACACATCTGTTTAATGCCATAAAGAAAGGTTACTTTCTAATTGCATTGATAAAGAGTTTACTTCTCTTCAATGTAGCATCAATCAATATTTGTACTTTGATGGTTGAATCAAGGAACCCTTTCTAATTGCAGTGTTATGTTTGATGTTTCAGTGTGACATTAAACAACATTATACAGAAAAACTTTCCTGAGGAGTATGCAGAAAGGAAGAGTGAGAATAAAAATTTGGCTCACTTAGGTGTTGATATTTTGCCTCTTTTTGTCATGGATGTTGTTCTCCCATGTCAAAAGTTGTCACTAAACATATTTGAACCTCGCTACAGGCTAATGGTATGTGATGCACGTTTTACTTTCTGTTTTTACCCTCTAGATTTCAAATTGGCAGCAAATATGTTTTTCTGCAGTTGTAAGTATGTAAGTTGCCTTAGGAAGTAGTGAATAATCATCTTGTTCAAACATTTAAATACCTAGTAAAAAATAATAGTTATAATTGTCAGACTTGGGAGTGATAAGCAATCAAGCAATTAAGGTAATTTATTAACTTGTTCTTAGTCATTGGGTATTTTATGTTTGATTATGCAACAAGCTATTATAAGTTTTGCATTACCTTGTACACAATGGAGGACAAACACCTTGGAAACACTTTGCATGCTGGAAACTATTTATAAGTTTCATCTGAAGTGTGTAGCGTAGGCTTTTTAATTATTTCATAAGGAAACTGAAATACCCGTTCATACATCTTTCTTTTTCTTCTCTAGTGTATGTTGAACTTTTTTTCTGCTGATAATGCAGGTGAGAAGAGTAATGGAAGGGAGCCATCGCATGGGAATGGTTGTGCAACTTTGATATGAAATATATATGCTCATTAGATCTTGAAGATGCAGTTTGCTAATGTATGTTAACTGATTGCAGGTGATCATTGATCCAGCAACAGGATCTATTGCTGATTTTGCTTGTGAAGTAGAAATTCTGGAGTGGGTGTTACTTCTCTCTGACCTTCTGTTGCACTTTTCATTATTGCACCTTCTAATGTTTTTTTTTTCCTGTGATGCAGGTGTGAGCCACTTCCAGATGGGAGGTTTTATTTAGAGGTGAAAACAAAAGTTGCTTCACAGTTCGTTCTAAATTCTCTCTGGTTTTTATAATCTGGTTGAGTCATTTTTATTTTATGAAACACTGGACATTCTTGTCACCTCAAGTACATGTAATTTGTGAACATATCAGGTTTAGATGGATTTGTTGCATCCCTTTCCATCTTCTATCTTTTGTAATATGTGAGTTCAGGATTATGTTAGAAATCACCAATTGTGGCCCTTAAGTGTATCATCTTTTTTTGTTTTCTATATTATGCTAGTTCAAACTACAACAATAATCTTTTATTTAACATATGCCTGGTGCTGGGAAAAAAAATCAAATTTAATTGCAGTATGTAATATCTCTATCTATGTAGTTATTCTTCAGAAAATTAAACCTGCAGGATGTTTTTGTATGCAGGTAGAAGGCCGTAGACGGTTCCGAATCTTACAAACATGGGACCAAGATGGGTCTGTGCTTGATTTTCTTGATGTTTATACTTATCAATTATCGTTATGCATTTAAGTTAGTGACACATTATTTATACATCTTTGCAGTTATCGTGTTGCTGAAGTTGAATGGATTCAAGATATACATCCACCAGAAGGATCTCAAGAGAGAGCAGATGTAAGCATGAGATAAGAGTGCATTCTGTTACTTAGATGATCAGATGAATTCAAGAATAGATGAGTGATATTTGTTTTCTCAACAAAAAGAGGGATAGCTGATTAATTTCTGGACAGTTTTTGTCTAATGTCTGCAGTCATTCATGAATCAGCTCCAAAATGCTTTCTCTGGAACTTATTTTTTTGCCTTCATTCATTTTATTGGAAAATTGCCTTGTGGTCTTCTTATTGAACTTGACTTTTTGTCCTAATTATTTTGTGTTCCAGCAGATATATTAAAACATTTCGTTATTCCTTATGCAATTTGAGCTTAGTTTTTGGTGAATAGGAAAACTATCTTATTCATGGAACATTGTTTTATTGATTTTTCATAGTTGCAAAAGATGGCTAATGGGGCAGCAGAGCTGGTTAAAACATGGATCAAACATGGAGAAGCTGCAAGAACAGGTACTCCAATAACACTATGACATTCCAACCCCAACTTGTGACCTAATCTTGTGCTTGTAGTCTTCATTCTGATGCTGATGCTTAGAGAAATTAAGATGGTTTGAACCTTGACTTGGTTGCAGCGTTTTTTATCTCTTATAAGTGAATCCCCAGAAATTGTCACAGTAAAACTTAGTACTCACTTTCTACGTTTTGCGTAGAAATATAACATCTGAATCTCAAGGTTGTTGCTCTGGTATAAATTTCATTAGCAGACACTTTTTTTCCAGGCCGGAGATCAAGGCGATTGGAAGCTCTTGGAGTCCAAAACATGCCTGGGCCGCAAGATCCTGAAAGATTTGGTTTTTGGGTACATTTTATTTCTGTTTGCTTGGTTTTGCGATGATATGCTTATCAACTATGCATATTCCGCTCGTCGCTTTGAAGGCAGTGGTTGGATAAACAGTACCACATGTTTTTGCAGCTTATTAATATGCTAAATTTGAGGCCATCTGAAAGGTTGGACCTGCTACGGTTAAGAGACAGCAAGGAGGTAAGGTGCCTATCAAATTGTTATGGATTCCATTAATTATTGCTGTGATAACTTATTCATTTTATAACTGTACTTCCACAGAGGATATCCCAGGGACTTGCCTTTCTCAGAGCTGAAGGACCCGGGTGCGGCATCCAATAAGAATGAATGTATCTTGATTTGCTATGTTACTTGTTCATATTATCACAAGCATTTTATTTTTTTTTTGAACTTTCATATGCTACAGACGTGCTCTAAATCCTTTGCATGCGCTATAGATTTTGTATAGATTTTTTTTGGAAATTTTCTTGCGTTCAGGACATCAATGAAATTATTCCTTGTCCTTTGTGGGGGGGGGGGGGGGGGGGGGGGAGGGGGGGGGGGGGGATACGAACCAGTTAACAATCATTTATCCACAAACTTGTTTTCTTTTTTGCACATCTTTAGAAGAAAACTTGCAATTATAGTCAAGACATATTACTCACTAAAGTTAGATCATAGCGAGTAATTGTCTTACATTTGAGTTGATTATGAGTCACAAATTAGCCCAGGTGCGTCGTTTAGCTGAATAATGAGCACTAGCAACTTCTAACTATGTTTTGCCTAAAAGATAAAATAAAAATAAGCAGTAACATTATGGTAAGTCGAATTGGTGACAATGATTTTTGGATCTGATGGGACCTCCAATAGGACGAGCTATTGGATTATCTCTTTATCTTTATCTTTTTTTACATATTTTAATATTAATTAAACTATTTTAAAATCAAGAAAAAGTTGTTTTTTTATAGATATATCTTATTTTTATCTGTATGAAAGTGTTTTGTTTAAATACATTTTAATTTTTAAGAAATTTGAAATTAACTAAATAGGTTTTATTTTAATAAAATAAAGTAATTTAGGTCGGATAAAATTGATACCCAAGGAGTCGAATCGTCTCAATAATTGAGACTGATTGGTTGAATAGTCGAGTTCACCGGGATGCTATATTACTCCTGCAGGTCCATTGGCATATGATCACCTTGGATTAATAAAAATCGATTATTCATGCATTTTGTTTGATGAAAAATATTTAAATCTGGGAGTACCCACATTTTGAGGGAAATGTGGTTTTATTCTGACTACTTTAAACACAAAACTTTTTTCTTCGCCACGTGAAAAAAAGTTACATGCTTTGAAAGTACCATAAAAACTGTTGCTTGATGAAGGTGATTTTTCTGGAAGTGAGTCAGCTGAAACATTTATTATTTTTGCTTATATTTTTTTCAAGTGAAAAATTCGATTTCCTCGTACTAAGATCTTTATATATGAGTTATAATAAACTTTTGGTTCAATTTCTTTAATCACGCATTAAATTATTAAGAGGGCATTTAATATAATATCAAGCAACGTTCACTTGAAACAATTTTATAAACTTTATATATGGACTATAGGAGTGCTTGGTAGGAGAACAAATTCAATATTTTTACCGAGAACAAATTGTTCTTGTCTTGATCAAGAACTTACTTTTATTTTTCTTTTTTTCACTCTGCAGACAAAAAAATATAAAGTAATGATAATGTTTGATTAAATTTTTTTATTTTTTATAGTCTTTGTTGCTACCATTTGAAGAAGCTTAAGCTTGTTCTCACCATTAATCTCGTACCGGGAATCAAATGATGTTTTAGTCAGAATTTTACTGGAGATCAAATTCAAACACTGTCGAACATGTTTTAATATCATATAAACTATCAATTATTTTACAAACTTAAATTATCAAAAGTGATTGTATGTGTGTATATATATATATATGTATTAGCTGGCACATATGTATATATAATATTTAATGATGGTCGTGATCTCATATGTCACCACTTGGATTCAAAACTCTGTTAAGTCATTCATGAGTTCCACATCTAGCCAAAAGTGGACACACCACTTAACATCTGTATTTCAAATGGTTGTTGATTCCTGAATGCTCTGTCCAAGGCAATTCTTCAGAATATAAATATCCTGTAGTGAGAACAGTGACAGACTCACAGTTAAAATGCAAAAGTAATCTAGGATGATATGATGCATTCAGAGGGAACAGTGGAAGACTAACAGTGAAAGATTCTACAGTGGCGAACTAACAGTGAAAGGTGATCTAAATAGTGTCACTCCACCCAGGTAGCTTGGAATGCTTCCACCTCTCAGTCCCATCATATGCCATCCTTGTATGGCAAAAATGAGGCATGGACGTGATGGAAGTTAGGCGAAAGATGCATTCCCCATTTGTGAGCCCTGAAAACAAAAAAAATAAAATATGTCTGAAGAAAGATGAACCTCATGAAATAGAGGACGACATGATGGGTGATTGCTTCAGAGTTAGAGCTTGGAGCTGGTGCATCACTTTTCCTTTGCATTGGTTGTTTTTTCCCCCTTTTTTTTGTCTCTGTTGACAGGGCTTGTAAGTTGTAACAGTTGGATAGTTCCTGGAAGCGACCTGAGAAGTGAAGGCCCAAAGCTGAACAACTTATTTCTTGAATTGCATTGCTCAGAGATCCAAAAACTGATCACGTCCATTTGTCCTTATTTTTCATGGGCATTGTTGTTTGTGCGAGAGCAACTTGACAATTCAAACTTGTAGCGATGCCTGAACTCTGTTCCCTTGCACTTTTGCCACAGGCCATAGGAATCTATTTATATATATTAAAAAGAAAAAAAAAAACAGGACAAAACGCATTGGTAGTAAGGAATGTGTAAATTGTGCAATCTGACCATCGGTTCTACAGTACCTCTCTCTCTCTCTCTCTCTCTCTCTCTCATCCTTCAACAAAGAAACCATGTGCACTCTTAATCGGTCAAATTTGTTTCTTCTTCCATATGCTGTAGTGCATCATGCAAAAAAGAAAGTAAGGGGAGGAAGGGAGAGAAAGTGATGAATTTCTAAGAGCCTGTGAACTTTCATCATGTTCCTGAATTGAGGCCTATATGTCACCTAAATTGCGAATGATTGATTACACGCAGCATACAAGTGAGTTTTATGTTAAGGCCTACATCTATCTATCTAATATATTGCTGAGAGGAGCCTTATTTTCTGGAGTCAGAGAATAGAGACAGCAGAAAAAGGACGTTATTAGCTCATTTTAAGTAATAACTACTAGTCGAAGGTTTAGGCAAGACGAAAAGACACGCCAATAGTACTGATGATGAAACCTACGAAAGGAGTCATAAGTGATGTTTATACAATGATTAGTGATTAGGGAAGCTAATGACAACTTTGTTACATGTACATGCAGATGCAGGCGTGTTGTGTTGTGATCATGCTCAACTAATAAAATATATAATATGAATAAACTGCACAGTCAAATGACCTAGAGACTGCATGGTGGATTCACCTGAAAACACTGAAGCGGCCATTGCCATGACCTCAATGACATCCCATGAAACCATGCAACTTTATTATTATTACCCAATAAAATAAAGGTCCCCTTTATTGTCACTCCTTTTAAGAACTGTTCTACATTTTAACTTTAGAAATCATGATATATAATATTGTATAAACAAAGAGTAAACGATCATTATAAAAAGTACGTTGAGGCTTGCACAGTGAAAGAGATCCTAAAATAATTCTCTCAGTTTATTTTCTAGGTTTAGCCACTTGATGGCAACACGTTGCCATAATATTTTCCTTCTTTCTTTTATAGCACTCACCCCTAATGCATTGTTACATGCAACTCTCAATAACCAACACGATATTGCACCTTTTAGAAACTGCTAAATGTTGGGACAGAGAATAAAAAAATAAACTTGACCAAATTGATACAATTGCACTTAGGTTACATGACAGAGCTGCAAGATTGTAATTGAACAACAACAACAATAACAACGAAGTCTTATCTCACTAGGTGAGGTCGGCTACATGGATCATATGATGTCATTTCGCTCTATATTCGTTGATTCATGTTCATAAGATTCGACAAAATTTTATACTGACTGTCGGGACCTAACACAACCCCAAGAACATAAATATTAACTATTGTTATCCATGTTGAGTCTTGTGCACTACGTAAAAAAAATTACATATTTCTTCAGAATACTGTTTAATGCAAATTATATATATATTCCACATGGTTTTCTTCTTTGACTTCAAACTTCACTACCCCAAGATAAGTGGTGGGGGGAGGGGGCGGGGGGTCATTTGTGTTTGTGTGTGTCCAGTCCAGGCATTAAATTGGCTCCCCCAACCCCCAAGTAGAATAGAAAACTGTCCCTTCTTCTCTTTGCAATCTTTTAAGGAAACCCAGAGAGCCTTCTTTTAACCCTGGTATTTACTGCTGTCATAAAATCATCCCCACTTTGAGAATTTTGGAGCACAGGAGGACAGCAGCTGCAGCTGCTGAAACAGAGTGAGCAGTGAGGGAAGTAGACTTCAAAACCCAATGATCTACTCACATCCATCCCAGCTAAAATAATAATTACTAGTTCTGCTCCTCCCCTTGGCTCCACCTTCCCCTGTCCTGAGCTCAGCATCTCTGCCTACATCCTCTCTGTCTGTCCCTTCCTTCCCTTCCTGCCCCTGCTCTCCCCCCATTTGCTTCATGCTCCCCCTGTCATGCATGGCATAACAGCACAAGCATTGAAAACAAGGGAGCGAGCTCGTTTCTAGCTCATAGACCAAGAGGGAGATATATATTTAGGAAGCAGGAAAAAGGATTAGCGGGAAAGATAGCAGGGCAATGGAAGAAGCTAAGGATGCGAAGAAAGGTAGTCGAAAGTACAGGCCAATGCAGGGGAGGCCACACCCCACCAAGATGGTGGATCTGTGCAACCCCAGCCACTACCCACTGCATAATGGTTACTACTACCAGAGGAGATACCAGGCTTACCCAGCTCTCCTCCCTCTTCCTCTTCCTCTGCCTCCCCCTGTGCTGTTAAATCTCCCCCCACCATTAGCTCTGCCTGAAAGGTTCATCTCCAAGCCAAAAGCTCACCACCCGAAGCCCCTTTGGCAGGAGAAACCAGTTTGTGAAGTCTCTTTGGAGACCCCAGTCGCGGTTTTACCTTTACCTCCAGGTATAACTATATATATAGTTGAAGCATGCATCGTTTATTCATGTATATGATGCTCTTTAGGAACTTGTAAAAAACTTGCTTCGAGTCTAACTGTTGCATCTTCTGGAGTCTCTGAAACTATGATCGTACGAAACGAGGAACTAAACAAAAGGAAACTACTGAAGCTTTCACTGAAGGCCAATTATGTTTGGATATTTAACACCTTCAAACTGCGATTTCGACACTCTTTAACATTGATTAAGAGGAGAAAGAAAGCTTTTTTACTGTTATACTGTCTAATGTGTTCTAAAGTTACTAGATATTCTTATGTGACATTGTGTGCATGCATTCATTGTTTATCCAAATGTTTCATGAGCTGAACATTTTATTTCACGTTTACTACTTTATTGCTTAAAAGTCCCGATATGCATTTTCTTCATATATGATTTTTTTGTGCAATTTGAACTTTAAGCAGATGTCAAAATGATCCCACAAAGGTCTAGCTCATTACCAGGAAAGAAAAACACAAATGGGAAATCTATAGACTGCCAGTCAGAACCAGTGGCCACTCCGCAAGCAATAGTTGCATGCAGTAGGCCGGATTCTGGTGGCAAGGAGGGTATTGTGATCCCTCTTCTCGCGAACCACTTCCTGGTACAGTTTGATGCCTTGCAGAGAATTTACCATTATGATGTGAGCATATCTCCGCGCCCTTCCAAGGAAATTGCTCGAATGATAAAGAGAAAGTTGGTGGAAGATAATTCAGGCATTCTCTCTGGTGCAATGCCGGTTTTTGATGGCCGCAAGAACTTGTACAGTCCAGTTGAATTCCAGGGGGACAAGCTTGAGTTCTTCATTCGGCTTCCACTCCCTACAACAAAGTGCTTGCCTATTGAAAACGGGGGTAATATGTTTGAGAGTAGGAAAATGAAGCTGTTCAAGGTGAACATAAGACTTGCTTCCAAGTTAAGTGGCGAAGATTTGAATAAATTCTTGAAGGACGATGAAAATGAAACTCCGCTCCCCCAGGAATATCTTCATGCCTTAGACATAGTTCTGCGCGAATATGCTACAGAGAATTGTTTTCAGGTTGGCAGATCATTGTACCCAAGCTTCAAGTGTGCAGAAACGGTGATTGGTGGTGGAGCTGTAGGAATGAGAGGATTCTTCCAAAGTTTGAGGCCAACCAAACAAGGGTTATCTCTCAATGTTGATTTCTGTGTGACCGCCTTCCACGAAAGCATTGGCCTCATTCAGTACCTCCAAAAGCGCTGTGGTTTCTTACGAGATCTTTCCGAGAGGAAAAGCAAGGGGTTGGAAGGTGATGAAAAGAGAGAGGTCGAGAAGGCCTTGAAGAACGTTAGAATCTTTGTCTGCCATCGTGAAACTGATCAGAGATACCACATTTATAGCTTAACTGAAGAAATAACAGAGAACCTTAAATTCAGAGACCGGGATGGTAAGGATCTGATGTTGGTGGATTATTTCAAAGATCATTACAACCATGACATTCAATTCAGAAAACTTCCATGCATACAGATCAGCAGGAGTAAGCCATGTTATCTACCAATGGAACTTTGTATGGTTTGTGAAGGACAGAAGTTCCTCAGTAAACTTTCTGATGATCAGACTTCGAAAATTCTTAAGATGGGCTGTCAAAGGCCTGGAGAACGCAAAAAAACCATCAATGGTGTCATGGGAGAAGCAGTTGGTCCAGCAAGGTATCTCTACATCTATAATTTGTATCTTCCTATGTCAAATTTAAACTGCTATGTAGTGCTCATCTATGGAGGTTAATTTATATTTCATTTGCAACTTTTGAACACGATTGTCACTCTAACTTCATTGCTTTGATGCAGTGAATGTTATGCAAGTCAGTTCCAACTCCGTGTATCTCGAAACATGACACAACTTTGTGGAAGAGTACTAGAACCGCCGAAACTAAAGCTTGGACTCGGCGGACATGTGAAAGATATAACTCCAAGCCGGCGCGACCGGCAGTGGAACTTACTTGATAGTCATGTAACTGAAGGGTGCCAAGTCAGAAGATGGGCTCTGATTAGTTTTGGTGGCACGCTAGAACAACGATCTTACATTCCTAAATTCATAAGCCAACTGTCTTACAGATGTGAGCAGCTTGGAATCTTTTTGAACAAGAAAACAGTTGTGAGCCCTTTATTTGAGCAGATTCAAGTTCTGAACAATGTGTCCACACTACAAAGCAAACTTAGAAAGATCCATGAAGCTGCTTCTGGAAACTTGCAACTATTAATTTGCACAATGGAGAAGAAACATAGAGGATACGCAGATTTAAAGCGGATTGCTGAAACTGATATAGGTGTGGTAAGTCAGTGTTGCTTGTATTCCAACCTCAGCAAGCTCAATCCACAGTTCATAGCCAATTTAGCCCTCAAAATCAATGCAAAGCTTGGTGGCTGTAATGTGGCTCTCTATAATACTATACCTTCACAAGTTCCTAGGATTTTATCAGAGGAAGAACCGGTTATATTCATGGGTGCAGATGTCACCCACCCACACCCGCTCGATGACTTCAGCCCATCTGTTGCTGCAGTTGTTGGTAGTGTCAACTGGCCTGCAGCTAATAAGTACATTTCCAGGATGAAATCACAGACTCATCGGCAAGAGATCATCGAGGACCTGAAAGGCATGGTAGTTGAGCTGCTTGAGGAGTTTCTAACGGCTAATAACAGGCTTCCTAGCAGAATTATTTTCTTCAGAGATGGTGTAAGTGAGACAATGTTTTATAAGGTTCTCAAGGAAGAGCTGCAAGCCATTCGAGTAGCTTCTAGGCAGTTTAAGAACTACAACCCTGCCATCACTTTCATTGTAGTTCAGAAGAGGCACCATACGAGGTTCTTCCTCGATGAGAAAGCAACTTCTGGCCAATTCTTTGATGAAAACATTCCACCTGGAACAGTAATCGACACTGTTGTCACTCATCCAAGAGAATTCAACTTCTATTTATGCAGTCACTGGGGAACAAAAGGGACTAGTAGACCAACTCATTACCACATTCTGTGGGATGATAACCATTTCAGCTCCGATGAAGTGCAAAAGTTGATCCACAGTCTATGCTACACATTTGTCAGGTGCACGAAGCCCGTTTCAATTGTGCCTCCTGCATATTACGCTCACCTTGCAGCATATAGAGGAAGATTATATCTTGACAGGTTAGAACCATCTACATTAACTAGAACTAGTTTCCCAAGGGGCGCTGCTGTACAACAGACTGCACCCTTGCCAAAACTTAGAGATAGCATCAAGAAGCTGATGTTCTACTGCTGACTAGTACATTCATTGTGTAAATAGGGGTTCCCTAACCAAATTTATCAATGAAGCTAGCTATATGTGTTTCTATACTCTTGTAGATTTCAATAATATTTCTTATGCCTTGCATCTCACGTTCAGGAGATAGACTGGCGCTTCCTCCTTTAGCCTATATATGCTGTTAAATATGTAGATCTTGATTCATCCTCTTTGATCAAGGGCATTCATGGTTGTTTAATAGTACTTCCATGTTCCTCCCTTAGCTTGGCTATTTTGTGCTCCTCCCTTGGCTTGGCTATTTTGACTAACTATATGTAGTGTAGTTTATGGCACTATTGAGTTCTTTATTTCGCCACATAACTTTATATTACTTGAGGACAGAAATGCACCTGAAAAATCTCTCCTGTCTTCACAAATCACAAGGACACATCTTTGTTCTCACTTGCAGCAAGATAAACGGTGACTTTGTCTGTTGCTTGCCTTTCAGTATCGCATGCAAAAGAGACACCCCATTTCATGAAAGTATCAGCGAACGCGTCGCAGTAGAAAGATACCTAACGTCCCACGGCAGAAAGCTTGCAGAAATTTGGGAATTGTCATGAACGAAGGTTCATTTCACATGATGTTGATCTGTTCAAGGCATGCATTGAATTTGTCACAGCTTTTCCACCATTCGTTCTGAGGTGCTTGGTCTTTCTCTACTGCAGTAGACAACTGCACTATACAACTACTTCTACTTGAAGACTTTAAATGGAGTGAGAGAAAGACATGGATGTTTCGTTTGACGCTGTAGTTTGCCGTTTTGTCCCCCCCAAAACCTCACACAGCCTCAGTTAATATATATCGCTATCTCCCTGATCAATGTTGAGAGTCCCAATTTGGTGATCGAAACACGTAAGAAAATGTCAGCGCTCTCGAATCTTGAGCTCTTCTCCTCATAGGACACGGGCCACAGCCTTCTTCTCTCTCTCTCATGATTCCCTTTGTCCTCTCCACTGCCGTGCTGCACTGAGTATGCACTATAAAACCCCTCCTCCACTGCCATAGTTAATGCAACAGTGTAATCATCTCCCGTGCTGCCATGCAAATGCAAACTGCAAAGATATCTAGTAAAATCTGTACTCTGTAGGCTGCTAAAAGCGAGGATTTACATACCACCAGCAAAGCTTAATCGATGCTTTCTCTCACCGTCATTATTATGTGGAGAGTGCAGCAGTGTTGCGGGCCTAGGGGCATCATTACCTTGCTCTCGCTGCAGAACAAAACAGCACTGGCGCTTCTCAGTAAACAAGTGGACAGCAAAACAAAATTACCTGACAAGGGAGGCTCGTCCCCTCCGCGTTCTGCCGCGGTGGTGCAGAACGGACTTGACTGATTATAATGTGAGCCACTCGATGTGGCGTTGCACTGCATGCCTTCGCATTTGGGCCCAAAAACATGCCTGCTATTTGCCCTGTCGCATGCTTGGTTTTGGTCTGCTGCAGCTGCTCTCTCTCTCTCTCTCTCTGGGTCGCTCTGATCAATGATGATGGTTCACAGTCATGTCAAATCGTCTCCTTTGGGCCCTTTTGAAGTTTTCTTGTACTGTAGCCTGTGGGAGAAAAGTATTCTTTTGTAGCGGTGCCTGAATCAAGGGATCAACACAGTGTGGAAAGCAGAGTTTGGTGGAGTTATTTACTGTGATAATAAAGTCGATGGCTATTTGTCGAGACACGCACACAGATATCCACGACTTGTAATTTGTACGAAGAAGCTGAGCGAGCGAGCCGAAGTGCCACCAGGCTGGCATTTGTACACGGAAGAGAATGGAAAGCCAGGTGTCCACTCTATTCTACCATCAGCTCTCCTCTGTCTTTGCAGTTTTCTCATTTGTATTTTCTACAAGGGTTATTTTCATTCTGCTCAACTTGAGGTATTTTTTTTTAATTTCTTCTTAAATTATGAAAATATCTAATGTTAATTCTTTAAATCTTTTCTAAATTATAATATTTTTCACATCTAATTCTAATATATGAAATTAACATATGACGTCTCTAAATTATACCATGATTTTCATTTTAATCCATCCATTTGATTCTATCAATTTTCTCATTTTTTAATATTTTTCTTATTTATGAAAAAAATAAATTATCCTTTTAAAAAATAATCTTCTTTTTTAATGTTTAAAAAAATAATAAACTAAGAAAGAAAGATTAAATATCCCCCTTTTATTTTTTTTAGTTTTTATGTTATGTATTATTTTATTCATTCTTAAATATAAAAAAGGAGACTGCCGGTGGAATGATAGTTTTCATAAATGGAAAAAAATTAATAGAATGTAACAAATGAATTAAAGTAAAAATCGCGGTACAATTTAAGGATAAATATCCTATTTTACCTCTTCATTATTATTTTTTTCTCTTTAACTTCTGCTTTCTTCTATATATCTAATTATGATTCTGTCCTTTATGAGATTAGAAAACTAAAATAATTAAAAAAGACACCGGTTAACATTAAAAATTTATTTTGTGTTCTCTTCTAAAATTTATAATTTAAAAGTGTTAATATGGACTTTAATATTGGATTACATTTGAAAATTATACTTGAGTATTTTAGGAGTAACTGTAAGAGGTTGTCACGATATTTCTTTCCTTTCTTATTGGGTTAATTTTACTTTCATCAAGATATAGTTTCTACAATTCTGCTTTACGCCATAATTATTTTTCTCCGCGCCCCTTGTACTTAAGATATAGTTTCTTATTGACTTACTCTTTCTTGTTTTATTTATGATTACTTTTTCCCCTTTGCTAATTTGATATAATTTAACTATTAATTAGGAATAGATTTACATATTATTTTTTTCCATATAAGTTTTTTTTCTTTAAGAAATTATTAAATCCGACTACTGCAAAAGCATTAAAATGCCGTAATTAGCCATTTTCATATCAACTATACGTTTCCAACTACGCAAGATTTACAAGGACTGCATTCACTTATTTAAAGATACAAAAAAGAAATGGAAGGATTTAATATTTATCCTGTCTCTTTTAATGGATAGCACCGTTTATTAATCATTTGACTCATCGTCCGTTATGAATATTAATAAGTATTTAATAATGCTACATTATTATTATTATAATTTATTGTAACACTCGAGAAAATAAATAAATAAATAAATAAATGGATAAGATCAAATAGAGTGGACAGCTATGAATAGATAAGGTTGTGGATAAGATCAAAAAGGGCAAATCTGAAAAATCCTCCTACCACACCCCTATAAGAAAGGGCCTCCTCCTTGGACAGTCACCTTCCTTTTCATTTGCCTTCTTAACATCAAGAATGTTGATGTAGAAGCTCTCCAAGAATTATAGTAATAAGGGTATCTTTATTTCTGCACTCCCTTTGATTTTCAATGTCATTTCCTTACCTTTTCTCCAACTGAATTGCCTCGTAGGTGGAGAAAGACGACCACCAGTGATCAGAAGGGTTTCAAGCAAGGATCAACCACGGAAAGAGGTGGTGAATATGAAATTCCTTTACATAACTTAAATAGCATTATGACAGAATTAGGGTTGTTCTTATCTTGAAATGTGACTTTGTTGATGAAAGGAAATGAATAAGGAATGGATTGATTATATTCTTATTGTTTGATCCCTAATTTGTGATTCTCTACGACTAAGGATGTGTTGGTATCATTACTCAATATTTAGATGATTGTTTGTAAGTTGTGATTGCATTTAGGATTGAAAATCCCTGAATTTTCTACTTCTGCTCGATTTTTGTTCTTCGTCGACCGGTCGACCGATCCAGAAATATCGATTGACCGGTGATGTGGGAATCGATCGACCGACCGATATAGATCGGTCGACCGATCCTCCCTTCAGGACTGCATAGTTCGGCCGACCGACCGACCGAGACTATTGCACGAATCCAGACCTATCGGTCGACCGATCTAAAGAAATCGATCGACCGGTGCTCAGAAATCAGCCGACCAAGATTGATTGAATGGACTCAAATCCATCGGTCGACCGATTCAGAGATATCGATCGATCGGTGCCCAAAAGTCGGTCGACCGATCAGTGAGAACCGATCGATCAAATCCTAAACAGATTTTATTTTGTTTGCTGATTGATCTAGATTCTTTTCATGATTATGATATGCTATTCTCTACTGATTGAATTGTTGTATGTCTGAATCATTTATCTTGTTATTGATCTGTCAAATGTTCCAATTCTCTTATAGAATGAAAGAATGGTGAATTGATAAAGTGATTAAGTAAGAAAAATGGAAAAATAAAAGGGAGGATGGCTAGCCCATGCTAAGTGCTTATAGTGATGGGTCGCTCCCTTAGCCATGACTTGATCACCCATAGGTTGTATTATTTTGCTCGGCATAAAATCCCTAAAAGTTAAAGGCACCTAAAGTCACTCAAGATTATGAAAATGGTTCAAGATTAAAGAGAATGTATGAATGGTATGAGTAAGATGGTAAATGATGCAAGGTTGTTAACCCAGAATGATAATTGCATTCTTTTCAATGACTATAAGATTGATACATGATTTTTATCCTCTTTTATCCATTGATACCTCAAATCGAATGATCTTATGCCCTCTACCTCATCTTGATATAAGTGATTACTAATTCTGTCATTGTTATGCATTGTGTACTATATTGATTCCCCACTAGGCTGTATAACTTATGGGAGGATCTCCTCCCCTGTATTGATTTTCAAATGGCCAGGTCAGTGATGGTGTTGAGATCGTGTGCCGCGACCAGCTCGAGCGATAATAAAGCACACGAACTGACAAAGGGCCTAGTTATCATTTTCCCTATTTTTCGCATTTATGAACTTGGATGTAATTCAGATGTGATTCCTATTATGAGGATTTTGTAGTACTTTGAGACTTTCGCTATTTTGATATTCTATTTTTCTCTTTATTTATATTGCTGATATGTCACTATTTTAATGAAGTTTTAAGTCAATCTTTAGTCAATGTTATAGTTTTTTGTAGCGCCTTCAGAGAGATCCTCGTCACGTGGCATTGGTCGATTTGGGGGCATTACATTTATGATATCAGAGTCGCTGTTCGGACTCTTTTGATGTCTTATTGCATAGTATGGTATAAGAGAGGTTCATGTGCTATCGTTGAATTGTCGCCACACTCTCCACCAAAAGAGGACTGTAAGTCAAAATTCATGTTTATTATATGGTATTGGTTTTGAATGTATTGTTCTTTCACGATTAAATGATAAAAATGTCGAGACAATCAGAGAGGATTCAGGAGCGGGAGGATGGGTCGGCCCGTAATGCTCCTAAAGCGCCATAGGGCCCAATCACTGAGTCGCATATCTTAACCCAACGAGGTCGGGGACGGGGCTGTGGTCGAGGCCGCACCCCCAATCGCGGCCGAGGATGAGGCCGCAGCGCGAAGGCACAGACACAGGATGAGTACATTGATGAGACTGACCCACTGGAGGACAGTCAAATTGGACGCAGCCAGCCCGCGACTAGACGTCGCACATGAGAACCTCGACAAGAGGTTTCTGAGGATACTATTCAGGCATTTCTGAGGCTACATCCGTCACAGTTCGAGGGCAAGACAGATTTTTTTAAGGCAGAGCAATGGATAGAGACCTTAAATCACATATTTAAGTTGATGAGGTGTGCTGAAGAGCGAAAGGTGATGTATGTTGTCCACATGATTACTAACACTGCCATGGGATGATGGAAGATCACGAGAGTCACCAGATTTAGAGGACTGGAAGAAGAGGAGATACCATGGGCCGAGTTTAAGTAGGCGTTTGTTGACTGTTACACCCTTGAGCACGAACGGGTCAGTAAATATGAAGAATTTCTGGAGCTTGTGCAAGGAACCATGACTATGGTGGAATATCACATTCAATTTGTCACGCTGGAATAGTACTGCCCGATGCCATTTGTGAGACGCATCAGGGGAAATAAGTTCATCAACGGACTGTAACAGGACCTGAAGAATGAAGTTCTATCTAGGGACCGTGACACTTAGAAAAAGGCAATAAGACTAGCTACTCGCATGGAGAAAGATCGAACGCAAAGCAAAAGCCCCAGCCAAGTCAACAGAGCAACATCGACCTCGGACCGAAGATAGCCGACCGTTCAGGAGGGACGATCGTCGCGATCTCCGCCATACGCCTTACTACCGGAGAGAGGCCCCTCGTTATGCTCAACCCCATCAACGCCCAGCACAAGTACAACTACAGGTATAAAAATTTCAAAATGTTAATTAAGAATGTGCTAAAGTGTGGAAATTAACTCACATTCCATGTAATAGCCTTTGAGACAGCTGCCACCTCCTCCTCGTCAGCCTCAGCAGAAGCCTCTCTGCCCTCATTGCGGACGATATCATGACGGAGAATGCCGCAGGAGGAATGATTCATGCATCCAATGCGGACAGTTCGAACATTTTGCTCGAAACTGTCCCTAGTTTGCTAGAGAAGGTCGTGATAACCGGGGTGCCGAAGGCGCAAATCCCGTGGTTCAGGGCAGGGTGCACAACATGGAGACGAACGCTGCCCAGAATGATAACAATGTTATCAGAGATATTCTTCCTATTGCTGATGTGTCTACTATTATATTATTTGATTCAGGGGCCACGCACTCATTTATTTCAGAGTCGTGCGCCCAAGCTCTTGGCTTATCTTTACAGTAGATGCCTCATGACATGAGGACGAGCACCCTTATGGGAGATCTTCACACGGTTAGGTACATTCTGAATGTACCTGTCAACGTGGAAAAGAAGAATTTCTCTGTAAATATTATTGTCATCCCGATGATGGACTATGACATCATCCTAGGGATGGACTGTTTTTCTTATCATGATGCAGCACTACACTACAAGCAGAAGAAGATCACAATAGGTGCACAGGACAAACCGAAGGCAATTATGAGGGGTACTCCATCAGAAAGTAAGAAGGTGATTATCTCAGCTACGAAGACTCAAAGGATGCTACAGAAAGGATGTTGTGCATACTTGGCAGGTGTGGTAAAGACCGATGCACCGACCACCACACTGTAACAGATAGATATAATGCATGAATTTCCAGATATTTTTCTTGAAGATACTTCAGGACTACCACCGAGGCGGGAAATAGACTTCAAGATCGAGCTTCTACCTGGAACCGCACCCATCTCCAAGGCACCATACCGCATGGCACCTGTCGAGATGCAAGAGTTAAAGAAGCATATACATGAATTGTTAGATAAAAGCTTCATTCAATCGAGTGTCTCACCGTGGGGAGCGTCTGTATTATTTGTTAAAAATAAAGATGGTTCAATGCAGCTTCGCATTGATTACATGATGCTCAGCAAGGTGACGATGAAAAATAAGTACCCTCTGCCCCGCATTGACGATCTTTTCGACCAGTTGTCCATGGCAAAATTTGTATTCTCCAAGATTGATATGTGGAGTGGCTACCATCAGTTGAGGGTTGCTAAGGAAAACATATTGAAGACAGCCTTTCGATCTAGGTATGGGCATTATGAGTTTTTAGTAATGTCATTTGGGCTAACAAACTCTCCTGCAGCGTTTATGGATATGATGAACATGATCTTTTGATCCCACCTGAATCAGTTCGTCATAGTGTTTATGGATGACATCCGGATTTACTCATCCAGCCCAGAGCAGCATCGAGAGCATCTCAAAATAGTGTTGGAGACTCTGCGCCAACACAAACTTTACGGCAAACTCTCGAAGTGTAAGTTTTGCCTGAAGAAAATCATGTTTCTTGGACATATAGTATCCAAGAAGGGCATTTCAGTAGACCCTGCAAAAGTAGAAGCAGTGACTAATTGGGCAAGGTCGAAGAATGCATCCGAGATTCATAATTTTCTGAGATTAGCAGGTTATTATAGGAGGTTTATTAGATACTTCTCCAAAATTGCAGCACCACTCACGAACCTCACGAAGAAAGCTGAGAAGTTCATCTGGTCTGATAAGTGTGAGCAGAGCATTCCGACATTAAAGGATCATTTGACATCAACACCTGTCATCACCGTTCCGACGGGCAGCGAAGGATATGTAGTCTGATGCATGTGGGACAGGCTTAGGGTGTATGCTAATGCAGCATGGTAAAGTAGTGGCCTATGCTTCGCGCTAGTTGAATAAGCACGAAGTTAACTACCCCACGCATGACATGGAGCTAACTGCGATAGTTTTTGCTTTGAAGATCTGGAAACACTATCTGTATGTGGAGACTTTTGAGATCTTAACAGATCATAAGGGTCTCAAATATATTTTTGACCAGAAGGACATTAACATGAGGCAACGCCGTTGGTTGGAACTCCTGAAGGATTATGAATTTGCTATTAATTATCACCCTAGTAAAACAAATTCAGTAGCAAATGCACTGAGTAAGAAATGGGAAGGTTCACTAGCATACATCAGAGTACGAGAGTATGATATGTTACAGTAGATAAATTAGTGGTGTCCCAGACTTGGCAGTAATGAAGCGATGTGGATGATGCATCAGATAAGGCCCAGTATGATTAACAGAATCATAGCTGCTCATAGGGAGGATTCTGAATATCAGAAAGCGTTGAAGAGGTGTCAGAATGAGCCGAAGGACTTCCAGGTATCATCAAATGGAGGAATTCGATATATGGACAAATTATAGGTGCCCATAGATGCAACCATCAAACGAGAAGTAATGGATGAGTGTCATAAGTCTGAGTTTGTCATCCATCCTGAAAGTATTAAGATGTACAAAGATGTACAACGCAACTATTAGTGACCTGACATGAAGAGAGAGATAGCTGAATATGTGTCTAGATGTCTAGTGTGCCAGCAGGTGAATATTGAGCACCAAAGTCCATATGAGAAATTGAAGTCTTTAGATATTCCACAATGGAAGTGGGATAATATTACTATGAATTTTGTATCCAACTTGCTCAGGTCTAAGAAGGATCATGATGCTATATGGGTGGTGGTTGACAGATTCACGAAGGCGGCACACTTCATCCTTATCCGATAGAAGCAATCGGTAGAGAATTTATTAGACTTGTATGTTAGGGAGGTGATTAGACTACATGACATTCCAATATCGATTATTTCTGACCGAGACCCCAGATTCACTGTCAGATTCTAGAAAAGCTTGCAGCAAGTTTTTGGCACAAGGCTGAATTACAACACTGCTTTCCACTCTCATACTGATGGACAGTCTGAGAGGACTATTCAGACATTAGAGGACATGCTACAAGTATGTGCACTAGATTGACAAGGCAATTGGGATGAGTACATTTATCTAATTGAATTTATTTATAATAATAGCTATCATTCTAGTATCGGTATGGCGCCCTTCGAGGTTTTATATGGCAGACCTTGTCACTCACCCGCTCACTAGGGTGAAGTAGGTGAAAAGAAAATCATGAGCAAAGAAGAAGTGAAGGAGGCAGTCGAATATGCCGAGAAAGTGGAGATGATCAAGTAGAGAATAAAGATAGCTCAGGGCATACAAAAGAGTTATGCTGATAAGGACAGACGTGAGCAGATTTTTCAGACTGGTGATCAGGTTCTGCTGAAGGTGTCTCCCATGAAGGGAGTTATGAAGTTCAGTAAACGAGGGAAGGTCAGCCCTCGGTACGTGGGACCCTTCGAGGTACTGAGTTAGTAGGTGAAGGGCATGCAGATTAGCTTTGCCACAATCTTATGGGAGAGTGCATAATGTGTTCCACGTATCCATGCTTAATAAGTATAAGCATGATGCTACCAATGTTTTACAGATTGAAGAGCCAAATCTAACTACTGATTTGACCTTCGCAGAGTACCTAATACATATTGTGAAACGCAAAGTACAACGCTAGAAGAATAGAGATGTACCTATTGTCAGAGTAGCTTGACATTTTCATCACGGCGATAAAGCCACATGGGAACTCGAGTCAGAGATGCGCCAGGAGTTCCCACATCTATTCGGTAAGATCTCTACTTAGTGCAAAATTCGAGGACAAATTTTCTTTTAAGGGGGTAATGATGTAACACCCGAGAAAAAAAATAGATAAACAAATGGATAAGATCAAATAGAGTGGACAACTATGAATGGATAAGGTTGTGGATAAGATCAAAATGGGCAAATCTGAAAAATCCTCCTACCACACCCCTATAAGAAGGGGCCTCCTCCTTAGACAGTCACATTCCTTTCCATTTGCCTCCTTATCATCAACAATGTTGCTGTAGAAGCTCTTCAAGGATCATAGAAATAAGGATTTCTTCATTTCTGCACTCCCTTTGATTTCCAACGTCATTCCCTTACCTTTTCTCCAACCGGATTGCCTCGTAGGTGGAGAACGACAAGGGGAGGACGACCACCAGTGACCGAAAGTATTTGAAGCAAGGATCAATCACGAAAAGAGGTGGGTGAATCTGAAATCTCTCTACATAACTTAAATAGCATTAGAGTAGAATTAGGGCTGCTCTTATCTTGAAATGTGACCTTGTTGATGAAATGAAATGAATAAGGAATGGATTGATTGTATTCTTGTTGTTTGATCCCTGATTTATGATTCTCTACGACTAAGGATGTGTTGGTATCATTACTCCATGTTTAGATGATTATTTGTAAGCTGTGATTGCATTTAGGATTGAAAATCCCTGCATTTTTTACTTATGCTCGGTTTCTGTTCTTCGCCGACCGGTCGACCGATCCAAAGATATTGGTCGACCGGTGATGTAAGAATCGGTCAACTGATCGATATAGATCGGACGACCGATCCTCCCTTTAGGGCTGCATAGTTCAGCCGACCGATCGGTCGAGACTATTGCACGGACCCAGACCTATCGGTCGATCGATCCAAAGAAATCGTTCGACCGGTGCCCAAAAGTCAGTCGACCGAGACTGATTGAATGGACTCAAATCCATCGGTCGACCGATCTAAAGATATCGGTTGACCGTTGCCCAGAAGTCGGTCGACCGATCAGTGAGAACCGGTTGACTGAACCCTAAACAGATTTTATTTTATTTGCTAATTGATCTAGATTCTTTCCATAATTATGATATGTTATTCCCTACTGATTGAATTATTGTATGACTGAATCATTTGTCTTGTTATTGATCTGTCCAATGATTCAATTCTTTTATAGAATGAAAGAATGATAAATTAATAAAGTGATTAAGTAAGAAAGATGAAAAGATAAAAGGGAGGGTGGCCAGCCCATGCTAAGTGTTTATAGTGATGGGTCGCTCCCTTAGCCATGGCTTGATCACCCATAGGCTGCACAAGGCTATATTATTTTACTCGTCATAAAACCTCCAAAAGTTAAAAGCACCTAAAGTAACTCAAGATTATGAAAAAGGTTCAAGAATAAATAGAATGTATAAATGATATGAGTATGATGGTAAATGATGCAAGGTTGTTAATTCAGAATGATAATTGCATTTTTTTCATGACTATAAGATTGATACATGATTTCTATCCTCTTTTATCATTGATACTTCAAATCGAATGATCTTATGCCATCTACCTCATCTTGATATAAGTGCTTATTGATTCTGACTAATTTTGTTTATTATTATGCATTGTGTACTATACTGATTTTTCACTAGGCTGTATAGTTTACGGGAGGACCTCCTTCCCTGTGTTAATTTCCACATAGTCAGGTCAGTGATGGTGTTGAGATCGTGTGTCGCGACCAGCTCGAGCGATAATAAAGTACATGAACTGAATGTAATTCATATGTGATTCCTATTATGAGAATTTTGTAGTACTTTGATACTTCCGCTATTTTAATATTCTATTTTCCTCTTTATTTCTATTGTTGATATGTCACTATTTTAATAAAATTTTGAGTCAATCTTTAGTCAAAATTATAATTTTTTGTAACGTCTTAAGAGAGATCATCGCTACGTTTGGGATGTTACATTTATAACTCATTGCGGGGAAGTCAAAAGGCGAATAGCAATTCGTACGTTCACTTTAATTCATATATCTTTATTTTTTCTTAAAAAAATAGAGAATTCAAATAGAACAGACGAAAAGCATCATCGTTTTGATTTGGGCCCATTTAACCCCTTTTTTCTTCCTTTTCTTTTTCGAGAACTGCAAAAGCATTAAATATTTTCTAGTGACTTATAAAACTTGATCGAAGGACTTCCTCGTTTTGAAGTTTATGAATCATCTTCATTTATTTGTTCGTTCCAAAGTCGTCAACGCCCATTCGACAGAGGAAACAAACCCTCAATTTTATGATAAATTGATGTATAAATACCAAAGTACAAAGAAAAAAATAAATCACGCGGGTGATCTTATCGAATTAATTGAGCTTCATGATGGATCGATCTTCGTATATAATTATTAACGTCGTGCGGATTGAATCGTCGGCATCGCTTCCCAAACACCAGAGGTTGGCAATAAAAGAAAGGAAAAAGTAGATCCAAATAATAATAATAATAATATGGAGATGGATAATCAGGTTAAACATTTTTAAGCTTGAAGTTTTCTGTATGTTTAAGGAAAGAAAATTATAGACATTATTTATAATAAAACTAGGTCTAAAAAATTAAATAAAATTTTAATAATCAGAAGTATTTTTAAGATTTTTTTTAAAAATAACTATATTAATTTTAATTAAATATTAATAGTTTTATTCACTTGAACCTTTTTTCCTTGCTTCTGATGTAGAAATTATATCAAATGAAATATTTATTATTTTCCTTTAGAGAAAAAATATCTCAGAACACACGCTTGGATAATACTATTTTAGGACAAAATATTGCACCCAGGTAAAATTTATCATTCAAAATAAGAAGAATTATTTTAGGCTTAATCACATTTTTTTAGATTTACTGTAGTTTTGTTCTAAGTTTTATTTCATAGAATAAAAAGGAACAAACGCTTATCCTAAATCTTATTCTTCAAAGGGCAAGAATGACATTAAAACATTAACCTCATGAATCAAGTAAAAAAGTGGAGATAAACTTTTCCATTGTTGAGCCAGAATGACATATTCTTTTCAAAAGTAATTGTTAATGTTGATTATTCTTTTGATAGTCAAACTAACAACCAATGAGCCACTTGGCAGAAGACTTATTATTGGATGAAGAAATATTATTGGTTTATAAGATTAGTTATTCTAAAGCAATAAGATACGATCAAATCCTTAAATAATAAGCAATATTACTTTTTTTTTATAAAAGCCAATTGATTCATATATTGATGTAAACTTTAGCATTGTCCCTATACAAATATGAGATTCTGAGATGAATTTGCATCATACTAAATATCATAATGGGCAACTCTTTCAGAGTTAGGCATTGTTTGACATCTAAAAAAGTAGAGTATTTAGTAGCGGATAACGTTTTGTTAGAGTAAAAACGTTACTATAAGCGTTTGGTAAATATTTTTTCTCAGTAGCATCTAGAAGTTTGAACATAAAACACTATAAGCTACTCCTACTAACTTATAGAGTATAGAGGTAGTGTTTTCGTATTTTTTTCCTATTATACCCTCATTTTTAAAATAAGAGTTATTTACTTATTAAACATCATATTATTTTTATTTTATATATCACATCTTTAATTTTACTTACAACCCAAATAAGTTTTTTTTATTTTGAATTAATAAATATTTTATATTAAATAAAATTTTAAAAAGTATTAATATTCAAAATAATTATTTTAAATTAAATTATATGAATATAATGTATATAAAAATGATCATAAATTATGTCTATTTTTGTCATTTTATACAATACCTTAATTTAGCCGCTATGTTTACCAAACAGATTTTATTAGATTTATAAACAAATCGCTATCCGCTATCCTCTAATAACTAAGCGCTATACTCTAATCGAATCACTATCCTCTAATCAAATCACTAGTTTTGCCAAATAGAGCCTTAAGCAAAAAAGTCTGCTACAGTGGCTACAAAGAGCTCAAAAGATTATATTTGCATTCCAAATATCCACATCATGTTCCTCCTTATATGCCAGTGGCAACTGCAGGCTCTATTCCCTTGAATTTTCCATATCCCCCAAAGACAAAAGAAGAACAAGGATTGAATTTTTTTTTCTTAGAAGCAGGAGAGAGGAATTGCTCGTCCTTGTTCCCTTTTCCCATTAGTTTTGGTAAGCAAACTGAAAATTTTATGAATTATTGAAAGATGAATCACATTCGTAAGGTAGTTGGACATTCAAAAGAAAATATGTGAATTTGTTCTAGATCCAAAACACAAAAGGGACAAAGAGGGTGTTGTTAGAACATAGACTTTATGATTATATTTTGATGATGTGAACTTTGAATATTTAGAGTTGTGAATTGGCATTAAAAAAATTAATTTAAAATGAACAATTTTATGCACTTAATTACTATTAGTATCTGACTATGTTCCCATTAAATTTAGATTGAGAGGTAAATATAAAAGTTTTTTTTATAATTCTCTTAACTTTTGAATGAATTAAAATCACCTCATATATGTACACAAGAAACTTTGCCCAAGTCTAAAAAGTTGGAAAAACTATAATCCTCCATAAGGCAATTTCATATATTTCTGGTCAAACTTTATATATTTCATAAGGCAATTTCCATGCAAATCAGGCATCTAATTGTTTCATTTTATTTTAATTGTAGACAACTATATACACACACCAAGATTCACCACTAAAACGAAATCCAAATGCAATATAAGTGAAAAATCTAATTACCGTCTATGCTTAAAGAAAGTTACTTAAGCATAAAAAGAGTTCTGACTCTAATTTTAAAGAAACAAAAATTTATAAATTTAACCTATTGATATAAACCTGATGAATGCCTTAACACGATATGTTATATATTAATACTTTAAAATTAAGTAAATATAAAAGAAAAGGCCTTAGAGAAAATGAAGGACTTCGCATAACAATTCGATTTATTCATGATATATGGTGGATCAAAAAATTAGTCGATCCATCCTCTATCATAAATCAACTAGTAATTAATAGACGTTCACAATTATTTTTTTTTCTCGTAACAATTTATATTAAGAAGCGCATCAAATAGTTGACGATGATATTTTAGGTCTCGCAAAACTTCCCTTTCTTTTTATTCCCCATACGGTTCGTTTGTCTATTTTAAACTATAAACAAGTTTACTTATTTTATTATAGATATAAACAATTTACTGATTTTAACATTTTTTTTAATTGACAAGTGAAAGAATTTATCCAAAATCGTCGGTGGATGTCAATTTAGGCGTCGGTACACAATTCAATTTTAAATTCTTAGTTTCTTTATTTGAGACCTCAAAATTGTCGTGCATGAGACAGCAAAGGTCGATCCAAATCGTCCATTGTCTCTTCCCCCTTCGAATTGATCAACTACTTGGAACTTTGTAAAAATCGATAATTACATTTTTACGTATACGACGTGGTCTCCGTAGATTGGAGTTAAGACTTGCACAAGATTGGCTAAGTTAACTATATAGCATCCAATAACCTATCATTTCATTAACTATGTTTAATTAGCACATTCGATTAATGGATAAAAGTTAATAGTCACATTATAGTGTTAAATTAGTCATTTAGATATTAATAATACTGATATGAATGTGCTAATAATTGCTTGAATCCTTATTCAATTGTAACACTATTTGGCCCTTATGTAACGCTTAAAAAAATGGACGCCGTCCGTCCTTTGCAGAAGTTTTATTGTTCAGACAGTGAGCTTGAAGGGAGACCAGAGGGCTCCAAATGATCCTCTTATAGGAGCTCGGGGCAAAATCTTCAAAACTTAAATGTTTTTTAGAATTTTTTATTTTCTATTTTGTATTGTAGTCCTTATAATAATCAATTTTCACAACAAAAAAGTCGCTTCCGCTCAAGAACATAGCTCAATTTAATATGAAACTCGTAAATCTCTATATTTTTGTGTGATTAGTCTCTTTCTCCCTCTTTTTCCACGGCAAGTAAAAATCAATTTTCCGATGATATTCCAAGAAATTCATAGGAAACATCTTTTCCGACGGAAAGAAACCGTTCGAAAACTCCTCGTCGCAATGAATCTATACCGAAAAGAAAATCGATTTTCTTGTAGTGTTTGTTACACAATGAATCTATATACCGAAAAGAAAATCACATACTTGACTGATTAGAGAACAAATAGGCGTTCCAGAATATATGAACACAATACATGGTTGATAAGAAAAGAAAGGGAAAAAAATTAAACCATGTATCGCTTAGCCAGACGTTAGAATGGCTACATTGTCATTTGTATATACCATTGGTGTACGCAAAACAATATATATATATATATTTCATCACTAAGATAAAAATGATTTAGTCTTATTTTAAAGTTAAAAAATAAAATTCATCACTTAAAATCATCTTGTAACTAACTCTATTAATTAATCATTTTAAAAAATAATTACAAATTAATATCCTAATTATAAGACATGTGGCATTTCATGAATGTGCCAAATGGCGTTCCCTCTTTTCATACTATCTTTCTTTTAATATAATATAGATTAGCTTTAATAATGTGATATGACATTTAGGCTAGAGAGAAAATAAGTGGCTCCTTAAATAATTATTTGAATATTGGATTTGATGCATTAGATAGATTGGTACTTTTTAATGTTAAATTCTTACAATATATTATATATATATATATATATATATATATATATATATATATATATACTTCATACTATACATATGTCACGTGACATTAACACGTTGAGGCATTAATATAGACGTTTGAGCGCTTAATGTTTGAAGAGGCAGTCGAACTACCACGAGATATCAAGAAGGGTCAGTAATGTAGATTGTCATCCCACACTTAAAATTAGACATTAAAATTAAGAAAAGTTTATTTGTATTATATATAATCAAACAGATAGATATAGATCAGAAAGGAGTCTCATCTTTAATGTCGTAGGTAAAGAAGTCTCAATATAAAATTAAAAATATAAAAGACATACTGTATGAGTAAGTTAATAATTCATAGGGATGAATAATTTGATACTTTGTAATATTATGTAGTGCAGGACAACTTTATGTGTGTGCTCTTTGGAACAGCGCTGAGCGGCCGCAAACTTGAGTTGAGCGGTGACGCGAAGTTTTGTACGTAGTGTCACGGAAAAAATGCTCCGGACATGTACACCTCATTTTTTGATAGAGTGGTTGCTTTTTTGTTACATTGAGAAAGATTGGCCATTCTCAATTGACACTCTTCGGTTAAGTGTGAATTTGAGAGTAATTTTTTATCCCCAAATTTATATTCAAACATTCATTTTCAGAATCACATTTTTATAAAAAAAATGATATCAATTAGGAAAATATTTATATCCTTCACAAATATAAAGTTAGGTAAATTTAATATCCCAGGAAATTCATGTATAAAATTATATCTTTGATTTCGACAAGATATGGTTTAGTTACACCAATATCATGTTCAAAAGTTATTATACTTGATATATTTTTAAAATATAATATTAGTTAAATATATTAGTAAAATATATTTTTTTAAAATAAAAAAAAATATATTATTTTGATTAATTTGTCTAGTTAAATCATAAATTACATCTCACTAATCATACATTTATTGAATCTTAAGTAAAATTATGTCAAAATAGATTAAAAATAGAAATATATATTAAACTTCATATAAATCAATTATTATTATTATTATTATTATAAATATATCATTTTACTATTATTTAAATAATTATATTTTTATAAAATCGTATAAGATTATGTGATCAAAATTAAGATCCAATTAAGATCTTACATCGAGATCTCTTGATAACCTTATTAATGGCGAGATTGTGATACACAAAACATTATGACATCTTAAATAAAATTTAAGGACAAATCTGAACCAATGTGCATGGAGGAACAAGATTCAGATAATCGCAAGTTCTTAACCTCAAAAGACATAAAAAGTGTATCCTTTTGCATATATCGATCATTAAATGCTCATTATGGACCATTAATATTATATCCGCCAAATGGCCTAGTGCATGTAACAACAAAGAGTAGGCCCATGGTATCTTTATTTTTATCTTTTAACACAACAAGTGGAATCTAATACACTTTTAAATTAAAATGGCACATTTTCGAGAAAAAAGTCGAACATAATACAGAAAAAGAAAACTTCGAAATAATTTCAAACCGAATATCATATAAAACTCGTAAGGTTTGAAATATGACAGTAGTAAAACAAGTGCAGCGGATTTATTTAAAAAATAATATTATAATTTAACTTGAAAAAACTGATCTTCTTCGTATAAAATTATATATAAATCAAATTATTAACAATTTTCCATACATGCATAATTCTAGGTATTAAGCCGTAAGAATGTAAATGATTTGGTTCGGATATTTTATTTTTCTGATAGATAATTAATCTAAAAATTTTGAATGAATTTTAAAGAATAAAAAAATCACCCTGAATTTTTTCGAAGAGTGAAAAATCGATCTAAATGATTTTAGTTTTTTTCGAGTCATAGCCCTATTTCAAAACAATTTTTTAAAAAAATATAAATATTTAAATTAATCACGTTAATATAAAAAAATGTTAAAATTAAAATACAAAATTCAGCTTCTCAATCTAACAAACATATAATGAATGCGTAAGCGAGAAATAAAACAATAAAACATTATCTAAAAATAGGAGAAATATTTTAGTTACATAATAAATAATGTTTCTTTTTAAAAAAGATATGTTTAGTTTAGATCGATTCCTTCTGATTTTTTTTTTTGCTGGGGATTGTAGTTTTATTTCTTCTAAAAGCTATCTTAATTTTTAGTAGGGGTCCGAAGTTTTTTTTCTTTCTTCGGATTGAATAAGTTTCTTGGGCATATAGATTTTTTACAAATTTTTTGTTCCAATTTTTATTCGTGAAAATGCATTCAAAGGATAAAATGATTTTTTTTATTTTTTCCCGATAAAATGCAGTTATTAGTTCCTAGAGTTACATGGTTACTAAAGTGGTAATTTACCTCAAAATTCTGCAAGATCTCCGACATACAACGTGGTCTTCTTCTTTCTAACTTTTTTTTTTTGTCTGACCCAATTCTTTTATTACAATTTACAGCACACCTCTCTCTCTCTCTCTCTCTCTCTCTCTCTCTCTCTCTCTCTCTCTCTCTCTCTCTCTCTCTCTCTCTCTCTCTCTCTCTCTCTCTCTCTCTCCATACACACACTCAAATCTCATGCTATTCTCTCTCTCTCTCTCTCTCTCTCCATACACACACTCAAATCTCATGCTATTCTCCCAAGTCCCAATTCATGTTACGTTGGTTACGTTCCCCCTTCATCGAAATCAATAATAATGCTCATTTCAGTGGCGTTTTTTCTCCCTTTTAATCCCACCAACTCTCATTGTCCATCTCCCCCAAAATTGTAGACTTGGACAATTCATCGAACGGTTCGCCCGCCTGCCGACAGCGTAGATCTATCACAACCGGGCCGAGGGGGAAAAAAAGTGATACAAAGAATAAAATGGGACACTTCGCCGGACTTCCGCCGGCGCGGCCGATGAGCGCCCTCGAGATCCTGCGGGAGACCGTCCGAGTCCTCCGCTCCGACCCCTCCGCCTTCCTCTTCGTCCTCGGCGCCCTCCTCTGCCCCGTCTCCATCGCCCTCCTCCTCTCCTCCGCCCTCCTCGACGCGCCGCTCGCCGCCCCGATCGCCCGACGCCTCGCCCTCCTCGCCTCCGCCTCCGGCCTCCCGCTATCCAGGACCATCCTCCAACTATCCCACCAC
This sequence comes from Pontederia crassipes, assembly GCA_030549335.1. Taxonomy (NCBI): domain Eukaryota; kingdom Viridiplantae; phylum Streptophyta; class Magnoliopsida; order Commelinales; family Pontederiaceae; genus Pontederia; species Pontederia crassipes. The sequence continues at coordinate 23,028,020 of CM060183.1, forward strand.
CTCGCCGGCACCCTCGTATCCGCCGCCGCATCCTTCCCGCTCCTCCTCACCCTCTTCCTCGCCGCCCGAGCGTCCGTCGCCTACTCCGTGGCCTGCGCCTACGCCTCCAAGCCAGCCCTCCCCGCCGACCTCCTTGCCGCCTTCCGACGCGTCTGGCGTCGCATCCTCGCCACCTACCTCTGCGCCTGCGTCATCGTCGCGTTCTCTATCGCCCTCTTCCTCGCCCTTCTCTTTCTCGTCTGCACGGCCGTCTCCTTCCTCGGCTACCCCCCGGAGATCGTCGTCTACCCTGCGCTGTTCGTGGTCCTCGCCTTCTCCGTCTTCTACGCCCACGCCATTGTCATCTGCAACCTCGCCAGCGTGATCTCGGTCCTCGAGGAAACTTCCGGCTGGCTAGCGCTGCATCGTTCGGTGTGGCTGATCAGGGGGCAGACGCAGGCCGGGCTGCTCATCTTCCTCGGTTCCGCCATCGGATTGGCCTTCGTCGAGGGCCTCTTCGAACACCGAGTGAAGACTCTGAGCTACGGGGACGGCTCGTCTCGGCTGTGGGAGGGGCCTCTCTTGGTCCTCATGTACTCATTCGTGACGCTCATCGATTCCATGATGAGCGCCGTGTTCTACTTCACGTGTAGATCTCTCAGCATGGAATTCTTTGACGGGGACGACGGCGATCCCCTCGTTGATGCAGAGAAGGCCCCCGAACTGCCGGCGGATGACGCCGAATAGAGCAGAGTTTGTAAACAGATAGATGATACCTCCTTTTCCAGCGTCAAACAGCACATTTGAGCAATAAGAGAGCGACATTGCAGACAGCTTTGAAGGCTCAACGAGAAGCCTTTCACATGGAAGGGATTGCTTTGTTTCCCGTCTTCGTCTTCTCAGATGTAATGCGCTTGCTGCGACCTGATACTTCAACCAACCTGTGTCTACAGCTTCATCATACTGTGCCATCAGATTTTGTTCAAGTTTGGTACCAAATTATTTGTATGAAATGTATATCTTCAGAGTTCAGATAAAGATTCTTGTGCAATACAAAAAATGGCATACCAAATTATTTGTATGAAATGTATATCTTCAGAGTTCAGATAAAGATTCTTGTGCAATACAAAAAATGGCATACCTTCTGTGTAAAAAAGATTACTCGTGCCCATGTCTGCAGCATTTTACGACCAACTTTTATTGATTGAGACTCTCAATAATTCAATTACTCTAACGCTTCCTTGTCTGGTTTATGTTGCCTATTTAGTAATTTGCATTACTTCCATCAATTAGAGGATGCCAGATACATTAGTGATAGAATTAATTACATCATAGAAATTGATTACTATTGACCAATGAATTTCTGGAAGAACAAAAATATATATACAGAACAATATATATTTAGTTCACCAAATCAAATGAACAACAAACGAGGCAGCTGTGGTGACTGAAACTATATGACGGCAGCAGGAAGTTGTGAGAGGCAAGAAAATATGGTGTATGATACCCACCGTCAAGAACTATGTTTCATAAGTTTTCAATATGATAAGTTTGTAATTCCCATTCATCTATGTTTTCAATAATTTAAAAGTAGATCTAAGATCATATTTGAGGGTTATCAGAGACCTCGAACACTGAAGTAGCAAAAATAGGTGTAGCCATTCAGCTTATAACTAGTAACCACTGAAGTTCTCTGAATACGCCAAGCTATTACTGCTGAAACTACAAGTTATGAGCTTTTCTCGTTAGTAATATTTTTTTATTCGGTTGCAACCAATATTTTTTTAATCATTAGATTGAAAATATGCTAACAATGTCATGGTTAATTTTCATTTAAGATTTTTTTGTAATTTGATTAAGTCATTACCGTATTAAACAAGAACAGGCTCGGAACCAAACAATTGCCTTATAAGATTCTTTTTCTTTTTCGGTAAGTCTCACAAGTTGAGTCATGATGCATAAGAATTTTTTTTCCCACTACCAGTGATCAGGAATGCTGCGCAGCCTGTAATATTTGAATTGCAGACAAAATATCTGATGAGAAAAACGAATAAAACGGTGTTAAAATAGTTGAAACATGAAAAACCATCCTTTGGGAATGCTACTAAAACATCCACACTAGGCCACAAAAGTCCAGATCAATGTTAGTACATCAAGAGCGAAGTTGAGTAGAAATACAATGTACCCAGGAGTCAGCCAAAATAGCACAAGCATGTGACTGCGGGATGCTAATAGATCTTGGACAGATAAAATCAATCACCAAAAATGTGCTGTGACAGATATGATCATAAGTTGCTGATCCCGGGCTTTGCTATCTAAACATCACTCTTAATCTACTCGGATGAATTGAAATGGTCAGCAAGTGCTGTTGACCATTTCAATATTCAGAGTCGGGGATGAAATCAAGCTCAGATATATACCTGTGGTTATTGTGGTCTTGTATAGGGCTGCAGGTTTGCTGAGGATGATGCCCTGTAATCATCTATCGGCTCACTTCGACCAGGACCTAGGACTATGTTAGCCCAATTGGATGATCTGTGCACAATTCTTGAAGGAATGCGATCACTGTCTTCACCTCCAGATGCTTCATATCCATCACTTGTTGATCTTGATAACTGAATTCCCTTCTGCGAAGCTGCACCTGGAATAGAAAGAGAAGTGCTTCCTGGTACCTCTTCAGTTCCCGATGAAGAGATACGAAAAGGGTGGAGATCAGGTGAGTCCAAGCTACTATCAGGAGAAGAAGCAATATTTCCAGCAGCTTGCATTGTTCTGTTAGGTCGGAAAGCATTCCTTGCTTCAAGCTGCAGAGGTGCCAGGCTGCCCGATGTCTCTGGTGCAAGGTCACTACCATTACTTTCAGTAGCACTGCTAGATATTTTGGTGAGTGGCTCAAGAGGAAGATCAACAGGAATTCTTCCTCTTTTGTTAATTCGCTTCCTATTATCCTGCCTCAGGACCATCCTACCACTGCCACTGACAATGCTACTATCTGTGTCTTGGTTAGGAGGCATATCATGCCTAACTACTGGTTGAAGAATTTTAGATTTCTTCCTTGCCTGTGCTGCAGCTTTTGAAACTTCTTCTGCATTAAGCCGTGCAAGGGTCCAAGGATTAATCTTAACTGTCCCAGCAGATTTTCTCCTGGCTGGTTCTTCTTTTGTGATCTTTTTGCTTGCATGGCTAATAGATGTGCCAGCTTCCGGAGGAATCACATCAAACTGAGGGAAGATTGAATGCATCAGAAGTCATCAACTACCGAGATCGATATCACTAAGTTACTTGAGTATTGCAAATAGACATCATTTTTTTAGAAGAAAATATAAATATCATTTTTTAGAGGGGATATGAGTATCATTGGGGCATGCTGAGAGAGTATTGTCAAATGGTTCAGAGTGTCAAATCAACATAAAATCAACTTTTCTTAAAGGAATCAATGACTTGACTTTGAGATATGCCGAGTTATTGAGGGGGGAGCTAAACCTAGTGTTTAGAGTTTAGAGTAACCATGAACCTTTAGGTGTTATAAATAATTTTAGCTGTTGAGATCTGAGATACAATGAATAGGTCAATTGACAAATTGAAGCTCGAGAGTGTCTTAAGCATCATCATCAAAGGAATCTTAATGATGAAAAAGGTAGTGTTGTCCGTCCCTGCAGATGTGTATTAATAGATGATATAACTTCTAATATTACGATGATGATATTGTTAAGTGTCAGTGGCACATAGATATTAGTATGTGGTGATCTTTTGTTTTCATTGAGTATTGGAATAACAATGATGATGTGATGACTTCTTGTATTTCTAGTCACTAGAATTATCATCACATAACTCATAGAAATTTCTGTAATACAAAGAGTAATGAAAAAATCTCGTGTTTTCTTTTCTTTTTGTGCATTTCCAAAGGAATCAAACAAATTAACATTTCCATTTCTCGTAATTGTATCAGTAGTTCTAACAGGAATTGGCATGCAAAGAAACCTATTACAACCAAAGTCACTACCCTAATTATGCAAATTTTATTAAAACAAGCATCTTACCTGATCCTCAAGGAACAATCTTGGTGGAGTGCACCATGCTCCACGATGGAATTGATTGAAGGAGCTTGTACTACTTAGTCCAGTGAAAGAGCTCACTTGGGACATCTGAGGACTTTGCTGGGCACCGCCGGCTTGTTCATCCTGCTCCTGCTCCTGCTCTTGCTCTCTCAAAGCTATAATGTAGTCGTATGTGCTGATCCCCTATTCCAATATCCAAGCATAACTAATCAATGTTTCTAATCAAGGTCAGTAGAATATCCAATCAAGAATACTTTATTTTAGAAGAAATCAAGAATACTTTTTTTAGAAAGAAATCAAGAATACTTTTTGAGAAGGACATCAACATCACGGTAGAAATAAATAGTTCAAGTTACTCCAGTAGCAAGTAGAACAATATTCAATCATTCAAGTTGTAAGGTAGGTCTCCTAAAAAAATTGTAAGGTAGGGTGGCAAATATTACCTTTTTTATTAAAAGAATGTGGAAGAAGAAAAGCTGAGCCAATGGTAAGGTGGCAATCATTGCTAGGAGCGTACAGGAAGCCTATAAATACATCAAGCAACATGTGAGATAACTCTGACAGATTCCATAAGGTCCTATTTTAGAAAATAGTCTTCCTACAAGTTATCAATTTATTTATTTCTTTTGAGAGGAACAAGCTATCCATTTATGATTAATTAAAAAGTAACTTATCAGACACACTTATATAGTAACGCTTAGTTCATGGCCAGTCCAAACAAAACTGGAGCAAACTAGTTTTACTACAACATAATTATATGAACTCACCACCACAACAACAAAGGGCACCAAAGAGAAGCTGCTTCCCAATTTTGAGGTAATCTCCATAGAAAAATGCTTTCTCTCAAGGAAACAGAGAATCAATACGATTACTCCAATCACCCACTGTAGAATAAGCTGGCCCAAGGTGCACAAATGATGGAGACCTGTCAATAGTCAATTAGAATGAAAAGGAACTGAAATAAAATGCTCACTACGTTGCACATCAGAGGGTCTGTGTTGCAGAATGAGCCTCGCATACATCTGATGGCAATTGCGCATGAGGATGAGAAGTTCTTGTTCAGTTGTTCTTACCAATAGTAGTGCAGAAACCATAAGGACAAAGAATCTTCTGTAGTTTCTCCTTCCTATACAGTTATTAAGCCACTACAAGTAGACATGCTGCAACGCATAAGTATCATAAACTTATTATGAAGAGAAGAAAACTAAGACGAGAAACCCTACCCTGCAGTGATGATCAAATCCATCCACGCATTTGTCACAAACTCGACAATGCTTACTGTACTTCAAAACCTATAAAATGAGAAGCCAAATCATCTTAGATTACTGAACAAAGTCAAACTAAAAGCGAACCACCAGTTCTTTTCTCCAAAGATGGATGGCATACTTGCATATATGCAAACAGGAAATTTGTTTGAGCGAACATGATGAAACGAGTGAGAAAATTACAAGATCATGCATGAAGGGAAGCACATCCAAAATATTTTGTCTCATTTCTTAGTCCAACTCCAGTCACACCCAATGCTTGCAGAGAAGCAATCATATGTTTTCTCACTGAGCCTTTCATTACTGTGTCTGATTTACCCATTTAAGTTTCTATTTTGAAGTCCTATCAAGCATGAATATGCCTCCTTAGTTTGATCAACATACTGATGCAGCAAATTTAAGTAATATCCCCGCCCTCATTATTCTTTCAAATCATGACCATGATAAAATAATAGATCACAAATTGGTACTAGTTGCTTTGGAGTTTGGATTGAAGCAAAGTCGAACATTTCTATCCTGTTTGCAACATTTGAATTTCATGTGCATTTGCACTTTCAGATAACCATAAATACATGGAATTTGATTACTACTAACTAAAGAAATCTCAGAGCTCTTCTCAAAAAAAAAAAAAAAGAAATCTCAGAGCTTGAAATTACATTATAATAACATCGGTTAGCTTACTTCAGAGAGAAAACATATATTGATAGTGGATATAATCTTTTAGATGATGCCCACATACCTCCACTTCGCACAAACTGCAGTAAAACATGCCCTCTTCACTCTGTTGCTCGAGAGATTGGTCATGTTCCTGACAACAATTAAATATATTCCAAGGGAACCAGCCAAAGAGCATTACCGCTAGGGGCGTACAACATGAGATATTTTGCTTATCATGTATATCCCCATTAGTTGTATATGCATTGATAGTCCCATCTAGTTGTTTCTCTTTTGATGTCTCATCATTTACTTCCTTTGTTGAGCTTCCTTGTTTGGACTCTTTAAGTTGACTATGTCTTTGATATTCGTCAACTTTAGTACATTTCTTAGACTTGAAGATACCTGGATCCCCAGGATCCGTAGCAGCACACCATACATACAAACAGAAGACACATGAAACCTGAAGAAAGCCATTAATTTTGCCTCAATATCATTTCTAAAAATTGAATATAAAGATACAAACTTGCTCAATAAAATATCACGCCTGTATCTCAGAAAAAGATAAATATATTGGAGACAAAGCTCCATTTGTTTTGGTTGCTTATTCACCCGATATTTATTCCTCGTGCAAGATTGAGCTTCAAGTCTGGTCAAGCAATCATATGCATATTCCACTTTTCGAGTGTCAAGTGAATTAACTATTCTAGAAGGTTGCAGTATGAGGCCCTACTTCAGTAAATCCAAGGAAAATATGAGATGTGAGAAATTTGATCACTAGACCAGGTATTTTTTTGTTTTTTTCCTTAAACATGAACAATGTTCTTCTACTGTGAGAAAACCCGCAAGTAGTTACATTTCTAAAAGCTTACAGGTTAAACTGCCTATCCAACTTCCTGGTTTAACTAGTATATGGACAAATTTTCCTCAAATCCATGGATCGCATTCCCCATTGGATTATATACAGACTCTCAGTTCCTCATGCTCCCTGTTTCTTTACATGCACTGAAGGAGAAATTAATTTACTCAAAAGCATTTTTTTCTTTCATTCTGCTGATCCATAAATTCTACTTTCTTCTAATATTCATCACGTCTTGAAGCCAACTTCCTGAATTTTATAAAACCATGTCCTATAATTTGATTACAAGAACAATCCTCAATTTAAACTGATAAAATGTTCTTTCTAGAAGACGTTAGCAAAAATTCCTTGCTGTTAAACCTTAGTGTCCGCAAAGATGCATGGAATCTGAAAGTTGGGAAAGATTAGCATAGATTGCAAGAAACAGATTGGAACAAATGAGATTTTTGCAAAGCTAACATGGAGGATGGATATAACGGCAACAAAGTAAGCTCTCAGAAGATGGATAAGCAAAATGACAAGGGAAAAATAGTTGGTGGCGGTCAGTGAGGAACCCAGTAAAATGGCTTACCAGTGGGGTGTAGAGCCCCATGACCACATATTGGAATACCTTCCTTCCGACGAATGGCACAAAGAACACATAGAAGGCGAAGGCCAAGGCCAAGAAAACAGCAATAGCCACCACCTACACACAGATGGTTTGGCGCCGTAAGCCACAGAAAAGAAGGGAAAATCACAAAGAAATAATGAGATACCTGTAGAGGATGGTAAGGCAGCTGCCAACCGTGCTTCCTCATCCCAAACTTCTGCTCACGACAGCAATGCCAAACCTACGAACGAGTCGGGACCTCGGGCGAACAAATCCCCCTCCCACCAAGAAAAGATGGGGAAAGAAGCCACTTTTTTTTTCCTCCTTTCTGGAACCTTATCACAGGATACAACCCCAGAAGGTTGAAACAATGCCAGATCCTCTACGGACGGCTGCAATGGCCGGAAGGAAGGAGAGCAGGGAGCGGAGAGGGGGGAGAGAGAGAGTGCTCGGATGGGATGGGGAACAGGAGAGGTAGAGGAAGAAGGGGTCCCTGGCTTTTTTTGTTAGCTGTACATGACCCTCTGTAAACCCCAGTGAGACCTATTTGTTTTCTTCCTTGTCCTGTGATCACTTTTCCCTGGAGGGGCTAAAATGGAATCTCAACTTGTTGCCCTCGGTATTAAATATTTATGGTCACCATCCGTAGCTTAGATGGGTGAGTGTGACTACTTTATTTCTTTTTATTCATATATAGGACAATGTCCTTTTTACCCTCACATTATTAAATAAATAACTAAGAAGTCCTTTTGATGGTCCTACATTTTCAGGGCTTCAGGACAGAAAGGTGGTGAATTTGACCCGAGATTAGAGGTAGAGGAGGAGAGCACATGCGGGGAGAGAGAGAGAGGGGGAGAGATTTAGGCTCTTTATCTTCACTACCACGTTTGTTTCTCTCTCTTCTCTTGCACGGACAGATACAAACAAAGACACACAGAGGAGCCATGGAGGCGATCTTTGCATCTTAAAGGAAAGCAGGACACTGTAGTATTAGTGTTCTGAGAAATTGTATTTTAGAAGATGCAGGACTGATAGATGGGTCCTGATATCTTTATTAGCACCTGAAACGCCACCCACCCACCTACATCATGGGTTACCCAAGAGAGTATGTAGCTCCCCATGGTGAGCTTAGTTGTTTGTTTTCACTTTCTCAGCAACTTCGACTAAAGAAAATTTACAAGTCCGTCTGAGTGATAATCAACATGTTCCAAGTTTTCATCGAATTTTTGAGTCGTTGGAAAAGATGGCACCTGAACTCTTTGTTCAGGAAAACTCTACCTATTGATAGCATGATTCAAGAAAGAAGCAAGGAACCCAATCTTAATGTAGAGGCCTTGGCGTCAATTTACCTTTTCTACCGAGTACCAGCATTTTTTTTGGACAAGGGCGCAGGACGGAAATGAGTGGTCCTTGGTGTCCTCCGTCATGCAGACAGCACCAAAAGCCTCTGATGGTGGAAGGTGATCGATTGCTACCGGCCATGCATTTGCTGCCTTGTTATTTGACCCCTAAACGGATTAAACATAGGTTATATTTCATCCCATAAAGCATGTTAGCATCCACTCACCCATTTGCACTGAACTGCCTTTTTAAGTTCATAAGAATTGTAGTTTTGTTGTCATTTGATCTCAACTCTGAACGTATGTGTATGATGTTAACTGGTTGGACTGTTACTGGGTATAAAAGGAGAACAAACCATTTCGCGGAAAGGTATATGGAGTGGAATATGTCAGAGATCAGAAACCCCTTCTACCTGTATTCATGCTGCAAATTGAATCTTGCCATTATAATTTTGTGCACTGTAGAAAAAGGTCGTGTAGGAAAAGTTGGAATGCTCCTCCCTGTTGAATTGAAGCAAGAGGAGAGCAAATGGTGTGCGGGGACGAGAGAGCAGATGAACGCCGGATCACATGAAGCTCATGTCTTGTGCCTGATAACGTGAATGAATTTGAGGCCTCTCCTGTCCCTGCAACGCGCCCTTCGCCCTTGTGGTTTACGTTTTCTTCGGCAGTTTATTAGCACTTTGCATTGCTCAAGCAACTAATTAATCATAGGAAAAGTAAGCGTTCACCTGTTTCTGTATTCTCCCATTGTCTTTTATTGCCCTCTGACAAGTCTACTTAACACACATTAATGTCTTTGGATTCTTCTGTCCAGACCCAAATCTCTCTCTCTCTGTCTCTCTCTCTCCCGCTGTGCTGTGCCGCTGTGCGTGTTGTGCACCAGAGTCAATTGGTGGCTCCTGCTCTTGGATAGAAGACCATGGTTAACATGCGGGACAGGTTTTGTTAGCAAATTTGTTTGGCACCAGCAAGAAGACGAAGGCTTCTGCTCAGTCATTCTGTGAAGAAGACAGGGAGAAAACAAGATTTTTTTTTTCAGGATCGAAGTGCAAGAAGATTTATACCTAAAGTATTATAAAAAAATGCATGTCCATAAGAAATCATTTGCACTCGGATGAAGCACTAAAAAGTAAAAACTCAAAATCTCTGACCCTTTATAAAACGTCGGGTACATAAATATCCATAAAGAAATGTATGTGCAACACTAACAATTTCAGGAAGCCTTGCCGAAACCTAAACTCCATCCGATGTACACACTGAAAGTCTGAAACAAAGGCATGAATCTACGTGTTTCTTTTTTTTCCACCATAGTACAATAAAAAATTCATATTTCCTGCTGCCGAGCAGTCGAAAATTGTGAAGAATCAGTTGGAAAGAAAAATTTGTGATAGATTTTTTAACGGGAGCGAACCATGATAAAATGGTCGATCGCAATTATTTTTTACGGTTATTATAGATTCGTCAAAAGTTCTTGGAGTTGTGAAAAATTTTACACGGCTTATCCCGTGGGAACTTCCCACGATCACAACAGTGATAAATGTTTTTCATGACCCGGCCAGTGGGAAGTTTCTACGATTAAAATTGTGGAAAGGCGTTGGTCGTGAGAAATTTTTTTTCAAAAAAATAAAATAAATACATTTTTTTATTAATTTTAAAATTTTAACTAATGAAATAAATTTGAATACGTAGAACTTTTTTGAAATTTTGATAGAATTTCTTCTAATTTTCGAGTTTTGTGGTAGTCGTGTTGGTCACGCATCATCTGATGCATCATTTTCTTCATTTATTTTTATTATCGCTGCTCAAATGCTTGTTGTCGTTGCTCATATTCTTGTCAAATCTCTTCTCGGACCTTTTGTTGGACTTCCGATAGTCGTTGTTCTCATATATTATCAAATACTTGTCGCACATCTTGACTTGAATAACCGAATATTTATTTTCGGTCAATCCAATATCTGCATGACTAACGGAGGATTCGGGACCGTAGATGCGTTCCTTCTTCACTCTGACATGATCTGTCCATAATTGTCGAGAGGTTAATGGTGTCGCCCCTCCTGCGTGATATGTGTATGATGTTCGGCTTCTTTTGTTTTGGAACTCTTCTGTAAATTTATAAAGTGACATTTTCTAATTCGTTCATAATAAAATCTACTTTATGAAAGTATACTCTTACATATGTCTCCCGAACAAACGATGAAACTCATTCGGAATTTTTCTTTTGATGAGTTTTGAGAAAAATATCATCTTCTATGGGTGTTTTACTTGTCTCTTTTTCCTGCAATTAAACCAAAGTTAGAACATTAGATTTATTAAATGAAATTACAAAGTTATAAATGTTTACCGGTCTCCTTTCAATTGTCGACGTAGATACACAATCACCCGCATGCAAGCATGCTCTCTGGTCAGTTTCTCAATTTGTTTTAGCTTTTTCGCACTTAGATTGTACGCCTCAGACCGCTTAACTAATAGTTGGGTCCAAATTGCCTCTGAAATTCAATTCAGCCATTCTCATACAGCCCGTGCATCCGACAACATTGAGGACAACCGTTTTGAGCACCTAGAATTGAATGCCTTTCACATTTGCTTTGTATGCTCGGGATCCCACCACACGTCAGCCTTTGAAGAAAGGCATTCAATTATTATCACATCAATGATTAAAAAAATAGCAATAAATTTGGATTGTAAACCATAAAGAATTGTTAGTAAGCAAATGAAGATTATAATATGAAATTCTTTAAATAACATATGTCTCATAGCATAAGGAATATCTCTTCATATAAGCCATGCCTCCGTATATCTCTGCAAGTATATGCAAGTTTTGACGGGAAAACCTGTAAAAATATAATAAGACATATATATTTATTAAATAGATGCTAAATACATGTTCAGTCACTTACTCACAACTACCATCTGACAATAGATATTTCTTATACTGATTTCTCGGTGTAGAAGCATTGGTGGAGTCTCCCCACATTTTGCGTTTCCATGTTAGCAATGCTAGGCATATATGTCCCCATGTGTCTCCGCTGAGTCATCATCCGAAGGAGGGTCCGATGCAGCATGTCACTCTATTACGTGAATCCCCATAAATCTAAGTATAATGACCTTCTCTCCACCTCCCTTTTTTCTAGAGTGGCCTTCTCTTTTTCTTTTTCTTTTCTCTTACTTTTTCCTTTATCAAAATGAAACATCTACAAAAGAAATAATATTTGCATAATAAATTAACTTGTCACTATACAATAAAAGTATAATTGCATCACATTAACTTGAAATTTAGCCACATCTTTTGTCGCATCTTCAGAAATTAAATCATATGTATACCTCGAGAACCAAATTCTAATATTTGGAGGCACTTTTTAAAAAAAGAACGAATTAATCTAGATTCCTGTGAAATGCTAAATCTATTGAATAAAATAGAAACACTCACGAGAAGACAAAGAATACGAATGTGATTCACTATCACCAGGCAACTGTTGGTCCGATGATTTGTGTGGAGACATCATAAACTCTATTTGCAATAATTTGAAAAGCATAAATCATAACTAAACTCATAAAAGTCTTGAACTTTGACTTTCTTAAAAGTTTGCAATTTTGTGATTTGATATTTTAAATAAGAACACCTAATAGTTTCTTCCTGATGAAACTGTATTGATAGACATGCAAATGTGGTATAATATTTAACTCCACCTATGAATTCGTGTGTCAATCATACATGACCGGAATTAGTTATATTGTACATCCACCAATCCAGAGGAAACATAATTCCCTCATATGTTACTATGTAATATAAAAAAAGTAATTTTGTTAACGCATGTCTGTAACAATCACATTACTTAAATTACTAAAGTAATCCAACAAGTAACACAAGTGAAGAATTAATTTAAATTACTAAAGTAAGAACTGCCAAACATGTAATAATAACAAGTAGATAACAGATAATAACAATGTGAATTATTAACACGGTAAGATACAAATTACAACTATCTTAATAATAATCATGAACGACGACCAAATCTAGCGATGACATCCGGATTTGGCCGTGACAGCGATCCGACTGTGCACACCAAATCTGGACGCTCATGGCCGTGTGGGCATGACGACCATGACAGTCAATCCGACCGTCAAATGCCGAATGTTCATGGCCGTGAATGGCCGAATCTAGCTGTTCATGGTCGTGACGACCGTGAACGATCGGATGTGGCCATAAACGGATGCGACGATCGTCAATGTCCGAATTTGATCGTGAACAACCATGACGATCGCAGGCTTGAGCCATCCGAAAGCCATTCTTTTAATATAAAATATACATTATAATATAAAATATTATTTTTTATTTCCCACAGTTGTAGCAGTTGGAAAGTCCTCGTATTATAATAACCAACCTTACATCCTTTTATATCGTAATATACATTACAATATAAAATATTGTTTTTTATTTGCCATAGTCGTGGGAACTTCCGACGATTGTCAAACTAGGGCAGAGCAAACCTGGGACCGGGTCTGGGTCTAGGCGGGCTCGGTCCTGGCCCGACTTTTGCCGGGTCGGAAATTTTTTGACCCGGTAGATCGAGAATCAGATCGGGTTTGCGTCCGAGAATCCGAAATCACAAAAGTGCTGCCAGGTGCCGGATCGGCCATTTGCCATAGTCGTGGGAACTTCCGACGATTGTCAAACTAGGGCAGAGCAAACCTGGGACCGGGTCCGGGTCTAGGCGGACCCGGTCCTGCCCCACTTTTGTCTGGTCAGAAATTTTCTGATCTGGTACCGGACCCGGACTCGACAGGGTCCGAGGCTGGGCCAGATCCGATAGACCGGGAATCGGACCGGGTTTGCGTCCGAAAATCCGAAATCACAAAAGTGTTGGCAGGTGCCGGATCGACCGCCAATGGCCGATTCGGCGCCTGGCGGCCGATCCGATTGCCAGGTGCCGGATCGTGGCTCCTGGCGACCGATCCAGCCGTCAGGCGTCGAATCGTGGCACCTAACGGTCGTATCAGGCACCTGGTGGCCAGATCGACTGCCAATGGCTAGATCTAGCGCCTGGCGGCTGATCCGGCTGAAAGGTGTCGGATCGTGGCTCCTGGCGGCCGGATCCGGCACCCGACGGCCGGATTGGCCGCCAATAGCCAAATCCGACTCCTAGCAGCCAATCCGACTGCCAGGTGCTGGATCGGTCGTCAGGTGTCTCCAGGCGCCACGATCCGGCGCCTGACGACCGGATCGGCCGCCACGTGCCGGATCCCGACGCCTGGAGGCCGAGTAGAGAGAGATAAGGGAGAGAGGTCGCAGCCGTCGAAGTCGCCGACTCGTCGCCGACCCGCCGTTGCAATGAGAGAGAGGGAGAGGGGTGAGAGAGAGGGAGAGGTCGAGAGACGGAGAAAGAGATGGGAGAGAGAAAATGAAACGTGAAATGAGGAGTGGAATGGGAGATTGGGCTTTTATATACTAATCATCCAGGTCGGGTATCTGGATTGCAAACCCGGTCCTGACCCGATACCCGACGGGTTTTCCATGTATTAGACCCGGATTCGGCCCGGATTAGATTCGGGCCGGGTTATTTTCCCGGATTGTCGGGTCAGGGCGGTCCGGGTCGACCGGGTCGACCCGGACCGTGTTCAGGCCTATGTCAAACCATCGAAACTTCCGATGGTCGTAGCTATCGTAATTGCCTTATAATATAAAATAGTATATTTAGACCTATATAATATAAAATATTTTTCGCGACTTGAGTTATGAGAACTTGTTACAGCTTTACAACTGTCGGACGTTAAGCAGTCGTAGTCGTCAAAACTTGCGACGGTTAGTTCACCGTCAAAACTTGCGGCCGTTGTAATTAATATCCGTCGAAAATAACGACTTTTCTCGTAGTAAGGTGAAAAAAAATTTAGTGTCATGTCGATTGTCCTTGGCATTAAAAATTATGTGCACCGTTAAAATATCGACTCGTCAACAATTCTAACTTTAACACGAGCAGCATGATAAGATTTTCAACAAAGATTTTTCACGTTAACGGGGACGATAACGTGACGTTGCTGTCCGTGAGTTTTTCACAATTTTTTGTGTGGGTCTCCGACCCCTCACCATGTTGTTGCTGTATATTGTTCTTTTTTTTTTCTTTGCAAGGATCTAATCCTAATTCATTTATGGCGCCTGCAACCACTCAATCCAATGTTTTCCTAACAAGCCTAAATTTGGGAACAATTAGATTTAGTTGTCGCTGATGTTTAGTTGAAAACGGAGACGTTGTCCGGAACAATATTTTGAGAATCGATCATGGGATCGGACTGCTTACTGAGTCGCGATTGGACCGATCCAATCAGATTCGATTGGATTGAACCAAATTTTATTAAAATAATATTATTTATAATAATTATAAAGATATAATATAAGTTATATGAAATAGTATATGAATATTATACTAATAACTTATTAATAATATTAAAAATTAATATAACATATTTTTATTTATTAAAATTTTTAATAATGATTAACATATAAATATAAATAGATTATTATTAATTTAATATATATTATTTATTAATGATAGATGCTATATTAATAAATTTCATTTTAAATTATTATTATTTCTTTTTTTTCTTTAACACTTTCCTTTTTATTTTCTTTATTTATGTCCTTTGATAATTTTCGATTTTAGCGTTATTTAATTTTAAATACCTACCTTTTTATTTCAATTCCTATTTAGTTTTATACATGTCATGTTCACACTTTTTTACCTTTCTTATATTTCTTTTCTTTTTTCTTTTTTAACTTTCCTATTTTTATCATTTTTTAATTTTATTTTTTAAAATTTGCATTGAACCGATTCAACCGGTCAGTTCGATCGATTTTTCTTAACATTCTTCGACCGATTCACGATTGAATCGGTTGGATCCGATCCGATTTTGATAAGGTATTGTTAAGTTGTTCTCCACCATATTTTTTTTTCAAAATATAGCGCAAAATGGGTTGTGATTAGGGAGACTTGAGCTAAACCCGATATAGCTATTAACTACTGCCAATAAGCCAAACAATGACAGGAATCATTGATGAGCTATGTACATTCGTCTCGTAAAAATGATCCATACATTGTTAGATCGTGATTTGACGGTTCACAAATAAGTACTTATTTGTATACATCTCCATGACAGTTATTTATATACAACTTTTTTTGCTCCACTCAATCCCTAACATGCGACAGACAATGAAGAGAAAACAAAAAAGGAATGTCAAATCAGTGCAATTTCGTTGGACGCACCCTCGAAAAGATCCATGTTCACGTTTTACCAACTTATTTTACAGATTGAAAACAAAACAAAAGGAGCAAAATATTCTCCCGGAAATAGGAGTCCTGAAAACCAGAAGTTGGCCGGGTCACATCACCACCAAGAAAAGAAAAATGGTGAGAAATGACTAAAAATAATGATGGTCAACTTGATAAAACCATAAAAAAACAGCGCCTTGGAAGCTTTTCTCACACTCATAACAACAATACATATATAACTATTTACCTTCTTTGGTCCTTTTTCATACCCAATTTACAGCTTTTGGAGAATGGACTCATCCATCAACCAAAATGAAAAGAGGACAAAAAGATAATTTTACAAAAAAATAATCAAATGAAACGAAGGTTAGTTATGTACAAAAAAATGGAAAACAAAAATTTGAGGGCGCTTGCCAGACATATGGGAGATCTCCAAGAGTGCCAAGGACCATCATCGGCGCATAGACCAGATCTATCAGCTGCTGCTGTCGAAGGATTCCATATGGCAGGTCTTACTCTTGCAGAGAAGGCCACTTCTTGCGCCTTGAAGTGTTGGACCTCCGATGTGTGGGCTCCCTAGGCACGCGGTGAAGAAGATTTACGGCAGGGTTAGTGAGCAAGTAGTCATCTAATGTCTTTTTTCTAGTTTTAACGTCAATTTGGTCTTCTTTGATGATTGCTGCAGTTCGCTAAAGCTTGCTTCTCTAGAATCCTGTTCAAAGCATTGGATGAATAATGTACATATCAGAATAAAATATTCCAAATATAGCAAGGTGACCTCACATTTTTCTTTTTTGTTGTTGTAAGTTTAGATTTCCCCATTTCCTTCTCCTTTTCAGCTTTCTTCTTCTCCAGTTCGGCCTGCTTCCAATTCTCTTGGTGAGCCCGACGGAACATCACAACAAAATTCAAAAGGGTCGATATGACTGCACGAAAATTTTGAGTAAGTACTTCTGACCCAAAAATAATGTTGTTATGACTTATTCATTTGCCAATGGACAAGTTCATACAAACAATTTTTAAAGCTTAAAGTAGAAAGATGACCAAACTAGGCAACTAAGTAAACATGCCACTGACGAGAAGTGCTCAATTTCATGTAAAATGATCAGCAGCAAATAATAAAAAAAGATGTCAGCCCTTCACAGTTAACATTCAGTCTCTCTCAAGTATCAACCTGTTGGAAATAGAATTCCCGGTAGTTTTCCTAATCCTAGTATTACAAAATAAGAAAGATGTGCCAACTAAGGAACCCTCCATTTGAACATGCGTCGAGTGTATCCATTTCCCAAAATCTACCATTATTACGTTCTTGCAGGATTTTATCTTACATCACATTGTGATGTTACCCCTTTTTATGCTAGACACAAATTATATCCATCCTAAATCCTTCCACCAACATTCTGTTTAATTCACATACTTCATGTCACCATTGCATATTGGCATTGAGTAGGACAAATGACTGCAAGTGGTGAATAAAAAAACGCAGACAGTGGGGAAAGGTTGAGAATGGTAGATGTTGCAGCACAAAGCCTACTTCACAAATATGTACTTAATCAATTTAGTTAACTTCGGCATAATAATTTCTTGTTGACATAGGATACTCAGATCTTAAATAGACACTCTGGTGATAAGCCATGGTACTGATATTTTTTTGCAGGAATCCATCCCTTTTAGTTCTTTTTTCGCTTTTTGTGTTATTCTTTTTCCCATCTTTCAATTGCAACAAAAAAAGGTTATAGTGTTCTATGTTATTCAGGTTTTGTTGTGCATAAGCTTAATGTGTCCTTGCTAGCTTTTGATGATTGAATGAAAGTCATTCCTAGTTTATTAGTCTGATAGTTGATAGTTTATTTATCGGAGAAAGTGATGATTGCCCAACTTGATAATCATCTAAATTCATTTATACTATCAAGAGGATATTCACATTAAATTATAAATAGTTAAGGTCACCTTATCTATCGTCAATTTTCCCATCTTCAAAGTATAAAACTCCATATGGTGATATAGGTGCAGAATCATCATAGTTCTTTTCTTTTTGTTAACTCCATCCATCAAGGCTGCAATATAGCGTACTTTTGTATTTGACATTGCTGTAGCTTTTTTTTGTGTTAGTTGGACATATTGTACATTCCCCAATATGTTTGTTCTCTGCACTTCTACTTCGTTCCTATCGTCACCTTTTTGTTTTATAATATATATCTATTTTTTTTTATTTATTCAATTAAATCAGTATTCTTTACCTCCTCTCTGCAAGCATGGGGGGGGGGGGGGGGGGGGGGTGGGGGTGGGCAGTCATTCCCTCCTCATCACGTTCAGGTGAGGGGAGGCACCCCCTCACCAAATGCCTTCGTTGGCAATCTTGCAAGCCCCCCTCACAAGCAAAAGAGTGAGTGGATCCCTATTTTTATTTTTTAAATGTAGAAGGCAAGAGCATTATGGCATAGACAAGTTTAAAATAACAAAAAAATGTGACTGTAGGATTGAAGTAGAAAGTTCAAAGAAACTCATAACTGGCTGTTTGACTACTTTATATACAATGTCAAAACAAATATGCTATAGTACATGCGAAAAAACAAATCACTTTTTCTGAAAAGAAAATCGCTTGAGGAAAAAAATTACTGAAAAAGACAGGTTTATCTTTTTTTTTTCAAACTCCTAATGCACAGCACCACAAGTGAGCATAGAGAAAACAAGATAATGAACTCCATTTCCAAGAATACAATAAAGTTAAGGGAATAGCAAATGAACTAGTTCTAAGACCAGCACAATGTAGCTAATGAAATAAGGAGCATAGCCTCACAATTCTGTTAAGAATATAAAATGAATTATGTTGCTCTTCTTAACGGAAGTAATTTTTTCCCTTAGTTGTCCACGTGTTGGACTTGGACTAGACCAAAATTGGTCAGCACATCAAATTTAACAAATTCCAACAATAAAAATTCAGAATCAGGTCGATGAGATCAATATTAGGTATCCTTACTTATATATCCTGAATAAATGATACAGAAATCTAACAGGATTTTTTATATTAGAAATCAGGTTGTGCAACAGTCAGCTTATCAACATAGTAATCATAGCATTTATATATATTTATATAAGATAAAATAAGAAAATATTATAAAATATGAATTACCAAATTCAATATTTGAAAAAAAGGAAATATTTTTTCGCAATGAATTTTTATTTCATGCTGGATCATTTTTTTTTTCAAATGACAATTAAGGTTTATTTTTAATTATTAAACTCCGCCTATATTTTATAGCCGGTCCCAAGTCCGGATAAAGAAGGAGGGTTGTGTTAGTCCCCGACAGCCAGTGTAAAATCCTGTCGAATCTTATGAACATGGATCAACGAATATATGGCGTCGTATGATCCATGTAGCCGACCCCACCTAATGGGATAAGGCTTTGTTGTTGTTGTATTAAACAATATTGTGCAACAGCACAATGAACAGAAATGTATAATCCCATAGAAACAAAATGTTTTTCTTAAAGGAAAAAACTCTAATGACAAAGAAAAGAAATTACATATGATTATGTTAATAAAAATACAGTATAGTTGTTAAGAAAAATATTTTCAACAAAATAATAATCTAACATTTGGGAAAAAATTACCTTTTTTATTTTGCAAACTCTTTTTTATTTTAGTTTTTTCTTCTTTTTACCTATCTTATATATAATAATTTAGTATATGTAAAATATTGATTAATATAATATTATTTATTATTTCATTATAAAATTTTAATATTTTATTAAACATAAAATATGTAACATATTTTCCTGCTAGCAACAGATTTGACATAACTTCAGAAAATCTATCAAGCAAGCAAGAATGCAAGATTGCTCACTTTTGGACAGGAGAAGGTTGCTCAGAAGAAAATCTAGACTCTATGCAGCCGAGGTAAAATCATGATGAAGTATAATGAGAACGTACAAACTTCATGTGAATTAGCAATGACATTTTGAGAACTGACCTTGTTCAAATGGGCAGCGTGCAGGATCTTCACCAAAATAAACAGCAAGGGCATCTGCATTTCTACCCTGTCCGTGTTCATGAAGTGAGAACTACATGATAACAGGATCAAACAAAACATTTTAAAAGATCAGGTTAGAAGTAACTGACAGTAACTCACCACTGCAGTGTAAAGTGCTGTTAGCGATACAACTTCAGCTCCAGCAACAGAAACAAACTCCTTCAAGGCCTACATACGTATCAAGTGTGACATGAGATGATGACACAATTAATCAACAGTAGAACTTAAAAGTGTACTAAATTGCGTGAACAAAAAAGAGTTCTCTTGCGCCTTAGGTAAGGCATAGTTGCAATTCAATTCTCATTATAAAAAATTACAATTCAGTTGCATTACACGAAAAGAAAAGAATTCAGCGTTTTTAAGCAAAAAAGGTAAATTTATACAGAATGATCTATGTACTTATTCAAATAAAAACATATTGCAAAAGGAAAAATAAATTTAAACATAGCATAGAAGGGACACACTTTGAGCATTTTAGCAACTTTATTACCAACAAACAAATTGAAACTCAATATTGACAATTTTAATCATAAAACAATATAAAAGATTTGTGAAATGGTACACCATACTTTTTATGTACCTTACAACTTGTTTCGCAGGTGATTTAGAAATAGAATCCCACTAAACCAATACTTCTTACCAAATAGATAAGAGGAAGGAATGGTAAAGGAAAAAATAAAGATCTTACCTTGATCTTTTATCCCAAGACAAGGATAAACTTCCAAGTGATTGGAAACATAACAAGTAGGCTTTATCTGCCAATTATCTGTGTCACGAAATCATTGGTTAGTTATGAGGTAAATAGGGGTGTGCAACACCAATCAGCTATTAAATGTGGCCATGGTACTCTTGTAGAGGTCAAGAGTTTGAATCTCTAGTAAAACATATTTCTTTCTAATTTATCTTTCATTGTATTATGTTCATGCCTTCTGTCATCTAAGGAAGATGTGGTTGGCGACTCGGCTGCACTTGCTGATTTTGAACTCTTTTTGGGACATGATCCAGACATTATTGCTTTGGTGGCTCAAGCATGTGGTGTCAGGCGAAAACCCATCCGCAATCCGCATAACCCAACTGCTCAGAAGGTCCAGAAGGTCCGCAACCCCCGCAACCCAATTTCTCAAAGGACGTGCGCCGTCCAACTACAGGGGGCGGCCTCTGGGCTTGTGATCTATGAAGGATGATTTATGCCCTCCTTAGAAAATTGGGGTCTCATATTATGGGATGACCGGTGTGGGCACTTGTCAACTGCTATGAATGTTTGGGATGACCGGTGTGGGCTCTTGTCAATTGTTTTGATTGTCTAGTGTGGGTTGCAAGAGCATTGTCGTTCAACACTGCATGGAATCAGGGGCCATCTTTCAAGTGGTGTCTTTGAGTTGTGTTTTTGCTGTCTTTTTGTTCATGGCCTGGAAGTTTATTGACCTTTCTATCAAACTTTTTGTAATTTGTACTATTATTAATGAAACTTTAGGATGACTACCTTCTTGCTAGTCGTCCTTTCTCGTTTAAAAAAAACTGAAAATGGGGATACATAGCACACCGCTACAACAGTACATAACACATTTTTTACCATTTGATTTATCTGCGTCATCTGATGGTCATGCAACGATTAAACTCATTATTTAACTCATAAGAAAGATTACAATTAGTACACTAACATCGAACTAATTCAATGGTCCAAAATGATATTTAAGCCTAAACGTTCTTGACTACAGAATTAATGTTTTATTTGCATCAAAATATACTATGTCTTTACCATTATCACATTCACTATTTAACTCATAAGACAAATTGATAGATGATTGTTGAATTAATAGGAAGGTAAAAAGTAATGTTTTTCCACTAGCAGTAAAGCTAGGTGCCTGACACCCATTTTTTTCATTATTCTAGTTAAAACATTTTTTGGCATTCCTCATCCTGCATGCATACTGAGCAATGTCTTCATATATTGGATGTGAGTCACATTGATGACCTTTTCCTCGCCTAATATATATTAGTCTTCCTGAAACCTTTTAAATTTTTTATTTTGAATTCCATGATACAAACATTTTAATCATGATGAGGTATTGCATAAACAGAGACCAATTGCTGAAAATTTCAAAATGTATAAATATTTTTTTAAAGAATGTTGTCTCTAAGCCCGGATACGCCTATGTTTTATAGCCGGTCCCAAGCCCGGATAAAGGAGGAGGGTTGTGTTAGGCCCCGATAACTAGCGTAAAACCCTGTCGAATCTCATAAACATGGATCAACGAATTGACATCGTATGATCCATGTAGCCGACCCCACCTAGTAGGATAAGGCTTTGTTGTTGTTGTTAATGTTATCTCTAATTCAGTTCATGTTGACCAAAATTATGACCAGAGGATGAAGAAAACAGAGAAATATGACAACAGAAATACCTTCTGGAAAACTTTAGACACTGGTCCATCACTTTCTGATGCACTAAGCTCCAACTCTACCTTCTCCAAGCCTTTGACAATGGCTTGCATTTCCTCAGCTAAGCATTTCAGTTGTATCTGTGAATAACATGTTAGCAGCAGAATTATAGACTGCATATTGTTAGATTATCAAATGCCAACAAAGTAACCAAATATAGTAGAACCTTTGATGCAGCTGCCAAACTTGTGAGATCCTCATGAAAATCAAGGAGATGTGGAGACTTCAAGGCAAGAACCTGATCCGATAAACAGAAAATCTCTCTAAGATTGTCCAATCACAGAAAGATTCCATGTGGTGAATATTTACGTCAACATAAATCAAATTGTGGCCACATAATAGATACAACTGTTTTACATTCAAAGGTTCAAAACGGAAATCAAGCTGGTCATCTATTTACTTTTTCTGCTATGATTTACTACCAGATTTTGGAAACCTTCTTATTAATCATGAAGTGTAACTGAATCAAACTATGGACTGAAGAAATTAAATTCTATGCTAACAGGACCTGTATAACGTATCAACATAATGTAGTCGTCTCCTATCTGAACATGTAAGAAGAATGCATCTGAGATTCCTCTAAAGAAAGAATGCATCTGAGCTTACTCCAGGGATTATTATTACAAGTTGACATCATATTTGGTATGAGATCAGTTATTACAACCCAATATATTTGACACCTTATGCACAGTTTGAAGATGGACAACAGCTATTTTAAAACATATCCTCATGAGTCAATTCTCCTATGAGGCTATGATGGTTCCAGTTTAACATTTATTTGTTCTCAATGTACCAATCAATGCACAATCTCAGAGAAAAAAGGGTGCTTATACCTTGCGCAAATAGTGCATCAGCGTCATCTTATTATTGGTGGCACGAGTGTCTGTAAGTTTAAGAAGACTGTCCAGTCGGAAGCTAATGGCTGAACCTGAAGGAAAAAGTCATATTAGGGAGACAAATTAGTACATGAAGATCTACAATAAACTTAAAGATAGAAATTCCACATATGTTGACTCCACGAAATCACATTTTCATTATTTTCGTGTTTAATATATATTGCAAACAGCATCTACATTAATATGCTATCAGAAGAACGTAACCCTCTTGTGTAAACTTAGTTTCACATCGGGGAATAATGTTCATTTCCAACTTTTTGAATGATGTACAAAGTTCACAACACATCAAGAGATTTTATAACACTTGGAACATACACAAGTTAATTTATCAATGCTAAGTGTTACCACAGCAATCCTCACAAAATGGTTCCAGCGGCATCTGTGTATACAACCATTATGTATTTGATATTAATGATGAAACCCTACACGAGGTGATGTTTAGCTACCTCTAGCTGTTCCTTGATTCAATGTGTTCCCAAGAAAAAGAATTTTCTTCATGATCTCCTTCAGTTTGACAGAATTGCGAATCTAACAAGCCATATCAACATGAATGCTCCTATTAGTGTACGAGAAAATAAATGGGGAAACCAAATCCATAAACTAGTATTCAACATATACCTGCTCACAAGTAGCATCCACAGTATTCAAACTTTTTCTGAGATCTGAAACCTGGAAAAGTAAAAAAGAACAAATGCGCAGTAGTATTTGATTTATTTTCCAGTGTGAATTTGAGGATAAAAGCATACCTGAGAACCAAACTGAATTTTAAAAGAAAAAACTCTCAGCTTAGATTCCACTCTTGGAACTTTCATCAGCTCCAGAAAGAACTGCAAAACGAATGACATGTATGGACAATTAAGTTCATGAAAAGTTAATTTGATGTTTTTAAAAGTAAACTTAAAAGAAATCTTTGCAACAAAAGTAATTGTAATTATGACTAAAACACAGGTTTCGTTATAGTAGTTTTATGACTGATCCTTTTCTGGTCCTTTGCCAAACTTTACTTATTTAAGAGGGAAAGGATGACTGCAAAGTTTGGTTGTCATCCATATTATTAAAACTTGAAACCTATAGAAATTACAAGTGAAAAACAAGACGAAAAGATATTATCCAAGCCTAAAGGTGTGGACACCCATACAAAGATCCTATTCAAAACCTCACTCACACTAAAAAAGGACACGGTGTACAATGTTCTAGACATAGCACTTGTCACCCCTAAAATGGTTCAGCTACACTACAAACATACCCCCCAAGTGATTGAAAGGGCTCCCAGTCTACCACTGTACCACCCCTCGTTGTCATGCACATTGAGCACTCTAACAGAGCTCCAAAAAGTTATCCATATATGATGAGTCGCTCCTGATGCAGTGCCACGTCTCAATGGCTATGGAGCACATAGAAAACATGTGGAAGATGTCCTCACCCAACCCACTTAGTGCGCAGGTGATTGCCCATCTGGTTCTATAAGCTTCTGATAATAATCCGGATGTGTCTCAATAGCCGCGAGGATCTTGACTTTGAGAGGCCAAGCATGTGCCCAATTTCTCTAAACTTTACGGGGCACTCCTTTTTGTTTTTGTTGCCCCTTGAAATGGGAATAGCAATCATGTGTCATCCTTTCATTCACACTATTTACAAGGACACAGGTTGCCGGTCAGCGGCTCTCAGAGTTCCTCGCACTACCGGCGGTGGGGCACTTTGGAGGCTGTATCATCGGATGGAGGTCAGATCTTTTTTCACTGGAGGGCTCTTGGATGGCCAGGTTTTCGTTATCGGTGCACTTGCGATGTCGGGCTGGCGGTGACACATATCTCCTCTCTTGTGTCTACGGCCCCGATTCAGCATCTCTCCGACCGACCCTTTGGGAGGAGCTTCGCGAGGCCCGGGGCCACCTTCCAAAGGCCCGATGGTTGATTGGGGGAGACTTCAATATCACGCTTGACATGGAGGATCGTCCCACTAGACGGAATGGGAGGGATGCTGGTGTGGACGAGTTCAGAGACTTCATTGATTCTCAGTCCTTGGTCGACTTCCCGGCCACGAACTGTAGATTCACATGGAGGAGTACGGCGGCTCCCTCAGCTAGATCGAGAATTGATAGATTTTTTGGATCCTTGGAGCAGGCAGAGGCTCACCATCTAGCAGAGGTTCAGGCGCTTGACCGACTATTTTCGGGCCACACACCCCTCATGTGGCGGTCCAACGACGATTCACCCCAGCGATCCCTTTTCCGCTTTGAGCGATCATGGCTGTTGGAGGATGGCTTCCGACAGTTGGTGGCTACCCACTGGCAGAGCGTGGCACCAGAGGACACCGCGGCCAGGACGTTGGCCGCCCACCTTGCCAGTCTCCGATCTTTCCTTCGGGCACAGCGTTGCCTGATTCGGGAGGACCGGGGGCGCCGGCGATCGGAGGCTTTGGGGGTGATTGCTCAGATGGATCGTGTGGAGGACTCCCGCCATCTCTCAGAGGAGGAGCTTGCGGAGCGCAGACGGGCGCAGGCGATGATTCAGATGGAGGACCAGAAGGTGGAAATTGAGTGGAGGCAGCGCTCCCGACAGACCTGGCTCCAGGAGGGATATGTCAATACTCGATTTTTCCACCTGTACGCAAGCTCTCGCAGGAGGGCGAACCGGATTGATCGGATCGAGGTGCATGGCCAGCAGGTCACCGGTCAGCGCCCCATCGGGACTGCACTTGCCTCCTACTACCGCGAGGCATCTCGGAGGCAGCCCTCTGGTCCTTGGAGGTGGTATCCGGGGGAAGTCCCCTGACTTACTGATGCGCAGTCGTCTTTGTTAGTGCAGGCCATCTCCGAGGACGAGGTCTTTCAGGCGCTTCGAGACCTCAATAGTGAGGCTTCCCCGGGCCCTGACGGCTTCCCTGTATTCTTCTATTGTGAGTTTTGGTCGGTGGTACTGGAGGACGTGATGGCCGTCATGCAGGAGTTCACCAGTGGGAATCGAAACTTTGACCGCCTCAACCGGTTCTTACTTTTTATGCTGCCGAAGTGCTCTCCGGTAGAGCGGGTGGAGGACTATCGGCCGATTGCTTTATCCAACGCCATCTACCTCCTTGTGGCTAGGGTATTGGCTAATCGGCTCCGCGACGTGCTTCCAGACCTCGTCCACCCAGCACAGTCGGCCTTCATCCGGGGTCGGGCTATAACCGACAGCTACACCATGGCCACTGAGATCATTGCGCAATGGAGGAGGACGGATCGTCGTGCCTTCCTATGGAAGGTAGATTTCTCTAAAGCCTACAATTCTGTCTCATGGTCTTTCCTATGGCATTCACTGCAGGTCCGTGGCTTTCCGGAGACCTGGATTACTTGGATGAAGCGGTGTATCACTATTGCTTCTTTCTCGGTCCTGGTCAATGGGGCGAGGTCCGAAGGTTGGGTGCAGCCGCAAAGGGAAGTTCGCCAGGGTTGCCCTCTAGCTCCCATGCTCTTCGTCTTGGCGGCTGATGGTCTCGCTAGGTGTGCCCAATCATCTTGTGCTGCTAGATTGTTCAGGGGTTTTAATGGGGACCTCGTCCCCCTTCTTCAGTACGCCGACAACACAATATTTTTTATGGAGGGCTTTGACCAGGAGGCTAGGCGGGTGGTTATCCTGGTGGAGCTGTTTGGCATGGTATCCGGCCTCCGGATCAACCACGTCAAATCCTCCTTCATCCCCTTCGGCATGGCGACAGAGGATGTTACTCGATGTGCAGCTGAGCTTCATACCCCGACTGGCACCTTACCGATCACCTTCTTGGGGCTGCCACTCTCTGACTGCCACATTGGTTCTCGTGGGTGGACACCGGTGATTGAGTGTCCGGAGCACAGGCTGCAAGGATGGAGCTCCCGTCTTCTCTCACGGGGAGGTCGTCTCATCCTACTCAGATCGGTTCTCTCGGCACTTCCGACTTACTACATGTCAGTTCTTCGGATGCCCAGTCAGGTTCATAGGCGCATTGATTCCTTGAGGAGCAGATTCTTTTGGCAGGGGTGCCGACCAGATGGACGGGGGGTGCACCTGATCGCGTGGGACAGTGTTTGCCGGCCTACGTCACTGGGCGGACTAGGGGTTCGGGATCTCCGCTACACCAACTGGGCACTCATCGCCCGTTGGCTGGGGCGGATCATGGGTCCCGAAGACAGTTTATGGCATTCGGTGTTTACTACCTGCTACGGATATGATTTGTCCTGGGAGACTCGCTTCATTCTTCCGCGGAGGGCCTCCTCTTTTTGGCGCGGGGTGGCAGCGTTGGCACCTCGGATCTGCCCGCTCATGGCCCCCTCGCTCGGTTCCGAGGAGACTTCATTCTGGCACCAGGATTGGGTTCTCGGGGGCACATTGATGGAGGCTTTCTCGAGATTGTAGGCCCTCGCCATCCATCCAGGGGCCACGGTGGTCGAGTACTGGTCCGAGGTTGGCGGCCCTGGCTCCGGATCGTGGACCCCCCTTTTTGCATCGCCACTCTCATATCAGCGTTTTTCAGAGCTCATGTCACTCCACCAGAGGATCGCCCCTTTTCGTCCGGACTCACGACAGGACGCATGGGTTTGGATCTTGGAGCCCTTTACAGCCCGCAGCATCTACCTCCGCCTCCTCCCAGCCACTCCGGTCCCCACTGAGCTCAGGTTCGATTGCAGGCTCATCTGGCGCTCTCGGGTGCCGCTGAAAGTCATGATTTTTGCTTGGCTAATGCTGCATGGCATACTTCTCACCAGGGTTTACAGGTCGAGATGGGCACCTCATGCAGCGATATCTTGTGTCCTATGTGATGACGCAGAGGAGGACATCACCCATCTTTTCTTCACATGCCCTGTGTCCAGAGAGGTGTGGAGACAGTCAGGCATGATGGGCAGCCTTCCATCCACTCCGGAGACTTTTTGGCAGCATCTTCATCTTTTGGGCAGATGGCAGCAGGGCGAGCGTGTGGCCCTGGCGACCTTTCTGGCCGGTTCCTGGGCTTTATGGCTCAAGCGTAACCGGATCATTTTCTGTGGGGAGCGATGTCAGGTTGAGAGCATTGTACATCATATCTTATTTCTTCTTCGAGAGTGGGGTTTTGGGTAGGCATTGTACATCTCTCTTTTTTGCCGCTCTGTTCTTGAGAGCTTCTTTTTGTACATGACATCAACTTCATAGATATATATATATACCTGGACTGTGGTTGTCATCCTTTTTCTCCTAAAAAAAAGAAAAAAAAAATGTCAAACGGAAGTTGCAACAAGGGCATCCAAACACTTATTATTGAATAAACATTTTTCATTTCCTTATCTGCATATTTTCGAAATGAAAACATGTCACGGCACCAGAAGTAAATGAAAAGAAAACAATTAAGGATGTAAAGTTCTAAGTAGTGTTTGTTTGTATCTTTTTTGCAGGAAGTGTTCATTTGTCTGCCCTGCTCATTTATAATAATTCTGCAACTTGTACATTTGAAATGAAAACTATATTACAGGTACCTAAACATGTTCTCCCAAAGGGATCAAAAGTCCATGTCTATTGTTTTTTCATTTTTCAAATGGTCATTCCAAAGAACTCGTGTTGATTATCATGTTCAATATAATTGATCCAATTCTAATTAACTATGCCTATTATTATAGTTGCACTTCTCCTTCCTTTTGGAACATCCATCTGGTGTTGTGACATGCTCTTCTTATTTGTTACATCCATAATTTTTGTAATTCAAGAAATCATGCTTAACTTCATGATTGTTTGAGGGAAAAATGTGGCCAGAAAAGGCTAGCCATCCATATAGGTCAAATGGAGTAGACCTGGGGACAAAATACTATAATGCATCCTCATATTATTCTTCAAATTTCCACCTGTAATATGTTCAAGAGGAACTTTTTTATCTGCATAATATTGTGTATTTCCATTTTGTATGCCGACATTTTTTTGATAAAAAACATGCTCAACTATGTATGCAATCTTTTATTCAAAAAGGAAAACAAGTAGTGTATGCATTTCTTGACAAAAGCCCTGATTTATTTAGTCCATATATATTGTATCGTGTAAAGAACATTATGTGGAAAAATGTTTACTAGATGAATCCTAGGACTTATGATAAGTTTGGAGTCAGATCTACAAATGAATTCCCAAGAAAAGTCAAAGAAATCTCGTTCATAACGGCCTATAAAAGCTTCGTAACGACTTGAATATGACTTCTCACAACCCGTAACATTGATATAACGGGCCTAACAGTGTTTAAATCGAAGTAGAAGTGTGATTTTAATGGTCCTTAACATTCTGGTCACGGCCCGTTATTGCGGCAAGTTTTCTGCACAAATATGGGCATTTTAACGGTCAGTTAGGGGCCTGTCACAGCCCCCTCTATTACGCCTGTTACGCTATGTCATGACCCGTTATATTCAATTTTAGCCTTGATAACTTCTAATTTTCAATTTCTGATCTTGTTTTAACTCCGATTCGTTTGCCATTTTCTCCGGTGGTTTTGTGACTCTTTTCTCTTGCTTTTTCTGCAATAAAACACAAAACTTCAGTAGATTTTCATTTTTATAAAATTAAAATAAATAAGGTTAGAAAATGATGTATGCTATATGAAAATGAATCAAAATGTGATTAAATGCATGACTAATTATATGTTGTATTTTGCATGCATAATAGAACTTACACTTCAATCTATTAATGACATTTTCTTATTAGAGGCATGAAAATTTTATCTTTTTCCCTTGTCTTCTGAAAGTGATAATTTTGTTTTATCTTTCGTGCATTATGTACCATATTATTTCCTTAAAAAAATGTACAAGATAATTATACAAAACAAGTATTTATGTAACAAAATATCTAAATTTTGGAGACAATAATTCTTCCTAATATGCTTAAAAGGATTCGTCCATCCTATAACCATTTTGATGAGAAAGTGGGAGGGGGATAATCTCCTTATTGTGGATATCTAGCACATTTTCTAATTCTCTTTTCTTCTTTTCTATTTTGGTCTTTCATACTTTGATCATTGGTATTAGAGGAAGGCAGAGCTAGAGAGCATTGTTGGCGACATTTTTGGTTGGTATCTAGGCCATTTAGCTCCAACGTAATCAAGTGATGTTTTGTGGGGAGTGATGACAAGTTGAAAGTGTTGTACATCATATCTCTTTTCCTTTTCGGGAGTGGGGTTTTGGTTAGGCACTACACATCTCCTCTTTTGTCGCTCTAATTGAGAGCACATACTTGTACATGATGATATTTTCATAGATATATATACATGGATGACAACCGCTAGCTTGATCTAGTCATCCTTTTATATTTAAGAAAGAAGTACCGTGAGAAACAAAGTTTTCATGTCTTGATTAAAGCTTGTTATAAAAATACTTTTGAAGAAAATATTTTTTCTATTTTTCGCATGTTTGATAAACAAGAAAATCTTGGTCAATAGAAAGTATTCAGGGAAGAGGGGATTTTCTCTTGAAGAAAAATACTTATGTACAAGTTTGACGAATTTTTTTCTCTCTTGAAGAGGGGATTTTCTCTTAGTAAGTATTCAGGGTTTTATATATGAATACTAGGTAATGTGTAATGTAAATTTAATTTTTTTCTATAGAACCAAACATTTGATTTTCCTGACAACTATTTTTTTCTATTTTTTCCTGCAATTTATTGTCAGTAAAACAAACACAATTAAATGCATAATTATTTTTTTTTTTTTGAGAAGAAAAAGGATGACCACGTGGTTGTCATCCAAATGTATATAACTATGGAATGGGAAACTTTTACAAGTGTAGGCTTACAAAGGGAGAGCATCAACAAAAGGAAAATATCTCGTTCAGCCCCAACCCCGACCCCCCAAAATGATGCTGAGTACAAAGGATTCATCAGGCCTCTCTCCCCAATCACAAAACAAAGAAGTGTCAAAAAGTTCACTAGGCCTCACTCCCCACGCACAAAACAAAAGAATACCACAAGATTCACCAAGCCTTTCTCCCCATCCAAAAGTGATCACCAATGACGTCCTCCATCTCGATCACGGTTGTGCTGAACGCAGAAATGGTCGCCGCACATCTTTCGAGTCACTTATGAAAACATCCTTCCGGTGATGAGGGATCCCTGGAGACCCAAAAAGAAATCGTCGGGTGCTCCGTTCACTCAACCTCCACCCTCTGTGGATTTAGCATCCCCATGCTGAGAGGCCTCTCCTCTTTCTCGGGGGCACCGACGTGTGTGGCGGAAGCCGGCAGCCTCCGCAACTAGGCTAGACACCTCATCTGGCGGTGTGACTAACTGTGCGACCTTACGACGCTGGTACAGAGGGGGGAAGCTGTGATTGCATCACCGGTGGGTGTGGCCGTAAGGGAGATGACCACTGGGATGCTAGTGAGCACTGGTGGTGAGAATCGTAGTGAGGCTAAAGATGTCTGGCCAAAGTCGGGGGATTGAGGCGAAACTGGCTGAGAGGGAAGTGTGACGACCTGATGTAGCTTCGGTGGTATCCGATCATCAACGTGGTTGGAATTCACCACGCATGACGGCGGGGGTGTGGGGGCGGTCACTGCATGTCTGGTGTGGTGTGGCTGCTGTGGTGGAGGGGAAATTGCAAGCATGGTGGAGATGGCAGGGAAAGGAGTGTATGGTGGAGCAGTGATGATGGGTTGTTGCAAGTTGGGAGGTTTTGGCTCGGACTGATCAGGGTGTGCGTTGGGTTCACAGGTTCAGAAAGCTGGGTTCTCGAGGTGTTGGTCTTCAACGCTGTTACATGCCATTCGCAGCTGCTGTGTTTGGCCAAGCATTGACCGGACTGCTAACGATTGAGGCGACGATGGCGGGCTATCGGTGAGCACCTCAGCCCATGAAGCAGACCCCTCAGAGTACCGCACCTGGATGACGAAGTTATCGACGCCTACGCTGAGAAACAGTGATGCCGGGAGGCTGATTCCTGGGCGCAGGTCAACCTCCGCGGAGGTGATGGACAGATCTGGCGAACCCAGTGCCAGAAGGGCGATGGAGATGGGATTTCCCAGTTGTTGCACCACTGCCTGGGCGATCTCCGACCGCTGGAGATGGAGAGACAGCCCCTGAATGTCCACCGACCGGCGGATCCCCTGTGGGGCCCTTGCTGCACCATTTTCTGCTTTCCAGGAGCGCCACCGGACCATGGTGCTCGGCGACACAGCGGTTGGAGTTGCCAGGAGATGATCGCGTTGCTGTGCAGCCCCAGGGATGAGCAGCCACAGGGAGGAGGAGATTCGGCTAAGATGAAATGGAGATGAGACGCCAACTCCGGCGATAACTGCCGAGCGAAGAGCCGCCGACTCTAGGGGACGTCACTGATCTCGCCGACGACGCAGTCGCTAAGGATGTCTACCCCTCGTTGGATCTCCGACGACCAAGGTAAGGTAATGGTGGTCACCGCAGCCTGGATAGCAGGGGGAGGGGGAGGTTCGCAGAACCGGGAACTGTTTGCCTCGGCGGAGGTCTAGGGCAGAGCGACTGCCGGTGGCCCTCGCCCCTGCATCGGAAGCATCGAAGGGGGCCGGAACAGTCCTAGGCGTAGTGATCGCCGTCTAGGCACCTGAAGTAATGAGAAGGCAATTGGTGGTGGGGGCGGGTTTCACGGGCTCGGGTGAAGGTGGTCCAACCATTAGTCAAATGTAGAGGGCGGCGCCGCATCTGGTCACGTGGGAGGGTAACGCCGGAGGCAGATGGTGGCACCGCCGGCCTGCTAGTGATTTTCAGGGAGCCCCGGGCGATGTGGTCAAGCGGCAGAATGCCCTATTCCACAGCTTCGGTGCTCACAGGCGAAAACAAGGGCTCAAAACAGCAGTGAGGAAGAGAATGAAAGAAAGACAACCGAAAATCGTCAATGTCGCCGCCGACGGGGGTCGCCGGAGACGATAGTGGCACCGCCGGGGAGAAGCCCCCAGCGATGTGGGAGTTGGATGGAGGGGAAGGGAGGGGCCGTCGGAGTGTGCGGCAGCAGGAGGCAGCGAAGCCGAAACAGGGAGAAAAAAACAGCAGAGAGAGGAAGAAAACGAAGTTCGTCGGAGGCACTGCCAACAGGGTCGCCGGAGACAGGCGGAGGTTGCCGGCGAAGGCACCGCCGGTGATGTGCAAGATGCCCTAGGCAATTGAATGCCCTAGTCCGCCGCTCTCGTGCTAACGGGGGAAAAGCAGGCGAACGAGCAAAGAAGGCATTCGTCGGTGACGCCGCCGACGGGGGTCGCCAGAGACGGTGGTGGCACCGCCGACGGGGGTCGACGGCAATGGTGGTGGCACTGCTGGGGAGAAGCCCCCGGCGATGAAAGGACTGGCTGCCCTAGGCGTGGGTCGCGCGGGCGCGGGTCACCAGTGCCCTAGGCATGGGTCGCGAGTGACTTCAAAAATGCATAATTATTAAATTTTGCGAGGGTTATATAGGGCCCATCACTGTGTTGATGTTGTTTAACCTAGCTATTTTTTACGACCCAATGTCATCTATGCCAGTAGTAAATCTTGGATTTATTTAGGGAGATGTTCTTGAAAGGTTAAGGGGAATAAATTCTGAGGATGTGTTTACAATATTTGTGGTATATATAACCTTTCCTCTATTGTAATGATTAACACATGAAATAATACACATTAGCGACTAGCTACGTTAAGATCTTTGCTACTATGATAAAGAAATAATAGATGAGAGTGATAAGAACTAACACATATTTATTGAGTAAATTTCAACAATAGTCATCCAATTTATGAGGTATTCTCAATATGGTAACCCAACTTCATTTTATGACATCACGGTCATCAAACTTCAAAATGTTTCGGTCGCGATCATCGCGATTGATTATCACCAATTAACCGGTGGATTGCCAACATGGCACTAACGTGGATGCTTACATGATACCACGTCAGTATTTTCTCTCTCCTCCACGTCAGATTTTAAAAAATAAAAAAACCACCTCAAGTTTTTTCTCTCTCCTCTACTCAAATTTAGTTTTGTATCTGCATAGTCATTCAACTTTTCAAAATTTTCAAACATGGTCATTCAACTTTTCAAAATTTCGGTCATGGTCATCATTAAAAACTTAAAATAATAAAAAATAAAAAAACTAAAGGAGTCCAATTTTTTTATATGGTTTGGGCGCGACCAAGTCAGGTTGGGCCGTCCATTTTTTTGTGTATTAAATATATAATAATTATTAAATTAGGGAAATAAAAAATTAGAAAAATAAAATACTTATTACATTTTTATTTCCCTAATTTAAATCAGACAGGGAGGAGAAATAAAATGATGATGTGGATCCATGTCAATACCACGTCAACGATCCACTGGTTAATGAGCGATAATCGGTCGCGATGGCCGCAGTTGAAACATTTTTAAAGTTCGATGACTATAATGTTACAAAGTAAAGTTGGGTGACGATATTGGAACTCATAAGTTGAATGGCCGTTGCTGAAATTTATTCCATAATTGCTGTATGTTAGAATTTTCTAGCCTTTAGAATTTAAAATAATTGATTCTCTATCGAGCTTAGCAAATATCTTGTCGTCCTAGTTTTATAACTGCCCTCACGACTTGTTTTTCCATGACAGAGTCTTATTTTATATTCCTTCATTTCTGTATTTCGTGGTTCAATTAGGCAATGCTGATTTAGTTAGCAACATTGCTGATTTAGTTGATGTATCTGATGCTATGCAGTTACAAATTACATGAGGGTCATTATGATACGAGCTGTAATGATTTTATTCAAGAGAGTTTTGGAATCTTGATTAAAATACAATTAATTATGTTGTAAGTGGTGAGATAACAGAAGTAATCGAGAACATTCCCCTTAACTCATGCATTGTATCTCAACAACAACAACAACAAAACCTTATCCCACTAGGTGGGGTCGGCTACATGGATCATACGATAGCATTTCGCTCATATTCGTTGATCCATGTTCATAAGATTCGACAGAATTTTACACTGATTGTCGGGGCCTAACATAACCCTCCTCCTTTATCCGGACTTGGGACCGGCTATAAAACATAGGCGGAGTTTAAAGTTGAAATTAAAATAAAATGACATTTTCTGTCAACAGTAAATTTCAGAGATAAACAATTCTAAGTAAGAATTGTTTTATTCCTGGCTCCACTTTCAAAAAATTAACAATTCATTGGAATAAATTAATTTTAAAGTAATTGTTTTCTGTCAACAGTAATTGTTGTATGAAATGTAAATTTAAAGTGCATTAAATTTTCTTTCATGTAGATGTTTCATTTTGGAAAAGAAAAAAATAAAGAAAAGGAAAAGGTCCTTCCTAGAGATACTTCTTCAGACAGGGTGCCTAGACCATTCACGGGCATTCGCATAGTTGAACGTCAGTCTCCTCCGCCAGCTCCTTCCTCTCACGTTGATTCCGTTGAGCCTGTTAGACCTCTTGATATTGTGGACGTGGAGACACAATTGTCAGAAGAACTTTCAGATGCAAGCTCGTCAAATCGTGGATACAAAACATACGTACAACCAAATGGTAATTTGGGGTAAGTGTTATTTTATGTTTTTCAAAACACTTACATTTTGTGATTTTCACATCGTACTTTATAATTTCATATTTGTATAGGTTTATACCGTCGAAACCCGCGGCTGCCGCAGTTACCAAGGTACTACGACATAAGTATACTGATGCTTGGCTTACATGGGGGGAAGTTCCATATGCCACAAGACAAATGTTATTTAATGAATTTCAGGTATCCTTGGAAGTCAATTTTTGTCATTTAAATTTATCTTCATACTACTTCATTTATTTTTATGTACATGAAGGTTGATGTGTGGTGGGATCCCGAGCACATGGAACAAATGTGGAAGACTTTTAATTCTCGGTGCTCAAAGAGATTGTCCTCGATGCTTTCGGAAGTTCGAGCTACAGGAGAACGACCCAATTGGATCCCTGAGGCTGTTTGGATCGAGTTGCTACGGAAGTGGTCTATCGAGGAGTACAAATCTAAATACGAAAAAGCAAAGACAAGTCGAGAGTTCGATCAGGGAGCTTGCTTGCATTCGAGTGGGTGTATATCCATAAGCACGATTGCGAAAAAATGGTAAAGTCTTTGAATAGATTATTATATTTTAAAAAATATTGTACTTTATTTGACATTTTTAAATGCAGGAGAAAGAGACGGATAGAGCATCTACTAAGGATGAAATATTTTTAAAAAATGATAAAGAATGTGTTTCATCGTTTGCTTGGGAGACATATGTAAGTAAATAGTTCATAACTAAGATAGTAAATTTGTCATTTCAAATAATATAGTTGATGTATCGACGGACATAGCCGCCAGAGACGAAAAGCCAAGCCACCATCGTTCCACTTCGCTCCCTTCGTTTTGCCGCCGACGAGCATCTCCGACGAAAATGAGAAGTGTCAAGGGGTTCACCTCCTCGAGGAGAAGACAGTGATATCAATCAGATAAATTTTGGACAACCGCCGAGAGCGGAAAACGTCGGAGGATTCATTCCTGACTCAACACGAGTAAGTAGATGATTTGTTTACGAAAGATATTAGGGAGTCAGTTTCAGGTTTGATAGTTTTCTTGTTTGTTATTTGATTCGTTGCTGAACCTCGCAAGGGGAGGAGTGACTACAAATTGGGGCTGCAACTCTTATTAGGAAAAGAGGAACAATCGGTTAAGCATAGTTGGTAAGAGACCAAGAGATCTGAAGTCCCAATGGTTTATCTGATTAATTTGTTAAACGGAAATTGGGTAATCGATGCAGAGGGACTGAAAGAATAAATCTATTCATATACGTATTAGCATATGCTGGGACAGTTACTAGGATGATTGGGTATATGGATTGGATAGTTAGATGTTATTTATCCATCACGGTAACCTAAATTAATGCGGTGGAGTTTTAACTGCTAGAATCGGACTCAATCTTATTTTGCGATTCCAAGACCAAATTTAGTACGAGTATAGGTTGTTTTGATAGATGAAAATCATGATTCAACAGACGAGTTCTGTTGTAAAACTGGGAGGTTTCTTTTATGCAAAGTTGCGACCTGAGAAGCAGCAAGTGGTATTACTTCATGAAAGAAAACTGTACAACCATGCTTTCCGGTTTTGGTTATTTGGTGTATAGTAGGTAAACTGCACATTGCGGATTAAGATTATTAAGGAATACTTAGAACCTTACGGGTGCATAATTAAAATAGTATTGAACTATTTGATCTTTGATTAAACTTATAGGTAATAGACATGTATATTATAGTTGTTGATCATGTGCCTAGTAAAACTTTATGAAACATCCTTAGAAATTGGATAGATAATCAGGTATAACAAATAAAAATTTTAAGTTATCTTTGTAATGGAGGATTAAGGTCTTTTAAGACAATAACTGAGTTTTAAGTTAAATAAATAAGTAGTAATTAAAACAAGATAGACATTGAGTACTGTAGCTGCCACAGTATCCGCTATCATTATACTGAAACCTGAATTAGAAGACTAATTTTGTAACTGCTATCACTGTCACTGTTATTTGATTTTTATACGTTATACTGAAATTCTAAATTAGAAGACTAATTTTGTAATAGGTTCGAAATGAGAACTTATACTTGAAACTTCCTTTAGGAGTTGAGTAATTTCGTGCAGATTAGGACAAGAGATTAAGGATTGGACATGTTCGAGGTGGGTGAATTTCTTGATAATATGATGATGTTATGGAATCATATAAGAGTTTCTTTGGATAAATTGTGAACCTCACTAATAATGTGCAACCTGTGAAGTTTATTGAGTGGCAACTTATTAAGACCATTGAATGGCAAACCATTTAGACCACTGGGTTGGCAACATTGAGTCTGTCAGAAGAATAAATTATTATGATAACTTATATGGCAATCATTAAGGCCGCATATGACACCTACATTTAGAGAACAACAACAACAAAGCCTTATCCCACTATGTGGGGTCGGCTACATGAATCATACGACGACATTTCGCTTTATATTCGTTGATCAATATTCATGAGATTCGATAGGGTTTTACGCTGGCCGTCGGGGCCTAACACAACTCTTCTCCTTTATCCGGGCTTGGGACCGGCTATAAAACATAGGCGGAGTTACCTACATTTAGAGAAATTTGAGAATATTAGTTGTGCACACATGACATTTTCAAGTAGTTTTACTTATGCTTTTCATTCGAGTTATACATTATATCGATTTATTGTTTTTAAATATTTGTGGAAATTAATATTTCACTCACTGAGCTCACTCAATGCTCACATCTCTCATATTAATATTTTGCAAGTCATGAATGTTGAGTCCTGCATGATGGCTTCATATTTTTCATTTCATAGATTGCTATTTTATTTCATTATCAGAGATGATAACTAATGCATTGTGGATTTGTTAATAGTCTTCTACGATCTTATGGATCAGATTTACCTTTCATCGTATGTGACTTAAGGGAAAATAGTATATGGTGCAAACACCTGATTATTTTTTTTGTAAAAAATTGAGACTTATTTTTAGACATTTTTATGAAGTTTAAATTCAAATTTTTTTGGTGAAAAATCTAGAACTTTAAAAGTATTTTTGAGCAAATGACCCCTTATGGGAAGTTCAATGTGGATTATATATTCATACTTCATGTCAATTTTTTTTTAAAAGAAAGTTAATAAGGCATTTATTTTTTGAATTCAAGATTTCATTTTATATGTCATTTTATGGTGCACCCCTTGTGATGATGAATGATGGAGTTGGTGATCACAGTTCTTTTTTCTTTTTTTTTTGAGTTGTGGTGTGGTGATCACAGTTCTTTTTTCTTTTTTTTTTTTGAGTTGTGGTGTGGTGATCACAGTTCTTTCGAAATAAAGTGCAATAGTCTTACATTACTTGACTCCGTCTATATTTTATAGCCGGTCCCAAGCCCGGATAAAAGAGGAGGGTTGTGTTAGGCCCCGACAGTCAGCATAAAATCCTGTCGAATCTTATGAACATGGATCAACGAATTCGAAAGGTTTGATTACTAATAGAGCGGAATGACGTCGTATGATCCATGTAGCCGTCCTCACCTAGTGGGATAAGGCTTTGTTGTTGTTGTTGTTGTTTAGGAGAGTTACAAAACAAGAGAAGTCGAGCACATTACGCAAGCCACGCAAGAGGAGATCACACCGTTGATTCCTCGACAACTTTGGACGGACCACGTCGACGTCAAGAAGGGTCGCATTTACGATGTTAGTAGTGCAGATATTGAATATGGTCGTAAATCAGTATCCAATTTCCCGAGTGAAGGTATGCAACAAATGGTTGACAACACGTGGGAACAACATTTATTCGATATCCGAAAGGAGATGACACAAAAAGTTATGCAAGAACTCAGAAAAGAGTTTGAAGAACGTGAGCGACACATGGCATTAGCTCAAAAGAAAGAGATAAAAAAATTGATGCATCAAATGATGCGTGGCGAGCTCAACTACGACGATTAGTATTATAGCTTCTGTGTTGTATTTGACGTTTGGACATTTGACTTTACGTTGAATTGACATTTGCGTGACGTTCAATTTCATTTACTCTAGTTTGAACATAAATTATTTATTTAATTTGCTTTTATTAAATTATTTATTAAATTATTTATTTACTCAAATGATTTATTAAATGTTTTTTTAAATTTACGTAGATTTATCACGTTTGTGTCAAATTTTTTTATTTTTTTACATTTGTTCCAACGGCTCCGTTTGTCGATAGTATCATAACCGTCGATGGTTTGAATCGTCTTAATGTTATAGACGGTTATCGACGGTTTTAATCGTAAAAAATTAACGATGGTTTGAGCCGTCGAAACCCAACATTGTTATCGACGGATGGCTAAAATCATCATAACTCTCGATTGTTTGACGGCTCAGCCCGTTAACCGTTGAAAATAATTTGCGACGCATAGTTTTCGCACGGATGTTATCCGTCGAAAAGGGACATTTCCGATGGTTGAATAAATATAGACGGTCGAAACCGTCGAAAATTGACTTTTTTTTCTTGTAGTGAAAGTCCTAGGCATTTGGGGGTGCAAGGACTGCCGAAAGGTTAAGGCTGGTGGTGCTTATACTTTGAAGTGAGTGATGTTACTTTTCTTTACATAATTTGTTATCGATTTGTCCTAACTGGTTTTTTCATGTTTTATAGCACTGCCAGTGCTGTTACAGTGAGGAGCACCATCCTCAGACTGAGGGAACAGACGGAGAGTTAAAAACTCAGTTGTCAACCGGATCATTGTTGTGCTTTTGTTTTTAATCCTCTCAAGTTCATCCTAACTCCAGCGTTACACATATTTTTGTTAAGATAATTCTGTCACCAATTTATTTTTTGTTGGGGAATGTATTTTTTTTAGTGAGACTTGTTGGACAATATTACTGTGGACTTGTAGGTGTTTCATGTTGCTTTATTTCTTGCCATTCATGTTGCCTTTTCCACATTGCTTGGTTTGAGTACAGATGTCGACCAAGATAACTGTTATAGGTATATGCATAAGGGCACATCTCATGGAGCCACGCATAAATCGTGAACAAATTATTCCCAAAAAAAATGCTACAGCATCTTTTACATTAGTGGATTAGAAATTTTACGCATGTTATTTTCAAAACATCGCACGTGCCATAGGAATGTAAATTCATCGATGCATTTTTCTGGTCAATTGGATTGATAAATGGTGGATTTAATTGTTTACTGGTTTAATTTTGTTACGCAGTTTTTTTTGGCAATATGTATTATATAAATAAAGATTGGATACATAACACCCAAGTCCGCCGATCAGGATTTTTCCTTTTTAATGTTCAATTTCAAAATGGCTAAGTACTTTAGTGGTTTTATTTTTTTTTCTTTTGACGATTGGGTTGTTTTACTCAAAATTAACTATTTTTTTCTTTCCTTGCAAGGTTATAATTACTTAAACTCGTAGTTGTTTCGATTCAACTGATTAATGATTGGCAAATCAACCTTCATTACTGAAAGTCATATTTATGAGGAGCAAGTGAACTTATGAGTATCAGAATTAATTAACATGGAAAAATCCCAAGGTTACATCAATGTGTGCTATTCAAGGGATCAGTTCAGCTTATCCTCACATAAACCTTTTTGTTGTTCCTATAATCTAACCTGTTCATTGATGCAAAACGTCGAGGTGTACAACGCAAACTGTTATATTATCAAGTATAAAATCCCAATTAGAGAACTTTTTTCCTGAAATATTGTGAAACAGGATATCAACAACTCTTTCTTAATTAAGGGGATAGAAAAAGGAGGGGAGGAGAGAGAACCGGATAAAAAAGAGAGCAAGATAGGGAGGAAGACATTGTCATCACCTTTGCATGCACATTTTACGTTTGTTTCCACGTGTGGAGAGACCGAGGTTGTCGGCCTCCCTGAGCCTCTTCTTATTTTGAGGTTGCCGACAAACAAGGAAAGCAAGGTGGCTTTGTATTTAATCCTCTCAGCTCTTCTTCATCATTGCCTGGAGTTGCAGAGGGAGGAGACGCCTCATTCTTCCTTCATTCTTCGTCTCCTCCTCTTTGCTCAACTCCAGAGAGATTGTATGAATTCAATATCAGTTCCCTTATGCTAGATGGATATTTAGGTTTCTTCACCTTTTGGCGAGTTCTTTTCATGTAAAAGCTGTTGCCAAGGGAAGCTTTAATTAGGCTTAGTTTAATTACTGGTATCTTCTCCTTTCTATCGAAAAGAATTTATATTCGTCAATGTTATCATTGAACGTCGACTATTATATGTGCTTTAAATTATGTTGTCATGCACGCTTTCCTAAAATGTATTGGTGATAGTTGGATCAAGAACAAAAGTTGTCAACTTTTTGTTAATATGAGGTCTTCTGACGTATCCTCAAACTTTTTGGAAGGATTTTTTTAGTCTTCGGAGGACGTGGAGCACGAACAGTAACTGCTGATCATGGGAACCTGCGCGTCAAGACCAATTCACAGGCCGAGAATATCATCTCGGAAGTTCTCGAGGAGATCCAGAAAACTGCACAGAAAGATCTCCCTCGCCGAGGCCCCCGAAGTCCGCGACGGCGATTATGCGCTCAGCGAGTTCGTCCACGTCGAGACGGCTGCAACGAGCCATGGGAAATCCGAGATCTCCAACGTGACATTCCACCTCACGCAGATGCAATGGCACCACAGCCAGATGGTCGACACAAATGGTCTCTCTCTCTCTCTCTCTCTCTCTCTCTCTCTCTCTCTCTCTCTCTCTCTCTCTCTCTCTCTCTCGCTCTCTCTCTCTCTCTCTCTCTCTCTGTTTTTCTATATTAAAGCATAATAATTAATAAGAAGATGATGCAAGTCTGTTACTGTCAGCGCAACGTGAAAAAAATGAAATAACTCAATATTGCAGGGATTTGCCAGGAAGACTCGTGGTTCGACTCGACGAGCATTTTGGAGTCCGATTCAGACGACGATTTCAGCAGCGTCCATGGAGGTTGGTAGCATTACTTTATCTATCTTACCTACGCGACAGACAGCAGCGTGCAAACATCAAACATCCTTCTTTCAATCTTAATCAGGCAATGAGCCGTTGGCTTTGCTTTTCTGTTCCCTTCCAGATTGTATCCCGACCGCGAATGTGATGGGCACTCAGAAGCTGCAGTACGAGAATGCCTCGCGCTTTGTGGATGCCATGTCCAAGCTTGAGGAGTTCTGTGACAAAGTTCCTATAACATTAGCAGTTGAGCAGTACTTCAAGATAGAGAACAAGAATGATAAGATATCACACAAAGACGACCTCGTAAAAGATTCAGATAAATTGGCAATCATGCACTCGCAGTGCCGGGAGATCCCTTCTTGGAAGGTCCATGAAGCCATGCTCCGAATTCAAGGCACTGAAACTTACACCATAAAGAAGAAGTTCTTGACGAATACATACGGCAGCTTCAAAGGGCTGAGGGGGCACGACATAGAGGGCAAGACACCATCCGGCGGCCGCAAGTTGACTCCTTCGTTTAGTTTCAATGACAAGATGCACTTGGTGACGAATCTGAACTCACCATGTCAGAGGAGGAAGTCATCAGCAGTCATCAGGCTTTCTTATAGGAGGAGATCTTATGATGGAGGATCAACCACTGAGTTCAGTAAGCTTCTCCATTCTCCAACTCCCGTCCAAATGGACTTGAGATATAGGAATCGATTAGAATTTGATCTTTCTGGCATGCTGCAGATATCAAATTCTGATACTAATGATTCCTGATCAGATCACTTTTTTTGCTGCTTAGGTGCATCCAAAAGATTCTTATTGCGTCCCAAGGGAGGGTCAGTGATTCCATGTTCCCCAGGGGAGAAACTAAAGCCTGGATGCTGGTCCATGGTCGATCCTTCGATATTTAAACTTCGCGGAGAAAGCTTCTTCAGGTAATAGTTGCATAGATTTTTATGATCTTATATAATCCCAATACGCTCCTGACACTTAATTTACCCGGCAGAGATAAGAGGAAATCTCCTGCCCCCAACTATGCACCGTACTATCCAATTGGCGTAGATCTGTTCGTGTGCCCGAGAAAAGTTCATCACATTGCTCAGTATGTTGAGCTTCCGCATGTTAAGCCTCATAACAAGCTTCCCTCACTTCTGATTGTTAACATTCAGGTATTGCCAGCATCTACTTCTCTTACACAGAAAATTATGTTAAAACTAATTTGGTCCGTTCTAGACACATGCATTGTAAACTATTTTTCTTATATATTAATGACAGATCCCTACTTATCCTGCGGCGATGTTTCTCGGGGACAGCGACGGCGAAGGATTAAGCCTCGTGCTATATTTCAAGATTTCTGATTGTTATGACAAAGAAGTGTCTCCTGGCTTCCAAGACTTGCTAAAGGTGATACTTCTTCTATGTTTGACTTATTCTGGGATATCTTTCTTATGATCCAGCAAGAACAAACGT
The DNA here is from genome assembly GCA_030549335.1 of Pontederia crassipes. Taxonomy (NCBI): domain Eukaryota; kingdom Viridiplantae; phylum Streptophyta; class Magnoliopsida; order Commelinales; family Pontederiaceae; genus Pontederia; species Pontederia crassipes. The sequence goes on from CM060183.1 coordinate 23,072,251, forward strand.
CATGAGAAGTAGAGATGTTGGGTTCTCAAAGTGAAATTAACTTGCAGAGGTTCATCGATGATGAGACCGAGAAGATCAGAGGATACACCTCAGAATCGTATGTTTCCTTTAGAGAGAGGTTGAAGATCATGGCCGGGGTGGTTAACCCGGAGGATCTGAACCTGAGTGGTGCAGAGAGGAAACTGATCAATTCATACAACGAGAAGCCTGTGCTCTCCCGCCCCCAGCACGAGTTTTACAGGGTAAACAAATGACCTTTGTGCAGCATGATCGTGGATCATGACAGTTGCAGAATTGTCACTTTTCAGTAATATCCGCTACTGTGTTTCTGTTGCAGGGTTCAAACTACTTTGAGATCGATCTGGACATACATCGATTCAGCTTCATAGCCAGGAAGGGACTTGAATCATTTCGGGAGAGAATGAATAATGGAATCATTGATTTAGGATTGACAATCCAGGTAAAGTAAAAGAAATATATAAAAAAAGCTTCTTTTTTTTCCTTAGTAGATATCAAGACCTTTGGATCTTGCTACTTTCAGTTAGTTCTGTCTGAAACATTAAGATTATGATGCACGATTTAAACATGAGATGAACATAAGAAAAAAAAATGTGTGTGCAGGCACAGAAGCAGGAGGAGCTCCCAGAGCAGGTCCTGTGCTGCTTGAGACTGAACAAGATCGATTTCGTCAACCACGGGCAGATCCCAACGATCATGACGCTGGACGATGATTGATCCATGCACACGCGTGGCGGCGCGCGTGGCCAGTACCTGCGAAGCCGTTCCGGTCTGCTACGAGACTGTCTTTGCTAGGCTGCTCAGAGAATGAGCCTCCATTTGTTCGTGCGTAACAGAAACGACTGCATCTTATAGATAATATCCTCCTTTGTGTATGTATCTTAAACGTGTTTTTTCCCCAATTTAATTATGTTGTTAATCGAGAACTATCTATTGTACTAAATACGAGTGGTTTATAGTTTATGCCAAAAACATACGAAACAGAAGAAAAAAAAATATTTGCGTTCGCACAATTATTTCTTTTATGTCTGTCATCTACTCGAATGCTTAGAAATATATGTTAGGAATTCTGCATAATAAATTTTGCATCAGAAGAAAAATTTAAGAAATTTAAAGCAACATGGAATTTTATTAGATAAAAAAGACATAAGAGAATTATAAGCCCTTAAAAAGTTTATATATATATATTTTTACAGACGATAGGATTTACAAACTCATTGAGATTCTAAATTAATTTCTCAAAATAGAACACCCATTAGCAAAACCTCTGTAGGAAAAATGAAGTGTCTAACTAAAAAGGAGAATAATATAGAATTACAACTCTATTCAAATTCAAGACATTATCAAATAATATGTAACAAAGACATTGGGATGAGTCTCTAGTGCACGTATATGTACATATCAGAATTTGACATTCAAATTATTCCATCGAAATTATTCTGTTAACTTATTTATTGATGATTATGAAATATCAATTTCACCTTTCGTTCCCTTAATACCATAGAAATCATTAATTTTTTTAACAAAATACTTTTGCTATACGAAAAGGACGGGTAAAAGTAAAATTTTCAGTTATTAGAATAAAGAAATCGATAAAAATTTTGATGGAACTCGGTAGGAGAAATTGATTATGAGATTCAAATAAGTTAAGAGGTACAAAATTGTAGGCGTTAAATCTGAATAAAACAGGATCTTAAACTTCATCCTTTTTTTTCTATATAATGTGATAAAGTTGTAGCTCGTTTTTTAGCTACATCACTAACATCTTTCTATTGACGTATCTTGGGAAAAAGTTTCCTCCAGTAGACTTTCTTTTCATATTATATAGAGGAAAATATATATGTAAAGCATTTACGTAGAACGAGTGCAGAGTACTTATATTATTTATTAGATTAATAAAATAAATATATAATAATATAAAATATATGTTAAATAATAAATATAATTAAGATTAAGGTCATCACGATTATTCGATGATGATGATCAAATTATTTTAACAAATATGATTAATTCAACGGTTAAAATTTATTTAACTTTAGATAATTTTTTTATTATCAAATTATGTCAATAAATATATAAATATATATATTACTTTATCTAAAAAGTATATGATTAATTTGATCATGAATTATAATTATTAAATTAATTAAATAATGACAAATAAGCGTTCTACAGTAAAATATTTAAACATTGAATTATAAAGCGGTGTGCGTTATACAAGGAGTACAGAATCGAGATCCACATACGGGATAGCAAGAGAGGACATCACAAAAGAGACAACAAATATTTTCGTATTGAGTTTAATGTCTATTAATCACTATTTGACCCTGAATTGTCTAATTAAATAATTAAAAAAATAGTATAATCAGTTTAATGTTTACGCTACTCTTTTTAAGAAGTTACACCTTTTATTAATCACTAATTAATTATAATGGATGGATGATTAACTAATTGAACTATACGAAACTATTTGATTTTTTAATGGTGAAACAGGATCGGTTTAAATGGTAAACAACATATTTTTTTACTTAAAACGTATCTCAAATTCGAATATTTCTGCATGCAAAAGTTTTGCCAATTGAAACAAAAAACATAAAGTTGTCCACACACGATGTTCCAAAATAAAAAAAAGGACAACTATTTGCTCCACGATGTTCTCTGAAATGGTGGCCACAACCAATCATGGCTAACAAATTCTTCTCGGTTCACACTTATTTTGCCATGTGTATATTTGCGTGTCTCAAAAACAGAGGAGAATATAGTGAGTAGATTGCATAAAGCTTATGCATTAGGAGAATCCTCAGCATTGCTCGAAGATTGTAAACTTCTCATTAATTTGATGTGCAAAAGTGATGCATCATGCATCCAGCAAAACTGCCAACACCACAGCCAATTTGACTTCAGATCTCGAATGAATACAGCTCTTATGAAACTCTTAAAAAAAAAATTAGCTCTGTACATGGGAAAATCTTTACAGAAACTTAGTCCTGCATTTGGGATATCTGCAAAACACAAAATATACACTACAATATTTGGAGGAATACCACATTTTCTCCGCTCGCTCCTTTCTATCTTTTGTGCACACGAGAGTTTTCATCGCCAACACCACCAACCCAATGAGCAAGTATCTGTCATACAATTCATGGATTCCAATCTTTGCAAGATATAATTAGTTTCAAGTGTGTGATGGACCACTCATAGAAAGCATAACAAATGACCTTACACACTTCTCAGTAACTTTTGGCACAAGAACTGCTTATGGCAGCATCTTTACCCCCTGCATTCTTAGGTGGATCATGGATGTATTAGTTGAATGTCAGTTCCTCTTCATTAGTGGCAGTGGTGCCGTTTAAATTCATTCTGACGCTCCAGTAGAATTAGCCATCCTGACTTTACTTTCCTTGTTTTCTCCCTGCGACTGTAAAGCCACCAATCAGAACTAAATTGCAATTTAATGTTTGAAACCAATGAACATGTGCAACTCCAGACAGCTCAACCATAAAAAGAGAACATTTTTCTCTAACATTTTTCTATAACCGAGAGTATCACAGAGGAGGTACCTAAGTGTATGTTATTTGCGGATGATATAGTACTTTTAGCGGATTCAAGAGAAGAGATTAATACAAAATTGAAAATATGGAGAAATACGTTGGAGTCAAAGGGTTTTCGTTTAAGTAGGAATAAAACAGAATATATACATAGCAATTTCACAAATAAACAACTTAGAGACGATTTGAAAGTTAGGCTAGGGGAGGATATAATTCCTCAAGTGACAAAGTTTAAATATTTAGGATCAATTATAAGATAAGATGGTGAGATTGATGACGATGTTAATCATAGAATTCAAGTTGGTTGGTGTAAGTGGAGGAAAGCCACTGGAGTTCTTTGTGATAGAAAAGTACCCAATAAAGTTAAAGGAAAATTCTATCGTACTGCTATAAGGCCAGCAGTGTTATATGGTAGTGAATGTTGGACAATGAAGGGACAACATGAACGTAAAGTGGGGGTAGCCGAAATGAGGATGTTGAGATGGATGTGTGGTAATACAAGATTAGATAAGATTAGGAATGACCATATACGTGAACGAGACGGAGTGGCTCCTATTAGTGAGAAAATGATAGAGAATCGTTTGAAATGGTTTGGTCATGTTCAGAGAAGACCATTAGATGCGCCAGTAAGAAAAGCAGATCAAATAATTTGGAGTCCGATTAAAAGAGAAAGAGGGAGGCCAAGGCGGACACTTGGCGAACTAATAGAGCAAGATCTATTGGTGAATAATATACCGAAAGGTTTGATTACTAATAGAGCGAAATGGCGTCGTATGATCCATGTAGCCGACCCCACCTAGTGGGATAAGGCTTTGTTGTTGTTGTTGTATAAAGGTTTAATTAGTTCAACTAACTTGCAGAAACTAACGATACATGATTTAGGTGAGTATGGAACTAAACTGTCATGATACCTGTTTGAAACTAGATATTACTACAATATCTCTCACAAATTCTTATCAAAATAGAACCTTAATGATAAGGCCTCTCTGGAATCTCCTATATATAGGAGTAAAGTGATTAACATCAAAACAAAAAAATGCAACTAGAATTTCACCTTTTTGGAACCATGATCTCCTAACTGCTTGACGAATGTGCCGTTCGTGCTTCTGCAAAAGTTCATCAACCTTATGAGATTGAGAAAGCAGTGGTCCCGAGAACTCAACTCTATCGCCTTGGTCTCCATAGCCCTGGGAATTTTCACGAGATAAGTACCAGTTCAGACAAAATACAAAAGCAAAATTGCAAAATTAAATGCATACCGAGATTTTATGCCTTCTTGATGCTGGATCTCCCTTAAATACCTGTGAAAAATCCTGAGAATTATAAATCTCAGAATCAAATGAATCTGGGCGTTCCAGCTGTGACCATTTCTTCATAATGGCACGCTTTGCTAACTCATATGATTCATGGCCTTTGGAATCGTCATGGATATCATTCACATCTCCATTTTCCTGTCTCTTGGAGTTGACAATGATTTTGGGCGGCAAACCATTGGGGGCATCCACTGCACCGGAGAGAAGATTTCCTGAAGTGGGTTTAACCTGAGATCTAGCATATGCATTTTCTTCTCTTTGTCTCTTTGCCCAAGCAAAACCACTGGAAGCAGGAACGTGTAAAGGACCTGAAAAAGCAATGTCTTCCCTAGAGTCACGCTTGACGTGATGACTCTCTCGAGGTCTAATTGTTGTCATAGGCTGCAGACCAACGAATAGTCTGGTTTCACCATTGACTGTTGCAACACCTTGCTTTCCATCACTTTTATCAACTCCATTAGCATTGACTTGTGAATCCTGGAAAATAAATTCAAACTTCAAAGCTTATTCCTACCTGTGATCTAATATGTAAAGGAGTTGACAACAAATAAAATACCACTGTACCTCCTTGACATCTGCCACTTTGTGTGCCACAATTGGTTCTCGCAATACTCTTGATTCTCTGGGTGGCCTCCTTGCGGCTTCTGCTCCACGTGCTCTCCCTGCAAGCCTTCTCCTGAAAATATGTAATGGTAACAAATGTTGAAATTGTTTTTAGAGAAAGAATGAACATTTTCTCAAGAAACTGTTTGGACAAGTTTTCAGATATATTATGAGACTTCTATCTCTGCAAAGTTGAACAGATTGTAGTTCTGCTTGAGAGTCGATATATTACATAAATAATTATCACAGCTCAAACAGAATATCTTGGAAACTTTGAGTAAACTGCCAGAAGAATGTACCTCTGTGATTCTTCACGAGCCTTGGCATCAATCTCTTTGCAAGGAGGATATCTTGGCAGACTCGAAGGTTCACATGCATAAGGTTTCGTTCTAAAATACTAAAAGATCAAAGACATGAAAAAACCAAAGGGAACCTTGAGTTATCACCAGTGAAAAATATATAATGCGACTTCGAAACCAATGTCATAAAGGATTAAACATAAAAGAGCTCCAACAAATGTTCACACCTCAGATGCAAGAGCAGTTGAGGCAGTGCAACGCTTGTATGGTTCAACAGAGAGAAAGGTCTGTAACAAATTAACAGCACTTTCTGGTAGCTTTCGGAAAGTCTCCAAGAGACAACTCTCATAAGGACGATGTGGCTTGAATAATGTAGCATGGGGCAACTTGGACTTCTTCCAATACTCATCTGGAGGAGACCCACAAAGCTTAAAGATTTTATGTAACTGTTCAACCTGATATAAGAGAATAAAATGAAGACAGCTTCTTAGCTTGCAGGAAACATACAAAACAACTCAGTGCAGCATGTAAGATGGTAAAAACTTGATACTAAAGTAAACACTACGGGTCATCCAATTGATATAAAAATATGCAATAGAAAAATACATATAAATTGTTACTTAGTCATATACTCATTTTTTATTTTACTTTCGACTGTACAGGAGTGTTTCCAGATCCCATTTATAGGTACGGAAGTAATCCATCAGAAATACTTCTTCCAAAATCCTATCTTTAAGAGTTTACATTCTAGGAGAAAAATATAAATGGTTGTAATCACTGACTAATCATCAATAGTGATACTTATATTTTTAATTAATTCAAGTTTTCTGATAGTACCAATATGATAATGCCATCAATGTAAAAGATGCTAATACCACTTACATCTTATTTTCATTTGTCAATGCAAACACCATGTTTTGTATATGGCTGTGTGCAACAAGACACAGAAATAAAGTAGAAAGGAATTTTTCCAAAAAGCTCATGAGAATGAAGGGTGTTTCATGGAACTCAAAGCAACAAAGCTGTTTACCTCAGTTCTTCCTTGCAAAATAGGTCTTCCACTAAACATTTCTGCAAACACGCAACCAACACTCCACAAATCCACAGATGCTTCATAGTCAGTCGAACCAAGCAGAAGTTCAGGAGGACGGTACCACAAAGTTACAACACGACTAGTCAGTGGTTGTTTATGTCTGAGATTGAAGAAGTTGGCCAGACCAAAATCAGCTATTTTTAGAATTCCTTGGTTATTAACTAGGAGATTTGCTCCTTTAATGTCACGATGAATAATACCACGCGAATGACAATGTTCGAGCCCAGATAGCAACTGTTGTGTATAGCACTTTATCTGCAATGTATTCAGATGCAAAGAATAAACCAGTTAGGCACACAATTTTACTACAAAAAAGAAAAACAGAGACTGTTGTCAAACCTGTGGCTCACTCAGTTTGATGTCAGGAGATGACGACAACCCAGCAAGATCATGCTCCATATATTCAAATACAAGATATAAACTACATGACAACCGAGAAGTAATTAGGCCTTCCAATTTCATTACATTGGGATGGTCCAACTTGCGTAGTATTTGTATTTCTCTTGCCATAAATCTGACACTCTCTGGTTCAAAATTATCAAATCGGACTTTCTTCAAAGCAACAATCTTTCCAGACTCCAGATCACGTGCTCTAAACACACTGCTGTAAGTACCTTGTCCAATCTTGACAAAGTAACCAAATATAGTGAGAGAATAGCCCGAGAGTAAAAACTGAATGAACGAACCAAAACTGAGTTTTACAAATGGAATTATCTACAACTACATAAAGTTTTCTGGTCTGAGTATGCACGATAATAGAATGTGATTCAAAACATATTGAAGTTGTATCGTCATGTCATTCTCATAGTTAGACAAACGCAAATTGGGAACTAAGGTTGAATTGGTGAGAGCAGCTACTACTGGTAACATCAAAGAAAACAACAACAACAAGCCTTATCCCACTAGGTGGGGTCGGCTACATGGATCATACGACGCCAATTCGTTGATCCATGTTCATAAGATCCATGTTCATAACATCAAAGAAAAGAAGACTGAAAATGTTGATATTGCTTCGATGTTTCATTTTTACTGATCCATGAAAAAGCTTTGCTGTCGAATCTCATGAAAAAGCTTTGAAAACATGGATCAACGAAATGGCGTCGTATGATCCATGTAGCCGACCCCACCTAGTGGGATAAGGCTTTGTTGTTATTGTTGTTTCATTTTTACTGAAACCAAAACATATTCAACCAAAATAGAAAAAAAAAGAACTAAATCTCTAATTAACGAGAAGCGCATGAGGAAACCAATCCCTTTACCTATTAAATGTAAATAAATCAAAGTTTTTACTATTAGAATTCCAATTATGGAGGGTCATGTACAAATTAGGAGGCAGAAGGAATAGACAGGCATGTTATGACTTATGAGAATCAACAATTTTACTTGAAGGAACTATTAGAGAAGCATATATTACTTAGACCAAATACCCTACTCATCACCTCCAGCGTTTGAGCCAAGAACCTTTCCAGAGTGGAAAGTGATACAAACCACTAGAACCAAATGGCAATTAGTTCTCGGAATGAGGTTGTTAGACCAGTGATGACTTGATCACTGATAAAGATAAGTACTTTGTCATGGTGCAACATAAATAGCAATTTATTTCCGACAACGGGAAAAAGGCAAACAATACTGGAAGGACAAAAAAACATCTAGGGGTGATATCTAACATAATTTTTTGAAAGATGATCTACATTGTTATCAATATTGCTGCCATAATTCTTACTAACTTATCTCCACCAAACATGTCATATCTCAAAATATGAGTGCATAATCTAGTTCATTGTAATGAAGAAATAAACAAGCATGATCACATTCATTCAACTTGAGTTAAACAAAATCCCCGTTTCTAACTTTTTTTCGAATTTTAAAGACAATAACCATTTAATCATATACCAAAGTTCTCAGTAGTCAAAGTTTACAAGAATCGACTGTTAAGAAAAAGAAAATCTGAAAATGCAAAAGAATCCGTCAAACCCATATCATCAAAGGTTTAAGGTTACCCGAGCAAAAGAATATGATGCCCAGGTTGCTCATTACCTTCTCCAACTTCTCAAAGGAGTCAGCTTTGAGAGGTACCCAGCCTTGTATTGCCTCCCCCGCCACAGCGCTGAGCCAGGCGGGCCATCCGGCAGCGGCCTGCTCCCCTTCGATGTACTTGTGCAGATTCCCCAGTCGGATGTTCCTCAAGTTGGCGTCATTGGTGCTACCCTTGCCGGACGCATCCGACCCAATGACGTCCCCGCCGCCAGCGCCACCACCTTCCTCGTCGTCCCTCCCCTCCTTCTCTGGCCGCCCACGCCCACCCCCACCCCGGTTGCGCAGCGAGGACGCCAAAATTGCAGCCTCCGATCCCGCCTCGTCATCTCGGCGACGGCCGCGGCTATGGTGGTGATCTCGGAGGACGCCGGAGGAGTCAACCGCCGGGGTCACCGAGACCGCCTTCTTTGACGCGACGCAACCCATCTCACCACCCGGGGCTCCTCCTCCTCCTCCTTGCCGGCATCGGCCGGAGAACTACGAAAGAAGCCCCGGGATCAAGGAAACAGGCGGGATCCCGAGACCAGAAGTGCCGAATGGATTGGACGCCAGAAACACAAATGAGGCTGCAAGGGGAGATGCCAAGGGTAAAGAGGAGATCACGGGAGGGCGCCAACTACCCTAAAAACAGGAAAAAAGTTGAGATCTTGGAGCCCCCTCCGATCACAAACTGCTGCACACTGCCCTAAAAATAGCAAAAGGCGAAGCCGTTGTTCCCCCGTCTGATCCCAAGCTGCCACAAGTTATCTCAAAGTAATAAAAGGTGGGATTTGGAGCTCCAATCGGTCCCAATTGCCTCAAAAACAGAGAAAGTTGGGATCCTGAAACTCCATTTGGTCTCTATTGCCACAAACTGCACACTTCAACTTTCAAAGGTGACGCCGTGCAGCTGTTAATAGTCCTAATTCGATAGAATTGCTCAAGGAACACAAAAAGTAGGGTTCTTTGGACTCCTCTTAATCACAAGTTTGCTAAATCTTACTCTGTGCTGTATCGTTTCTTCTTCTCTCTTTCTTTTTTTTTCTCTTTGCGAGACTAGCGGGAGATGGGGAGTAATGTTGTTTATAAAGCGAAGCAAAGAAGAGGGCCCTCCGAGAACAACGCGGGATTGTTTAAAGGTGGAGGGAGATATGATGATGATGTAGCCGTTGAAACGAAACCTTTGAGATGATGGCACACTTGCTTTTTGTACTCTGACTACCTTCCAATTATGAGTAATCCCAGGGCTTATGATCAAGAAAAAATTTGGAGTCCTGTCCTCATGCTCGCTATGATGGCAAATTCTATTATTATACTTTGGTGACGCAATGATCTCCCTTGGGGACAATACGCTGTTTCGATTCGTTCATTATATGCCGTGCCTTAACATTTGGACTTGGTGTGTTCTGTCATCGCAGTGAGCAAAGAAGCGACAGGAAGTAAGAGATGGATGGCTTCTCAAGTCAAAGTGTGAGGCAAGTGGAGTGGAAGACGAGTTCTTTTAATGAGATTTGAACAGACGAAGAGATTAAGAAAACTATGACAGCTTTTAATATGATTTTTTCCCTGTTGTTCACTTTGTTTTGTTTGCAACATGAGTTGACCGGCTCCACTGCTGACCATGAGGAAGGGGTTCCTAAATGGGTTCAGATTAGGAACTTGGGAAAAAGAAAGCCACAGGACTGAACAGATCATTAAATTAATGTTGGTGGTGGTGTGGTGGTTGCAGCAGCAGAGGGGTTGAGGTGAGTGGAGTTGAGAAGAGGAGCTACTGAACAAAAAAGGCTATCACAAGGGTACAAGGGGGCACACGTAAAGTGGCGGTGCTGTCTTTTCTTTTTTTGCTTTTCCATTGTGGTTTGGATCCCGTTAAAGAGCATCAATTTAAGGCTTTAACTTTGTGTCTAAAGTTCTGCATGTTCTGTGAGGTTCTTCGTCATCCGCTGTTCTGAGTAAAAAGCCGATGATCATGGTGGAGAAGAAGAAAAAAAAAAAGGTTGAGGCTTTAAAGATGACTTCGAGATGCGATCGAACAAGGCAAACTTTGATGGAGGGGCAGCATCCCATAATTCGACCGCGGCCTTCCTCTAGAAAGACATTTAATATTTTTGTAAGATTATTATGAACACTGAGGATTACTGTGAAGAAGGATATTTAATTCCTGGTGCATCGTACGAATCAAAACATAGAGCCCCGCATCCACTATTAGACCTCATGATCCATTCTTGTCTACCTCATTATTACTGTCCTAATTCTAATTCCAAAGATTGTAACTTGGTTTTTTTTTGTTCGGGTGAGTGATTACAACTTTGTTTTCCTTGGCCAAAACTCAACCATCAGCTATTGAATGAGAGTGGGGTTTGCTTGGGGATCTGATGTAGACAAGAAAAGAGAGAATTTTACTGTTGTACAGAATTTTAGTGATCAACAACTTAATTTGATTCAGATTTAAAGAATTTGTTAGGAGTCCTAATGTTGTTAGGAATGTTATTTTCTTTTTAGTTTATTTTCCTTAGGAGTTCTAATACTATTAGGATTGTTATTTTGTGTTTTTATTTTGCTATAGGAGTTCTAGTGCTAATAGTATTGCTAGATGAGATTTCCTATATATTGGCCTGACTTGTAAGAGTTAAGGGAGAACATTATCATCTCTTTAATTAAAGTTTCAGTTCAGAGTTTTCTGAATTTTTGAGTTCATGTGCGCACAATCTTGGCCTTGGATTTCTTCTAAGGTGTAGGTGGATTCTTGCTAGTTTATTTGTCGATTATCGTCCGCTTGAACCGGCGACATCGACGTTTATTTTCTGCAGATCTTTCAAGCAAAACCGAGGCATACTTGCACGGTGTAATAGAACATCGTTCATCGGGCCTAGGGTTTGCTCTTGGCTATATTTAAATTTCTATACCGAATTCCTTACCGCTGCGTCAAGTGATATCGGAGCGAGGAAGAGATCATGGTTGATATTCCAACTAGAAAAGAGTTTGAAGGATTAGAAGCAAAGGTAGATCTCCTTACTGCTGCCATCGAAAAATTGCTTACGAATTAAGATCCTATTTACACACGTGTCCAACCAGAAGCAACCCAAGAAAATCGACGACAACGAACAGCCACTTCTTCGGTGGATAGCGATAGTGAAGAAGAGTTAATTATTGAACCACGAAAAAATTTTGCACACGGACAACCTGATTTTAGGATGAAGATGGAATTACCTCACTTCAATGATCATCTACCCATTGAAGACTTTTTGGATTGGATTTCGGAGGTCGAACGATTTTTTGAATACATGAAAATCCCAGAATATAAGCAAGCAAAATTGGTGGCATATCGCTTAAAAGGATGGACATCTGCATGGTGGAAGCAAATTCAATCTTTGTGAGTGCAAAAAAAATAAACAACCAATACGGAGCTGAAGGAAAATGAAGCAAATGTTGTGGGATCGATATCTTCCAACAAACTATCAACAGATTCTTTATCAACAGTTGCAAAATTGTAGACAGGGGGGAAGGCTAGTGCGAGATTATACAGCGGAATTCGATCGTCTAACATCTCGCAACAACTTGGTTGAACTAGAACAACAACAGGTGGCTTGATACTTAAACGGTTTGAGATCGAATATCAGAGATAAAGTAGAAATGCAGACTCCTAGCACCATGACCACTGCAATCACTTTGGCAGAAACTGCTGAACGTCAACTAGAACGAGCCAAGGCACAATTTCGTTCTGCTGAGACTAGTAAGATGGCAAGTGCACGCAATTCATCTAAACTTCCTGCAATTGAAGAGGTTGGAAGTCCTGACAAAAGCTTACCAGCCAGCTCTAAATCAAAACCTGCGGGTGCTGATAATACTAAGAGGACTTCCAACTCATATGGGAAGTCTAATTCTATTGTGTGCTATCATTATAGACAATTAGGTCACCGATCCAATGAGTGCCCAAAATGTCCAGCACTCCATTCCGCACGAATAATAGAGGATGAAGAAGAAACTTATGATCAAGAGGTTAATGATGAATATGAAATTGAAGAAGAAACCTGGGCTGATGAAGATGGAGAACACCTCTCGAGTGAAGTGCAACGCCTACTATTAATGCCTAGGAAAGAAGAGGACCCTCGGCGACATAAAATATTCCGAACCCATTGCACAGTGAAAGGTAAACTTTGTAAAGTCATTATTGATAGTGGAAGCTCTGAAAACATAATTTCAAAAAAATGGTGGACACATTGGAATTGAAAACAGAACCTCATCCTTCACCATATAGAGTTAGTTGGATTAGTAAATGCACTAACAAAGAAGTTACACAATTGTGTAAGATATCTTTATCAATTGGCAAGAGTTATAAGGATGTGGTCACATGTGATGTATTGGATATGGATGCAAGCCACATCATCTTGGGTCGTCCTTGGCAATTTGACGTTAATGCAACCCATTTAGGACGAGACAACATCTACAAGTTTTCTAAAGACGGAAAACGCATCTCTTTATTACCATTACAACATGATTCAGTAATTAAAGAAAATAGCTTGAAGAATGTCTACTTAATTGAACGGGCAGATGAGTTCATTTCTGAAGTAAAAGACAGTGGAAAGACTTATGCACTTGTGTGCATAGGGGAGGTTCCTCCGGATCAAGAACACACTACAGAGGCAATCCAAAATTTAATTTCAGAATTCAAAGACATCACTCCTGAAGAATTACCTGATGGATTACCTCCCATGCGAGACATTCGACATCATATTGATCTAATACTAGGTTCAAGTCTTCCAAACCTTCCCCACTACCGATTAAGTCCAAAAGAAAATCAATTTTTACAAGATCAAGTGGATGAATTAATAAAGAAAAGATTTGTTCGAGAAAGCATGAGTCCTTGCGCAATACCAGCACTCCTTGTACCAAAAAAGGATGACACATGGGGAATGTGTGTTGATAGTAGAGCTATAAACAAGATAACAATCAAGTATAGATTTCCAATTCCTAGATTGGATGACATGTTAGACATGTTGAGTGGGTCTCAAATATTTTTCAAATTAGGCCTACGAAGTGGTTACCATCAGATTTGAATAGAGCCCGGGGATGAGTGGAAGATAACTTTTAAAACTAAAGATGGCCTTTTTGAATGGCTGGTGATGCCGTTTGGACTCTCAAATGCCCCAAGCACATTCATGAGACTAATGAACCACATACTCAAATCTCTTATTGGGAAATCAGTAGTTGTCTACTTTGACGATATCTTGGTCTATAGTAAATCTGAAGCTGAACACCTTGTTCATCTTAGAAAGGTTTTGACTATTTTGCGCCAACATCAACTCTATGTCAATCTAAAAAAATGTTCATTTGCTACTGATCGGTTACTTTTCCTTGTATATATTATTAGCTCTCAAGGTATTCAGGTGGATCCTCAAAGAGTGCAGGCAATCATTTCATGGTCGACTCCAAAAACTATCACAGAAGTTCGTAGCTTTCATGAATTAGCCTCGTTCTATACGTAGATTCATTCGTGATTTTAGTGGTATAATGGCACCAATAACGTCTTGCTTAAAGAAAGGAAAGTTCCAATGGGGAGAGGAAGCTGATAGAAGTTTCGCAATCATCAAACAAAAATTGACAAGTTTCCCCGTTTTGGCATTACTTGACTTTGAGAAGGTATTTGAAGTGGATAGTGATGCTTCTATTCATGGTATTGGTGCTGTGCTCTCAAAAGAGGGCCGTCCTGTTTCGTTCTATAGTGAAAAACTTAATGATGCAAGGCAGAAATGGGCAACTTATCAGTTGGAATTATACGCAGTCGTTCAAGCTCTCAAGCATTGGGAGCATTATCTCATCCAACGAGAATTCATTTTGCATACAGATTATGAGGCTTTAAAGCACTTACAGACTCAAGCCACTATCAGTCGAATGCATGGTAGGTGGGTACAATTCATGCAACGATTCACTTATGTTATCAAGCATAAGAGTGGAAAACTAAACAAGGTGGCTGATGCGCTTAGCCGACGTGCGGAGTTACTTGTTATGCTTCAAGTTGAAGTAATTGGATTTGAATCTTTGAAAAATTTATATGAATTTGATGAAGATTTTAGTACTAGTTGGAGAACCTGTTTGCACCACCAATCGGCTAACGAATTTCATATTCAGGATGGCTTTTTGTTTAGAGGGAATCAACTTTGTATCCCTCGAACTTCTTTGCGAGACAAGATCGTTCAAGATTTACATGCTGGTGGTTTAGGCGGTCATTTTGGCAGGGATAAAACAGTGGCAGCTGTGGAGCATCGCTACTTTTGGCCTCAACTTAAACGTGACGTTGATAAATTTGTGAGACGATGTCGACTTTGTCAAGTTTCGAAGGGGCAATCACAAAATACTGAATTATATTCCCCACTGCCTATTCCAGAAGGTCCTTGGGAAGACCTTTCAATGGATTTCATCTTGGGTCTTCCTCGCACACAAAGAGGCATAGATTCTGTCTTTGTGGTAGTTGACCGTTTTTCAAAAATGGCACACTTCATCCCATGCAAAAAAAAAACTGCTGACGCGAGTCACGTAGCAAGTCTTTTCTTTAGGGAGGTCGTTAGACTTCATAGGGTCCCTAAATCAATCACATCAAAAAAACTGTTGACGCGAGTCACGTAGCAAGTCTTTTCTTCAGGGAGGTCGTTAGACTTCATGGGGTCCCTAAATCAATCACATATGATAGAGATTCAAAGTTTATATCTTATTTCTGGAAGTCATTATGGAAACGATTTGATACAACCTTGAACTTTAGTAGTACATGCCACCATCAAACCGATGGCCAAACAGAAGTGGTTAATCGGACACTTGGCAACTTGATTCGGGCTTTATCGGGTGACAAACCAAAACAATGGGATACAACACTTTCACAAGCAGAATTTGCATTTAATAGTATGGTGAACAGAAGTACTGGGAAGGCACCGTTTGAAATTGTTTATGGTAAAATGCCTCGCCAAGTTGTAGACTTCATCAATTTACCCGAAACTTCACGCAAAAGTATTGCTGTTGACAATATGGCTGAGCGTATCCAACATAATCATGAAGAAACCAAGAAGAAGTTGGAAGAATCTAATGCTAAGTATAAGGAGCATGCTGACAAGGGTAAACGAAAATTAGTTTTCAAAGAAGACGATATCGTTATGGTGTTCTTACGAAAGGAAAGATTTCCTGCTGGTTCTTATCATAAATTAATGAACAAAAAGTTTGGTCCTTGCACAGTTTTGAAGCGTATCAATGATAATGCTTATATTATCGACCTATCAGCAGACTTGGGAATTTCATCTGCCTTCAATGTTTCAGATCTCTTTATGTACCATCCGTCAGGTTTGCTATTACCAAGCTCGGGGTCGAGCTCTTTTCAAACAGGGGAGCCTGATGTAGATCCTATTGACAAAAAAAGAGAGAATTCTACTGCTGTACAGAATTCTAGCGGTCAACAACTTAATTTGATTCAGATTTGAAGAATTTGTTAGGAGTCCTAATGTTGTTAGAAATGTTATTTTCTTTTTAGTTTATTTTCTTTAGGAGTCCTAATGCTATTAGGATTGTTATTTTATGTTTTCCTTTTGCTATAGGAGTCCTAGTACTAATAGTATTGCTAGATGGGAATCCTTATATATTGGCCTGACTTGTAAGAGTTAAAGGAGAATATTATCATCTCTTTAATTAAAGTTCCAGTTCAGAGTTTTCTGCATTCTTGAGTTCGTGTGCGCACGATCTTGGCCTTGGATTTCTTCTAAGGTGCATGTGGATTCCTGCTAGTTTATTTGTCGATTATCGTTCGCTTGAACCGACGACATCGACGTTTATTTTTTACAGATCTTTCAAACATAACCGAGGCATACTTGCACGGTGTAATAAAACATCGTTCATCGGGCCTAGAGTTTGCTCTTGACTATATTTAAATTTTTATACCGAATTTCTTACCATTGCGTCAGGATCATTGTGATTTGAATGAGTGGTCATATATCATGTATAACTGTGGGCTGCCACTGGATAGAGGAAGGAGAAGAGCTGGAAGCGACAGAGTATAAGATTTTATGAGGATTATATTACTGAATCTTCAGCCAAGCCAACAGATTTTTCCCCGTGATGAATGGCTCAAGCAATAATGCACTCGTGTTACCTTTTTACTGAACAGAGAACAATAGCTTTTACTCGATGGAATTCATAGATTGCTGCCTCATCAGAAAATTCATCAAAATCATGTGATGGAAGACACCAAAACTCATTTGAACGGGGGTGACATGGATAATGGATAAATCTTTTATTTCTGTGCGAAAAAATGAGTGCTACAGTGACTCTGACTTCTGAGCAGAACTTGCATGAGAATGAGTACAAAATAGGAGTTGAAACGTTTGTGTTGGCCTCAAAATTTTCCTGCTGATATACTAAACCATGCACAATTGTTAATTCAAGACCAACCAAACCTGTGAACCAACACCACCTTGCTTCCATGCTCCTTCCCTTCTTTTATTCTTTCTCCAGAACAAATGAGTCCACTCGTTTTGCCACCTTCGGCCATCTCATATGTTTCTAGCTACTTTTGTCGGCATTTACGTATGATACAAACTCGTAGGGTCACCTACAGCTGCTCCACAGAGGCTCAACCGTAACAATACATATAAATAGTACATAGGAGTGTGGACCCTCCAAACATTCCTGCATCAAATAGCACAGCTACCTATACATAATATATCAACGTATTAAGACATGCCATGAGAACTATATTTCTGTGACATAACTCATAATCATACATTTGTCATTTCAGAAAAAAAAAGAGCTCTGATGTTACCAAAGTGTTCAGCTATTATGTGTTAATAAACTTTCAATAATGATATTGGACTTGTTTCCAAATAAAGGTAACTAACGTCAGAAATATTTTGGTGCAAAAAATATACTCAGATTCTGTTCACAAGAAAAGAAAGAAACCTGCAGACTCGTGTCCTTTGACAAATGTTGGAGGAAGCAGACGGGGAAGACGGCCGCCTAATACTTCTATTGTTGCGACCTCTCTTTCCACAAATTTGACTCCGTCCACCACGCGATGGATTCAGCGTTTATATTTATTTATAGTTTGTTTCCATTCGCTTGCAGACTCCCATGATGATCCACCACCATCTCGATGTCATATATGTTGATGCTGATTTGATTTCTGTGTTGACGTTTTGAATCTTCAAATCTATCTGTTCCTGTGCAATCCATTGAGAGGGAATTTTTCAGCAGACGCCACTGCAGGAAATCAGGAATTGAGGACAGTTGAAACTTCAAAGTGTCTGCTTTAACTTTGTCTCCTTTTGTTCTCACAAAATCACAGAATAAGGGGGAAAAAAATCAGTGTCTCTCTCCCCCCTCCCCCTCTCCACCCACACACACACAGTCACAGTGTTGCACACATACACGAGACACACACACACACCCAAAAAGTGCTTTTCGCCATGGTTTTGTCATTGTCAAAAATATTATCTTCACAGGAGTAGGTGCAAGGTTCACAGGCTTGCGAATGGAGTAAGGCCTTAGAAGTTAGAAGCTCGAGCACAAGATTCGAGATTATGATATCAAACTTTTTAACACATCGTTTTCTTGAGCACAAGGCTCACACACGGGCATGCAAATGCAATGAGAAAATATGCATATGAGATAGGCCTCTAGAGTAATTTTCAAAATTGGTACCCGGAGTTAGTACCTCAACTTGTGAAGTAACAAATTGATCACTCAATTACTTAAATATTTCAAATTTAGCTCGTTTCACATATTAATCACTTTTAGTACATATTAGATAATAACTTTCAATCATAAGTGATAATTTAATATTTATTGTGATGATAAATAACATATATTCACATTTATATATTACATTATATTAAAATGAAAATTTTATCCTGCCACATGTCATTATCTCATTTTTTTAAAAAAAATGTACATAGATAATTCTTTCTTAATCAAAACAGAATTATAAAAAAATAAATTATCTATAAAAATAATTCAAGAATAAAAATCTATATTTATATCTTATACTAAATGAGAGTAATCTATATTTAAAAGAAATAACAAAGTTGCTCTTTCCAGTTAAAAAATGTTAAATTATATAAAATTTAAGAAAATTACATATATGCTATAAATTATCCTATCACAAATCATTTAAAATTTAAAATTATTATGTAATATGTTATTAAAAATGATTAATATGTGAAAGGGACTAAATTTAAAATGTTTAAGTAGTTAAGGGATCAATTTGTTATTTTACAAAGTTGAGGTACTAACTTGGGATCAACATCAAAGTTTGAGTACCAATTTTGAAAATTATTCTAGGCCTCTATGATGATTCGGCATGACTGATAAAAAAAATGAAGCACATTTTTACTGAAAAAATAAGTTAATCGAAATTGATGAGCTAAAAATTTCAATTCGATTATAAAAATACATTAATATTTAACTAAACAAATGAGTTCAAAATAAAAATAAATGCTTTGAACATAATATTAAGATAAAAGTAATTAAATAATGAAGATACGAATATTTGTTTCTCCAGAATCGATTAATTCAGTATGAGAAACACCACGAGAATTAATCGATTTAGGAAATTATGATTTATATAAGATCTTTAATTAGGTAAATAATCTAGAATTAATCTAACACATTTAATTAGAGTTCCGACCATTTTGTTGCTATGATACGCGTACTTGTTGTCAAATTTAATATAAAATTAGTATATAAGAGACGAGAAAAAAAAGTAATTTTTGACCATCTTTTTCAATTAAAAATTCATGAAAAAATTGGGAAAATTCTGAAATAACTTCTTTGGGAAACTTTAACAAGAATAAGATTGATGTTTTTTTCCTGGAAATGGGATGCAACACATTCCACGCTTCGTATCCATGCAAGGTTTTGCCTCTAGCCAAAAAAAAAAAGAATAGATGAAAGAGAAAAAAAAGGAAAAGAGAAAGTAAGAGAAAGTTTCCAAGTCCATTGCCATCATAAACAATACTTGGAACTTGGAAGAAGAAAATTGAGAGAAAAAAATAAACTATTACAATTGTGCAAGAGCTGGTTATAAATTTAGGCAGAGATTAAATCCCTTCAGAACTCTCAGTTGGGAGATCACATTTAGCTGACTATCAATGTGTACCAAAATCTGTTTAGTGTAAGAAATCACTATCAAGAGGAATCTAAGTCACCCTCTATCACAAATGAAGGGAATATACACTATCACCAATTCATCTTGTTCTTGTGTCGTGGTATAAAGAGATACAAAGATTTACAACAAATTACTGCAGACCAATAATAATCAATAAGGCGGCATCAGCAGGCGCTTAAATGGCATATACAGACATGGATCTCAGCAGCATGAAACTTACACTTCTGATAAACCTAAACACATTGCTGTTGCTGCTTCTTCGCCGAACTTACTTTTCAGTCTTCCGGTTGGAAGTGATGCAGCATGTAACTGATAAATACCAAAACATGGAAAACCTGAAAAATCTATGTGATTTCGTGTTCTTCTTTGAACTGTAGAACCCCAACTGGGCGATCATTGTTGTTGAGATTTGAAGACCTATGTGAATTTTGATTAGGACGCACGGCACGGGGGGCGAGAACAGTACCAACTGTATTATGGCTGCTATTTTTAGCAGCAGGGACATCATGGTTGTGCTTTCCCTCGTATGTTGTTATTACAGCCTTGGAGTCTGTGGATGATCTCTCGATATGCTTTCTGACATTGCACCCCGCAAAAGTGCACTTGTAATAACTCCTGCATGGAATTGGCAGCATTAGCTGTGAACAGACGAGAAAAGGGTAACATCCCATAAACTACGGAGAGCATGTTTGACATATTTCTCCTCGATCCTATTGAACTAGAGACTCATTTTTTTCTAGTGCTAGAAATATTGGTCAACGTAAAGATAGAGTTCGAATATTTAACATCTAATAATAAAAGATCTAAGAACTTAAATATATATTATGCTTCTTTGTGATGACAATTCAGTATCCTCGTATCCACTGGTTTGCACGCTGATGACTTAAAAGGGGTCAATGGATTTGGAATTTCGATTGAATCGAAGGGAAGACTAAACTGTAGGAGCATAAATTCCTTCCGAAATGAAGAGAATTCATTTACCCTGTCATAGTCTCTTGTTATATGTACATGTAAAGTAATGATTAATGACATTACCGAAAAAAAAGTAATGACTAATGAATTCAATTTCTTTGGCTTTCTTTCTCATATTACATGTAAAGTAATTATTAATGAATTCAATTTCTTTGGCTTTATTTCTCATATAATATCAAGCAAAAAATAAACAATTGTTTGTAAAATTCGTTTCCTCTTCAACTTATTTTCAGCAAAAAAGGTGGAGCCTAAAATCAGGTTCCACTTGTATATCTGAGTTTAAAGTTAGATGCAATAACTAAATGGCTTGGTGTTGATTCTGCTCATGTTGTTCAGCTCATGCTCTCTTTCTGGTCATCGATGATGGTACCATGGTTGTATGTTTTGGACAACTAACTTCTTTTGATATGGGGAGAATTCAATCCAATGTACAATAGATCCAAAGATGCTCCATAAACTTGCTGACAACCTAATGTAATTGACAAATTTGGTATTCATGGCTCAGTTTAGCATGGTATCATTATTAAACTAATAACACACTACGTCAAATAAAAGAAATCACTCCAAAAAAGATTACTTATAAAATCAAATAGAAGATAGTCTTTCCCCTTCCATTCAAACTCTTGTCATTATTGTATCCTCAAATACTCTAATTTTGGATCATCCTTATTATTTCCCTTTTCTATTCTTCCTTGACATTCTCACAATATCTTGAATGTGATAGGCAATTTGACATGGTTCCTTTGGAACATATGATTTGATAAATGAATGTTTGCCTTATTTTCTCAGTAGCTAACTTAATTAGTGTTTAGGAGTAGGTTTACTTAATAGATGTCTACCTCTTGTTTTCCCTCTATTTCCTTTAAGAGAACACCATGTTTTTGCTTCTAGGAAGCAACCGTAATTCAACCAACTAGCTTTTCATTCTCATAGTCATATCTTCTTTTCCCCTTCATGGAAGTTTTCATTTCTCCGAGTAGTTAAGCATTGGTCAAAGTTTTTCCCTAAAAAAATACTTCACAACAAAATCTACAATGTCACAGCTAGTGAAATCTCAAGATATATCTTCAGGATGAAGAATATCTCAATATTGAAACACATCTCTGAACCCATTCAAATTCCTGAACTTGATGAGATATAAGTCCTGAATTTGCTTATACACTATCAGATTCATGTCTACAAAAGTGTAATCCGGTACCTTTTTTCACCAGTGGAGCTAAAAGATAATCAGATCATTGACTTGTGACCCTTGATTTTGGTCTATATTAGTGAAATTCTATTTATTCAGGACCTGGAACTTGACAGGACTTTAAGGATTCACAAGTACTACAGCAGAAATAACCTAACTGATGTTCAACTAAGGAAGCCAACAAAACAAGCAAGGTGACTATCCTGAAAAGTGTACAATGAATGCTTAAAAATACTCCAACCTATTGTGGTATTTGACATCTCTCCATCCTTTAGACAAAATTTCTCTAGCTAGTTTCCATTCTATTTCAGATCTAGCTGACTTTGTCAATGGAGGCAGCCAAGTTCAGCACTTCTAAACCTATGTTCGTGCATTTTGGAATGATTTTAACCCCATTGGAACTGAGAATTTATGACCTAGTCAAACTAAATGACTCTGCGCTGAAACTCATATGTAATTGTCTCCATCATCTACGAAAAATCACCATGAATTATGTCCAGACTTTCTTTTTTTCAGAGTAATTCTACTGAGACTATAAATACAAGGAAAACAAAAGTGTTACAAAAGTTTCCATGTATCTAACGAGACAGTATTGATCTATGCAGTGAAAGGAAGTTGACGTTCTTCGTTGCCTCTAGTTTTCTTCTTGGCACTAGTTGGTTGAGAGTTTTACTGAGATGTAGATGAAAAATACCCACACATGATAATGAAACATTAAATTATTAGATCCCAATTACTGTTTTCTTAAGTAGTTTCATGACTTTGGCATTTACATTGTGATGCTCTTAGAAGTTCCATGTATCTCAAAAGATAAAAAAATATGCACAACAAAGTTCACACAGCATTTTAGTCAATCAAGTGAACCTCAACTATCAAAAAACTTTTAGCAAGTCATTTAAATTTCATACATTAAAACAATGTCTAATGATATACTATCATATAGATTGCCTAGTTTATTACTCCTATTCTTCACTTGTAGTGATGGCATGCATAAAAATATGAAGCAAAAATAGTACCTCGGGTTAGGATTTCCTTTAACTACTTTTTGTCCATACTTGCGCCATTTATAACCATCATCCAAAAGATCAACCTCACTAGTTGTCTGCACAATTATCCTAGGCTCTGTCAATGTTCTTTGAGAAGAAGATGATATGTTCCTATTCATCGAAACAATATTTTCATCACCTTATGTACAATAAATGTCAATGACTTCTTAACATTCATAATACTCACCTTCTTTTATGATCCGGTTCACTTTCGTCACCCTCGTCAGCCTTGATTTCTGCTACTTCACTATCACTTGACCCAGACATTTGTTCAGGCATTGCATAACCTGAATCCTGATCTCTTCGAGAAAATGCAGCAGCAGAAGTTGTATGATTTGGTTTCTTTAAATTCCCATGATGACCTGGACCTGTTTCTGATGTAATAGGATTGCCATGATTCCCATTAATCTCATTTGACCCATTAGGCATATTACCGCCTTCCTTGGAACGTTTATTTGTTGTAGGTCGTGGATGATTATGTTGGCCTTTGTAGATTATCTCGGTTACTTGCCCATCTTCAGAACGTTCTAACTTTTTCTTCACTGGACAGTTTGGATGAGTGCATTTGTAATAGCTTCTTGGGAATTCACTGCCCTTAACCATTTTCTGTCCGTATTTCCTCCAATTGAAGCCATCATCAGCAGGTTTATCAACAATTATGCCTGTAGACTGAGATATTTGATCAGGTTGGGATTCCTCTGCAGATTCCAATGTGGTATTATTCGATTGTAAAGTAGTAAGCTCATGAGTTGGTTGTTGCGCCAAAGTGGTTGTAGCTGCAGTAAAGAGTGGAGATGGAAATTCCAGTGGACTTGGCATTCTAAATGGAGACAGTACCGCCTGAGCTGTAACTTGAGCTAGGGCCTCCTGATGTGACATTCCAAAATTACCCTGCAGCCATTGCATCGAGCGATCAAGTGAACGACTGTCTTTTGAAATAAATTATACATCTAAGTGGCTTCATAGCAAAAGACAAGTACTCGATGCATGAGTTCACTACAAGAATCCGTCAGGACCTTGTATACAAGTTTGTCATTGACGGCACATCAGTTCCAATTATTCAAAGATGGTAAATGCTAAATTGTTTTGAAATGATACTTTCAGTAGGAGAAATAAAGATTCTACTTCTTCAATCAAATTGGCCATATCATACAACAGTTTCATAACTACAGCGTTAGGATTAAATCACGTCATGTCTATGCACCTATATCTTGGACTTCAACGTTGGATGGTCTGTCTGCATTGATTCGTGGTTTTATAGTAAGTTGACGTCGGTTGTGAGGATGACAAAAGAATATGACTTTGGACCTTCCCCCAAAAGGGTGAAGTGTCCGGATGGATGCACAAGACCTGAGGGAGTGTAATATGAACATATAATGTAGCAAGTAGTATCTGACTTTTATGTCAACGTTAGGAACCAGTTACTCTCACGAGAGTTGGCCAAGAAAGATGGCACATGTACATCTTGTAAGATATGTTTTTTTCCCGGTCGTGGTTTAATTGATCTATTTGCTAATTCGATGGAATCATAGAACATAAAGTGTACCATTTAAAGGGCTTTTCGTAATTAAAACTTGCGTATACTTCGTCAAATTAGCAGGAAAGAGAATTATTAGATCGTTTCGTAATTAATCAAAACCAACAAATTCGGCATCAAGATCGATTTTTTTTTAATGAACTCTTTACTTACAAGGCCAGAAGAAAAGAAGGCTGGGGAATCAAGCAAGCTCGTAGGACTCAACCCCGGCGGCACCGTGAACAACTGCGGCTGGCAGACCGCCAGGCTCGGCGGCCGACTCTGCCCCAACCTCGCCACCCCGTTTCCTCCAGACTCCGCGGCCGCGCCGCCTCCCGCGCCCTCTTTTTCCTGCGCCCCTGCCGACCACCTCGTCGCCGCCGCCGTCGCCGCCGGCGAGTTCATCGCTCCCGCCAGCAGCTGCGTGAAGGAGCGGCAGTCCAAGTCGGGGTCGTCCGCGAAGAAGCTCGACACCATCGTCAGCGGCCCGGGGCTCGCCTCAACCGCGCCGTCGCCAGCTCCTCCCCCGCCTTGGAACAGGCTCGCCAAGGAGGTGCGCGGTGGCAGGATCAGCGTCGGCCGGGGAGGCGCACCCGCCCTCGCCGGCGCCTGTGCTCCTCCTCCTCCTTCTGCTCCACTGCCGCCAGCGTTGCCGTTCTCCACCATCCGGTTCCAGTCGCGCCGCCCTCCGGATAAAAAAAAAAAGATCACTCTTTTTTTTCTTTTTGTGCTGGTTGTGGTGAAGACCACGGAGTGGGAAATAGTAGGAGGGAGGAGGAAGAGCAACCAGGAGTTGAAAAATTAGAGGCCAAAGGATAAAAAAAACTCCCTCCAAATTTATTATAAAATTTACATATATAATTAATTGGTTTACAAATCCTCCTATATATATATATATATATATTACAATTTGTTTATCATTTCAAATATATATATGTAAACTCATAATATTACATTAAGAGCTTCTTTTGTCATAAAGGAACATGAGATAATGCAAATTAGTCACGTAATAGTAAATCCAAATTTATTAGTTTGTAATGAAAAAAATAATAAAATTTGATAATGCTCTTTTACAATGATATTCATTTTTCCTTCACGTGTTTTTTTATTTGTCTTAGAAACATTTCATCTATGATATAAATTTTACTAAGAAATATCTAGATAAAAAAAAACTCCCTCCAAAATTAACGTATCCGATCTATGTGGTGGTGACCGTAATAACAATAGAAAATAGTAAAAAATTTAATTTATAATAGTTATATGTAATTAATTCATATGGAAATGTGTGGTTTACAGATCCCCAACAAATATATGGTGCAACTTGTTTATCACACACATGTGCGCCCATAATATTACACAAACAACTTTTTTTTGTCATAGAGGAACATGAGATTTGAAATGATACAAATTAGCCATCGTAATATCAAGTCCGAATTTATTAGTTTGTAGTGAGAAAATAATAAAAAAATGATAAATTCGTATTCATATTTCCTTCATGCGTTTCTTCTTTTTTTGTATTTTTCTTGAAACATTTCATCTATGATATAAATTTACTAAGAAATATATAGATAAAAAGAGGTTAAGTCAAATTAGAATGTTTAAATTTTAAGACTGAAAAGAATAGGGACATTTTTTTTCTCTCCCAAAGAATATAATATCTATAGTTCATCTCGTAAAGTTTGATATTATTCAATTACTTTCTCTTATTCTTTTAAACATTTTCGTTTAGTCACAATATCCTTATTGAATTTTATCTAATTTTATATAAAATGTTGTTTTATATATTTTTTAAATTTCACATTTACCTTTTTACTCTTGTTTTACACCAAAATAATTCCATAAATCCTAAATGAGTCATTCTAATTGGTTAAAAAAATATCAAATCGAGTCGATTCAAGTAAAAGTCGATTTTGATTTATAAGAATTTTGGTGAACTTAGAACTTAACCTCTTAATAGCGTAATATAAGTAAAGAAATAGTTTAAAATTAATATAAAAATAATAGTAATTGAATGAATAATATTAAAGATAATAATAATTAAAAAATATGTAGTACTCTAACTAACTTTACTTTAAAAAATGATTAAATCAAGTTAGTCAGGTTTTACGGGTAGGATCAAACTTATGCTCACCCACTAGAAAATAGATTCACCTACCTCCGAATTATGGTAGTGGATCTTTTGTATATATTTTTTCCTTTTAGAATGCCATTGTAAAATAGGAAGAAAAATTAATAATGTTTTCAAAGAAACATCAGAAAAGGTATCTCCTAGAGGAATAATTGAAAGTAGATGGTGTGTACGACAAATATTAAATATTGTATTGACAATTTGATACATATGGATGATTAATCACAGCATTCTATTTATTTCGTTACCTGCCATGGCCCACTACATTCTTCTGGACGAAGAACTAAATGCAATATCATTAATGATGTCATTAATCGTAACCATCCCATGTGAAATGAGGTTTTGGAATCGTGAGATATTTTTTTTAAAATAAAAATAGTTAGATATCAAATTGTTGGTCGTGGGAGCGAAGTGTTATTGCTTAAGCAATATCTAGAATTTGAATATTGATAAGTATAAAAAAATTAAAATCATATTTGTTATTGTCAGGTACATAATAAGGAGTGAGATAATCGGATTAGTTGAGTTCGACGGTGAACTAACCTTCAATATGAGGAGAGTGTGCTCTTTAACACCACGCAGGTTAGGAGTGTTCACCGGGTAATCCGACCAAGTGAACCCGATGACCTTGGGTCGAGTCGGATCAGACCCGACCCGACCCCAACTCGAAGGATGGTCGAGTCAGGTACGGGTTGGGAAATCCCAACCCGGGTGAACCTAACCCACTCGAAGACCCACCATTTTTTTATTTTGTAATTCTTTTTACATTTTTTAATTAAATTAAAGTCTATATTTAATTTAAAATGTTAAAAAATATCAAAATAAAATATTATAAGTATAAAAATAAGATTTAAATATTTGAAAAACTATTTTATACTTTAAAATAAATATTAAATAATATAAAAAATAGTAAGAAAAAAATTCAAAAAAAGGTGTTCGGATAACTCGACCACCCGACTCGACCTAACTCGGATCGGATTTGCCTTTTCAAAGAAGCCCGACCCGATACATGAACACCCCTAACGTAGGTCGACGAGTTGGGGGTCGGGTTTGTTCATGGAGCGAGTCCAACTCGACACGTGAACACCCCTAACGCAAGTTGAACCATCAACATTGCTTTTCAAACACCGATAATTGGTTACCAAAAAAAATAAAAATAGTTAAATCATTTATTTTCTTATTATAGGTCGAACTATTTTTTTTTTACCATGACTTATTGTTATTGCATGTAACTCAAAGCGAAGGGATCATGAAAAATAAATGTATGTTCGGCGGTTGGTCGCCAGCGTCCACGTGCAAAAAGCATCAAAATTTAACACTCCAAAGTTGTGTGTGTTTTTAGCGAAATCCGATTGGCAGAATTAGTAATATCAAGTTTGATTATTTATCATCAAATTTAATTAAGAAATATTTTAACCACGTCATTAATATTGAAATCGGCTTATAAATATTAATCACCATAATCCGATTAATTTACTCCTCACTCCACACTTTCAAGTCGACGAACAAAGTGGAATGCATGCCAAACTTAAGTAGCTTAAATTCTCGTCCACGTTGCAAATTTTAATTTAGTATGACGTAATAAAAAAAACCAACAAATTAACTCGTTGTTTAATTGAAAAGGTCATTGGGAAATATGAACAGTTATTAGTTAATCTATTTTAGTTTTTTTATTGTTTTACACCTTTGTATCTAAAAAAAATCGTTCATACTACAAAAATTCCACGTGATGGAAGCCTGTGTTTTTTCCCATTACGGCAATAAGAGAAAAATATATTTCGTCAGCTAATTCAAAATGGAGACCGAATTTAATTATTAGATGAAAACGATTCACGTTTATGATTTTAAAGCAGTTTGGTCAAAAGTATATTCCACCTAAACAAATAAAAAATATATTATTATATGACTAATTTAACTAACAACAGAAAAAGAAAAAGAAGTGGGACGTGGCCTCGTCCCAGCCAGCATTGATCCACGAAAAACATGTGACCGGGAATCCCACAAGTCGCTGTCACTTGTGGCTCTGATCCGACGCTCCTGTTCCAAGATTTTTTACGTACCATGTTCAAAATTTTCATTTTCATGTTCGAGTGATTTAATAAAATTATTTGAATTTAATGGTGGATCGATTTTTAATATATATGCATTATATTTTTTAACGTCACACGAGTTGAATCATCCACATCAAAAAATAATTACCCAAATAAAAATTTATCTTCAACTCATACGCTGAAGAATGATTATCCAAATAAAAGTTTATCTTCACATCGAATTCAAAGTGCGGATAATTTTTATTAGAAATTTCACTTGTTATTATTAAGCACAAAAATATGAAGCGATCTTATCGAATTAATTATAGTTGATGATGGATCGACCTGTAACACCCCCTTAGCTCTCGCTTTGGACTTTCGATCTGCACGAATTTAAAACGTATTTTGATAGATAAAAATGATGTCACTTATAAGCTCATGATCATCTCCGTATTTTATCCAAGTGAAACTTTTCCTCTTTTGATCCTTTCACTTTAGAGACTTACAATAAAAATTATCTCATTACGTTTTTTATAAATAAATTATGTTCTAAATAGTGCGAGATGGTCCAATTAGTGACGGTGGTTGAATTTTTTTTCAAACGATTAAATAATAAGTCGTATTTTTGCAACTAACCTGGACACATTTCGGTCGGCCAAAGACAGCCGATCGAAAAGTCGCAACAGGTTAAAAGACAAAATATACGATGAGACTAATTTTTCTAATCAAATTATTAAAAATACCAAATCAATAAAAACATAAAAAATTAAAGAAATTATCAAAAGTTTAAATAAAAATCATGCTCGGTAAAAAAAGCAATATATTTCAACGTTCAAGAACGCTTTAGAGTGTAAATTTGTAAACCTCTATGTTTTCCAGATAGAATAAAAAATGGGGTGTAGATACTATACAGCATCGTTTTAAAAATAATTACATATAGTTAAACAATGCATGTGATCATACCATAATTAATTGTGTGATCAAATATCAAATAATCTTATTAGAGGTTTCCAATATCTGCAGGTTTAGTTTAGATCGAAAAGCATTAAAAATTATTTGGCTCTTTAAAATGATTGAGTTTTTTTTAGTAATATATCTTTGGAGGGAAGTCTGATGACAATCCACTTATTAATTTACTGATGTAATTAAATGATGTCACTCGTAAACAGGTAATAAAGGAGAAGTAGGAGAGATGACTAAAAGAGATTTCCTTGCTAGAAGTCTACAAGATGTCTTAGTCGAATTTTGAATCTCTCTCTCTCTCTCTCTCTCGGTGCCAAGTTCGACCTGAGTACTTTTGTGATGAATGATTGAGGCATTTGTCAGCTTAATTAGCAATTCCGGGAAGATGACGCTAATTTCTCCTACAACACACGTATATGTTTCATCCTCAAGTTATATATATATAT
Organism: Pontederia crassipes; assembly: GCA_030549335.1. Lineage (NCBI taxonomy): Eukaryota > Viridiplantae > Streptophyta > Magnoliopsida > Commelinales > Pontederiaceae > Pontederia > Pontederia crassipes. The sequence continues at coordinate 23,102,571 of CM060183.1, forward strand.
ATATATATATATATATATATATATATATATATGAATATAATGCCCCTCATACACCTCTCTCACGCATATGAGGGTCATACACGCCTCAGCCCATCGTGAGATCTAATTTGATAGTGGACTATCGAGAGCTGGTTCTTCTTTTCGCTGGGCGACGTGGGGCGACGATGGGCGATCAAGGCGATTTCGATCTCACGTGACGATGGATGCCGAAGGCGTAGACGGTGAGTGTTTCATTTTCCTTTTTAGTTATGGTGAGTGTATTTTCCGAATCATTTGCCTTGGTTTGTGCCCTAGTTTCCTTCACAGTTTTCCTTCGATCCCGTGAAGGCGACAATTTTGGATGATCAAGGCGATTTTGATCTCACGCGACGGTGGGCGCTGAAGGCTCCGACGATGAGTGTGTCATTTCCCTTTTCAGTTACTGCGAGTGTGTTTTCTAGATCATTTGCCCTAATTTAATATTTTTTTGTGCTTCCTAATATCTTCTAGTTCAATCATCGATTATGCTTGGTAATTTCTCTCTCGACAAGCATGTCATGTACCCTATTATGTGATGTTAATATTCTGAACGGATCCATCTACTTCTCTCTAATTTACTTATATGTCAACTTACTATATGACCTTGCCGTTGGATACGAAGGACTCCTTTGCCTTCTCTTGCATAATATGTATTTAGCCTTTTCATGTTTTCAATTGTGTAGTAAAATTGTTCATATCACTAGGAGTAAGATGTTTAATTCATTTTACTCAAGTAGGTTTTCCTTTATGAATGCGGAAGTAATTGAAGCTTATATTAAGGAAATGATTGAAATGAATATGAATGTGAAAGAACAGAACGAGGAAGAGTTAAATATCAATAACTTTCAAAGTTCAAATTCAGAAAAATACTTCTAATACACTAAAGTCATATGTCGGTATGACATTTGATAGTGACGAAAAAGTATATAAATATTATAATATATATGCTAGGATGATCGATTTTTCTATTACAAATATGGCGCACATAAGTCCTATATCGATATCTTTGCAATTAATTTGTTCGAAAACATATACACGGTAGACATTCTTTTCTTCTGTGGTGGAGCAGTTGTCTAACTCCAGAATATTCAGCTTTGAACATGCCAAATACATCATAAATTCTATGTGGAATAATCTTCATACTTGTATGTGGAATGAAAGCGTTAATTTTATTTATTTCCTATAAAATATAAATATCTTTTTTTCATAAATTATGAAGGTTCATTTATTAATTATCATATATGTGAAATGGTAGACAACTTTAAAGTTCAAAATAAAAGTAAAAAAAATAGGTGAAATGGGTTGAAATCCTTAAGGTATTGTTGAAACATGACAATATTCAACGTTTGAACGAAAGACAATTAAAAAAATAAAATAAAAATAAGTCCTAGGTCATCGAACCAAGTATATATATATATATATATATATATATATATTATTTATACTTTATCAAGGAAATTTCTAAAGTTTCATTTATTTCATTCCTTTTCCCGTCGTCTATTTATTAATTCTTATCTTTCTTTCAACTTACCCACCTTATTATTTTCATGTCTTCTCCTGTTTTATTTTATGAAATTTTCTTCTTTCCTTTTCTATTTTTTTCTCATTCATTCCTATTCTCAGACGGGGTCAGTTTACATAAATAAATAAAGACACCATTAAATTGAATATGAAAACTATTTATGGAGAAAAAAATCGGAGTTGAACTTATTTTGCTGTTTATTTATGTAAAATCTAAAATAACGATTATGTTTTGAATATGTAATGGCAGTGTAGATTTATAAATCAATATTTTTTAAAGTAAGTTGTTAATTTTTATAAATAAAGTGTATATATCAAAAATAAAAAAACTGTCAATTTATACTTGTAACTTATCTAAAAATTTTGATTTACACATGTAGATTTACAATGAACCCATATATTCTTAAAGGTTTTCCAATTTAAATTTGAGAAATATATTAATTTCAACAATGCACGCATTATGATGGTGCGAAAATCTCAATCACTTAAAACAGTTCGTCATCATTATTTTGTTACATATCTAAAAAATGAAAGAAAGAAAGCAAAAATCCCAATTATTCCCAATGCAACAGTAAAAGAATGAATACACATAACATGTAATTATAGATATTTATAGTAATAAAATGATTAATATATATAATAGCTATGATGATAAAGAAATTAACAAACAGAAATAGTGAAAATCTAAATTGTATAAACACCGTAAAAAAGTGTACATTAGTTACACTCAATTAATATATTTCTCAAAATCGAATTCTGTCATATAGTGCTGTTACTATAATATTCAATATTTTCATAACCGGACCGACGACCGGATCGGACTCCTTACTAAGTCGCGATTGGACCAGTCCGATCGGATTTAATCGGATTGAACCGAATTTTATTAAAATAATATTATTTATAACAATTATAAAGATATAATATAAATTATATGACATAATATATGAAAATTGTACTAATAACCTATTAATAATGTTAAAAATTAATATAACATATTTTTTATTTATTAAATTTTTTAATAATTATTAACATATAAATATAAATAGATCATTATTAATTTAATATCAATTTTTTATTGATGATAGATGTTATATTAATAAATTTCATCTTAAATTATTATTATTTTTCTTTTTCTTTAACACTTTCCTTTTAATTCCTTTATTTATGTCCTTTATAATTTTCCATAATGTTATTCAATTTTAAATACTTGCTTTTTTATTTCATTTTCTATTTAATTTTAGACATGTCATATTCCCTCTCTTTTTATCTTTGTTATATTTTTTTCTTTATTCTTTTTTTAACTTTCTTTTTTTATCATTCTTTAAAATTTTATTCTTCAAAGTATGCATTGAACCGAGTTGAATCGGTTCAACCGATTTTTTCCAATTCAATGCTAAAAAATGTTTTTAACATCAAACCGAACTGAATTTTTGACCTATTATTGAACTGATTGAACCATCGGTCCGGTCCGATTTTGATAATATTGATAATATTACGTTTAACTCGTCTAAGGAGTAAAGATTACAAACATGAGGACAGTAAAGAAATATGTATATTAATATATGTAAAGAAATAATATATATTAGTAAAGAAATATATATATAGGTAGAATATGTATATATATAGATAGATAACATGATCCACGTGGATTCATCCAAATGATGCAGTTTGGTTGGTTTGTGCTGAGCCTGAGTCAGTCATCATTACGATGTCGGATGTCTTGTGCCTGGACCAAAGCTGTCAACCAATAACGAGGCATTTTGCTTGCCTAAAATGTAATACCCCACCACATGCATATTGCATCTGCATGCATAAACCATAAAGATAAACAAAAGGTCACTCTCTCACCTCACCATAAAAAAAAAAAAAGCAAAACCAGCAAATTTGAGGAACGAAAAATAAATAAGCGGCTCTAGTTGTTTAAATAAAATTTAGAATTCGAATTTTTATCAATATAAAATATTTTTATTAGTTATTATTGTAAATACACGACACGAATTGATTCTAACCAAATTAATTAGATTCAATAGTAGACCGACTTACATTTTATAGTGTCGGATAGATTGGATCGTTGGTATCGCTTTTTAAAAATATCAGATATTAGTAAAAGAAATAATCTATCTAAATAGTGTCAAAATTTACGATTAGACAAAATATTTGCAACATGTGTAATTTTGAGGTCTAAAAAAATTACTTTAGCCATAAAATATCACTGATCATCCTTGAAATTCTCCAAAAGTCTTGCCACTTGTTTTGAATGATCTTGACTAAATCATCATTTTACAATTTGAAATGAATCATATCAATTGAGCACAGCTCTTCAAAATAAGGTGGCAATAAAAGGGAGGAGAGAGAGAGGGAGAGAAGAAAGAAACTCCTACCACTTTTACTTTTTGTCTTTTCTTTTCGGCTATTAAAGTTTCCTCTCCTTTGCTGCTCGCTGTCAGGCTATTGGATTAGGTAGGTGTAGGACCGACTCCCTTTCATAAAAGGGCCAAGAGACAGCTTTATAATTGTGTGGAGAAGGAGAGAGAAACAAAACAGGGTGAGTGGCAGCGTATCGCCGAGGCTTCCCTCTGGTCTCCTCCTGTCATCATCGTGTGTGAGAGAGAGAGAGAGAAAGAGAGAGAATTACCAATCAGATAAACCAAGCAGATCAGACATTTCGTTCGTAGAATTTAACACATGTCATTGTTCGATGCTTCTACTGTTCCAACTTATGTTTGTAGAGGCGAATCGGGAATAGAACAGATCAGTTAATTGAGTCATCATTCAAACGATTTAACCGAATTATATCGTATTAAATCGATTTTTTTATTAGAATAATATCATTTTTATTATCCATGAGACATACAATAATAAAAATATAAACTATAACTATAATGAAATAAAATCATATTAATCACCATTTTAAGATAGTCAAAATAGCAATTGAATATTTTCTTATATTTTTAATATATATTAATATAGTAATTTTAATTTTATCATATTCTTAGTTAAGAATTTTGTGGAAAAATATTTGTTGTTTATTTTTTTATTCTTTTTTCTGTATTTTTTTAAAATTAGAATTTACTTTTCTCATTATTTTCTCATTTATTTTTCTCTCATTCATATTCTCTCACTTATTTCTTTTATCTTTTGAAAGAAAATCGACTTTTTGGTTGTGGATCAGCCTAACACATCACAAATTTTAGTAAAAAAAAAATTCCTTACAAATAGAACCAATAAAAGTGGTAAGGGAATCTTATGGAATTTCTTTACGTTTAAGTAAGGTTTTGAACTTGGATTCTTATAAATATAAAAAGAAATATGTTGGGAACGGTAAGGGAGCCAAACTCCACAATAGGGGGTGGGGGGGATGAACATATACATGATGTACCTCAAATATTTCTTTAAAATCAACTTATTAGAATCTCATAACTTATGCAATGTGTCAGCATTTAGGTAATCATGTTTAATTATTGTGACACCATAAATTAAAATATATAATTCTCATTATGTTATAAATTAATTTTTAATAGTACGGCCACATAATAAAAAAATATTTGTTGATGTGTTCCACACACCTATCTATTTTTTTTATCAAGGTCGTGTCTTGCATACTATAATTGTTAGAATTTATGTACGAGAGAAATTATGCACAACAAGAAAAATTTGAGAAATTTAAAGCATCACAAGGTTTTATTAGATGGAAAAATAAAAAGATAATTATAAAAAATTATTTCTATTTGGACTCTAAGAAGTTTATATAGAGACTCTCTTTTGTAGACGATAGAAATTACAAACTGAGCGAGACTCTGTATTAATCTCACGAAAATTGGACCCTTATCTCGTGATAAGAAAATAATTAGTTTCAAATCACATACACAATACTCCATAAAATTTTCGTCAAGAGGAATCCGCCCCCGCACTCCCCAACAGGGGATTCTCTTGAATCCCTCTCTTGACCCTTCACAGGCTCGTTGATCAAGCAACGAGATTCTCGCAGTGCGAGAACGCCTTTTAATTTGGAATGTGTGTGTTGGAGTGTAGATGGATTTTCAATTGGAATTCGAAGCATTGTTAATGATAATTCTTGCATGAATATATATACGTTTATTCTTTAATGAAATAAAAATATATTTACTTGCACGGTACAATACAAAGTTGATCTCCAAACATGTCACATATGTTAGGGGTTCATAATGTGACACAAAACTTTCATAGTTTTGTTAGAAAATTTATATCTTAGTTTCATAATGAAAATTTTAAAAACCTCTATAATTTAGATATAAATGATAAAATAAGGAAACTAAAAACTGAGCGGATTTTATGGGTTCATTTTTTTTGGCATAATTGAATTTATTAAAATATAAAATAGAGCACTATCTCCATTCTCCATGCTGGTTCACTGAATCTTCTTGAGATTCCTTTTTTCATAATTAAGTATTCTCTATCAACTAAGTCAACTCCAATTGGTATATAAATCTTTGCAAAAGTTCAAGATAGAAAAAATAATTTTCAAATTAAAATTATGAATCTTATAATTTTATAAACATATCAACGTCTTTAACAAACCTAAAATTAGAACAATCCCCTTTTGCTTTCTTCTTCTCACGTCCTCTCTCTTTTCCGATTACCCACTCATCTCGGAACCATTTCTTGATCCACAGTCACAAAAAAACATTTCACTCTTTTTTTTCTAAAATAAATAATAATTTCCAAACTCAGAACGTCATGTGATATATATATATATATATATATATATATATATATATATAAACAATCTAGCATAAAAAAAATCCTACATCTAAACTTGTTTTCAGTGAAACCAACTTTTTGAAGCTTCATTGCCAACTCATATGTTCATTCCTTTGGCATTCGAAAAATAATATTACTCAATGTCATTGCCCCGAATATATGCTAAATCTTAAATATTTTTTTCTTACTACAGCAATTATTAGCCTCCAATGCTAATCTTTTCGCACTTTTTTTCCTGGCCAGAGAAGCAAGAGAACAGCAGATAAGATGCAGGAGCAAGTTGATGCCCCTTGCTAGGATGACTGCTCGTGTGGCAATTCACAGGCAGATAACGGGTTCTTGGTCTTCACCTTCCCAAGCATCTCAGCGACAGTTCTGCAGCGGCAACTCTTACCTGGGCGAATGACATCTCCATAGACTGCCATCTCAATCACATCGAGCTCCTTATCTGCAGAACAACTTGGCATCCAACACCAAACCATGTACATAAATCTCAAGAAAGAATAAGGAAACAGAGAAATCCAGCATTTGCAGTAAAACAAGGGGCCTATATCCTTCTTCAGAGTCCATCTTTCTTCTGATGGAGACAGTGGGTCGCCCTTTTGTTTGTTCTAATTTCGTTAGCAACAGAATACTCATCCATTGCCACTGCGGGCGTACTGCAAGTAAATACTCATTTCTACAGTAAAGGCTTGACTCTCCAACCCAGTTATATATCCTATCAAAGCAGTACAGAACTACCCTATTTAGATAATTACAAGTAATAAAGGGATCAAGATAGAATGTGTACTGATATATTCGCTTCAGACATAATGACCGAACTTCTGTTTTGAATCACTACATGTGATATATTAGGCATTTTATTTTTAAAATAGTTTAGAACAATTTTTCTGAGTGAATGATAAAGAATGATTTCAGGTATGATTTAGTACATAAATATTTAGTGTTCTAAAAAAAGTGGACTAACTGATTCAGTCGGAGGCTTGAACCACATTCAGTACAAGAGGGTTATTTGAAGTTGACCACAATTTCCTCAGAAGTTAATCTTACATAATGGAGCATTCGAGCCAGTTTCCAAATCAGACCCACATCTAGCTATCAGTGCACTATTGTACATAAGATTTATGTAAATGATAAATAACAGTAAAGAAGCATAAGCTCCCTGTTTTATCATGAAACTTAAGTCTATGTATCACAAAAAATGATTCCACACTGAACTCTGTGTACACTAACTATTATGTAAATTCAAGTTCTATCAGTCAGTGATTATGTAAAAAGAGAACCTTGTCCTACCATGCTGGCCAAAAGTCTGAATGATTTCTTTTCTTATTTGTCTTAAATCCTACTATGTGGACTTCAAAGCCAATTACATAATAATTGTGGAATTGTTAAACGTAGACATCTCCCAACACTTTTTAGAATTTGATTGTGTCCGATTCTTACTGCGATTCAGCTCGCTAATTAGTTGAACCAACAAATTGTAGATTTCCTCTTTTTTTCTTTTTTACTTCTGTTGTGAATGTAAGTATTCAAATGGACTTGTTTAATCCAATTTGAATACTTGAGTATCAAGCTTTTACCTTGCCAGGTCTGGGTTCTAATTAGAGAAAATAGCATTTTGGGTAAAAGTACAACAACAATAACAAAGCCTTATCCCACTAGGTGGGATCGGCTACATGAATCATACGACGTCATTCCGCTCTATTAGTAACCAAACCTTTCGGTATATTATTCACCAATAAATCTTGCTCTATTAGTTCGTCAAGTGTCCGCCTTGGCCTCCCTCTCCCTCTTTTAATCGGACTCCAAATTATTTGATCTACTCTTTTTACTGACGCATCTAATGGTCTTCTCTGAACATGATCAAACCATCTCAAACGATTCTCTACCATTTTCTCACTAATAGGAGCCACTCCGACTCGTTCACGTATATGGTCATTCCTAATCTTATCTAATCTTGTATGACCACACATCCATCTCAACATTCTCATTTCGGCTACCCCCACTTTACGTTCACGTTGTCCCTTCATAGCCCAACATTCACTACCATATAACACTGCTGGCCTTATAGCAGTACGATAGAATTTTTCTTTAACTTTATTGGGTATTTTTCTATCACAAAGAACTCCAGTGGCTTTCCTCCACTTACACCAACCAGCTTGAATTCTAAGATTAACATCGTCATCAATCTCACCATCTTGTCTTACAATTGATCATAAATATTTAAACTTTGTCACTTGAGGAATTATATCCTCCCCTAGCCTAACTTTCAAATCGTCTCTAAGTTGTTTATTTGTGAAATTGCTATGCATATATTCTGTTTTATTCCTACTTAAACGAAAACCCTTTGACTCCAACGTATTTCTCCATATTTCCAATTTTGTATTAATCTCTTCTCTTGAATCCGCTAAAAGTACACATATTTTCCAATTTTGGGTAAAAGTACACATCAACAAAAAAAATTAACAGGAGTACCTATGAGCAATATGGAATTCATGAGGGAACGACCTCTGATGCAAGCAATTGATTGAACAAACTTTGGGAAGGTTACGAACTTGAGAATTAACAAGCCAAATTCATGAGGGAAGGGCAACATCTGATACAAGCAATTGATTGAACAGACTTCAGGCTCATGGTAGCATGCTCCAGTCCCCTTACGAAGGTTACAAACTTGAGAATTAGCAAGCCAAGTTCGTGGCAGGGAAATAATGACAACAACACGAATTCGATCTTTATTCATGAATCATGGTGCAATTGTATCATGTGAACTGCTAGACGCAACCCCAAAGTTCCCAAATGTGGCTACAATGTCGATTAAAAAACGCCATGTCTTTTTGCTTGGTCAATAAAAGTTGGGAATCACATGAGATCATGCATTTTCAAACAGTACAACCAATTAAGACTGACAAATTTATATCTTACACTAACCGAGCTTGATCTTATTATGAACATTTTATAATTTATATATTACATAATCTTATGATCTCTAATCAATCTCGATCTTATCATGAACATTTTATTATAAAATCTTAAATGATCCAATTTTATAAATAATAATATAAAATATATTAGTAGTAACAATAATTATTATTACTTTAAATTAAATTTGATATATTTTCTTGTATGATGTAACTTAGTTAAAAAATTAATAAAAATATGACTTCAACAACAACAACAACAACAAAGCCTTATCCCACTAGGTGGGGTCGGCTACATGGATGATCCATGTTCATAAGATTCGACAGGATTTTATGTTGGCTGTCGGGGCCTAACACAACCCTCCTCCTTTATCCGGACTTGGGATAATGGTGTGGCTGCTGGGATTAATTTAAGATTTGAGTGCGCTAAAGTTATTAAAATATATATTTTATCTTTTAAATATATTATTTTTATTAATAAGTCTCTTACCATTTCATGTAAGATCACAACCAATAACTATAACAATGAACAACGCGTGCCTACCTGTAAATTTGATGTCACAAGAGAATCCTTGAAGTTCCGATTTATCAACCCACTCCTTGTCCGATTTGAACCGGTTGACCCTCGTCTGAAGAATTTGACAGTTATCCGCTGTGGATTCTCCACCTGCGTTCCAAAGATGCTACGGGGTCACCGCTTGTTCCTCACCCGCGCTTCACATGCTTGGAGAAATGCCTAAGCGGACGAGCGAGAGGGAAGAGGAGGAGGAAACGGGAAAATACTAAGAGGGGGAGGGACCTTTCGAAAAGGGTACGATGTGATCGTACTCGTAGCAGAGGCAGCCGTGGCAGTTCCAGAAGCGCTTGCAGACGACGTTGCCGGCGGAGTCCTTCCGCCAGCGATCCGGGTGCCGGCCGGGCAGCACATCAGCCTTCTGCCAGCACATGGCCTTGGCCTTGACGTCAAAGAACCGTGGCCGCTCCTTCTCCTTGTGAACGGCGTCACCAGCAGTGGACAGAGAGCTCATCCTCTTCCGCTCTCTCCTCTCTTATCTCGTACCCTGTGCGAGGGAGAGAGAGCGAGGGAGCAACTCTAAATTCGCGGCACTGCGTTGTTCTTTAAATACAATGCACCAATGTTATGGTGCACTTTTGAGCCGTCCGATTTGTCGAGCACATCACAAAATCGGACGGTTCAGATGCGCAATCTGATTTATTCACGAGAACGCTCAATCTCGGAGCTAATACACATCAAATAAAAATAATATATGTATAACTTTTTGAAGACTATTTGTTAATCATTTTTTGTTCAATAGTTGAGTTCTCGTCTTTATTGCACATACACCAACAAAATAATCATTTGTTCTCTTTCATAATAAAATAAAAGTCCATGGCAAAGAGTTAATATATCCGTCCCTTTTTTAAAAAAAACATTAACACAATAGTGATGTGATGGGCAAATTTTACAAATCATTCTTTAATTTTGAATGTGATAACTATTCACTACTCTGATTTTAATTTTAATTAGATTATATTCAGAATTTTAATTTCTCATGTGTGTTATCGTAAAAAATTTCAATCACACTATCACATAACGCAGGAAAAGATAAAATATTAAATAAATATAAAGAGGCTACTGCCTCGCACGGAGAGGATAAAGGGAGGGTGTCTTTTATATTTCTAAACTTATTATTTTTTATGTTATTTTATTATTTATTTAAATTATTTACTTTTTATTGTGTTATATCGACGGTGCAATTGAAAAATTCACTATGTACAATGAATTAAAACTTTAAATATAGTTTGATTTTGAAAGAACATATCTAGTGAAAGTAAGTTGAAGAATAATTCGTGTAATTTAAGATATTGAGTTATCAATGCAACACTATAATTTAATATTTTATTTTATTTTGTTTATCATAAAAATGAGTTATAAATTGTTAAATAAAAATAAAGTTTCACGGTGCCCGTAAATGCAGAGCCTACATTGAGTTTCTACTCGAAAGAAGTGGTTTCACCTCGAACTCGATTGAGGAAATAAATTCATCTATTGCATCTAACAATGTATATTATTTAATAAAAAAACTACTACATGATAAATTATTTATGCGTATTATTACATTTATTATGCATAAATAATTTAACAATCACATCAGATAATTGTGTTTACATATAAATGAATATTACCGCCGTCTTTTACCAAATGATCTTTTAAGAATGTCAATTTAAATATTTCCATAAATCTAACACAAGTAACTTATTCCATAGGAAAGTAATATACAATTAGCTCCACCGAAAATGAATTGCAAAAAATGTGACGAATAATGAAATTCTGTCATTAAAATCCTAATATTAAATTCTGTTTTTAGAAAGCACTTATAACTTACTTTTTTATATGCAAAACCTAACTTCGTTTTCAGAAATGAATCAACCAAAGAATTAGCTAATCAGAATTTCAATTGTAAAAGAATCCCCCTGAGAAGAAAAATAGACATTCAACAACTAATGATAAAAAAGATTAGCATCCGCAGAAACAAGGACAGACAATATACTCGGTAAAACATCCTTATAACAAATTTACTTAAAACATCATCGATAAATATCACGAAAACTGGAGAATCTCATAGGAAGTAGCCCAACATAAACGACTGCTAGGTTGAAATTACATAAATATTGATCTTTGTTCGCGCGCCATCACTCTTACAGAACTTCTGACATAAAAAACAACACAGCAGTAAGAATTACTTAGGGCCGATATCCTTGAGCGCACAGATCTGCTCTTCACCCATGGCAGACATAACAGTCACCACAAGATCCTTTCCCTCGCCAAAGCCATCCTTAATCTATAACATTGCAACATTAAAAACTATTCAGTAAATGTAATTCAACAAAACTGATTGTAAAAGCAAAGCACTGAGGTAAAGTATCCTTTTAAAACATTTAAAGAAAGCAGTGTTCAAAGAAACGCCCCTTCTTTTTGTTTCTTCTTTTTCTTTGAGAGAGAGAGGAGAAGAAAAGCCCATTTATTTTATTTAAAGATAAGTAAAGAAAACCCAAAAATGTCATCACATATTATCCAAGCAAGAAACGTAAGATGATAGAGATTGTGCTCAGTGTAAAAACTATTTTACTCTAGGATTTTCTTGCTACTTCTTGGCATAACCTGATGAAGAGTAATTTTTACTCCAGTCCAATTCATGTAATAATACACGTCAAGTAAAAGCGAGTCAAGTTCTCGGCCCATGAGATTTTACAAAATTCAGTCCAATGATACAAGTACTAAGTGTCTGAGCTTCAGCTTATTCAACACTGACCAGCAGCCCAAGATATATCAAGTCAAACTGAGTCCAGTTCCCTATTTTATTTCATGTTGTCTTGTATATGGACTGCCAAAATTGGTCTAAAAAATTTAAATGCCTTTGACATTTTTTTGTTGATTGGCCTAATCCTCAACCCAAGTTTGTCATGCAGGAAACCTAGTTAATGTAAGATCTCATCCCATAGTATGCATAGCCTGACAGCATAAGCTTAAATGATATTATTTACTTCACAGAAAAGCAAACCTCAGCATTCATCAAACCAAAACCAACTTAATAGGCAAGCAAAAATATGACATACAGAAATCTCACATGTAATTGAATTGGAAAGTGTCAATCAAGCACGCAAAGATAAAGCGTTTATGATAAAAACATAATAATTGAAGGAAAAAGAGGCAAGGCCAGCATGAATGTGGTACATTAGTAAACCAACCTGAGTAAGCAGAGTCTCATCAGTGGGAAGCCTGAGGTCATCCTTTGTGTTACCATTTTCAGTCAGCAAACTCACCTATAAAATTAATAAAGCTCTCAAAAACTGCATAAAGGTAAGCATCACTTAAAGAGCCAAATGAATCAAATCTTACAAATCCATCCTCAGAAATGTCGATGAGTTGATAATCGGTACGATTGACGTGTGGAACCTAGATTTATATGATACATAAGATTTGTGCAAAGAATTCACGATAAATCAATCAAGAAGCAAAAACCACATCCAAGTAAAAAGCTCTCACATCACAGTTGTGAGAAGAAGGGACAATATCCTCAAGCTTCTTCCCGTTGAAAATGTCAATGGCTACAAAGTGGCATTTGGCATGACCATGCTTGCCAGTCTTGGAGGTAGAGACCTCAACAACCTGTCCCAGAAATTATAAAAAAAATTGAATAAATAAATAAATAGTAAACAAGATAAATAATAACAAGAAAAAAAATGCAAGTTTAGTGAAAGTAGAAACCCTTCTGAAAACAAGCAACCATCTAATAAAAGATCAATTGCCTTAAATATCATGATAGCATTCCTCAAAGAAAGAAAAGGAAACAGCTTCTTAACAGAAGAAATTATTTACACCCTTTCATAACTGAGGATTACTTTACGGACGACAACCTTTGAAAAAACGCTAAGGTCCTGTTTGGTTCAAAGTTTGGAAGGTAAAAAGGGGGAAGGGAACCGATGAGAAGGAAATGAAAAAGAATGAAGGAGAATAATTATCTTTGTTTGGTTGACATAAATAAATGGAAAGAAGGAAAATGAATGTTAAATGATAATTTTGTTTAAACTATCCTTTATATGCCTATTTATATGTTCGATTTAAATGTAAATATGGAGGGGAAATATTTTTTTCTCCTCAAAAAAATATATGTTTCCGTCCATTTCTCTCCAATTTAAGTTTAACCAAACAAGGGGGGACTAGATTACCCTCTTTTCTCTTCCCATCCTTTCACCTCCAACCAAACATACCCTAATGTAGTACTTGCTACACCTGTCAAAAGGATAAGACCTAATATGCAATTATATAAGGATTCACAGAAAGATTCAATGTGCATGTGTTCTCAATTACCCTAACAAGTTGGTTCTTTTAAATTTTACAAGTATACAAACATCGCTTCACGCGTAAAACTAACGATCACAGAAAAATGAAGACATATGCATCACCAGCAAGACAATAACTTTTAGCAATAGCATAGCCTCGTATAAACCTATGCATAATGTTGTCATGAGTGAAGCCACTCTAGCCCCCGAGTTGAGAATGAATCTTTAATTATAACGCAGACAAATCCAAAGTATCATTAGTTGTATTATGACTCCATTGACAAATCTAAAATATCATTAATTAGACCAGAAGAACTTCCTCTAATGGATAATTCCACAAAAGTTAACATGGCGGTCCAACGTTGATCTATGAGTAGATGAAGAGTATTAGTATCACATATAACTCAAGGAAAATAACAGATCCCTATTAACGGAATATACATACAGCCCCAACTAACCGTAATAAAAAACCGTAGAAAATCATAATTCGACATCTAATGACATCTTCATTACAGAGATCTCAATAAAACTACTTTAAACAGAAAAATTCCATTATTAAACATACCTGCACCAATCAATAAACAAGAAAAAAGGTTGACAACATGATTTCAGTTACAGGGCCGATAACTGAGAGATATCTCATAAAAGAGAATGAATCGCAAACCTTGCAGGGCCTCCCCTTGATGACGATGTATCCGTTCTTGCGGATCGTCCCAGCCTGCTGGGGATAAGTCTTGGACGCCCCGGCGTCGGCCTTAGACTCGAAGTGGTGCTCCTCGTCGGACATCGCTACGGGCGCTAAGAACTACATACAAATTAAAACAGAAAAAGAGAGGTGAAACTCAATTTAAGATCAAATTAATACACGAACGATGAATCGTTTGGAATCAACAGCATTGCAAAAGCAATTAGATCTAAAGATCCAATCATGCGAGCAGAAGAAGAAGAGAACGAGAGGAGATAGAATCCAAAAAATTGGTGCCGGCGGCTTCGCTTACCTGATGCGCTGATCGGCGGCAATCGATGTGGGCGAACGGGACGGTGGCGTGGAGGAAGAGACGGCGACTGGCAGCGGGAACGGGGTTAAATATCTGGACGTCTAGGGTTTTGATTAAGCTCACTCTAATCTTCGCATTCGCGTCCGGGATGATTTGGACCGTAAGATCGAGGAATTACACGTGGACGGAAGTGCGATCGAGCACCTCCTGGCGTTTGATGCACGCGGTAGGGGGACTTTTTTCCGCAAATATTATCGAATGATTAAAAGGTGGAAATTGGGATGTATTTTTTAAACTTACTATATTATATTATTAATGTTACCAAATTTGAAATTACCTCTCAATTTATTACAATATTCCCCATTTGTAATTATACATGACCATTTATTTGACGCCCCTAATGTTATTCTAATAAAAAGTATCATTTAGGTCACTTTTGGACGAACAATATCATTTGGAGAATAAGAAATTTTATTCAACAAAATATAATATTTATGTAACGTCTCGCCCAGCTGGAAAATAAAAAAAGAAAGAAAAATAAAAAGAGAAAAATTAGAAATCTAGAAAAAGAAAAGAGAAAAAGGACAAAAAGAAATTAAGTTTAAAATAAATCAAGAGATAAGAATGATAAAAATTTAACTTCTCAAAATCAGATCTCATCTCTCCTATAAGATAAGCATATGTAGAGCAACAGTTGAGGACGAGTAGAGGAAGAAGATGGAAAAGAAAAAGGAAAGAAGAGGAAAACATAGCAGTTTTTTAACATAAATTCGTAAGATATGAAATTAGAATAGATTCATCACAAAATCTTGATTTTAGGTTTGAAGCATGCTCTAGTTAATTTCAATGTATAGCAATATTATATGATGATGCTTAACGTCGACAATTGCTGAAAAGACGAACATAAAGTTCTTGTTTCCGTCACGTCATTTTTGCGTAACGAAATCCAGCTCGGTTAAGTCCACACCCAAATCGAGTTCGTCGAAACTTGGCCTGGATTCACCATCATCGAGAGTTCGGAACTCTGCAACCAAGATGAACCCGGTCCAGGTTGTTGTTAACCCGACCCTGGCTATTTCCATGACGAAGTCATGTCGGTCGCAACCTTCGCCCGAGCAATCAACCGAACTTACCCCGAGTTTAGTCATTATTTTTCGAGAACAATGTCCTACGAACTCGGCCAAGGTTCCGGCCATACTTGGCTCTGGTTCCGATAGAATGATGTTGATTTTATAATTTTTTGACACTTGATTCATGTGCTTAATTTTGATCTAAGTTATGATGATAATTACATTGTTTATGCCTCTGGATTACTAATGGTGATGTCCAACATGACCCTACGATGTTATAACTCTCCTTGTGATGATTTAATATATATGCAATCATATATTTGATTACACTAATCATTGTAAAGGCACCAAAAAGGGGGGTGAATTGGTGTTTAAATCAGAAATATTGATTTTACAAAAATCATCGCGAAAACGTAAAATCGATTCGTTAATGTTATATCAACACAATAGCAATCATATCACATACATAATAAAGTAAGGAGAAAAGGGAGAGAAAAGATAAACACGATATGCATGATGGTTTGTTAACGAGGTTCGGTCACACCTTAGCCTACGTCCCAGCTCCAACTTCTCAACCTCGAGATCATTAGAGATTCCACTAACACATTTCCTTCGTTTCAAATAGACAAGGAAGAAACCCTTTACAACTCTTGCCTTTTTCCTTTTCAAGAGGTAAGACACCTCTTTCACTCGTCTTTTTTTCGCTCAAGAGATAAGACACAATCACTTTTCACTCAGAGCTAAACAATTATTAAAATATTACTAGAACACTTCACAATTTTTTTTACAATTTAGAACCTTACACAAGAGTAAGAGAGAAAAAATGAAAAATTTGTAACTTAGAGTTCAAATAGACTTCTCAAATGTTTTTCCCACTTTTTCTTAGAAGTCTTATCATTCTCAAACCTTTGGATTCCCTTTTATAGCCTTTATAATTCCATTTAGCAATTGGGGCTTGTTTCCTAATTTTGAGGTAAAAAATATGATTATTATAGTACATTCTGCGCGCTTACTGATCGACTATACTGCACTATTTTAAACATAATATTTTGCACTATTATCCAAATGAGATGATTTTTTATTCTACGAAAAGCTAACAACATTATCTACAACTTTATTATTCATTATTCATCCAAAATCTAGTGAGATCATAGTCAAATATTGATTCAACATTCAGTATACAAAATTATCCATCTTAAATAAAATATTTTAAACCTTTATTTATTTTTATACATAAATTTTCATATCAGCATCCAAATGAAATGATATTTGATTATTTACAAAGATAAAAGAATTATCAATAAGTTTTGTATTTACACATTAATGTAAATCTCGTTGTAACATAATCAAATATTAATCGAAAGTTTAATGCATGAAATAACTCATTTCTATTTATTTTTTTTGGCATTTTAAATATAACTCTAATCTTTCGAGGGTTGTATCATTAAAACATAATTATATAAAGCATAAAAACTTTGCTTCAACAATCATTCTTATGAACCTTTATCTATTTATGACGACGATTATAACTATGCATATTTACTCTCCATAATATGATCTTGTACAACACAATAGCAATCATATCACATACATAATAAAGTAAGGAGAAAAGGGAGAGAAAAGATAAACACGATATGCATGGTGGTTTGTTAACGAGGTTCGGTCACACCTTAACCTACGTCTCAGCTCCAACTTCTCAACCTCGAGATCATTGGAGATTCCACTAACACATTTCCTTCGTTTCAAATAGACAAGGAAGAAATCCTTTACAACTCTTGCCTTTTTCCTTTTCAAGAGGTAAGACACCTCTTTCACTCGTCTTTTTTTCGCTCAAGAGATAAGACACAATCACTTTTCACTCAGAGCTAAACAATTATTAAAATATCACTAGAACACTTCACAATTTTTTTTACAATTTAGAACCTTACACAAGAGTAAGAGAGAAAAAATGAAAAATTTGTAACTTAGAGTTCAAATAGACTTCTCAAATGTTTTTCCCACTTTTTCTTAGAAGTCTTATCATTCTCAAACCTTTGGATTCCCTTTTATAGCCTTTATAATTCCATTTAGCAATTGGGGCTTGTTTCCTAATTTTGAGGTAAAAAATATGATTGTTATAGTACATTCTGCGCGCTTACTGATCGACTATACTGACCTATTTTAAACATAATATTTTGCACTATTATCCAAATGAGATGATTTTTTATTCTACGAAAAGCTAACAGCATTATCTACAACTTTATTATTCATTATTCATCCAAAACCTAGTGAGATCATAGTCAAATATTGATTCAACATTCAGTATACAAAATTATCCATCTTAAATAAAATATTTTAAACCTTTATTTATTTTTATACATAAATTTTCATATCAGCATCCAAATGAAATGATATTTGATTATTTACAAAGATAAAAGAATTATCAATAAGTTTTATATTTACACATTAATGTAAATCTCGTTGTAACATAAACAAATATTAATCGAAAGTTTAATGCATGAAATAACTCATTTCTATTTAATTGTTTTTGGCATTTTAAATATAACTCTAATCTTTCGAGATTTGTATCATTAAAACATAATTATATAAAGGATAAAAACTTTGCTTCAACAATCATATCTTATGAACCTTTATCTATTTATGACGACGATTATAACTATGCATATTTACTCTCCATAATATGATCTTGTAGTCTTGATCAAATCTTATATGATTATGATGATTAAGACTCTTGATTATTATGATCCTTTGATTCTTTCGTATGATGATCAAATCTTGATCATAATCGTCGTGCCTTAATAAGCATAAATTAAAAGTTGTAAGATAAAAAAACAAAACATATTAAATGGAGAGCTCTTATAATGATGGACTAGCGATAACCAGGTATAGACTGACTCCAGTCAGTTATGGACTGACTTTGATCAGTTATGGACTGACTACGGTTAATTATAGTGTGGCTTTGCCAGTTATGATGACGATGATAGATTGAGACGGGCCTTCCCATGAGTTGAAATACACCACACTATAAGTTAAATATGAATACTAAGATGATGAAGAAGAAAAATCATATTAGCAATGAAATCTCCTTATGATGATTATGGGCTCTTATAATCGTATTAGAAAAATCATATACCACTCTTATAATCGTCTTTCCATGATCTCATGATATTTTATTAATATGCTTTAAATGATTCACTGCATGATTATTTGTACTGTTCGTACAATGGTTTATCACGATTCTTTATATGGTGATGACCTCATAATCATGATGATCAATGTTTGCCATTTTATGATTATTTATTATGATCTATCTTGATCGTTGACCTTATGATTTCAAGAAGATGACACGTTGATTTATGAATTTCTTATGACCTTATTGATCTCCTATTCGTATGTCACGTTTCAAGATTTATTTTACTCATATGAAGATGATGCATATTTTCTTTGATGATTGTTGTCTAGTACCATGATTGTCTTTACTTTACTTTCATACTGAGTTACAAAACTCGTAGGGAGATTTCTCCCCTGCATTTTATTACGTGCACATTCAGATCTTAAGTATGAAGGTGGTTAATAGTGACAAATCGAGCTCGTGGTAATAGAAGATGGGTGTCCTAAAAATTTTTGTTTATGTTTTAGTTTTCATATCAGGATGATGCATTAGATGAGTTTTTTTTTCAGAACTCATATGATTATTTTTTCATTAGTCTTCCGCATATTTGTATCTTCTGCATATTATCACTTTTTCATGATGTCATTATTTTGCATATGATGTTATTCTTAGTTGACCAGTCAACTGTCAAAATCTTCTTTTTGGTCAATATGTTGTACACGAAGAACGGCCGCATTGACCCTCGAAGCATATTCTGCCACATAGTGAAGTGCGATTTGGAGGCGTTATACTTATTGTGTCCTTTGTTTGGTTTAACAAGAATAGATTTTAAATTATTTTATTTTAAAATAAAAATATTTTATTATAAAATACTTGACATTTAATAATAATTAGTATTATTATAAAAATAATAATATAATAACATATTGTTAAATTATAAAAATAAAAGAAATGTAAAAAGATGAAATCTATGAATAAACAACCATTCCATAGTTTTGATGGAATAAAAATTGATGTATCGTGAAATAAAATGATGGTATCACGATTTTCTAGATGATTTCTTCAAAATTGAGTGTTGACCAACTTAACCCTATTTTTCATCAAAATCGAGTGTTGACCGACTTAACTCTATTATGCTACATATTTGACGATATTCACCTGAATAAACGTTTATTCATCACTTTATTCTCCAATCAAACACGGCCTTAGGGATTTCGAAGAATAAATGTTATTATGTGAATATTCTCAAACATCATCAATAATAAGAATATATCGATCAAATTTCATTTTTAATAAAACCGCGTTAAGATCTAAGCTTTAAATTGCATTAATTTTAAGCCACCAATATACGCGTGTTAATTTCTAATATCATTCATATCATATATAATTAATTCATGATAAATAATTTATTATTTTTAATTCAAATTATGAATTATTTCCCGTATTTAGTCTATTTTCATAAATTAAAATACTTCGATCAATTGTACTCATAAGTAATCAAATAGTAGTTTTATTAATTTTCTTCTTTTATGTTGAAGAACTATGCGAAAAATATACTTTTCATTTATTCTCTTCATAAATTAATTAATTTTTAAATATGATTAGTAGCATCTCAAAGAGTTAAAAAGAAATTTTTTTATATAATTTCATTTTCATTTATTCCATTATAATTTTCTTTTTGGGACCGATGATTGATAAGGATGGGCATGAGAATGTAACGGCCATGGGGATATAACAATTGACAGTATGATTAAAAATCTTGTCAAATGATAAAAGCATTTAACTTTGCCACAACCTGTTTATGTTCGAGTTAATTTGGGGATGCTAGTAGATCCATCATTTTGATCAAGAGAGTTGTAATTTTGGGTGATTTGATGGATGCTTCTAGTTTCGGAATTAATTTTTAAAATCATCATTTTAATGAGAAAAATATCCATCTACTTTCCACTCTTAATTTTATATTCGAATGGGTATAAAAAAATTATTTCATTCTATGTTAAAACATCGCTTTCACCCGAAGCAAACTTTTCTATGAAAAAAAAAACTTTACTTTAAATAAACACCTGCGCTATGAACAAGGGCGGATCCACTCGGGGGCTTGGGCGCCTTGACCTCCTATTTTTTAAACTTTTTATTCTTTTGGAAACTTGATATATAAATTTAGGAATTATAACTTAGTTTGGCCTCCTATAATATATTTTATGAGGGATATATTTTGTTCAAAAAACATTATACTTAATCTAAATACAATAATTCCTGTTGTATAGGTAAAAGTAATTCATGTCGGATGGTTTTCTTTTATCAAAAAATTATAATATGGTTTTTTAAAATATGAAAAGACAATATTAAAGTATTCTAGGAAGAAAAAAAAATAACGTACATGATCTTTAGTGCTATAAAAGTTAAATAAAATTGAATTTAAAAAATTCCGGAGAAATTATATTTATTTTTTATTTATGTGTTTTGAACACGCAATTATTTCATATTTTGCTATATCACATACTTTATTTTCAAAATATAATTTTTATTATTTCTCCACATTCATATGTAATATGCATTCATTTTGATTATTTTCCAAATAGAAATCTCGGCAGACAACACATGTTGGCATACAGTATATATTCCCACTTACGCACCACATATGAGCATATAGGTGTATACCCTCACCCGGACACTTAGACGAATTCTGAAGAAGACAATATAGTTCAAGAAGACAATATGTCCAAAGCAACAAACAACTTGAGGAAGACACATTTTTACGTTAGTATGACATATTCTCTTGCACTACACTTTATAGACAAATGAAGACAAAATAGTAGTTAAAAAAATTCATAAAGAAAGAGGCAGCCAAACAAGGATTACAAGCACATCCCTTTGGCTCAAAGAATGAGCACAAGAAGACAAGAAAATAGTTAGATAAATGGATTGGTCACTACAAGAAAATGGGCGCTTAGCGACGCAAGGTAGCGCCGCCAACATCCGTGACACTATATAGACGTCACTAGCACCTATATAGCGTCTACTTCGCGTCACGAGAATCAGACGCTACTTGCCTCACGATAGCGTTTTCTTAGCTATTCAGTGAATTGACGTTAATCCTAGCATAATCGAGACGCTACGTAGACGCTATTACTTCGCCTCACGAATCGCAAATGCGCGGCAGCACCTAGCGTCGTTCTGGTGTTGACGCCTTTAGACGCGACACTAGCGCCGCCGGACTGGAGACTCTAAAGCGACGCTATATGGCGTCTCAAAGAAGGGAGACGCTATTGAGACACTATTGTGTTACTCATAACTTACCTACATTTATATCGCTATTTGTTTTATATTTAAACACTATATATTATATATACTATATGTCAATCAATAAATTCATTAAATATTATATTAGTATTAATTACATGATTATCAACATATATATGTATTAATTACATGATTATATATATATATATATATACATAGATATATATATATATATATATATATATGTATTTTTACATGATAAGAGTGTTCCTAAATATATAATTTGTTACCTATATTATTTATGTTATCTATACATATAATATATATAATATCTTAATTATGCATATATTATTATATATTTAATCATGAGATTACGATGGTTGATTAAGTGAGTGATATTTTAGCGACACAGAAAACACTCAATAGCGTCTACCTAACGTCTAACGAGAGCTGCAACTTGTGTTGACGCTATGGTGACACTATTGGCATCTCTCTAGCGTCACAAGTTTGAGACGCGAAGGAGTTTTAGACGCTAGTTCGACGCTATGGTGTCGCTAAATGAATCTGGCAACTCAATGGCATCTGTATTGCGCCTCCTAAGCCGACTTTTTACCCCTCGCTCAATCGGGCACATATAGACATATAAATACGCGTATATGTAAGTGCATATATACATATTATTATAACTTAATCTGACACATATAAACAAATACACATATATTCAATTCGAATACGTATACATATACACGTTATCTATATATATATGACTCGCACATGTATAGACATATACATACACATATATATTTATAATACATATAGATAAACACATTGTTGCAACTTAATCTCTCACACGTAGACATATATATACATACGCATATATTACATATGTATATATACACACACACAATTGTGTTATATACACATATACATACATATTTATAATTTTGTATACATACATGATAGATTGTCGGAAGGAAATAAAATAATTGGAACGGAGCACAATGCGATGAGACGTTACATTGATAAATAAAATTTCATACATACTAAAAAATTTTGAAAAAAACATTTAATGAACGTCGCAATCTTGAGACGCTAAATCGTTGAGACGCCCCGACGACGCTATAGTGTCGCTACATTATCTTAGCGACACATTAGCTTCTTTATAGCGCCGCGTTAGTCAAATTTTGACAGTGTCGGCGCCTATATGGCGTCTACGTAGCGTCGCGTTAATTGGCGACGCTAAAAATGACTTAAATCCCTAACCCCTCTTCTTAGTTTTCACTTTTACTGTTTACCTTCGTTTCATCCCGCCCGCCCGACGCGCCCTGACCTCCGACGCCCTCCACTGCCACCTCCGCCCTTCGCCCGACGTCCGAAGCCCGACGATCGCCCTCCACCGCCGGCGCCGCCTTTCGCCTCCGCCGCCCTCCGCATTCGACCGCCGCCCTTTGCCTCCTCCTCCTCCTCCTCCTCCTCCTCCCTCCCCGACGCCCGCCCTCCACCGTCGCCGCCGCCCTTCGCATTCGATCGCCGCCCTTCGCCTACTCCTCCTCCTCCCTCCTCGACGCCCGCCCTTCACTGCCGCTGCTGCCCTCCGCATTCGATTGCCGCCCTCCGCATTCGATCGCCGCCCTCCGCATTCGACTGTCGCCCTTCGCCTCCTCCTCCTCCCTCTGCCTCGTCCGCCCTCCACCGCCATTGCCGCCCTCCTCATTCGATCGCCGCCCTTCGCCTCCTCCTCCTCCCTCCGCCTCGTCAGCCCTCCACCGCCACTGCCGCCCTACTCATTCGACCGCCGCCCATCGCCTCCTCCTCCTCCTCCTTCCACCTCGTCCGCCCTCCACCGCCACCACCGCCCTACTCATTCGACCGCCACCCTTCACCTCCTCCTCCACCGGCACCTCCTCCTCCTCCTTCCTCTGCCTTCACTGCCCTCCATCGCTGCCGCAGGGTACCTCCGTCGCCGCCTCGTCCGCCCTCCGCCTCCACCGCTGCCTTTCGCGTCCACCGCCGCCTCGTCTGCCCTCCGCCACGTCCTCCCTCCACCGCTGCCGACGTCCGCCTCCACCGCCACTGCCCTCTGCCTCCACCGTCATCAAGACTTCAGTCATACGATCCATTCGTATTGGCGGAACAAGCACAACAAGTGTAATACATTATGTATCCATCGAAAAGAACCAATGATGAATGGTGGGCGTCATGCAAGGTTAGGAGTAGATTATTCTTAGCAGAAACAATGGTAGATGGCAATGAAACATCATCCGTACACAACGATGTGCCCATGGACGATTACTATCAATAAGATAGAGTGAATGAGACGATTAATGTGGCCGATGGAGTTGAGAATTTTCAATTGGTCGATGACACTGAGCCAATGGAAGAGTTCAATTCAAATGACCTCTTGGATGTGAACTTCGATAATTTCATTGATGATGACTCGAACCAAGATTATAGCGACGATGATGAAGATGAATCAGAATACGAAACAAATCAATGAATCCCATAGTTATTCTAATGACATAAGTTTTTTACTTTTTTTTAAGTTATATATGGTTACCGATAATAAGAGAAGTTTCTTTCTTTTTTTTTCAGTCATGATTACTAGGGGTCGAGCATCTAGGTCATCTCGCTCTTCCAGGCGTTCACTCCAGATGAGTCAGCCATCACAACCACCAGGTAATATATTTATTGTGAGCTGCTTATTTATAGTTGATTATAATAGTTAAATTCCTTTTTTTTAATAATATTAGTTTCTTCGCTGCCGTCGGGGCACGTAGCCGGATCGTCACATAGTACGCATCCATTGGTGGGTCTGCTCAGCGTATCACTCCAAGTACGTGACACATTGTAGGCAATAGATAGTAGGAGATAGAATTTTTTAAATAGTTTGCTTTTGTGACAGTTGCTCCACCGTCGACGGGGAACATAGTCGGTACATCTCGATCGCACGACGACGATCGTCATGTCACATCAGGTTATTTTTTGTATATTACTTAATTTTTTGTAGGAGTCAAATTTTATGTATTTTCTTATGATGGCAGTTGCTACCCCACCGCCACCGTCGAGAATACCAGACTCTTCACCACAATCTAGCGTTAGCGAGCGACATCTTATGCTAGGTGATATATTTATTGTTATTGAAATTTCTCAATTAATTATATTAATTATTTTTTAATAATGTCAGTTGCTACGCCGCCAATAGCACAAACACCTGACTCAATTCATTCAGACGAGCGGACTGCTACTGATCATGCGGTACACATCAATCGAGGTGAGAATATTACTGTACATCTATCAATTATCACAATTTTAATTTGATATGGCACTAATGATTTATTATGTATTAGGGCCCGTAGCTGATGTCGGACCTTCACAACCTACCCCCAGCTTTACCGGATGATGATTCTTCTTCGAGTGATGAAGAGGGGTTACACGATAATGGGAGTGGTCACTGTGAATAATATTGCTCGACCGTAAGTTAAATAAGTTGTACAAATTTTGTTATAGTTTTGATTATCATTGAAAACTAATTCTTCTTTGTAATTGGCAGGACCACTTTCATACTCGCTAGTACCGTGCGGGATGTCAGTGCTCTCGTTCTTTCCCACTTGCCGGAAGGGGCATGATCCTGGAAAGATGTCCCAATTCAAGCGCGAGATGACATCTTTCGAGCCTTTATGGTACGATCTTCTATTTGAATTATATAATTCGATTTATATTTATTTTAAAATTACTAAGTTTTAGCGTTCTATTTGTAGGAGGCAAATCAGTTTCATCCGGATCTTAATTTAGGGATGATCCGAAGAGCTTTTGAGGAGGTCGCTGCGAAACGCCTCCGAAATCGATTATACAAGTTTCGCAAGATCGTCACGTCCGCCGGCCTCACTTTGGAGCAGGACATACAAAGATGCCCAAGACTTATTAGGCACTCAGTTTGGGAGTTCCTCTGTAGGAAGTGGTAAGTATGTATACTTTTACATTATTTTTATGAAAATTATAGTTTTTTGAAAGTGTAAGTATTTGATGTTCACAAAGGACGGATGAACGATGGCAAAGAAAGTCGGAAAAAGCAAGAGTTAATCGTCTTTCGAAGCCCGAGGCCCACATCCACACAGGGGGATCGATGCGATTTGATGAGCATCGACGGCGCATGATAATTTGCATATAAATTCAATTTATTAAACTTTTGACTTATACTTATGTTATCAAATTTGAATCTTTATTGTAGGAGGAAAAAGAAAACGGTCCCGTAGACTTTCGTGTGGTCTATGAGGCCACACATAAGAGCCAGAAGACAAACGACTTAGTCACGCCCATTGCTCGTAGGCTTTTGGTAAGTCTCATGATATGATCATTTGGTTGTTGTCGTTAGTGCACTATTTTTTAAATACATAATGTTTAAATTTTATAAGATGAGTATAATGCGAAAATGATTGAAAAGTATGGAGATGATCCGAGTACTCACCAGGTAATGTTTCTTCGTTGGTTTAGTCATATTTTTAATTTATGTGTTTCTTGATATATAATTTATATATTATATGATTGTATGATTTTTCTATTTCGTAGAGGACCCTGCTGCTTGGGAGGAGGTGGCCGGCACGACACGAGGGGATACTTGCATAGCCTCGGCACAGCCGCACAGATAACTAGGAGGATCGGAGGATCTGCAGGAGGTGCATCTGCTCCGAGCTCATCCGCTGCACCTGATATGACGCAGCTACCACAACAGCTATCACAGTAGTTATCGGCGTAGATATCGCAGCAGGAGTCACAACAGTTGTCGCAGAAGTTGGCTCCTCTATTGCAGGCGATTCAGGGATTGATCCCGATGCAGAATCCATCCTCGCGAGGCCATGGACCGAGCACGCCTGGGTTAAACGTGCGAAATGATAACAATAACTCCCAAACCTATGATAGAAAATAAACTATGCATTTGTTACTTATAGACCTACACATACATATAGTTTGTTAGTTCGGTTTAGATAGTTTTCATATTCTTATGTTATATATTATGTCTGTGATGATTTTATATTGTCTGTGATGGTTTTATATTGCCTGTGATGAATATCAATGCATTTTGAGATGCATTATAAATTGTATGGTGTGGGAAGAGAAAAAATGAGACTCGGACGGGTAAAAAAAATGTGCAAGTAGCGACTCCATAGCGTTTCATTGGTGTCTCAACACATGTCGACGCTGATTTTAATATATCGCACTTAGCGCCATCTTAGCGTCTCATTGGCGACGCGTGCACGATCATATTTGTGTCAATTTAGCGCCTTCCTAGCGCCTACTGTAGCGACATGTGGGCGTCGAAATAGAGCCTCACATCTAGCGCCCCTTGCGCGTTGACTTAGCGACACGATCCTGCTTCGCACATCCGCAAACATCGCGTCTTAATAACGTCGATATAGCGTCAACAGGTGGCACTAGTTGCGTCTCATTTTCTTTGACTCTAGTGTGACGCCACTAGCCACCGATTTTCAGCGTCTCAATTTTGCGATGCTAGTTGGACGCTAAAGAGACGTAATAGCGCCTCTCTAGCATCGCCAATCTTTAGTCGCTAATCGCTAATTTTCTTGTAGTGGGTGGTACAAACTTCTTAGAGTATAAATGAGCAAGGAGCCTGCTCAAGAGAGGAGTTTCGAATCGTCCCAATCTTCTAACCTTTCGTTTCCAAACACACTGCAGTAGGAAGCTAAAGACGAAGCTGCCTCTCTTCTCCTTCTCTTTTATTTTCATTTTCTTGTTTTCTTTATTTGTAGTTAAACAACCAGCTCGGATTGGAGATTATGTTTATGTTTCTGAACTTATCTTTTTAAGCTTATGAAATGCAACTGTTTATTATATTTTGTCTCATCATTACTGTTTTATTGTTTCATTGTTGTTGACATTTTCGTAATGAAGTTTTGATTACCAAACTTGTTTTCTCGACTGTCCACACATTGTGCCTTGGTCCGATAGGGTATTTATCTTCTCTAACTCAAGTTTCAAATCCGAGAGGTGAGGAGTTTGTTGGATTTCTTCAACAAGGCATAATGTCGTCTAGTTCTTTGTGAATCCATTTCTTGTTTCATTTAGCCCCCTAGGTTTAGTTTGGATGGCCTTTGGTAAAGGTGATTCTCGTCGAGAGGGTATTCACAGTCCCTAGGCATAAAAGCCGAGATGTTGGACTAGTGGTATGATATGCTTAGGAATCATCGTTCGTCAAGATTCAGTTGAGGGTGATGCACTCATGTTCTCTCCCGATTTCTGATTACAAGATATGATATTATGTTTTGGGGACTTCGACCATTCATTTCGATGTCAACATCTTCTGCTTTAGAGGGTAATCTATTCATTAGTCGATGCATGCATGCTGAGAGGTTGGGCAATGACTGAGTTGTGTTTAAGGGGATGTCAGTGATCAATTCCATGTGAGATCGAGAGGTGGACTTAGAGTACCTAAGGTCATCCATTCTGTTGAAGTTCTTCCTTCCTCCGAACTATTGTTGTTATTTATAGTGTCGGACTCTTTTCCGAGAGGGTAATCTATTTCTCAATTGTCGTATGCATACCGAGTGGTGGGATGATGCCGAGTTATTTCTAAAGAGTCACCAAAAACTAGTGGCAAGTAGGGACGGATAGGGATGATAGGTCTGTCCGAAGTTTTCTTTACCTTCTTTCTCGAATTGAACTTAAGAAGAATCATCTAAGAGGGATTATCAATTGTCAGCATTCAGTATAGGCCGAGAGGCCAATTGAGTTTTGACTTATGTATCAAGATTTCTCTAAATCCAAAGGTAGCTTCTGATGCAAAAATTGATAACAGTAAAGCTAGCAAGTGCACTAGTCGGTCAAGTAATAAAGTGAAAAGTATAATTTGTCGATCTCACGAGGGACTAATTTACTTATATATCAAATTTTAGAGGTTAATAGGAGACAACATAAAGTTTTGGGTAATAGATGTGAAAAAGTAAAATTGCAGAAAGAAAACTAAAACTAAATTAAACTACTGATGTATAGGTCCTTAGGATGATAAGTTACAAAATAGAAAAACTAATAGCACTTGAAAATATTAAGTTCGTTTCAATTAACGGATTAGAACCTGCTCCAAGTTTTGATCTCCTACTATAATAGATCAAACTATCTCAAACTCACATTTAAAACAATTACTCCATCTAGGATTATAACCAAGTTAAATAGAGATTGAGATCCATTAAACTGTAAATTCTAAACTATTAATACTCATATGATGGTAATATTTAATAGATTGCATAACACGCTTCCCATCTAAGATCCTACGAGTTGTATTATGTAATGCTTCGACATAATAATTTTAAATCAATTTCACAGACATCATCCAAATATAATTAACTATTTCCACAGGGATAATAGCCAACTAAGAAAGACAATTAGTCTATGCAAAGCATTAATAACATCATGTATAATCAAAGAAATTGAACTTCAATTAATTTAAAAGTGAATATCTAGTAGTTTGCCTTTAACAATAGAACTATTACAAATCATCTAACCAAGAAACTAAGAACTATATGTACGATCCCAAGGCACTAAGAGGTGGGTGGGAGGGGTGAATTAGTGTTTAAAATTTGAAAATATCGATTTCACAAAGTATGTCGCGAAAGTTTAAAATCGATTCGTCAATAATCTAAATCAATGCAATAACAATCAAATCATATCACATGCATAATAATATGAGAAGGAGAGAGAAAAAAAATCAAATACAAGAACACGAAGTGATTTGTTGATAAGGTTCGGCCACACCTTGACATACGTCATCGTTTCGACTTCTCGACCTCAAGACCGTCGAATAATCACCATTCCTTCGTTCCAAATGGGGCAAGGAAGAAACCCTTTACACAAAACCACATTTTCTTCGCTTTGAGAGGTAAGGCACACTTTTCCTCCCAAGAAGCTTATATTTTCTCTAACTTGAGAGGTAAGATAGAACATCTTCTATACATGGGCTCACACTCAATTTTTTAATGAAAGGTTTCTCTCTTTTATAACATGAAACTCACAAGAAAAAGAAGAGATGATTCGACAGTAACTTCAAGAAACTAATTTCCCTTTGATGCTTGATGTTTCCCGTAAGTGCTTGATGAATTTTGAACCCTTTGATTTTCTTTTATAGGCATCTTTGAATGATATGCCCGTTGCTCTTTGATTTGACCAAAATGTAGTCGTTATTATTTATTTCAATCGGAGACCGATCGACCGCATTGATGGATCAATCAATCGGTCTATGTGACTGCTGTGCGATTTCCTCAGTGACAACGCCTGATCGATCGACCGGTGTGTCGATCGATGTAATCTCGTCATTTTGAATTTTAGCCGTTGAGCTGATCGATCGACCGGTGCGATGATCGAATTGTCGATCGGTGTAGTCTCGACATTGAGTTTTGACAATCTGTGCATTTATTGGTCGATCGGTGCCTCGATCGGCTTTCACCTTTTCGATAGGCAGGTTGACCGTCTGCATTATTTGGAGCATAAATTTATGTATGGTTATCCAAATATAAATAATAGAATTCTCTACAACTTTGATATTCATTATTCATTCAAAAACTAATGAGATCATAGTTAAATATTCAGTCAAAGTTCAGTGCATATAACTCTGATCTTTCGAGATTTGTATCATTTAAATATAATTATATAGAGCATTAAAACTTTGCTCCAACAATCTCCTTTTTTTTATGAAGACAAATCAAGAAATATGAAAAATATATACGTTGCAAAAAAAATTGAAAAATAATTTTTACTCCCCCATAAAATTGAGCATTCCTTGTGATAATAGATATGCATAAGGTACTTTCCCTTATATTCATATCATATTTCTCTTACACTTCTTCCTCTTTTGTTTCATCAAAAAGTAATTTGCATAGGAAGCATATAAGAAATAATATGTAACTCCCCGTTAATTTACTCTCCCCTTTTTGTCATATAAGAAACATGTAAAATATTACATCATAAGGAGTTAGGTCATACATAATATATGCGATATACAAAAAATAACTCCCCCTATCACTTTATCAATTTTATTTCTATGTCCCTTCCTTTTTTTCAAAGAAATAATCATTTTAGAACGAGAAATCAAAACTTTGTTTTCCTAATATGAAGATTTTAAACTTAAACTCAAGAGTCTTGATAATAAAGTAATTCTACAACTATGTAGGTGCATACACATGGAGAATGTTTAAAAATTTATTTGTAAATGATACTTTTATCATGACTTTCGTGCCTTAACATTTTCAATTCAACTTGTCCTTTGTTTTACATGTGAGACACATCTAAAAAATAATTATTTAACTTTTGATACTCAAACTTCTTTGGATTAATTTTGTTAGTCAAGATTTCTTTTAGAACACATATCATTACATGTTGAAATGGTTTTTCTACTTTGCATTGATATGCATAATGACCATGAAATCCATATGCATAATAAGTAATATGTGAATTTTTTAATGATTTATCATAAGGATGTTTAGAATAATAATTTTCATGTCTAAAGTATTTCCCAGAATTACTTTTCTTTGCATAAGAACTGGCCTTATCATTATTTTGTGATTTTTTCAAAAAAATATTTTCCTTCTATAGTTTTTCTAAAGAACATGCCAACTTTACAATTTTACATGCATGCATAATTTCCAAATGATCGACTTCATTTTTCAAGTTTTCATTTTCCATAAAATATGCATCATTTTCTTCTTTTAATTTTTCAAACTCATGTAGTAAATTTTCATTTTGCTCTTTAAGTGCAAGATACCTTTTTATAAGAGAGGAAAATTCTTTGTGCATATTAAAGAAAATGTCTTCTTCAAAAGAGCTTGATGAGTCATCATTTGAATTTGAAGAGTTAGAAGTTACCTCACCATTTTTTTAAAGAAAAATATTTCATCTATTAATTAGTAAACCAGAATTGTCCTAATACAAAATATTGGAGAAATCCTCCGAATTGGATCAACCTCCCAAAAATGATCATGGTTTGAAGTACAACCAAAATTAGCCAAAAAATCTACTGCCCGGTTTCTCGGTAGCAGTAAGGAGTCAAAAAATAAAACCCTATAGTGTGGCCTTGATATCAGCAATGATAGTCCTAATACGCCATAGGACACCACAGGTACCATTCACAATTTGTGCCAAATTAGTCGAATCAGATTTGATAATACTGCTGTGAAGTTCGACCGGAGACATCTTCTAATTCCAATAAGTACACCCCAAGCTTCAAGCTCTAAAACTAAATCAGCATGACGCCTGACAACACCTACAAAAGCAAAATGACTAGTATAAGTTCGAATAGTGAATCCTGCTCCCCCTCTGGACCGACCCTAAGAAAGGAACCATCTGCGTTAAGCTTAACTCAGAAATCCGAGGGGGGCTCCCACCGGACCCAAATAGGGTCTTAGGGGGTCATTGCCTCAAGTGTGTGGATTCTGACGTAATTGTTGTACTGTGCAAGGACCCTCTCCCATATGACCTATTGGGTTGCTCGAATGGAGCGAAAATGTGCATCATTCTGACATTGCCAAAAGTCCCCCAAAAGTAAAAGATAGCAAAGAGAGAAGGTGAGATCTATCGAACTGGTCAAAAGCCATGCCTTCATTAAGCCATGTGCCCTCAGGCCAGGTATGCAAAAAAAAAATCAAATCTTACAAGTCATTTCTCTTGAATAAGATTCCAAAACTGTATAGAAAAAGCAAAAGATATAAATAAATAAGTTATTGTTTCCAGAGCAGAGCCACAAAGAACACAAGTAGAATTTAAATTAGGAGTAAAACGAGTTATAAAGTCAAGAGTTGAGATTTTTTTATGTAAAAGCTTCCAAAAAAAGTCTGGATCTTTGGCATAGTTGGAATCCCCCACATTTTTGTCCAGATGAGCCATCCATTAGTAGGCGTCGGCAAGGGCTTTTGGCAGAGATAACGATATACAGATTTAATGTTGCGAATAGAACACCGAGAATCGATGAATAATCAAAACAACGAAAGAAAGAGAATATGAACATAGAGATTTAACGTAGTAAAACTCTCTTGATCAATGTGAACAAGAGAGAAACATCCACGGGCAAAGAAGGCCGCCGCCAGAAATTTTCACTATGAGCCAAAAGAAAATATACATCATATAAAATCCTAACCCTAACGGCCCAAGCTCTCCGCTTCCGTCACAGATTCTCATTTTTCCTCCTTTTTCATTTTTTTTCCTTTCATAATTTTGGGTACAGGGTACATAATTCAAGGCACATCAATAAATCTTCACCTTGACTTTAATTTCACAAAACTCTCAAAAAATAAAATGCTCAACATGCTCTCCTTTGCCGAATGGTCCACGAGGGCTTAGTTTGATCTTTGCGTAACGCCTGCCAAGTCTCAACAATAATCGAACTTGGCAACAGATAAGTTATTTGTCATCATATCTGCTGGATTGTCATGTGTGCCAATCTTCTGAACTTGAACATCTTGTTTTTCCACAATATCTCGAACAAAATGATATCTCACATCTATATGTTTTGTTCTTTGATGATGTATTTGATCTTTTGTAAGATGTATTGCACTCTGACTATCACAATATATGACAATAGCTTCCTCTTTCATAGTGAGCTCTCCAACTAATCCTCTCAACCAGATATCTTCTTTCATAGCTTCAGTGATGACCATGTATTCTACTTCAGTAGTGGATAATGCTACTGTATCCTGCAAAATAGTTTTCCAACTCACAGCACAATCAGTAATACTAAAGACATAACCAGTTAGTGACCTTCTTCTATCAAGATCTCCTGCAAAATCTGAATCAACATAGCCAACCAGTCCAGCTAAATTTCTACCAAATTCCAAGCATACATCAGAAGTACCTCTTAAATATCTCAGTATCTACTTAACAGCTTCCCAGTGCTTCTTTCCTGGATTAGACATATATCTACTAACAACACTGACAGCATGAGATATATCTGGACGAGTGCAAACCATTGCATACGTAATGCAACCAACTGCAATACA
This sequence comes from Pontederia crassipes, assembly GCA_030549335.1. NCBI lineage: Eukaryota > Viridiplantae > Streptophyta > Magnoliopsida > Commelinales > Pontederiaceae > Pontederia > Pontederia crassipes. Next base: position 23,137,029 of record CM060183.1, read on the forward strand.
ATAAGGAACTTTTGACATATACCTTTTGTCTTCATCAGATTGAGGTGAACATGAAGCTGAGAGTTTAAAGTGTGCTGCAATCGGTGTACTGACAACCTTAACATTCTGCATTCCAAAACGCTCCAAGACTTTTTCAATATATTTCTGCTGCGGCAGAAATAATCTTCCTGAACTTCTATCTCTAGAAATTTTCATTCCCAAAATTTTCTTTGCTGCTCCAAGATCCTTCATCTTAAATTCAGAACTTAATTTATTTTGCAAAATATTAATTTCAGATATATATTTCGCTACAATTAATATATCATCAACATAAAGCAACAAATAGATGAATGAACTATCGGCAAGTTGATTCAAATAAACACAACTATCATATTTGCTTCTAGCAAATCCAATACTCAACATGAATGAATCAAACATTTTATACCACTGTCGAGGGGATTGTTTAAGTCCATACAAGGACTTTTTCAGATGGCAAACTTGATCTTCTCTACCTTCAACATGAAAACCCTCTGACTGCTCCATATATATCTTCTTCTAGATCGCCATGTAAGAATACAGTCTTAACATCTAGTTGCTCAAGTTCAAGATTCTGCAAAGCAACAATAGCAAGCAAAGTACGAATAGAAGTATGTTTCACAACTGGAGAGAACACATCATGAAAATCAACACCCTCTACTTGACTGTACCCTTTTGCCACCAATCTTGCTTTGTACTTTGTCTCTTCATTATTGATTCATTCTTTTTTCTTGAACACCCATTTGCAGCCAATAATCTTCTTATTCACGAGTTATTTTACAAGATCCCAAGTGCCATTCTTCTGTAGAGATTACATCTCCTCATGCATTGCTATTAACCACTTATTACAATTAGGACTTCGAATAGCTTCAAAATAGGAGGAATGCTCAGGTAACTCAATATTTTCAGCAATACTTAATGCATAAGGAACCAGTTCTTCAAATCCGAGCCTTTGAGGTGCTTTTATTTCTCTCCTCGATCTATCACGAGCTAACATGTATTGCTGCTGAACTTGAGATGATGTATGAACTTCAGAAGCATCAGGAGTATCATTCTTTTATCAGAAGAATTTGACAGTTCTAACTTCACCTTCTCCAAAATTTTCTGCTTTTCTGTATTACCAATAATAGACAAATCTTTTCTCGAGTGAAGCATCACAAATTCATCAAAAGTAACATATCTATTGATAATAAATTTCTTGATTTCAGGACACCATAATCTATAACCTTTAACACCAGATTTATAACCAAGAAATATGCACTTCCTAGCTCTAGGTTCAAGCTTTGCATTATTAATATGTGCATATGCAGGACAACCGAAAACTCTTAAATGTGAGTAATTAGAAGAATTATTTGACCACACTTTTTCAGAAATTTTTAAGTCTAAGGATCGGTGAGGAGACCGATTCACTAAGTGACATGCCAGGTTAACAGCCTCTGCCCAAAACTCCTTGCCAAGTCCTGCATTTGACAGCATACATCGTGCTCTTTCTAGTAGAGTTCTGTTCATTCTTTCTGTGACTCCATTCTATTGTGGAGTTCTCACAATTGTGTGATGCCTTGTAATACATTCTTTGTCATAGAATTCATTGAACTTAGGATTACAGAATTCTAGTCAATTATTAGTCCTCAGTCTCTTCACAACTTTTCCAGATTGCTTCTCTAGCAAAGTCTTCCATGACTTGAATGTTTTGAATACATCATCTTTATGCTTTAGAAAATAGACCCAAACTTTTCTAGAGAAATCATCAATAAATGTCAGCAAATACTTATTTTCTCCTTTCGAAGGAACTCTAGAAGGACCCCATAAATCTGAATGGATGCAATTAGGGTTCCCTTCGTCTTATGAATGGCTGAGCCGAAACTAACTCTCTTCTGCTTTCCGAAGATACAATGCTCACACAACTCTAACTTTCCAACTTTTGCACCAGGAAGAAGACCTCTGTTACTGAGAACTTGCATGCCCTTCTCACTCATATGGCCCAAAAATATGTGCCATAACTTTGTGCAATCTTCCTCTGAGGTAGATGAGACTGCTGTTGAACCTATCACCGTCGAACCTTGGAGAACATACAAACTATCGATTTTGAAGCCTTTCATCAACACAAGAGAACCACGGGAAATTTTCATTCCATTAGACTCAAAACAACTTTGCAACCATTTGAGTCTAAGACACCAAGAGAGATAAGATTCTTCTTCAGATCAGGAATATGTCTGACTTCTGATTCTGTCCTAATAATCCCATCATGCATCTTAATCTGGATGAACCCAATACCAACAGTCTTACAGACAGCATTGTTGCCCATAAGAACGACTCCACCTTCAACAGATTTATACGTGGAGAACCAATCTCGATTGGGACACATATGGTATGAGCATCCAGAATCGAGAATCCATTCACTTGATGATCTGGATTTGTTTGATGCCGTTACCAACAGAACATCTTCATTTTCACTTTCTACTACACCGACATCTGCAACTTCAGCCTTCTGACTTCCCTTCTCGTTGCCATCGTTAATCCTTTTATACTTATTCTGTAATTTGTAACACTCTGCTTTGATATGACCCTTCTTCTTACAATAATTACAGACTTTATCTCTGTTCTTCGACTTGGATATGGATCTATCTTGATTTTAATTTCTCGTCTGATGCCTGCCTCTTGCGATCAGACCTGAGGCTTGATCATCATATTTGCTGCTTGATCCCAATTCATTATCCAACTTTTCTTTGCTCAGCAGTCTATCCTTAACATCTTCAAACGTGAGTTTGTCCCTACCGTAGATCATCGCCTCCTTAAAGGTTTTATATGAAGATGGCAGAGAACAAAGAAGTAATAGGGCCTGATCTTCATCATCAACATTTGCATCTACGTTCTTCAAATGATTAGGGCAATGAACTCACTAATATGTGATTTGATCGACGTACCTTCGGCCATACGAAAGGTGTACAGCCGCTGCTTCAACACAAGTCGATTCGCTAGGGTTTTCGTCAGATACAGAGTTTCCAACTTCGTCCAAAGATCGGTCGTCGTCTTCTCTGCGAGAACTTCCTGAAGAACATCGTTCGTCAGGCACAACTGAATCGCAGACATGGCCTTCTCGTCGAGATCCTCCATGGCGTCAGGCTTTTGACCCGACAGCGCCTTCTTCAACCCATTCTGAACCAGGATGGCATGCATCCGAACCTGCCACAAACTAAAATTTGTGTTCCCGTCGAACTTCTCGATGTCGAACTTCGTTGTAGTCATCTTCGCGGAAAGAAACTCGGCTATGATACCTATTTGTTGCGAAGAGAACACCGAGGATCGATGAATAATCAAAACAACGAAAGAAAGAGAAGATGAACACAGAGATTTAACGTGATAAAACTCTCTTGATCAATGTGAACAAGAGAGAAACATCCACGGGCAAAGGAGGCCGCCACCATAAATTTTCACTATGAGCCAAAAGAGAATGTACATCATATAAAACACTAACCCTAATGGCCCAAGCCCTCCGCTTCCGTCACAGATTCTCATTTTTTCTCCTTTTTCATTTTTTTCTTTCATAATTTTGGGTACATGGTACATAAATTCAAGGCACATCAACATTTAGCATGAGCAATATCGTTGGAATTCGACTCCCAAATCCACACATCATCCTCAGCATGAGCATGAATATAAATGTTTGGGATGAGAGAAGCAAGATTAGAACCAAAGTAAAGATTTAACAGATGCAAGTTCCATTGGAGATTCTAGATAAAAGTATCCACAGTAAGGTCGTTCAGAGAGAGATTCATGTTAATGTAAGTCGGCTTATGAGTAAGAGAGATTAAAAATCCACAGATCAGAGTAGACAAGAGTGGTGGAGCCATGGTGGTCCGAACTAAGTCACAAGTAAGCTTCTAGCACCAAGAATCATGTTTATGAGTAAAACAAGTAATCCAAGGATGAATAGTGCCATATTTGTTAAGAATGAATTGTGCACATATGGAATGATGATTGTTCATAAGTCCCATTATACATTTAATTAACAGGACTGGTCGGACAAGTTTGAGATTATGAAGTCCAAGACCCCCATTTCATTTAAAGAGTAAAATTGTGTTCCAGTTGACAAGATGAGTACCATTGTTATCCCCATTAGAGTTCCAAAGAAAGGTCTGAGAGAAACGCTTGATAGTCTCCAGAATTATATTAGGTAGGTAGGTGGAGCTTAGATCATGAATGGGAATAGAATTTATCACAGAATTAATGAGAGTTGTTTTTTCGGCATGATTGAGAAGCTTATTTTTCCAACCAATAATTTTTTAGGCAATACAATTAGTAATTCTATGATGCTGTCGAGTAGGGATTAGCTTGTATGAGATGGAGACACCAAAATAGGAGAAAGGGAAGCTTCCAATTTTAAAATTTAAAATATTTGTGATCATACGTCACCATTGAATGGAGAATTTTGGCGGAAAGAAAATCTCGAATTTATTAGGATTAATCCATTGATTAGTTAAGTGCCCATAGAGCTGGAGGATATGTTTTAACCTAGAGGAATTTATTTTTGTTCCTGCAATAATAATCAACATATCATCAGCAAATAGTAAGTGACTAAGCATGAATGACCCGATAGAGAATGGAATTATCTGATTACTGGCAGTAGCCTGTTTCATGAGGGATGAAAAAAACTTGAGATGTAAGGGTAAACAGATAGGGGGAGATAGGATCCTCCTGTCTAATTCCCCGATGACTGCAAAATTGAGAAAAATCAGTACCATTGATATAGCATGAGAATACAGGGGATTGAATACAAGCCGTTGTCCAACCAATAAATTGGGTCGAAAATTGCATAATGGTAAAAACTTTGATTATGGCATCCCAGGAGATCATATCAAAAGCCTAGTTTATATCTGCCTTAATGATGATGTGTTTCCTACGACCCTTGGTGATCGAGTGAGTAAGTTTTTGGGCCATTAATATATTATCATGTACGGACCTATTAGGAATAAAAGCAGACCGTTCCTCATCGACAAGGATATTAAGAACAAGTTTAATCCTAGCAGAGATAATTTTGGATATGATTCGATAAAGAACGTTACATAGTGCAATGGGTTGATATTCATTTAGGATTAGGTTTCTTCGGAATAAACATGAGACACGTATGGGTAAGGTCGACAGGAATATGACCGGTGCGAAAGAAGGAGATGATAACCTGTGTGATTTCATTACCAATGACATCCCAATATTCTTTATAAAATTCGGTGGTGAACCCATCCGAACCCGGAGCACGTTCAGGTTTCATGTTCCATAGAGTATTCTTGACTCCGTAGGAGTAACAGGGGTAGTAAGGGTAGTAGAAAGAGTGGGTAGATCAGGCCAATGAGCAATGTAAATCACTGGTCAATCAAACCGTTGCCAAAGAGTTCGATAGTGATGCACAAAAAAGTTCATAATATTGTTCTCATTTGTGATGGCGGTACCATTGATGTCTTGAACACTAGACATGTGATTAGATTTATGCCTTATCATAGTGGCAGCATGAAAGAAGGAAGTATTCATGTGACCATGCTTAAGCCAGTTAATGCGCGATTTGCTCCACCATTTGATAGAGATCTACTGGTGGAGGGCAGCATGTCGATGGTAAGCAATCGCAATTGGTCAACTTCCCTATCCGAGAGTCCAAAAGTAGAATCCTTATGCTCTAATTTATAAATTTGGTGCTCAACATTAGATGAGTTTTTTTTTTCTAAATTTTCTAAGACATCGTTATTCCAAGTTAAGGTCTGCTTTCTAATTTTACTAAGAGCTTGTGTGATAAATCTCCTAGGGTGCTGAGGGGTCCACTCACGTGTAACAATGTTCCTAGGTTCGGAGTAATCAAATAAAAAATGTCCATACTTGAAACCCCTAGGTTTATGCCTCCGAGAACTAGTGGTGAGAAGTAGGGGTTGTAATCAGATACACATCGGAGGAGGGTGGTAAGCGATAGATTGAGTAAACCAATGATGACTACAGAGCGTCTGGTCAAGGCGACAGAGTATTCAGGCATGTCCCCGATGATTATTACACAAAGTAAATTGATTGCCAGCAAGGGGAAGGTCTAAGAGTCCTTGTACATGCATCAGATTAGCTAAGCTAGAAATGGATATAGTCTGCCGGAAAGCGGTACCCCCACGCTTATCAAATGGGACAAGGATAGAGTTGAAATCACCTATGACAATCCATGGAATATCATCCAGAGGTAGAGAGGAGAGGTCTTGTCAAAGTAAATCAAGAAATACTTGGGGAGCAATTAGCATAGATAGCAGGCAATAAAAAAGAAAAGTTATCAATCATAATAATGATATCATTAAGCATAAGTATGCATCCTCACTACAAGAGCTTGATGAGTCACTTGCTTCACCTTCACTTGACTCTTTATGTTTTTTTTTCTTCTCTTACAGAAATGTTTCTTCTTTGCCCTTTTTTATGAGACTTGAGTTTCTTTCTTGATGATGTTTACATGACTTTCTAGTTGGCTTATCATTCTTATTTATCAAACTTGAGATATTTATCAAGCTTTCTTGTATAGAGTGCGAGTATCTTTTCATCAATTTATTCTTTACTTGAGTCTTCTTCATTTTTGTTTGCATTTAATGCCCATGATTTCTTTTTGGGAGCCTTTTCTTTTTCTTTTTCTGAATTCCGATCTCTTAAGTTAAGAGAGAACTGATGCATACATTTTATAACATATAATTATACTTACATTTAGACTTATTTTGTGTAATTTGCTTATAGCATTCATCTATTTTTACGTTTATTTCTTTAAATTCTTTGAAGTAGTCATCTACCTCTAGTTGGTGTATTTTGTAAAAATTATTGATAAAAAATGGTGGAGGAAGGTAATAAAAGAAGAAGTCTTCATTTTTAATATCATTCACCTTCACTAATTAGCCATAATTAATTTATCATAATTAAACATATTCCTACCTTTTAAAGTTAATTTATGCCATTTTTCCATATTTGAGTTTTTCTCAAAAATCAGTAATACTTCAAATATTTTTTCATTATTATTATTACTCTTGTTCATGGTTAACAAATTTATTCTTTTACATTGAGGAACTACACTTAAAAAATAGTTCTTATTTATTATCTCTTATAAAGTAATTGTTTTGGTATATAATTATAAATTTTTATATAAGAAACTAAAAAATAAATATATTATTTTATTTATATTAAAAATGGTAACTTCGCTTTAAGCCTTCCAATCTCTTGAGCAGGAATGTTATATATAACATATGATAATGTTTTTAAAATTTCAAAGTTAATTTATTTTTAAACGTTAATTTTCTATCGAATATTTGAGTTTAAATTTAAATGATTAATTTTACAAATTTGACCCGAGAGTTAGACATTACAAATATTATTTTGGTTAATAATGGGAAAACTGTTTATAGATCGTATATAAATTATTACATTCAAAGCTGGAATCCACCGCAGAGCCTATCATCTAAGTCGATTTATCGTAATAATAGTTAGTGCCTTAGTAACTTTTTTGCGTTGATATAGTTAAAAATCTACTGGTATAAATGAAAATGTATCATTTTTTTTTTGTAAGTTTGAGCCCGTCACTTTCTTCAATGAACTATATCTGTTTAGCCATGACGCCAAGTTTAACTTCATAACATGATGTGCCATTTGGTTTCAGCATCGAACTTAAAGTTTCTCACTTATTTTCACACTAGAAACTTTGGGCTTTCATTCACGCATTTACGACGGCAGAAGACACGACCTATCCTTCCTATTATTTATGGCAACGCCATTAACGACTCGGCAAAAGTAAAGTACATGTGTTGCGGCGTGCACTCCTCTCTCTGTCCGTCTCTCTCTCTCTCTCCCCCACTTCTTTTTCTCCCACGTCTACTGAAAAGCTTATCTGATCCTACAACGCCATTAACGACTCGGCAAGGGCTTCTTCGAGATGAGATCGAACGAGAATCCATTCTCCTGCAGGCGCTTCTGGAGGTCCGTGGGTCCGAAGACGAAGCCCGGGGTGAAGACGCCGCCTTTAGGCAGGTTGGAGCGCTCCTTGAGCAGAACCATGGCGCACTGGATGAGGATGATCGGAGTGGCCACGTACCCAACCTCGGGGCCCGACACTCTCGTGATTATCTCGGTGTCCGGCTTGTTGCCCCTCCCCGAGGCCAACTTGGCGTCGCTGTAGCCGTGGCCAACGAACCACATCTTGAACGAAGCGCTCGCGACCTCCTCCTCGGTCGGCCCCGTCTTCCTGAACCACCCCAGAGAAAATATCTCCGGGAACCTCAAGAGCAGCGATCTGCCGACGGCGAAGGCCCCGAGGAGGCCGATGAACAGACCGGTGAAGATGAATTGGAGGAGCCCCAGCATGTTTCTGACTGCGATCTTCACGCCGAAGTGGGCAGGCTTTATCGATGACCAGAAGGACTTCCGGCGCTCAGCGTGCTCTTCGCTCTCGTCGATGCCTGGAAGGCCCCCCGGATGCTCCGCCAGCAGCGCGAACGTTCTCCGCACGACGACGGAATCTGCAGACGGCAACTTCAGTGCCCAAACTCCTAGACTCTTGTTCTGTTCTATCAACGAACCTTTTGGAGGCGGGGGACCTGGAATCTGCAACCACCCGCAGTGAAGAAATATCATTCAGTTTCTGCAATATTGCATTCTCATGATCCATAAAGAAAAAATAAAACTAATGTATCAAATCACGTTTTTTTTCTCTATCAATTATCTTCATTATATTAAATTTCATTTAAACGCATTCAAAATTAATTTATAGATTCAATTTTTCATAAAAAAAAAATCAATAGTTGGGGAGTGAGTGAAGCATACCAATGTTTTTGACATTAGAACCTTTCTTTCGATGAACAAAGAGGCGAAGTTAATTTGTGTCTAGATTCTAAGCTAATTCAACACCAAACACTCGAAGAAACATCAAATTTCCGTCGAAAGATGATGATGCATCACGCAGTTGCTTAAATTAGTATATCAACGTCTCTTATCATGTTTCAAAGCAAAAGCTGTGTTCCTTTCCGGTGGCCGATAGGAAGATCCCATTAATCTATGACTACAAGTCTACCTTTGATCTTAAATTTTCGAAAATTATTTCTAGATTTTCATGAATACACAAAAGTTCTACTTGAAAATGATTAAAAAGATATACATATTAACTAATTAACATTTGAATGAAAATGCTGTGTAAACTTTCTTGGATATTAAATTGTTCTGTGCATCAACTTAGAACTACTTGATAATGCACTACCATCAGTGACCCATTTAAACAAGCAGTAGTGAACAGTGGACACTGAATCAGGAACAATGAACAGGGTATGATGGACTCACCACGGGCCGAGCCCTCTTTGGCCTGGACTTCCTGAGCTGCTGTAGCTGAGCGGCATTGGCGACGCCGAGCACGGCTGACTCGTAGGTTCCCACGTTCCCCGCGATCCTCTTGTCCGACTGCAAGCTCAAGTATGCCTCCACCCTGCTTGGAGCTGCTGGCGTTAGCCATAACTGGGAGTTGAACATAACCCCCAGCTCCGCAGGCACGGAGTCGAACCCGCACGCCGAGATCACCAAAGAGCCCGCCTCCGCACCCCCCTCGTGGTACTTGGCCTCCATCCGCTCCATGAACTCCGGCTCCCCGCAGATGTCGAGGTAGTCTGTGCCTGCCTCGACGCAGGCGGCGACGACGGGCTCGCCGTAGAGGCGGAACGGCCCGGCGCAGTCGAGGAGGACGCGGCAGCGCTGGCAGAGAGCGACCAGGGAGGCACGATCTGAGACGTCGGCGGTGACGATGGGGAGAAGCGGCGGATCGGCGCCCGCGGCGGCCCAGCGGAGGGCAGCGGAGATCTTGGATTTGCTGCGCCCGGCGAGGGCGATGGTCTTGATGGGGGAAGAAGGATCGACGGTGGAGAGAAATTTTAGGGCCTCCCGGATGACGTACTTCCCCGTGAAGCCCGAGGCGCCGAAGATGACGACGTCGAACTCTCGGGGCCCGGACGCCATCTGAGAAAATCGGAGGTCGGAGGCTTCCGCAGTCACCGGAGAACGGTGGAGGTCGCCGGTGAAGGGAGGCGGCTGAAGGAATCGGGGAGATTGGGATTTGGGGGATTCATCCCAATTTGTTGCTTATAATGGCGACTGGTGGACCGGTGGTGTTTGTTCTATGCTCGGCGTGTGATGTCGTTGCAGTGGACACGTGGCGTGCGTGTAAGACGACAATTCCGAGGTCTTAACTCAAACTCTTAAATAACGGTCGGTGCAACTGTCACATACCGATTTATTACATGTTCCCAATACCAAAGTTAATTATTATTATATAAGTTTTAGGATTATTTTCATAAATCATTCCTAAATTAACTTTAAACTACGAACTTATTTTTTTAATTCTTCAACTATCACGATTTTTTCAATTTGATTCTTCCGTCAACTTTTCTGTTATCTTTAATTTTTTTATTTATGAAAAGTTGAAAGTATCTCTCCAACATTAAGTCGAAAATATCCCTCCAACATTAATTTAAAAAGATAATAACAAAGCCCCACGCCAGCGAGGTGTGTGTGTGTGTGGGTGGGGGGGGGGGGGGGGAGTGTCGCGCCCCGCTCAGCGAGAGAGGGCTCCCCCGACCTTCTAGCGACCGCCGATCGCAGTGCACCCCAACCCTCCAATCATGTCGTATAGGACCTTGGGGAGCTGACACTGATCTCCACAAAGGACATCAGCGACGTCAACGTTGTGGCCTCCATCGCCGGCGACGACCAATCGCAACGCACCCCGACCGACAAGGACAGCGGCAAGAGCCCCTCGTGGCATTCCACGTTCGCTTCACCATCCACACGGACCCTACCGCTGCCTCCAACATGTCTACCATCGCCTCATCTTCCAGATCCCCCTTTGATCTGAGCGCACCCTCGACGATCACGACATCGGCGAGGTCCACGTCCCATTGAACGAGCTCCTGGACGCGAGCGGCGTCTCCGACAGGAAGCGGTTTGCTAGCTACCAGGTGGGCAGAGAAAGAGGGAAAGATAGGGGGATTTAGTGCCCACATTAGCACAAGGCTTTTACGAGGTTTTTTAATTGATGTTGAAGGGATATTTTTAACTTTTCATAAATGAGAAAAATTGAAGATAACAGAAAAATTGATAGAAATTGATGGAAGGATTAAATTAAAAAAATCGTGATAGTTTAGGAATAAAAAAAATAAGTTCATAGTTTGAAGTTAAACGTGAAAAATAGTGATAGTTTAGAAGTGGTTTATAAAAATAATTCTAAATTTTAAATGGAATCAGGTAGTGTTATTGATTGCCTTAAAAGTAGGTACGCTTTATAAACTAAGTTAAAGGCTCTGTTATTTTGTGAAAACAAATAGGTTAAAATGGTTGTCATACGCATTAAGGGCGTATGACAACCATACGCCCGCTCGACATACGTCCGATCTGATCGGACGGTAGGATGTTGAGCGCGCGTGAACCGACCTCTTAATGTGAAAGGGGGCCGGTACGTCTTCTTTTTTTCGTTTCACGATTGACTCCCGGTTCGACTTCTTTTTTTCGTTTCATGCTCGATATGAAAAGGTGGCCCCGATATCCTGTTCTGCGTGACTTGCGACGAGGTGAAATGTTGCGACAGACGATCAACCCATCCTCCTTGTCGTTGAGTTTTCTTCCTCGATCCGATCGCATTTTCCCCTCACGCATTTGCCTTAGTTCATCTTCGCTTTTTTTTAGTCCATCCGACGAAGTAGCAGTGTGATCCGGGCGAGCGCGAAGGAATACGACTTACCGCCAATGAGCATTCTTCCTTTTTTTTCTTTCGCCTTTCACGCGCCTTCGACTTCACCACTTTTTGCCTTTGCCCAAAATCCTCTCCGATTTTTTCTATTTTCGATAGTAGATCGAGCGAAGGGTGATCCGCATTGATCGACGCACGTGCCTGACTCCGCAATGAATGTATTATTATGGATTTACCCTTCAGTGCAGTTGCCCTAATTTTTGTTTCTTAGAGTTTATAATTGCCCTAGTTTCTTTTGACAATAGCTTCTTTAGAAGTCTGTGGAAATCTCTTTTTGTGAATGCAAATATTTGATTTTTAAAAGAGTTGTTAAAAGATGATTGTGTTCTTCTTTAAATCTTCCATATCAATTTCAACAATTTCTTCGATATAATCAATATTACTTGCAAATGCATTAGACTCAACTTTAGTTACTTTCATATCCATAAAAGAAAATATGTAAAATGAACCTACATTCTCAAGTTCATGATATCTTCTCCAATCAGTTCTCTACCTCGACGAGTGTTGTGGGTGGAGATCATCATGGAGAACGATCCACTGCCCACAACACTTGACAAGGTAGGAAACTGATACACCACTGCACATGAAGGAGCACCTAGACAACATGAACAAGAGCAAATAATATGGATTCTTGAGGTTCTCAAGAATCAAGATAAGAACAAATTAAATATGCATGCATTTTCTTATGACCCTAAACATTCACAGAATGGACAATCACAAATATCAAAACAAGATACTCCACTTTCATTTCGGTGAAATAGAAGATCTACGTGACCCTTTTCTTCTTCTTCTTCTTCTTCTTCTTCTTCTTCTTCTTCTTCTTCTTCTTCTTCTTCTTCTTTTAGTTAGTTAAATAATTCATGGAAATGGATTTGGATGAAATAACTAAATTATTTAAAATATTATTTGTTTTTTTAGTCATCTTATATTTATTCACTAATTCAAATGTTATATTTGCTAAAATATTTTTATTTCTTCAATGGTTTAACCGATATCATTTATTAAACCTTAATCGCTAATATTCAGTTATAGTCATGCCAAACAAAATCTAACGCGAGACTTTTAAATTCGGTTCAAAAGTTATCTTAAAAATTATATAAAATTTTATAATGGACATCATTATTGTCACTTCAAAATATACTATTGTCACTAGAGCGTTGACGGTGTTGGATATTTTTATCTTTCTAAGATAAATGAAGTGTCAATAGTTATTTTGTAAAATTTATTCTTCTTTTGACTACGTAATTCTTTTGACTTTTGTTACTTTTTTTATCCAACAAATTATAATTCTCTAGTAAGAGTACTTGTTTATAGCATATCAATAAACTACAATATAACATTATCCTTTTTAGTGATGGATCTACACAACTGTATATTATGAATAAGTACTAATTACTTTACAGTTTTTGGGTGAAATGTAAAGCGTCAAGCTCAAAGTAATCATACTTTTAAAGAAAAGTATTTAACTTGGAAGGTGAACTAAACTTTGGTTGGATCTAAAAGATCGACTTGAAAGTTTCCAGGGGAGTAAATTAATACATTTTTTCCCTTTAAAAAAGAATCAGATTTTTAAAGCTGTAGGAAGGGATAAGGATTATATGAAATAAAAATTGATCCATATATATGGACTATCATGGATCGTGATCTCACTGTTATCATATTTATAAATAAATGTCTATTTATGAACTGTCAAATCATTGATCAAACGATGATCCATATATATATATATATATATCACTTTTTGTCCCACGCAATTCTTATTCTCAAATTAATTTATCATAGTCATGACATCAACATTATGTGCACATAACTTTAGCATAAACGTAAAGTAAAGGGCTCCTGCCTTTCTGAGTTACCATGTTTTAAATAGTCACATAACTCTGGTCACAGCATTCTAGAGCATTCTTCCCTCTAATAGCCGAAGCTTTGTGTTTAAATTGCTTCAAAATGATAAAAAAAAAAAGAGAGAAATTTTCTGTTCCCTGAGCATAGTCTAAAACTGAACATTGTAGAACTAGAAGTCGATGCCTTCATGTTTGACAAAAAAATTAAACATTTTTTTTTCAGATGTGAGATCTGGCTACTAATAAGATTCCTTTCTAAAACTTGAGTACTAATTTCTTACTCCGGGGTCAACATTATTCATGCTTCAAATGGATGTGGAAGAACATGTGAAAAGCACAGTAGACTGCACCTGTTGGAATGTGTATATTGACACTGTTAAGAAAGGTAATGTTACTACTCTGTAAGATCATTCACGATGTAGGTAACACCATGACAACAAATTGCTGTACACATAACAAGCTAACACATGGATTTTTCATAAATGTGCTGCTCAAATAGAACGAACGGTCACTTGGGTGCAACATCCATGAATACTGTGTGCAGCAAACATCACTTATATTCCTTGGAGAGGATTCATGTCCTGTCGTAAGTTTTAAATACAGCTTCTTTGTATAGGTAACAATCAGAGAATTTATGGTGGCAATATAAGGTTTAACCTTGTTCTTAGGAATATACCCATGAAAATCCTCTAGATCTATCCTAACCGAGGATGCGTACGAAGTAGCGGTTGAATTATCAGAGTTCAATTGGTACCAACATTATTTATGGCCTTCCTGCTACATTGAAGCAGTTCAAGCACCCACATCTTGCATATATGTAGAAAATCTGATTAGGAATACTCAGATCCAATGGAAGACCATATCTACAACGCCAAATCATGAATGCATCTGCCTTTGGGAAAAAATCGACAGCTTTGGGAGCACAATTGTTCAGTTGGCTCTGACAACTGCTCCATTCACTGCAACATGGATTTAGTAGAGGACAAAGAGTAGACTCTGCACTTGCACAGCCGCAACTGTATAGTATTAATTATATCTGTTTTAATAGCATCAGCAAGCATTTTATTTTGGAAAAAACCAGAATTGTTAGATCATACAAGAGTGACTCCGAAGACTACATGATTAAATGATGTTTTAGTCTCCTATTACCAGACAGCACCAACCACCAAGCACAGGCCAAGCAAAGCAGCAACCAAAAGTGCACAAGGCAGAAAGTTCTGTTCACATAAGCAGGGATACTTATGACAAGCTTGATTCACCCAAGTCTGCACAAGCTGAGACTACATCTACAAGATGATGGAATGAGGAGAGAGGTTGTAAACTTTGCATTGTATAGAGAAACATACAAAGCTTTGACGCGCTGCCCAAAATGAATTAACCCAGAAAAGAAAACATTGAACTCCAAGAGCAATTATGTACTTTTGTTTCAATACAAATTCCTCTACCGCACTGACCACAAAGCTGGTAGTGGATTCCTCCGCTGAGAACGTAGCAATGGAGGACCTTCTGGAGTATTTGTTTTCCCTGCTAGAATACACTCATTAGCTTCCAAGTGATCTCTGTGCATATTATGAGCAATTCAGATTCTATCCAGGTGTATTTTTTTTTTAGATTAAGGTATATTTGCTGACAAGTTTTGCATATCCAACAACCATTGCAATGTAAAGGACCAACAAATTTCCCTGGATTCTTAATATGCTTGTTTCGGTTCCTTAATGCGTCCACATCTGAAGTACTCCAGGATGAGAAGAATCAGAAAACCTAATAATTGTACATACACCTCCAAGCTTTTACACCCTTCGTCTTAGTAAAATGCAACTCTCCAAGTTGAATGAAAGAGTTGCACTGCCAACTCCAATTCCTCCAAGCTTAACCCAGTGTACGATTTAAGACCGTACCGAAGATGGACGAATCCAGAACACCCAACAATGTTTGGATTCCCAAGTGAATGGTTTGTGTTGATAAATCTAGGAAACATCCACCTGGATTCAGGGAAACCACAGAAACTTGTATAAAAGTTAAACAACTTGGACCTAAGACATGCGTCCCAAATAGCAGGTGCAATAAGTAAAGCATGAAGCTTTTACAAAGACGTGATGCTTCCATGATCATAAAAGTAGCAAGAGGAATTCTTTACGGCATCAAGCTTCCAAAAGATAGCGTTTTTTGTTCACGAAATAATCCACACGACATCCTTTTCTGCATTCTTATTGACACCAAGGATGTTGTATAGCTTATCTTATTTTCATCACGGCCGCAAGAAAGTAGGAAAAAGTAAAACTCTTGATTTTCTTGAATGATTCATTGTTATGCTACATCGAGACAATAAAAGAACGATTTTTGTTAAGCGATTCAAACGGAAGTCAAGGACACCAGATAAACAAAATGGAAGAATTCCGTTCCAAAAATCCTTTCTGTTCTGAAACCGGAGCAATGCGAGTCGTACACAACGAGAATGGAACTTTAAATGCCCGGATACCTGATTTCCTCTGTGTTATTTCAAGGAACAACAATCCAACAAGGTGAAGAATCCGTCTTTCCTTCCCTGGGAGCAGCTACATCTTCTTCAGGAGTCCCTTTTCTCCGGCGTCATCCCTCGGCGGCGACGCCGGAAGCCGGGACGAGAAGCAACGGTACTGCAGGTCCTCGGCGGAGGCGCCCCCAAGCCCGCCCTCGTCGAAGTTGCGGGCGTAGCTAAGAGGATCGTACCGGAAATCCGCAGAGTGGTGCCGGTGGTGCCGGCCTCCGCCTCCGAGGCACTTGCTGCGGTACTCCGGCACCTCGTGGGACCTGGGACGGAGCCAAGCGGAGGTGGAGGAGGGGATCAGGGGTGGCTGCGCTCCCCGGCGATATCCGTGGGGGGAATCCGGAGATCCTTCGTCGCCCGAGGAGGAGGGGCGGAAGCAGGAGATGAAGCAGTTTTGGTGGTGCGACGGCTTCGGCTTCAGGGGCGTGGGCGAAGGCAAGTCGCAGAAGCTGTGACCGTACTCCTCCATAACGGTTCAAAAAAACAGTAAAAATACAAACTGAGAACTCGCAACCACCAATATATAATTTTATAATAAAGTGGAGAGGTAAATAAGAAAAAAAGAAACAATACATATGTAAAATATTAGAGATAAAATATAATAATTAGCAATTTTATTTGCTATATCAAGTGAATGAGGATATTATAATTAGGCAGTTTCTTCTCATTTTACCCTAAATTCAGGCCGGCCTCTCATTTTTTTGTGTTTGCTCAAAAGCAAAAAGAAAGAAGTAAATCTTTGCTTAAGAATGAACTTTTTTAATTCATCATAATGGCAGAAAGTGGTCAATGTAAATAGAAGATTTTAATTTGATTTATCACTTTCTTAATCTTATTTTTTATTATTTTGATAAGAAAAGTCCAATATCACAATTAATTCCAATAGTTGTTTAAGAATTAACAGGAAGAATATAAATATGTTAACTTTTGACAATATGATATAAAAAATAGTCAATATAAAACAAATACTAAACTCGGATATAAATATTGTTAAACTCGGATGGATAGAAAAAATTAATTATCTCCTTAGCGATATGAAAAATAACAATCCACGTGCTGAGAAGTGTCAAAATATAAAACTTTCTTAAGCTACACTTTTTTTTTTGAGAAAAAGAGAAGTTCATGAGCGTGAGAATGAAAAATAAGAGAGATAAATTTATCTTCCAACTTTATTCATGTTGCATCTCTGGTTCTCTGATATCTTTACATCGACCCTCCATAATCTTCCATTTGGAAAATTGAGTCGTTTCTAGGTCTTCAAAGTTTTTTTTTCCTGGTTAGCAGTGTTAATGTGTTATATAAATAAGTTTTTGACTTTTGATGTTATTTATAAGACTCGAAAGAAACTCCTCTATCGTATAATAGGAGCTCGAGGTACAAGACCTCGAGGTTGATCTTGCTAAATAAAAAATAAGGCAAAGATGGACCCAAAGAAAAGCTCATTCAAGTGGTTGTACGTTTATGTCTGATAATGGAAGATTACGAACAACTTAGGAAGTGTAAGTGCAACACTACTTGCACAACTTGAAGCCCATCCGTTTGCTGCAATAACAGTCACATTTGCTCTCAGGATACCAAGATCAAATCTAAAACGAAACCAAAATAACCAGAATCATTAATGTAATTCACCACTAGCATTCAGACAATAAATGAGAAGACTACAACTGTTGATAATATGTCAATTTGTTTATGTAGCCTAAATGGATACATATATACAGTTATCATTCTTGTTTGTTGAAAATAAACTTCTATCATATATTTGAACAGGAAAATGCAATAAACTAATTTTGCAGACAAGTAGTAGAATAAAGCACCAAAAACTAAGAATCTAAGATACTGACAAATAAGTCAGAAGAAAAAAAAGACATGATAATAGGTTCGGTAGTAGGCCACATATTTACCCAAATATTTCTGGAACTCTGAGGGAGATTAAAAAAAAAGAAGAATTAATTTGGTACCTACAGCAATTTCCCTGTCTTCCTGACAAAAGATACTCATATTCCCAATTTCAATGAAAAAGAAAAAAAAGTCAATATTTATTCTATCAATAATCAGATGTACAAAACCACTCTAAACAAATGGACTTGATTTTCCGATCACTACATGTTCAAAGCATCATCTGCTAGCCGGATGATACCACTTTATCGGATTATCACCATTTGAACCCTTAATCCTGAAGGCCAGAGGCAGGAACAAGTTGTGTTCTCTGCCGTCGGCACCGCCTTGTTGTCCTTCCCCAACCCTTTATGCTCCCATCTGTCTCTAAATCAGTAGGAGATGATTGCATTGGTGTGGGATTCACATGAACTTCTGCAATGGTGACAGCTAAGCTTCTTGGCTTCCTACCCCTTGTTTGGCAGTTTCTACCTGTGCCCCGCCTTCCAGAACAGGTATTCCTGGACTTGTTCGATGATTTTGGCAGCCCTCCAAGAGAATAAAGATCCTCTGCGACTTCCTGTCTCGATAAAGATGCAATGGTCGGTAGGATATCCCGTTGGAAATCCTTTCGTTGCCTTCTTTTCCTTGCCTGGCCCCTTCGGTTCTTAGTGAAAAGCAGTGATGCAGTATGTTGGTCGTCATCTTGTGGCATCTCATATTCGTATGGCTTGCACAAATATTCATCTTCTTTGAGTTCTTCCAGCTTCAGTGTCATGGATTCGAACGAATCTGATCCATCATCATCTAACATCTTATTGTCACCACTTCCGTTACCTCTAGAATATCCTGTAATATCAGTGTTTGATGTAACTAGTTCAGCAAACCAATGCAAAGAATCACATGATGCTGGAACCAATGGCCCAGAAACAACAGTAACTGAATTTTGTGCATCCCTTGACAAAGAGACAATTGTACTTGCTGCAACTCTTAGAGTCTCGTAAAGGTCAAATATATCCTTATGTGGGAAATCGATTGGTCCATCAAGGTGATTCATCTTCACAAGCTCAGCAGTAGTTGCGTTGTTGTGTTCCACTTCCACTGGTGCTTCAAGATCAATTTTGCAAGTCAGGTTATCAGTATTACATGCAAATGGAGCTGTTGAAGGAAGCTCTTCTCCGGTAACAGTTTTACCAGGAAAATATGTGTCATCAGTTGCTACTACAGAAGAGTTCAAATTGATGTCTTTTCTGTCAGCTATATTGCAATTTCTAGCCCCTTTTCCTTTCGGGGTGTATTTCTGGTTATCAGACAATGATTGCTTCTGATATTGAATAGCGTGTGTGTAACTGAATCTCTGCTGCATCTTATCATGTAAAGAAAAACTGATAAATTCTTTATTGTTAGGGCTATGAGATATCTCATATCTTTGATTTTTGGACTCCTTAAGCTTAAAAGATGAAGTCGAGTTCTGCAGTGCACAAATGGAAATACCTTTATCCTTTTCTCCCACAGCAACACCAGGAGTGACATTTCCAGAATTAAAAACCTGTTGAGAATAAACTTTAGTGAAATCTGGATCCACTTGAGGATCACATCCTTTAACATGAGCATTCCGGTTAGTTGTTGGTTTTTTTAGCCAATGTAAAGCATCAAAACCTTCATGCTTTCCATTTAGCATTTCTTGAGCAGTAAGCCCAAACTGAATTGTGTTTGACATTTCTGAATTCAAATCAAGATCCTTTGCGCACTTGATGTCGACACACTGCAAACTCTTCAAACATTTTTGTGGCCCCTCACCGGAGTTTTCATATGTTGAATTAACCCCATCCTCATTGATGTTTGGCTTGTCAGTGTTCATTGCCAAAAGATGCATTGAAGGTGAAGATTTGGATTCAAATGGAAAACAATGTCTAAAAGGATTTTCATGATACGAGGATTGGCTACCATTTTCATTGCGTGGTTGCAGATTCCCATTGCATTGGATTTTGCCACGCCCATTACTCTGGATAACTGAAGACTGGCCATTGCTCTGACTAGTGAAACATGGAAGTGCTTGAACAGCAATAGGAACATGGTTTATCTTGCCTGAAGTTTTCCAGAACGAATATGGCAGAGACGAAGTTGGATTCGTTGAGGAAGAAACATATGAGGGTTTATTGATTGTTTCTTCAGCAGTATGTTGGGAATAATTTATTTTCAGGAGACTAGGATTTCTTCCTGTCATCTCATTAGCGGATACTTTTAACCCAAACCGTAAATCACTTTTGTTCTCATCAGGTAAATAAATTTCGTGGGCCTTCTTTAGCTTAAGTTGTATTGATTCAGACGACATTGGATACTTCTCAGCATGAGTACCAGAGTCAAATGCATCAATAATACTTCTACATGCCCCTGTAAACAATTCGACAAAAAGAATGTGCCATATCAGATAGAAAGTGATGCCAACTTTAGGATACATTGAACATTATTCACATGAGACAGTTAAAATAAGCATAAGAAGAAGTCAACTATCAGATAACAAAAAAAATATTTAAAGAGGTCCTATATAATCAAACATAAAAGCAACAAAAAGGTAGAATAAATATGTCATTATTCTTGAATAAAACAGAAGATGGGAAAAGTTGCGCCTCAAACAAAGATATGAAAAGCAAAATATCATAAAGATGAACCTATTTATTAAAATGTAAAGGATCGAATAAATTTGAAAAGTTATATAGCTATATCAAATATCATTATGTATCTACCACAAATCTAAGTCATCCAAATCTTACCAGAATCATGCAACAGTGGCCATTGTCGTCTATGCTCCCTTTTATCTAAATCGAAATTGCTAGAGCAGGTCCCTTCTTCTTTGACTCGGCCTGTGAGAAAATCCCTTTGCAACGAGAAAAATTTTGATGTTGGAGTTGGACTTTTGTGACTATCCTCACTGTGAAATTTCAGATTGTTAGGCATACAAGAGCCCGAATCAGAAATTCCCTCACATAAGTCATTACAAGGTTCGTTTAAGTCCGCCAAACCATGAAACAGTTGATCATCTTTTTGCTGCATATCAGATCTTTGGTTGTCTTTTCTGCAACTATGCAAATTGACAGTGGCAAGAGTCAAGTTAATTTCACTCTCAGGTGCAGCATCAGAATTTAAGTTAAGAAGATCCACACTGCTGATGCATGGTTCAGGATTCTGCTTCTCAGTCATGTCTGAATCATCACTTTCAATATATACATCAGCTGGAAGGCGAAGGTCAAATGTCCGTTTGCAAAACTTGGGATTTGGGTCCGTTAACTTGTCGCTCTTAAAATGTTGTCCATTATCAGTTGAAGCTGGGATCTGTTGCATGCTGACTTCTTTCAGAAAATTTATGGCAGCCCTCTTGTCATCAGTGTCTGCCACATTTATGGAAGTGCAGTGATTCCTGACTGACAGTGGATGAGGTGAATGTAATGCCCTCTCACCAGCTTCAGGAGGCATTTGAGACGTAAACATACTTGCTTTAGGTGTATTAATGGGCCCACAAAATTTGTACGATCGTTTCCTCTTAAACACATCCATCATATCTTTTTGTACTCTATAAAGACGGTGGAGTTCGTAAACCTGGATAATAAAAGACAAAATTCATTGTAATATCAACTGTAATATATATAAATAACTTCGCAATGATGGAAAGAGGCTTAAACAATTGTTATTGGTCATTCCAATATGTCTACCCAATGAGATAATACCTGATCTTTTTTCCATTGAGCATATGGTACAAAATTAAGATCTTAACTTAAGCCAATTACCCAATGAGTAATCTCATAGAACTCCAAACCATTAACATAAAAGAAAATTTTATAGGAAGATAACTTCAAACACAAACATGTATATAACAAAGCAGGCTTGATCTTGCAAAATTACCTGTCTCCTGAATATGGCCTCATGCTCAAGCATTGTTCGTTTTAACATTTCTTTATCGTATTCTGAATACCCACTCATTGGTGTTGGCTTGATATCAAAGAACATCCGTCTCTTAAATGCTTCATCCTCATAATAGAGTGACTGGCTGTTGCTTGTGCCCTCATTAAGGTTCCTCGTCGGATAATATCTTGGCAGATAGCTTTCAAACTGCACTTTTGTTCCCATATCTGAACAAAGTCCAAATCCAGCAAACATGTTGTTATTATAAAAATTAACTTACAGAGAATTTGTCATATATATTAAAATCGATATCACAACAACAACAACAAAGCCTTATCCCACTAGGTGGGGTCGGCTACATGGATCATACGACGCCATTCCGCTCTATTAGTAACCAAATCTTTCGGTATATTATTCACCAATAGATCTTGTTCTATTAGTTCGCCAAGTGTCCGCCTTGGCCTCCCTCTCCCTCTTTTAATCGGACTCCAGATTATTTGATCTACTCTTCTTACTGACGCATCTAATAGTCTTCTCTGAACATGACCAAACCATCTCAAACGATTTTCTACCATTTTCTCACTAATAGGAGCCAAAATCGATATCACAACTTGGAAAAAAGGACAGGCTTGGCTAATTATGGTGACAATATTATCCATAAAGTTATCTTTGATGAGAAGAATATATACTGGCAAACTCAATAATAACACAATTTTTATGTTTAGTTTTAATATCAGCAGAGAACACATGACTTTGGATGGTCTCCTTGCCAATATTATTCCTATTTACATGACGTTATAGTCTGAATGTTGGTAATAGGTCTAATAGAACAACAAGCACATGACCTGACCTTAAAAATGTATGGCCCATGTTATAATAATGCCATTAGGCAGGTTTATCCTATGGCAGCCCGTTTTATAGGAAATGAATCTAGGTGTTTAAACTTCTAACTGGCCTGACATGTAGGTTAATTCCAAATACATGCATCATCTATACTGTGTCTTACCACATTTACATGAATTTTATACCACATCTGCTTGTTCTTTATACACAGATCTTGGTGTTTCCAAATCAAAATATCTATATCCACCCATGATCCAACACATAAGACACAGTGAACAATCCTTTAATTTGATGGCAAAACTAAGGGCACTTGTGATCCATGAAAATTCCAAAATTATTTCCTCAGAAATTTATTTCTATTCTTATACACAAAATCTGCTCTACTGTGCTGTAATTTGCTGCAAACAAATGAAATTGAATGCTCCTTTTACCTTGATGATTGAAGTTAATTAAAATGTGCACAAAAATGAAGAGAAAAAGGCCACATACAATATGCATTGTGTATGTGTGTGACGACTCATGACTTTGTAATTGACCATATATTTGTACACCAAATGTCTCACATAAATTAATACTTTCGTAACATGTCCCTAAGTTCATCTGTAACTCACTATGATCTTATAGTTTTTGCGAGTGAAAAAATAAATGAAAAGAATGTTAGGATGACTCTGAAATCAACAAACTCGGTAAATTTTAATGTTCACACTAAGCATACCTATTTTATATATGGGCTAAGATGAAACAGCCTGTATAAAATTTTATCGAGGAGGATTAGGAAACCTAGATCAATGAAACTTCCACCTGCAAAACAGTTCCCGAAGGAAAAGATAAAAAGGTGATGCGACATAATGTGAGAAAATGCTAGAAGAACTTTCATGAATAAGAAATCACCATTCAAATGGAACAACCATAAAGGAAATCATCTGCTTAAATAAGATGAGATTCTCCATATTACTCACTTCTCCAAAGTTAAACTCCTATGCCAAGCCACAAGTCCTGACAGTTATGGTTACATAGGTACAGTGTAAGACAGGAAATAATTAAATATATGCATTGACACTATACTGAATCAACGAATATTGCTACAGAAAAGTGCCCCAATTAGCTGACCAATAACCATGGACCAGAGCTGAATGAAAGAGAATTGGTTGATGGACTTTATGCAACAAAAAAGTGGCCAAAAGAAGCTGAAGCAAAACTAAGATGGCGTTTGAAAGAGTATAGGCATGAGAGAGAAAACCACACGAACAGAGAAATTGCACAGGCAGCACGTAGGAAAAATCATAGCATATCTCCTCTGAAACAGCTTTTGTACATAGTAGCAGATAAACTGCTGGACAACACAGTAATTGGAGGCATTCTTATTCTGTTGGTAAACCAACCACTACATTGGCAGTAAATTGAACATAATCGTTACCTATCCCCAAAATAGTTTTACCGTCTATATTTTAGTTCTTCTTTATGTTCAGAATCTCATGGACATTTATCAAGCACAAAAATATTACTGAAAAGATAACATATGGTCATAAATGATGTGCCAAATGTCAGTGACACTCACATATGAAAGACTTTATCTCTTTTGATTCTGATGTCTACTATCATGTGAAGAAACTTAGTTATAAGGTAGCTCTAATGATCTTTTTTCATAAATGCCTCCAGTTGATAAATATCCTTAACAGAAAGAAAGAATGAACTCAAAAGATCAATAAATCAATGTTTCAATTCTACTTTCTGATAACCCACATCACAATTTGTAATATACTAATATGAACTGCAATAAAGATCTGAGCAAAAGATGTGCCAATCAATAGAAGGAGAGATATTTAATCAGTTTTAACGGTACTTGCATCCACCATTTCTCATTCTAAATGATAATGTGCAGAAATTTGGTTCCATCGAATTAACATCCCCAGAATCAATAATGCATCAAAATTTCAAATAAAATGCTCTTTTGTATCGCAAATATGAATATCTGATAGAATAAAACATTGGCGGCTGAGTGCAGATTGAAATATCATTCAAAAATCCAAACTAAATGGGAAATGCAATTTAAAGAAAAAATATCAGAAATGCGCAAGCACAATCAGCTCAGGAGATGTTCATACTTTCCTAATTTCTACAGGGCAAAACAAAGTTACCAATTACCAGGTTGCAGCAGAATGACGTCATGCAGATCTCAGGTTTGGGCGAAGTTGGCATCATTCATCAAACATTGACCAAGAACTCGGAAGTCTTACTGAAGAAATTTATCCCAACTTCCAAAAAAATTGATGTGCGCATTCTTTGCATTTCGAGTTACCAGATCAACATTATCCTTCCTGTTAGAGGAGGACATCAGACATCAAAGATTCCCATAAAAGGCCAACGCCAATCAACTGCAACAAGGTATCATGCAGTAACTGCAGAAGCCAAAAGCAAAAGGGCAACAATTTAAGCCCATAAAGATTAGGAGTGAAAGCATCTGAACAGATGGAGTGAAAAAAAAATCCAAAACCAGACGAGATGAATAAAAATACAACGCCAACAGATATTTAAGCCGTAGAAGGAATCCATCTATCAAATCTTAAAGGTAACAAATAACTCGTGCTCCGATCTAACATCAAGTGGTACTAATTTCCTAAATTTTGATAAACAAATGGAAGCCAAAGCAGATTCCACACAGGATCGCAGCTGCTGGAGGGAGGGCTCCAAGTCAGAATAATGCAAAATACCTCGATCTACAATCACAGCCGCAACACAAACTAAAGAAATCTAGGCAACGAAGGTCGATCGCCTACAGCAAACACCTAGAGACCATTAACCCGATAAGAGGATAAAATCCAGATACAGGGAACAACACTCCAACCTCCTCAAAATCCTATTTTGGGGGAATTATTTGATAGAACAACCGCTCAGAAGCACATTAGGATCCAGAACCCACATGACGGAGCAACACCGGGGGAAGAAAAGTCAAAGAAACAGCAGCAAATTTTACCTCTGCAAACTTGACCCAGTGGCCTTTCCAAGTGAGGAGAGAGAAAGAAAAAGAGAATAGGGGAGAGAGAGAGAGATTATAGGATGGAAGGAGCAGGGAGGAGACTTGGGAGCAGCAATGGGGAGACCATTGTGAGCAAAACAAAGGCTACAGATGGTCTTCTGCAATCTGATACCAATCTACTGGGCCACAGAGAATACAACATACTCCATGGGAGAAAGAGAGAGAAGGTGGGGGACGAGAGGGAGATCCCAGATAAGAAAATCTCCACTAGAACAAACGACCTTCCAAGAACAGTGACAGGAAACTTGTCAACATCTGGTCTTATTATTCTCTTTTTCTCTCTCCTCACGCACATACACAATATAATTATTAAATCTCTCACTCTCTCTCTCTCTCTCTCTTTCGTGATACCATTATATTTTCCTAAAAAAATTGAAAAAAGAAAGGTAGCCAAGACGAGCAAACATATTTGTAGCTATTAGTGCAATATAAATGGATCGTGAGCAAGGGGGAGTTCAAGATTCTCCTTTTGCTTCCTCCTTTGGTGCTGAAAACTGTGAAAAGAAAAATGGAGAGAGAAAGCAGTCGCAGGAGAGAAGCATCAACGTATATTTTTTTTTTCTGTTCTGTCAGAGAGGACAGCTGCGACAACCTTCCCCGATCTTAAAAAGAGAACAAAAGAAATATTTAGTTTTTAGATATGCACGAATATATATTTTTTCTTGCAGTTTATGTTGTTTCTGTGATAATTATCGTACATCAATTTATTTTCATTATTGACCAGAGGAGAGAGAAAGAAAAAAAAGATTTATTGTTTGGTTCGATGTTGTGTGTGTAAGATTTGGACAGATTAGAATTTGTGTGCTGGGTCTGCGATGGGGCCCCACCGAAGGGGAGATTGGGTAGGCGCATGAGAGAGAGAGAGAGGAGGGGAGAGGGGGAGAGAGAAAGGAGTTAAAGAAAAGTTGGTGGGATTTGACACTCCACTTGGAGATTATTACCAGATTGGGATGTGGGAAAAGAATGATGATTTCCATGTCCATGTGATGGGGTGCTTAGATTTGTATTGTCCAAGATTTGTTACAATTTAATTTATGTTATCTACAACTACAAGTCATTAGATTCTGATCGATTTGTTTAGAAGACGGAGATAAATATCTCATGTTTTTTACTAATAATTCGATTTTATGGATTTGTTTTGTCCATTTTAACTCGCTATTAGTTGAATTGAATTTTAGTAAGAAGGCTAAAAACAAAATTCTCAAAAGAACGAAATCAAAAGATACTGCTATTAAATTATTTTTTTCTTTAATTCTTGTAGACGAGAATTATTTCAAGAGATTTGTTAAAACTTAAATTATTATACCAAATATTATCAATAACTTAGAAAAATTAAATTATTAAAAAGAGCATCAATCTTTATACAAATTGTAATAAATTTTTTTAAAAAAAAGAGAGAAGGTCTTGCAGCGAGATGTAAATTTGGGATATTTTGATCTAAGGTCATAGTAACATTTTAACATCAAATTATGAAGCACATTCTTTAGTATTTTTTTCAATTTATGTGTCAATAAATAAATTAAAAATACAAAAATAATTATGCCATTCGTATTTTTTGTTTTGTTTGACTGAACCTTCTTATAGACAAACAGAAGAAAAACAAATGAAAGAGATAAAATATGTGTAAGAGGAGAGATGTTAGGTATGCTTGGAAAGAGAAGTTGCATCATCAACTAGAAACAATAAAAGCTGTTAAGTGGGGCTTTTCCTTAGATATCCAAGGTGACGCCTTCCACTGAGCAATAACTTATTCCTGAACTTAATCGTATCTTATACCCTCTCTCTCTCTCTCTCTCTCTCTCTCTCTCTCTCTCTCTCTCTCTCTCTCTCTCTCTCTCTCTCTCTCGTATCTTTGCAAGGTGGAAAGAGTAATGTAATATTGGCTTGTGCAGCAAACAGGAGAAGCATGCAAGTGGTCCACAGCTTAAAGCGCGGACATGTAAAACGCATGAGACTATTCAAGGCCAATGCGAGGGTTATGTTATTGCTGGAGATGAAAGGTGGTTAGATCGATGCTTCCAAGTGCATCGTTTTTGCTTCGTTCTGCATGGTTGTGTGCTTGAGGCTGATTTCAGGAATCAAATAGCACATAATTAACTAGTGCATGCATCACTGTTGCAGTTGTACACAGAATATACATGCATGTATAAACTGAGATTTTCATGGCTTTTCGATTTAGGGGAAGAACAACTGGGCATTGATTGCATGGGCCAGAAAGAAAAAGCTCCATTTATGATTGCTTCTAGTACATGCATGGGGGTGAGGAGGGGGCTCATAGATCATGAGGAGTTGTATCACCCTTGTGGTGAAAGCAACCAGACTTTTAAGCAGGAAGGGAATCCTTTTTGTGCTGCTGTTGGCAACAGGAATGTGAGGTATCCCAACTTCCAACTCTCTTCATCACTCCCCCCCTCCCTCTCCATTAACTCTCATGTTCCTAGAAACAGGCATCTGGAGACAACAAGTGGAGCTTCTCGCAACAAGAGAATCAAATGTGTTTCAGGCAAAGAAGATATATATATGGCATACATATGATATTCTCAAAACCAGTTTAATGTGAGAACAAGATTCTATATATGTAGTGCAGTGGCACTTTTCTTTTTATCAGAATATCGCAAGTTTCAAAGGTTTGATTATTATCTTACAACTTGCATCCATACTCTATTATTTAATTTTTTTTTCCATTTAGCTTTTCTTTTATTAGTTATACGTTTGTACCAATAACATACAAGCCTAAATTCTATTTCATTTTTTGCCCCTTTTAAATTAGAGTTTAATGAGTATGGAGAGCACTCGCTCTACGAGCGCTTATTTTTTATTATTTAAGTAATTTTATAAGTATAATTTATGATTAGTTTAATCATATACTTCTTAAATGAAGTGAATATATTTATTGAGATGATTTGATGATAAAAAAAAGTATCATCTAGAAATTGTAGCCGTTAAATTAATTATATTTGTTAAAATCTTGATAATGACCATCAAATAATTCGATGGTGATGGTCTTAATCGTATTTATTATTTAACACATACTTTAAATTAATATATATTTATTTTATTAATATAATAAGTAAAATAAGTGTTATACACCCTTCTACATCAAATGCTCTATATATACATTTTTTTCTTAAAATTATGAGTGTTTCTTAATTATTTATATTTTGAGAAAGGGAATAAGGATCGTGTAGGGCAAAAAGTTATTCATATGTATCGGTGATCATTGAATCATGATTGAACAGTTCACAAATAGACAGCAGATAAATCGAAAAGCATGATTTTTATGGATTTGACTTTTTTTTCTTTGATATAATTACGAAAATTTTAATTTGTTTACTTTTAAGTTTATTTGGGAAATGTTAATAATAATCCCTCTTGGAGAGCCTATTCAGAATGTTCTTTAAGATTTTCAAAATACATGTTCTGCAAGAGCTATTTTTGGTAATAATATTTTTTAAAAAATACATAAACAAAAACAGTGAAAGTGCTTTAAATGAGAAAAAACACTTAAATTATTAAATTAATAAGAAACTGAAGTAGTTGAAAGTGATAAAATGTCAGATATCAAAGGATCCTTGATAATTGAAGGAGTGAATTAGAGAAAAACAACTTATATCGCATTTAAAAGTATATTTCAAGATAAATCATTCACAATTATATATAAGAAAATCTTGTCATATTCCCTTGTGGAACTCCAGCGAGCAAAAAAAGGGTCTGCCAGTCCATCATCAATCATATTATATTTAGAATGATTATATATGTATATATATAGGAATTAATGATTCAAAATATTTATGATTAAATTTTATCATTTAAATATTATTTATTTGAATCGACATTAATCATTGAATCAATTATTTAAATGCGCTCGATATGTAAGGTACATTAATCTCATATATAATATAATATATATATATATATATAATTTTAGATATCTGATTAGTTGGCTCATACCGACGGAATTAATAAACTTAGGCAGAAATAATTATAAAGCTACATCAGCCAGCAATCCTACGTGTGTTACTGAACACTTCTCAAGCATTGTCCTAATTTGGGATGACAAAAAGATTGAGCATGGAACTGTTTTAATTATTGTTCTTGGTGAACAGTAGTACTGCGCAAAGCAGGCCAACGATTTTGCCGTGACGTTGCATGTCATTTTCTTACGCAAACTCTCCAAAGTACTTAATTGGTACCACCACCACTTCAACCCACCTGTTAATTGTTACAATTAAGTTGCTAATTAGTATTTTTTTGCATATGATTTAAATTAGTAGTTTTTGCTAATTAAAGTTCGAGACCTTTTTCGCAGTTGAGGTAAACTGGAAATAACAACGAGATTGTAACCTTTTTTTAATTTCAAGATTTCTTTTTTATCCATAATCTTGGGTCATGTAGATGTGAAATGATTTATAATTGTAACAACTGTGGTTACATATGCATATATGAGAAACAAGACATCATTGCCTTCCTTTTTGTTCACGAAAAGAATAATTATGACCTCGGTGTCATTGGATTCTTCATACCCAATAATTATTCTCCCTTTTATTCGTATTGGAAATCCGATGAGAGACGAACTTGTGTGTAGTATCCAATGATGCATTCCTATATTTTGGTTATTTATTTATTTGGTATAATAATAATAATAATAATAATAATAATAATAATAATATCATAAAAATGGTGCATGCTTTTATTTCCTACTCTCCTTTGCCGAGTGTCACGATGCATTTTACTACCATTATGAACATTTTAGCATCTTCCTTCCTTGGTACTGTTCTAAGATTTGGAATCACTCGCTTAATAGGGTACAGCATCATTGTGCCACGTGGCAGGCATCCAGCGGATAAAGCCGGTAGTCATATCAACTCAGTGCTCGAGTCCTTTTTTTTTTTCAATACACTTCTTTGTTTCGGATGTGAGGTTTATAAGATAATGTAGAAGTTTAGGACTGTGTTCTTGATAAAATGGAGTTAAATTTCTCTAGTTATGGAGAGTGTCTATATATAATCCCCCCTGCTCCCTAGGGTTTAGATTGTTTTGAATCCCACATTTGTTTTGTCTTCATTATTAATATAATATTTTTTAAGTGTATCTTGATTTACGGGTCTCGGATATATGTATTCTCATAATTAAAATGATGACTTCAATGATTAAATATGAGTTGAATTACCTGACACACGATCTTGCTAGCCCGACCAACCTTGGTAATCTACTATCTTGCTTGATATTCGCAATGAGATTAAATAATAATTAAGTATTGATCAATTAATCAACTAAATGCATGTAAATGTTAAAAGAATAGTTAATTTATAAATCAATTAATCTTGCATCCATCTTTATCACTATTGAACTTGTTACCAGTTAAACTAATAACCTATTGGCGATAGTATTATTTTTTCTCCAATATGAACCTCCATATTCGAAAGTCCATTCCATTGGGTTCTGAAAAAAAAATCAAAGTTCTACCCAATTTTATGTATACTCGATGGAAATTCAATTCTTCGCTAATTGACATGATCGAATGTCAAATTTGTTTTTGCATAATAAAGTTGTGCCTACTTGCTCTGTGGACTCAAGACTTGTTTGATTGGGAAACCAAATCAAGGATTGATTACAGTCTGAAATGAAACTAGAGTTATATAACTTTGATTTCAAGTGCTTCGATTTTATCTTTTTTATGAAACCGAAACATTGCAGCTACAATTCCCTTCTTTTTTGTTGATGCGACGATTGTTTTTTTATTTTTTTTATTTTCATTCCTTATTTTCTCTCTCTTCCACATTTTTCTTATAAAATAAATTATTTAATAAATATAAATAATTTGTAATAAAGGTTTAATATACTATTATTTATTACTTATTATTTCATTATAAAATTTTAATATTATATTAAATATAATATAGTAAAAAACGAATTTTTATATTTAAATAATTTATTTTTAACAAAAAAATTTCCTTTAAAAATTTTAATTTATACTTTTATTTTTATTACTTAATAAAATTATGTTTTATATTTATAATAATTATTTTTAATTCAAACACCCACTAACATTAATACATCGCATCTATCACATCAACTACTTCATTTTTTATCCTTAAATTTCATTTCATTCAAACACATCTCGAACTAATATATTAATTCAACTATTTATCAAAAAAAACTTAGAAATAACTATGATTTCGTTTTTCAAATCCAGCCTTTGATCTCTTGCAATTGAGTGATTGGTACAGCTTTATGACCGATCCCATGTGATCCTAAACAGGATCTTGGTGGAAGTTAAGTGTTCCTCGTTTGTTGCATTGGCTAAATCTTTGTTTAATCACAGAGGACCACTTCCATTCGACACTCCAATTAGGCGATCCCAATAATAGAACCTCTCTCTCTCTCCTCTCCCACACACACCTCAAATTACCGTAGATGACAACGGAAGAATTAGTTGAAAGTTTATTTATGTGTGAAGGTGGATGTGCCTAACTTTTCTCGTTCAATTGAAACTTGTGAGAAAATGCATCCTCTCTCCTCTTCATGTTATGTTTTCTTTTCTGTCAGCTATGAATGACTTCACTTCACTGTGTGAAGTTTATCTCTACTTTATTCCATTTGACAGCGATTTTGGAATGTACTTTTTGTTACATTTTTTTTCAATTTTGCTATTCTTCAAGTCTCAAGATGTAAATGATTTGTGAATGCAAAATATTATTTGAGAATTTCCCAATGTTAAGTATGCCAAGTAGAAAGAATTTAATCGAATTAATTAAATTCCATAATGAATTTTTAACCCGTGAAGAGTACGGTCTTTAACACCAGAAAAAAAAATTGCAAGTCATCGAAATCATGGACATATCTACATGTCAATGTCACGTACGTGCGTGATTGCTTCTCTTTTTTTTCTGACAGCCTTGATATGAAATTTATTTATTGATTTATTGATTTTCCTTCTCTTTCTGCTAGATTTGATATCAACTTTTTGTTGCAATAATTCTTAAAATAATATCAATGAATTGTTTCCCTTGCTCAAATGTTTTAGTCAGATGCGAAGAAAACTATATTTTGTAAGGGAATAATAGGTGTCCCCCATTTCACGGCGTCCGTCCAATCCGGATCGGACGCCGATAAAAATCATGTTTTTCAAGATAATGGGGGCGTGGGCACTCTGTTCATGTCGAAAAAAGTCAATTTTTGATCTGGCACCCGGTTCATCCGATGGACGCGGGTAAAAAGTTTTTACCCCTTTTGTGAGGCGCTCGTTCTCTCTCTCAAATCTCTCGTTCTCACCTCTCGCTCTCTCACTCTCCAGATCTGCCGCACGCCCGAGATCCGCCATGGCCGTCGTCATCTCCGTCGCCGACGAGATCTCTGCGAGTGCGGACGCGTCCGTCGGAGCCCAGTTCTACGCGAGAGCGACTGCCGGCCACATCGTCCAACCAGATTTGACACCTTATCGACAGATTTGATGCCTCGTCGACCAGATCTATGCCTCGCGGGGTCGCAGGCGGTCGCTGAGGCATAGATCTCATCGGTGACGAGCAGATCTATTCGAATGCATTCATGAAGCCTCATCGGACCGCCGACAAGATCTCCTCCTTAGCGACCACCGCGCGACCTCGTCCCGGTGGATCTGTCCGCCTGCGCCCCCGTCCCGAAAGATCTGTCCCCTGTGACTCCGTCCTGGCAGATATGACCGCCGATAGATCTCCTCGCCTCCAGGAAGCCGCGACCCTCCCTCAATCTGCCCCCCGTCGATGCCCGCGCGAAGAGGAGCGGAGATCCGAGCCCGTCCGCCAGATCTGCAACTCCGTTGAGCGCCGCCTGCCCACCCTGCCGCTCCCCCATGCCGCCGCACATCTTGTTTAATCTTGTTTTTATTGTAATTTTTTATTATTTAATCTTGTAAACTAGTTATACTTTTGTTAATCCATCTCGTAAATTTTTATTTTTATTGAGCTCATATAATCTTTTGTTCATATGCTTTGTTGATGTAATATTTTTGCATCCTAACTCGGTCATGTTAGATGCTTTCTGGAAAAAAAAAGCTGGGATGTCCTAAATGTCTAGGATTGCATAGGTTGTTAACTCATGTTAAATTCCAAATCGTGTCTGGTGTCCTGAGATTTAAGGCATTACTTCTGTTCTGAGCCTTGTTTTTAATTTTTCCTAAAGATATTCGAAGCCCGTCACGTATTCTACATTCTCATCCCCATCTCGCATTCTGCCAAATCCTCTCAAGGTTAACAAATCAAATTTGTTACACAATTGAAGATCTTTGAGTTGAACATATTTAATTCTAACTCTGGAAACCTCATGCTCACTGGTGTGAAAACAACCTCGTGCTTTACACGATAATAACATTTTGATAAATTGATTTACAACATTAACTATCAACAAAAAAATAATTAAGTTTAAACTAGTTTACAACAAACGTTACAACACGAATATATGCTGACAAAGGCGATGCCACAAAATACGACATTACATTACGACACATCCATTACAAATAAAATTAATTCAACGGTGTGAGGGGTCATGGCGCTCGGCGTGGCTGATCGGCGGCGATTGGCAGTGGATCTCGACGGGGGAGCGGTGGAGGACAGGGAGGCAGGGCTGCAGAGAGGCAGGGTGCGAAGGGGTCGGCAGGGCTGATCATCGGCGCTAGTCGGGGGAGTGGCGGCGGACAAGGAGGCGAGGTGCGAGGGGATCGGCGGCGCTCTGCGGGTCAGTGTGCGGCCGACGTGCGGGGTCACAGATTTGGTGGGTGGGGGCACGCCGCGGCGGCGCACAGGTAAGGAGGGCGCAGATCTGGTTGGGATTGCTTGGGATCGAGCAGATCTGGTCACGGGAGGTCGTCGAGTAGGTCAGCAGCGTCGCGGCAGGGTGCTCGAGATCGGCGGCGTGCTTGGGGTCGCATATCTGGTGGGAGGGGGGACGTTGCTGGCGAGAGGAGACGAGATCTGGCCCGACGGGGGAGGTCGCTTGGTGCAAATCGGCGGGGTTTTTCGGAGAGGAGATGAGAGAAAGAGAGAGGAGGCGATTGCTCGTCGGCGTCGGACCTCTGCGCGGAGAGGAGAGGGAGAGAGGAGGAGGCGGCACATAGGATAAACGGAGAGGAGATAGAGAGAGGAGAAATGAAAATGACCGTTGACTCTAGGGTTTTCATCATTTTATACCCCAACCCTTTGGACGCGGTCGAATCAGGACATGCTCGCCGAACCGGCTCCCGGACCATGCCAAATCTCACTTAAACGTCTGAGATCTGTGCCAACCGTCGGATGCGAATCTGACGGCTGGTACAGCATGGAAGGATAATCCCCCCAACTTATGTGGAGGGACATCCATTATTCCCATT
Organism: Pontederia crassipes; assembly: GCA_030549335.1. Classification (NCBI taxonomy): domain Eukaryota; kingdom Viridiplantae; phylum Streptophyta; class Magnoliopsida; order Commelinales; family Pontederiaceae; genus Pontederia; species Pontederia crassipes. The sequence goes on from CM060183.1 coordinate 23,172,186, forward strand.
TTCTAAATTAATGCCAAGGTCAGGCATCTGACATTGTGTGACAACCCAAACAATCTCGCATGCAGCCAATAAATTCGAAGAATGCATGCATGAATTATATAATAATATTTTTTTTTTTTACAAAAATGTATCATGTATAATAAATGGACGAATCATTCGTATTCAAATCAAAAGGAATAATTTTGATAGTGTAATTAGTCAGCATTTAGACACGAGCATTAAAGTTAGAATCAATCTTAGTTTGCATTGATTACGACAAATACCCATCTAAAACGTCTAATCATTATCGGAACAATTGAGTTTGATAATGGAAACATAATTTTTTTTACAGATTTTCTAATTTGATATATTAATTATGATGATGTTATTTGTATAAAGGTACAGAAAAATGAAAATAATAACAGTAGAATTTTAAATGGAAATAATTAATTCTTTAAACATTCTATGAAATATAGTGATTTTCTACATATTCCTGAATTATAATTTTTACTTTATTTCATCACCCGCTTGCCACCTCCGGAGCTCGTGGAAGAGGAATTCAAGGACCGTGCTCTATTATCTAAGGGTCGTTTAAATGAAGAATAACTTTTGGAGAATAATAAATTTTATTCAAAAAGATATAATATCCTTATCATATTCTTATTCTACATTATGTTTCATGTGTTAAAGGAATAACTTTTAAATATATTATATTTTATAATTAAAATATTTTATTATAAACTTGACATTTATTATTATTATTATTATTATTATTATTATTATTATTATTATTATTATTATTATTATTATTATTATTATTATTATTATTATTATTATATAAAAATATATGATTGAATTTTAAAAAAAATAAATAAAGATGAAAACGTTGAGAATACAGTTATTTCATCATTTTGATTGAATACAAATATTGCATTTTTGTGGAATATAACGGTGGTTTCACGATTTCCAATATGGTTTTACAAAAAATGAAGTTTGACCAAGTTATTCTTATTCTGTTCGTGTTTGATCATATTCTCGAGATTATTGAGATATTCTCGCCTATAATCTAGAACCAAACGCCCCTAAAGGAGGAATCAACAGCCAACATTCCCTTCGAGTTCCATGCAACGCACCGAAGGGCACGGGCGATCGTTATGCACTGCGGTTGGAACTCTGTCATGGATGGTGTCGGTTGTGACTATGAGGTGCCGATGGTATGTCGTCCATTCTTCGTCAACCAATGGGTCAACGCCTGGGCCATATCGCATGTGTGAGAGGTTGGTGTCAACATCACGGCAGTGTCTTCTCACACGCAAGGGTGCCGAAGGCCCTGGATATGTTGTTATGCGCCGAGGGCAGGAGGGGGATGAAGGGAGAGGCACAATCAGTTCCGAATGAAAGGCCCTTCTCTCCCACCGGTGCTAGCGAAGCTGTCGGAGGGCGAGGGGGCGCCCTTCCTCCGATGCGAGGCCATCAGAGGGAGAGAGGGGAGGAGGAGGGCAATGCCCCTAGTTTTAAAATTTTTATATTGTTTTATTATTTTAAAATATTAAAAGATAAGAAATCATATGGAAGGATATTTTAATCTTTTATAAATAAAAAAATGAAAAAATGAAAAAAATCAATAGAATGAGCCGGATTAACTCAAGTAAAAATCGTGATATAATTTAGGAACATTCTACGAAAAGTTTATATATTAGAGTTAAACGTAAAAAAATTGTAATAGTTAGTTTAAGGAACTAACCCTAATGGGAGTTAAGAAGAGCAATGTTATAATAACCGGACCATCCACCGGACCGGACGATCAACTAGGTCGTGGTTGGATCGGATTCAAACGGGTTCAACCAGATTTTATTAAATTAATATTATTTATAAAAACTTTATAGATATATGCATAATCTATATTACATAATGCATAAAAAGATAGTTCTAACTTATAATTCATAATAAAATATAATAAATAAATTTTAATATTCATAAAAAGAGTTTGAATTATTATTGATATATTATATTAATTCTTTTATTTTTTTGTTCAAGAGTATTTTTATTTTGACATATATCACTCTCATGTTTATTTTTTTCTTTACTTTCAGTTTAATAGTTTTATTTTTTTATTTCCATTAATTCCCCTCTCCCTATCAATTTCCATACTAATTTCCTTTTTATAATACACAAATTTTTAAAAAAATATATTCATATAAAAAACTTTAAGTTATTAATTTTATGACTATTTTCTCTCTCTCCTATTCATAAAAAGAAAAGAATATTAATTTTCATTTTAAAAATTATTACTATTTCCTTTTTTATTTTCATGAATTCCTCTCCCCAATTAATTTTTCACATTTATTTCTGTTTTAATTTATACCAATTCCCAATTCAAATACTTTCCCATTTTTACATTCCTTTCTTCCTTTTTATTTCCTATTTTTAACTTTGATCTTCTTTTTTTTCTCACTTTAAATATTGAACCGGATTTCTTTAGTTCAATGGTTAAATCGGTTTTTACCGGTTGAACCAGTTTTTATCCGGTTCAACTTCATTTCTAGTTTTGCAATAAATTCGGATTGGACTAGCTACCGGTTCATGATTGAAATGATTGAACCGATCGATCCGGTCCGATTTTAATAACCATGAAGAAGGATATTTTATTTTGGTCTTTTAGGTGAAGCCAAAAAAGAAGGAAAAAGAAAAAAAAAGGTAAAAAAAAAACGTTTATTTATAGAAAAAATTGATTTTTTTAGGTGAACCAAAGTAATTTTTTTAAGGAAATATCTCTTGAAGAATTTTGTTTTTTTGAGATCAAGCAAGCAATCGAACAATTCAACCAATTTGTTGCAACAGCGGAACTCGGTCGGCTCTTGCGCCAATCGGACTTTAGGCAGTTATATTCTAAGTTCTGAATTTGATTATATTTATCTAAAGTCATCCATAATTAGCTCTAACTTTTGACATGTCGAATGCAATATAAAACTCTAGATTCTAACAAGAACTCAAATAACTCCAATGATAAAAGCAAGAACTAGCTTTTATTATTTTTGAATTTTCATCATATAGGTCTAAAGGTAGGTGAGCCTACTTTTAGACCTATATCAATATGAGTGCTAATATATGCAATTATATTACTTGTTATACATTATATCATGATCTTAGATTTAAGTTTTAGTTACGTTTAATAATCTTTATTAATTTTAATAGATTATTATAGCCTAATTAATATTATAGTACAATGAATGTTAAAAATTATTTTGTTAATAAGTAAATAAAATCAACGTCTCAACATAATCAACTTTATAAAAATGTTACATGGGATGCAACTTGAATTATATTTGAAGTTTATTAAGTAACTATAATTGACGTGAATTATACTACTGGGTTCTTCTTAAGTTAATAATTAACTAGTCCTAAGTCCATGCACGAATATTATAAAAAGTAATCATTATATAATTATGATATTATAATTTTAAAAATTATCAAAATATTTTTTTTAACTTGTAAAAGTGTTAAATGAGCAAAAATGAAAGATTATTTATAATCGGAAAAAATTGGATATCTTTCAAAATGGAAATATTATTTTTAATTGGACCCAAATTGGATTCATTGTTTCAAAATATTTTTTATTCTGAAATAATATATTATATTTTAGAAATGAAAGTTAATTTAATCATACTTATATTTAATTTAATTATCCTAAAATAAAAAATTATACTATGTCATTCTTTACATAAAATATACCTCCAAATTTAGTCATTTTTTTTTAAAAAAATGACACATGTCGTCTTGTTGTACCGCTTGTCGTGACGTCATCCATTTGCATCTACTAAAAAAATTAAAAAATTCTGAATGATAAATAAGTTAATTTAATTTTAATCAGTCTATTATTATTTTTTGTTGGATTTTTAATTTTATTTTTAAACTTCATAAAATATTTGAAACTTTTCTTATTTACATATATCCATAATTCTTAATATATATATATATATATATATATTTATCTAACTAAAATAGTAAATGCCACAACCTCATGCTCATTTATATTTATTTATTTATTTATTTATTTATTATTATTATTATTATTATAACGATAAAAATATGGATATAGAGATGTGTTCAAATTAATCTTTCTAAATAAAAATATATATTATTTATTTTTTAAAAAAACAGTATAGTAATTGATATTGAATATAGTTAAATTAAATTTACTATCAACTAAACCAAAAAATCGTATCCTATCTTTATTTATATAGAACTCTCACTTTTATTATGAGTAGGATTATTTATATAGAACTCTCACATATATAAATATTTTTATTCATAATATTGAAATTTTATTATAAAGTTCCAAAAGGATTACTGTTATATAATTGCAGTTTTAATTTTGCCTCATCATATAATCGTGCTTTTGTCAAAAAAATACTTTTATAGTTAATTATTTTTATTTAAATAAATCTAAAAATAGGAAACAAAAGGTAAATTACATAAAAAAATTCTACTTTTAATGAAGTTGTTAAACTAAAGAAAATCTGAAAGAAAAATAACATGAAAGAAAATTTCAGAACTTCTACTCAAATTAAATTATTCTTTTAAAACGTAATTCTATTTTTTTCAGAAAATAAACTCATACCAAGACTCCTACTTCTATTCAAATTAATTTTATATTTTTATTTACAATATTGAAATTTTATTATAAAGTTCCAAGAGGATTATTGTTATAAAATTACAGTTTAATTTTGCCTCTTATCATATAGATTTTCTTTTGTCAAAAAATACTTTAATAGTTAATTATTTTTATTTAAATAAATATAAAAATAGGAAATAAATGTAAATTACATAAACTTCTACTTTTAATGAAGTTTGTCGAACTAAAGAAAATCTGAAATAAAAATAAAATGAAAGAAATTTTCAGAACTTCTGCTCAAATTGAATTATTATTTTAAAATGTAAATCTAATTTTTTTCAGAAAATAAACTCATACCAAAACTCCTACTTCTAATCAAATTTATTTTATTTTATTTTTTTTGCATGGAATGCCATTTATTTGAACACGTGTTATTGAGCTACATAAAAACTAATCTATTATTTTTTAACATTACAGAAAAAATAAATACAAAATATAATATAGTATGATTAGAATTTTAAATACGCTGTTATTATTAATATAGTATGCGTATCGGTATTACCAATGCTAATATTTGGATACGTTGATAGGATTAGTTATATGGTTATATTATGATTAGGATTATAAATTTAGGAACACAAAGCTGACGCCTACTAATCAAATTAGATTTACCTTTTAGATTTAATTTATTACTTAATTTAGCAAACTTTATTTTTTTTATTTTTTGTAATAAATCCGAAATCTGAATAAATTATATTTTTTTATTTCAATCCTATAGTATATATTTATAGATGAGGATTGGGATTATGTTTAGGATTAAAATATTAACCTATTAGGATTAGAGTGCCAGCTAAAATAATGTAACGGATAATTTTGTAAGATTCCACCCGTACATAAATTTAATTTACTTTCGTTGGAATAAAATATCACATTATATTTGTACATTATCTTTAAAAGGAAACAATATATATTTTAATCATATTCAAATCCTACAAATAAATTTAACATATAATTGAATTTATCTTTTAAAAAAGGGAAACAGTTAATTAATTTAAATAGGATTAGGATTCAATTATTATATTTTAGTATATGCGTAATATTTGTAGGACTCGAAATAAGAAAAGATTAAATATGAAGGATAATTTTAATTTTATTAAGATTAAATGAAGTCGGGATGTTGAGCATATTTGAATCATTGATCAACTGACCAACGGTTCAAATAAATATATATTTCAATGATGTTAAATGATGAGATTCAATCATTCATAATATGAATCGTTGATCTATTGATCAAAGATGTGTTCAACATCCCTCCAAAATAAAGGGTGCTACATTAATCCTGAGCAAATGTGAAATTAATTCAAATAATATTATATTTTTTATATTTAATATTAATTCAAATAATATTATATTTAATTATATTAGGATTAATTATGTAATAGGTTAGGATACATAACTTTATTGTTATTAATTTTATATTTTGCATATATTATCATCTTATATAATTAACTTTTATTATCTTATAATATAGTTTTTTTCAAAATGCAATAATATATTTTTTAAAGGAACGACTGTTTATTTTAATCAATACTATGTTGCTAATGTTATTTGAATTAGGATTAAAAATATTGATCGTCACGTATTAAGATTATATATAGCATTAAATCTAAACTTTTGCTTTTCATCAAGACCTAGTTGGTTAAATCATATTCATCTATAAGTTAGATAATTTGTTAAAAATATATTAGATATTAAATTTTATTAGATGACACATGTCATTATCATAATAATCCACTTGTCATACTCTCATACTCCATGATTTTACCTCTACTTTTATATATATTAGTATGATGGCCCGCGCGATGCGCGGAAAATACAAAATTAGACGTATCATATGATTATAAACAACAAAATATTAATTTTATATATTTTAGTATTATTTAAAGAATATGATATTTCTAAATTAAGGAAATAACTTATTAATTTATATAATTCTCTTTATCTCACATTTAGGATTCTCTATTATAAAAAATAATCTTCACATTTTAGTGTTTGACTGAACTCAGATGTTGTGAGAGAATCAATCTTCATTATGTGCTAGCGCGAATTTAAAGAAGAGTCTCATGCAGGCACATTAAAATCTTAACGACATTTCATATTGATATTTATATTTAATTCAATCATTACTCTAGTTCTTTGGAAGCATGCCAAATTTTAAGTAATTGGGAATGAATTTATGTAAATGTTGATGAAATTCCTGCATATTTTTTTGCCGTTAGTATAGTGTAGATAGTTCTTCATACTACACAAATTATATTGTTTAAAATTGTCCCTGCTTGAATTTTCAGGGCATTCTACAATTATATTTTTCTACCAATATATGCAACTCAACATGCATAGAAAAATACCTTACATATGGATGTAGGGATATATTCCGACTATTATTCATGCTACATGATCAGACCAAAATCACCATGACAATAAACAAAACATATAAATCATCTAAAATTTTAACCTCTGCACTAAAAGAAAATGATTCCACTTTAATTTAAGGTTAAAAATACATAAACAAATGTACATAGTTATTTTTTTATAAATAATTTTATCTATGAAATATTGTATCATTAATAAAATAATAATAATTAAATTATAAAATGAAATTGTGTTATGTTTCTATATTTATATAAATAATGATTCATTTTTTTAAAAAATCAATCACGCCACAGTGTGCCCACAATGAAAGAATTTTACACATGATCATTTGATGAATGAAACATATTAGGAGTGAATGTTATAAGAGTTTACACGAGCCATGTGTTATGTGCACCAATAGCTTTAAATAGAGACTCCGTGTCATCTAATATTCTCTAATTATAAAATAACTTAAAGAAACTTAAAATGGCATAGATCCAACAGTAAATAAATAAATGATATTTTAAGAAGAAATCAAACTACATAAGAAATTCTAGTAATAAAAAAATGATAGTACTTGAAGAAAAAAATAAAATTCTTTATAATGAAAGGAATCCAAAATTCAAAATTATTTTATAGAATGTAAAATATGGACATAAAAAGATAAACATAACACGGCCATAAAAAATGTGGAAAAAGTATGTCATAAAAATATTATGATGAAACATGGAAAAAGTATGTCATAAAAAATTCCACAAGTGCACAATGATAAAAAATCATAGATCGTAAATAGAATACTGGTGTAAAAAATGTTTATATGACAAAGATAATGATGGAAAGTGTAAGAATATAATAAAGTAGCTCATAGTAAATATTATCAAATAAATAATATTCCACAAAAATAATTTCATTTGAACACTAATAATATTTTTAAGAAGACATACAATTATATAAAAATGCTAAAACAAATATGATAATGCTTAAAGTCAAATAAAGAAATATGTATATAATAAATAAAAACTAAATATGAAAATTTCTAAAATCAATCAAAAGGAATCTAATTATTGTACAATTTTAGAGGAATGATATTATCTTATCTAATTACCAATTCAAGTTTCACCCAAAGCATAAATTTTTACTATGAAACCGATGGAAACAATGACAATCTATGAATACTTGCCTCAAATATGATGTGACCATTGAGTGGAAGATCATATCCTATAGGGATGTTGGGACGCTGGCTCTAATTTAGCAATAAAGTAAGAATATTGCATGTGTCATACATGCATGTGGTGAGTTTAATACAATTTCTTATCCCTCAATGCATGAAGTGATAGTGTTTGGAAGTATTTATAGGTAATTACGCCAAACAATTTGTGGATGGAGGTAGTTGCTAAGGAACCGTTTCATTTAATAATAATTTTAGTGCGATTTTAATAGTGTAAAAGACATATAAATTGTGTCATTATATGTTTACGATTATGGATTATTAAATTACTCCAACAACTAAATATTTTTCAGGAAGTTAGTTACTTTCACGTGATTGATAATACTTGTTTAAAGTAACTGCTAACCTTTTTTTATTTCATGGATTACCCCATATATATAGATATATAGTTATATAGTTACTCATATCTTATAATTAACTCTGATAATTAATGATTAAACAATATTTATGAATTATTATCCTATAATAAGCATGTAAATCATTAAAAAATCATTCATCAAAGTTTTAGTGTCTCCTTATATAATCAAAATAAACAAAAATAGACGTTGTGTTAATAAAATATTATTAAATAATTAACTATTGATCCTTGAATATTACTTAGTATCCACTATTGTAATAAAATTATATAATTATGCAGTTACTCATATCTAGTAACCAACTTTAATAATTAATTAATAAACTAATATCCTAAGAGCAAGTAAATCAGTATTTTAATTATTATAAATTTTAAATAGTGGACACGTGGCACTTCACAAATGTGCCAAATGTCAATCTCTCTTTGAAAGTACTCTCTTTAATATAATATAGATATAGATATTTAAATTTATCATGGACATATGAATTATTTACAACCGTCTACTTCTTTTGTTTTATTCATTTGTTTTTACTTTTTAAACTACATCTTCTTTTATTAATATATATAGAGCGACATGAACTTAAATATAAATATCAATTTATTAATATTATTTTTTTCACAATTTAAATACTTCCCTTGGGTGTTTTTTATTTTAATATATATGTATGTGATGAGAAAGTAGGTAATCATCGATTATGATAGATAGATTAATCAATCATCCATGCATTTGACTAATGTCTATAACAATGATTACCTACTTTCTCATCACATACGTATCTACTGGAATATATTAATCCCTAATATAATGATATATAAATAATCCATAAGACAATTACACTACAACATTATATGTATATATACATATATATATATTACTCTTATATTAATAAATAAATTTTAATATGACTATCACACTTGTGAAATATTTAATAATATTTTATCTTTTTTAATAATTGTATTTATCCAACATGTAGGTTCATGCAAAAGTTTTGTTATATATTTTTTAATATATTTTATATTATATTATTATAAATTATAGTTACTACATAATTATAACTGCATATATAATCATAGAAAAAATATATAGTGATTATAACTGCATATATAATTATCATATCTCATAATCATAAGTGTTTACTATTTTGATTTTTATAATTAATATTTTAAGAACACTTGTCAACACCTCATCATGCCAAGTGCCAAATTCTCCTTGCAAACTTCTTTGCTTTTAATATAGTATAGATATATAGACTAGTGTAAGGACCGTGAGATGCACGGGAGCATAACAAATTGAGCATTTAAAAGTTTAAAACTGATATCAATGGTATAAACAAAAGTCATGCAACTATAAAAACATTATAATGTCTTAATATAAATTTCAATTTTTTTGTTTATATAATTGTGACCTAATTTACTATTTGTCTATCATCATCATAGGACACAATTTTAAGACTTTTTTTATTTGTCACCTATGAAATAATTTGTTTTCCATATGTAAACACTTGTTTTTTAAAAAAATAATCTCACATGAGATGATAAATGCAGTCTCCTTACAAAATAAAAAAAGTAGTATGAAATCTATAGATTTTAAAATATACTTTTTTTATTTTTAATATAATAATATATTTCTATTGGTACCTTTCATTTTCTAATATAATTTTGTTAGAGTGTGTACTGTTCGAATTATGATAATCGAAAATATTGTACAATCTAATCACACAAATTTTAAAATTTCATTGCATCTTAATTAGATTTACATAAGAGATGAAGTCAATATTTTCAGTCATGCTACATCAAAAAATATTGAAAATGGTATTTAATTTATCAAAAAATTTTAAATCATATACGACTTATGTGCTATGAATAAAAAAATATCATATCACATAGTGAAATTAATATGACAATTTATCATCTCTTTTCAATATAACATTAAAAAATTTGCATGTGTACTTATATAAAAAATGCTCTATAAGTTTCTTAACATTATATGTATTTAATATTATGACACAAAAAAATACTCTACAGAAAACTTGAATATAAGATACCTTATTTAATGAAATAGAAATCATTATATCCTAATTTTATTTATTGCCAATTGTTATCAATGAAAGAGAATAAAAATGAAAAAACCTCTACTAAATAATTCATAGACAACTCATTAGGAAATACTAGAGATTCAAATATAAAAAATTATGATTATCATTGTAAAAATATAAGTGAAAATAATAATTACTTGTGAAAGCAATATAAAAAATATGATTTCAAATATGATGTAGAAAAATTACCGATAACCATTGTTTCAAAAGAAAAGATAAAGATGTATAAATTAAGTAAAACAATGACTATGTTTCTTCCTATTATCCTTTTAGTCATGTCTTTTCATTGTTAGAGCTAATAACAATTATTAAGAATTTTATACGATGATAATTTTTTTCATTTATAGTAATAATTTGTTACAAAAAATCTTTCATTTTTTGTAGTTAAATAATTTATTATTAGTTCATTAGAATATCTTAATTCATTAACAAATTGTTAGTAAAAATAACAAAATATTAAGTTTAGTTGAATATTTTATTATTAACTGATTACATATCAATTTATAACGAACTATCTAATAATAATAAAATTATTATGAAATCTAGTTATTTGATATTCCAAAATGATTGATACATTAAGTTTTCTATTTCCTTTATAGAATAACAAAAAATGACTATATACAACTAAAAATATTTATTATGAATAATATATATATGACTATAAATATTATTAGAATTAAAATGCATTATTCTTTCATATATTATTGATTCCGATTACTAAAACATCTTTCATTTATAGTAGTTAAAATTTTTTGTTATTAACCTATTATACAATAAAAAAATATGAATCCTATTTGTTTGGTATTATAAAATTGTTGATATATATGAGTCTTCTATATTCTTAATTTTTATAGAATAATAACAACTAAAAAATATTAAATACAAAATATTAGTACAAAATATATTATTTATTTCATATATTATTGGCTATCATATTATTCTTTATAGAAAAAACTTTCATTTATAGCGGTTGAAATTTTTGTTATTAATTCATTAGAATATCTTAATCAATTAACAAACTATTATTAATAATAATAATAACATAATTAGTAAGCTTGCTTGAATATTTTGTTATTAGTTTATTGCATATCTTATATTGGTTTATAACGACATATCCAATAACAATAAATTGATTATGAATCTAAGTTGTTTAATATTTTGAAATAATTCATATACTTAATTTTTTTTTCTTTTATCATCTTAATAGAATCACAACTTGTCAACAATAAAATATAATTATATACAATTGAAAATTGTTAGCATAAATAATATATTATTACCACAAAATTATATCATCTACTTCATATATTATTGGTTACATAAAAAACTTTTATTTATAGTAATTGAATAATTTGTTTAACTTCTACTTATTTACTTATTTATTTTATTATCAATCTCGTGTCTCTGAATTAAGTTCTAATTATTGATATTGATTGACTTAATACAAATAGATAACTATCATATTTATAAATATACACTTTTTTATAGTCTATTCCATCTCTTTTCATATTATAAGCTTTAATTGTGGGACTAAATTAAACAACTCCAATTACCCTTATTCAAGTTATAATTAATTTTGAACCAATTATATTTAATTATTTATTTTAATAATATACTTCATTATTCATCATATCAAAACTAATTCCAAAAGAAAAAATCATGAGGGAGTGACATGTATCATTATCCATCATTTCTTTTAATAGTATACATATAATATTATTAACTATAGCCTAACATATTATTAATTACCAATGAAATATTTTTATCATGAATCAACCTAATCAATTGCACATGATTTCTTTTATAAATATATTTAATTTTTTTCATGCAATTAATATAAAATGTGAAATTAAATTAGAATGTATATTATTAAAATTTAAAATAATTATAAATTTATAACTTAAAATATAAATAAACAACATTATATATTTTCATAACTAAATTTTTAATATCATGATTCTATTTTAACAATTCTAAAAAAATATGTATCAAATTTTATTCATATCATGTCTTAACATTTGTTTATATATAAGGTGTAGATATAAATTATCATAATAATATAGTTTACAAATTAATCATATTTATATTAATCACCAATAAATATCATCATCATTATATCATCGAAAAAATAAATAGCATAATTAGGATAGGGAGATGAAAGTTTTTAACTCGATATATATATATATATATATATATATATATATGAGAACCTAATTTTTTAAATTATCATTATATATATAACATTTAATATTTTTATTAGATAGAGAGAAATTATATATATGTATATATGTGTATGTATGTATGTTATTTTATTGTATACAAATTTATATTTGTAAGTTTGCACGTACTCTTTTCCCTCAGGATTTGTTTGGATTGAGGGTTATCAAGGGATGGAGTGAACTATGAGGGAATTGAATTAGTTACACCATGTTTGATTATATTTTTTTACTTAAGTTAAGAGGGGTATGGTGGAATAGATAATCCCTTCGAACACCACATTTTTTATTCTACTAATTTGGTGGAATGAGGAGGAATAGATTATTTTGGACCAAATTAACTTCTTTTCTTTTTTTATTACCAAATTAAATTATTTATCTTCTTACCAAATTAAACCACCTCTCTATCTCACTAACCCTCTCTCACACATTCATTAATATATTATCTTTTTTCTAATATGAATACATAATTATCTATCATTTTTATTAAATAAATTTTTTTAGTAAATATTTTTTTTCAAAATAAACATAAATATACTATTTAAAAATAATTTAATACTAATATAATATATTCAACCGGATCAGAACATAAAATTCGAATTCGGTCCCGACCCGACCCGCCAGGTGTCAAAGAAATGAGATTAGCTCTTGACCCAATTATCTATCGGGTCGAAAAAAATTCGAAAAATTCGGGCCGGCGCGGGCGACTAAGTCGTCCCGCTCACCCCTAATTAATGATTATAAATATTTGAAATATATAACGAAGGATAAAAATGAATTTTACATAAATAAAACTTTTATTATCCCACCCCACATCTTATATAATTTATTATTCAAACAAGGACTTTTTAATGACACATCACGCCACTCTACTCCATCACTCATCATGCCACCTCACCCCATCCCTTCATTAATTATTTGCCAAACAAACAAAGAAAGCATTGAGTATGTTAATGGCAACTCAAAACGCCCTTGTTTATAGTTACAAATATATTATTTTAAAAATTGGATAAATTAAAATATGTGTTTTTAGTAACTAACTTTTGAGTATTTATATATTTAAAATATTATCATTTTATACTTGAATTCATGAGAGCTCATATATATATATATATATATATATATATAGGGTAAAATGGGGGTGCTGAGCACCTTTTGCTCAGCACCGTGTCAAGCGCGTATCTCACCATCCGTGCAAGATCTGACGGTCCAAGTGGTCACACATTTTTTACCGTCCAGATGCGATCGCACGACTGATCAAAATTCTCACGAGATGAAATGCTTGACGGACGAAGCCCTCCTTCCGTTGTCGTCATTCGCCCACCTCACCGTCGCCCCTCCTTCCCTGTGCCCACCTCGTTGTTGCCCCTTCTATGCACGGACCTCGCCGTCGCCGTTCGCCCATCTTGCTAGTGCCGCCTTGCCGGAGATTGAGAGAGGGAGAGATTGATTCGCGACAGGGGCGTGGCCTCACCTCTTCAGAGATCCAAGTCATCGGCACCGATATTGCAGCATCCTTTGCTCCGCCAGCCTCCATATCGCCTCGCGGTCGCTCTCGCCGATTGCCCTTGTCGATCGACCTCGTCGTTGCCTCGCCAAAGAGATAGATTCGCAGAGGGGTGAGAAAGGGGAAAGAGAGATACACAGAGGGGGAGAGAAAGGGGAAAGAGATCAACTATCGTCTCGCCATCACTGGGGATCGAGTGGGAAAGGCAGATTCTCGATAGGGGTGTCGCCTTGCCTCGTCGGTTGTTGCCTCGTCAGAAATCCAGGTCACAGACTTCGAGATCGTAGCATCCTTCGCTTTGCCAGTCTCCAGAAAGCCTCGCGGTCGCCCTCGCTGATCGCCCTTGTTGTCGCCTCGCCGATCGACATCACTATTGCCTCGTCGGAGATCGAGAAGGGAGAGAGCCGAATCACGCATGTGAGAAACAGAGAGAGAGAGAGGAATGTCGATAAACGCTCGCCTTGCCTCACCGGTTGTCGCCTCGTCGGAAATCCAGGTCGCAGACTCCGAAATCGTAGCATCCTTCGCTTTACCGGCCTCCAGATAGCCTCGCGGTCGCCATCGCTGATCACCCTTGCCGTTGCCTCGCCGATCGACCTCACTAATGCCTTGTCGGAGATCGAGAGAGGGAGAGAGACCCAAAACGTGCCTCGTTGGAGATCGAGAAGGGAGAGAGCCGAATCACGCATGTGGGAAAGAGAGAGATAGAGGAATGTCGATGAATGCGAGATGATAACAAAATATCATGATCTGATGCCAAAATATCGCACGCCTTTAATTGGACCGTCGGATCTTGCACGGACGGTGAGATACGCTCTTGACACGGTGCTGGGCAAAACGTGCTCAACACCCCCATTTTACCCATATATATATTATTGTTACTCATTATAATAAATATAATTTAACCTTTTATCATTTTAAAATATAATAATAGGTGAATTTGTGAGAGTTGTCATTTGACAAATTTTAACTTTGCTTTTTATATAAATATATATAATCTTGTTAATTACACTTAAAATATTATTATGATATATATATTAATCATTATTATAAAATAGTTTATTTATTATTATCTATCATAGCTAACATACTTTACCATTTTTCCTTTAAAAACCAAATTTAGTGACACAACTTAATGTGAGTGATACTCGCATATTCTACCTTTTATTTTATACAGATATATAAATATGGATATAAATTAATTATATTTGTGTTAACTTTAACAAAAAAATGTTAGCATTAAATGATGTTATACTTATTAAAATTATTAAATTTATTGATCTATTATTTTAATGAATATTAGTTCATTATAATTGTTGTCATAATATTATAATTAAAATGTTGATGATACTTTTATTAATTGTCAATATATATATTATCAGATCTAAGCTTTTGACTCAGGCATCTTTATATATGATAGCTTTTAAATAATTTGTTATTAGTTTATTAGAATATCTCAATCAATTAATAAACTATTAATAATAATAATAAAATGATCAAGTTTTGTTTAATATTTTGTTTTTAACACATTGCATATCTTATATCGATTTATAAAAAACTATTCAATAAAAATAAAATGAATACAAAACATAGTTATTAAATGATTGATATATGTAAGTCTTCTATTTCATTAATAGAATAATAGCTTGATAAAAAAAACTATATATAACTAAAACTTATTAACATAAATAATATATGATTATAAATATTATTAACACAAAAAATATATATGCAAACAAACATATAGATATAGTTATCATAACAAATTTTTAATAATAATAACAAAATTATTAAGTTTGATTGACTATTTTGTTATTAGGTGATTATGTATTCGATATCAATTTTATAACGAACTATGACATATAAATATACATATAATAAATTAACAAACTGTTAATAATAATAACATAATGATTAAGTTTGATTTATTATTTCATTATTAGTTCGTTACATATCTTGTATGAGTTTATAACAAACTATTCAGTAATACTAAAATTCTTAAGAATCATAGTTGTTAAATGATTGATATAAATAAATATTCTTTCTCCTTCATAGAATAACAATAAAAAATAACTATATACAATTAAAACTTATTACTATAAATAATATATGTGTATGAATATTATTAACACAATATTTTTTATATACATATAATAATAAATTAACTACTAATAGTAATAAAGAAATAATTAAGTTTTATTGACTATTTTATTATTAGGTGATTACATATTTATAAGGAACTATGACATATAGATATACATATAATAATAAATTAATGAAATATTAATAATAAAAGCATAGTGATTATGCTTGATTGATTACTTTATTATTATTTGATTACATATCATTTATTACAAACTATCCAATATAAAATATTTGATATATGTAAACTTTCTATTCCTTGGCACAACAATAACATGATTACAACAAAAAAAAATTATATACAACTAAAAAAATTATAAGTGAAAATAATATATTATTATAAATAACAAAAAAGTATATCATTTATTTCATATATGGTTTGTTATAGAAAAATGCTTAATTTATTGTAGTTGAATTCATTAAAGTATGAAATGCATGTTGTTAACTTCAACTTCATATCATGAGATAATATTTTGATCCGCACATACTCTTTACCTTCAAAGAAAACGTCAAGTATGTAAATAAAAATTGAAAGCCTCTCTTGCCATTTAGCAATTATTCTTAGACAAAAATAAATTACATATAAATAATTTTTCCTATAACATTTTTCTAACGAAAAGAATTTATATATAGATAATTTTTTTATCATACAGATACCTATATTTATAGGCCCACGCGTATAATTTGCCTTCAAAGAAGGCAGACCTATATTTGTAGGCCCGCATGTATTATTTGTCTTCAAAGAAGGCGTTGAGTATGCAAATGAACATTGAAAATTTATCTATTTATAGTTACAAATATAAAATTTTAAATTCTAAATAATAACATTGTATATTTTTAATAACAAACTTTTAAGTATCTAGGTTTATATAATGAAAATATTATCATTTTATGTATTCAATTTATGAGAGCAAGACATATGGCACTTTACCTCTGCTTTTATATATAAATATAAAGGAATATAATGTTATTGACACGTCAAAGCATGTTTATATTGTTATAAATATAATTATTCAACATAGTTATATTTATTAAATTATAAAAGTTAAATTTACATTTGTAGTTTAATTAGTAACTTTGTATTGTTTTAAGTATGCTTATTGTGCAATAAATTTTATGTGTAAAACTAATTGTTATTTCTTATTTTATCTTCAATTTTTTATTACATTATGGCGCATATTTTTTAGTAATATCCAAAAATTTTAGTTCAGTTCAAGATTTTTTTTCGTTAAATTTATTTTTTATTATTAATATAAGTATAGCTATTGTGATAAATTTTATAATATGGTTGCGTCTAGATATATTACTTTTAAGCAATTCTTTGAGAATTATGTTAAAATATATTCTTTGAATTTAATATCATATTTTAAATTATTTAAAATAATACAATTATCTTTATAATTCTCACCTTTCGTCAAATGCATACGAAACATATTTCTCCATTATTTTTTAAATTTTCCATTATTATATTTTTCGTCCTATACTAAATAAGATTCTTTGGAACTAATCTATTTGATTTTCATAATTATAAACTTGACTTGTTGGTGCTGATTCCAACAAAAAAAATTATGCAAATCCTCAACTGTTATGCATGGTTCACAACCTTTTTTCCAATTGGAAGGTCAAGTATAAAAGAATGAAATACAGAAATTGACATCTAAATCCCTTATCTACAAATTAAAATCGTTTCGTTTTTCGCATCACATAAGTAGGCACTTCAGTATATGTAGGAGAGAACAAATTTTAGATTAATATTTGAGGTAAATGTAAAGCAATCATATTAATAAAGTAAATATATATTAATTTAAAGTATATGTTAAATAATAAATATGATTAAGATTAATGTCATCGGATTATTTGACGATGATAATTGATTTATTTTAACAAATATAATTAATTTAACGATTGA
This sequence comes from Pontederia crassipes, assembly GCA_030549335.1. Lineage (NCBI taxonomy): Eukaryota > Viridiplantae > Streptophyta > Magnoliopsida > Commelinales > Pontederiaceae > Pontederia > Pontederia crassipes. Next base: position 23,190,645 of record CM060183.1, read on the forward strand.
AATTTATTTAGTTTCAGATGATATTTTTTTATTATCAAATTATGTTTATAAATATATATTACTTCATTTAAGAAGTATATTATTAATTTAATCATAAATTATAATTATTAAATTAATTAAATAATGAGAAATAAGCTCTCTACGCTAAGGTATGTTCATTAATATTTATAATAAAACCAAACAAACAATTTTTTTTTTCTTAATACAGTCTAGAAAAACTACTTTGCATAGAAATATTTTAAGAAAATTATCTTTTTAATTTTGAAACAAGAAGAATTTAAGGTTGAATTTTAAGAGTTAGTAATAAATGCTACAACATCTATTTCAAACTTATCAATAGCATGGAGAGAGAGAGAGAGAGAGAGAGAGAGAGGAGGAGGAGGAGGAGGAGGAAAAGGAAAGATCTCCTTAGGTAATTGACATTCATTATTAGGTCGCCATTTCGGACTGTATACATATGGATGAGGCAAAAAAAAAGACGACGAAATTAAATTTTCTTGGAACAAGATATAACCTATGAAAAAAACTTAAGTCAATTTTTAAAATAAGAACCGTGTCATTTTTTAAAATAAGAATTCAAAGCATAATTCTTATAATGCTCTGTTTGATATTATTAGCGGTTTGACAAGCGAAGAACGGTTTGATAGCAAATAGTGATTTAAATAGAGGATAGCGGTTGATGATTAGTGATTCATTTAAAGATATTAATAAATAAGTGTTTGATAAATTTAGCGATGAAATTAACGGATGAAAATAAAATGGCATAATTGGACGTATAATAAATTATTCAATTCAATCGCTATACAAATTTTGTTAAAATGTAATAAATAATTAATATCTCAATGAAATAAAATAAATTTTCACTAGTAATTTTGTTATTAAAATATATAAAAATATATTTATAATACACTTTATATAGTTCATACATGATATGAAAATATTAATTATTAAATTAATTTCTATATCCATTGTTAATAAATAAATATTTTTAATTAATTAAATATTCATATAAAAGGAATATATTTAAATGGTGATAAAATAAAAATGATAAATTAATAAGATAAATTGAAAAATAAATAATACATTGGATAAATTTGAAAAAAAACCTCTAAACGTTAAAAGCTAGTAAAAATAATTTTTTAATAATTTGATTTAAAATGTTAAACTCTACTTAATTATATTTTTTACCAAGCCAAACGTTAAATCAAAGAAGTTTCTACTCTACAGAATACGTTTTCACTTTTATCACTTTTGATTGAATCCTATTTTTTTTTCAAAATAACTTTTTTTTATGGTCGTTGCAGACTTGCAGTGACATTGACTGCATGACAACTTGTTTTATTAACATGTGATATTCATAAATTCATAAAAAAAGCTTAAATCTCTTTCACTCGCTAGTGTCGATCAGACCGGTCAATCTTGTTCTAGATAAACGATTGATTTAACTTTCTGCTTTTAGTCTCTATTACACATTAAATTGCTTTACTATACGATCGCATTGAACACACTACAAATGCTGGATTATATATATAAACAAATTTAATATATGATATATTACATGAAGTTATATTAATATAACTCTCCACTCCGCGGGAGTTACAAGTTACAAGGACTCTTGTAAAAGGAAGAAGAAAAATGATGGAAAAAAATGAAAAAGGCAAAGCTACCAGACCTTCCTTTCGCCAACAAGGCCCAATACGTCGTCCCAGAGCCCAACAGCGCCGACGCCGGCGAGCCCAATGACGCTGGGGCTGCAGGCGACGACCCGCCAGAACCCGGCCCTTATCTCCTCCCTGAGCTGGTCCTTCTCCCACCCGCAGTAGCCGTCGAAGAAGCGGAAGTCCCCGACGGCCGCCATGTTCCGCTTCACCATCTCCGCCGCGCACCCCACGCTCTCCCTGCTCCCGTAGTACAGCCCCTTCACCACCTCCTCGAACACCCCGCTCCTCCCCACCTCCCCCTCCTCCCCGCCTCCCCCTCCTTCCACCAGGAACAGGCCGTCCTCCAGCGGGCCGCCGAAGAACAGAGGCCGGTCGGAGAAGACGCCGGCCACGTCGAAGGCCGTCGACCGCGTCTCCTTTATCGACATCAGCGACGGCCGGTTAAGAATGATGCCCGTCGGGCCCGCCGGGCCGGTGGACAGCAGGAGGATCACGGCGCGCTCGAAGATGTGGACCCCGTCGAGCTTCTCGGTGGCGATGAGGAGGCAGCCCCTCTCCGGCTCGTGGATCGGGTGCGCCCACCTGTCGCCCAGCTGCACGGACGCCGGACTGCGGTCGAGCGACGCGCCGAGCGCGGCTGGAACGATCGCCTGCTCCCCAGCCACGAGCCGCGCCCTGAAGGATCTCCAGTCGGACTGGATCACTAGCGGCTCGGAATTATCGTCGCCCGGAGCCTGCGGTTTGTTGCTGCAACCTGACAAGGTTAACGTATTGAGTGAGCGAGTGAGAGACAAAGAGGGGGGAGAGAGAGAGATGATACGAGCACTACTCACAAGTCACGACGAGGCCATGGCCGGCGAGTCTTTTCTTGTGTAAGAGAGGCAGCTTTGATCTGGAAGCTGGAACCACGTCCAGTACCTTGCTGAAGGAGTTGGAGGTGAGGAAACAGGAGGCCTCCATGGATGACGACGAGCTATGTTTGTGATCCTTACTTGCGTTGGTTTCTTTTTTTGTCAGCACATTTATAACGTTGCGTGTGTGAGAGAGAGAGTGAGAGAGAGCGCGGAGGGAAAAAGCGCAAGGGAGTGAAGAAATCTACGCCACAAGATTTTGGAGTCCCATGCACGAAGTGGATATAGGACGAGTGCCCTTTAGTAGCTGAGCTGGACCAATGAGAGCGCCGCACGCTTCAGGCCCATAAGATTCCACGTGAGTCCGGCGGCAACTAGTGGCTACGAGCGTTCCTGCCATGTCGTCCTTTTTGTCCGTCTTTTATGACGATGCGATGCGAAGTCATAGCCACCACTCGCCTCTACTTCCCCATCGTTCAATCCGAATATATGGCTTGTATGAACTCATTCTCTTAAAAAAATATATAACAGTGACAAAAAAACTGTAAAGATTATAGTTTCGATATCATGTGTTATTCAATGTGGTATTTTCGACGAGGGAAAAAAATACGGGTGTTGTAACGCCCCCAAATTGACTCCCGTCACGTGACGAAGACCAATTTGGAGACGCTACGGCATGCTATAACTTGACCATAATATTGACCATATCTCAGTCAAGAATCGAGACACGTCAGCGGAAGAAAAGAAATAAAGATAAATTATAACTTTAATTGCGGAAGTCTAAAAGTAACTATGTCATTACTAAGAGATAAACTGAGTTCTACATCATGAATTTAAATTGCGGAAGGTAAATAAAAACTAAATAACACTCTAAAAGCCCTATGGTTCATGTGTTGTCCTACCGTCAGAGCCTCATCATCACACGCCTACTCCACCACGTTACTGACCTGGTCCTGTGAAAATCAGACACAGGGGAGGAGGTCCTCCCGTAAGCTTTACAGCCTAGTGGAGAACCATATGATATACAATGCATGACATAAATATAATAATCAGCGATAATTAATCAGGCTTAACTTGAACATGAAAGATAACATATAAGTATCATGGATCATAATAAGGATAAGATCAGCGATATCATGAATCATGAGGATCAATAGTACATAGTAAACTTGGAATCATGACATACTTGACTTGACTTGAACTTGAACTTGAACATGCTTGTCGATCTTGGTTATTAATTAACAATCAGGGTGACTTTGAGGTGCCTTTAATTCTTGGGGTATGCCCAGTAAACGATACGGCCTTGTGCGGGTCAATGGGCGATCAAACCATGACCAAGGGAGCGACCCTTATCTTGATGCACTTGGCTTGGACTGGCAACCCATCATTAATCTTTCATCTGAACTTATTAATCACTTCCAGTATCTTTTCATTCTTTGTGTCATATGATGAATAAGATATGATCGATAAGAGATAAATCAAGACAAAGAGTTCATGTTGGAATTATAAGGAAATCAATAATGTTCATATCAAAATAAAAAGAGATTAATAGATGAATCTTGCTAGATTTTACGCCCAAAGAATCCTTTCACCTTACGGCCGTAAAACCCTAATCCTTTGGATTTTACGCCCGAGAATTTCTTTCACCTTACGGCCGTAAAACCCTAATCCTTTGGATTTTACGCCCGAGAATTTCTTTACCTTACGGCCGTAAAAAAAATCTACTCTTCGGCCGTAACAATTGATCTCCCCTTTCTCTCTCTTCTTTTCTCTCTCTCTTAACTTCTCAGATTTTTACGACCGTAAAATCATCTGTTACGGTAAAAATCTATTACGGCCGACATCTTTTACGGCCGACATCTTCCCTCTCTCTATCTTTTCTATTTTATTACGGCCGAAAACCTAACTCTTCGGCCGTAACAATCTATTTCCCCTTTCTCTCTCTTCTTTTCTCTCTCTCCCAACTTCTCGGCCGTAAAACCTCGTCTCCATTTTTTTTTAATTCCTTTACGGCCAATCCATCACTTCTTTCTCTCTCCATCTTTTTCTCGACCGTAAGACAATTACGGCCAACAAATCTACGGCCGTAATACTTCTATTTTAAAATTGGGTCGTGTTATAAAACCGAAAACGGAATCCCCTCTAAATCTTACATCATAGCAATCAATAATACAGAAATATAACAAACAGAAATAACTATGCATGCTACAATCAACCAATCAAAGAATTCAAGAAATCAAACAATTAAAAACAATAACTTGAATCATATTCATATTCTTTTCATAACGATTCGGGCATGAATTGAGATAATTCAGAGGCCATGCAAGGTGATTTCGATTCACCCACCTTTGTTCGCGATTGATTCGTTCCTCGATTCGTCGAAAAATCGATCAATGGCTCCCTCCCCTGACTCTCCCTTGTTTTTCCCTCTGTTCTTCGCCTCTGGACGTTTGCAAAGTGGCCGCACGAAATCAAGACCAACAAAAGGCTTTCGTGGGGGGGGGGGGGGGGTTAGGAGGGTGAGGTGTTCTTATATAAGGTTTTGTTTAAATCTAATCTTCCTTTCCTAATTAATTATGAAGAGATCAGATTTGATTCCCTTTCTTTCCTAACTTTGATTAGGATATGATTTTTTTTTGCTGCGTGTTTAAATTCTGATTTATTTTCTCTTTTTTTTTATCTTTTTGTTGGTTGTTACAGGTGTAATTAATGTTACTACTAATGTAACTCCCCCAAATTTCACCCCAAATTACTAAAAATAAATTGATTATTCGATTGTTCATCGTATAATCATAATAAAATATGATTTCCTATAAACTTAGAGAAAACATAAATATATTAAATAAGATAAAATAATTTCTTTGAAAACATAGCGGAAGGCTTCGATAAAATATCAAAAGTAATGTTATAAAATTGAAGAGATTACTAATAGCAATTAAAACATCTAAAAAATCATAGTAAAAATATCTCTTTAAAACATAATAAAAAAGGCTCTAAGTTAGTTAACTCTTAACATCCTAGACCATTGTGCAATCTTATTCGTCATGAGTTGGACCGTCATCCATCCAAATCACTGTGCACCTGCACGGATTCATGGTGCAGAGATTTTTCTGTTAGAGTATGTAAAGACAATGCATGCAATGATATGATTCTAAACAGGATATTACATGTTATGCATCATCTTTATATAAAAAAAGTGAGAATATGCATGTCATATCTTAATATACGATCTACATGTCAATCATTAACATCATTCTATCATCATGCATATAAGTAGTTCCATAGAAGACATGCAATCATCATCATACTTATAGTATGGACATTCATGATAATCATTTATTCAATCCATAAGCATATAAGTAAGATACACATACTATAATTATTGCCTCCATAACTTTCATCATGATTGCTTTATAATCCTTTGGACTTCCACTTTCATGGGACATCATTCCATAATTTCCTCAGGATTGCTTTATAACGATTTGGACTTCCACCTTAGTGGGACTACATTCCATTTGATCGATCATTAGCCCTTTCTTATTAATGTTATATGTTCTGATAGTTAGGACTTATGTCGTTGCCCTCTCAATAGACTAGCTAGGCCTAGGAGCTATTGCTCCCCTCCTCACCCGAAGATGATATCAGAATGCACACACCGTTGTCGATGCATGTGACGATCATTCTGGACTCTCACTTGAGGGTGACATCAGAATGACACACTGTTGTCCTCATTCCGGACAATTAACATCATAGAAGGTTGACATGTAACATCATCCATAACTGGGTTCATTATGCTTTGCAATCAACAAACAATTTACGTCGTTCAATATTCAAATTTTAACCTAGTTACGATTGTCCATGCATGTCGTATATCTAGGTTCATATACAATCATCAATCAATAATATATAATAGTAAATACCTTAAAAATAACATAAATATAACATACACCAGTTTTCTGGTCTGTCACTAAAATATTAATAGCTCAACCTATACATGTTCTTTTCATATGATTCAAATTTTCACAGAAAAGATAACACAGACCTTTAACTTAGGAATAAATTTCAATTCCTAATTCAATATTTTCAATTTACTATACGTTTTACAATTTGGTCTCGCTGTTACCCGAGACAGCATGATACCAATCCGATATTTGGATCATAATGATTTGTCTACAATTTCAAATCATATGAAACCAATTTCTATGGAAACTAGACTTCTAGAGCTTCCATACATATATCATTTGTACTTCTTGGATTAAAATATATCCAAATAATTGTTGCAAATACAGTCACGATTTTCTGAGACTGCATGACACCAGCCCTTTGGATAATAACTATTTTTATACAACTCCAAACAATATGAAATTAATTTATGTGGAAACTAGAATTCGAGACCTTTCCATCCATATGTCATTTGTAATTTTTGGATAAGTAAAACCTATCCGAATAATTGTTGCAAATACAGTTACAAATTTTCGAGATAGCATAATACCAGTCCGATGTTTGGATAACAACTATTTGTATACAACTCCAAATCATATGAAATTAATTTTTTTTGGAAACTAGACTTCGAGAGTTCCATCCATATATTATTTATAATTTTTGGATAAGTAAAACCTATACGAATAATTATTGCAAATACAATCACATATTTAGACATACTATGCAACTTAAATCATGCAATCCTAACATTTAGATCTAATCATGAATCATAAGAAAACAATCTGAGATCTGATCAACTTCCTCAAACAAATCCCTAATAGGAGCAATGTGCCCTATTACTCTCAATTCAATCAATAAAATTTTGAGAGGAGAGGGAGGGGTTGGATCTCCTTTATATACCTTGATATTAAATCTTCTTCCTCTTTCTTTCTTTTCTTCTTCCTGTTCTTCCTTCTCCCTGATCTCCTCTTTCTTCTTCCTCAAGTCCTAGCTGCCAATGTGGAAAAAATGAGAGAGAGAGAAAAGAGGCCTTATATAAGGGGAAAAGGGTTTGGACAAAAAGCTCAAATTATCCTTTTAGAAAAAAATCAGGATATTACAACTAATATGACAAGTCACTACTAACCAAATCATATAATAATGTTACTAATAATATAAGAAGTGTAAATAATGATTCAGCTTATACAAGGAAGAAAACATCTTAATGATATCTATTGTCGATAAATAAATTCAACTGGAATTTGTAGCAAATTAGAATTAAAAAAATGAGGAAATTGATACAAAGAAGAAGGGTTTAGGAATCTCCAAGTTATGTAAATAAGCTAAAAATCATTCATACGATTCTTGTAGGAATCGCCAATGTATATAAATAGATTTACAACACTTCATGATCATGATTCCGGCTAGAATAATTTTTGTGCAACCGTCATCTATCTCAGGTTTTATTTAAACCGATTCCATCTCATAACTAATATGTAATCAATCCTCAAATTATGTTGTGAAATTGATTACGCATTATTAGTGTTTCGTTGCATGATAGTGGTTATTTCATTAAGTCTTGGTGTTGCTATTTAGTCAAAAAATCGTCTCTCCATATATTAATCAATGAATATATCAACATTGGAATTCTCATGATCAGGGATTCCTTCCTTTATATATTTTGTTAATAATTCTTTACCACAAATTGAAATAGTTAAAAATTGTCATCAACTCTATCAATTTTCTTTTGGAGAACTCGGCTCTGGTCCTTCGTGACCTAATCGGGTCATTCACGCCGCGCCATTGTTTCTATAAATCCAACCAAATTGTCCAAGTTTTCAAATGTCAAGTGATGCCTAGTTTAAATCTAGCCTGGTCGACTTTGGCTTGACCCAACTGAATTTTAAAATCATTGACCGAGATATACAATGCACAAGCGAATTGAATCTTAACACGATCGAGTTGCTCAATCAAAATAAAACAAAATTGATTGATTTCATAATCAACAAATTCAATCTATTTTGAGTAACCCGGCACAGTTCCATGATGTCGAGAAGGTTCTTGCTATATTTTAATTAGTTTTTGTTAAATTGGTTATAATCACTTCTATGCATGTGAATGCTCTAGTAATGTCTAATTGATATCACACTTTAGTATTTATGTTTGATTGATAATTGATCTGAAAGATCAAGATGACTCTAATGTGAGATTTATAATTACCATGCAATACATGATCCTATATTCATTTGTGATGCTCAGAGACCTCCATAATATGTACTAAAGGTTGATCTAAAATTTAATCAATATGAAATTTAAAAGATTAATTAAAGCGCTCCTTTATTATAGGTTGAACATGTTCAACTCGGGAGTTGAGTCCCTCATCTCTTATGATTATAAGATACTTTACGAATTGAAAGATGCTTCATGAAGTCAAAAGATACTTTGTTATGACTTGAAAAATACTCAAAGAATTAGAAGATATACCAATATAAGCAAAAGATGTAATATTAATATAAATGATGATGATAATCCTAACACATGATTTTTCGTTATGTTAATGTTAATCTTAGTGATTTTTATGATGATTGACAATGGTTACATACTTTATAAACAAGAACAATCTCATGATACATTGATAATATCAATATTGAACTTTTGTATGATCTCATTAATATTTACACTATTGAATTTATAATATTGTTTACCTTACTAATATTCCTTATCTAGTGATCAATGAATGATCCAATACTAATGATGATTTCATAGTGTTTATTATCTATCTCATGTGTGACCTCATCCACATTATTGACCATGACCACGTTGTCGAAAAAAGATGATATTTTTCATGATATTGTTTAACAAAAGGTAACATTAGGCTTGAGTCATAATAAAAGATATTAGCATTGATTGATCTTATACTAATTATTAATGTAATGTTATTATCAGTCTTACCAAATCATAATGATGATGTATCTATCTACAATGATGGATAATGCCTTATTAATCTTATTAATTTATGTATGATAGTGATTTTATCTTATGATGTTTAGCTTTGCCACTACTAATTTAGGAAAAATGTGCTAACTAATTTTCTTAAAAGCTTAAGTCGTTAAGAAAAATAATATCATTTATTTTATATTCTTAACACTTTCCCTCACGTGTAGACTATTGACAACTTTGGTCTAGCCCAACCCATCACGTGAACAACAAAAGAAGGAAAATACTTTTTTTAACAAGAGCTTAACAATATTTGAACTCTTGACCTCTGGCTCTAACCATGTTGAGTTTGATGTGCTAACCAAATTTTCTAAAAGTTTAATCCATTAAAAAAAGCAACATCATTTATTTCATATTCTTAACACTTTGTGGTAATAAATTCTTTTGTTATACTGCATCTTTACTATAATGTCTATCTTTCTCGTTCTTATTATGAGATCCACCTTATTATTACACATCAAGCATCAAAACTCATGGGAGATTCTCTCAATATCGACTATACTCGATGATGATGGTGGTGTATGCAACAAATCAACCTTGTGATAATGCAAGGCAAATCCACAATAGTTTCTTTTATTTCATTTTCAATCTATCAAGGAATATTTATTTTAGGGATTAATGTACCTACAAAGCATCTTCCACTTTGTAGGGATGTTGAGCGCATCATGAATTCCTTTATTTTATTGGCTTTCATACAAGCATATAATAGTTGGGAAAAAGAAAGTTATTTTGGCAATATTATATTTAGACATTCACTTTATAAAAATGTTATTATTAATTTGTTTATTTTTACTTTGCTTATTTATATCATGTGAACGTTTTTCCAATGCTATCCTTCAATTTCACTTTGCTATTGATATAAACTTGGAAATGTCCATAATTGCAGCTGATGATAAAAAAATGTTCTAAAAAAGTTCGATGATCAAGATAATATTGTGGATCTCAGATGTAAAGAGATTGAAAATATCAACAATATTTGTGATTTACAACTTATTAAATTAGAAGATCGAGTTGGATAAGAAAAATTATTCTTATACATTTATATTTTTGTCCAGAGTTTCCTTTGTGCTTATTTTCATGATGTAAAAAAGGAGATTATAATTTAGGATGATGAATCTTTCGTCTAAGCTTTGAATCTTTCCTCATTACTTAGTGATAGGGAGCAGACTCAAGATTTTTTAAAGAGGGGCCAAATAAATAATATAAAATAAAACATTAATTTAATATATTAAAATTATTTAATATAATTAATTATAACTTAATTAACTTAAGAGGGTAACTTTTAAATTTTTAAATATTATATACATATGGAAAAAGTATATATTTAAAGATTGCCTAATCTGATAATTTTAGTTACATTTAGGAGGCCCAACTTCTTACTTAATCACTAATGTTAAGAGATAGTGCATCTATATCAAGGGTAAAAGGAATTGCCCCTAATATCACGTGGGGCCGTCCTTGACTTATGAGTTCTTATTTAAAAAACTGAAATTATTATTAAATTCGTTCATTCTTGTGCATGGATTTCATCTGTAAAGAGTTAGATACAATTTGAACTTCAATCGAAATTTCAAAGTTTGTGTAAAATTCGCCAGACAATCTTTTTGTCGTGATCCGTGCTAGGACGTCGCGATTTGTGAAATAAGCTTTTTCTACAAGTCTTCGAATTTAACTTGTGCAAATTCAAGTCCTATTTTTTTAATAATATATTAAGGATATATTTGACTTAACGGACACAAAATAGCTGATAAGTTAGGATGCTGATAAAATTATTTATATTAATAATAACTAATTGTACAATTCATTGACTTACTTTTTAAAGAAAAAAAGCACCGTTAATTTTGTACTTATAAATAAATTTGATGTCTCCTTATCAATCGTATTTTTAAATAATCAAACATTGAAATTTTTTTAAACTAATTTATAAGTGATTTATAAACTTAGTCAAACTGCTCCAAAGTTGTTACTCTTAATAATTTTTACGTTAAAATGTATTTTAGGATTATTTGCTTATTAATTTTCAAGCTAAATCCTATAATTTTTTAAAGCAATACATGAGATATTTTATTCCAATTTTCTATGTTTTTTGCTTGCTTAATTCATCAAGTTGCATCCTATAATTTTTTGAAGCAATCCTGCGCTATTTTATCCCCATCTTCTATGTTTTTTTATTATCCAAATACTATGTTACATTGTTTTTTCTTATTTATACCTAAATCCAACAAACCTTATTCATCAGCAACTCCTCCCGCCACACACTTTCTTTACTCTTTTGTTTTCTCCATCATCCACTAGTGACCAGGACTATTAATACATGGATGTTCGAACCGTAGCAGAATAATAAACTTTGATAAAATTGATCATCCCAAAAATTAAACCGGAAGCTATTAACTTGCATCAATTCTAAAACGCAACTTCACAAACTAATTTTTTCAATCAGATTTGTTTCCCTATTACAAACACAACACAGAATTAATACCAAGTTTACGTATTTTACACAAGAGTTTACCAAAAAACAAGAATACATAATAATAAAATAGAAAACGAATCAAGTCAACTTATTACCGTGAAACCGAGGTCTGGAAATACAAACGTTCAAACGTAATACTTGCATATAAGAAAAAGTAGAAAAACAAATTATTCTAAAAAATAAATGTATTGTTCTCGAATTCATTAACCTTTTACCAAATATCCTTCACCAGAAATGTTATCACAACGGCCAAAATCGCTAGGAGAAATATGACCAAAACAGCCACCAAAATCCTCCTTTTGTAATCAAGGGCAGGGTGATGGCTTCCGCCTCCTTCAGCGCTTTCCTTCTTCCTACACCATCCCACTTTACGCAGCAAGCACATGACGAATACGCGAATGTACACCCACACCGCGAAGAGCAAGAACACCATTAACCAGACTTTAAGTGCATTATTAAAGAGAGGATATTGGTCATAGATCCTGCTGGCGGCAACAATGAATGCCAACGCCGTGGAGAAGACTGCAACCCACATGATCCACACGAGGACCGTCATGACCATCTTGTTGCCCCGAGGGGCACAACAAAGAAACAAAAGGATGATGCTCAAAGAAGCAAATAAGCCGACCATGTCGAAGAATAAGAACGGATGAAGGGATGTATCTAGAACTGCACGGCCACTATTGTCGTTCGACGTCAACTGGGCATTAGAAGTGTGAGCATATGGAGATTCTACAATTGGAGAAGCGGAACCCGCACTACTACTGTCGTTTGCCTGGGTAAATCCACCGGGAGGACTCAGTCCAGCTTGGAAAGTAATGGTCGCGATCAACGTCGCCACCACCATTATGGTGCCTGGTCTGTTCTTGTATTTCTCGTCCGTTTGATCACCTTTTGCGTGGACAAAGAGCTTCCTGCGAACCCGGGAAATGAGATTGATCCTGTTGGATCTCGTCGAGCTGTTGGTGTTAACAACGACGGCGGCGTTAGTCTGGACAATCGTAGTTTGCTGCTGTGGTTGCTGATGCCCTTGCTCTGCGGCTGTTCCTCCTCCCGCGGCACGGATCAACTCTCCTAATAGCATGTCCCCATGCAGGTCAACCGCCGAATCCAACAGCACATCCAGAGCGGTGGCGCCTCTTGAGTTCACGTCGTTCACTTTGACGTTTCTTCGCCTCAGCAGTAGCTTTACACTCTGTACCATACTACCATGTATTACAAGTGCAAATTGCATATTATAGATTTACAGGGAAAAAATGCTTAATATGTTGAAGTGAGCCGTAGTCAAGCGTAGATGTTTTAGCTATGGGGATGACTTCGTCGTCCGTCCCTTACGGGTTCCTTACGGCTAAGCCGTCCGAAACTTAGACGATTTTAAAATTTATGTTTCTATTTTGTATTGAAGTTCTTTATATAAATTCTATAATGACTATATTATTTTACATTTTTATAATAATAATTTCATAACAAACAGAGTTATCACCGCTCGAAAACGAAACTCATAAATTTGATCGTGTCATCTCTCTCCCTCTTTTCGTAGATCAAGTGATAGCGCTCCTTTGTATATGGATCTGTTAAGAAGCTAGTAAAGTAATAGCACTCATTATATATGGATCCATAAGAACCTAAGAAGGAAGTAACTAATACCTGCAGTTGTTTACATGCTACGGCTACATGCAAAACTGTGTTGCCCTTGTCGTCTTGAAGGTTCAAAAGGTCGTCATCTTCATCTATTTTCTCGACCAAGAACTTGACGACCTCAAAATTATTGGATAGTACAGCAAGATGAAGGACAGAGTACCCATGGCCCGTCTGAGCTCGCAGCGACTCCGGAGAAGCATCTAGTAGTTCTCTTAGAACGTCGACTCTTCCATTGATGGCGGCAGCGTGGGCGGGCATCATGCCGTTCTTGTCGCGGAGCAGGCACAGCTGCGTGGCTGAAGTGGACGCCAAGAATTCTTTGGTCACAGAGAGGTGGCCATTAGATGAGGCCAAGTGCAAAGCAGTGAGGCCCTCGCCGTTGGGGACGCAGGCGAGCTCTTGCCTTACGGCGAGGGTCTCCTTTACGAAGTCGGAGTGGCCGAGCGCAGCAGCGATGTGGAGGGGGCCATCGGTGGGTAAAGCACTGGTGCCGGCGTGAGGCCGGTGGAGGAGCAGTCGGTCCTCTCGGAGCAGCTGCCGCAGCATGGCTACGTCTCCTGCATACGCAGCTTCCTTATGTCTGGATTCCATTGTTGTGATTACTGTTTGACAGTCACTGAGTGTTCCTTATATATTTGCGTCATATGTTTATGGCATATCATAGCTCGCTGGATATGTGAATTGCAGGCTTCGTCAAGTCGTCATTCTTTCTAGCGCTACAAGTATCCGATCACACGACTCACGAGCGAGCCAAGTCATCAGTATGCATAGCATTCAATTACTAGAGGGTTTTAATACAAAACAATTTCGTGATCCACGGTGAAGGTCCTTTCCACTCTTTTCCACTCTTTGAATATTCTCAAACGCAGATAGATACTGACATGACTATTTTTTTTCTAAGGAACAGAGGAAGAAATTTAATCAACACACAAATCATGTGTGGTGGACTATGAGACACTTCACGTGAAATAAGTTTAATTCCAAAATCCTCAAAAGAAAGTGGCAAGCTCCAGATAGTTCATGGGCTGCAGCAGGCCAGCAGCAGTAGTGAATCTTCGTTTTCGATCAGATCACACCAATGAAAGCTCATATGAATTTTCCAAGATTTTTCCAAGTTCAAGCGTAGACTTTTTTTAATGTGATGTGTGTACTTTGTAACAAATTTTAATGACACATTAAAGTTATTTTTCGTAATGTTTAAGAAGATATAAATCATTTTTATTACCTTATTTTTTTTAAATCGCTATGTAACACTACAAGAAAATCGCGATTTTTCGATGGGTAATTTCTTACGGTTCGAAATCCATCGCAATTTGCGACGGATTTTTCTACGATTTCATTGTCAACGGATTTTTCGACGGTTATGACCGTTGGAAATAATTTATATTATTATTTAATTTTTCGACGATTAGGAACGTCGATATTTCCGACAGATAACCATCCGTCGCAAAATCCGCCGCAATTTCCGACGGTCGTGGTAAATGTATAATAATATCATATGAAGAGTATTTTATTAATATAACTAGTGACGACTCAAACCGTCGCAATTACCGACGGTTTTGACCGTCGGTAAAAAAATAAAAAAATAAAAAAAATATATAACTAAATATATTTTCGACGGTCACAATCGTCGATAATTTTAAAAATAGTTAATATTTACGTTTTCGATGGCCGTAGCCATCGGTAATTAAAATTTCGTTATCCCGCTTTTTTTTTCTGTTCCCGCTCTCTCTCATCTTTTCCTCTTATATATTAAAATTTCCTCCTCCTCTCCTCTCTCTCTCCCTTCTCTCCTCTCTCTCCCTCTCCCTCTCCCTCTCCCGGCCCGCGAGCACCGGTCGTCCCTCTCCCGCACCAGACGCCGGTGACTCTCCCGCGCCGGCGACCCTCTCCCGCACCGGACGCCGACGACCCTCCCGCGCCGGCGATCCTCTCCCGCACCGGACGCCGACGACCCTCCCGCGCCGGCGACCCTTTCCCGCGCCGGCGTCTCTCTCTTACTCTCTCCGGCCAGAGGCCGTTGTTGGCGGATCTCGTTGTTGACGGCCGGATTCGGTCTCCAGCGGTCGGATCGGCCGTCGGGCATTTGGATCGGTCACCGGCCATTCGGATCCGGCCCAGCGGCCCGGATCGACCGCCTGGCGGCCGGATCCGGCCCTCAGCGGCCGGATCGACTGCCTGGCGGCCGGATCGACCGCCTGGCGGCCAGAGCTGGCCACGGCCCAATCCGGCCGCTAATTTTTTTTTATATTTAAAAAATTCTTTGCGATGGTTGTGGCTGCCGAAAGATCGACGATTGCGACGGCCGTTGAAATTTTCGACAATTGCGACCGTCAAAAAGTTGCGACGGTTCGAACTGTCGGTCTTTTTCGGTGGTTGCAACCGTCGAAAACTTTCGACGGTTCGAACCGTCGGCCTTTTCCGATGGTTGCAACCGTCGGAAACTTTCGACGGTTCGAACTGCTGGGACTTTTCGGATGGTTCTGATCGTTGATATTTTCGATGATTGTTTTTCGATCGTCACAAATCGATTTGCGATGAGCATTTTTCTAACGGATTGATTCCGACTGAAAAATCATCAGTAATTGCGTTACCGATGATTTTCGGGCTGATTACCGACGGTCGTTTTTCTAGTAGTGTAACATCTCTAAAATCAACTATCGTCACAGAACAAGGCTCCTCCGATCACAGAACAGGACATCTCCTGGATAAATTTCACACCTCCGTTGGAGGTCACCACCCCCGACCTCTGGCGTTCCCTACACCGGCGAGAGAGGAGGGGGGATCTAGGCTTTCCACCATCACTAGCCTTGATGTCGAGCCTCCAATAGTCGGTCAACATCCAGCCGTCGCACAACGCTGCGAATGACCCCTTCTTGGGGATGACAATATCCCCCGCCCTCTGTGGGTCCTGCGAAGAATCCCTGAATGGACCCCGACTTTGGAAAATTTTGCCCCCGTGGGGGCGGGGATAGGGGCATAATGCCTCCAAGCCTTCTCTCGAGGATTCGGGCCGAGCCCCCTGTGGGCCCCGAATCCTTGCCTCAAATTTTTATATATATAATCTATTAAAAATTAAAGTTACTAAATCTCAACCATCCAATCTTTTATATAAATGTCACAATGAACACAAACTCTAAATTCATCTAACCCCTCTTTCTCCTCAGCCTCTCTCTCTCCTCCTTCAATATCCCTCCAAGCCATCTCCTTTTCCTCCTCATCTCTTTCCCTCTCTCCAAAATCCTTCCAAAACAACTCTGGCGGCCGGCCGCATCTTTGTGAAGGTGAGGGAGGGCTGCCCTCCCTCTCTCTTCGCCTTCGCTCTCGAAGGCAAAGGAGGGAGGACACAATCCCACCCTTGCACAGAGCTGGCCTCTATGAGATGAGAGAGGTGAGGGCGCTGTCCTCACCGGCAACTACCCACACCTCTTTTTTATTTTTTCACACTTTTTTTATTATTTTAAATGTTGAAATATTTTTTATATTAAATATGTATGTTATAAATATTTTTTTAATTTTTTAATTTAAAATTTGAGGAATCAGATCTCCGTGGGGGTTGGGCCGGTAGACGTGGTCGGGGGCGGGGGAGTGTCCCTCCCCCCTCCCCGAATAGGGTCGGGTGCCATCCCTAACCCTTCATCCTCCGCTCGCTGGCATACCTCACATGCACTCGGCAGGTAAACGCTCGACACGCGCTAGCTGCCGGTACCATCCCCCACGTCACTAGGCCCATCATCACCTGCTCGTTGTCGTTGTCTAAGGAGGGCAATGGAAAACTCGTTACCATATAATGGTATGCCTCGCTGACCCACGTCACCCGGTGCTGGTGGTCAATTATGAACCCCGGGCCCGAGTCCACCTCTAGCACCCTCCTCAACACCTCGTGGGGGCTACCACTTCCTTGTCACACCACACATCCGTCAGGCACTGCACGGTCACCCACGACCTCGCTCAGCCGCAATCGCGATAGCCTCTGTCGCACTATCCCCCTTGCAGAAAAAGGAAGGCGGAGTTTGAGGGTTAAAAACTTATTTTTATGTATTTAAATTATAATTAAGTATATTGTTACTATTATTAATTATTTTTATTATATTGTGATAATTTTGATCATATTATTGATCAATTTATCTTTTGGATTGAGACTTATCAAATTTAAATTGAATTAAAAGATATAAAAATAAATGTCATAGGTAAATAAAATAAAAGTTAAAAATTATTGGGATTTGATTGTCTTCAAGATTGGACTTGTTATTGATTGAATTAATTAAATGAGGCAAATAGCATAATTAGGGGATTGATATGTTAGGCTCTAACGAAAATTTTAGTTGCCCTATGTATGGCCACTGGACCTCCACCATACACAAATTAATTGAATTATTATTATTATTGATTGGACTTGCCGTGGCAAATCCTCCACTGACATACATAAAAGTAGCATAGTGTACCTTAATTGATTGATTGTTCATCATCCAATTGGATAAGATTGAACGTTGAATCAAAATGCCAATTGAATCAATCATGACCATTGAATTAAATTGATATTTAATTGGCAATTGCTATCGAACCAAATTGATATTGAGCAACGATCATTGATTATTGAATTGATAATCGATAGTTGTTAATTGTTTGGTCGTATCATTGATAATCGATTAGATTGGTCCATTGATTATCACTTGATCCATTATTTAAATTGATTACTGTATTGATTGTTCAATTGACCTCTCATTGATTTTATCATATTTCGATTGGTCATATTGATTCTTTATTAGACTCTTTGTGCTGAGTATTTTATACTCGTGATTTTTTTTGTACCTGGATTAGACTTTACAGGTGGTTTAGAACTGTGACAAATGATTATTGCACATAGCATAGGATTGAGCAAGACATTATTGTTTAATTTGATTATTTCACATTTTAAGTTTTCAAATTATGGATAAATAGTTTACTTTGAAGACTATGATTATTAGTTATTATTGTCAAAAAATTATTCCGTGTTTATCATTTTTTTTGAAAATTTATTTTATGAAAACGTTGGTAGCATCTCTAGGATGATTCTAAGCACGTGTGTTGGTCACATGGGTCTTGAGAAGTTATACCTTTGTCAGTTAGTGTGTGGATGACCATGAGTCCGCGAACAATTCCTTGGGGAGACCCATCGTCAGCAGGAGATCGTGAACCTCAAAGTTTGGGTCATTGGAGGTCAATCCTACAACATTTTTGAAGACCACGATGAGGAGGTATTGGCCATGAGGATTAAATTGTGGGCTCTTATACCAATGAAATAAATGGTGAAAATTATTGTGGGATCATCCATCATTTTGCTCGACGTCGAGCCATGCTGATGTGCGTGTCCACTATCGTTCGTCCCTCTACATGCCCTTATATAATGGTCAAGTGTGTCCATTATGCTATTCATAATCATTATGATCATAATGACCTCATGATGATTATAACAGTCATCTCCTTAAGGATCATAATGGTCAAACATCCAGCAAGAGTTTGCCCTTTAAGTTGCAGTATAAGAAATTTGTCAAAGTCATGCATTCGTCTATATGGTGGCATTGAATAGGCACTAAACAACATAGTGTCACTTTAGCACCTCCATAAATCTAACAAAATGCATCATCCCGCATCGGACACTGTTAGTGCCACCCACGTAGCATTTGTTGTCGACGCTAGAGTGATGTCATTACGACACTGATTGTTTTCTCAATAAGACACTATTGTGGCATCATTGAGTAAAAAATGGGAGATATTTTGTATCACACATCGCGATGCCAAAGCAGAGTATGATCCTTTGGCGCCATTTGAGTGCAACAGTGGTGCCACCTTCTATAATGCTAAGTTGGCGCCATAGCGACGCTACATTTATATTGAAACTCATCACTTATCTTGGATGTTGCAGCACTACTTTGACTCCAATGTAATACTAATTACGATATTATTTATTGAGTTACATTCATTTGTTCCCTTCCTTTCTGAATACAATTTTAAATGCAAATATATTGCATTAGCCACACATGACACATCCACCGCACACAACACAGTTTATATAACATAGTAGCATTACAAAACAAATTAGTAAACATGCGATCGAGACATAATGAAATCACAAAAGAAACTAAAATGTATAAAACAAGAAAAAATAAGTAGAAGATAGAAGAGCCCAGATTCGAAATGAACAAATTCAAACTCGAGAATTAGGTGACACTCTACCGTTGAGTTATATCCCTTCCCGGCCCTGTCGAAAAATAGAACTAACTAATCCTAAGGCAAAGGAAAGGGTTGAGAAACTCAAGGCCACTATTCATGAACAACTTTGAGCCGGGCTTTCTTTTTGCACTATTATGGATAGTAAAATAATGGGAAAAATTGGCAGTAGGTGTATCAGTAGCGAGACATGAACGCAAGTTAGCAAGTCACTGATTAGCACAGGTGCAAGTTGAAGCGTGTGTTCTTGACTTGACTGAAAAGCGAAGAGTAGTTGATCAGATTCGCGGACGTTCCTATGAAGAAACACTTATGATACTGAACTCATGCCTTATCGAGCTTCTTATCCCATTTTAAAATTAGTTTATTCCACAGTAAACGCAAATCATAATATGGGTTTGAACGCAGCAGATTCATTCATTAGTGAAGTCAAAGTCAATAAGGGCCCTATTAGGAAAAAAATTAAGACCTCAAACTCGGGGTCAAAAGGATTTACTAAATTCATCGAGTTGTTCCAAAGAATCAAAACAATCGGTTATCAATGGAATCCCTTGTCGGCTCTCTGTGAAATACTCATTTGGCCGAGGACTTCCAAACACGTCATAAGTTGTACTGACAAATAACCAACCCACAATGAATAGGAAAGTTATAGTATAATAGCATCACAAAGTAATGAAAAATGTAAACATTTAGTTACAAAATAAATAAAAGTTTCAACAAACTAACTATCATCATCGATGTCATTCTTGATATTCAATGCTCACGTACTTTATCTTGGAGCTTGTGGTGTTTATAAATGAAGCATTCGTAAGATTGGCGTGCTCAACAATGAGTCTTTTGATATTGTCCAATGTCACCTTAGGTGTCATGGATGAACTAGAAGTAGACGAGCTATCAACATATCATCTGTTATTCTTATAAACCCTCTTAGTTGCCCATCTCATAACAACCACATTCTCCCAAACTGGCTTTACTTATTATGAAATTCATCATTCCTTTTTTTCATCAATTAATGGATTTTTTGCTCTGTTAGCATATTTGCCAGCCTATACTTTTGTGTGTGCATTGATCCAGATGACAATGTACCAGAGCTCCTTGAAAGTATCCATCATTTTATTGAGATACCATTATGTTGGTAGTGTTTGTCATCCTAGCTTGCACTCTTTCACTTTCAACTTTTGGTTAAAAATAATCTTGTATGACATGCTTTTCTTCTTTACCCTCTTTATATATAAAGTAAAATGAATATGTGAAGCATCGATTGCTTCACACCCTGAAGCGCGATCTCAATGGTCCAGATCATATTTGCATATCTAATCGGATGCCATCAAGATGATTCATATCACGAGATCCACACAAACCCACCCTCTCTCTCTCCCCCTGTGCAGATGGGCGTCCCATCAAATTCTGGCGGCTCTGCCATGGGCTTCGACGACCTCCACCTCTACTGTCACAGTAGGAGCTTGACGCGAGCGACTCCTCGCTAGTGAAACACAGACAACCGAGTGGCGTACTCGATCAGGGATTGGATGGGAATGTGAGGGAACAACCAAAGGGGAGTCAGAGAGAGTTGCCACATCTCACTACTGTCGCCTCCGATGACCAAGGTCGCGGCCACTGAAACAACAATTGCTCCGTGATGAATGTCGGACTCAGGGTTGTGGCGGAGCTTGATGACCTAGTTGGGGTTGACTGTCGAACAATGCGAGGGAGAGGAGGAGGAGAGAGAGGGGGCGCTTGAGGGCAGCCGTTTAGCCGCTTGATGTCATTATCGAACAAGGCGAAGATTTCCTTCCACGCATGTCAGTCGCCGGAAGGAGGGAGGGGGAGAGGGGGAGATCGAAAGAGGGAGGGAGAGGGGGAGATAGAGAAAGAGGTCAGAAGGAAGTGGATCGTCAGACGCGCTCACCTAGATCGTCGGCCGCCTCGCCGCTGGATCGTCGACCATCTAGATCGAGAGAGGGAGGGAGAAAATTGATCTCTCGTGAGTCATCCAATATCTCGAGATCATGTCAAAATCTCGTACATGATTGTGTGAGCTGTTTGATATGATGTGGACAGCTCAAATGTTGCTTGAATGGATGCTTCACATATTCATTTTACGAAATGAGATATTGATTACTAGTGAGCTTCAGTAGTCCAGCAAGAAAATTGTTGCCCCATTAATGGCCGCTGGAGTACTTCTAACTATACTTTTCCTAAGTATTTTAAAGGTTGTTTGGTGTACTATCAATTTTATTAGTTGATGATTTAGATCACTACTAAAATTGATTATCATTATTTAAAGTATCGATAATATCATACTATATTATTTGATAAATAATAGTTAAAATAATTAGAGAGAAAATTATCAAAATACTCCTACAAATTATTTTAATTTTTGAACAAATATTATTAAAAATAAATAAAGCACAAAATACAAAAGTGAATATAGATAAAAGAATATGAGGAATAGTTAAGAGTTAATTATAAAGGATTTCAAACAATAATAATATAACGTTGACTGACATTTATCTATTAATAAATTATTTAGAATTTTAAAAATAATTGAATGGATAGTGTATCAAAATGCATTCTAACCAAATGATAATTTGGAAAGACAATTCTCATGTCTACTATTTGAATTATACGTGAGATGAAGATTTTTAGAATAATTAAGATTATCGATAATCAATTATACGATGGATCATAAACTTTTAAATAAAATAATTGATAATCTATTTAATTTATGTCTTATGAAATACCCCTTAATCAGTGTACCAAGTTTTAGAGTCCTATCTTCAATGACAAAGTTCAGTGGGAAATTATATAAGGAAACACTAAAGATACTGGTTATGATTTTCTGGATTAATGAACTGGTGTTCCCAGGGGAAAAATGATCAGTAATATGTATCAACAAATGCATGCATACTTAATCATTCACTAGGGCAATTGATCATGTTTGTAGTTTTTAAATTAATCATGTTTGTAATTTTTAAGTTTTCCGATTATTTTTTGTTATCCATAATTTTCTCTAATTGTTCGTCATATTTGTATTTATTTTTTATCCTCGGGCAATTACTATCAAAATTAGCTTTCAAAGTCGTAAATTAAGTGAGGATAATAAGCATCCTTTTCGAGCTCCTAACGCACACCCGAATTTATCCTCAACACAGACTCGCCGCCGTGTAATAGACGCCAAAATATGGGCCCCGGATGCTCTCTTGAAGTGGTCAAATATTGGGTCACAGAGAAAGGCTCAAGAAAATCAACATCATCATTTATTTCCTATTTTTTTTATAATTTATTTATTTCTTCCTCTATTCACGAGTTCCGCAGCAGCTACGGCTTCTGTTAAAAGAGGCGCATATTTGTTTCGTTTTCCCTCCTCTTCTTCCTCTCGTTTTCCGGCGAGAGGCGACGGCAGGAGATAGAGAAGGCGCTAACAAAAGTCGGCAGCTTAAAGGTGGACAAGGCGCTCAACAAGGTCGGCAGCTTTTGGATTTCCAAGAAGGCCAAGGAAGAGATCTCCTCCATCGGGGAGGACCTCTCTGTGAGAAATCCTGTCTCCTCCTCTTCTTCTTCTTGAATCCTTTTTGGATTCATCGTTTGGTTTTTCTGTGATCGAATCTCTGTGTCCAAGACGAGCTTTTAGTGGTTCTAGTTATGACCAAGAAACGGGCGCGAAATAGGAAATGGGAAATTTTCTTTTGGAGTTGATGATTTAATGTGTGTGTTGTCCTTTTTTTTCTCGATTTTACTCCTGTTTTTTTTAATGAAGCAGACCATTAATTAGCTATCAGATATTATGATTAATCATTAACCTTGTTGAGAAGCGTTATATTTGGTGGCAGTCTTTTTTTTTTATTCTCACATTCTCCACCCACTTATGTTCTATACTGCTTCTAATGGTGGACAGCGCTTTACAAGCACTGTGGAGGAGAAGGCCAAATGGGTCTTTGAAAAGCTAAAAGGTACATGATGCTATCACAAGTGTTCTTTACTTCTGTAATTTATGGATGGTCTCATTTGCATAAATCTCATGATTCTGATCCTTTGAAATCACTTCATAATTGCATAAATTCTTTGATTCTTTTGCCTGCTCTGTTGGATGGCTAAGCGTGTGAATTTTCTACCTATATATGTCCCGCTTCTTTCATGCCTGAGGCTGAATGCTTAAATCATCTGCATTAAGCATTAGAACGCTCATGCATATTGTTTCCCCTGCAAATTATTTATATATTAATAAAAGATCGCATTGTTAACAAAAAAATATGTTTCTTATCAACGGAATCGTTATCATGCTGATCTCAGCTTTTAGGTGCCATTTTTTGGTTGGCCAAGTGGTTTTATCAGTATGTTGACTTTCTTCAATAAGATCTTTTAACTGCAAAAATACAAAATATACTAGTAACAACTAAGTTCAACTTTCTAAAACTTCTTTGATAAATAAGCTCGAACTAATGGCATTCTAATTTAACTCCGCCTATGTTTTATAGTCGGTCCCAAGCCCGGATAAAGGATGAGGGTTGTGTTAGACTCCGACAGCCAGCGTAAAACTCTGTCGAATCTCATGAGCATGGATCAACGAATTGACGTCGTATGATCCATGTAGCCGACCCCACCTAGTGGGATAAGGCTTTGTTGTTGTTGTAATGGCATTCTAATTCTTGAAATAGTGGACTTATGTCTTGACTTGACTATTTACATTCCTTACATGGTCTATGCTTTTGATTTTGTTGAGTTTTCTCATTTTGCCACATATTAAAGTAAAACATTTGCAAAAGTCTCCATATTAAATACTATGACAAACCAAATTCCTCTCAGTAAACTCATCTTAGAGTTTATTATTGGATAACATCTCCCCAAGCGCACTCCGGCAGAGAGGGCGGAGGACTTCAGACCGATTGCTTTATCCAATGCCATCTATCTCTTGGTGGTTAGGGTATTGACCAATCGACTCCGCGAGGTGCTCCCTGACCACATCCACCCAGCACAGTCGGCTTTCATACAGGGGCGATCCATCACTGACAGTAACACCATGGACTCCGACATCCTCGAACACTGGCGACAGGGCAGTCAGCAGGCTTTCCTATGGAAAGTTAATTTTTCTAAGGCTTACGATTCTCTCTCATGGTCTTTCTTGTGGCACTCACTACAGGTCAGAGGGTTCCCGGTGACCTGGATTGCCTAGATGAAGTGGTGTATCACCACGGCTTCGTTCTTGGTCTTGGTCAATGGGACGATGGCAGGAGGTTGGGTGCAACCACAGAGGGGTGTCCGGCAGGGCTGTCCCCTTGCGCCGATGCTTTTCACTTTTGTTGTTGACGGGCTCGCCAGATGCACACAGGAGGCTTGTCGGGCCGGTCTTTTCGGGGGTTTCGCCGATGGGCTGGTACCTCTTCTTCAGTACGCAGATGATACTATCTTTTTCGTGGAGGGGTCAGTACAAGAGGCTAGGCGTGTGGCCATTCTGGTGGAGCTCTTTGGCGCGACATCTGGTCTCGAGATCAACCATGCCAAGTCCTCTTTTATCCCCTTTGGCATGGTGGCAGAGCTTTCTACTAGCTGTGCGGCTGAGCTTCGCAGTCGGGTGGGGGCCTTACCGATCACATACTTAGGGCTTCCCCTCTCCGACCATCATACTGGCTCTTAGAGATGGACATCAGTCATCGAGCGTTTTGAGCATAGACTTCAGGGTTGGAGCTCGAGGCACCTCTCCAGCGGTGGCCGTCTTGTTCTGCTTCGTTCTGATCTTTTATCACTTCCGATCTACTTCATGTCAGTGCTTCGAATGCCCGTGCAGGTATTGGCACGGATTGATTTTTGAAGAGCAGAATTTTTTGATAGGGATGCAGTTCCGTTCGTCATGTTCACTTGGTCGCATGGAGTTGTATATGCAGACCCATATCACAGGGCGGTTTGGGTGTTCGGGACCTCCGCACCACAAACTGGGCGCTCCTCGCTCGGTGGGTGGGTGGGATTATGGAGCCCGAGGACAGCTTATGGCGGGAGGTTCTCTTCACATGCTAAGATCGTGATTTATCATGGGACACTAGGCCTATCCTACCGCGTGGTGCATCTTCACTCTGGAGGGGAGTGATGGCTATACTCCCCGTAGTGCACCCTTTTATGAGTCCATCACTTGGATCCGGGGAGGCTTTTTCTTTTTGGCAGCATGATTGGTTACCCGGAGGCCCGCTTGCTGGCTCCTTTCCCCGTTTACGGGCTTTGGCTGCACACCCAGACGCATCTGTGGCTGAGTCGTGTTCAGAGAGGGGCAGCCCTGGCACGGGTTCTTGGACTCCTCTTTTCAGCTCTCCACTTTCAGATCAGCGCTTTGCAGAGTTTTTGGCACTTCATTAGCGGATTGCACCTTTCCATCCGGATCCATCTCGGCCGGACGGTTGGGTCTGCATGTCTGACTCTTTCTCAGCGCGGAGCCTCTATCTCCGCCTTCTCCCGACTATCTCTGTGCCGGATGACCTCATCACAAATTGCATACTTATTTGGCGATCACGTGTCCCTTTGAAAGTCAAGATTTTTGCTTGACTTCTTTGACGTGAGCGGATCCTCACCAGAGCATATAGAGCGCGATGGGTTGCACAGTTAGACACCTGTGTTTTATGTGGGGTGATGGAGGAGGATGTGTCTCATCTATTTTTTGGATGTAGTATCTCGAGAGGTGTGGTCCCAGACGAGCATCATTGATATGATTTCGCCAGCTGCCGAGGGTTTCTGGCAGGCCATGCGGGGATTGGGCAGACTGAGAAAGAGATGGAGAGCCTCTATGGCGACCTTTTTGGTCGGTGCCTAGGCCATTTGACTTCAGCGCAACCGGATTATTTTTTGTGGCGAGAGATGTCGGATTGATTGTATTGTGCATCACATTTTGTGTTTACTACGGGATTGGGGTTTTGGATAGTGCTCTGCACCTTTTGTATGCTTCATTTTAGCCACTCTCCGCTGGAGAGTTGGAGAGTGCATCACCACATGTATATGATCTTCCTTCGTAGTGATATATATATATATATATACACACACACACACGGATGACAACCAAAATGGTCCGTCATCCTTTTTCTCCTCAAAAAATAAAAATTCAGTTCTTTTTCCAAATTCAGGGTTTTATTTTTAGTCCATCCCATTTTTATAATGTTAATTATCTAGCTACTTCAAGCACAATTAGTTCATTGAAAAAACTCTCAGGATCAGGCCTTTTAAACAGGATCATGAACTCTCTACTCTACATATTAGTATTATTATATAAAGAGTTGTACAATAAAGAGTTTTACAAAATTATTCACCTTCTGCCATAAAAGGAAGTAAGCATACAATTGACTTAACAATTTAACATATATGGAGGCACACAATTTAACTATACAGGGCATTTCAATGTTTTAGTCAATTGTTTAAGAATTAGTAATTACACTTGGTTATTTCCTAAGTCTCTGAATATGTGACTGTAGTATCCATGTCCTGTAGCCTAATAATGATGTACTGATATCCATATTGAGGTAACATAATATTTACATAATGGTTACTTAAAAAACAAAAGAACATTACAATAAGATTTATACATCTCTCAGCACCTAGAAAATTACACAATGATATTTTATAGGTATTAGGTAAGTCCAAATGCAGTAACTATATAGTGAGGTTACAATAAACATGTACTAGCACAAGAACTTACAAATTACAATAACTGTGTTCCTAAGAATTCATGTATACTTTTGAACCGAAATTGAAATCTTGTTGCATCTGGTATGGGTTATTATTTAATGACTTATGAGCACAAGTCCATTAAACTTTTTCTTCTTTCTTTTTACAAAATTGATATGAGTTCATATTATTATATATTGATGGTTGATCAAATATAGTGTGCCCAGGTATCAGATAGCATGGAATCCATTGGTGTTACTATATGCGGAATACAATGCTATACTTTTTAAATAAAGGAATAACATAGTTCTCTTATAAGCATATAATTAAGATAGTTGATAATTATGCCAAAATATTTTAGTCAATTATCCTATTTTGCTACTACACATTACATTCTTCTTTTGTTTCATCAGGCACATTACAGTTCTTTTTTCTTTTCTTTTAAAAACTTGGACACTCTATGTATAAGCAGGAATTTTCATCCACTCAATGACTAACGTAGATCTCATTTTATGCTTTTTTTTTACAGGCAAGTCCTCGAGATCGTTGCCTGAGCTCCTGCGTGCATATGGCCTACCTCAAGGTCTATTCCCTAGGAACATCATATGTTATGAGTTCGATGAGTTGAGCTCCAAGCTGATCGTTCATCTTCCTTCTCCCTGTAAAGTTAGCTTCATCGATTCCTCTGTGCTGAGGTATGCCACTCGCGTCAAGGGGACATTGTCACGGGGAAAGCTCTCGGGAATAGAAGGAATGAAAACAAAGCTTGTGGTTTGGGTAAAAGTCACTCGGGTTAATCTTGAGAGCTACAAATCTGATAAGATCTGCTTCACGGGTGGTGTGAAGAAGTTAAGACCCAAGGATGCTTATGAGATAGCACGTGACTCAATCAAGATAGATGAGTTCTGAGGTCTCAATCTGATTTCGTTCGTTTCATACTTTTTTCCTTTCTCTCTGATGTAAAAAATGTCTGATTTTTGCTCCAGGACAGCGACACTGCAGCTAAATGAATAGACCTTTTTGTGATGCATATCTATATATGATAGGAGTAGAATATGTTTCTTTCTCTTCTGGGTGTACTTTGAGCAACAACGATATTGTTAGTAATTGGTCATCTCTTATGCCCTTCATTGGCTCAACATTATTCAGGCCGATCACCTTGAACCATACTACTACAGCACTTAATTATGTTCCAATCTTTCAAGCAGTTAGCCCTCGAGCATGCATGTTGTCTTTCTCGTGGAGTGCACTTCTCATCCTAAAACTGAGTTCTTACTATATCAGGTGAACCGTGGCAACATTGAATTCTTACTGGCACCTATGCTTCGCGAATGGTCCCACTTTATTCGTCATATTTTTCTTATCTTCTGACTTTTTACTATTATTATTCTCACTCGACTTTAATCATTGTACACTTGTGGCCGTTGGTTTTTTTTTTCTTACCGTCTATGTTTTATAGCCGATCCCAAGTCCGAATAAAGGAGGAGGGTTGTGTTAGGTCTCGACAGCCAGTGTAAAACTCTGTCGAATCTCATGAACATGGATCAATGAATACGGAATGGCATCGTATGATTCGTGTAGCCGACTTCACCTAGTGGGATAAAGCTTTGTTATTGTTGTTGTACCATTGCGAATAATACACCGAACAAAGACAGAAAATGAAAAAAAAATGAACACAATGATTTAAGTAAAATACTCTTGATCAATAAATAACAAAATAATATTTACGAACAAAGAAGGTGAGAGATTACATAATTATAAGCTCTAGCCATGACTCTCCTCACATGCCCAAGTCTAAAAATTTAACCAAAGTCTAAAAAGGTTTAGTTTAAAGTGTTAAAAAAAGATGAAAAATTAAGATTCTACCATTTCATTGTATGCGACTTTGATGTTATTCATATATCCTATACAAATAGGAATTAAATATTATTTTTTTAATGTAGAGGACCCAAAAAATGTTTAGTTAGACGCCACTTCCAATGTTTACTTAAATTAAGGAGTGATAGAAGAGCAAAGTCGTAACTCGTAAGTAGAACTAGGAGCGGATTGTGGTAGCTTCTGATTTCTTCCTATCTTTTCTATGGCCTAAAAACAGCTTAACTTCTGACTCTTCGTTTGGAATCAACTGGAATGTTGAGCAAGAAGAGAGGCATCTCCAAGACACCGAAGCAAGTGAAAAAAAAATGTAAACTCGAGCAATGGAAGTGAGATTTTAGGGAGTGATTGTTTGAGGGCCAAAGAAAATTAAAGGAGAAGAAGGAACAGAAGTGTAAAAGATTTACACTTTGGGATTGATTTTATGGTCTCATTTTTTTCAATCATGAAAAGAAGAAAAAATACAATTAACACATATTTCATTAACTTTTGATCCATTCTCTTTAATTTAGGAAAGGAATAAGGAGTGAAGGAGAGGAAAGGAAAAAAATTAACTTTATTTGGATAGAGAAAAATGGAGAAGAAAATTTTGGATAATAATTTAAGATAATTATATCCCTTTAAATAATAATAAAATATTATATAATCGAGAGGAATAAATTATTTTAATATGTCTTCCTCTTCTTTACTCTCTAATTTGAAATTAAAAAAAAAGAAGTCTGCACCCAAAGATAATGGAGGGGATTGGAAAATATTTCCTCCATTTCTCTTTATCTCCTTCCATCCATATTAGGTGAACTTTTTTTTTCATTCCCTTCTCCCTCTTTACCACTCTTTCCCCTCAATTTAAACTGATAGATTGCAAAAAAAAAAAAAAAAAAACAAAAAGAAAAAACAAAAGAGACAAAAAAAGAACAGCTAATTCCTAATTCTTTGCCCTATTCCCATCCCTTTCTTTCTTTTGTTTCGTTCTAATTCTCTCCACTACTTTTCTTCATCCTCCATCTTCTCTTTGTCCTGCTGTCCATCTGTGACCAGCCAAGTTTCAGTCCCACCAATAAAATTCTTCTCTCTCTTTTCCCTGTTTGATAATGATAAAGATGTATCATCAATCAATTTGATTTACGTTTAATTAAAATATCTAATTATATATATATATATTTTAAAAAATTGTTCGAGATCTCATCCGTCACAATTGGCTACATGACTCTAAACTATTCATATCAATAAAAAATAATTAATTGATTATGTTAATGAATACAACTTGGAGTTTAATATGTTAATTAATTGACACTCAAAACTTAGTGGCGCTGGACATATCTTTATATCCCACTATATATTTATGTTAATCAATTCATGAACTAATTCGTTGATTATGACAATCATCAAATGCAATAGACACTATAAAATGCTATAAACTAATTAAAGGACGACTTGGTCAAGTAAAGTGGCAGATAATATTTCATAGTTTTCTTTTAAGAAAGAGAACGTTACAAATGTCTAAAATCGAAATCAAAAACAAAAAATTAGGGTTCAAATATGATTTCGAATGATTTTTAATTGGTAAAAATTTATTTGTTAAAATTTATTAAAAAATCATTTGTTAACATTAGAGCTCCGGCCGTAAAAATCGTAAGAAATTGTAGAGTTTGTTTTTATATTTATATTTTTAATTTATATAAGTAATTCGTAAGTCATTATTTTTTTATTATAGAGATAATAATGTTTGTATGTTTGAGCGAGAACAAGTTGCACCACAATTCCCATTGTTCATTTCCAACAAAAATTTTCATATAAAATTTGTGACGAAAGAGCAGGATGAATTGCTTTCCAAAACAAAATATGTTATCAATAGATTAGACGAGATCACTTTATGATCTATTATAAATCTCAGTTGAATCAATGAGTGCTACTTTTTCAATAAAAATAAAGTATTAATTTAATTGGTCCCATTGGTAAATATCATCCCAAACTTTTACTTCGAATGTTTCTATGCACGATAATTTGTCTAAACAATTAATTTTTTATTTAAAAATTTTCAACATCCATCAAATTATTTTATACTATAATAGATTACTGATAATTTTATCATCACATTGATAACTAAGATAACAATATAGTTAAATAAACATAATTATAAACATTTCATATCTTTTTTAAATGAAAATAATGGTAACATACATAATATTTAAATTAATAACTAAATAATAATATGCAATTCAATTAATAATAATAATAAAATATTTTTTAAAATAAATAAATTAATATCATAGTTGTCAAGATCGCGATCTTGATATCGTACGATCTTATAATTTTACCTGGGGTACACGATCTCGATCTCATGTTTGAGATCATTTTTGTAAGATCAGCAGGATCGTAAGATCCTACCGATTCTACTAATATTGTTCCATTTTTTTTTGCATTTTTTTTAAAATTTTGATTTAGTGCAACATGATTTTTGGAAAAATAAAATTAAGAATAAGTTGATGATAACTAAAATTTTAAAGTTAGTTTTTAACAAAATAAATGTAATATCAATATATATTAAAATCTATTTGATATGATTTTACTTAATATTAATCATATTGTTATCATTTTTTTGTCAATTCATATTAAATAATATATGTATACATATGTAGGGAAATCTTAATGGGATAATAGTTAATTATCTATTATCTATAATCTAAATAATTATAAATTATTAAAATCTATTTTTAATATAACTTTATATATTAAATTAATATTTTAATATATATGTAAGATCTTACAATCCTCGATCCAATATCAGGATCTTCGATCTTACGGACCCTTTTCGATCTTACGTAAGATCTCGATCTTAACTACCTTGATTAATATTATTAATTATAATAATAATAATATTATTTATTATTGTTATATGAATTTTATTATTGAAAAGGGTAAAAATAAAAAAAATAAAAATACATTATCGACAATATGAATGGACACCACACTTCATAATTAATGTGAATTATTATTTGATAGACAATTCAAATTACTTGCAAACTAAAATAAGATAAACAAGATAATATGGTAGACCTAAGTAATTTAACTTCAAATTATTAATAATTTAGAAATAGAAAAAAATTTATTTAGGTGCTCAATAAGACGAAATCCATTTTGATAAAAAGTATTAGTTGAACCTTTAAAAAAATCCCTTTTTCTTAAAAAAGTATTATCCAACTTTATTTTCTTAATTTCTCTGGATCCTTCCAGTAAAGTGGACTCATCATATTTTATTCATATTCATATTTCTATTTACTTTATTTATTTACAGCAGTTACCTGATTAAAATATTAAATAACTTTATGAGTATTTTACTGATATTTTCTTCAGCAATTAAAAAAACTCATTCCAATTGTTCTCGATTTCCATGACTCTTTTCTTCGTAATTTTTTTGGTCGGGATAACGGTGTTTCAAAATTTCATTTTCATATTGTTATAGTTGTACATCAAAATTATATAATTTCATATTCTAAGTTTTAAATTTTCATAAAAAAACAATTTATAATAACATATAAAAGGATTTAAAATATAGATAGTATGATGCTGTATTATATTCATTAAAATCCATATTAAAAAGGATGAGTAAAATCAAAGTTTATCCCACCGCACACGTCACTCTTGTTGGGCGTGGTCGCGGTGAATAAACGGATTCGAGCTCCGAGTCCGTCCAAAATCCGACACCAGTAAAATCTCCTGTGACCCGGCCCAACAAAATCCCACAGAGAAAAAATGCCGTTAAAATCTCCTCTCCAAACTCGCAGCCGTCGTCGTCCCAAGGGAAAAGGGCCACAGGAGTGAGGGAGGAGGAAAGGGGGTGAGAGAGAGAGAGAGAGAGAGAGAGAGAGAGAGAGAGAGAGAGAGAGAGAGAGAGAGAGAGAGAGAATGGCGGTCTCCGGAGATCTGAAGACCTTCGGCACCTTCGCTTACTACTCCAAACACCATCACGACCCTCCTCTGATGCACTCCCTCCCTTCCTCCAAGGTACGCCTTCTATTTCCTCCTTGGAAGATTTTATTTTATTTTCCAAAATTCAAAATTTGGTCCGAGTTCAAATCTGTCTTCTCCGCAGAAATATCAACTGTTCTTTTTTTTTTTCTGGCTAGCTGATGGTTTCAGAATTGCCATGTTAAGATTAGTGATTGCATATTGATATTTGTTTCAAATGACTAATAGAAATTAAAAAGTGGTTCCCTAGAGCAGCATTTTGTCAACTATGCTGCGGAACTGGGTGAAGTTTTTGCTCAGTGATTCAGCTGTAACTGGGAGAAGTCATTGTAGCAGATGAGGGAGGATTTTTAACCCCTACTGTCTAAGGACCCTGGTAGAGAGTTTTCCAGAATGGAAAGCTGAATTTATATTGTGACTCACATAAAAGGGGTCTGCATCAACATCAAAATAGAACCATCACAACTTAGGTCTGAACATGCAGCAGCGCCTATTATTCAAGTGTAGCAGCAAAATGCATGCTTTCAAACTTTCCTTTGCATGCGTGCTTGCAAACTTTCCTAATGTGATTGTCCTATCTATTGAAGCAAGAGAATGACTTGGGATTTCTCGGTTAGGACCAATAACTAAATGTTATCTTCCTATCCACTATGTATATTCTAATTTAGTGGAACCTCCAAACGTTGTTGAATTGTCAGTTGCATCAAATTATAATGTCAATGTTGTGGAAGTTGAAAAAGTTAGTTTGGCGATCGTGGCTGTTCTTAACATCTAATGCCTCTTGGGATGCTAGTTATGAATATCAGGCTAATCTTTAGAAATCTTTCCAAGGTCAATCAATATTTTAATTCCTTAGGGACAACTCCACATTATTAAACTATTAAGTAGCTGCCGCCCAATTCATTTGTGTATCAGCATTTAAATTTCTAGGATATTATTTAATGCTTCAGTCCTCATTGTTAACATTATGAATGAATCTTCATCCTCCAATTGTGTTGTGGACGCCTTTTCAACTATCGAACATTGAAGTTCACCAACCAAATTTTGTATTTTCTATCTGCCTTGTTCATTACTTGATATTTTTGCTGTTTTAATTGAGAGGATAAGATTAGGCACCCATATCCAACCCAAATAAGCCTAGATGAAATAAGTGAAAGGATAAAAGTGTCGTTCTGCCAATTTCAGTTTCCTTTCATGTCGAACAAACTTTCTCACCATCGACTCTGTTGGTGCTTCCAGCACAAATATTTTCCTACTATTCACCTAATAATGCATTTTCATTTCCCAAAACCTTTTCTCCAGATGGTAGGTTCAAATAACTTTGTTTTGGAGTAAACCCCTTAGATGTAAAGTCAACTTCTCTGGCTTCGGGTAATGCAGAACTTGATTTCAATGTGCTCTATATCCTGATCTTTTGCAAAAAAATGGCTATTTCACTTACGTGGATGCATTTCTCTATATTCTGATCTGAATGTTCATGTCACTGTTAATCCATCTTTCATGCTCTTAATTATTTCTTTGCTGAGAACAAAATGTTCTTAATTCACACTGGTGAAATGAACTTGCTCTCTTTTTTTCTCCTTTTCCAGTTCCACATAGTTAGTGAGAAATATGGCTACTATCTTTGAACATTAGTTTGATTAGATTCATTGTTGGTTCAGTCTGCATAGTTAGTAAATGTGGCCTGATCATGGGGCATCCCTAACCTTGCGAAGGATGTGAAGGGCTTCCTACTGGCAGTCCGCCATTTAAATGATCATTCTTTCGGGCTTTTTGTGTACACTATTTTTTATTGACAGAGCATTAAGGATTATGTAAAGATCTGATTTATAACTTTTTCATGAAGTTCCGAGCATTTATTTGATGTAGTTCATTGGTTGCTTTGGTAATCCTCCAACTGAAAGAGACCTTGACCCCATTTTTAGGCGGATGGTTTCATCCTTAACTCTGTTTAATAAATATGAACATGAATGTTACATTTTTATGTG
This sequence comes from Pontederia crassipes, assembly GCA_030549335.1. Classification (NCBI taxonomy): domain Eukaryota; kingdom Viridiplantae; phylum Streptophyta; class Magnoliopsida; order Commelinales; family Pontederiaceae; genus Pontederia; species Pontederia crassipes. The sequence goes on from CM060183.1 coordinate 23,225,869, forward strand.
TTTGCAGATGAATTGTTCTTTGTAATACGTTCTTGATTTTCATATTATTGCATGTCAAATTTTCCTTCTAATTTTGTTGTAATGCATATTGGATAGAACAAAATGCATCTTTGGTTATCGATGTTATTTTTTACTGAGGGAATGGAAACTCTGTCTCTGCTCCCCTGTTGGGACCCTCTTTGAGATAGTAATACTTGTCAAATGATAATTTTGGTAAAATTATCTTTATACTGCATTGAAGTACCATAATAGTCGCAGCTTGTTTTTCTTTTATAGGGATTCTTTATTTCCTTCTGTAGGCTTCTTCTACAAATGGAGCTTCTCCCTAACATGCATTTTGTTTTCTATGCAGATGAGCTTCAATCGTCTCTTTCATGGAGCTAGCAGTCTTAGGATTACAGCAAAATCACCACATACCGAGTTGTCCATGCATAAAGCAGCAGATGCTAGTCATATGTGTTTGGGGATTGGAGGAAACAAGTTATCACCTACAATTCATCAGGATGTTGAAGGATTTCTATCAGATATTGTCAACATGAACTTCTTCGACCGTCTGAGTTTGGCATGGAAGATATTATTCCCCTCGACAAAAGCAAGAACCAACTCTAATGCAAGAATAGCAAAACAAAGGCTCAAGATGATATTGTTCTCTGATAGGTGCGCAGTCAGTGATGAAGCCAAGAAAAAGATAGTTACCAATGTCATTGAAGCACTATCTGAATTCGTGGAGATAGATAAACAGGATAAGGTTCAATTGAATGTCTCTACTGACACAGATCTTGGTACTGTCTACTCTGTGACTGTTCCGGTTCGCCGCGTGAAGCCGGAATACCAAGAATCTGAAGATGATTACACTGGGAAAATATCCAGCATAGAGTATAAGGACACCGGAGAAACATCAGGCACTGTTGATGTCACCTTTGACTTCTTCCTACCGAACAAAAGCTAATGGGAAGGCAAATTAAACATGTCATGAAATAAGATATATGCTGTTGCTTCAAGGATGAGGTTTGTCATGATTTTGCTGCAATTTTCATGTAAGAGTTCTGATCTTGGAACCCACAGCTTTTGTAAATATTACAATCTTGTTTGCTGAATACTGAATTTCTTCGAGCGTGAAACTAGTTCCATTATGATGCGGATGGCTACTTAACACATTCACTATTATGTCTATCTAGGCACAACATTGGATCAGACTGTGACCTGCACGTGCCCTACTAGTTTGAAACGAAATAACATTTATATAGTGTTCTAATATTTTCTTGGATTAAGCAGGGCAAAGGCAAAAAAAAAAACATTTTGAAAATAAGTTTCATTATATTATCCGATTCATCAGGAAAATGCAGACAAGTCAGCTTAGAGATATTTTACTAAACTTGAAAGAGTCATGGAACATTAATATATACAAGCAAGCCTCTTCTAAAATGGGATGTTTTAAATGTTGAGCAGAGTATTTACTTGCCCAATTTTCTCTTATATTCAAATTAAATATTTGTTATCATCTTTAGTAATGCATTTCTGATAAACTAGGAAGACTCTAATTCCGACAAGCATATTCTAAAGATTTTTCGTTTACAAAGTGCTTCTTACTAAAATAAAAAAGGTGCCTTATGCAAATATAGTAAGCAATGATGACTTTAGTTTTTCTTTAGCTGTTTAGTTTTTCCTCAGCAATAAAAACATTCCATAATTAAGCAAGAGACATTGGACAAGGGCAAACTATAAAATCCCTCAAGTAGGGTACAGATTTCTTGTCCCATGCCATCTATCCAAAACCCATTGTTCATTGCTTCAGAAATGGCTTCCTACAAAACCCTAACTACAGCTCTTGCAACCTCGTCGCTCTTTGACCTCTGACCTCCTAGTTATGATGATAATGAAATATTTGATAAACATTTTTTTTGTGAATGGAAAAATGTTATCACAAAATATTAACTTCATGAATAGTAAAAATAAAGATAAGTAATCTTCTCTTTTGTTGGAAACTATGCTTTAATAAGAATAAGAAATTCTTAAGATTATTTTTTTTCAAGGAGTATTTTCTTTAACCCTCCCGAACTATAATTCTTTTCATATCTAATTCTAAATTATAAACTTATAAAATTTAGTCTTGGAACTTAGCTAAATTTGGCATTTAAATTTGTCGTTAAATTTAATCCAAATTTTATTAAGTATTTTTTTAATAATTGTGAAATGTCATTTACTTTTACTCATATTAATACTTTTTCAACAACAACAACCTTATCCCACTAGGTGAGGTCGGCTACATGGATCATACGATTGATCCATGTTTATAAGATTTGACATGATTTTATGCTGGCTGTCGGGGCCTAACACAACCCTCCTCCTTTATCCGGACTTGGGACCGGCTATAAAATATAGGCGGAGTTTCATATTAATACTTTTTAGAATGAAAAATTATAAAAGAATGTAAATATTAACATGATCATACTATTTTATCAAATATTATTACTAAGTAATACTTTTACTTGTATTGAATATTTTTTCAAAAATATTTTATTGTAATATAAAAATAAGGGAAATTTATACTTGCAATTATTACAAAAATAAATTTAATAAAGTCTAAGTTAAATTTAATGAAAAAAATTGAGTGTTAAATTTAGATAAGTTCAAACACTAAGATTTATAAGTTAGACATGAAAAAAAGTTATAATTGAGGGGTAACTTTTTTTTCAATTGACATTGACACCCAAACAACACTGCTTTCCCAGACCTAAGGTGAGAATTTTATGTGTTATATAATTCGCGTATATATATATATATATATATATATATTATAAACCAGAAATTAATTATGGTGTAAGAGTAAGATCTCATTGGACAAAAGATTGATGTTGGATGTGATTTGAGTACTTGGTAATCTCTGCGGAATAAAGCGGTAGGCTAAGTCTTTTTTTAAAGGGTAAAGAAGTTAATGAATTTAAAAAAATAAAGGAAAACTAAATGGACCAAATTAGGCTCCATTTAGTTTTTTGAATAAGTTTTTTTTTTCAAATTATTTTTGAAAACTAAATTTAATATTCTGAAACGGTATAAGTGAAAAAAAACTTCAAGATAAAGTGGTAAGTCAAATTAGGCTCGTCAAATTTAAGCGAGTTTTCAAAAATAATAATTATCTGATCCCGTCTTCCAAACAATTTTATTATTTTTAATTGTTACTCGTCAGTTTTGATATTTTTTCATTAATTAATACTAAAAGTTTTAAATATTAATATTACTTACCTCTATTATCACAAGATAATCAAGATTCTTTTTAAAGTGTTCATTTTTCAGGCAAAAATAGGAACCCATAGTTTCGACCCGGCCCAGTAAGAAGGATTTGGATCGGGTCGGACATCCCAGACTGGTGCTGACCCAGTAAGAGAGAGATGTCAAGAGTTTTATCCCTTCTTTGCCGCACTCGCACTCTTCTCAATTTTGCAGAACGAAATGAGAAGCGAACGACAGCTACATGGGCGAACATAAGAGATGCTGAAGAAGAGAATTCACAAAGAAGGGATGCAGCTCTCGCTCTGAGATTTCATAATTCCTTTGTGGCCAGAACTGCCATTGCTGTCTCTGGACTGGGATTCATTGATGCCGGGTATCTCTCATATATGTCTAATGTCGAGTAGAGGGATCTCTTCATTTTTTCTATCGTCTTCTTCTTCTTCTTCTTCTTCATTGTCGTGCCGTAGTTGGATTATTATACACAGGACTACAAAAGTTACAGGTGAATTCTTCCGATGCCATGTTCAGGTACAGCGTGGATACAGGGGACATATTAAGGACCATCTATCCAAAAGCCTTCGCCCGTCTTCCCTCGTGTTTCTGAAATGGCTTCCTACAAAACCCTAACCGCAGCTCGCGCGGCCTCGTCCTCCGGCGTCCTTCTACGGCGATGGAAACCGCTGTTGACCTCCGGCGTACCAGTTGTCGCATTCTCTTCCCGGTTCATCGGTCCCCTTATCTGCTTTGGCTCCCAGCCTTTCTCCTCCTCGGTCGCCGCCGTCGCTGGCGAACACTTCCCGGACGATTCGACCGAAGATGCAGTCGAGGAGCTCCTTACTCGGACCGACCGCATCGAGCGTCTCATGAAAATGGAGCGCCGTCCCGAGCCTGAGGATCTCCTCGTCCAACGGCGGTGGTTCCCTTACTTGGACCTCTTCCAAACGGGAACGGCGGAGCTCCGGAGCTCGGAGGTGATCGAGGCGCTTGAGCCTTACATCATGGACAATAGGAAGGAGAGGATTAGGCAGGCGGTGGCAAACCGGAGCTACTCGGTGTGCTTGGTAGTGGAAGGGCTGACGGATTTTGGCAACGTTTCGGCGGCCTTTCGCTCTGCGGACGCGCTAGGTATTCAGTCGGTTCATGTGATTTCCAAGGACAGCAAGAAAAGGTGTTTCCAGTTTGAGTTGAAAAAGATCTCATTTTTACCTGCCAAGCTTTTTTTTCGTTTTTACAGCAACGATTTAAGATCTTATATTGAGCTTATTTGGTGGAAACTTTCGTTAATTTTCTTGAGCGTGTAGGTATAAAGACAATCGTCATGTTAGTATGGGTGCTGAGAAATGGCTGGACATTGAGCTGTGGAACTCACCTTTAGAGTGCTTCACAGCATTGAGAAAACGTGGTTACCGCATTGCAACAACTCATTTGGGTATGAATACGGTAAAGACGAAGGAACTTTGCATAACGATGTTAATCTTCATTTTCTTGAATTGACAAAAGGATTGTGAGTCTCAATCCCGTGATTGGACATTTTGGTTACATTTTTCGGCTTAACCATTGTTAGTCTTTAGGAGTTGGTTAATATTGTGGAATTGGTGATTTGACAAATAAAATCCTTTTTCATGGCCACATATCTTTACAGCTAAGGAATGAGAAATCTTTCTCTTACATGAATCAAATGCTGATAGGACCAAATTTGATAAATAAGGATAACCCTCCTCGCTAATATAGATTCTAATTGGATCATAATGTTTTATCTCATCTTTTTATTCCTTTGTATATTATTCCTCAAAAAATTTCCTTTGTATATTATCTATTTAACTTGTTTTGTAGGTCTCTGTCTACGATATGGATTGGTCATACCCAACTGCCATTGTTGTCGGAAATGAACACATGTTAGTATACATAGTCTTCTTTCATGCTTTTCTTTTGGTTCTATTACGTCCTTAAACTTTATCTCATCTTCCCATTATAATGTCTGCAGTTTCATCTTCTCTTATTAGCATAATTTATATGACAATGTGTAAGTGTCCTAACATGCCCTGGTATTGTACTTCCGGTTTTAGTACATTAATCCTAGCTTAAGAACCAACACAAATCATGATAGGACCTGTTGGGTTTGATGCTTATTTAAATATTTTTTTCTTCTTACAAATAAATGTTTCGTGTAGTAGCCATTCTAGCTTATATTTGTGATTCTTTTATAATGTTTTTGTAACTTTTGGAATCTTACTCTTAATAGGTTTTACACATATTAGAAAACCATTACTTTGTCTTTTACATATTTGGTTGAGATTGGTGATGAGTTGATGTATGTGCCATGGTTGCTGTGATTATTATTTGCAGTATGTTGATTTGTGAGACTTTGTATCATATTATATAATATCACATGAGTTAGATTTTTTCCCTTAAAAAATATTGGAGTGTTTGTCTTTCTTGCTTAGTTCTCTAGGCCCCTATTTTTACATGCATTTTCTCTTGCATGGTTCATACAACAAACATCTTTGCAACATATTTGACAATGTATTACTCGATCATATGTTTCTTCAACTCAGCCGATAACTAAAGTGTTCATACCACAGGGGTATAACAACTGAGGCTCTTCAGCTTTCTGACTTGGGTTGTAGCATTCCAATGAAAGGAATGGTTGATTCTTTCAATGTTTCAGTGGCAGCAGGTCTTCTGATGCATCATGCAGTTTGTGACAGGGTTTCTCGGCTGGTACAATGTTTACACTAGCTCTGATTATGAAATGAAGCAATGATTTGTATGATTAGTTTACTGGGCATTTCTATAAATTGGACACTCCACTCAGAAAATACCTCTGTCAAGCACATAATAGGTGACAAGTTTCTGTTTTGGTTTTGAACATGGCTATAGAGAATATTAAGCATAATTTCTTTATTCATTCATGTAAAAGATGGGCTGCCTTGAAATCTTATCTACTGATCAGTCAAACAAAGAAAATACATCAAATTGGGGCACAAGTTCAAAAATAAATTGAACATGCTAAAAAGATGCAAATTCACGTATTCAAGAATTTGAAGCGATAAATATAGCTGTCTGCATGAATCCTTTGAAGTCAATTGGCAAGTAATACTTGTGGACACATTTACCCAAAAGGTTGTAGTTCATGTCTCTTCTTTTAGATTGATGTTGTGTAAATTTAGTTCAAATTGACTTAAGAAGAGAATATTCAAAGTTTCTCTAAAACACAGAGAAAATCCAAAGCAAATGGCACTATAGCACATTATCATAATTTGCTTTCTCTACCAAATGTTCTATCATTTGTTTTCCGCTGTTTTGATGCCAAAGGTAAATTTTTGGTTTCTTTGTAACATATTTTGTGGCCCCCATCGTTTAACCCTATTTAACACTTAAGTCTTAGTGCCTGTTTGGGGAAAATGTAAAAAATTCTATGATGATTAAAATTCTATGGTAAGGCACTTTTCAAAAAGAGAATTACCATGTCTTAAAAATCCTATCATGATATAGTGTTTGGGCGCAGAAATTTTTTGACAAAGTAAAGAATAAAAAAATCAAAAAGTAATAATAGTTACATGGTACATTAGTTCACTGCTGTCTTTTGACTTGTCGTAGGAAATTTTACAGAGCTGGAACCTCATATTTTTTTTACCTCAGTATTGACATAAAACTTCTGAATTTTATCCTATATTTTTAACATCCAAACACTTTATTGGAAGATTTTCTTTAAAATGGAAGACATACTATGGAATTCAAAGTTTCTTTGATTTTTCCAACCATGCCAAACAGGCCCTTAGTTTTTGTGTTTCACCTGCATCTTTTCATCTAAGGACAATGAAATATAGGGTTTGCTTTTCCATGGTATTCTTACATGTTGCTGCATGCTCAGCCCTCTTACACAACAACATAAATGGGCCAATTTTTTCCTCAACTTATTATTCTCTACAGGGTCAGCATGGTGACTTGAATCCCAAAGAAAGTCAAATTCTACTAGCTGAATTTTTCTTGCGGCATAGAGAAAGCACCATCAGCATTGTTCATGAGTACGCAAAACGGAAGATGGATGGTCTTATTAGCAAGCTTTAAGAGCAATTGAGATGATTTGGAAAAAAACTTGATGATCATAGAATGCATTCTGAGACTCCAATACCTAGTTATCAACATAACTAATGCATGCTTTGGATATTGGATAACCTTAAAGTTGCACCACTTAAAATGTAAGCATGTGAACTTTAGCATTTATCAATAGTGGTTATAGGCATTATGTCTCTTCAGCTGTTAATGGCTTTTTGTGGTAAATACTTCTTTTGCAGTTCTGCTCATTATGCCAAAGAAGTGTAAATTCAGATTCAGAGGGCATGCATTCAATATTAAGAGAACAAGAAGGCATTTTATGCTCTTCTATTGTGATGATGTTTTCTGCATGATCATGGAAAGATGGAGGTAGAGTCTGCATTGAGGAGAGGTATGCACATAAGGAGCTGTACTTAAATGCACTGTGCTGTTGAAGTTATTGATCAAAGGGATCTCTTTTTGCTCCTGAATTGTAAGATTTTTCCAAAATTTGATATTAGTTTTCATGTTTGCTTCTTTCCTTGCCAATCAGTCTGGATTTTGTGATATTTTACTCTGTTGAAACTTGGAAGTTAAGTTGATTAATACAGCTTAGCTTTGTCTTGACATCTCTGCACAAATGTTGTGAAATGTAGGAAGTAACAAGAAGTCGGTCTTTTAAACTGTTCAAAAGAAGATGAACATGACCTAGGAGTCCGGAGGTTTCACATTGAAGAAACCTTCAGATGTATTGCAAATTTGTAAGATGTACGACTGAGTATACCTGTCATGCCTGTAAAGTTCCACGTGGATGGATGGAGCAAGAAGGTGACCGACCCAAAGGGGTGACCTGAGAACACAGATGAAATGGCAAGTCTCCACATTGGCACTTGATCTGTGTTCTCAGGTAGCACTCCTCTGGGTCAACCTTCTCCGGCGATTGCTTCGTGCTGGAGGAAGAAACCTTCTGTTGGAGCATCCCTTAGCGTTGTTTCAAGGTTCTACTGAGAGTTGCTGTTTTTGTAGCGGCACTTTATGTTGCGTCTCCGTAGACTCATTAGGACGTCATAGTGTTGACATGTCATAGTGTTGACATACTGACAGCAATCATTCAGATATATTAGCTGCCTTTTGCTTAAGGATTCAGCCAATGGAATCAGAAATACCTTAATTAGGCGTTGATTGAGTCTGAAATTTATTAATCCGTCCAGCTCGCTTGGCAATCTGCCGTGAGCTATAATTCTATAGGTGTGTTTATTATATCGTCATCCAACATTATGGAGCAATGTTATTAAAATCGGATCCGAGCAGTTGTTCAACCGGTAAATTGGAAAAAAACTGGTTCAACTTTAGATGCGATAAAAAATGTTGGAAAAGTCAGAAAGTATAGTTAAAAATAGGTAATAGAAAGTCGGTGAGGAAAGTAAAAAAAGTGGCAAAGTATTTAAAAGAATAGGTGAAAACTAAAAAGGAAATTAATATGGAAAATTAATAAGGAGAGAAAAATTAATGGAGATAGAAAAAGGAAGGTGTTAAAATGAAAGTAAAGAAAAAAAAAGTAAGTTTGTTATATGACAAAATAAATTAATATATTATCATCATAAATTAGTATTGACGAATAATTAAAATATTAATATAATATATCAATACTAATAATTTAAAGTCTTTTTATGACTATTTTACTATGAATTATAAGTTATGATTAACTTCTTTTATTCATTATGTAATATTAATTATTGTTTATATTTTTAAAATTATTATAAATAATATTATTTTAATAAAATTTGATTGAACCGAATTGGATTGGATCCTATTCAATCAATTCAATCATATCTCAGTCAATTGTACGGTCGGATTTGATATTTACATCATTTAACAAAAAACGTATCATTTATTAAATTATCCCTTATGTATTTGCCTATTTATCATGCATAGGTAAATTTATTTAATAATTTAGACAATCATGATTATTTCTAAAAAATTATTATCAGATAATATATGTTTTTTTACAAGATGCATGCATGTATATTTACTATTGAATTAAAATTTAATGATGAATTTTGATCTAGAAAATTAAAATAACTTAAATGATAGCATTATCACAAAATAAATTTAACTAATAATCTCTCTTTAGATTGATCCAAACATATAAATCCTTTAAAGTTTATACCTTCATATATCCTTACCTTCTTATAATTGATAAGAATTGATTAAACATGGATTAAAGAATTGACATGTATATGAGACTATGAAACACAAATATGTACTTGAACACTTACGTGGTGCAATCACACGCGCGACATTAAATTGATATCTTTTATGTCCAATCCAATGTAACTTTATAACTGAAAGAACAATCTGATGCAACCTTTGGAGTAAAAGGAACAATCACACTACAATTCAAAGCTCCATAAATTTTATTAAAAACCAAATCTTGAAATGGAATAAAACTTGTCTTGAAAAGCTAGAAATTAAAGCCAATATTGTCAAGCAGGAAATATAAAACTGATAATGAGATAAAATTTCTAAGATCAAAATATAATCAACATGCTGCATTTATAAAGATGGAGACAAAAACACTAAGTTTTTTCATTTCAGCACTATCATTGGAAGTAGGAGAAATCAAATAACTAAAATTAAATATGAAAATGACCACCTGATAACTAATGAGAACAGCATCAAATCTTGCTTTGTCAAATATTATTCTAACCTTTGAGCGCTTGATTCAATGCCTATTCCTCCTTCAGATGAGTGGCCTAACCTGCCAGTCATGGACAGTTCCTGGATATCAAGTCTCATCTCACCTATCACTAACAAAGAAATTAAAGACTGCTTCTACCATCTCGCACCTAGAAAAGCTCCTGACCCAGATAGCTTCACACTTGATTTCTTTAAAAATTATTGAGACATAATTGGACATGATATATCTTCTGAGATCCAATCCTTTTTCCTAGGCAATCAGTTACCTAGGGGTTCTGAACTCACCTCAATCACTCTCATACCAAAGAAGCCTAACCCACTCTATGTCACTGATTATAGGCCAATTTCACTCTGTAGTACAATCTACAAAGTCATTACAAAAATCTTGGCATCCAGACTCAAACCAACTCTTATGAATGTAATTGATAACAATCAAGCTGCTTTTATAAAAGGTAGATCCATTCAAGAAAATTTACTGATATCATGAGATTGCTCATTCCATAAGTAAAGGCAAAACCAAATATCTGATCCTAAAGACTGACATGGAGAAAACTTTTGATCGAGTCTCTTAGTATGTTGTCTTAAAGGTCCTTAATCTAGATTAATGCAATTTCCTCCCAAGTTCACCAATTGGATCATGACCTATATTCAATCACTAATCTTCTCATGCAGCATATCTCCGTACCTTTTCATCTTGGTATCTCAGGTTTTCTCCTCCCTGCTGGATAACCAGGTCAATAGAGGCACCATTAAAGCCTTCAAGGTTGGAACCCTTGTCATTAGCCACCTCCTTTATGCTGATGATCTATTAATTTGCATGGCTGCTATTGCTTCCAATTATTACAATCTCAAAAAGAATACTTAAGTAATACAAGAATCTAACAAATTAGAAAATCAATGAAAGCAAATCAACTATCTATCTTCCTCCCAAATTTTCACTGAGAAGAAAGAATCTCATAAAAAATATCCTAAACAATTTCAAATTATCTGGAAATTCCAATCTCATACAAATATGTCAATCGCAAATCTCTTATCCATATTGAAACTAAAAACCACCTTAGATTAGCTGGTTGGAAGAAAAAAAAACATTTACCAGAAAATCATTCTAATTAAATTCACACTGTCCTCTATTCCAAACTATACTCTTAGCTCCCTTCATGTCCCAGCAGGGCTCTTAGAATCCATTGAGCGATTAGCCAAGTCCTTCTTATGGTCTTCCTCTGGGGAGAAGCAGGGACTACATCTTATTCCTTGGGAGACCACTCTCCTATCTAAACATGATGGAGGCTTAGGTATCAAATCTCTCATCCATATGCAAACTGCCTTGCTCAAAAAAAAAGAATTATAACCACACTTAATGACTCTCAAGATCTCTTCACAAAACTAATCACTCAAAAGTATAATCTCCCTCATCCCTGTCATACCACAACTAGTCACATTGAATATCAGGAATCAACTAAAATCAGATAATCCTGGTGCTGGAAATAACTTCTGCAGGTTTTGGATAATATTAAGCTTGGAATTAGAAAAGATATTAGGAATGGTATTAATACTCATGCTTATTATGATCCCTGGTTATTTAATATGTCATTATGCTGCATGACTACTTATATTAATATCTCCTCTCCAATTGTTAACTTCATGATTGCTGATCTGATGTCACACAACCTATGAAATATTGTGATTCTTATGGAATGTTTTGCACCATGTTTAGTGGATAAAATTATGTCTAACAATTTTCCTGCTTTCCCAATGAGGACATTTGGGTCTGGACTCCAAAACCTTCTGGGATTCCAACAGCCAAATCTATTTATAACTTCATTAGTAGACCGCCCGTGCCACCTCAGTATGCTGGATGGCTTGACTGGAGAAAAATATGGTGCATCAATGTTCCCCCAAAAATTTATGTTTTCCTTTGGAAGTTAGCCCATAATCGCCTGCCAACCAAACATCTTCTATCCAGATTCATTGCCTCTGCAAACCCTATCTGCTCCTCTGCGGTGGCAGCATTGAAACAAATAGTCACCTCTTTTTTTATTGTCCAGTATCCATGCAAATATGGAACCTCTTCCAATCCAAAATCGGCTATACCTTTCAACACTTTCATAAATGGGGAGATGGGGACTGGATTCTCGAGGGAAGTGATATCTTTGTCTCCTCCTCAAAAGCTAGTCTACAATCTCTACTTGCCTTAACACTATGGGATATTTGGAAGATGAGAAACGATGCATATTTCAATTCCAGTCTGAAAATCACTACTACGGTCTAATCGCGAGTCTTGGTCTCCTATTATGAGTTAAACCCACCCATCATTGTTGAGAGGACTTCCCCAACAAAACCAAACTTTGGTTTCTTTGGAGCCTCCATCACAGTCCTAGTTCAAATTGAACTCGGATGGATCCTTGGTGAGCAAAACTAGAGTGGGGGGAGTAGGTTACATCATTAGGGATGCTGATATCATCTTTATATGTGCAGGAGCCTTCCCTTACCATTGTCATCCTGTGCTAGAGGTGGAAACACGTGCGATCCATGCCGGTTCGCAATAATGTCTTAACCAAGGAATTCAAATATTGATTCTAGAGTCGGATTCTTATGTAGCTGTGGCAATCATCAACAAGGAATCCCCTTGCCCTTGGCGTCTCAAAAACATCTTTCATGACATCTCCATGCTGACTACAAGTTTTTTGCTTTTCAAATGTAACCATGTTAATCGCGCCTGTAATATTGAGGCGGATGCCTTGGCTTCCTTTGGTCGCAAATCATCTAACAATCTTTTCTGGGTGGACATTCCACCTCCGGATGTCCCATATGTTTTGTACACGAACACTATCACTTAATCGAATGCATCATCCTTTCCTTAAAAAAACCTTCAAAACGTCGATAATGAATTCTCATGATTGAGTTCAATCATAATTAGTGATATTTTTAATTCCTTTTTTTTCTTGTGTTATGTCCTCTTTGTAAAGAAGAAAAGAAACTGTAACCACCAAGTATCACAACAAAATTTATAGCACGAGCAACCAAAACAGTTGGTGTAATGGTAGTGGGCTGCGTCCCAAGTGATTCGACAAGTGTTAGTGGCTATGGGATCGATTTTTAGAGTTGCCGCATTGGTCAAGGATATTAAACTTCTCTCCCTCCCATCTTCATATCGGATTGTGCTAGTAGCCCTGAATACCGGTGTGTTATTATCGAAAAAATTATAGCAAGGGCTGATCTCATTCTCCCTCGTAGGAAAGAAAAAAGATTATCAACATTTTTTTATATAAAATTGTAAGTGTGTTATAAGATCCTACTTTAAGAATTTTTTTTTACTTTCAACTCTTAAATTATGTTCTTGAAGTCATAGTTGTATGTTAATTTTTAAGTCAAATCATGTCAAAGCATAATAAAAAAACAAGTTGATTATTATTGTTATTAAAATAATTATATTAATTATATGAAATCATATAAAAATGAGTTAGATGATAATATTCTATGAGAATCTCCTCAAACTAAGATCAAGATGGATTAAAGTGTAATAAAATTATAAAATCAATATATACGTCTAACTAAACTCGACTTACATAGGAGGAAAAAACACTCTCTAAAAAAAAAGGATTTAATAAGCATGCTACCCACTTGTTCCCTACAATTGTCATCAGATAGGATATACGGTGGATGAAAAATGCACGGTTCAGCAAATGGCCGGTTAAACACGCCTCAATGTTGAAGTCTGCCTTGCTACTGAAGACGTCCAGTGTCCACATGCTTCCCTCGGCTGTCTTTGTCCTCCTCTGTTCCCTCGTGAGCGTCAGAGACTTTTGGAGAGAGGAAGAATCGGCCGTAGCAAATGGCTGGGAGTGAGGAGGAGGAAATGGTCATGGATGCCGATGAGTCAGGGAGAGGAAGAGGTTGTGGCCACTGACGAGTTCAAGAGCGAGGAGCAGGTTGCGCATGTCGAGAGTTTAGGAGCGAGGAGATGGAGATCGTGAACAATTTCGAGAGAGACGAGGACATTGTGGGTGCCGACGACTTCGGAAGTGAGGAACAAATCGCGGGCACCCACGACTTAAGAAGCAAAGAGAAGAAGGTCGTCGGCGCCGATGAGTTCGGAAGCGAGGAGGAGGATGCCATGGGGCCGATGAGTTCAGGCAGGTCGTAGGCGTCGACAATATGATCCGGAGACGGCGAGCTAAGGTAGGAATAGATGAGAAGAGGAGAGAGAATGAAACAAATCAAATGATCCTTTATGAGTTGAACCAATATTAAATCGCGGCTGAACCACAATTAAACTGCTGCTGTCCATTTTCAATCGGATGGATCTAGATTTAGACAATAAAATCATATCCGCTGCACGTTAAATAATAAAAAAAAGAAAAGAAAAAACACGCGGCCCACAATCTCTTGAAGAAAAATCTAAAACACTAAACCAAAAACAAGCGTGCCAAATATCCTGGAAATGCCATGTTGAGTAGGGTACGATTACGAGGTTGTGGATAATACATGCCCATCATCTTATCTTCTAATATAATATTCCCGATTTCCAAATAAAAAAAAAAAAGTCACCCTCCCCTCGCCTCATACCACTTCGAAGGACAACACGTCGACACGTACCGCTGCAGCCTGCGGGAGAGCGAATACTCGTAGAACACGACGCTGGGGACATCGTAAAAATTTTAGCCTTTTTTGGATCATGCCCTCGTCACCACACGCAGTGTCGGCAGATATTTGTTCAGTATTATTATATAGAAGATTAGCATCATGAAAGCGAGAACATTAAAATTTTTATACTTGATCTCTTTCGCAAGTTGAACTTAGATCACGATTAAGGTCACTGTCCAAAGATATAACTTTTAGATTTGGGCCTCAAAATCTATTAAAAAAGCTTACATATATCTCGATTAATCTCTGCTATTTCAGTGATCGATGTATTTAACTGTCGGCAGATATTTTATGCATACGAAATAATGCACAGATCTCTCATCACATCCACAGAATAAGTTTATAATATTTGTATATATAAGACCGGGTGGCAGTTCAATTAACTACTCGTCATACATAATTTTGAGCAAAGCGCTTCGTTCTTGCGTGGCTCTAATGGCGAGTACCGACGGAGGCAAGGAGCCGAGTCATGCGAGTCCGACCGACCTCTTCTCCAGCGCGAAGCTGGTGGCGGGTGCCGCGCAGTCCGCCTTCGGCAGCAAGGGCGAAGAGGTCGACAAGGGCAAGGTGGCCGGAGCGGCTGCCGACCTGCTCGACGCTGCGTCCCGCTACGGTAACCTCGACCAGCAGAAGGACGGCGTAGGCGGGTACGTGGAGAAGGCCGAGACTTACCTCCGGGAGTACTCTTCGTCGGCGACGCAGCCCGCGGCGGCTCATGACGCTCCTTCCGCTGCTGCTCCGGCGCCGGCGTCGGATGCGCCCGCGTCAGCTCCCGCCAGCGATGCCGCCGGCGAAGGCCAGTCCGATGGCGGATTGGGAGGCTACGTGAAGTTGGCTAAAGGTTTCTTTTAATTAGTGTTGTGACTGCTCCGTCAGCTCAAAACTCTCCTGCTTCTCTCTCTCTCTGATGTGGAACTATAAAATTAGTTGCTTGTGCATGGTGAAAACTGAAAATAATGGCTCTGATGAGACTTGTAGTGCTTAATGTTTAATTATGTAACCACGTTAATGGATCTGTATGCCCTTCTTGATGCATGGATTATTCAACAAGGTTGTGAATTAATGGTGTTGATGTGGTGTAAACCTCTTGATTTGTGTTAATTATAATTGGTTTGGAGTCGATTAATTAGATGTTCATGGATCAAATTTGATCCGGAATTCAAATCCCATGCGTGTTTACTTGCTTTTTTGTTATATAATCTTCATTTATTGTTAACTAGCTTCTTTTGAAATAAGAATGTAAGGTTTTACTAAATATTTATTTTTTCTATAAACATAAGGTAATTTGTTTTAATTCTAATTGGGATTAATTGGTTTTCAAATTGTTTTCTAAGTTGAAAAGAAATGCCTACTCCATTTATTGACTAAGTCAATGTGAATTCCATCCATAGAAGAACTTAAACTAATTCAATTAAAATTGAAATGATTCCAATCCGTCGATTCATTTGATCAACCTAATGGATGAGAAGAGCATGGAGATGCCGATGTATGTCAAAGGCATTTGATAAAAGTTAAAAAGATTTTGAGTTCGATTACCGTAAAAAAAAATTAAGGTCTCGTCCGCTATAATTCAAAACGGCATTGGACAAAAACTTCACTTCAAAAAATAGTTTTAAAAATTAAAGCTATGCGATTCTTATCAATTGTTGGAATTATCTATTCTTCAATAAGAATAAGAATAAGCAATTCTTGAGATAATGTTTTTTTTTAATCAATGTCGACTACCGAACAGCACGAATCTGGGCTCTGCTTTCCCAGGCTAAAGGAGATTGATTTTTCATCGCTAAATATTTATGTCGAATAAATTATAGATTAGAAAACATATGTATACAAAATTCTCATGGATTTAATGGGGTCGGGGGAGGAAACCCCTCCCCTATTCGCGTCCATCGGATGGAGATCCGACGGGCGCAGATGATGAGCGCCCTCCCCTCATTCGCACTCGTCGGATGGAGATCTGACGGGCGCAGATGATGAACACGGTTCATATGATAAAAACGATTCGAACCGGCCGAAGTTGAACCGCTCCCTCTCTCCCTCTCTCTTCTCCCTCCCCCTCCCGCTCTCCCTCTCCCTCTCCCTCTCTCTTCTCCCTCCCGCTCCCGCTCTCGCTCTCCCTCTCTCTCTCTCTCTCGCGATTTGATTGCGAACGGTCGGATCTAACCAAATACACTCGTCAAATTTAAGAAAGTTCTAAATAAAATAGTATCTCATTCAGTCTTTCAAAACTTGCTTTCAAATGTTTGTTACTCGTCAGTTTTTGATATTTTTGTAACTAATAAATGTAAACGTTTATATATTATTATTACTTACCTCCACTGTCGAAAGATTCTTTTTTAAAGTGTTAGATTTTTCACACAAAAATTAGGAACTCGTAGCTGCGACCCGACCCATTAAGAAATTTGGGTCGGGTCGGATTTCTTCATTGCTTCATCGCTTGGCCTCCCATATCCGTTCCCCAGTTACTGGTGTACACTCGTTTGTAGCCGCACCAGAGAGAGAGAGAGATGTTAACACTGGAGAGGAGTTTTATCCCTGCTTTGCCGCACCCCACTCTCCTCAATAGCAGGAGAAGAAATGGGAAGCAAACGACAGCTACATGTGCGAACAGAAAAGATGCTGAAGAAGAGGATTTACAAAGAAGGGATTCAGCTTTCACCCTGAGATTTCCTAAATCCTTTCTGGCCAAGACTGCCATTGCTGTCTCTGGACTCGGATTCATTGATGCCGGGTATCCCTCATATGTCCAATGTCTTGATGACTGTACATGTTATGTTGTTTGTTCCAAACTGCAATTATCACGTGAATTCTGTACCTTCCTGTCGAGTAGAGGGATCTCTTCATTTTTCAATCGACTTCTTCTTCTGCCTCATTGTTATGTCCTAGTTGGATTACTATCTACAGGGCTATTAGAAGTTGCTGGTGATCTGTATTCCCATGCCATGTTCAGGTATAGCGGGGACTGGTCTCGAATAGGGGTCATATCCAAAGAGACTGAAGAGCTTCTCAAGCTAGCAGCCTACATAGTGGCACCTTTATGTTTGCTTCTGATTCTCTCTATTCCTGGTGACGACAAGGCTTCACAGGATAGCTGACGAAGGCTGTTCTCATGTCCAATTAAATGTAAGCGTTGTCCACCACAGATGTGGTTAGTTTCTATATCCTGATTAATATGTGTTCTTATGTTTTTATAGACTGAAGCCACCTAACTTGTACTTCTCTTTTTATGATATCCTATGCTGTAAAAAAGGAAAAAGAATGTCTGAAATTAAGGTGTGAATATTTTAGCAGCAATATCTGTTGAACTGCGCCAGTGATTCTACATGAGAGCCTTTGTAAGAGAGCCATAGAGGTCGGATAAAAAGAAAAAAAAGCAGTTCTTAGTTATGATAAAGAAAGTGAAAACACACGTCTCAAATTACAGTCTTTGGGAGATTAATGCTATACTGCACAAAAGCTACTAGAAACAGTGGAAAGAAGAAGAGTACTGTCTGATGAACAATCCATGACAACCATTGTGGAACTATCATATGATTCATATCAACTTTAGCAGGTTAATAAAATTCCTTATCAGAAATCTCAGAAACTAGTGTCATGTGTCTTTCTCGACCAATATCAGTTTGAAGTGAAGTTCTGTCTGCATAAATTTCTTGATCGCCTATATGCTGGACTAGTTGTTCAGATTCAGGCTTATACTCATTTGATCAATATAGACAATATAATTAGAAAAATAAACTGGGACATGATATTCAATGATTAAGTCTCAATTTGACCACGTTGAATTACTCGGTCATTTTATCATTGATGTTGAACTTGGTATTTTTTTTAATCTAACAGGCCAATGATGTATTATGCATGAGATTCTGTATAGGAGGAGGTTAGTTCATGTCAGACTATTCAATGTTTGTGAGGCCAGAAGACAGCCATTTGTATCATTGTTCCAAGAATCTAGTTCGCCAGGCTATTCTCTTATAACATGATCTTTCTCCTAGGTAAATCCAGGTTATGAGCATGAGTCGAGTCATTTGTTGAAACGTTGCAAAAGTCAAAATGAGTTTACCAGATTTATGAATTACCATTGATCTTATATAGATTGTGCAAGGTCAAGGTTACATATTAATCTTTGCATGACATATAAAGCACAAAATGACTAGCTAGATATGACTGCTGTCTTGGACTCTTGGTATCTTGATCAGACTAGCTTGGTTTCTTTAACCATTGATGTTGAGGCAGGTCTCAGAAGTACGTGTGCATCCAAATTTGTTTTGGTGAGTGAGCATGGATCAATTGAGTTCTTATTTAAAAGGATCCACTGGTAGAGAACTTGGTTGTTGGATGACTTGGAGTACTTAGAACATTTGATATCACATACCAGTACAAGAAGCTCTTGTTTAAAATGGCAATGTAACAATACTGTAACACACAAGAACATGCTATTGCATGACGAAATGTCAGTATGTTTCTGATCAAACTGTACCATGATCAGAAAGCAGATACCTTCTTACTTGCTTCTTGCTAATCACAGTATAAACAATTGTAGAATTCAGAATCATTACTTATTCTTACTATTAATCTGAAAGCTAGACGACAATCCCCATGTATTAGAGAATTTTACTCTATTTTCGATTGTGACTTCGCCTATGTTTTATAGCCGGTCCCATGCCCGGATAAAGGAGGGGGGTTGTGTTAGGCCTCGACAGCCAGTGTAAAACCTTGTCGAATCTTATGAACATGCATCAACGAATGGCGTCGTATGATCCATGTAGCCGACCCCACCTAGTGGGATAAGACTTTGTTGTTGTTGTTGTTGTTTCGATTGTGACTTCTATCCCATCTATTACAATGACGAACTTGTCTTGAAAGAGCATACAAGTGGTCTGGCCAATCTAGGAATTCTGGAGCCCACATTTCTTCGATTCCATATTCCGGAAAGGAATGTGTAATGATGCAATCACAATCTTATGGGCGTAAATGGAAGATCTTTGTTTTCCAGTATTCAAAAGAGAATTAATCACACTGAAGTCACAGGCAACTATAACCAACACTTCTATCCTTAACTGGATGAGCAAGCATCTTTCGCCTTGTTTCGTGTTACAACAACAACGACAAAGCCTTATCCCACTAAGTGGATCTTTCGCCTTGTTTCGTGTATTGAAAGAAATACTTGCAAGTATTAGATGATGACAGAGAGCTCTTCAAGACACTGTTGCTAATTGCTTTATAAACCCTGTTGTATAATTCATGGCTTAAGCTTGCAAACAAGTTGGCAAATCATCAAAACTTAAGAAGACAGTCCCTTCTTTTCTCATTTTCTATCATTTCTTCTTCGATTGAAAAGCAATTCTTATTTGTTCTTTAGCTGCAGGTCTAAATAATAATGAAGACTCTATAAAGTAGCCTATATATTGGCCAGCTAAAGCTCTGGTTCTCACATCGAAAGGAAAAGAGAACACAGCTATAGTCTTTCTGATACCAGTTGTCAGCTGAATCCATATTTGTCTCTGGTATCTGACTACATGATCCCACTCTGTACAATTCACCATGTGGCTCCTCACAGGCACAGCTAGGCTTCACTATGACAGAAGCTGGACCCCTCAAATGCCCCAATGAAGCACAAAGGTGAAAGGTCCTGGTGTTGGATACTTTTGCCACCATGCAAATTTCAAACGCGATATTCTTTCCGCAGAAGAATCAAACCATTTGAACAACTCTCGTATATCTTCACTGGATTAGCATTTCAACACACCATATGAACATTGTGGAGGAGCATTAGGGAACATACTGTACTGCATTGCCCACAGTTCTTTGTGAATACTGTGAATATGGACAACGCATTGTCATGGTGAAAGCAACACCAGAATACAAAAGGTCATCCATTGTGGGCATTGGTGATTTCTTCAACTTATTTTGTTTGCTTGTGCGTGCCTTGCAGAATTGGCTTAGTTTGGCCTCCATTATATTATGCTCAGATGTTTGATGCCTACATCTGAACCTTCACTGTTAGCCGTTCGGCATCTAAATGATCAAACAAAAAGGGAGCCCACACATCGTGCACTAGAACAGCTTAAGATATGTTATATTATTTATCAGAAATCCCATTTCATTTATATAACATTTGTGTAAGCGCCATGACTACTTAACAAAAGCTCAATATCTTTGTTGAGGTTTGTCAACACCAGACAATTTTGGTATAATGTTGTAATATTTTGATGTTATCGATATTTACATTTTAGATGACCCACCATGGATATAGTCCGCCTTTGGGTGAAGCATGTACTCTTAATTTGTCAAAACACTTCGAAGTGTAAAAGAAGATTATTTATTAATTCGATATCTTATGCCTTAACCATTTAGATAATCGCACTCTAGAATAACTCAACACATATTCTCATTGTAATTGATGACCTGATACCACATTATAATATCAAATATTCAAACCCATTGCCCTGGTGTAGCATCGTAGCAACTGTGACCTTCTTCTTGGATAGTTTTTCTTCTAGTGATCAGTTTTTTTTTGTAATAACTGCAGATGTTCTTATGATTGATGTTCTTCTTCTTCGACTTATTCTTTCTAGGATTAGATGATTGTTCCTTCTTTACGATTGTCACCAACTCCGTAGCTTGAGTCTTCATAGCTTTACCATATGCTGAATGTTGAAGTTCATGATTGTGTAGACTTGATCTTACATCTTCCAAAGATATTGTGTATCTTCCGATGATGACAGATTGAATAAAATTTACATATGACAGAGGAAGAGCTAGAGACACCATCAATAAAAGTAAGGAAACATCTTCATCCTCATTTTTTACATATATGTTTCTTAACTCCATCAACAAAGTATTCATCTCATCAAAATGATATTTCATAAGGGTACCTTCTTGTATGCGAAGGACGAACAAACATTGCTTCAATAGTAATTTATTGGTCAGAGACTTTGTTATGTAGGGACTCTCGAGTTTCGATCATAAATTGGATGCCATTTTTCATCGAATACAATAGGATCATAGAGTACATCTTTTCCTCTTGAGTCGCTAAATCGTCAAGGACCTTGATGGAGCTAGAAAAGAAAATTAGGGGGGGCCAAAAAACTTTTACCATGGGTGGACTCAATCCCTTGACCTCCCAAGGTATAAAGATGACACATTCCACCAAGCTAACATTGATTATTTGATGATTTGAGTGGGGGGGGGGGGGGGGGCAACATATATATAAGGTAACGTTATAACATTTTAACGTATATAAAGTAGTATAATATCAAAATTTTAGGGGGGGCCCCAACCATATGTAGCTCCGTCCCTGGTCAAGGTCAATCTCTTTTGATTTGCGCTTTTAATCTTTCTCCTTCGATTTGTTCTTCGACATGTTCGCAAGTGGCACTCAAACTCCTTATTGTTCTAGAAATGTTCGCATCTTGATATGTCACATTCTTGATATTCACGCAGTGCGATCTCCACACCTGATGGAGGGGGTCAATGACGAAATCGATAGCAATTTTCTAGGCATTTCACACTCTGATGCATTGAAGAACGCATCGAGAATTTTGTTAGATAAAAATAGCAAAGGATTATAATCAGATTAATTTTTTATTGACCCTAAGAGAGTTTATATAAATACGCTCTTTTATAAATGATATAAATTACAACCTGACTCAGACTCTAAATTAATATCTTGAAATTAAAATTCTTTGCGAAATATCTTGAAAATTAAATGAGTTTTTAATTAGATAGAATTGAAGGTAATATTAACAGGTCGTGTATATATATATATATATATATATAATTGTATATCATGCGGCCGAATACACCTTTTTTCTCTTATCTAGCTATATGTACACTCATGTGTGAATAAAAAAAATATGAAGGTACGTAGATGCATAGGCGAAAAAAAAACACTTTTGACATATCCATATTTTTCACGTTACATGATTTGATGGTCGTACATGCATAGTTCAACGAGGCACCAGGAAAGATGCGTATTCATAATTCAGTACATTTTAACCAAATTTGATTACAACATAATTTCGTAATAACTTATCAACTTAGCTTTTCAGGGAATGCTCGTATGCATGCATGCATGTCCTAGTGACATCATTGTAAATAAATACGGATGACTTATTAACTAGTTCGTGGTCAACAATCTCCGCAAACACGGAGTAGAAACAAAAAAAACAGACTTGAAATGTTGGTACACACACATTTATATGTTGTTTCGCATATACACACACATATCATACTCTTTTATTATTATAGTTTTTTCATATTGTTGACATGTGGGTACTCGTGTTTAAGTTTACCTACTGGGATTAGTTAAAATCACATTTGGACAAATGATGCTGCTCTGTGTGAAGGAAAGTTAGGTTATCTATTAGTAGGATAAATTTAACATGTGTCTGTCTTTTACTCTCTGTTTTAATTAAGTCCAATGTTAATATATAATAAACGTTCCTCCATTATTAACTTATTTTAACTACTATTTTTTGGCCAACTATATATCATAGATTTACCATCATTACATATCACACATGTTCTTAAAAATAAAATTAATAATAAAATGATTATAAAATAAAAAAGAGAGCCAATGATAGGGGATGATGAGGTGAGGACGGGGGTGTTACTGTTGAGGAGGTGTAAGTGCTTGAGAGCCAATGTCGATGGTGAGGGCTCGAGGGAAGCCTGGGTGATTGAAATATGGAGGGAGAGATTGGTGTAGCGGCACTGGTGGAGGATGGAGCAGAGAACGACGCGGCCGTACATAGTGTTGATTGAGTGTGGGATGCGGAGCACGGCCTACGCATATGAGTATTAGGTTGTTAGGGTTTTTTTTTTTTAAAACAAAGTTAAGTATTAATCGGCGTGCAAAAACGCATCGTGATATAAGATGCTGATGAGCTCACTAGGAAGAGCCTCCTCACAAAAAATCAGGTCGTCATTTGCGTGGTCAAAGTTTGCAATAAAGTCCGCAGCCATATTACAAAGTCTATTACAATAAGTAACAATGCAAGCGCTAAACATTCTCATGCTATCCCAAATAGTATACATCAAGTTGTTGATTCTCCAGGGGCACGACAACTTTAGATTGATGATGTTCATTAGCATCAGCGAGTCGATCTCCACAATAACATTTGATACACCCCTTCGCACGCATTCTTGCAGTCCGAGTAACAAATCGGCAGCCTCCAACTCCAAGATATCCACCGCAGCGCGTCTGCTACAAATTACAGCCGCAAAAATGCTATTAGGAGCCTTGATAATGTAACCTACTCTCTCCGACTCCGATGGCCCCGCATAGGAACCATCGGAGTTCAGTTTGACCCAAGGGTCAGCCGGGGCAGGTTGTTAGGGTGTTCCCAAATGGTGTTGGACACTTGGACTTAATCCTTGAACAAATTCAATCCGATAAAATTTAATCGGGTTGGATTAAAACTCTTAAAAGTAAAAAATTTGATCCAACCTGATTCAGATTGAGTCGGGTGGTCGGATGATTCAATCACTCTTTTTTTAAAAAAAAATCTTACTTTCTATATTATTTTAAAATAAAATAATATTTAATAATTATTATAAAGAATTTGTTTCTCATTATTTTAATATTATTTCCATGATAAAAATGTTTTATTTTGATATTTTAAAATTGTAAATCAAGTATAGGGCTAAAATTAAATACAAAAAATAAAAAGTCGAGTTTATCAGTTGGATCGACTCAGATTGAAAAATCACAACCCGTACCGACCCGAACTCTCATCGGATTGGGATCAGATCCATCCCAACTAAATCGATGACTTGAATAAGGTCGAGTAGGGTAGGTCTAAAGATGGACTTTTGGATCGAGATGGCCATGCTCAGGCCAGTCAAATCGGGTTTGATCGTGCCTTGGACTATGATGGTTCGGCGTGGCCGAAAGGCACTTCGATGACCCGGCACAATTTTGGACCAACTTGGACAGGTCGGTTTTGTCGAATTGTGCCGTGGCGGGCCGCCCATATTTTTGTTGTATGTATTAGATTTGAGAAATTAAAACTAAAAAATAAATTTTAAATAAAGGTCATATTTTTTTTTACCCTAAGATTTTGAGTAATAAAAAATAATATAATATAATGATTATTATATAAATAATAAAAATTCTTGTATATATAATTTAGTTATGAACTTTATGATATATGATTAAATATTTAACTATATAATTAAACATGTTGGGTCATGTTGAGCATCCTATTGAGAAGCCTGACACTGTTTGACTAGGGCCTGACCAAATTTCGGGCGAACCGTGTGTCGGGCCAGACGGCTTGCACGAATTTTTGTCTCTAGTTAGGTCATCGAGTCAACTTGTCCTAGTGAACACCCCTAAAGAATGTTATTGTGGAACCTAAGGCAATTTGTTGGGGTGGAGACGAGCTCGAGGAGCTTCAAGCTTTTGCATGGTTCGAAAAGTTGTCAAGATTGTGATGAGTTTGGAAGCCCAATGCCAAGGTGATGCTTGTGACGTTGATGATCAATGACGGCCACCTCCGAGACAGCGAAGGAGAGGAGGCGAAGAGAGAAGAGGGCCAGGGTGTCTGACAACGACAATGGAGGGGGAGGAGAAAAGGGTTTAAGGAATTATATGGAAGGAGGGAGGCTTCCATAAGACCATTCCTTCTCCTATGCTTTTGGTGGTGTTATGGTCAGGAAGGAGGGGAGGGGTGGCGAGGGGAGGAAGATGCCCAACTAACTCCATAGTTGGTGAAGGGGTGGGAGTCATGGCTATTATCTTTTTATGATCTATTTTTTATTAATTTTATTTGTTAATATGATGCTACATTAATGATTTTATCAGTAAAGTTGTGATAACCAATCAAAAGGACCATAATTGAAATAAGTTAATAATTGAAGAACCATTTAATTACAAACTAAAATTAGAGGATCTGTTTAGAAAAACACTAAAGCTGAAAAATCATTGACGAAATGTATCCTCGAATATCATGAAGTAAGAAAGAGA
Source organism: Pontederia crassipes (assembly GCA_030549335.1). Lineage (NCBI taxonomy): Eukaryota > Viridiplantae > Streptophyta > Magnoliopsida > Commelinales > Pontederiaceae > Pontederia > Pontederia crassipes. Next base: position 23,251,454 of record CM060183.1, read on the forward strand.
AATTAGTAAGATTCATGATTTGGTATTAGGCCTGATTCAATATGGTATCACTTAATTGTTCACATAATGGGTTGAATTGGATCAAATTTATCTTTGAAATTAGTATTAAGGTAAAAATAATATCTTTTCTAACTATTTAAGATTTTAAGACCCATCGATGTCTCTTTGTCTATGGTTATGTTTGGCATTACTAGTGGTTTAATAAGCGATGTTAGCGGTTTAATAGCGGATAGGGGGTAACCGATGATTATTAGCGATTAGAGGTTGTAACAAATAAGTGTTCAATAAACTTAGCGGTAGAATTAATTGATGAATATAAGATGACATAATTAGACATATGACAAACTATTCAATTCAAGAACTATACAAATTCTATTATAATATAATAAATAAAATAGTTATATCTCAATTAAATAAAATAAAATTTCACAACTAATATTTTTTGTTAAAATATCTAAAAATTTATATTGACAATACATTTTATATAGTGCACTATAAAAATATTAATTATCAAATTATTTTATTCATTGTTAACATATAAATAATTTGTAATTAATTAAGCATGAATATAAAAATAAATATAGTTAAATGATGATAAAATAAAAATGAGAAAATAATAAGATTAGTTACAAAGAAATAATATATTTGAATAGGGGTAAAATTGGAAAAAAATTATAAAACGTGAACCTTTAATCGTTAAACTCTAGTAGAAGTAGTTTTTCAATATATTCATATGAAATGATAAATACTACTTATTTTTATCGTTTACCAAATAAAAAAAATTAGCGTTTGTACCGTCAAAATGCTACTAATTGAAACACTAATTTTGGTATTGCCAAACATAACCTATATGATGCACACATCTCTAGATTTTTATTAGGCCAATAGGGTATGAATTAGTAGATTTTTTATTCTTTTGAATTTTCTCTTGATCCATTGTGGAAATTATACCAAAAAATTGTGCCACAATTGAATTTGAAGTATTTGTATCTATTTTTTTCGCTAGGGGCAATGTGTTGCATCACAATTTGCTATCATGAATTGATTTAATTAATAGTTAATTTTGATTTGGAGCTAATAAGAAGTATAAAAGGATGCAATAAATTTATGGCATGTCCTAGAGCAATAACATAAAAAATTGCATATAAATTAATTTCGAGCCTCCCATAGAGAAGGTCGTCATGAAGTTCTTCTGTAAGAGTTTTGGACCATATGAATTAAAATATGTCTTGATAGTTAAATAATTAGGTATATAAGTTTTGATTGTCTATGTGTTTTGTCCATATGAAATTATATTTTTATCTTAACTTTGAGTCCTTACAATCTTTCCTTTTGGAACTTAATGACTTTGTGGGATTGTGTTCTTATATGATTTCAGTTTACACGTGATGTTGACTCAGATACGATGTTCATGGGTAGGGTTGAATCTGACGCAACCCAATCTAATCGATTTTGTGGGGCCTGAACACACATATTATGTGGGTTGAACTTGATTCAACCTCACCTAGGTCGAGTTTGGTTCATTGGTCATCTTACTTGACCATCATTTTTTCCCTACTTTTTCCATTTTTAATATAAAAATTTATGTAATATTTATTATAAAGTATAAAATATTTTGTCTAAACTAAATATTATTTTCATATTAAATATTTTATTTTATTATAAAATTTTAAATAAAAATGTGAGATCAAAGTTAAATAAAAAAGGAAAACATTTATGTTGTTCAGGTGGGGTTGCCACATATGAAAAAGTTTCAATCCGAACTTGACCGGACTATCGACCTAACATAGGTCAGGTTCGATCATTGGGTTCATTGGACTCACTTGACCCAACGAACACTTCTATTGATACCATTGTAATACACCACAATTTCATAAAAAAAAGTAAAAATTTATTTTCTACTGATGTTGAATTATCCCGATCCATAAAATGAGTGTTTGGTATCATGACAGTTGACAAAAATGATCGATACTCCATCGATTGATTGCTCCAATAGCGCGATTGGCAGTTTTGAAAAGAAAATCGATTTCAATCTCTTCGCCATAACTGTCCGGATTTGGGGGGAGGAGTTTGTGTAACTGTCCTACACTCATTAATCTCAGAAATTATGGATGAAATTCTCTCGATCAAGCCCATTAAGACCCATAATAGCCCTCATTTTCTCTCTTCTTCTGGTTTTCTCACACTTTTTCCTAACCATTATTGATTTTTTGGTTCCTCTATTGTTTTGGCTCATTAAGAAAGTTTCGGAGGAGATTATGTAGGTGCTGAGGTCGTGGTGACTAAGGAGGGTGAAGAGGAAGGGGCTAGGACTCGAACCAATGAAGTATCAATCGAAAACCGTCAAGAAAAAGTGTATTTTTAGGATCTAAATCATGGGATGGTTTTCCAAAAAAGGTTTGCATGTTTTAAGGACCATATTAGGTTAAAATTCATGCTAGATTAGGCAAAAATCATGCCTTAGAATTTATATAGACGAGTCTTTATTTATTTAATTGTAAAATGATTTGATTTGGAGGTCTTCCTAAGTGATTTGTATGCTATGATATTGTAATATTATAGATCCATGATTTCATGCTTATTAAACCCTTTTAGGTATATTTTTTTACCCTAAATTTTTTTTTCTGAAATTGTTGATAAAAATATAATTTAAGATGATTATCATGATTTATCTAAGGTTGCCTATAGTTGAATTTGAATGAAACAATTACTTGCAAATGCATATGATACGTTAATATGCATATGTTAATATCTATCCTTTGAACCATGCTATATGCTAGGATTAGTTTGCTAGGGTCAGGTCTATATTTTTGGATGAAAAACTTATTGAAATGGATGATAATCCCCAAATTGGGTGTTCGATTTCTCCTCGGCTTAAGGTAGCAGCTACGAGATCGAACGTTCAATCCAAGGATCGAGTGCCCGATCTAAAATGTCAAATCTCATATATGACTAAATGGTCAATTGTGAACCGTCACTAGTGCACGGAAAGTCATGAATTGAACCAAATGAATTGGACGATCGGTCAGAGTTTCATACGTTCGAAAACTCTTGACTAGAAGTTCGCACTATTCGATCATAGTGATATCGGACTATCACTCACTTTATTGGCGTCCGAAATCAAACCAACCTTTGAACGATCGACTAATGAACTTAGAACGGGCATCCGTCTTATCTAGTGGACGACCTATGCAATCATGACAGATTGGAGACCCACCTTACCTAACAAATTATAGGTGAACCCTGATGAAACGAGCATCCGCCCTACTCAGCGGACAACTGATTGAACCATATCAAAATGAATGACACGTTCAACTTAGCAAGCGTCTAATTTAGGGATAGAGAATGAATATGATCTTAATTAACAGCCACGATTTCATAAATCTTTGTCCCCCTTATTTTCCTTTCCTCCCATGATCTCTCATGAAAATCTAGAGCTACCTTTGCTCCCTAAAGCGTTAATTGATACATGTGATTAAAAGATAGGCTAATAGTTAATAAAAATAAAAGATGAAATTGAGGATTACCATTGCCTACCTAAATGGGAGGTTATGAGTCTTGTGTGAGGTACTCCCTGTGGAGGTTATCAATCTTGTATGTGACATTCCATCTTCTTTGAGGAGGTTATCAACCTTATGTGATGTCGTCCTCCCTTTTTATGTGCACCTATCATGACACTGATCTCCCACTGATCAGGTTTATATAGTTACACACTTGTGTGTTTGTGCGGTATTCCCTAAAAATGAAGAGCTCTTCCAACTAAATGAATAGATATCAGGAATGTATAAGTGAAATGGAATGACTATGTCCTTATGAAATTATATGAGACAATGATGTTTTTCAAATTGAAAGATGAAAGATGCTTCTATTGAATATGGATTGAACTTTGATTTGTCATTGTTATGTTACGATGAAACTCATGATTTATTACCATGTTTTTGCTTCTATGCATATTCTTAAGAATCGTCTTTATGACATGCATTAAATTTACACTTAGTTTTAAACTAATGAGATGATTTCCTCTCATGTGTTGACCTCGAGGGTACTTGGTACTTGATTTACATGTGCGACATGATTGATGTGTGTACGGCAACTTTTGCTCCAGTGGCGTGTGCACATAGGAGTTATGTCTAATATTTTATACTATGGAGTTGTACGTATGGAACCTATGTAGCAGATATATTATGACATGAACTTTTATATGTCGTGTTATTTGATGTAGTCTATGTTATCAGTGATGTACTCATTTATTTCATTCATCATTTTAGTTTTCACATTTTTTTTATTTTTAAAGTCTTTCACTTATGTGTCGCTCTTATTGATCAACTAAGTCGACAAAAAAATTAAGATGCACCCAAGAATCGTATATATATATATATATATATATATATATATATATATATATCAGTTATATTAGTGTATCCATAATATGTAATTGCACCGTATAATCATATCGTTCTGAGTCGTCATATTTCATTTTGATCTCATGATCCAAAACACAAACAATATAGACCATTTGATCAAAATGATACTAATATGATGACTCAAAATTATGGAATTATACGGCACAATCACATATTGTGATTGTACCATAATACACTATATATAATATAAGTAAAAATTAAAAATTATTTAAGACATTTTTTACCCTTCTAGTTCAACTTAAAATTTATTAAATGAGACCACCCTCTTGTGGGATTGAATTGCTGCCGAATTACAAGTAACGATTTTAGATGAGGATGCCGCAAACCTTTGGACTCCTACCCTAAATGGGGAGAGCTCAAATCTCAGCTATAAACAAAATAACCATATACAACAATTATAATCCTGACCCGAACAAGAAAACATAGTTGTGTTAGAAGAAAACAAATAGAGTATTGCACAAATAGATAAGAAATTTCACTCCAGTAAAAATTTAAGTCAAGATCTAACAACTATCATAAAACTTGACAAACATCGAGTTTTAACTGAATGACCACACTCCTTGCTTTCCAAGTTGTATAAAAAATTCATTCCAATTTTATTTATTTATTTATTTTGGAAATCATGATTTGGTAGTTGCAAGCTCTATACGCTGATCTCATATCATGACCTACTCACCTTGCCACCACACGAAATTTTTTTGCATATTTAATTTCACGAATCAATATTAAATGTTTTCACCGTGCAACATTTTTGGCAAGTGAGACGTATAATTTGACCCGACATCTATTAATTCTAATTTCGTAATAAGCTGAAGGAATAAAAAAAGATGAACATGGACAAAAATATACCAATAAAAGCGTAAACTCCGCCGTCCATCTCCCATGGTTGTAAGATTCGGCCCCGGCCGGTCGGTGTTCGAACACTAAAACGGTCCGCGGATCATTCAAAATTCAGTCACGGAGTTGACCCGTTTTGACCCGGTCAAATCGGGTCAAAACCCTGATTCAACCGGTCGACCCGGTGGATTTGGCCGATCCGACCGGGTCAAATTAAAAAATATAAAAAAATTAAAATGTATAAAAATTATTGAAAATTTTTAGAATATCATATATATATATACTTGAAATTTATATTTTAATATTCTTCTTTATCACATATATAAAATTCCATTATTATCTTTATTTTTTTATAATTACTCACAAGATTTTTTATTTAGAAAATATTTAATTGATGATTTAATTTATACTTACTTTATTATATTATTGATCTGAATTATTTTATTATATTACATTATATTTTTGCTAAATAATATCTTATATATTAATAATATTTTAATAATCTCTTGAACTTATTTTATTTTTATTCGATCCGACCATTTGATTCGATCCGATCCAATCGGTCCGATCTGATTCGTTAGACAATTCGAATCGATGATCGGGTCGGATCTTACAACTGTACCATCTCCATCGGCCCGATCCATTTACTGCCTTTTGGCTCAGTTCTCACGGGAAGGTGACCCACCAAATCACCCATCGGAACCTCCCCGCCCGTCCTCGAGTGTGCGCCTTCCAGAGCGTGCCACATGTCATATTTGTGGGCCCGCTCTCTAGTTTTGAAAACTATTAAGTCTGCGTTGGAGGGATGGGGCAGAGAGAGACGATTAATCGTACTATTCCCACAATGACGAGCTACGCCTCCTCGCCGGACTCTTCCCTCCTCGGCGTCCGCGCCGCAATGCCGTCACCTGCTCCCGATGCAGAGAAACCTCCACCTTCTTCCGGCAAATGCGCCTCAGTCTCCGGCGCTATTCTCCGTCCCTGCTTCCGGTAGTATTTTTAAACCTTCTTCCATTCGTCGGTCGCTTCTGCTGCGTTTACACTTGTGTTTTCTGTGACTCCCTCAAGGTGGATTGGAAGCAGTACCCTGCGCCGATGGAAGTTCCGCCTCTTCGGCGCCGGCTCATTCGTCGAGGACCCCTCCGGCAGCTTCAGGATGGGCGGCACGGGTGCGGCCCCCGAGTGCTACGCCTGCACCCAGCCCGGGGCGCCGGCGTTCCACTCCACGAGCTGTGACCAGGCGCACGCCCCCGAGTGGGCGGCGGGCGCTGGTTCGTCGCTCATCCCGATCCGCAGCAGCTCCTCCGCCACCTCGGCGGGCGCCTCGAGGGGCGGCCGTCGCCGGCGCCCGGCGTGGATTTTCGGCCCGGTGCTCGACCCCAGGAGCGGCGCCGTGCAGCGATGGAACCGGTGCCTCCTGATGGCGCGGGCCGCGGCGCTGGCGCTCGACCCACTCTTCTTCTACGCCGTGGCGGTGCGGTCGGTGGGGAGGGGGAGGTGCGTCGGGGTGGACGGGCGGTTCGGGGCGGCGGTGGCGGTGGCGCGGACGTGCGCGGACGCGGCGCACGCGGCGCACGTCTGGGTGCAGCTGCGGCTGGCGTACGTGTCGCGGGAGTCGATGGTGGTGGGGTGCGGGAAGCTGGTCTGGGACCCCAAGGCCATCGCCGGCCACTACCTACGGCTGGCCACCGGCTTCTGGTTCGACGTCTTCGTCATCCTTCCCATCCCTCAGGTTAGTACACTCGTACGTGCATGCTTAACACGTGATTCGACTGCTACTAATGCAACAGCAACGAACTGTGTCATATTCCCCGAGACAAGTTAATTTTTTAGTTTAAAATAAATTTTAATGCTGGATTTTGTCAATGATTATATTTTTCAGAAATTGTTAAATTACTTATTTCTTTGGGCATGATCGATTCTATCATATATATTAATAATTTTTATTTGGGCAAATTTAAGAAAAAATAATGACAATAAATTTTTAACGGATTATAAATTTTAAAAAAATGACCGAACTAATCAAGCTATGATAAGTTTATTTATGTAGATTGGTACTAACTTTTGTACCCACATGGGTTTACAAGTATTTATATATATACTCTCGCCCGATGCAAAGATGCCCGCAACTTCAAAGACAAAAAATATTTAACAAATCAACAGAAAAACATCAATGTTAGTCATTTATAGTTTTTTTACTGAGCCATATTTAACTGATCAAAGGATTTATTGAATTACGGCCAATCATGTTGTTTCAAATAAATATTTCTCTTATCTGCATCAATCTTTCATTTGGTATTGGTAAAATTAACGACTTCAACATAACTCTGCGAAGTTAGTTAATGTTCAAATATATGTAACATGTTTTATATATAACATCAACCTTTTTTATCTTCTTGTGTCATCAGTCATCCTCTATATTCTATAAGTAAATTATGTCTTATTGTATAATTTACGGTAAGATTATATATATATATTTCATGATAAGTACATTTTCCCCTAAAATATAAATACACGAGGCATGCCAATTAAGGAGGGTCCAATTATTGTCCAACGGAAGCCAAGGCACGATCCAAAGAAAAAGAGAAAAATATGTTGCAGCGTGCATGGTGTGATGTGGTGGCAAACGACTTGAGGACATAAGGAAAAAGGAGAGCGGGATCGGATCGTAGCCATGGCATTTCCAGAAAGACTGTTTTTGTGCAGCAGCTCCTGCAGCCAGAAAGAAGGAAACAAAAATGGGGGAAAAAATCAAAGAAATGACAAATAATTGAAGAACCCAATGCATGGAACTGGGGAGGTGGGTTTTTATGGCAGGACAAGGGGAAAAAATTAGAGGGGGATTCAGTCCTGGACATAATTGTCTCTGCACAATCGTTTTGATTCCCTGATTTATTTGGCCCCTTGGCCATGTCCTGCACCAGAATTGCAGTTGCTGTCGTGCGTGCAGAACTGCTGCAGGTGTTTGCTACCAGCAGCTTCTCCGTACAGTCAAACATATTGCAGTGGGAGTGAATTCATCTGTTTCATTGCAGCTCTCATTTGTGTATTAAGATATTTGAATTATTTACGATCCGGAAAGCTGAAGTGACGTGTTTAATTAGGTTTCCTGTTAATGTACATTACCTAGAGAACTTGATTATTTAGATGCCGCTATGGCACGCTGTTCTTGCAGCTCTTCTTCTGGTTTGTGCTGCCAAGATTGATCAGGGAGGAAGAGATCAAGCTGATCATAACTTCGTTACTGCTAATGTTCCTGTTCCAGTTTCTTCCAAAAGTTTACCACAGCATTTGTATGATGAGCAACATGCAGAAGGTTACAGGCTACATCTTCGGCACCATCTGGTGGGGCTTTGTGCTTAATCTCGTCGCCTACTTCATCGCTTCTCATGTGAGCATTTCTATCTGTGTTTGATCCAAAGTCAAATTGGAGTACATAGTGCCGAGAAGAATGGATACTTAACTTAGTTGATTGCCTTAGGCTGTTTCAGGTTATAATCTAATTACTGACCTACCTTCTTCTCAAATTCAGGTTACTGGCGGTTGCTGGTACATTCTTTCAATCCAGCGAGTTTTCTCGTGCCTTCAAGAGCAATGCCAGAAGGATCGAAGCTGCAGTCTCTTCTCACTGTCCTGTTCAAAGAAATTGGATTGTGGCAACTTTCCACTGCCATTTGGCGTGGATCTGCAATCATGTTACAAGAACTTAACATCAGCAGGCAACCGTTATCTGCATGCATGTTTGAACGCTGACGGTCCATTTCAGTATGGTATATATGATGCAGCTCTTCCTGTGATTTCCAGCAGCTCGTTTGCTGTGAAGATCCTGTATCCTATTTTCTGGGGCCTTATGACTCTCAGGTATCTGGATAAACGAAAAATAGGCAGAAGAAATATTAAAATGTTTTGGTTTATAGATAAAATTCTTCGTTCCATACAATAAATATTAGTATATGCATATAAACAATTAAGCTGATGATAGATAACCATCTGCACACTTGGGAATTTATAGATTTATACTACTGTAAAATGACTAAAGGAGTAAGGCCAACATCTATTATGTTTGTTTGACTTGAAGATAATTTATTTGTGATCACCTAATCTTTTTCTGTACATGCATGATGCATAGGTAATCTTGCCGAAAACAGATTTTTTATCAAGATGAAAGAATCTTTCTTTGCTAATTATATAGTTTCTCTTCTGCACAGCACCTTTGGGAATAATCTCGAACCCACAAGCGAGTGGCTAGAAGTGATATTTAGTATAGCAATCGTACTAAGTGGATTGATGCTCTTCACATTGCTGATTGGGAACATTCAGGTTGGTTATTAGCCACTAACATGACTGACTGTGTATGAAACTAACGTATACAGATAACAGACATACAATCCATACATGCATATACTAATAAAGGTCATTAATTGTTGTGTTAGGTATTCTTGCATGCAGTCATGGCGAGGAAGAGGAAGATGCAATTGAGGTGTCGAGACATGGAGTGGTGGATGAAACGGAGGCAGCTGCCTGGTCGCCTGAGGCAGAGAGTCCGGCAATACGAACGGCAAAAATGGGCTGTCATGAGAGGGGAGGATGAAATAGACATCATCAAGGACCTGCCGGAAGGGCTGAGGCGAGACATCAGGCGCCATCTCTGCCTCGAACTTATTAAGCAGGTAGGCTCATTCAAAGCATACACTTAACTATTATTGTTTCAATTCTGCTTTGTGCTTGGATGCAACTGATCAAGCAATTATTGTATAAATGGTAGAGTTCTTTTTCTCATGATTAAGATCTCCCTGTCATTGATCAGGTGCCATTGTTCCAAAACTTGGATGACCTTATCCTCGACAACATTTGTGACAGAGTAAAGCATTTGGTTTTCTCCAAAGATGAAAAGGTACACACATATCATGTTAAGCATGAGCTAAAAATAACTCTCTTCAAAAGAATCCCTTTACTACTGGCATTTCCGGCGATCCAACTGAGATCCTCTGAACTGCACCAGGTGATCAGAGAGGGAGACCCCGTCCAACGCATGATTTTTGTAGTCCGGGGGCATCTGCAGAGCAGCCAATGCCTCAGCAAGGGCGTGATAGCCACATGCATGCTCGGACCCGGGAGCTTCCTGGGGGACGAACTCCTCTCATGGTGCCTTCGCCGACCGTTCGTCGACCGTCTGCCGGCTTCATCGGCCACCTTCGTGTGCATCGAACCGACGGAGGCCTTCGGGTTGGACGCACACGACCTGCACTACATCACCGAGCACTTCAGGTACAAGTTTGCAAACGACAGGCTCAAGAGGACAGCAAGGTACTACTCGTCCAACTGGAGGACGTGGGCTGCTGTGAACATACAGCTCGCCTGGCGCCATCACAGGTCCAGGAAGGTTAGAGGCGCAGAGGACAGGCAGTTGGAGATCACCAACAAGGAACGCCGGCTTCGGTTGTACGCAGCAATGTTCATGTCCATTAGGCCTCATGACCATCTCGAGTGATCAGACAATTTTTGAAGTCATAAAACATTTTTCTTTGGTGCCAGCTTTGCTTAGACAGTAGCTGAAATAATTCAGGAAGCTGAAGATCTTCAGAATGAATCAGGATTGCCCGAATGAGACTCCAGAACTGCTAGAAACCACAAGGAACATTTTTGTTTTTTTTGCTTTTCAGCACTGATGATAAGATCTTTTGGCAATGAAATAAATAGTGGAGCAATGGGATTCATATATCTTGATCGATTGCAGACTTTGTAGTGATGCAGCAAAAAAATGCAACAAATGACTGGTTCATGTATTAGGTAACTTAATTGAATGTATGTACAATAAATGCTTCAACTTCGAGTTTTTTTTTTTTTTGACGTTGAAGCTGATTTGACCACTTCTGCTGTTGCCATACTGCTTTGAGTAGAGCTGTAGAGGAAGCATCAGAAGTGTTAAATTAGATATGAAAGCTATGAACAAACTGTTAGTTTCGTCAGTTTCTAAAGACCAAAGGATGCAGTTTATGTATTGCTTAATGGCTAGACTACACTAAAATCTGTGACGATTGACAAATCAAGTCATGAAATCAAGTCATGTTAAGTTTTTGTGAGATGTTTCCAAAAAATAAACGTGAATCTCTTTTTAATAATTTAAATTTCATTTTGACTCAGTTCAATTCACGTCTCAAATTATTATCTGTTCTTGGTAACTTACTCCAAAGGATAAAATGGGTGTTCCCCCATTTCAGATGGGGGACTGTCCCCCCGCGATGCGTCGGCCGTCGGATGGCATCCGATGGCTGGTGCAGATCTAAGCGATTTAGTGAGTGAAAATCGGTCGAGGGCGCGGTTCGACGAGTGGACCGAACGATTTGATGAGTGAACCGGTTCGAAGAGGTATATAATCCAAAAACCTTACACATCCACCATTTCTTTTTCTTCTCTCTCTCCTCTCCGCTCAGAACAGAGCTCGGCGATCTCATCCCGCCGACGGCATCGGAGCTCGAAGCTTCGTCCTGGCAGAACTGGCCGCCGACGACCGATCTACCCGCTGCCGATCCCCGCGCGACGGCATCCGACGCTCGAAGCTCTCGCTCTCCGATCTCCGATCGACACCGACGAGTTTCGACCAGATTCTACCAGATCTGGTCGGCGGCGGCCTCGCTCGACCAGATCCGGCCAGATCTGGTCGTCGGCGGCCTTGCTCGACCAGATCCGGCCAGATCTAGTCGTGCGGCGGCGTGCGTGCGGCGGGGTCCTCGGCGGGAGCGGCAGGGAGGACGGGCGGGTAGGCGGCGGCGTGCGAGTCGGCAGGGCAGGCGGGCGACGGTGTGGGTGGGCGGGCGGGCGGCGGGGTCGTGTGACCACGGCCGGGCGGCCGGCAGCGTGCGGCGGGGTCATGCGAGCTCTCGAGGGTGACCGGCGGCGTGCGGGCGGGGTTGTGCGAACGCGGCAGGGCAGGCGGAGGTGTGCGTGCGGCGGCAACGGGTTGAGGAGGTTCATGATACCCATCTCCCACCTGCACCACCCCCTCTTCGTCGGACTGCTCGACAAAGCCCAGGAGGTCTACGGCTACAACTCCGTCGGACCGCTGCGGCTCTCGTGATCCGTCGACGACTTTCTCCAGATCCGGTGGCTCATCGAGCGCGAGACTGCGCACTTCCCCTTGCAGAACCAGCCATCCTTCTCCTTGTCCTTTTGCTGATAATGTCCAAGGATGTGTGATGGGTCGTGTTCGATCTAATTCTGATACTACTTTTTCTTTTGCTTCTTCTCTTTTGGGTTTTGTTTTGTTTTCTCAAGCTCCATGATCAGCACTTGTTTTATGTCGTGCCATGTGCGCGATCTGTAAAGTTTTTGAGTCCTGTAAAAGTTTGCAAAGGTAACATCTGTAAAGTTTTTGAGAGTCCTGTAAAAGTTTGCAAAGGTAACATACAGGAGTAGTTTCAGATCAGATGCGTATCTCACATGGAGCATAGGAGCAGTAGTGTGTTCTTGACATGTATTATCATGCAGTTGCAAACTTTTCTGCATATATTGATTAGTGTGATTAGTTAGTTACACGGGAACGTCAAATAGACGTACTTCCCTATCTCCTCTCTACATTGATAAGATTGCTCATCTCAAGCTTTAAAGGAAAAGAACATTTTGAATTTACCAAGTGTAATTACTCAGAATGAACAGACTTTACAGCACGACAGATTAGCACATGCGTAATTAACATTACATCCATTACATTACATTACAAATAAATTACATTACATTTACAAAAATTTACAAAAGTATAAAATCACACTAATCACACAACATTTTGATAATTCTGGACGGATGGATCATGACGGCGGGTCCGATCTCTGGTGGCGAAGTCGCGAGAGGAGAGGGGCAGATCTCGTCGGCGGCAGCCCGGTCTCCGGTGGCGAAGTCGCGAGAGGAGAGGGGCAGATCTCGGCGGCGGCGGAGAGGTCCTCGGCGGGAGCGGTAGGGCAGACGGCAACGTGCGAGATCGGCATGACGCACGGGCGGGCGAGCGACGGCGTGGGGGCGGGGTCGTGGGGCAGGGCGGCCGGCGGCGTGGGGGCGGGGTCGTGCGAGAGCAACAGGGCGGTCGGGGTCTTGCGAGCGGGGCAGGCGGCGGCGGCGGTCGGGGTCGTGCGCGCGGGGCAGACCAGGCGGCGGCGAGCTTGCGGCCTGGCCGAAAAAAAAACAGATCTGGTCGGAAAAACAAATCCCTGCCGACCTCGCACACCGCCGCCCGCCCGTCCGCCTTGCCACTCCCGCCGAGGACCCCACCGCACGCACGCCGCTGCACGACCAGATCTAGCCGGATCTTGTCGAGCGAGGCCGCCGACGACCAGATCTGGTCGGATCTGATCGAGCGAGGCCGCCGACTACCAGATCTTGCCGGATCTGGTCGAGCGAGGCCGCCGACTACCAGATCTGGCCGGATCTGGTCGAGCGAGGACACCGACGACCAGATCTGGTCGGATCTGGTCGAAACTCGTCGGTGTCAATCGAAAATCGGAGAGCGAGAGATCGGAGCGTTGGATGCTGTCGCGCGGGGATCGGCAGCGGGTAGATCAGTCGTCGACGGCCAGTTCTACCGGGATGAAGCTTCGAGCTCCGATCGCCAAGCTCTGTTCGGAGCGGAGAGGAGAGAGAGAAGAAAAAGAAATGGCGGATGTGTAAGGTTTTTGGATTATATACCTCTTTGGACCGGTCCACTCATCAAATTATCCGGTCCATTGTCGAACTGCGCCCTCGATCGATTTTCACTCACTAAATCGCTTAGATCTGCGCCAGCCGTCGCCGGCGTATCGTGGGGGACCGTCCCCCATCTGAAATGGGGGGACACCCATTTTATCCTACTCCAAAACTCTTCCGCCGTTAATTGCCACCATCCATCAAAATATTATACAACTATATTTTTTACAATTTAAAAAAAAAATCAGAACAACAACAGCAGCAGCTAATTAAATAAGGAGATTGTGCATAGAAAAATCATGAACGTTGGGAATTCGGGTGTAATAAAATGAAGCGAGGAAATTAAAATACACAATAGTGAAAGTTCGAAAATAAAATTTATATTTTCTTTAACGTTCTTTGATTTCTTTATGAAAATTATGTTCACGTTAATATTTTTTAAATATTTTCATATTAAAAGGTAAGTGATAAAAATGATATTTCATAATTATAAAAAAGAACTTAACAAAGCTTGGATTAAATTTAACAAAGAAAAATCTAAGGGTCAAATTTGGATAAGTTTAGGAATTAAAATTTCTAAACTTATAATTTAAAATTACATGTGAAAAAATAAAAATAATATTCTTGACCTCTATTGTTTATTTTCTTCTTTGTAATTTTTTTATTCTAATATGAAAGTAATGGAATACGATATTTTGCAGCTATTAGAAGAAAAAATCAATAATTTTTTTATTATTAAACTTAATGAAAGGATCTAAGACCTTGTTTGGAAGGAAGGTTTAGAAGGGATAGTTGGGTTTAATTGAAGTGGTGTTGTGTTTAGAAAATCCAAAAGTTATTCGGATAATATTTTTTTAAAAAAACTACTAAAATTAGTTTGATGATTAAAAGTTCATGACATAGCTTAAAATTAGACTCACTAAATTGGTGATATTTGATGAGTTAAAAATAATTATTCTTATTCTACTTTTATTTTTAAATTAAATTTGAAATAAATATGTTTTAAAGAATAATTAAAAAATATTTACCTAACTTAATCTTCTCTAAATTATACATCAAAATTTGTATCCAAACAAATAATGAATTACATTAACCTAACTCATCCTAAGTCTTTAAGCCGCCCGTTGCACAAGGTTTGCTCGGAGTCCATGTCACCATATTGCATGTAAAATAGTTGATTGAGTATGAGAGCATCTTAGGACTCCACCATGTCAGATTATCATGAAAAAAACATTATTATGTATTTAACTATGTAAATGTTAATATATTTTAGCAAGGTTTCTTTTCTTTTTCTTTTATTTTTGTGGGGTGAGTTGGGGGGTGGGGGGCTATAACAGTACTTTCAAACTCATTGTAATATTAGTTGTGAAGCTGCATTACCACTCGATTCCTATCCAACTCTTCCAAAGAGACCAGAATACTTATATGCATGGAGAGTGAAGAAGCACAATTGAAGCCAAAGTAAGATGACATCTGAGACTAAAAAGCTACAACCCAAGAGAAGTGCAGGATAATTGATAGTTTGTTGCTCAAATTTTATATCCGATTAATTGCATCCATTCAAGTGCAAAGATAGAGTTCTGTGGCTGTCATCCATCCACCAACTTGGGATGTCACTTTTCTGAACTAGACAAGTGAATCAAATATAGATGGATAGGCGTCCAGCAGAGAACCATTGGACTGTAGGTCCAAGACAATGGCTTGAAACCCCGTACCCCCAACCCCACTAAAACATACAAAATACAAAATAAAGGAGGAAAAAGGAGACGAATGAAACGAACAGTTATGAGCATCAGAGAGGGAAAAACACATTCTTTCAAGGTTTATCGGCCTATTAGAAGAAGACAACTTTTTTTAAATAAACTTGAGATTCCTTAATCTATGAATTAGAGAGTGTAACTAATATTATATGAAACCGGCCAATCGAACCAATTGACACACACACATATATACCTCCGAAGCAGGCTTTTCTCTGGAGGGATGTTGAGCGTCCTTTCATCATCGATTTCTGATCCTACGACTAAGATCGTCATGTCCGATGGCGGTCATGATTGCTCTTGCGGATGTTAGGGTGGACCGGTCTGAAGGTTCGCTCACGATCCTTCCTCTGTGACGCGTCTTCACCAAAGGATGACACTCGTGCTCGTGATATGGGCTGTGGCGACGGCGCTGTGAAAGTCAATTCTTCCTCCTCCGCCGTGAAGGTAAGTACCCTTGGCAGATCTTCTTAATCTTGTTTGCCTTCTTCGTTTGACATGTTCTTAATCTTTTTCGTTCTTCTTCTTAATCATGTTTGCCTTTTTCGCTGGACAGGTTCTTAATCTTCTTCATTCTTCTTCCTCCCTGAATCTCGTTCGCGATTCATTGGATAGGGCTTCGTCATACAGAACTTCGCTAGAAAGCTTCCTTGCCCCTAAAACTGATCCTCGCTTTTCTAGTTGCCCTCTTTGACAGTAAGTGTCCTCGATTGTTCTTCATTCTTGTACTACCAGATTATGCCTCCCAAGTCCTCTTCTTCGTCGGACAAAGAACAGTCGTTCCTCCCTGCACTAGTTCGTGCACTACAAGAAAACTGTCGTTTAGCGATGCAAAATAGTGACGCAAAATGATGCGTCGCTAATTCGTCATTACTAGCATCTAAATAGCGATGACGTTGTGTCGACAATATGAGACGCTAATTTCCTCCGAGTAGCGTCGAGTCAGCGTCGCATTCGCGTTACAAAAAATGACGCTAAACCCGGCGCCATCGCGACACTATGTAGATGCTATTACGACGCGTAAAGACTAAAAATTGCGTGATAAATTATAGCGTCATATTAGCGTCAACAAGACGCGTTGCAAGTTGGCGACAACAATAGTGTGACGTTAAATCGACGCAAGTTCAAGAGGCGATTTTGGCGTCTACAACTTGCGTTGTATTGGCGTCGACCATGTGTGGCGCTAATTAGCGTCACAAAGCTTGTGTCGCTAATGTGAAGCTATTGCGGCGCCAACATTAGAATTTTAAGAATATACAAGTATTTATATAAGTAATGTTAATTATTATTCGTATTTAGGTAATGTTAATTTGTGTACATATACATATACATACTATACAATACTATATACTATACTTAACTATATTATACACCATACTATACTATATTATTCTATTATATAATATACAAAAATTAATATACCATGCTATACATACATTATACTTTAGTTCTCAAATTCTGAAATTAGGAGAATAATGCTTCTTCATTTTTCATGGGATTCAAATGGCGATTATCGAAGATTCGGCCGTCGGATCATCGTGAAATTTGTACCTCTTGTAGATCATGGTAACACATATTTTTTAGTATTTTTTGATGATTTTAGGAGGTCGGATGGCAGAGTTAAGAACCTAGGAAAAGAAAAACTTCCGACGGTCGCCAACGTGAGTCCGGCAGGAATATTTCGAAAAAAATTATGAACTCATAGAGAACGACGCGAGCTGTTTAGTCGCACAAGAATCGCGGTGATCGAAACTCGGAATAGTTTCATAATAGAAATAATCGGTTCTCCATAATCCTAACTCGGATCGCAACGAAAAAATAGGCATTTCGAAGGGATCGGGAAGGTGGGGCGACGCAAACCTTTCACATTTCACATCTTTTTCGTTTCCTCCGATTCTCAAAATACCCATTTTTCGTAATTTTAAAAATTCATCAAAACTTCTGTCTCCCCTAAGAAATCTAAAAATGTGCGCTCATGAAAATCAGACCTTTCGATAGTGCTCAGAACAGACCCGTTTAGTCGACATAGAGTTTTTCAAAATTTTTTAAGAAATACTGATTTTGTTAGAATTTTTTGCATCCAAACTTATACATTCAATCAATTATTTTGGCTCCTCCGCAGCGTCGCTATAGTGACGTACTCATCCTAGCATCACAATCGTGTCGCCTATTTGCGACGCCACTCTTTATAGCGTCATAATAGCGTCACCTGTTTGAACGCTAATTTAGCGTCTAAACATTGCGACGCTTATGAGACGTGTTATTCTACTTTAGGTTGCGACATTGGAGGCGCTAAAGTGCGGCGCTATGCGACATATTTTATAAACAATTATATATAAGAATTGAATTAAAGGGCATTGTCATAGCGTCGCAATAAAGTGCGTCGCTAATTGGCGATCCATGTGCCCATCGAAGAACGAATCCTAACTATTCATTTTCTTTTATCCGACGCTCTCTGCGCGTTCGCCATCTTCTGTGCCCACTTGGTCGCATAAAGCATGGATGCCGCCTCCTCTTCCTCCTCCTGCTGTTGCTACTGCCTCGACGCCGCCTCCTTCTCCTCCTCTTGTTGCTGCTCTCCTCCTTCTGTTGATGTTGCCCGGACACCGCCTCCTCCTCCTCATGATGTTGCCTTGATGCTGCCACCGCCTCCTCCACCTCCTGTTGATGCTACCCCGAAGGACGCCGCCTCATCTTCCTCCTCATGCTGCTGCCTCGACGCCGCCCGAATGCCGCCTCTGCCTCCTCCTCCTCCTGTTGCTGCTGCCCCAACGCCGCCACCGCCGCCTCCTCCTCCTCCGATTGCTGCTAACCTGCCGCCTCCTCCTCCGATTGCCGCCGCCTCCTCCTCCTCCTCCGATTGCTATTGCCCCATCGCCGCCTCCTCCTCCTCTGATTGCTACTGCCCCCGCTGCCCCCTCCTCCAATTGCCGCCACCGCCGCCACCTCCTTCGATTGCTACTGCCCCGACGCCGCCTTCTCCTCCTCCTCCTCCTCTTGTTGCCTCGACGCCGCCCGGATGCCTCCTCCTCCTCCTCCTATTGCTGCTGCCCTAACATAATTTGATGTAATGGAAGTTGTAATTGAATGTAAACGATGTAATTTGATGTAATAGAAGTTGTAATTGAATGAATTTGATCTAATATGACATTTCTTTCGTTGAATGATATCAACAGTATGAATGTAAACGAAAGAATTAGCAATAGTTGTTGGCGCAATACCTTTTCGTTGAATGAAGATATCATAATTAGTGTATCTTTCGTGTTGCAGTGGTGTCTCAGCTCTTAGCGTCACATTAGCGTTGCAATGGCATTGCAACGTCGTAGCGCTACAGTAGCGACACAATAGAACTAAAAATAGCACCATATTAGAGTTGCACTATAGCGTCATATCCGTGTCGAGGTAGCGTCGACAGATTCAGTGTCGCTTTAGCGTTAAAATAGCGACGCATATTAGCGTTTCACGAAACATCAATTTTTGTGTCATTACAACGTCGCAATAGAGTCGCCATTCGATGGTAATAGCGTCGAAAAACTTGTGGGCGCAAAGTTAACGCTATTAGCATCGTACGTTTTGCGTCGCCAAGCCTATGGTGCGAAGTTGACGCTAATGCGTCGCTACTCTCTTCAGGTAGCGACGCATTAGAGGCTATTTTTCTGCGTCTCTAATCGATCTTTTTCTTGTAGTGGTGGTTTGACAGATATGATTCGTCTGACAGAACTTCACCGGACAAAGATTCGCCAATCTTCCCTCATTGTTCTCGTTGCTATCTAGTATCATATATTTGTATCATAGCCATCTATTATCTCGATTTGTTATATTTCTTAGTATAGCATTTTCAGGCATGTCAATGCATTTGCATAATTGCAATAGTCTGGATGCTATGACTTGTTATCTGTCTATGCATAATTTTGGGCATGTCATTGCATAATTGCAGTAGTTAGGGTGTTATTGATTTTCTAGTACGATGTCATATAGTTGACTCTTTCATAATGATTATTCATTTGTAGTCCTCTTGGCAAGGTGAGATGACACTGCCCAAGTGTTATTGTCAACAAAAAGCAATACCAAAAATCGAAGGTTTTATGGATGTCGATTTTACGGGGTGAGTTTTGTATTAGATTGTGTAAGTGTTAAATGTTGTGTTATACATTGTTTATGTTTATTTTTTATGTTTTCTTCTTGTCTTGCTATAACAAGGAGCATGTCAGTACTTCGAGTGGATGGATGGATGAACCTTTTGAATCAAGACATAAACAAGTGATAAACGGATTATTGCGAAAAATTGATAAGATGGAGCCAAAAAATGAACTAGAAGACGTTGGAATTAATAGGAACGCGATGAAACCCTATTGCAAATTCTTTTTTATAGTGATCATTCTTGTAACAATATGAATCGTGTTTATATGACATGACACTTGTAGTCGGTCTGCACAGAAAATACCATTTAGATAAATAGGAACCAGCGATGACGAACCAATGGTCTTTAGAAATATTATATTTTTGTTTCAATATTAGCCATGTCTCTTCAAATTCTTGGGTACTAAAAGAATTATGTATCCATGATAAATATTCCTTTTTAAAATTGTTATGAATATATAAATCTCAAAGATGAGTCAAAGTATCCTTTACTGTATGCCAAATGCAGAACATATGTCGAGTCCCGGGAAACACTTTGGATATGGCATTGCCCATTGCAATATCTTGATTAGTGGTAATATAAATAGACTTCTTTCCCCATACATTCTAACCAAGTCTGAAATAATCAAGTAAATGTAGCTTCAATTTCATCGGCAAGCAATGCACAACCAAGTAAAGTTGATTGTTTATGGTGATTAACTCTTGTGAAAGGTGCAAATGACATCTTTAACTTGTTTTGTATGATATGTTGTATCAAAACAACTACATCGCCAAATGTCATATAATTATCTTGTAATTTGTCGTCAACAAAAAAAACTTTTTCCAACATTATTTTCATCCACGATCATTCTAAAGTAAAAATCTTCATCGCCAGCTAGTTTCTTTTGAAAATAATTGCCATGCCTTCACCTCCCAAATTATTCGCAATGCCTTCATATAATCTATACATTGTTGAGATGTCACAAAAGTTTCTCTAGACATCTTAAGGTATTAGAAGGTCCAACTCCAGCATTTCTTAAACTTTTCATAACTTCTTTAGAAGGGGTCCTTATTATGAGAGCGTAATTTTTTGGCATTTGATTTTGAAGCAAGTTCATGTGTATGCTCTTCAACAAACTTCTTGACCTCCCACTTGCATCACTTAATACTTTAACTAGTAACAAAGCACCACAATTTTCTCTGACATCTCGTTTTCTTTTCACATCTTTTCCCAACATTTACTTCAATTTGAGATCTTTTTTGCCCTTCTTTTGAACATACAAGCAATCTCCCAATGGTAAGATTTGTTTTTCTAGATTTATACCTATATTCTTTTCTACTAAGAATCCAATATTTCTAGCATATGCATGGTATAAGTTATAAACATCATCTTTTATATAAAACTTCATGCCAATGAATGGTTTATTACCTTGGCCATCTTCACCATTGTTCTCTTATTAATTTTGACTATTGTGGAAAAAATAAACATTAACCTCACAATTGAAATGATACAAAAAAATGTTAATTACATGCAAATTTTAAAAGTGTATCACAATTCTTCAATTTGTTGATCTTCAGGAGTAGAAGAATATTCATCCATTTCATTAAAATCAAACCAGGAGATGGCCAAACCTGAAATGAAGACATTCCCAATACGATATCAATCAACTTGTGTTGCAAATTTCCAAATTTCACTAGATAATTGCACCAAATTTCCAAATTTCAATTAGCACATGTTGTCGTCGAGGTCAGGACAACTAAAGAAAATTGCTTATAAAGCTTGTAATGACTGCCAACCCAGGCATCAAATTTTTAATTGGCCACCTAACATGAAATTTTAACTTATTAACAAGTGTGGCAATCTTGATAAAATAAAAAGTGACTATTGAAATGATTCATAGGCATAGAAACAGAGGTTGTTCAATAACTAGACCTAAATTAGGCAAAGATTTCTTTTCTTTATGATAAAAAAATAGTTGAGGGCACTTACTATCAAAGAGGGCAACTAGAAAAGCGAGGACCCCTTTTAGGGACAAGGAAGCTTTTCTGGCGAAGTTCTGCCCGATGAAGCCATGTTGAGCGAACCGCAAATGAGATTCAAGGAGGAAGAAGAACAAAGAAGATTAAGAACCTATCCAACGAAGAAGGCAAACAAGATAAATAATAGAACAAGGAAGATTAAGAATCTGTTCAGCGAAGAAGGCAAACAAGATTAAGAAGATCTATCAAGGGGACTTACCTTCATGGCAAAGGAGGAAGGATTGACTTTCACGACGCTCCGTAGCAGCCCATATCGCGAGCACGTTTGTCGCCCTTCGGTGAAGATGCACCGCAGAGGAAAGATCACGAGCGAACCTTCAGACCGATCCACCCTAACATCCGCAAGAGCAATCATGACCGCCCATCGGGAAGGAAGATCTTAGCCATAGAATGAGAAATCGACGGTGGAAGGGCGCTCAACATCCCTCCAGAGAAACTCTAGAGGGGCACATAACCCATATATATATATATATATATATATATATATATCTGTGTGTGTGTGCGCGTGCTCGCGCGCGCGTGTTGTTACTGATGATAAGAAACCACACCAACGTCCTCCACCGAGCCCCCTTTAACATTTAGGGCACAAAATAACGATCGATGGGCGACGTACTACAAAAAGGTCGTCGACGTATAGGGATGATCACAGTGGAAAAGGGAGAATGTCGGGCGGCGTAGAGGCCACTGGCAACGCTCATTCATGTTTAGGGGATGATCAAATATGAACCGTCGCCGTTTGCAAGGCGGTCGACGAGAATAAGAAGTCGTTGCTCACCGACGCCTAAGGGAGAAACGAGGGCACTTGGACACCTCCGGCGAGGATGTTCCTCATCGCCGCCAACCTCGCTTGCTTGACGCGAACTGCGCCGCTCGACGCTCCATCTTTTTTTCTTTTTGTTTCTTTTCGTCCCACCCGAGCTGCGCATAAACCACACTTGAACCGTGATTTCCAGTCTAGGGGAGACATCCCCCTTTTCAATAGGAGGGACACCCATTAAATTCTCTTGTCGAAAGACAGACTCAAATTTTGTCATCTTCATTTTGATATTTTGGAAATTTTGTGAGAGGATTGAAGTCCAGCAAATAATTGAGATATTCAAAACTTTAGCACAAGAGAAATATATCATATCCTCATTACCCGATAACTTTTTTATGAATTACTTATACATCACTAATAACTAGTAATGGTTCAAATTAAATTCTTAAATGATATTTTTTTCATTAGTTAATATGCAAAAATTCAAATAATCGTTAATTAAATAATCTGAAATGAAAGAATTAAATATTTATTACCATTTTATGTACATACTATTTGTGTTAAACACTTTTAAAAATCTATTTCTATAGTTTTGAATTCACAATTAATATGTTATATGTATAATATTCTTGCCTAAAATTATTTAATCATAACAGATAGAAGGGTAATTTTTCTTGGGCATCGCTATGGCTCTCTTTGGCAAAAGTAACGGTTCGATTAATAAATAGCGGTTCAACTAAAGGATGGTGATTTATTTACAAGATAGAGACAACGATTTGTTTATAAATATGATAAAAATTATTTGATAAATATAACGGTTGAACTAGTGTATACTTATACAATGATAAAGTAGAAATAAAAAAGAATATATGTTGTTGAAATATATAACATTTAAAATAAAAATCTTGTTTGGATTTTAAGTAAAACAAAATACATGATATATATAAAAATAAAAATAATATACAATATTTAAATTTTCAAAAGTGTTTTACACTAAAAAAGAATGAGGGTATAATAGGAATAAACTACAAAATACTCTATAGTTTATACTATATAAAGTAATGAAAGTAGCTTATAGCATTTTAGCATTTTATGCTAAAACCTCTAACATTATTTACTATTTAATACTTTACTTGTTGTATGTGCCAAATAGTGATTGTACCCCATTCAAAAAAAAATTATTACCTCTCACTTTTATTACATAAAACTAAACGTGTATACTTTTCATATAAAAGAATGATAATAATATTTTTAAAGTGGCAATAATTTTTTATTAACAATTGAAAAGAATACAAATCTTTCTAAATTACTAATAATATAAAATTAAATTACCTGACCCTGCCTCACCATATTGCTTTGTTTATTTTTTTATAATTTTTGTAAGAAATTTGAATTGCACAACAATGCAAATTACTTGTAAAGTGACATTTCACATCGCGGGGATTGTCCATTCATATTACCATTTAAGTGGCAATATAATTTTATCTCCTTTTTCATTTTCAATCTTGACAAATAAAACATGAAATAACACAAGAAATTATATAACAACAACAAAAGATATTGGCATTATTGTTACCATAATTAATAATATTAATTTATTTTAAATATTAATTTATAATTGTTATTCACACGAATTGCATATTATTATTAATCAATATTTTGAATATTACATATATTTCTTAAAAAGATTTTCATTTAAAAATATTTATTAATTCATTATCATTACTATATTTATTAACTTATTAATCAATATTTTGGATATTACACACATTTCTTTACATTTAAAATTATTTATTAATTTATTATCATTACTATATTTATTTAACTTATTAATTTTATATTTTAACTACATAAAATTTAATTTGACATCTATATATATATATAAAAGCAGAGGTAGAAAGTGGCATATGTCGAGTTCTCATAACTTAAATATATAAAGTGATAGTATTATAATTATATAATCATGGATATTCAAACGATAGTTATTAAAATATACATATATATATATATTTTATAGTGCCACGTGTCGAACTCTCATAAATTGAATATATAAAATAATAATATTTTAATTATATAATCATGAAAACTTAAAAGTTAGTTATTAAAAATATATATAATTTTATTTATTTATATTTTTAAATTATATATTTGTAACTATAAATAGAGAGACTTTTAGTTTCATTTGCATACTTATGCCTTCACTTGAAGGAAAAAGTTCGTGCGGACCTACAAATATAGGTTTGTGCATGATAAAAAAATATTTATATATAATTTCTCTCCTATAACAAAAATATTAAATATTATATGGAGCTTTTAATTTACATTTGTATACTCGACGCTTTCTTTGAGGGCAAAGAGTATGTGAGGATCCACAAATATAAGTCTGTGCACAATAAAAAAATACTCTTATATAATTTATCTTTGTCTAATAAAAATTAAATATTATATTTTTTATGTAAGGAAAGACAAATTTTATAAATTCGAGTTACAGATATGCATTTCATACTATAATGATGATTAATATAAATATCATCTAAGTTTTCAATATATATGATACAGATAAGTAGCTATGTATGCAGATATATATATCTACATTTTATATATATAAATAAAGATAAGCATATATGTATCTACATCTTATACATCTCCTTATCTGTATATGTGTGTGTGGGTGTATATATATATATATATATTAAAGATTTTTTCAATAGCCAATGATATATGAAATAAATCATATATTTTTTGTATTAATAATATTTATTCCCATATATTCTTTATATTAATAATTATGAATTGTATATATTATTTTTTATTATTATCAAGTTGTTATGCTATGAAGGCGATAGAAGATTTACATATATCAATCATTTTAAAATATCAAACAACTAAGATTTGTAATCATGTTGTTACTATCGGATAGTTTGTTATAAACCAATATAGGATGCATAATTAGTTAATAATAAAATAATCAACTAAACTTAATCATTTTATTAGTATAATTAATATGTGAAATAATTCATATATTTTTGTGTTAATAATATTTATAATCCTATATTATTTCTATTAATAATTTTTAGTCATATATAGTTATTTTTTTTATTGTTATGAGGTTGGTGTTCTATAAAGGAGATAGAAGATTTAAGTATATCAATTATTTTAGAATATCAAACAACTAAGATTTGTGATCATTTTGTTATTATTGAATAATTTGTCATAAAATAATAATATTTTAATTATGTAATCATGGATATTCACAAGTTAGTTATTAAAATGATGTAATTTATTTAGAATTTTAAATTCTATATTTGTAACTATAAATAGAGGAGCTTTCAATTTTTATTTGTAAATATGCCTTCTTTGAAGACAAAGAATACGTGCAACTGACAAATATAAATTTGTACATGAGAAAAAAATACTTATATATAATAGTTTTGTATGATTAATAATATTAAATGTTATGAAGAAAAATACTTATATTCAAATTATCTTTACCTCATAAAAAATATTAAATGTTATAAGGGACTTTTAGTTTCCATTTGCATACCTGATGCCCTCTTTGAAACTAAATATTATCTTATAATTTGAAGTTCGAGTCAAAGACATGCATTTCATACTCTAATGATAAGTATCATCAAAGTTTTAAATATATTATTATGATAATATGTATCTACATCTTATATATATATATTTATATATTTATATGTGTATATATATAGAGACTTTAAACAAATTATTCAAATACTAAATGATTTTTAAAACCAAGAATATATGAACTAAATGATAGTGTTAATAATATTTATAATTTTATGTTATTTCTATTAATAATTTTTAGTTGTATATAATTATTGTTTGTTAAGTTGTTATTCTATTAAGGATATAGAAGAATTTCGTATATCAATCATTTGACAACTATGATTCGTAATCATTTTATTATTATTGGATGGTTCATCATACGTAATTAACTAATAACAAAATAATTAACTAAACTTAATCATTCTCTTATTATTATTAATAATTTGTTAATTTATTATTATATATTTATCTATATGTCATGGTTTATAATAATAGATAATGGATATGTAATCAGTTAATCATTTTGTTATAGAGAGAGAAAGAGGGAGGTTAAAGTTGATTATTCAACTACTATAAATTAAAGTTGTTTATGTAACCAATAATATATGAAATAGTTGATATAATTTTGTGATAATAATATTTATTATAATATAATATTTATGTTAACATTTTTTAGTTGTATACAAGTATATTTTTTTTATTATTATAGAAGGCCTAACTATATCAATAACTTTAGGGTATGAAATGATTAAGATTCATAAGTAAGTTGTTATTATTGGACATAAACTAATATAAGATACGGAATCGGTTAATAACTAAGTATTCAACTAAACTTATTTATTTTATTACATATTGTTAATTGGTTAAGATATTCTAGTGAACTAATAAAAAAAATTTCAACTAATATAAAATGAAAGATTTTTTCTATAACTAATAATGATAATCAATAATGTATGAAATAAATGATATATTTTAGTGTTATAATATATATAATAATATATTATTTCTACTAATATATTTTTTAGTTGCATATAATTATTTTTTATTGTTATCAAGTTGTTATTATATCACAATGATAGAAGATTTAACTACATCAATCATTTAACAATTAAAATTCATAATTATTTTTTATTATTGAATAGTTTGTTATAAATTGATGTACGATACTTAAACAACTACTGATAAAATAATCAATCATACTTAATCATTCTCTTATTAATATTAATATTATTAATTTCACAATTTATTATTATATGTTTATCTATATGTCATGGTTTATTATAATAGATAATTGATATGTAATCAATTAATAACAAAATAATCAACCGAACTTAATCATTTATTATTATTATAAATTTGTTAAATTATTATTATATGTATATCTATATGTCTATATATCTACATATAAGTAGAGGTTAAACAAATTATTTAACTATTATAAATTATAGTTTTATGTAATGAATCATATATGAAATAGATGATATAATTTTGTGATAATAATATTTATAATCATATGTTCTTTAGGCTAACATTTTTTAGTTTTATACAATTATTTTTATTATCAAATTATCATTATAGAAGACTTAAGTATATCAATCATTTTAGAATATGAAACAATAAGGATTCATAATTACGTTATTATTATTGGATTTTCGTAATAAACCAATATAAGATATATAATTAGAGAATAACAAAGTTTTTACCAAACTTATTCGTTCTATTATTATTATTATTATTAATAACATATTCTTAATAGATTAAGATATTCTAATGGACTAATAACAAATTATTCAACAATTATAAATAAAAGTCTTTTCCGTAACAAATTATTCAAGTAATCTAAGTGAAAGAATTTTTTACAATCATTATCTACCTCACATATAAAACCCATAATAATTGTTATTAACTCTAGCAAGAAGAAGACATGACCGAAAGGTATATTAGTATTTTTTCACTTAATTTATACATTTTTATCCTTTTTTTATGGAAGGGTAGTTATTAATAGTTTTTTTACATCACTATGAAAATCATATTTTTTTACATTGTTATCACAATTAATAATTATTTTCATTTTTTTACAATTTTAGTCACAATTTTAAGCGTTTGAATTTTTTATCAAGTGTTTGTTACTAGAGATTTTTTTCTATTTATATTTTCTTTTATTAGTAACAATGATTGATAAATAAATAAATCTATGGCACAAATAATGTCTATTGCATTATATAAAGTATCTTATATTTAATGTTATTATAGAATCTTTTTTCATGGTATAATATTGAAAGCATATAGTATTAGTAAATTGATAGAGCAATTTTATATATAATTGTACATGCAAAATTTTTAATGTTAAGATGAGAAAAAGAGATATAGCCAGTGACTACATTGATTTCACTATGTACCATGATATTTTTTATTGATAGTAACATATATTACTTTCAATATTTTTTAAAGTTTACTCCGATGAATTGTGGTCGAGAATATTGACTTCATCTCTAATACAAATCTATCTAAGATATAATGAAAATCAAATTTTATATGATTAGATTGTCAGATGTATTCAATCGTGATAATTCTAATAATACATACTCCATCAAAATGATATTACATGATGAAAAAATATCAACAAAAATATATTATATTAAAATACATAATTATATTATAAAAATTTGCTTTTTTTCCATTATGCAGGGAGGTCACATTCATACTACAATTGGAAAATCAATAAATCATTTATTCGTACTGGGAGTGTACATGATGAAAAATTTTGTGGTGAGTCAAATATTTTGTATTTGAAGCATACGAGACATAAAGTGTAATCATCTTTCACCCAAATAACCAGTATTAGAAGATACCAATTATTTAATGAAACCAATGTTGATAAGAAGAAATTATTTGGTGATAAATATTTTATACGTTTCTTTTTTCTCCATTTATTATGTTTTTTTTATATTTGCATGTTTTTTATACAACTAATAATTTTTAAAAATTTTATATGATTAATTTCTTATGCCCCCGTACATCGCACAAGATCTTACACTAGTTAGTAAGAAAGAGTATTTTAAATAGGTATTATCTAGTAATCATTATTATAAATAAATAATATCATTTAAATTACTGTAAATATTGTTTATACATAATAAATATGATAATGCATATTATTGATAATTTAATAGGTGATAATTTTTATATCAAATAATA
Organism: Pontederia crassipes; assembly: GCA_030549335.1. NCBI lineage: Eukaryota > Viridiplantae > Streptophyta > Magnoliopsida > Commelinales > Pontederiaceae > Pontederia > Pontederia crassipes. Next base: position 23,280,832 of record CM060183.1, read on the forward strand.
TATTGTTAGATTATGTAAATATATAATCCACTAAACGCTTCCTTAGAGCGGTAATAATGTAAAAAATGTAACATTTGACCTTTAAGTTAGCCTTGAGTGAAAGAAAGATAAAAGTGGATATTTTTTTTTCTATCCGAATAAAATTTTAAAGGAAGAAAAGAAAAAGGAAGAAAATATTTTTTTTCCATTTTTTATTTGTGCTATTTTATAAGAAAAATTTCCCCTTCCCTATTTTTTTTCTTTTCCCTCGCTTTCTTCCTTTATCCCTCATGCAAACAAAACCTTGCTGCAAAAAATGCAATATTTGCGCCATCATATGAAGCACTACAAAAAAAGCATGCAGGCGCCAGTTGGACCAACCAGAGGACCCCAAGTAGGCAAGCTTATTTTATTGTTCTAAATCTCTTGGATTTAAAGGCTGTTCGCTGTTCACTAGGGGACGCGTGTTTCGCCCCTGGATAAATAAATGTTATCGTGTACTGCCGACATAACTTAACAAATCCTTTTTCATATTAACTCTTTTTCTCTTTTTCTTCGCCGAAGAACCAATTTCATATCTGCGCACCAGTCTCCGATTCTCATGTTGGTCTATTTTGCCCTCCTAAAAGTACAAATATCTTAGTGAGACAATGAGGTAGCGTTGTAATTTTCTGGATTTGAGGAGGGTCTTTCCTTGCCTTGCTGACCCCTCTGACCCCATGCGAGCTGTGTGATCCCCCTCTTCTCAGCTCTTCAGGAGCTCCAAAAAAATATCGAAGCGCTTCATCTCTTCCTATATTTTCCATTTTTTTTCTTCTGCTCAAAGAAAAATAGGGGGAAAGAAGAGATTTGAGGCTTCAGGTAAGAAACTTTTTCTAACTCTGGTAGGGTTCTTCTATAAATTTCGTTGTTTGGAGACAATTTTTAGGATTTTTCATGGGGTTTGGAGCCTCTTCTGGCCTTTCTTTCTTGGGATATGATGAGTCTGTTAGTTTTCTTCTAGGGTTTCCATTTCGGATTGTGATAGGTAGCTCGGGAATCAATTTGGAGGTGAAAGTGTATTCGTGCATTGTGGAATAAGCTGGCCATTAGGGAAATTTCCGTCATTTTGTGAAGACGTCGGAAGAGCATTCTCTGGAGTTGGCCAAGTTACGAGCTTTGTTTCTATAACATGCCTAATGTCGACAGACAGACCTCATCTCTCTCCGTTGTGGTTAACTTCGAGTAGACTGTTACAACAAAGTTGGTGTATGCTTTATGTAAAAATATAAGACATTTGGGTCAGATGGAATAGTCACCAACGTATCCAATGTCCCTATGCATGTATGTGGATTAACTTACAGGACTGATAGAATCACAAGCATTGTCACATGATGTTTAACATAGGAGAAGACAATAGATCTTGTTATTTCATTTCCTGCAAAATCAAATGGTGGATTTTGTTTTTATGTTTCAATCATTTGTGGTTAGATTTCCCATTACTTTAGATGACAGATACCATGGTATCTGGTCTGAATTTTGAATCAAACCATGAATTTGCAATCAGTCCGCTCATGCGAATGTTGTTTCATGCAACATGGTGTCACATCGTTACACTGATTTTACTTTAATTATTCTTAACTGCTTTGAACTTTTCTTTTTTGTTGCAAAGCTTTGAAGAATTTTATATGCATAGAATGAAACTTTCACTTGTAATATATGATTTATGGACTCTTCCGTCCAAACAAGAAAATTACCAATTAGGAAATGTTTTTCTTTCAGAATTTTGATGATCTGTTCAATCAGTGAAGATTCACCTGATCAATAAGCCTGGGTGTATATTCCTGCGCACATGTCATCAGAATGTTGGTTGCAAAACAATATCGTTGCACACATTCATCTACATGCTTATGCATTAAAGGACATCTGAGCGAGGATGCCATCTATCTTGTCTTTCAGCATCTAAACTGGAATCCTAGATTGATTGCTGTATTGTCCTGTGTTTGCAAATGGTTTGATGAGATAGCCAAGCGGGTCTTGTGGAAGGAGTTCTGTCGAACAAGGGCGCCGAAGATGATGCGAGATATGCAATCCAGTGGGAGCCACAATGTTGATGGAAACTGGAAGGCCCTTGGCAAGCTTCTTGTGTATTGTTCCGGTTGCAGCACAGGTGGTCTCTTTGATAGCATTCATGTGCCTGGTCACTTTGTCTATAGGACTCGGTTTTCTAGGAGTTCAGGAAAAAGCTTTCTTATTCCACAGTGCAGAACAGATGTTCTATACGTTTCAGACCCTTGCGAACATCTTGATCAGGGTGAAGACGGCGATTTGGGCTTCTTCCGTGGTGTCTTTAAATCATTTTCAGTTTCAAGGGTTAGGAAACTGTTGATTGATAGACAGGCAAAACTCCATCCCACGGAAGTTTGTCCATACTGCAAGGCGAAGTTGTGGAATATGTTACAAGCAAAAATGATACCAAAGAATGCATGCATCAGATTGGATGCCTATGATAATAGCATTGAGTGTTATGTCTGCCTCAATGGCCATTTGCTTGGTATATGTGCTCTCCTACCTGTATCTGATTCTGAAGAGGCATCTGAATTTGAGTAGTTCATTAAGTTTAAATCAGGTGATTCTATTTCTGATGCAAGAACTTGTTAGTCTTTAGAGTTCTATCCTATGAAATTGTCATATTTATGATTCAAGGTATATCATCAAATTTTCTGCTCAAAGTTACTGAATGTGCATATGAAATATTGTGATGCTTTCAAGATAAAAATTTAATACGTAATATGATTTAGTATAAGAAAACTTATTAATTTATTGTTTCCAGTGCTGTGTGAAAAATCTTAACTTTAGTATGGTAAAATAAATTATATTAATTTGATTGGACCTTATGTTTATAAACTTATTTGGTGCAAATTCTTTCCCACTACCTTCTAATCTACTCATTCTTGTTTCGCCCTTGTTCTCGTTGTTAACAGGATGCCAAAGCTCAGAGGATCCAAGTTTTTTGTCTGTTAGGGCTGCGAATTTTGGGTCTTCTTTTTAGAGGCAAAGGAAAAGTAGGTAGACCATCAGAGGGATCATCCTATAGGTCTTTCTTTAATCAGTGTGTAACGACATAGGTCTGTATTTCCGGCCTCTGTAAGCATAAAACATGCTATTATTTAATTTAAAATTGTAATTGTCAATTATTTTTCAAGAATATGATTATATATTCCTAGTCCTTGCTAAGTTGCTATTTCTAAATTTAACTTTATATTGTTCTTGTACTAATTTTATAGTTGCAATGCTCTGTTCTTGATATTGATATGTAACACATAAAACTTGATTTCAGCTTGTGTTCTCCATCTAGGGAGATAAAAGGAAAAGAGACATGCAAAGTAATCCATGAATACATATATGGAACGGTGGATTCATGATTCTTGAAAAAAAACATGGATTTGTTAATCATATAAGTATATAACAAGTTTCTGTTAAGTTATGGAAATATACTGCTGAACTGTTGGTGCAAGGACTTCCAAGAAAACATTGGTCCAAACTGATAAGGCATAAGATGTCTGTACAACTGTACACTTTTGTGCTAGTTTTTCTTCATAAGAAACAAGAGGAACTTAGGTCACATAAGGGAAGATACATGGCGACTGAACATCTCACATCATTAAAATTATTGCATGTCCAAATTGAAAACTGAATGTCCATAATAACTTTCTGTGGCATACCTTCTTCAACCAGGTTGATCAATTTGTGTGAGTTAAGAAACTCTGGAAGTTAAGCATAGGTTTCTGTTGTAAGGAGGATTCTGTGAGTTTTCAATTTTTCTTCAGTGGGCATGGATTGGTAAATAGAGATAGGTAAGGTGCACAGAAATCTGAGCACAAAGCAGACAAGATCTTGACCTCCTGCTCGAAGGAGTTTAAGGCACTTCTCTGCTACACAATTCCAGAGTTTGTTGCTAAATGAAATTTATGCTAAGGTTCACAGTTATTCTCTTATGCTGTACGCCTTTACAAAGATTGAGTAGATAGCAGCACCTATTTTGACATATGTTCTACTCTATGCTTTCCTCATGTTCTGAGTGCTCACAGTGCATTGACATGCCTGTTACTGGTGGCCCACCAATTGGCAAAGCATAATGGTATCTGAGCATTTGAACTATCTTGTTGGAACAGGGAGTAAGAATGAAGCTTCCGCCTTCGTGTAGAAACCTTGTCTGGTGGAATTTACTCTGATAGCATATCATGCCCCATTATTTGCACCATCATTTTCTGCATTCTAATATTTCTTTACAGATCAGACATGGATTTCCTTTTTCTTCTTGGAACGGAATGTCATGAATTATGCCTTTACATCACTATGTCTTCATTTGAATGCATCTTTCTGCAGCGTTTTACTATTGACTGTGGCGGTGATGCATAAAGAAGTGGAATTAGCATGATAGAGCAGAAATCCGTAGTTTCATGACATGTTTCGCTTGAAGATGTCAGAATTAGCAGTGGCCTATGAGAAGTATGGAAGGACACCTTTTGTTAATCTAACTTGCTGTTGCAGAGCAAAAAGTTAGAAAATCATAGTTGTACCTGAAATTTGTGGTTCTCGATCCTGGCGAGGATAGAAGAAATAGCAGTTTTTGGTTAAAAAAGAAACATTACTCTTGGTATAGTTATAAATTATAAATAACTACACCTCATGCCTTTGGTTCATACATTGTTATTTTTTGGTATATGTATTATGCTTTGTTCGCACCAAGATATATAATTTATACTTCGATCTCCCAAGGTAAAAATTACTTCACTTAATAAATATTTTTTAAATGGCATTACGACAATAATGTCCTCTGAAAAAAAGTGAATATAAAAGTGCGAGTTTGAATATGAACTCGAGGACAATATTTATCCACAAATTCATACACGATCAAATATTGCCTGAGATAAAATAAAATTTATTGTGCACAAAAAAAACAAAGTATATTATTCATATTCCTCCCCAAGATCCTTGATATATTTATCTCTGAAGTCATTTCAGCGTGATTTCATTTCCCATGTTGAATAATTATGCGTAATTTAAAAAAAATACACTACAACAAAGTTGGGTTTTAAGGACCAAAACGATTGGTCCCTAAAACCATTTTACCGGACCGTAAATATTATTTGGGCCAAAATTACCTTGGTCTCAAAAATGGGTTTTAGCCTAGGGACTAAACATTTGGTCCCTAAAACCTCAGGATATAACTCGTGCTATTTTCAACAGATTATTACAGTTTTATCTTAACGTTTGTTTTCCCAACTTTGGACTTCGTGAATGACGAGCCACCCATAACAAATATAATATATAGAAAATAACATATTTATATCTTAGACTAGGGAAAATATTGTTAAAAATAAAGTGTATTTCATTGTTTACTCTTAAAATATAAACCCACCTATTTTTGTAAACAATACGAGGCTAAAAGTTATTTTCGGTAAAAAAGAAAATAGGGAAATTTCTCCAAAATTATGCCATATTTTAATCCATAAAAAATGCGATTAAGAAATTTCTACTTGTCAAATACGAAATAACAGAAACAAACATTTGTTCTTAAAATATTTTTTCCTCGCAAAGAAAAATATACAACCCAACCCGAAAAAATGAGATAAGAAAAAGAACAGGTGACATTAATCGGACGGTCGAAATATCCCGCGGGCTCGTGCATGCAATGCATCCCCGCTCTTTTTTGGTTCCATCCAGTTTCGAAACACGCCGGTCCCTCGCCTTCCTTGCATGGCATGCCCTCCAAAGTGTTCGATCGAAGTCCCCAATGCAATCTCTCACCAGAATCACCTGTCGCTTCTTGCGATCTCCTTGCCGTAGTTGATGGAGATCACCGAGGAGCAGCGGCGGAGAGCGGAGACAAACCGCATCGCGGCCCTTGAGAAGAGGAAGCGCGCGGCGGAGATGCCAGACGTGGAGTCCTGGAGGCTCGCCAAGTGCCGTAACGTCCCTTCATCCTTAGCTCATCCGCCGCCGACGGCGTCTCGACTGGACTTGCCTCCCCCGCTGCCACCGCCGTCCCCGTTCCGCGCCGTGCTGGAGATTTGCTCCCCCGACGAGTTCTCCATCACGCCCGAGCCTCTGCAAGGCTCTCCGTTCCCTGGGGAGAATGCTTGTATCTCCATGATAGAAGAATGCGTCGCTTCGGTTTGCTCCCAACTTTTCCCCTACCTTTGGTGGCAGAGATTTCGCGAACATGAAAAATTCCCCTTTTCGACTTGCTTGACTTCAACTTTTTTGGTCTAATGGGAATTTCCTTTTGTTTTCTTGAAGTCTGTTCTCGGTTTTTTACGTAGGTTGATGATTGAATGTTTCTTTTCTAGAAAAAAAAGCTACAAGAAAGAGTGAAAACATTTCTGAATTTGTAAGATGGTTATAACTTACGATAGTTGCAATGCTGTATACGATGATTAGGTTGTGCCCTTTTCCCCGACGATAAGCCAATGGGGTAGAAGGACTTCTGTCTTCAAGCTTGTGGATTATGACTCGACTTTGAGATGCCTAAAGAAGTTGGGGATGGTAGAACTGCAAGAAGTTCCTTATACTACACGCTTGGTTGTGGAAATATTTTCACGTTGTTTTGGCAACCATTGGGTACCTTGCATGGAAGGGCATTATTCTGATGAGCAAGTTGATGAGCTTATGAGGAAACTTCCTAGATCCCTAAGAAATGCGCTTCTTCCATTCCAAATTGAAGGTGTTCGGTTTGGGCTTCGATGGGGCGGACGGTGCCTCATTGCAGATGAAATGGGATTAGGGAAGACCATACAGGTGAGATCATGCAACAAAAAAGTTCCTTCAAAGATTTGTATTTACGATATTTTAAAGTATAATCTCTTGGTTGAAAACTATGGTTTGTCTTGTGGGAATATCATAGCATCTTCTTTTATTTCCCTGATGTTCTTGGTCTATTTGTGCCTCTTGGTTTAGTCTACTTTATGATTACATGGCTGACTGAAAAGTTTAACTGCTGCAGTGATTAAAAATTGAGTTATATACTTCCACGTTGTGAAAATGGTAGCGATCCTCAGTGTTTGCTTTTCTGGTGGCTGCTATACTTCCATTACACTGTTTGTAAATTTGAATTTCATTAACAGATAGCGTTTATCAAGGTTGCACCAAATTTATAAACTGACAGAGTTTAATTAGTCACACTATTTCGCATTGCATCTCTGGCTACTGTTCTTCAATTAGGTTCTGCAACTTTTTTTTAAAATTATCAACTAAAAAGGCAGTTTTTCTCTAACCTGAATAAAAGGGTAGTTTCACCTTTCTTTTTCAAGTGTGATAACCTTCCCGATGAAAGCCTTAGCCATGCTGTAATTTGTTGCTTTTTGTTTGAACTTTAAAGGGTCCTTTGGCGCCTAACTACAATGATAAATGTAGGGAAATTCCATTAATTAAGTCATTTCTTTCATAGCTTCTTTCTTATTCATTATTGCACATTAAAGTAGGATCTTTTGTCAAAGTTGTCTTCGGGAAGTATTGGACTTCTACTGAATCTCAAATCTTGAATCAGAAGGCATAACAAAGTCCTAATTTCTCTGAGTTGGGGGAATGATTCCAGATGAACTTATGTTGAAGTAGACTATAAATCTAGTGATAACAATTGTGCATCTAGATACTTTGGTCACTTTATTGTTTTATTGAGTTCATTTAGCAGAAATCGTCAATTATTTAGCCTATAACTTATGCTGTTGAATATGGTCATGACTTATGAGTGGTTGTTTTTTCTTTGCTGCTCGTATTATTTGCTTGAAAAATAAAGTAGCATCCACCATAATCATTTTGTGATGATATGGATGTCTTGTTCAAAACAAAGAATCTGTGTAAACTTTTTTGAGAGTCTATGTAAACTTCACCCTGCGACGTCATCTTTTCTGTTAAATCAGTATATATCCAAAGTATAGTTCTCTTTCAGGGAGTGTCCTGGCCTTGGTGGAGGAGTGTTGTAGACAGTTTCTGTTCATATTATCTGATTCCCCCAATCAAATTTCTAGCTGGGAAACTTCGTGGAAGACAGAAGATCTAGTTCTGAGTAAAAACTTTAAAGTTCATTGAGCCCCTTGAAAAAAGTTGAGGTGATATCAGATAATATGATTTCTGATTTGGAATACAGAAGTGTTTCTGTTCGGTCATCTTCCACATTTTTCTCAACTTACGTTACCATAGTATTAAGAGCATTCCATTTCCTATTAAACTAGACATTCTTACTTGTTTACTTTGTAACTCCAGGCAATCTCAATAGCATGTTGTTTTTTTTATGAGGAAGGCCCTATACTAGTTGTCTGTCCAGCTGTCCTGCGCTATTCATGGGCAGAGGAGTTGGAACACTGGCTTCCCACACTTCAACCAAAGGACATCCATCTTGGTACTACTTGAAAGGAGTGTTCTGACACAGACTTTTACAATAACTTTAGTATTGATTTTAAAAAATAAACCTTCTGACTCCTCTTGTTTTGCCTTTCTTAACAAAAAAACATATGTTACTTGGACTAAATGTTACTATTTTATGTGCTTCTCCTGTGATCATGATTCACATCAAGAGTTGAACTATCCATTAAAGTTGTGAATTATTTGAGCTAAAAACTGCAGAAGACCGTAATTTCACATCACAAATTGAGAGAATTGTTTTATGTTAAAATGTAACTCCGCCTATGTTTTATAGCCGGTCCCAAGCCCGGATAAAGGAGGAGGGTTGTGTTAGGCCCCGACAGCCAGCGTAAAACCCTGTCGAATCTCATTCATGTAGCCGACTCCACCTAGTGGGATAAGGCTTTGTTGTTGTTATTGTTGTTTTATGTTAAAATGTATAACAAGCACATTCTATTTGCACATCAGAAAATACTGAAGCCGGGGGCATTAAGGGGAAAAATTGGCAATATTCTTTTATAGATTATATATTTAATAATTTTGTTTTTATCCAAGGTCATAAATTTTCATTTTGACTCGCATATATCATATGCTAGTGTTTGTATGTGAAAAAAAATTTCTGCTGATGTTGCGAGCCGACCCCACCTAGTGGGATAAGGCTTTGTTGTTGTTGTTGTTGCATTGTCATATGTGCAAAATATACACATAAATTGCCACATGAATATTAGTTAATATTGTGTTCTCTCATTTCCGTTCTCTTTCATTTTTCATGTGGCAGTGTCATGTGGATACTTGTCCAAGTGGTATGTCACATTAAAAACCGATTATTCTACTAATAAAATTAGCATGTGATATATTGGGGACAAAAAATGAAAGTCGGTATTGGTCCAAAATAGAAGTTCGTCATTTGATATGAGACAAAATGAATGCGAGTATTGATGAAAAGAGACAAGTTTTGATGAAGTTTAAACTCACGTGGTAACAAAGCCATAGAGAGGGGTCCGACAGGGTTGCCCTCTGGCCCCCCATGATGTTTGTTCTAGGAGTTGACGCACTCGCCGGATGCACTCAAGCCTCTTGCGAGGCGGGACTCTTTCATGGCTTCGCCACAAGCCTCGTACCTCTCCTTGAGTAAACGATACAGTTTCCTTTATTTAGGGCTCAAAGTAGGAGGTTCACCGGATCGCGATACTTTTGGATCTATTAAGTGTGACGACTGGACTCCAGATTAACTATGCCAAATCCTCATTCATCCCCTTTGGCATGATTCCGGAGGAGGCATACCGCTGTGCATCCCAGGGATCAGCACCCTTCCGATCACCTATTTGAGACTTCCGCTTTCGGACCGCCACATTGCTTCCAGAGGTTGAACGCCAGTCATCGAGCGTATAGAGCACAAACTTCATGGCTGTAGTTAGAGTTCACGACTATTATCACGTGGGGGCCGACTCGTTCTGTTAGGGTTGGTGCTCTCGGCCCTTCCGACGTATTATATCTCAGTCCTTCCTCTACTAGCTCAGATTCTTGGACGTCTAGACTCACTCAAGAGCAACTTTTTCTGGTAGGGGCGTGGTCCCGATCACCGCGGCGTCCACCCGGTTGACTGCAGCAACATTTGCTGACCTACCTCTCAGGAGGCCTGGGGTTCGTGATTTACGGTATGCCAATTGGGCTCTTTTAGCCCGTTGGCTTAGGAGGATCATGGGGCCAGAGGATAGCCGTCAGTTTTTGATACGTGCTATGAACGAGATCTTTCATGGGAGTCGAGATTCATTTTACCCTGAGGGGCATCATCTTTTTGGCAGGGTGTAGCAGCCATGGCACCACGAGTCTGTACTCTTATGGTTCTGTCCCTTGGCTCGGGGGCGGATTTCTCCTTCTGGTAGCACGCCTGGACAGCTAGCGGCTCACTAGCAGAAGCATTTCCCCGCCTCTAGGCCCTCTCGACTTTCCTAGAGGCGACGGTTGTGGACACCTGATCTGTGGAGGGAGAGTTACCTGGTCTCCCCTATTCAGAGCACAACTGTCAGTTTAGCGCTTCACAGAGTTACTGGCCCTTCGTCAACGGCTGGTTGGGCTACGCCCGGCCCTTATGGATGAGTTTGGCTGTCAGAGTTGAACTCAGTGCGCAACCTCTACATTCGTTTCTTCCTACGTCAGGATGGACTGTACACTCATCTGGCGTACCTGGGTACCACTAAAAGATAAGATCTTTGCTTGGCTTTTACAGCGCGGACGGCTTCTTACCAGGACCTACAGGGCGTGGTGGGCACCACGCAGTGACATTTCATGCGTTCTTTGCAACGAGACACCACCCACCTTTTCTTCGATTGCCTCACATCCCGGGGCATATGGCAACATACTACCATTGCGACCACTCTTCAGATAGATCCAGAGTTTGTATGGAAGATCTTCAGGGGCATGTCGCGTCAGAGACAGAGTTGGCGAGCGTCATTGATGATCTTTTTGGCCGGTGCCCGGGACATTTGACTACAACGCAACCGGATCATTTTTTATGGAGAGCGATGTAGCGTGTTGTACACCGCATCTCCTTTCTTATTTGGGGGTGGGGTTTTGGCTAGCTTTCTCTTTTGTGACCTTGGTCACCTTTTTGCTGCTCTCCGTGAGAGCCTACACCTATACATTTTCTCATAGTTCTATACATTGTTGGATGACAACCACAACTCCGGTGGTCATCATTTTTCTTCCAAAAAAAAGTTTTGCAGTTTTCATTCAAACTATAGATGCATCTTTCTTTGTACTTCACAACAAAATAGACCTAAAAACTTCAATGTAGAAAATGTTTGATTATTTATTTTTGTGATGCTTAAGACTTTCCTATCTTATTTTCCAGTATTTGGTCGAAAAAATAATATTGACTACCTGGAGAGACATCCTAAGGTGGTTGTTATTTCTTATACAATGTTGAAACGTCTGCAAGACAGTATGATAGGACGAAATTGGGCTCTTATGATTGTTGATGAATCACATAATATACGATGCGCAAAGAAGCAATCAGAATCAGCTGAGGTATTTTTTTTTTAATTGATGTGCGATTTGTGGTTCCTTTTCAAACTATTATCTGGGGACTGGACATCAGCTAATTGTCTGATTCTTTGTATCTTTTTTTCTTGATTGTCTTTCTGTTATGTTGGAAATTTTTATCAGCATCCTCTATGGCTATGGGGTTGGCTATTCCATTCTTTAATGACAAATGACATAGATAAATTAGGTGATAATTAGTTTTACTTAAAAATGCATAGTGTTCAATTGTGCTATGTACTTATTACATGCCGGCTTGTAAACTTTTCATTTTGCTGTCTCTTTTTTTTATTGAGTTGCCTCTTCAACCATTTTCCTTCTTCAGAGACAATGATATAAGTAAGGGCTAAGTCGAGCCATAGTAGTCAGATCAAAATTTTGACTCTTAAATCAGCCATGGGAGGAGAGAAAAAAGATACCAAAGAACAAAATTAGAACTTTCCAGACAGTCAAACCTGGTCCAAAGGTGGTCATCCAAACCTTAAGCGAGTTCTGAGTATGAAAATATAATCTAAAGATGGAAAGGTCAGTAGTCAAAGGATTGTACAACAACAACAACAACAAAGCCTTATCCCACTAGGTGGGGTCGGCTACATGGATCATACGACGCCATTCCTATTCGTTGATCCATGTTCATAAGATTCGACATGATTTTATGCTGGCTGTCGGGGCCTAACACAACCCTCCTCCTTTATCCGGGCTTGGGACCGGCTATAAAATATAGGCGGAGTTCCGGCTATAAAATATAGGCGGAGTTTCAACAGATATTAAACCAACAAAGAAAATAAGCTTGACACACAATTTAAGAATGAATGTAGAAATTAACTTTCAGAAGTAGACACATTAGAATTTAAAGGAAATGTTGTGAGGTCCCTACTTGTGAAAAAGAAAACAAATGGCCACAGAAGAGAGAATACAACAAATTTCTTTAACGTGCATACAAGTATAGAGGACTAAATATGCAATAATGGTAAAACCATTGGAAAATATGGAAATAATACAGAAGCAATTAGAACAACAACAACAAAGCCTTATCCCACTAGGTGGGGTCGGCTACATGGATCATACGACGCCATTCATATTCGTTGATCAATGTTCATGCGATTCGACAGGATACAACATATGCGATTCGACATAAGCAATTAGAACACCATAATAAAATGTTGAGATGGATACAACATGCTATAACAAACAAGAAACAGCACCGCAGCTGCATTTATGTGAAAGTGAAGATAGCACCACTAGAGGAAAAACATGACAAGGTTTAAGACACTAGGGGTAAAAGTGTACCCGTCGAGCCATAAATACCAACTTCGGCCAACCAAAATAGAATTCATTGTTATTGTTAATGTTCTTACTATTTTCCTTTTCCTTTTTTTATTATATCAATAGAAAATAACAATATGTAGCTCCATAACAGTCCATAATATGTTGTATGCTTCGCACAAGCTTGGTACAATTTTAGTGCAAATGCTTTTTTGGTTTTGGCAAAAGTTTTGGTCCAAATGTTGCTTGAAATAACCCATAAAACTGGAAAAAATTGCCACCAATTGGGTATGAACTGATCAGTTTGAAATGAAACACGAAGGGTTGAAATCGAGCTTTAACAAACATATAAAAGGAAACAACATCAAGTATGCATGAAAGGAGAAAATAGTACCGAAGACAAAAAAATGAACATAAAGTTGGTTGACAATTAATTAACCAAGAAGATTGTCCTTAATGAAATCCAACCTGAACTGTGAACAAGGATCAAGATTATTTGTAGAATTTAAACTTGTCATTCTTTACCAATGGTACATCTGTAAAAGAAAGATACTTCGAGGTGGTTGGGTGGCGTCTCCATTTATCATTGTAACACAAATCCATGAATACATAACACTTACCATATAACATTAAATAAATTTCCTATAAGAACTAGATAAGTTCGATGAGAACTGTCAAACCTGAAGTTGCCTTTAGCATGGTTTTCAGGCAATTGGGATAACAAAATCTCCAAAATGTAAATCACTCAAGATTATTATTAAATAGAAGATATGTTGGAACCATATGATATGGACAGTAACATTTACATTAGCGGCTTCCTAAGTGAATGACTCAATATTGACAATAAAAAGACAATGGTCTGCCAAACGTAACAATTCAAATGCCCTGTTTATTGAGAGGGGAATGCATCACTAGTGTGGATTTGACCACTTGTGGATTCTCAAGAATGCTTCACAACATATTAATATAAGCTTCAAGAAATTAATTTGGAATGTGACAGACACAATGGATTCATGAATGCATATAACTAAATGAAGCATATTCTTTTGGTAAAGAATTTTAACTATCAAACTGTCATCGATTGCTATGTCACTTTCATATAGTAAACCCAGAACATCATGTTTTCATGAATTTAACTGACCATGAAATACTAGTATTTCATCATCATACGGAAATGGAACCTGAAAAACAAGGAAATCAACAAAGTTTAAATGTTTTAGCACGGACAGAGGTCATATCAAATTGTTTTAACACAAGGCCCACTTCATTCTGATAATTATGTTCTCACATTAGAACCAAATAGGAGAATATCTTCCATAAACAACCACTTGAAAGTTAATATGGATAAAGATGCAAATATTAACTTTATCTTTGTGGTGACAAATCCTAAAAGGGAAATCAGCAAGAAAATGGATTCTTGAGTAAGATGGGTACCAGTGAACAGCTTGAATGCAGTGGGCACACTTCTTTTCTCAGTAACCCAAAACACATCAGACTTTTGTAGGCTGTAAAGCCCAGGGTCTATGATCACAGGTTTGGCCCTCTGGTACTCTTTCCATCCAATATCAGGAAATAATGAAAGGATAAATATACACAAAAGGGTAACCTATGCCCCAAGCACTCTGACTGGAAGGTCTAGGGCATGGCATATGTATGCCGCACTACCCCTGCTTTTGAAGGGACTATCCATGACTCGAAGCCATGATCCCTCTTGTCATCAAAGAGGCAATTTAACTATTGCTTGTATCCTCACCTTCCAAGTTCAAAAGGCAATTTAACTATTGCTTGTATCCTCACCTTCCAAGTTCAAAAGGCATTTATAGTTCTAAAATCCTATAGCAAGAATAGGTGACAAAGGATTCTGAGTGCTGTTGATTGTAGGGAAAATATATTCAAAGTATAGTAAATAGTAATTATTATGAATCATATTAATGGTGAACTAGCTATTGGACCCTCTCACAAAAAAAAAAAAAGCTATTGGATTCTGAGTGCTGTTTGGAAGCCTGATACAAAATTGATGAACCTACACGAAAAAATATTTCAAATTTCATTAAGGAAAATGGAAAAAAAATGCATAGGTGGAGAAAGGAAGGCATGATGCATTTGAGCACCTACTGATGCACCTTTGGTTTATCTTGGGTTTTTCAATTTTTGCAATTGGTAATCAATTCCCAAATATTCTCCACCATTTTAATGAAGTCATAAATGTTCATCAGATGGGCTGTTTATGTAAAACTTGTGTTATGTTGTTTACATTCTTTTTAATCTTTGGTTTTCATCAAATTGATTCGATAAAGCTTGCATTATTTAGTTTCTTATTTTCTGATCAGAAATATGTGTGCTCCATGCCCTCAATGAAGAAATTTCCCGTTAAACTTTTATTTGCATTTGGCATATCATAGTTAACCATTTCTGAACAGATTTGGTGCTAAAATTCAAACAGTTGCAATAAACTGGTTAATAATTAGTGGTATTCATTTATTCTTATAAAAAAGAACTAGCTTTATAATTCCCTGGTTGGTCTTAGTTGCTAATGCATATGGATTTACTGCTATTGGGTCGGCCTTGTATGTGATCATGTAACTCTGGTGTGTGTGTTCATTGATCCCTCAAGAATTCTCTTACTTGATGTCATCAGATCTGATACAGCCGAATTGCTTCTAAGACAAAACTTAAACTGATTAGTCTATTTACATCTTATCTCTTTACCATTGTTAATTTCTCATAGATATTGATATGATATTAAGCTTAGTGTTGTTTGTTTTATGATGGATATGCTACTGGCAGACGAGAGCTGTACTTGAAATGGCAGCGAAAATCAAACGCATCATTCTACTCTCTGGGACACCTTCTTTTTCAAGGTTGCATGTTGACAGAAATATTATGCGTTTCAATGTTTTTGTTTTTGAAAGTTATGCTTTTCAATGTTATTGTTGCCATAGTAATGTGTTGTCATTGTCTAAATAGTTTGGTGAAACTAGGCTGATTGGTCCTTTTGATTTATCATTCTTAAATCTTGCTCAAGTTGTAGTTTGACAATAATTTATTTTCAGAAATTTTAGTCTTACCTTTTGTTGTCAAAGCGGATGTTGTATGTGTTAATCTAGGGAAAACCCTGTTTTTGTTTCTAGGTTGTCTTTGTTCATGGTTACCCTCTTCCTTCTAATTCATCAGTTACTACTGAAAATAATGAAACTTAAATCTTCCATTTCCTTTTCCATACCTGTAACCAGAAGATCATTAAAATGACATAATTTACAGTTTTACGCTCCATCTTAGCAAATTATCAATGATTTCTTTCATAATAAATGATCTGAAGTACTTATTAATGTGAGATCATTTGCACATGCTGTGAAATTAGTTTAATGAAAATGATGCTTCAAGTTGTGCTTATCGAGATGTTAAATTGATATTCTCACATTAGGTTACCTGAGCCATGAAAGGATAGCTTGCATGAACATATGCAGAAAATGAAATTACATGTTCTTCCTATACATCACGTGCATTGACAATTTCACTTTTATTTCATTCTACTCCTTTCATCAAGTCTGTCGTATGTCATTTATGTTACTTTCAACTTTACATAAGTTTATAGTGACTTATTTTGTCTTGCTAGGTGTTTGTAGACAGTATGACATTTACCATCAGATTGATATGCTATGATAAGTAACCTTTTGTACCTCAAAAGAATGTTTTGGTGAGTGTCCCGATGTTGTTGCCTTTTTTACCTGCCATGTCGAGAAGTTTCCTACGATAGCTTTAGTTCGTAGCAGTATTACATGCTTCTGCGTTGCTGATTTATCACTTTTTTCTTGTTTTGTTAGGCCTGGGTTGCTTGGAAAGAACAAATACGAGTATGCAAAACAGTATTGCTTGATGAAAACTATTCATGGCTCCCAAGGAGTTACTTTTAAGGTGCTTTTTGTTGAAGTACTTTGATCTTTGATGATTCTTCTCTTCGCTTTTGGTGCTGTTTCGGATATGCTGGTTTTGAATATTGAGTTTATACTCTATTGACAAAATCCAAATATTTTAATCTCACTGATATTGTTTTTGTTATTGATTTGAACAGTGAAGGCTTAAAAAAGACCAAACTGTAATATGCTATTCTGATTCTAACAAATGTAACCCCCAAGATATAACAAAAACTATAGACTTGTCTCTTTTTTTTTAACTATTTGCATGCATGGAGAAGAATCGTTTGAGATGGTTTGGTCATGTTCAGAGAAGACCATTAGATGCGCCAGTAAGAAGAGTAGATCAAATAATCTGGAGTCCGATTAAAAGAGGGAGAGGGAGGCCAAGGCGGACACTTGGCGAACTAATAGAGCAAGATCTATTGGTGAATAATATACCGAAAGGTTTGGTTACTAATAGAGCGGAATGGCGTCGTATGATCCATGTAGCCGACCCCACCTAGTGGGATAAGGCTTTGTTGTTGTTGTTGTTGCATGCATGGAGAAGAATTGGTTGTCGATGCGGTCACTTTTTTATATGCAGGCTTGGGGATGGAATGACTATTGACTTGAGATGTATATCAACATCTTAACACACATCAAATAATTGAAATGTGAATAGCATTGAGAAGCAAATACTTTCTAAAGTATTGTAGAACATCTCTATCTCTCTAATCTCTCATAATAGCATATGTTTTGTATATATGTTTAGTTAAGATAAGTTTTTTGCAGTATATGCTATTTTCTTTCTTTTTTTAAGCGTTGCCTATGCATTACCATACTTGATATCATGCAGGACTTCTCAAAGGGCATCCGGTTGGGAGAATTGAACATATTGCTTAGGCAAACTCTCATGGTTCGTTCTTCAGTCAGCTACTTTTGTTCTAGGTCAATATGTAATTTACTTTTCCCCATGGCTTTCATTATAGGATGGTGTAAGATAATTTGAGTCATAACCTTTTCATTTTTTTTCTGAATTGGTGCTTACATTCTCTGGCTCAAATAAAACCTCATGATTTTTCAGGTCTATACCTTGAGTAAGCGAAGTAGCTGAAACTACAAATATTTTCAACCCTGTTTAGTTATGTAAATGTTTGCCACTGGATGACAAGTTAAGCTGTTCAATAGAAAAAGAAACTTTTAATGCTCTTCAAAGGTTGGCTTTTCTGCATATAAGATCTTGTATTTTTCTTCTAAAATGCTTTGCCTATTCTAGGCATTTTGCTGATTGAGGAAAGAAATCACAGAAATCTGTTCTGATGTGCAGATTGTAAATTATTTCTTCTGTTATAATCTTCAAGAAATTGCTGTTGCAATATTCATATAGTCTTGAAAACCTATGATATTATTGAACATGGTTGGGAGACTTTATCTTTCTGGTGTCTTGAGGCTGAGATTGGTAGTCAGGTTTGCCCTAAATGTATTTTGGAAGATCTCTACAAGAAAACTATGTTGTAAGATTTGTACCACAACAAATGATGTCATCATCATGTCTACTGCTATTAATACAATATTTATATTCTAACCATGCTCTAACATTCTGGTTGTCATCCTTTTCTCAAAAGAGAAAAAAATTCTGAAATTTCTTTTTTTGAGATTTTTTTTCCTTTTTTTGTGTCCGGCGGCGTGACGCCCTGGCAGGCGTACCCTACATTCTGAAATTTCTCATTGCAGATTAGGCGTTTGAAGGAACATGTTTTAACCCAACTACCTCCCAAGCGTCGACAAATCATTCACTTGATGCTAAAGGGAGCTGACATTCTTTTTGCAAAGACAACATGTAGGCCAAGCAACAATATCTTGTCTACTAATGAGCAAGGATCTTTGGAGTGTTATGCTAATCAATGTGATGAGCAGGACAAAGGTTTGGAGCATGGTGATGCTATTGATGGTAGACCTTTCTGGCTCTTGCCTACCTTTATCTTTTTTCCGTCTTTGTTGATATGCATGCTACTTCCACTGCATGTATAATCCAAATGTTACAAATTGTCACTTCGTTAAATTCTACCATCTAGCTTGTACTGATTATTAGAGCATTCCTAGTTTATCATTTTATCTAAAAAGATTTGTCATCTGTTTCTCTGGCGCAATGGCATGCCAATATTTTTATCGACACAAGTTTCCATTGGTATTCTTTCAGAAGATCCTCATAGAGAAGCACAAAAAGAGATTTCTAATCAAGAGATTGGTATCGCAAAGCTTTCTGGATTTCGTGAATGGTTCTCCAACCATTTTGCTTTCCCTGAGTCAGAAGATTCAGAGAACACTCAGATGGGATTTGACTCTAAGAAAACCATAATTTTTGCTCATCATCTAAAGGTCCTTGATGGAATACAGGTGATTCTAGTTATTTGTTATGCTAACTTTGAATATCAACAACATTATATCATTGAACATGACATGCCTTCTAGTTGAACTAGTGCATGCTATATAAACAACTCATGTCTCTGTCAGTATAAAACAACCGTAATCAAATGATTAAAGAATGTTGTTCACTCAGTGCAAAAACTTATTTCTGTGCTTATATATGGTTCTAAGGTTAAATTCTTTAGACAACTTGATTATTTTGACAAATTGATGATAACATTTCTGTATCGTTCTTAGGTTTAGCATTTATCATAGACAAGCAATCTGAACAAAGAACGTCTTTGTACATTCTCACTTTTCTCTTTGAAATAAGAGAGCCAAAGTGCACAGAAACATGTGATATCCCTTCTTTTATTATTATCTAATAAGTTGCGGTTCACTGGTTCATTGATGATGTCAAATGAGCGCATCTAGACGTTCCTGGTTTTTACTTGAATCTTCAAATGAATGCTTGAAATTTAACTTCTATGTTGTAGAATGGCGTAGCCTACAACTGTTTTTTTTTTTGAAACAAGCCTACAACTATTTTTAGGACATGGTCAGAGGCCATTGGTCTGAGCACTGGCTCGTGGACTCCCCATTTCAATTCTTCACTCTCCGATCAATGGTTTTCAGAGCTCTTGGCATTGTTACAACAGACGGTCGCATTTTGCCTGGACCCTTCCAGATATGACGGGTGGATTTGGGTGTCGGAGTCCTTTTCGACTCATAGTCTCTCACCTTCATCCTTAGACGTGCTCATGGCAGACTGCAGACTCATATGGCGCTTTCGGGTGCCGCTGAAAGTCAAGATGCTCATGCGGCATGACAGGCTCCTAACAAGAGTATACAGATCGAGATGGACACCCCACTTAGATACTTCTTGCCCTTTATGTGGTGAGGGAGAGGAGGATATCAATCATCTTTTCTTTGGCTGCACAGTCTCTGGGGAGTTTTGGTTGCCGATGGGTACGCGGGCCTCATTGGCCACCCCCTGAGCCTGAGACATTTTGTCTCGCACTCCGCACCGGGCTAGACAGCGATTGCTGTGGCGAGTTCTGCTGGTATCTTTTTTGGCCGGTACCTAGGCCATTTGGCTCCAGCGTAATCTCATTGTTTTTTGTAGGGAGCAGGTATCATTGATAATATTGTATTTCATGCTTTCTTTCTTCTCTGGGAGTGGGTTTCGCTTAGTTTTTGTGCATCCCTCCTGTGTCGGCGCTCTCTTCTTGAGAGCTTACAGTTGTACATGACGTTTGACCTTATGGTTATATATATACCTGGATGACAACCACAATCATCTCTTCTTTCCTCGAATATTAGAATGCGTTAAGGACTATGTTGGACAGGTACGCCCTTGCTCCAAGTACCTTGGATATGTAACTGGTACGTGTACACATATGTATGCATACCCACATGTGACTAATTAAAAGATATTTTAGAAAGTAATGGGCACATTGCTGGGTACACATGGGTATGTTTTCAGGTACCCAGATCAATTTTTTTATCAGAAAAGGAACTCGAAGAAACAACGCAAAACAGAGAGAGAGAGAGAACAGAAACTGGAGAGGTGTACCGTATTAAAATTTAATTATATCTTATATTTAATATATTTCCATATCCATATCCTAAATTTTTAAAAATTGGTGTACCGTGTATTCATACCCATGAGACTAAGCCTAGGGACCTTTGATTGAAAACATGGTTCATTGATTCTTTCCTCCTATTGTCCATTAATATATTTGACATTGTCAACTCTAAAGTTCTTGTTTGTATTGGAATTTCTACTCATAAGGCTATGGTTTTGCACTCTTAAAATATCACTCTGATATGAGTTTAATGATTTGTTGGTTCACATTTCTTAGTATATCCGTTTCTGTGATTGCATTCGTTTATGTGACCTTCTAGGAATTTATCTGTGAGATGGGGATGAAATTTGTGCGCATTGATGGTGGCACCCTTGCCATTGACAGGAAAAAATCTCTCGATGATTTTCGCTACTTGGCAGAGGTGCATTGTCATTTAGCTTTATCTTGTATGTATTTGTATTACTTAGAACATTTCTTGGTCCTCAAACTCATGTATAATTGTTGAAGAAATCTGCTTTGATGGAAGCGAGTATTTCTTCCCTTTCAGTCCACTGTGGATGTTTTTTTTTTCCATTCCTTTTGACAGTGAATTGACTATTAAATGTCCACTTTCCTTCACACTATGTATAAAACAATTGTAACCTTATGGTTTGAGTCCTTTTGTTAGGTCAAAATTGCAATAATTGGAATTACGGTTGGTGGATACGGACTGGACTTGTCATCTGCTGAAAATGTTATTTTCTTGGAGCTTCCTAAATCTTCATCAGAGTTGCTTCAGGTTTGATTATTATTTCACTTAGATTTGTTCATTATGATTTATAATTTGGAGGAAATGAATTCAGTTGATATTTCTTTCTGGAGATGGAATTCCCATGTGTTCAATTTCGTGTAAAAAAAGAAAAAAATGTTTTTAATTTTATAGTAAGAAATGATTCCATCACTTTAAATGGGGAAAATGTTGTGCTATTCGAGGGATTTTTTAGCCAAAGTTGGAATACAACTTTTTAAGATTTTCCTAATTAATACAAAAAAATGAGGAAAATTTCTGGAAAATATTTTTTTCCAGACAAATGTTGCCTTCGGTCCCTTATCCTCCCAAATTTTACATACAACTGTTTCTCTGGTGTAGGCTGAGGATAGGGCTCACAGGCGAGGACAAACAAAAGCAGTAAACATATACATCTTCTGTGCAAAGGTAGCTTAATTTTTACATGTTCTGCTGACTGTTTGATCTTGTTTAGTCTATTAATTTTACATCCAACATATGCATCTTCTCTTTGTTCTCAGAATACACCAGATGAAAAACATTGGCTGCATTTAAACAAAAGTCTTTTCCGTGTCTCATCCATGATAAATGGGAAAAAAGATGCCATGAAAGAATTTGAGGTTATTCATCATGTTCCTTTTTTTTTATATTGAGTTGATTAGGGCAGTATTCTTAATACTGCCAACTCCAATAAAATTTTCCATCATCAGCCACGACAGTGATTTCTCATTGAGTGATTTTACAACATTGAATTCAGGTTGACACTATTCTGAGCCTGGAATACAATGATAATTTTTCATGTAAAGACAATGCTCGGGATAATCTTATCAATAATTTGAAAGATGGCGCAGGTAGCAGTATTAATCAATTTGTTGGTAAGTCAATTTGAGAGAACCCTAGTGTACAAATTACTTTGGAGTTAAAAGATCATGCTAATACACTGACAACATGACAGTTGGATCTGCTACGCAAAGTAATGCAATGAGCAGTGACTCCTCTGAGGAGAATGAGAGTAGTATTGCCATGGATACCGAGGTACAGGGCGTTTGTATTGAAACACACTTTCTTATTTTCTTGTGAAATCTTCTGCTTGTCATCTGTATTATTGACCTCTGCTGTATGGCTTATGGCGGTTTATATTTGTGCAACTATCTTGAAAGGACAATGGTCATGATCCAGAAGCTAACGAAGATTTTATGGTGCATGATAGCCTGGAGACCAATGATAAAGTTAGAGATGCTGGAGAATCCACTGCCGGCTCCAGCTACAAGCCAGATAGTGGCAGTATATCATTCAATTTATTAGAAAACAATGGTTATGAGGTTATTATTGCATGAGCATTTATATTCTTTCAGTATGCAGGATGTTGTTGTCATACTCATTAAGTGCCTTAAAGTAACATAATTTATGAATGTAGGATGATTCTGTACATGTTACAGTACCAATCAATGGTGAGGGAGCAAATAATGATGCAGATTCACTTCGTTTTGAGGCAAGAACCATCTATTTTTGTGAAGAAAACTACGATATTTCTTCTTAATGCTAGTAGCAATTCAGTTGAATCATCTATCCTAAACTTTGCTATAATGTTGATAAACTTCAGTTTTGTCAATACAAACAGTGTTCATATTTCTCTCATCTCTCATAGGCGTATTCTAAAGAAAACTCGCCTAAGGGTGAAACCAGAAAAGTGCTACCATTGTGGTTTCCCTTATGCATGAATTATTAAATACTAATTGAAGTTGCTGATAATACGGCCTCATTTATGAATGATAGCATTGTAGTTGTAGTTGATTTTTACCTTGTTTTTTTCATGTAAACTCTTTATTTGTGGATTCAACTTTGGCATCCTTTCTGAAACTTCTCTAGGTTCACTCGAAAGATACATTAATCTTGAGAAATGTGCCATCTACTACATGGATGATGTGCCTTCCAATCATCCTTTCTTCCCTCAAATCACTTTTCGCTATCAGTATGTTGGACAAATGGTAAAAACAAATTAGGAGAATAAGCAAACAGTCCACCTTTCTGGCTTTCTTTTAGTTTGGAAGCCCCTTGTGTGTTCAAGAAAAGCACTTAAATGACAGAAGGAACTTAGTTTGCGGTCCTAAAGTTTTTTGTCATGCAGTGATTCAACAATATTATCTGTCTCGTGTAGGGTTTCAAGATATGCTTATGTAACATTTCCGACTAGCGCGTAATATTGTACGTTTTGGACTTTGGCCCACACGGTTTTATCAAAACACATCACACTTGGCCAAGACCATGTTTACATATGTACCCAACATATCTCTCGTGACTTACATGTGTGACTAATCCAAAGCATGCATCCTTTCCCCTTTTGGGAACTCAATGTCCTCGTTGAGTGATTGCAAGGTTTCGAGGGGCAGGGCTACGTGGGAACTCCGGCAACGATACCGTCGCCACAGCAGCAGCAGTTGACGGTAGCGGCCGACATTAACCCGTCGTCGCTGTACCTACAGGACCCAATGCAGGTCTGCAGCCAGCAACAAGGTTTGCAGGAAGATGGCACTTATGGCAGCGGTCCAGGTTTTGAGTGGCAGAACTACGTGGGGACTCCGGCAGCGACACCGCCGCCACAGCAGCAGCAGTCGACGATAGCGGCCGACATTAACTCGTCGTCGATGTACCTACAGGACCCGACGCAGGCGTGGCAACCGCCCATGAGGCAACAAGGTGTCCAGGAAGATGGCACTTATGGCAGCGGTCCAGGTTTTGAGTGGCAGGACTACGTGGGGGCTCCGGCAGCGATACTGCCGCCAGAGCAACAGCAGTCGACGGTAGCGGCCGACATTAACCCGTCATCGATGCACCTACAGGACCTGACGCAGGCTTGGCAACCGCCCATGGGGCAACAAGGTTTGCAGGAAGATGGTACTTACGGCAGCGGTCAAGGTTTCGAGTGGCAGGGCTACGTGGGGACTCAGGCAGAGATACCGCCGCCACAGCAGCAGCAGTCGGCGGTAGCAACCCACATGAACCCGTCGTCGATGTACCTACAGGACCCGACGCAGGCCTGGCAGCAGCCCATTTGGCAGCTACAAGGTTTGCAGGAAGATGGCACTTATGGCAGCGATCAAGGTTTCGAGTGGCAGGGCTACGTGGGGACTCCGGCAGAGATACCGCCGCCACAGCAGCAGCAGTCGACGGTAGCGACCGACATTAACTCGTCGTCGCTGTACCTACAGGACCCGACGCAGGCCTGGCAGCCGCCCATGTGACAATAAGGTTTGCATGAAGGTAGCACTTATGGCGGCGGAGTTTTTGACGAGCAGAGTCACGTCGGGAACCCGGGAATGGTGCCGGCGCCGCCTCAGCAGCGGAAGCAGCAGCATGAGAAGCGGCCAGGTTCTTGATCAGTTGAAGAAGAAAGATGGCAAGAGCAAGAGGTCCACGCAGAATATTCCTAACCAATGCTGTGGGCCTTGACCCTTACGGTTTTTCAAAACGCGTCACGACTGGTCAAAGTCATATTTTCATGTATACCCAATATCTCTTCTGTTATTTATGCATGTAGGACTAATCCAAGACATGCTTCTTGCATTTTTCTTGAGACTTTTATTTGCTTCATAATGTGTTTGCTTAAAGATTTAAAAGTTAGGGTTGTGTTTAATAGTAGACCTAGAGAATTATTTTGATTACTTATTCCCCTTGTTTCATTTGAGATCTTCTTGATTATTCACAAATTTTTTGACTTCAAATTCAATGTATCTCAGTTTCTCCGTGTCATTCTATATTCTTATTAATAAAGTTTTGAATGTTTTTTAATATTTTAAATCAGTCTTCATCCTTTCTAAGCTGTTGGCATCACTGCAAGGTTGATGATCCTAGTAAGACTTCTGAATTTAACTATAATGCTGGCAGGAATTAATTCAGAATTTGGATCTATTGAGTGTTTAATCAATGTTCATTTGCATCATTAAAGTTTATTTATATTATATCAGACAATTTCAGTTGTTGAATATCCTAAAGTTCCTAACTTTTCAGGTATTTCATACTTTTGTTGGAATGAATGAATTGATTCATATTACTTTTGCTTCAAATTTCCAATAATGCTTTCTTTTCCTTCTCCATATTTTAGGTGAGTAAGTATACAGGTCGGCCCATGTAGCCGACCATGCTTTCTTTGCATATGCTTTCTTTTCCTTCTTCCATGTAGCCGACCCCACCTAGTGGGATAAGGCTTTGTTGTTGTTGTAAGTATACAGGTCGAGTTCACTTGTATGTTTGCATTCCTGGAAAAGATTTGAGGCCCAGACCATTATTTGAAAACTTCTGTCCAGAGGAACTAGAGCCAATTATAGTTTCTCCTGGCATATGCAAAGAAAGAGGTCTGGAATTTCTAAGGAAAAATCCTGCATATTCTTTTATCTTCAAGAAATTCATTGAAGAATGGAATGCTTTAAGACCTATCGAGCAGAATAAACTTATTGGAAAGCCTTTACAACTTCCTCTTACTGCTGAATTCTGCTATTTAAAAGAAGGTGTCAACCATGGTTGCAGTGTATGTATCATAAAGTTTGTACTCTTCCATTGACATTCTGATCTTGTTGTAAATATGTGCTTTTGATCACTTAAACCATGCCCTATTGTTAAAGGAATAAAGATTATTTTATTCAACAACCACCACTTGTGTTTTGTAACTATGTTGTTCTCATATGGTTGCTTCAGTGTACAAGTCATATGCCTTAAAGCTGAACTGGGTGTTGATGCATTGCGCTCGATTATTTTTTTGTTTGAAGGTGATTTCAGGATGTTTAAGTTGAATTAGCAGTGTGTGTATATATATATATATATACTTGGATGACAACCACATAATCTGGTGGTCATCCTATTTCCTCTAAAAAAGAATTGGAATGAGCAGTTTCTTCTGTCAACTATGCACATATATAGTGTATATTTCAGATGTAAGCATTGCAATGTATTTCAGGGACTTTTGAGAGGTGGAAGTAACAAGCGAGTTACCCCTTTAAATGATATATGCCGCCCTCTACCAGAAAATGCTGCCTGGAAGAATATCACTCTATCTGGTGGCACTGCAAAAGAAAAAGTATACGCACAAGCTTGGACCATTGCCAACATACCTCTTTGTAAGCTCTGCCAACAACCTTGCAAGTAAGCTCAGCGATTGACATTGTGAATTTCTAGAGGTGATACAGTTTTTAAATTGCATTATACTTACTGAAAAGACTGTTGCATGTAGTGGAAAGTTTGCAAATGCACCTGAGTATTTTGAAGATCTTTTTTGTAACTTGAGTTGTTATCAGGAATACAGGATACGAACTAGTCAAAGGGCCCTTCGGGAGGTTAGTTTTATATTGGACATCCAATGAATTAGGCAATACACATGTTTCAATTTGACTTGTGCCATTTATATTAAGAGAAAATATCCTGGTCAGTGAAAAATGATGTACTGAAAAATTTGTTTTGGCACAGGAACTTTTTCAAATAGAGCATGGTGTGTGCACCGAGTGCAAATTAGACTGTCATAAACTTGTGAAGCATATAAAACCTTTATCCATCACTAGAAGGCAGGAGTATGTCAAGGAGTTTGCTCCAAAGTTGGCCCAGAAAAGGAGGATGTGAGTAATATCACTGTTATCTTGTTTTGGAAAAAAAATGATTATACATTACTTGTCTTCATAAAGTTAATGAAATCGTCTTCACCTGGATGCAAGCTTTTGAGATGGCATTTTAATGTTTATTTACTTTTTTATCCATTTCTAGGGAGATGAAACATTATATTATTGTATAAGGAGATCCCTTGTGTGGGTGGTGTGAAGTTATAGATATTTGATGCTGACCTGGATAGATTTATAGTTAATTATTTGGTGTTGGATTGCCATTTGCAAAAGCTTTTATCTTCTAGAAACCACTGGTGGTACTGAACCTTGTGATTCTTAATACTATAACTGTATCCTCTTTAAATTTATCACAAGGCCTAGCATTTTTTAGCATCTTTTGGCTAAAAAAGAAAGCATACAGAAACAATGGAGAAGAACAAAGAAACATAGGTTTTCTTTTGTCATTACCAGGAACTTCCCCGTGGTGAAAAAGGAGACACTAACGCATGGCTACAAAATACATTCATTTCATGCACCAGAAAGTAATTAGAAAAAAATGTAAAAAGGACTTGAGGAAAACTAAAATAAGTTCATGGTTTGCTGTATTCAGCACGTGCTATTTCAGTTTGTAATGTGCTTCCTCTAAAAAAAAAAGAGTAAAATGCTTGCTACATTATGAAGGATATATGCCCCTTGATGGGGTTTATCAGTGAACATCTATTCTTGTTGTTTCCCTGTTTTATGTTAATAACTAGTTGTTTTCTTTCTGTACTTACTGCTCCTATTATCCTCACAAGAACAAAAGCCTTCTTTTTGTATGCCATATAGTCTTCCTCGACGTTATTCCTCTAATCCTATGTTGCATGCTGATACCTATTTGTTTCTGTACAAAATGATTTAAGGATTTTCTTGTTGCATATTCTGTTCAGATTTGATAAGCTCGTGCAGGAACCAACTGAAGGCAATGCATGGCATGCAGACCATATAATACCAGTATATAAGGGAGGAGGTAGGAGAAATATTTGGATAAAAATGTATGTCACTTTTTCTTGATTGTACTTTGGTTCTAGTAGGCTGACTTAAGATGTAATGGTTGACAGGGGAATGTACGCTTGAAAATATGAGAACTCTGTGTGTGGCCTGTCATGCAGAGGTCACATGGGCTCAACGCGCAGAGTTGAATTCAGCACGTAAACGGGCAAAAAAACAATTGAAAATAGCAATTAAAGAGCTTCAGTATATCAAGCCTTTTGACTACATTTCTGATGTCAGTATTCGATCCTTGAGACTTAACCAGTTATTTGATCGCTTAAGTTGCTAATTGTGAATGTGAACCTTTTATTTCTGCGATGCCTTCACTTTACAATCCAGTGAAACTTTCTCTTTTTTCAACGAGCCTTCAGGTTGATCGACAAAAACAGATTGGAGACGAAGCTGTGGAAGAAGAGCTTTTAAATACCAAGGTCCCTGGCAGTTTATATTCTACAAAGGTCTCTGACATGTCTAATGGGGGGATGTCTGCAAATCAGCAAGAAAGCGAAGTAGTATAGATGCATTAGGTCCTTATTTCGCCCCACAATCATGGGGCTAAATCTGTGACATTTCGTTTTGATGGACAATATTTTACTCTTGGGGTTAAATGAATGAACACACTAACATTAAATATAACGGTATAATTTCTTCATTCTTTTTTTTCTTTCGTTACAGCATGACATCATTCTGTAATGTGTGAAGAAGGAAGCATTTGGCCTTTGTGCCCAAAATGAGTTTGTCATTTGTACAAAGCTCCAAGATCATATCGAGAATGGTAAGATTTTATCTATATATAAAAAAATAATTTATTATCTAAAATTGTATTTCAAATATTTTTAACAAATTTATAATAATTTGGATTATATATAATATTAATTTAACTATTATCCTCATATATTATTTATGTAATAATAATTTATTATGAATCGACAAAAAAAATATAATATGTTTAATATGGAGTATAATCATATAAAATAATTTTTAATATATATTGATAATATATTTATTTTGTTAAAAAATAACTTAAATTTTTTAATTATAATTACTCATCAACTTCTTTATTTTATTTCTCTAAAAATTATGTTGCACTTGGTCAAAATAAAAAAAAAATTGAAAAATTTGCGAAAAAAATAGAGCAATGTTGAGATCGATGGGATTTTACGATCGTATGATCTAGATCTAAATCCTATGAAAATGATCTCAAATGTGAGATCAAGATCGTAAACTCAAGATAAGATAGTTGAGAATAATAATTTGGATACAATGATCTTACGAGGAATTAGTATCATTTCCAATCTTTTATAACAAAAACTCTAACAAATTAGGCAATCGGTGATTTTTATTTATCGATGAAAAGACATCATCTAATCACCTTCTTTTCCTGTGAATCCATACTGCATTTGTCGATCTGGAGTTAGCTGAGGCGATGAACATAGTTTTTTGAATTTGATTTGTCGTGCACAAAATATTTAGGTTAAAGTTTCATATATCACAAAATCAAATCATTAGCTTATCTCCTCTCTCTACTTTGTGATACAAAAGTTCCTTCGCTAGACATTTGAGTCAGATCGAATCACTCTGCCACTATTTTTTAATTTTCTTCTTATCTTTTTATATTATTTAATATTTATTTTAAAATAAAAAATAAGTTATTTTCAATATTTAATTTTAAACATGATTTCTATACTTTAAATATTTAATTCTAATATTTAAAATTTTAAATTAAATAAAAAAAATATGGATCATAGGAATCGGATGGTGTCAACTCGTATTACCTTCATTTGGATTGGGATTAGATCATATTATTGGATTCGCCGGATTAGCTTCACCGACGGGCTCCTGGAATAGGCGGAATCCTTTTTACGTGGAATCAGGTTACGATGGCATTTTACTCTTTTTTTTGTTCAATTTTTTTATGTGATAGATCTCTTTTTTTAAATTAGTTTTTTTCTTTATTTTCTCTCTCATACATTTCTCTCATAAAATAATGTATTTATTATAAAATGATTAATTTAATACTATTTAATACTTATTATTTCATTAACAAAATAATATTCCATTAAAATGACTTCTTATATTTAAATAAGATATTTTTTAATAAAAAATTTAGTTTATACAATTTTATATTGATTAATACAAGTATATTTAATATTTATAATATTTATATTTTATTTAAATACACACTAAAATTCATATCATATTAATTTTTTATTTCCTCATTCACTCCGTTGGTGAAAGTAGTTCGGGTTGGGTTTTCAGTCAAAAAAAATTGATCATATTTTTTAAATTGATTTTTAAAATTAAAAAACCTTCCTAAAATGTGTAAAAAAAATAAAAACCATCATCAAATGGATTAATTTTCCGAGTGATTTTTATGTCATACTTTTATATAAATATATTTTATAAAATATATATAATAAATCAAAATTAATATAAAATATTTAATTTTATATTAAATATAAAATATAATACTAAAATTTTAAATTTATTAAATTAGAGTTTGATAATGTGATACCAAAGTATGATTTTTTTTCAAAAAAAATTATATTTATAATAAAAGAATTGATAACATATGGATTAATTATATAAATAAAAATCATAAATAAAAAATGATATTCATGGACCCTTACGATTTTTTTTCGGGTGGGAGTCTAATTTTAACGTGTGAATTTTATTTATTAAAATTTATTCTAAATCATATTCGGATCCTTACTTTTTAATTTTTTTGTTCGATTTTTTGATAGATTTTCAATTGATTGAATTTTCCTTACACTCTTAGTTTAAATACATATTAATTAATTTATCAATTCAACTATTCGATGATAAAGAAAAAACAAAAACATTTGGATTGAAGATAATGAAGCAAGCAACATGAGAAGATTTTGAATCTACATTGAAGATAAAGAAGCAAGCAGCACCAGAAGATTCAGAGTTGTCCTCCTAATTCAAGGAAACCAGGTACAGTCGTCTTTATGCCGCTCCTTTTGCATCTTCCATTCTTCCTTATCATGTTTTTTTGAGCATTCTACGCAAAAAGTTTGAAACATTTTGGTGGACTCTTCTTATAAGATGTTCTTTGGTGTGTGTAATGGTTTAAACCGTATTATGGATCTCATATATGACATCTTGAGAATGGGGCATTTTTTTCCACTTGTTGTTTGGTTGCGAGTTTATAATTAAAATAATAATTTAATCATCAAAATATTGTCAAATACGAGGTGGATTAAAATTAAGAGTAGACAAACGTTGCCAATTAATCTTGACGAGCCGATGTTTTACAAGTTTTTATATTTTTCAATTTTGATACATTAAAAATAATCCATCGTAATTCAATAGATATGGTGTGTCAGGTAACTCTTCTCCTGGATCATCAAATTGCTTGAATTATTTCCACTGGCAGAAATTTGGGACCTACAAAATTTAAAAAAAGAAAGTTATCTTTTTGACAAAATGCAAATAAATAAATATATATATATATATATATATATATATAAAGCTGATGCATTGGGAGGCTTGACATTGCATGGTTTCATTTTATCTTTTTTCTAAGTGTTTTGAATTTTTTACA
This sequence comes from Pontederia crassipes, assembly GCA_030549335.1. Lineage (NCBI taxonomy): Eukaryota > Viridiplantae > Streptophyta > Magnoliopsida > Commelinales > Pontederiaceae > Pontederia > Pontederia crassipes. The sequence goes on from CM060183.1 coordinate 23,312,346, forward strand.
TGATTAAATCATTCTATCTCTTATGTTAACTATTATGTAACCTACACTCACTCACTAATTATTACTCCACATAACTCTCATATACATTCATCACCAGTTATTATTAACCTCCTCACACTCATCAGATGTTTATCAATCTTTTTTCTATATATATATATATATATGTGTATAGCTGAGAATTGGATGACTGCTTCAAAATCCTAATCTTAAGCCATTACTATTTATCTTTTTTGCTATTTTTTATCGTTTATATGTATTGTCACTCCATTATTTACAACATTTTCTATTTTAACGTGTATTTATTCTCCCCGCTATTAATATCATTAATCACACAATTTAACCCCCAAACTTGAGAGCCTAGATATACCAAAAGACTTCAATTTTTTTAGAGATACGCACCAAACGACTTTTTTTTCCTTTTGAAAGAAAGTTTAAAAAGCGACCTCCACACCAATAGAGTCGACCTCCACATCCGTCCACCTCAACAGCCACTTCATCGACAAACGATGTCCGTTTTCCTCCACAATCATGAAGGCCATCGATGACCCCTAGGAAGTGCTGCTCAAGCAGTAGACCATGCCTGAGTGATTGTAGAAGACGATAAAGTGGCTTAAGGTTGGGGACAAGAAGAAGCTTGTCGAGGCATGGGTTGTCAATGTCATCGACGAGTTCATCGCTCAGCGGGTTGTCATTCACGAGTTCACCACTCAGCAAATAGCAGACAGGAGAGAGGAGAGCAAGAAAAGTAGAACAAATAATGATGCCGATAAGAAGGTCAGATACAACACCAACCTGCTGGCCTCCTACATCAACAGCGTCATCGGGAAAATCACCGGCAAGGACGAGCCGGACAAGTTCCTCCGTGACACAGCTCTGATGTTGATGATCACGGGGAGAGACGGGTCCTCCATCTGCCTTGGTTGTCTTGCTCCTCAGCAAGAACCCTGATGTGGAAGTCATGATTTGTTTGTTAGCCTCCCCATATTTTTGCTTTAAATTGCAGGCGAAGTAGGCGCAAAGTGTAGCTGATCGCCAACAGCCATTCTCTCTCTCTCTATTTGGGTGTCTATCTTTCTACGAGCCGTTCTATTTTTCCAACACCCTAAGGTAGATTTCCCTCCCCTTGGTTGCATGGCTTCCTGATGTTTATTTAATTTTTGTTTTATTTTCTAATTAACTATACATTGAGATTTCATTCATGCAGTTTTTTTTGAAAGGTTAATACCGCGGAGCGCGAAATGGAACCTTTGCGTTGCAACCACGGAGGCACTTTGGAGGTGGAGTGCGAGCTCGTGGAGCACTACACCTGCGTAGGGTGTTGGTAGTTCGGCTATGGCCCCTACCGCAAGTGCCGCTTGTGCGGCTCTCGCTTGCACGTCAATTGTGCGTCCCACGAATATGCCATCACCCACCCTTTCTTCCATGGTTCCGTCCTGCGGTTCCGCCCCTCCGGCGACCCAGCCGCTATGGCGACGCCTGCTGCAGAAACATCGACGACTACGTTTACCACTGCTCTGTCAAGGGGCATGACCTGCACCCGACATGTGCGTCCCTCAGGGACATCGTACAAGTGTCCGTGCCGGACATGGAGATAAGGTTGTTCCTGCGCAAGACCATGTCATCCGCGTGTTGCTATTTAATTTTGTTTTATTTTCTGTAGTTATCAATACATGAACAGATGGGATACGGATGCTGTTGTATCCCTATCTTCTTTATTTTATTTTCTATTATTCTCATTCTTTAATATCATACATATCATTTAATTCTTAACATAAACACTTGATATTATTATTATTATTATTATTACATATAAACTCTTTATGTTATATTATATTTTTTACAATATAAAATATTAATATATAATTGCATCCTTAGTTAATCTATATTAGTTTTCACAAATTATTTGTTAACTCTTCAATTCTACTATTTTTTTGTTCAGAATAAAAAATATATTTGATAAAATGGAAATATATAAACTAATATATTTTTCATTAATTTTATATTTTTAAAATGTTTTAAAAAAATTAATAAAAAAATTATAATTGCGCTAAGCGCGAGGGAGTTGTATCGATCCTATCCAGCGCGTGCTAGCCACTGTGATATTCCACTTTCCTTTTTTTTTTTTTTTGACGTAAGAAACTAAAGAAAAATCCGATGCCCTAAGCCCCTAATTAGCTTCGCCGGTCGTTCTTGCCCAGCTGCCGCCGTTCGCTGCTGTCGTCGCTCGCCGTGAGTTGCTACCTACCGTCGCGCCGGTACTCCCTTCCTCCTCCCTCGCTATGCAAGGGTCGCTCGCACGCGCTTGGTCTTTCCCTCCCTCCCTCTATTCGCGAGCAGAGCCCTGCGCTGTGCTCGAGACTCCAGGTATGCAACAAGAAATCGGCAATGGGACTAAGGAAAATGCCAAGTTTCCGAACTTAAAGATAAATTTCAATCTTTCGAAAGCAAAGTTGCACTTCTTGGAGGAACGAGACGAAACTCTGTTATCAAAAAGAATATTGACCCTTAGTAGGTTGAACAAGGTTCGAAGTGCCTTAGAGATGTTTAGGTCAATGGATGCATCAGGGCTTTGGCCTAATGCTCATGCTTGTAATTCTCTTCTGTCATGTCTTCTTCGTAATGGACTTGTCGATGATGCATTAAAAGTTTTTTACATGATGAATAAAAAGGAAATCACAACAAGCCACACGTATAGTTTGGTTCTCAAAGCCATTGCAAGTAATCAAGGCTACGATTCTGCTGTACAAGTCTTTTATGCATTGTACAAGGACAACGTATCAAAGAAAATGTTTGATGTTGTTGTTTATAATACTATGATTGCCATATCTGGTAAAGCTAGAAACTGGGTTGAGACAGAAAAAATGTGGAAGATAATGAGGCAGAATGGTTTTATAGGTACGGTGGTTTCTTATGACTTACTGATCAGTATATATGTACAGTGTGGACAAACAGAACTAGCACTAGAAGCATACTCTGAAATGGTTCAAAATGGGCTTGAGCCTAGTGAAGATGTTCTGAAAGCAATTCTTGCCACTTGCACCAAAGAAGGGAATTGGAACTTGGGTATCAGCATTTTTCAAAAGATGCTGGACCAAGGATTCAAACCAAATCTCATTGCATTTAACTCAATGATTAACTGCCTTGGAAAGGCGGGGAAATCTGATCTTGCATTTAAGATGTACAGCGTACTGAAAGCAGTTGGACATAATCCAGATGGATACACTTGGAATGGTTTATTGTGTTCTTTATACAGATCAAAAAGATTTGCCGATGCCATACATTTGTTCGAAAGTGTACAAGTAGAAAGGGGTTCGGAGTTAAATGTTCATGTTTATAACACAGCTCTCTTGTCTTGCCAGAGACTTGGTTTATGGGAGCGTTCATTACAAATTATATGGCAAATGGAAAGAAGTGGAATTCAGGTGTCAACTCTTTCTTATAATCATGCTATCTCTGCCTGTGAGATTGCGAGGAAACCAAAAGTTGCTTTGGAAATTTATCGGCACATGATTCACAAAAAGTGTGTGCCTGACACCTTTACTTACCTGTCATTGATAAGATCATGCATTTGGGGATCACTTTGGGATGAGATAGAAGAAATCTTGGAGGTTAGTTATAACACATCAGTCTTTATTCTTCTTCAACATGAAACAAAGGATAGGATGTTACTACAGTATGGTCTCAATACTATATACCACAGAATCTATAACTTTCCCCAACTTTTCAGCTCACGTTTTGAGGCATCATACAAAATGGTTGATTGTCTTCTATTTGAAATAGATATTTTAAGGACTTAAGCAGTATTCCCCTTGAATCCATGATGATGAGTAATATATTTAAGAATTTCTCGAAATATGCAATACTGATTAACATAATTTATTATCTCATTATCCTTACAAAACAATTTATTCTTTTATCATTAAATTAGTGTGACACCATTGAGGCAAATACTCTCTTTTGTGAGAGCAATCTGAACTGAGGTTGAAAAATCTGTAACTGAGTTTATTGTTTTTTTAGAGGAAGGATGACTGTGAAAGAACTATGATTATTGTTGATTCTACAAACTTTTATCTTTTATTGATCTCAGTTTCATGTGTTTATTTTTTGTGCTACCTCCAAGCATTTTTTCTTGGGTTACTTTTGAAACATTTCTCATGTTTTTCCAAATATTCGACAACAAATAAATGTTCATGTGCATGCATCTGATTGCTAGTAGTTCTCTCCTCCTGACATAATAGTTTTTTTTAACTGATATTACAAAGTACAATGTCTCTGATTTTGCATGTAGTGTGTTCCACCAAATTCGTCCTTCTATAATGCACTTATTCATGGACTCTGCCTGCGAGGCAAGATCACTTCAGCAAAAAAGCTGTACACAAAAATGTGCAGCATTGGACTTAAACCAGATGGGAAAACACGGGCATTGATGCTACAGTATTTGCCAAAGAACGGGTAAATGTAATGGCAGTTGTCTACGAACTCATTACCGATCAGCAGATAACAGTATAGACTGTTTAGTGACATGATGAAATGCATCTGAAACAGGTGAAGTGCCTAGCCACTTGAAATTCCATGTCATGTATATTTCATGTTCTTTCATGGTTTGATTGCATTTTACCTTTATATGTAGCCACGAGTCATCAATTTATCAAACACCTTGGCAGAAACAGGTGAAATAGTAGATTATTGCATTCAATATAATGACACCTGATTACTGGAAGGTCTGATCTGACATGTTGGGAAATGGATCCATCCCTTAAACAGGTTGCAAGTTCTGGTGCGCATGTACTGCATCACAGTGTTTTGATTCCTTGGCTTCAGGTACTGTTGCATGTACAAAATGAACAGTCGCAGGTAATTTATACTTTTGCGCGACACCAGGACTAACAAGAGCTGTCATACATCCAACACACTTTAAGTGAGCCCTTGAGATGCAAAACTTGGCTCTGGTTTATATCATGGATCTTCTACTTAAGTTGAGTAATTTGCTGCGAATTTGTTGATCATACAGCTCTGCAGACCTTATTCTGCATCATATTTATTATGTAATTTCTGTAAACATTCTCACGGTAGCGTGCATGCCCAATAAAAGGTGCAGGAGTTTGAACCTTTGTTTATACTTTTATTACGCAGTTAACTTTTCTTTTTTCTTCTTTTTTTTCTTTTGGAAATTGTAATAGGCAGACCCCGAAATTCATTAGGCTAAGATGTAACGGACTTTGTTGAAACTTGTACCCGAATTTCCTCTAAAGCGTGAATTTGGATGCGCCGTTTTTTTTTCTTTTTTTTTAATTTTTAAAGATCTCGTGGAAACGCCAACTCGGGGAATTTGAACAAATTCCTTTAGGAGCCTGAGCCAAACAAACAATTATTGATGAAGCAACATATATACAATTGAAGACCTGGTAACTTTCTCATTCTAGGAGAAAAATGTTCTAATACTGTAAAAGAAAGCGTGTTATTATAAAAAAACGAAAGTTTGAGTAAAATAGCGCTATCAAAGAGGTGCGCAAATTTGCAAAATGGTTATAATGCTTCATAGTTATACATTTGCATCTACTCTATACTTATAAAATCGATCGAATGTAATATATAATAATGTTCAGTAAAAATAATTGAGATTAATGAGTAACCCTACTCTACATTATATACCTTAATGTGGATCATTTATTTCTCATAATTTAATCATTATAATTTATGATTAAATTAATGATATACTTCTTAGATGATGTAATATATATGTATTGGACTAATTCGTTACTAAATAATATGTTAAATAAATTATAATAATGAAATTACTCACATTTGTTAAAATGGCTTGATTGCAATCATCGAATAATCATGTTGATCTTCATCAAATTTACTCAACTCATAAAATAAATTAATATATAATTATTTTATTAATAAAACAAGTAAAATTAGTATTCATCTGTTCTAAGTCAAATGTTCTACATAAACATTTTTCTCAAAAAAATTTATGTGAACATGTTTTATGTCTTGATACATGCACTTCCTAAAATGCAAGGTTTATGCACACAATGGACGGTGATAATGTGGCACTTTAAGTAGCAAAAAATGCTTGAAAGAGGTTGCTCCTTTGTGAGCAACATTCCATGACCAAGAAAGGTAGTTTAAAGATTTATAACATTTAGTGTGGACTGAATCATTTTGTACACTTACCAATCATTTACAATGTATATATACATATATACATATATATAAATGATTCTGATTCAAAAGGGATCCTTATCAAGTGCATATAAGTAGCAGCCGCTATTGCTTTGATAAATAAAAGGAAAGGAATCCTCCGCAGCACCCCTTCTCATTTTTGCAGTTTCACTTTGACGGAACAAAGTGTTTACCGTTGAAGCTCCAGATCTTTGAGTTGTCTTGATTTCGGTTTCAATATGGTTATGGTGCAGCTGGATCTCCAAGTAAAAAACTAATGAAGAAAAGCCAAATGACATTTGGCTTAACAGTTAACGTTTGGTGAATGAAAGTTTAAACATTCACAGGGTGAGAATCTAAGTAACCGAGTCAGCATGATTTCTGAGAAGATTACATCCACTAGGTGGGGTCGGCTACATGGATCATACGACGTCAATTAATCTATATTTATGAAATTCGACAGAATTTTACGCTGACTGTCGGGGCCTAACACAATCCTCCTTTATCCGGGTTTGGGACCGACTATAAAACATAGGCGGAGTTTTATCTCTTCAACAATGACACAAAAGATGGAACAATCGTACAAATTCCAAAACGTCGCAAAAGATGGAAAATGCGCATAGAAAGAGGCGAAAAAAAGAAAAACATAATGGTAAACAGGAAGTTCTCCAATATAAGAAATACAAAGTTATCATATCTGTACTGAAAGTTCATGTTCGTGCAAAAGTACATTAATAAATCATGGACACAAATACGGATGGCAGGCCTGTCTACCACACTTTGGCTAGAACTTCATCCGCACCATGAAAAAAAAAACATTCCAACTGGATATTCAACTTGACCAGCTGACTGGCATTAACCATGTATCAAAGAAATCAAAGAGAGCAAAGAAAGCTGCAATATGACAGTATGGATACATCTGAAGAAAAATCTGACAATATGGATGTGGCACATTAATCATACAAGCTAAATGGGGATTAAAGAACAGATTTTTCGAGGGGCATCAAGTGACAGATTAAAAAAAGAAATATTGAGTTTCAAACCAAAAATTCCAACAAGTTAGAAAGATTGTTGCAATAATCAATAGCCAACCATAATGCTCTTCAACATCTAATAATTTAGAATGTGCCAGTCAATTTTCTATGCATGCACAGATACAAGAATATTTACAATATTTGAACTACAGTGTAAAAATAATCATCAACCTGAGTCTTGTTAATTTTTCAGGAGACCAGGGATATCCTATGAAGAAACAACAATTGGACTATAAATGGACTAACTACCCTTGAGAGGGAATGAATGAGCCCAAACCTTGCTTTACAAGAAGAATAATGTATACCAACTAAAAGTAAATTGGACAAATTCAGAACTCCTTCCAATTCATCTAACAGTTTATGATCTCAACAAATGTCAAAGTGCAAAATGGAAGAGATCTAAGAACACAAATCCCTCATTCACCAACAATAAAGGACTTAAAGATCCCAAGCTGACCTTAGTCCCGAAAGGTCCGGAGGGAGCGTCCATATCGAATTGCTTTTTCCCCTCAATATGGAATATATATTATAGACATTATGTTCAGATTGTACAGCATGGATGAGCATGCTACATCCTTTGGAGGCATATGTAGCAAAGTAAGATTGCTGCGGTTAAATGCTGCTCTCACATGGTCGTACAACACAACTGTATCATCACCATTAGCAGTTAGTAATGAGTCATTCTCTAATATGGAAGTGAATTTACCTCAAGTGTCACGTTTCAAGTTTAGATAGCTACTTCAGGAGAGTGGCATCCGCTGGTTAATGGTAATTACCGTTTCGCTGGATTCATCTGCAAGAACTAGATGATGTTAAATTATATCCCTCTCCAGGCAGTTGGCACCTGAAGATTTTGCTCTGATGCAGAAGCCTTGAAGCACAGAAATCCATGATAATTTCTTGTGAAGGAAAACACCCAGTTAGTGTCGGCTTCCCTTGGATCCCATTGGAGTGATGTCACCAAGAGTATGCTTCCCTTTTTCATAGATGATTTTATATGGAGTTTTGATTCTCCGCCCAAACTAAGTTTTGATTCTCCGCCCAAACTACACCTGCTCGCTCGATATTTCAGCTGAAAAGAAGACTTCAGCTTTATCCAAGAAGGACCTTGGGAATCTCTGATGCAACATGAAAGTAGATGAAGCTTCTGAAGCTGGGAGATTGTCTCTCAAAACCCACTGTTCACAAGTCTTGGTTTCTTTGCAATCCCTTTGAATCTTTGTCTTGTTACGCACATTGCTAAATGGAATACTTTTTCCTACTAAAACTCGTGCAATTCTACGATTTGACCTGACGTGCATATCACTATGAGGCTTCTTAGAATCTTTAGTTATCTGCGAACCCTCAGAAGGATCGCTCGGTATGAGGCTATCTGGTACCAACAAATCCACATGGGCAGATGGCAATCCCTGTTTGCAAGACTTGAGTAAAGAAATCAGCATGTCAGTGCTTAGTTCTTGTTGAACAACCGCTCTGTTCAGTTCACAGCCATAACAAGAAGCAACAAGAGTGCCAGCCAGAATAGGCATCAGCTCGGGGCCACTAAAGAAAACAAATGGTAGATCGCAGACCTGTTTTGATTTGCCAAGAAAAAATTAGATTTGCTTAAAAAGTTATATGATGCTCATGATTAATACTGAACATCACCTTATGCAAAATGGTTGGGCTTTTTCCCCAGCGAAGGACTGCTTGATTCTCAGGATGAAACAAAGCAAAGTAACCAAGAAGCAAAAGAGATTCCAGCAGAAGCAGCCCAACCTACAAGGAATTTCTGATTGCATTAAAGATTCTAGATACAAAGGTAAACATAGACAAAACAACTCAATCATGGATCAAGAACTTTTTTTTCTTTTGAGGGGGAGAGCAACTGTGATATTGGTGTATAAGAACTCAGTAGCAAAGTACAGATAGCAAGAAGGATATATTTCTTGTAGGGGCAAATCTTTCAATTTGAACAAATAGTGCATGGCTTATAAAGTGCACATTATATGGCATCCTATGTAGCAAAGTACAGATAGCAAGAAGGATATATTTCTTGTAGGGCAAAGCTTTCAAATTGAACAAATAGTGCATGGCTTATAAAATGCACATCGTATGACATCTAAATGACATATGAATGTGCATACCAGGTGTAACCATTAGAGCAGCAATGAACACAATTGATTTTTCGGGAGTGAATGCATATGAATAATGATGAATCATATTAATTGAGTGGAAATACAAAGAAAGCTTTGTCAACTGTATCAACAATTCTTTCAATAATTATAATTATCTGCGTATATTTACTCTAAAAAAGAACTATTTGTGTATATTTTAGATATATTCTTGAAAAAATCAACAAAGATGAGAGGCCAAGTAAAAGCCAATGATATAGGCAAACAGAATATGGTCCTCGAACCTAGTCAACCTAAAGAGTTAGACAAAATCCAAGATAGCTTCATCATAAGTCTACTGGTAACTCCTAGAGAACAACAACAACAAAGCCTTGTTTTTATTTGATAGGAAGAGCCGACATCGAAGGATCGAAAAGCAACGTCGCTATGAACGCTTGGCTGCCACAAGCCAGTTATCCCTGTGGTAACTCCTAGAGAACCAATAACAGTATTAATCCTTTCATCAATTTAAAGGAATTCTCGATAAAACATGTTTACAATAAATTTCACATTCTTCGTTGGTACCTGAGCCATACGGCTCCAGCATAACCAAGTATTTTTTGCGGAAAGAGTTGTCATGCCAAGAATGTACACCACATTTTTTTTCTTCTTCGGGAGTGGAGTTTTGGGTAGTTTCTATGCATCTCCCCTATATAAAAGAATGTACACCACATCTCTTTTCTTCTTCAGTAGTGGAGTTTTGGGTAGTTTTCGTACATCTCCCCTTTTTTGCCACTATCTTCTTGAGAGCTCACACTTGTACATGATTAATATAAATATATATAATGGGCGTACTACACCCTCAAACACGTAGCATCATCCGACACATCACTCTTAACTGTTCGATTGGGCATCGACACTCCACGACGAGAAGCGCCCAACAACGAGGAGAGGTTGCGCGTCGAACCCGAGGCTTTCTCCTCCCAAAGCTATCCTCTAAGGCCATCTCCGATCAGCTTCCAGTCTCCACCGGACCTCCTCCTTACCTCCACAAGTTTCTCCACCTCCCCATTGATGTCCCGGCATCAGATGGATTGGTCATGCCCCTCTTGAATGTTTCGTGCTTCCAATCTCCACAATCCCCAGTGGCGACCATAAAAATCCAATCTTTCTGTGAAGCATTGCCTGGGGCGTTGCGTTCTTCACTGTCGCTGCTTTTCTGTTCCTCGCGGGGCTCAAGTGTAGACCGGTGTTGGCTCTGGATGATGCACAAAGGAGCAATCATTCTTCACGATGTGAGGAGGGGGTTGACACTGAAGAAGAGGACAACGCGGTGGAGATGTATGAAAAAAATGTTGCAGAGGAACTCGTCAGATGTGGAAGCGCTGAAGGTGGTCTTATAAGGAAAGATGAGGCAAGGGAGGAAGGAGGCAGTACGTGGAGAGACTGATTAAGTTAGAGCCAGATGAGGTCGACATGTAGACCTCGTCACGTTGTTGGGCGCTTCTCGTCGTGGAGCATCGATGAGCGATCAGATGGTCAGGAACGATGCCGTCGGACGATGCTGCGCATTGAGGGCATAGTACGTCCATTATATCCTACACATATATATATATATATATATATATATATATATATATATATTGAGAAAGGAAAGGATGAACACTAGAATTTACGGTTGTCATCCATGTATATATATCGATCAAAGAGATCAACATGTACAAGTAAGGTACTCTCAAGAATAGAGTGGCAAAATATATGGGAAAAGGCTACCCAAAACCCCACTCTCGAAGAAGAAACGAGGTGTGGTGTACAATGTTATCCACCCGACATCCCCCACCCCCCCAAAAAATAAAAAAAACTGTCAGGTTGTGTTGGAGCCAAATGGCCCAGGCACCAGTCAAAAACACTGCCAAAGAGAGTATCAACGCTGCCTCATTCTCCCATGAATCCGAAGAAGCTGCCAAAATGTGTTCACCGATGACGAGAAACCATCCAAAAAACTCGTCCGTGACCACACCTGTCGAGATATAGAGCATCCAAAAAATAGGTGGGCAACATCCTCCTCCGCCTCTCCGTCTCCTAAAAAACTTCACATACAATCATCCAATTTTGGAAGTAATCATAAAATGGCCATTGAACTTTAATTTGTAACTGCAAGGTCATCTAACTTTTGAAATATTTCAATTGTGATCATCATAACCGGTGATTAAAAATTTTACGGTTAAAACTCTGACGTAGCACATACATTAGAATTTTCTCTCTCCTCCACATTACATTTAAAGTAATAAGAAAACATCCTCCATGTCATATAAAATTAATAAAATTTAAAAAATAGAAAAACATTGATGTTGGGAGGGGGCTACTGCCTCTTCCCTCTTTCTTTTCCAAAGCTGGAGAAGAGTAGGGGACCTCGGTTGGGCACTGCCCCTTCCTTTCTCTCTCCTCTGTCATTGAGGAGAGAGAAAGGAGAAGGGGAGCATACTCCTCTCCTCTCTTTCTCTGCACAAGAGAGAAATATCTCACACACCTGAGAGAGAATCTCTCTGACAAGTTTGAGAGAAAGAAAGGAGAGGAGGCCTTTCTCTCTCCTTTGTACACACAGAAGAGAGAAAGGAGAGGGGGGCAACCTCCTTCTCCTCTCTCTTTGTGTGAATGCGAGAGGAGGGGGCAACATCTCTTTTCCAGCACCAACCCATTATAGAGGAGAGAATGGAGAGGGGCAACTCTCTCTCTCTTTACGTGAGTGCAAAAGAAAGGGGCTTTGCTCCTCAAAAAAAAAAAAAGAAAGGGGCTTCTGCCCCTTCCCCTTCTCTTCTCCCGCGTCAGTGCCAAAGAAGCCAATGCCGAAGAAGAAAAGGAGAGAGGGCAAAGGCACCTTTCCAAAATCGATGTATTTTTTTATTAGTTTTATATGACATGTAGGATGTTTTTTATTTTTAATTTTTTAAATTTTAAATGTGATGTGGAGGAGAGAGAAAATGTTGATGCGGGTGCCACGGAAACATTTTAACAAGTAAACTTTCAATCATCGGTTACGATGACCACAACTAACATTTGGAAAGTTGGATGATCATGCAGTTATAAACTGAAGTTCGATGATCATTTTATGAAGACTCCCAAGATTGGGTGGCAGTACTTGAAATTGTTTCTACTCAATTTCGTCCAAACTATCTCTAGTTACACTAAATTCACTCAAGATAAGGTGGTCTAATTCATAAAAAGTTTTTCATTGCATTCAGAATCTCCACAAAAGAAATCAACAGATGGCATGACTCTTTGAAATGCATATTTTCAAATCGTTTTGACTTTTGGTTAACAACAACATACCATGGATCCTAATAAAATACAGATTTATGTGTATCAATTATAGGAATGACAGTACAAAACCAATCCATTGGATGTTAGGTTGGTTCGACCTGCACCTGCTCCATTATTCAACCTGTACACTCACATAAACATTATATGCATAGAGACTACCCACACCGTGATGTAATTTATTCCTTCCCACTAAAACATTTCAGAATCACATACTGTATCCATGAAAATTGTGAACCCTAAGCCTCCCTCACATTTCACCCAATTTTTCCTTTTGTATCACCCTTTTTTCATATTTACTCTGATTACACCATTTTCCTCATTCTACCCCTACAAGCGCTCGCACTATCTTCTCCATTAACACTCATCCTTCCTTCCTCCCCATCAACAAACACTGTTGCAATGCTGATGGCCTCTTTTTTTGCAACTCTGTCGATCACTACTGTTGAAAAGCCCATATCCATTGTCCATAAACCATGATGCCTTCGAATAAAGGGGAGCAACATAAGTTTGAGAATCCCAGGAATAAGCATAACACTTTTTTCCCTAGCTTATGGTCCATCATGGATGAGGATCTGGACTAAGCAGATTTCATTGTTTGGGGGGTGTTTTTTGAGAAGAGAAAGGACGACTAGCAAGGAGGTAGCCGTCCAAGGGTTATATTAATGAAACGTACGATTACAAACAAAACATAAAAGCAAAGAAATGTTTCCACCAATACATAGCTCTCCTACATTACATGTACTTCCTCCAATCCCCATATATTGCCCTTGCGTGCTGTCCCACATTCTCCTCATAAGCCCGGGTACCCTGAAAAATAGTTGCCCTTGTTTGGGGGGTGTTGGGGGGGTGGGGGGTGGGGTGGGGTGGGTTGAAGGTGAACACAAACAAGCCTTGGAGGGTTGATCACTCACTCTATTTGTTACCTCTATCCTATTGATAGTATCACCAACTTTTTCATTAAATCTAAACATGCATTATGCATAAACAAAAATATAGCACATATGCAAGTCAAACTAAAACATGCAATTACCTGATCATTAGCTGTTTTCCACTTGTTTGAACAGTGGGTCAAAAGAAAACTCATCAAGTGGAAGAATTCCACTTTTAGATCTGGCCTATCCTGTAAAACAGCAGGAAATGTCCAGCATTCAAAATGTTATATGCCCAAGAAAAATACAGTAAATTCAACAAAGCATCCATCCGAGAGAAACTAGAGCAGATGAAGAAACCAAAGGATAGAGATTTACCAGCATGCTCTGCAGAATAGTTATGTCTAAATTTGCCAAATTGTTCAAAACCTTCAATACACCGGTAGCCACTTCTTCAAAATTTGATGGAAGAATATATGATGCCTGAAATTAACAAAAAATATACATAAACAGAAAAAGGAAGATGGCTATGGCCCTCTATTAATATGAGTAACAAAGTTCTTTATTCACATACAGAATAATATGACAAAACGAGAAGTTCAAAATGTGCCTCTAAAAAAAAGTTCAAAATGTGTTACTTCTAAGTAGTTTTCCATAGCTGTGATAACATTCTCCTAAGTGATAGTTTGGTAGTAATAGAATTTGTATACTAATACTCCGCTAAAGGCGGATTCTTCATTTCGAGAGTAGGTTATATATTATCATCTTGAAAAGAAAGAAAAGAGACCATTAGTCATACTCCAATACAGAAAAAAAAGGATCTAACCAAAATAGATGAGCTTGAAAAACACCTATCTACATTTGTGACCATTTTGTGGCTGGAAAGCAATGAAATCCCACATGTTTGATGGGCACATAGACGAAGCAAAATTGTCATCCTTGATGTCAAAAACCCAAGCATAAAGTGAAATGTCAACAACAGAGCAAAATATGGGACCTCCAGGAATAATTAAACTTCAACATATTACTGGAACATCTAGCAACAGGCAGGCTCTAACTGCAACAATTGCGAAAACAAAATGGTAAAGCATTGTAGAGACCATTTACAGACAGCAAATGGTGTTGTGGAATTAGCTTACCTGTTCAGATGACAGTTTGTTGTTTGCCTGCAGCAGTACAGCTGTCAAAAGTGACAAAAGACTAATGAGGCCTGTCTCAGAAATAGAAGATACAAGGCAAACAATATGCTGTTTCAAGATGCCACTCTTTCTTCTTCCATTGTCATTGTATACTATATGCTCATCATGTTGCTTCCTTTCTGTGGGGACATTCTTTGAATTCTTTTCATCCTTTTGAGTGGTGACAGATTTGGCCTGCCCTTCAACCACATCGTTTTGTTCCTCCAAGGAAGATTTTACCTGCCTTTCTGTCACGGACTCAATTTCTACTGAACCAATTGAAAGATCAGATATTTCTTTTACATTTACCACTTGTAATCCTTTTCCCTCTGGTATATCAAATAGTGGTTCTTCATATGAAAGTAACTTCTCTTTCCCAGATGGTTGAGCAGATTCATCAGAATGTGATTCTATAAACTCGTTGGAAGTCAAAGTTGCTTTTCTGTCTCCAAAATGGTTAATTACAAGAGAGATGTCTTCTTTATCTTGACAATCATATAATTTTGGTCTTCCAACTTTGTTAATCATTTCTGTTTTAGCTACACAAGATTCCCAATCAATTGAAGAGATTGTTCCAGATCTTGATGTCAATACTGACAAAAGAGTTAAACTTGAGAGAATAGATGATGGAAAAGGAGATCCTTCAACCAAAGGCCTATCATAGAGAGCAAATAGGTCACGGAGACGATGAATGATTTGATAGGTAATTATCAGCTCCATCAGATCACCCTGCATTTGAATTTGACGATCATCAAAATGCACATGTCCTATAATTATGCTTACAATCCACAAGAAACCATCCAAGACTTCAGCAGCCAATTCCAAATTTTCACATGACGTTTTGCTGGACAAAAGGTTTGTACTACCAGTATTGGAAGATGCTGCAACCTTTATATAATTTTCAAGTGAGGTGGATAGCATGGGGATGATAGGAGGCAAAAGATTCTGAACAAGAAAGTAGCTTCTGTTTGCTGGCAGTGACAACACAACGCGCAATAGCCGCAACAGGTATAATGTCACCTGACAAGCTTCAGGCTTTGTGGTGTGGGATGCTGGTAATGCAGAAGCAATAAAATCAAGCAAACCAGCTTGGCGAGCTGCGTGCAATTCTAGATCTTTTCCATCCAAAAACTGTTTTGTACAAAGGAAGTTGCAAGTTCACATGAGACAAACTAAATAACATACTATTAATAGATCTAAGATATCAAAAAAGTATCAGAAATGTCATTCAATATGATCACGAACATACCTTTATGATATCACCAACGATTAATCCTATGCTAGTAGCTCGCTCCCTGCTTGCCTGGCGAAGTCTTTGGAGCTCTTGAATCCATCTTCCAAGTTTCACCCTTGCAGCACCAACTGAAGATTTTGGCCCAAGCCCTGAATTTTCAGCAATAACTGAAGGTTCAATGAATTCATGCTTAAGTGCCATAAGCCTTTGGCGTATCCTTTTAATTCTTCGTTTTATTGACTGCTGATTAGTGCCATCAATAAGTTTTACATCAGAATCTGAATTGCATGCTGCAGTGTTATTTTCAGAACTGCTGACTTGCATAGATCTACCAATTTGCGCCTCTTTAGTGATACGTCGTTGCAACGGTGACGATTGATCTCTAAAGTCCATTGAAGCTTTTTCACGAATTTGCTCTAGGTAATACTTACGGCGTTGCTCACTTTCACGAAGTCTCTCAGCTAACCTCTGAGCTAACATTTCAGCCTCTTCTTGTTGAGCTTTTGCTCTGATTTCCTTCCTCCTAAGCTGCTCAACAGCCCTAGCTTCTCGTGCTGCACTTGATGCTTTGCGTTCCTCCTCTCTTCTAACTTGAGCTTCCTCCTTCTTACGTTGTGTCTCAGCAAGCCGATGCAGCTTTTCAGCTTCAAGGAGCTTCTTACGTTCTAATACAGCTTCTTCTCTTGCTATGTCCCCCTTCTGCTTTATTTTGATCACCTGTAGTTTTTCAGCTCTTCTCACTTCTGAGTCATGAAGCTTTTGACGCAGCATAAGCTTTTTATTCTCTTCATTCAGTGAAGTAATAAATCGGACCTCGTTAACCTTGCTGCTTTCATCACCGGCTCTTCGTACAACCCCTGCCAAATATGCTTCATGGAGGGATTCACTGCGTTGATGCCGTGCAAACATAATTTCTCGTAGTTTTGTGCTACGGACAGCTTGCCATTCTGAGACACGATTTAGTTTTTCGGATGTTCTCTGTAACCTTTGCAATCTTTCATTTTCTAGTTGGTTTCTAATCCTCATAGCTCTTGCATGTTTTTCTTCTGCTTCTCTTTTCAAGTCCGCAGCATTCTTTTTCTTCTTTTCTGGAGTCATTAGCTTGTCATGTAAAACTCGAGCTCGATCTATACCTTTTCTGTTCATCCCTGGCGAATAAGAAACTCTAGAGGAACTTCGCAATGGAGATTTGAGGATGTCTTCCCAGTTTCTTTTTTCTTTCCAAGCATCCATAGATTTCCATAACATCATATTTTGCTTATCTTTGTTCTTTTCAATATAAGAATTCTGCTTCTTATCTGGATCAATTGATTTTGATTTTTTTTCAATTCTTTCAATTTTATTTTCAGATGATTCCTTGTCCTTCCTAATCATTTGCTTATGAGTTTCACAAATTGGTCCCAGTGGTTCTCTTTTGCACTTTCCAGCAGCAGAGGAAGGTAAGTTTTGTGAAGGGGTGCACCCTTGCACGAGATATGATCTGCCTGACCTTGGGACTGCTGTGCTCTGTTTTACCATGATACTATTCCCTGAAATACTGGCTTGCCTTTTTGTACTGTTTGATGGTACTTCATTTGTTTCTGATGAGCCTCCAGAAGCCTGCAGGTTTGAGCTGGTAACCCCCATCTTTCTATCATACTTAGTCATATCTTTGCCAGCCCTTTCCATCTGAATCTTCTTAAAAGCCTCTAATGAAGAAGACAGTATTTCTGCCCTCTGTGTTGAAGTTGTCATTCTCCGAACCTACAAATTTTCAGAAACTTGAAAAGTTATATCTTGTGATTCAGCACGAAAATATAAGCTTTTATTAAGTTTAGTTGCTATTTCAGGGTTTAGTTAGGATACTCTGCTCTCTAGAAGTTAAATTCTCTAGTCCACAAGTTCTATGAAGGATGCCCAACATGGCATCTGGGACCTCTTCGATTGGATCATGCATGAAATTACTAGACCAAACTTATATTAATTCATGAGTCACATTCCAGAAAAAGAATGTCTATATGCCAAGAAAGATCCCAGATAATTGTAATATCACATACACAGACATAAAGAGATAGAACTAATTACCAAAACAAATTTACACATGTACCCACATTTAGATTAAGATTCAATGGTGGATCGTAATATAAAAAGTCAAGAAAATCGAACATGGTCTATTGTCATGATGACATCAAAAAACAATTTACATCATTAATTTATGTGCTCCTTTTGTCTTTACACCTTCATATGCCTCTACCGGAAAGATGCTTATGATATAAAGCAGATTAACCACTGTATCATAATTTATCATTTTGTCTTTCCAAAAGAAAACCATCCTTAAGCTGAATGCCACTTTTACATTAGAGACTAACGCTTGAATAATGACAAAAGATAAAAAGAATTATGCGTATATTTTATTAATCTGCAAATATTATGCAAGCAAGATTCACCAATTTGACACAGTTCACAAGAAACAAGAGAACCTGCATAAAATGGATCAAACCAATAATGAATTTGCTCTCTATGCACACAAATTTTGCAAATTATATATCTGTTTGATTGAGTTGTAGCACAAATTCTTGTTATATTATTCATCTCCCTGAAATACATGCCAAACATATCTTGATTATTCAATAAAGGAAGTTAAGCACACTATTTGCATGCATTTTCGGGAAGAACTCATAGTGAGAACATTATTTATGAGGACATATAGATGGATTACCTCCCATGATAATGCATGTGGTCGACGGTGGTCAGACTTCACAGATATTGGCATCCCCTCTCTAATTTGACAAGGGGATCTTTTGGTGTTCTCAAAGTGCCCAACTCTGCATTTCAAATCTTTAAAATCTGATATAGCTTCTTCAAGAACAAGTGTAGCCTCATCCATCTGCTCCACATCACATTCCAATTCACAAAGAAGATAGAGTTCATCAACTGCCCTATTGAGGCTCTCAAAAAGAAAACACCAAAGCCTTTGTCTGAATCTTTCTTTGCTCTCTCTTTGTTCATTGTCTCCCAGGTCAGTTCCAACAGTTGGAACATCTTGAGGAAACTTCTGACTTTCCATGGCAACTATAACTGGCGTGCGAGCCGAAGTTTCAGGACCAGCATATACAGTTTGATGTATAGTGTCCTCCCCTAGATCAAATGTTTTTGTATCTGTATCATTGACTGATAAATTAGATGAGCTAATAATCCCATTTTCTTCAGGATGAAAATCAATAACCACTTTCTTTTGTACAATTCCAAGTACAGGTGACATAGGAGTAGGCCAATTTTCACCATCTGAATTATCACATCTTTGAAGACCTCCAACTTCACTTATCGCGCATCCATTATTATTTGCCTTCAAGTTACCATAGTCAACAGTCCCATTGGTACTCAACGCCTTGACATCTTCAGAGGACAGTTCTTTGACTTCTTCACAGTGCATATCAACAGATTCTACATGCATATCTGAAGATAAAGCTGTACCAGGAAACTCTTTCACACTTTCCAGTGTCACCAGAACTCTTTCATCTAAATCTTGATTGTTAGGCTGCGACAGTGACACGGGCAGGTTATCAGCATTTCCATGTTCCTCAAAATTATCAGATGAAGCTACACCACAACCTGGATTCTCAGTTTTGGAGAAACACAATGGAGTCTGTGAATGTCCATTCCACATAAACACACTATCATCAAGATTTCCCCACTTAATTTTTGGAATACTGTCCCACCTGGCCACTTCCTCAATTACTTTAGCCTCAGCATTTGGATCTGCTGGCTTGGATATTTGAGGTTCCACCCCCTGCTCATCATTTGTTTTCACTGGGACTGAGCCAGCACTTGTGACATCAATCTTTGCGCTGGAAGCATTACTGAGTTCAACTTTAGTTGATGTAAATATTTCCCTATAATTGGCATTGCCAATCTCAGAATTGGTAGAAGCCTGATAACATGGAGAGAATGCCTTATCTTTGTTAAAGGATCTAACTGCGGATCTCTGGACAAGAAGTTTAGGACTCGTTTTGTGTTTCTGCAAGAACACATCATGAAACCAAGTTGCATTATATGACAAATATCTCACACCAAATGAAGCTAAAAGCATTAAAACCCAAAGTATATTTTCTTTTAGAAGAAAATATGTGTAAACCCCTACACGCATGAACACTAAAATTGTCATTAATTGTATACCAAAAGTGATGAATAGCGATGGACAGTAAAGTTCATTTCTTTACAATTTTTTTTTTTTGAGAGCGGGAAGGATGGTTGCCAAAAGATGCAACCACCCAGATTTATTGCTGCAAAAATCAGTTACATTGGATTAGATTACAAAGAACAGGTTACACTACCAACTATGCCTCAAATGTTTAGCAGATGCCACCACATTATCAATATAGATACATTCGCCTCTAAATACAACTACATTCCATTGAAACCATATGGACCACAAGAATGCAATTGAGATTGCTCATTGCTGCTTCGATGTATAGATTATGACATCTATATGTTATCCAAAAATCATGTGTGCTGAAGTGTTCAACCATTGACAACCTGCCTTCCTCCATACAGCCCTTGCTAGCAGTAATTTTCGGTGTTTGGTTTACACAGGAGTGGTTACACGTTCATATTCCTCTTCTTTTGAAAATTTTATGATGTATATGTTTTTTATTCCTCGGAAAAGATACTGCCTCAATTTCCAAGCTTAACAGGCAATGAACTATATGACATTTGTAATCAAAACGTGTGATAAAGGAACAAGCAAGAATGATAGGCCCTATAGATTAATAAAGCTCATGCATATTACATGTTATGCAGAAGTGCAGCATTTGATACACAGCAAAGGCAATGTATCTCTACCAAAGAAGCAAAATAAGTAATATATGACCTTGTACTAGAAAACTCAACAAAGTCGGATCTGAACCCAGTTGTCAATACGATTTTCGCAATCAAGAAATTTTAGGTTATACAGTAAAGCATGTAAGAAAAATAACCTTTTTCACTTCGAACCAGCCCGAGTTCTGATCATCAGTTGTTTCTCCATCATTTTCCATCATGAGACAGTCGACGGCGTCTATTCCCTCTCCAAATTCAGCGAAACACCTACAAATGAATAGGTAAAAGTCTCACCTTTTTGCTGCTGCACCGACAAAAAATCCATCTCAAATGCTAAAATCCAACGTTTAAAAGACGTGTGAAACAGTCGCGTCAGAGTCACCGACAAAATCAAGAGAACCATTCAGCACAAACGACGCACTAAACCCCTAGGACTCACGAGCGGAACAGAAAGCAAAGGAACCATTCACCTCAAGAATCAAAAGCTCCACGAAGTTTCTTAAAACGGAAATTTGGGGAAAGAATCCTGGAAGCTCGATTCCGATGCGACTACCTCCACTAAAATCCATCGGCGCACGCTGCGATCGACAGAAATCCGAGCAGCGGGAGCTCCTCCTCCGACGAACGATACAACAAGAAAGCGAAGATTGCTCTTTTCACGTGGCTAACCGGAGGATTCCGATAGCAACAACGCATCGAATTCGGCATTCGAATGGCGTTCGATTGTGAATTTGGTTTAACCCCCCAACGCTAGTGGGCATTGCGATTACAGCTTGCTTGCTATGTTTATACCTTTTTTTTTTGCGGCGAAGGGAGGAGGACAAAAGCAATCTATCGGCGCTCACCGGATGTGGAAGGGGACACTTGCCTTTTATTTCCTTTAAACAAACAACTGTTATTATTACTATTTACTATTATTATTATTATTATCTTTTGAAATCTTTGGGACAAAGAAATAACTCATTAAGAAATAAATTAGTGTTAACATTGCGCTCATGTTCATTATTGGAAATTCTTACTGACAACAAATAGATCATTAAGGTTTTTTAAAATAAAATTATTTGCCCGACTTTGAGGGCACGATGAGGATTCAAGCCGTATAAATTAACTATCCATCACAATTTCAATGCTTTCGCATCCAAAAATATGCTTAAATAATTTTAGTTGTTTAATTTAAATATTTTTTAACGTCTTATTAAGTGAAGATATGCAATTGGTCTTTCATTAAAATAGTGCGACATCTTGCTCGGCACAGCATAATGTGAAACTTGCCGCTTTGCCGGATGTACTCGATCTTCGATTACAACAGGAGGCCCAGTCTCACATTATTTATCAAAAGAGAAAAGTAGAAAACGATATCCCACCATAAAACCTGATGATTTTACATGTTGGGTGAACGGTAGCTCACGTTAACGTTCTACGTCGTCCACGATTGAAAGCTCAGAGTTCATAATGGCACAACCAGCATTGAAATTTCTCCTTTGTGCTACTTTGTAGACATTTCGATGCAATGGGATATAAAAGTATACAAAAATAGTCCTCTAGAACTGCCGCCACTTGTACTGCACAATGAAACATAACATCATGAGCAAGAACAGAAGAAATCGACCTGACACCTTCCAGGTAATTTGTTGGGCACCATTTCGGTGTCAATAATCAACAGGGGTTTATAGGCCGACAGTGGGCTGAAAACAACAGATTCGATGCAAATAGTAACAAGGATGGAAGACGAGACGAGTGCGCCTCGAGAACAATATTGTATCTCATCATTCTTGATAACCAGGAACTGCGCGTGAACTCGCCATCACAGTAGTCATGATTCATGAATCTCAACAACTAAAGTTCACAGGTTTCTGAACATTTTGGACGCCCCAAGCCAAAGAGGTACGGGGGTCCTCGACGTGGTTGAATGATTCCTAGCATTATAGAATTCCTTATGACAACTGATAGCCGGCTGTTTACTGAAATGCTGAAACATGAACTGTTCCAACTTGGACTACTCTCTGCCGTTCCAGATATGCTTTCGCTATATGCTACACATAATGCAAAAGGAAAAAGAATTGATGCCAGGGAATTGATGTGCTTATCTTATAGTAACTATTGGAAGACTGCTATAAACAAAGAACGGAGGATTTAAGATAGTGTAGAGGGTCAAAAAGAAGCTATTTGCATCACAGACTAGGCGAGTATGCCCGGCGATCTTCAGACGATGGTTTGTCTAAAGAGCCTGGATGCACTTTCTTGAATACAAGCCTCTGCTGAGGAAGCTGGCCATTAGAGAACACTGTAACGTCGGTATCCACTGAAATGGCATCTTCATCCTTGAAGTCTCCCCTGAGGATACCCTTGGCAAGCTCATTCTCCACGTTCTGTTGAATAACACGCTTCACAGGTCGAGCACCATAATTAGGATCATACCCAAGGTTCCCAAGAAAGTCTATTGCTGCCTCAGTCACCTGAAGCTTGATCTTGCGGTCTGCAAGTCGCTTTTCTACTCTTGCCAACTGTTCACAAAGATAGCGATATGTTAATAAAAAAAATAGCATTATTCATTTCTGGATATCTATGATTATGAGAAAAGTTAAATGAAGAGAATGGAAAATGACCTCAGTTTATGACGGTCATTATGACATAATAATCCAAGCTTTTAAATCACCAAGTGCAAATTGAAAGAAAATTTTGAATTGAGCACACCAGGCTTTTGAGCCCATTATAAACCAAGGGAATTCAGGAATATAACTTCCATACCTGTAGCTTAACAATGCTGTTAATCTGTTCACGGTCTAGAGGCTGGAAAACTATGTATTCATCAACTCGATTCATAAACTCAGGGCGGAAAATGGACCTGGCAGCATCCATCACTCTCCTCTTGATAGCCTCATATGTCGAATCTTTAGTTCCATCATCCTCGCTCATATTTAGTATATACTGAGAACCAACATTTGATGTCATTATGATGACAGTATTTGTAAAGCTCACTGTGCGACCCTGTGAATCGGTGACTCTGCCATCATCCAATATCTGAAGAAAGACATTGAAGACATCAGCATGTGCCTTTTCAATCTCATCAAATAATATGACAGCATAAGGTCTCCTGCGAACTATCTCCGTTAGCTGTCCGCCCTCTTCATATCCTACGTAACCTGGTGGTGCGCCAATCAATCTGGAGACAGCATGCTTTTCCATGTATTCACTCATGTCTATTCTTACAAGAGCTTCTTCTGTGTTGAATAGATATGAGGCAAGTGCTTTGGCAAGCTCAGTCTTCCCAACTCCTGTGGGTCCCATGAACATGAAACTAGCAATGGGGCGGTTTGGATCTGAGAGACCAGCCCTAGAACGTTGAATGGCCTCTGCAACAGCTCTGACAGCAGGATCTTGACCCACAACACGCTTGTGTAGTTCTCCTTCCAAATACAACAACTTTTCCCTTTCAGACTGTTGCAACTTTGAGACAGGAATACCTGTCCACTTACTGACTATTTCTGCAATATCATTTTCAGTGACCTCCTCACGGAGCATTGATTTTCCAGAGTTCTGGTATTCAGTCAGCTCTTTTTCTGCGTCTTGAAGTTGACGTTGTAGTGAATTAAGGCTTCCATATTTCAATTCAGCGGCTCGATTAAGATCATATTCACGCTCAGCTTGTTGAATTTCAATGTTCACCCGGTCAATCTGTTGAAAGCACGCATAACAAAGTACTAATATAACATCAAGAACTGAACTAAAATGCTATCAATCATACAAATTAATCTGCAATCAAAATATTCAGCTAGAGAAGCATTAGGATGTTTGGTAAACAAGTATCGGATTTCATCCCACTTGATAGAGAGATTTATCTTAAAGTGATATTTTTGACTTTCTGAAGGTAAATTTATCAATTTATCTCTGAATATCTGAGACAGAATCACTTCACAATGAGGGTTAATCACCTTCATCAGTTTGAAAATATGTGACCTATCATTTTTAAAAGTACATGTCCTATGATTTTTGCAGTTCATTTTTTTATCAACTTTAATTTCTTTCATAGTTCAAATAGATTTAGAATGTCACATTCCCACCAAACTAATGCAGATTTTTACTAATTCTACAACCGGATAACTAATTTATGCCCCTTTAAAACCAAGTTGAGCAAGGACTGCAGTTGAGGCAACTTCTTATCTCCGCCTAGATTATGTTTAACCCTTTTTTTTAGGTCAGATTTAACCAATTATGAAATCAATGCAGTGATTAACACAAAGTAATTATGCATCAATTTCAAGCTAATTTCCCTAAATTCACAGCTTTTGTTATTGAAGTAAAAACTATTTCATTCTCTCAGTTAATATGCAGCATGACGGCAATGCTTAAGACAACTACCATCTTAAGAAGAAGAAATATACCCAAGTCATAGTGGCATTGTAGAACGAAGCTAAATATGGACAACCATAAACCCACAAACGGTCAGAGCGCATGTATATGCTGCAAATCATACAGAGCATCACGAAGTGCTATGGAAAACATACCTCTTCTTTTACAGACTGAATACGTGTCATCACAGACTTTTCATGTTCCCACTGTTCGGTAAGTTCAGCCTGCCTCTCTTTTAATAGTGATAATTCTGCTTCAAGTCTACTCAATCTATCTTTTGAAGCTTTATCTGTGTCATTAGTCAAAGAGAGGCGTTCCATCTCTAACTTCAGGACAGCTCGATTAATTTCATCCAGGGCAGTTGGCTTGGAAGTAATCTCCATTTTAAGCTTTGCAGCTGCCTCATCCACCAAATCAATAGCTGGAAGCCAAACAAACTTGTTAAACCTTGAAAACAGTTTCAATGAACATAATAAATGAATCGCATCATTTATCATAAGGCATAATCTAAACTTCTTTAAATAAGAGTTAACTATAAAAGTAGTTATTCTACCTTTATCAGGCAAAAAGCGTCCACTAATATAGCGATCTGAAAGAAGTGCAGATGCTACAAGTGCACTATCAGAGATGCGCACACCATGGTGAAGCTCATATCTCT
The DNA here is from genome assembly GCA_030549335.1 of Pontederia crassipes. Classification (NCBI taxonomy): domain Eukaryota; kingdom Viridiplantae; phylum Streptophyta; class Magnoliopsida; order Commelinales; family Pontederiaceae; genus Pontederia; species Pontederia crassipes. Next base: position 23,338,048 of record CM060183.1, read on the forward strand.
CGCGTAGTCCACGTAGTATGGAAATTGTATCTTCAACAGTGGGTTGATCAACATAAACCTGCTGGAAGCGACGTTCCAAGGCAGGGTCTTTCTCTATGTACTTTCTGTATTCATCAAGTGTGGTTGCTCCAATACAACGCAACTCACCACGACCAAGCATAGGTTTTAACAAATTTCCAGCATCCATTGCCCCATTTGTGGCACCTGACAGCAAGGAAAAAGGGGTCGACAAGGGTTACATGTGGAAAACACAATTTTTTGAAAAAAATATGAATAGATTTCTATTAGACCACAGTAAAAAGGTGTTAATATCATTTTTTTGTACAATTTTGACAGCCAATGTGGCAAAATCTAATTGGTGAGAATGGCAGTCCAGGGATTACACTAGTGCAGTTTGTCATTGTTTCAGTTGTATAAGCTATATCAATGTCAACTGCAAGTTACCGTCCTTGCTATAAACCAACATCCATTTTGCCACATGTGGAAAACACAACTTTTTGAAAAAAAAAATGAATAGATTTTGATTAGACCACAGTGAAAAGGTGTTATCATTTTTTGTACAATTTTGATAGCCAATGTGGCAAAATCTAATTGGTAAGAATGGCAGGCCAGGGATTAAACTAGTGCAGTTTGCCATTGGTTCAGTTGTATATGCTATATTAATGTCAACTGCAGGTTACCGTCCTTGCTATCAACCAACATCCATTTTTGCTTGTAATTTTAACATTTAAAACAAAAGTGATGCTGCAAAAACACTCAAACTGATGGAACAAAAGATAACGGATCCCGAATGCTACTCAAAGGTAATACCTGCTCCAACAACAGTGTGGATCTCATCAATGAAAAGAATAATCTGACCATCAGAATCAGTCACCTCTTTCAAAACAGCTTTTAGTCTATCTTCAAATTCACCCCTAAACTTCGCTCCAGCAATTAGCGCTCCCATGTCAAGTGAAATCAACTGCAAAAGCATATGAAAAATCAAATATGCAATTGAAAAAAGTTAAAATAAAGGTTTGGACGTTTATGGTTTGGTTCGTATGCGCATACAGCAAGCAACAAAAAGTTTTCTGTCCACAATCAGCTGCTGGCAAGTACTCTTTCTGAAAGCTGTCACCACAACTAGAGTCCCTTTGGTGCGCAAATAAAAGTTTTCCTTTTCATATAGACAGATGACTAAAAAACAGCAAGTAATCCTTTACACCCTCAAAGAAAAGAAAGTTGTGTCATGCATGCATATGTAAATGAATTATTTTATGAATGCAATTTAGAAAAATACTTAAACAGGCTAGGTTTTCCCTGTTACATGGAAAATGGAACTAAATAATAGAATTAAGAGATTTTGATAAGTAAAGATTCTCACCTTACGGTTCATCAAAGCTTGGGGAACATCCCCTTGTACTATTCTTTGTGCAAGCCTGTCAAAATGATGAAGCATGTTAGCTATTACCTTAATATGAGTGTAAATATGGTTCTCTACAGATTTTGATGGAAACAGAAGAGTATATTCTCACCCTTCTGATATCGCTGTTTTTCCAACCCCAGGTTCACCAATTAAGACAGGATTGTTTTTTGTCCTTCTTGACAAAATTTGTATGCATCGACGTATTTCATCGTCCCTACCTATGACTGGATCAAGTTTCCCTTCACGTGCCATCGCTGTTAAGTCTTTTCCATATTTCTCCAGTGCTTCATACTTACCCTCCGGATCTGTTACAATGTGTTCAAACAGTGCTTCATATTTCTCCAGTGCATATGACGGTTCTATCCATGAGTAAGACCATGAATACATCTGTCTATGTCAAATATTACTCCCCCTCAAAAAAGATATTACAAATCTTTCAAATCAGAGGAGTTTTTTCGTCTTTTGAGAAAACAAACAGAAGAGTTGCACGCAAAAATATAAAATGAAAATTAGGCCAGCTTTTGTTTATATGATTTATAAAAGAATTTTCCATAAGTGATCCAAAAAATCCTTCCATTTATAATCCGTATATACTTTATCTGAAAATGTTTCTCTCATAATCTTGGTAAAAATGGTTGATAAGTTTAGATTAGGGGATCTTCTTCATGGCTAAATGGAAAATCGTCACTACTGAAGTACCAGTTACAGAAAAAAAAAAACAAGATAAAAGGATATGCAATGAAGAGTTTTTTGAGGGCATAAGCAAGGAGGATATTTCTTGTCTTGTTTAAAAAGAGATCATTGTAGCTCATCTACAGATGCCAAAGACACAGGTATCATCCTCTAGCCTGGCTCTCGGCAATTTGGATGCAGCGAAACAATACGCTTTTCAGGGGAAATGGGTCCATGCTAAGAACATCTCACATCACGCCAGAGTCATGTTCAAGGAGTGGAAAGGCACATGTAACCGAATATTTTCTGGGTGCAGTGAATTTGTCTGCACTCTTTGCTTATCACATGATCATGTAAGATAACATCTTTTTGCTAAGTAACACCTGGATGACTACCACCTTGCTAGTCATCATTTGTTCCCTCGATAAAGAAAAGAGAGATCATTGTAGCTTTGCTCATTAAAGCACTAAAGAATTTAGATAAGATACCATAATACCAAACGAAATATATGGTTGGAAGAATGGTAGTCGCTAAAACGAATTGAATCAGGAAAAGCAATCTAAATACCTTGGTCGATAACATTCTGCTTTCCTCTTATAGCTTGAATAGCTGGTGTCAAAGTCTTAAATGAAACCTGAAAATCTTTAAAGAGTTGTTTCCCAAATCTCCGATCTTCTGCAAAACCAAGTACTAGATGCTCCACTGATACAAATGAATCACCATACTCCTTCTTGTACTCCCTGGCTCTCTGAATTAAAGCTTCCAGATCTCTTCCCAAAATAGACCCAGCAGAATCACCCAGGACCTAACAAAATCAGACAAAAACAATTGTGTGATAAAAATGGAGGTATAAAGACAATGAGAAAGGAAGATGTTTTCACCTAAGAAAGGTTAACTTTGACGTAAAAAAGGATAACTATTAATTCAATGCTTAACAAGAAAAGCGTTTTGAAGATTGACATAATGGATGCAATGCATATCTGAATATGAAATGATTCAAGAGTAATTTCACAAAGCCTATGAAAATATTGTTCAGTCAGCATAGAGAATTTGTAACCATAATTATGCTTTTGAAATATTTCATGCATCACGTATTGCATTTCACAGCAAAACAGGACTGAGTTATTTAATCACCATAATTTGAATATATTATGTAACTATATTGAAATGGAACAGAGCACAAGTAAGGCGTACCAACTCTGTTTTACCTTTGGTTGCCTCTGAATGAATTTTTCAGTAGCATCAAGAAGTTTGGAATTGTCAACACCAGCCTTGGAAAATATGCGACGAGCAAGCCCATTTTTCTGCTCCAGTAGCGCCTTCATCAAATGTTCAGTCTCCACAATCTGATGTTTGCTTTCTTTTGCGATTTCAGGAGATTGAACAATTGATTGCCAAGCCATCTCGGTGAACTCTTGCTGAGTAATCTGCAAAAGAAAGAAATGTGATATAAGCATAATTTGGCCTGAGGAACCAGCAAATCGATCATACATTTGACATCCTTTCAAGCGAAAAAGTCCTCTGCGTGTTACATGTCTAAAACACGTCAAAGAAGCCCACATTTTTCTTGTTTTGCCATTAAGTCATCACTCTATACAACTTCTTGTGAATAAAAGTAGGAAAAAACTGGCAACATTTCAGTTTCTGAGAGCACGTTAACCAGTAAGCTTCCCGATGCCAAAAGACCATCAACAAGTATCAGAAGATAGAAAAAAGTTAGCATGACAGGTTCAACGTAATCCACGAGTCCCTCCGTCCACAACGAATTCGAAGTGAAAGCCATAAACCCGTCCAAGCCGGCCATCAAATTGTCCTTCGGAATTTCAGAGTTACAAATCGACGAAGAAGACAGCCAGGAATTACCCTCCCGTCCTTGGGCGCTTCGCATCGAACGACGACCGACCTCGAGGCGCCGCTCCCTGCCCTCCGACTCCCCATCGACGGGAAGAAGTCGCCCCGCCCCATGGCTTTGGACCACCTAAGAGCCCTAACGGCGCCGCCCGATTGGCGTGTCCTCGACGAAGAGGCGGGCAAGGCCACCGAGACGAAGAAGGAGCCGCCGCCTCCGGCGGCGGCGCTCTTCACCGGCGGAGCGTGGACGCGGAGACAGGTGATGGAGAGCGCGGACGCCATGGGGCGGCGCAGTGCGGCGTTGGCAAGTTCGATCTCCGGCGAGCGGACGATGGGCTTGTCTTGGAGAGATGTTGGATAAAGAAGGTGAGAGTTGCAGCGGGAAGTAGCACTTCCGAGTTCCGATGCGATGCGTATAGATACGTGTTATCGTGCCTTCTTCTCGGAGCTTCTCGAGGACGTGAGCGATGGGGGCTACTGGGAGGAAGTGGAGAGGAGGATGGAGCCTGTGGTTTATAGTAAGACGACGCCGGGGCCGTCGGATCGCTGACGAGCGGATGAAAATTGAAAGAACGTGATGTCTGCAGGGAGGGACGGACACGTTCTGGACCAGGTTGCGCCACTGCGAAGTGAGGCTGATTGGGTCCTTGATTCTTGATCAAATTATATGTTTACTTTTAATTCTTTTTGTATGAAATATAATTAATTAAATAGTAAAAAACAGCATCGTAAATCAAAATATTTAATATATATATATATATGAATTTAATGCACCTAAAAAATTATGGAGGACTGTTAAAAGCATCACAATCATTGTTTTTTATTTATCAATGATTCTTACTTGGATTGAGAATAACTGGTGGAGTAAATTCTTGTTCCGCGTTCTTTTTGCCAAACAGCAATTTTTTTTACCGTGGTGGGCATGTATCAATCATTATAATATGAAAAAAATGGGAGCAATGTGTTCTTGCTCAAGAAAGAATTTACTTTTAGCACCAGGGATGGCAATATTCTTTGCCCTCGTAAGAATTCCCCAATCAGATCCCAAATTCGAAGATTTTTTTTCCGCGAGATCGGAGATAAGGCAAATTACTTCAGAAGATCAAGACGAGGTGGATTACCCCCACCCCGAATGGGTCCACGAATCTTTGCACTTTACATCTCAATTGTCCATTCCACGATATATATATATATATATATATATATATAACTTATTTCTCTCTCTTTCTTCCTCCTTAGGATGCCTCTCCTCCAATCCTCTCTAACTATAATGGTCGTTGGTGCCCCCATCAAGTTTGAATTGCCGATGTCGGTGACCACAGTGCGAAGATCAATGATGTTCGTCTCATCGGAGGGTAGGGTCATCCATCTCAATGGCGACGGTGCTCGTCCTTCTTAACGGTGACTTAAAGGCAACCCACGAGAGGGTCTTGGCACGAACAAGCTCCCGATCAACGGCATCGACGCCTACGTCACGGAGAATAGATCGATGATGTTTGTCTTGATGGAGGACGGCGGTCGGCCTTCTCAGTGGTAGAGGGTGGTGCTCATCCTTCTCAGTGGCGACTCGAAGGCAGCCCACAAGAGGATCGAACATCAGCACCCATGACGACTTTCTCCATGAACTCGACTCCTACTGAGGGTCGAGTGTCGATGTGTGCATGGCATCAGTGCCCATGGCACGAACAAACTCTCGATCGATAGTGTCAAAGCCCACAACATGAAGATCAGCGATGCTCATCTTGCTGGAGGATGATTGTCGTCCTTCTCAGCGGTCCAATGGAGGGTGGTGTTCATCCTTCTCGCGCGGTGACTCGAAGGCAGCCCATGAGAAGGTCGAGTGTCGGCGCCCACGGCGCGGACAAGCTCTCAATCAACAACATCGGTGTCACGGCACATACAAGATCTCGATCGTCGGTGTTGGAACGACGTGGAGATCAACGACGTTCGTCCTTCTGAGTGCCGGCAGTCGTCCTTCTCAGTGGTCCATCGGAGATCGGCGAGAGCTCACGCGATGACCTCGTCCCCACCCTTAGCTCTCCGCCTTCTCCACAACCTCGACCATCTCATCCGTGCATCCTCGCTGGAGGAGTACTGGAGGAGGAGGAGAGGCTGGCACGGACTGTGGTCAGGGAATCGAGGTCCCCGTGGGGGGTTCGTGACCCTTGGGGATTGGGGCGGGGATTAAATTCCCCTACACTGGAGATTTGGAGAATATGGTCCGGTGCCATCCTAATTAGCACTGCAAGAATATCTATTGGATTGTTTTTTTTTGTTAATCTAGGAGTAGAAAAACCAAAGCCAAACGAAGCCTCTGATGTCATAATAATCAAGATTTAATTTCTCGTGATATGTATCATTAATGAACAAATCAGTGAGTAAGAAGTCTCAGAATTCCTCATAAAGAAAATGGTGCTTTGAAGGTATATTTATATATAATTATCAAAAAAAGTTATAATTATGGGGATAAGGGTGCAACGCAATGGTACATGTCATCTTTGAGAGGTTGAAAGGTTACAAGGGAAACATATGTGTCCTTTATTTTTAGTTTTTAATATTCTTGCATTAAGTATATGACCTCCCTATGTAATGGAAAAAAAGTTATAATTATATACCATATGGTAAGTAAAATTATATGATTTTGTGATTAATGTGAGCTAATATTTAATACTATATAATAAATATATAAAATTCAAATTATATAACTAATTGTGTAAATGCATGTCAATAAATATAAAATAAAATTTAATTAAATAAATGAATAATTAAAAAAGATTTGACAATGGGATCATTTAACTAAAATCTAATTAAATAACCATTGAAATAAAGAGCCTATTAACAAAGCTTATTAAAGTCTTGTTACCTTTTTATCCTCATGAGTAGTACTAATAAGTAGGGAGGCCCAACTTCGCTTGGCGAAAGCAATGATATTTTCATTTTTACCGTTAACATAAAAACATCCCTTTTTCATATCCTAAACTAGGTTTAAATAGAGGAGGGAAATAAAGAAAAAGAAATTAATATTAGGGCTTTCTAATTTTTCTATTTATATTTCAAATTTCGATAGCCTTAAATACATATTTCCGTGGAGAATATGCCCTCATTTCCACTATAAAGAAAAATCTTCGAATTCACCGTAGGAATTCCCAATATTAGAGTGTTTGATACAAGAACATCACAAGAAATAGGGATTTGTTCCTATGATTGCATCTAAACACGAATTAGGTTATCTCAATTAACTCTCATCATTAAACTTTGGTTCACTAGTTGGCACACTCAAGTAGAAAAAAAAGAACATTTGGGTTCTTACTAATTAGCAAGATCAGCACGAAAACAAAATTGTTTTGTACACGTTGTTCTTATTGTTAGAACTCAACATTTATTATGTTCCTTAACCAAATAGCCTATATCATCCGAAGTTTAAAATAAAAAAAAAAGAAGTTACAGCCGTTCAAAAACCCAAAACAGCCCACCAGCCCACCAAAACATAAAAGGAACAAAAGCAAGATACATATAATAATCTCCCCACCTACTCCATTCAGCCAACCCCAAAAATCCTCTCACAGTATCTACAGTAAATCAGTAACCCTCATCCATTCTTTCCACTCACTGTCAGCAGCACCTCAACAGCTCCATTTTCGGGTCTATTGCAGCTGTATAAGGAGGAGAGAGAGGAAACCAAATCAAGAAAAACAAGTTACTGTAAGGAGAGAGAAGAAAGGATAGGGAGAGAGAAGAAAGGGAGGAGTTTTTATCTAAAATTTTATTAAGATATGTTTGAGAGGATCTAAAATCTTAATTAATCTTTAATATTGTATGTATGATTGGATTAAATATTTTGAATGCCAAATTAGATCTTTTTATATGATAAAATTAGAATTTGTGCATGATTATTCTATATTGTTTCATGATTTTGTTAGGGTTTCTATTTTATTGATAATCCTAATTAGAACCATGATACTTCATGCCATCCGTGCTTAGTTTCCATTAAAATCACCATTTTATTGAGCAAAAATATGATTATTAGAATGATAGTTCTTTCTCATCCCTCCATTAAATTTCATGGTTTATTGTGCTGAAAATGTTTATGATATGAATCTTGTGATGACTAGTACAAGTGTATATATCATTTGTTAGATGAATGCTATGAGTGTAAATGGGAGAAAAATCGAGTAAAAATAAAGGAGGCTCGGATGCTTCCCTGAGTGGGGCCTTGACACTTAGAGCACTGTCTTGACCTTTATTGTGGGGTCACGCTTGTCACCTTAGGCGTGAAACAACCTCGTGGCTAGAGAGAAAGATAACTACTGAAATGATCGTGACCCTATTCGTTATGCTTTGAACAATCTAAGGCTGGTCAATACGGCTCACTAGAGTGGTCGTTACAATGGAGTGGAACGATCGTGACTCCAATGGCGAGTTGAAGGTTTGAAAAACTCTGCATTGGAACGATCGTTCAATGTGAGGGAATGATCGTGACTAGTCCAAGCTCAAAATGGTCTATCGGAACGGTCGTGACCGGATTACTCCACGGGCATTGTCAGTCGTCATCACGGTTGTGACTCTTCCTGGCACAACCGTGGCCGGTGTACAAAATACCTATGTTGTGATGATGGTTTACACTTAGAAACTTTTATGCTGAACAATTTTAGATATGATTAAAATATGTTACATGTATTGAATGCTTGTATGTATCAATGAATGTAATTAAAAGGCGAATTTGATGAAAATGTATTATTGTAATCGTCGAGAGAAACTAAGTCTTCACTTGCTACCTTAAGTGTCGAGTTCTCGAGAAAATGGATCCACCTTCTAATGGTGGCATTTTCAATTGAAACAAAGAGATCCCAGCTTAGCTAGTCAAGTCCATTGAATCAACAAGATCTTCTCAATCACTAAGATAAAAATCTATCTAATTAAATATAGAAGATGAAAGTAACATAAGGCGACTAAAATGAATGACTTAGAACATAAAGATGAAAATGATAATAATGTATGCACCTAAATGGATGCTAATGTATGTTCCTTTATCATATGATGTTATAAATGAATATGTTAAAGTTAAACAAGATAAGTTCATGATATGTTTTAGCATGATGTTGATTATCTTATCTTATGATGATTGCTCATTTGTCATATAGAGTGTACATTTAGCTCATATCATGCATGTTTCTTATGTTTTATTATGTTGCAATGCATATGTCATGATATGTAGGAATCAAATTATATGTTCATAGCACGCATGAACATCAACATACTGTAACGATCTCATATACCTGTAACATCCTTGCACTTGCATAGGAAATTATCCGTTTTGGGTCTGGGTCCGTACGATTTTACTAAAACGCATCATACTAGATCAATATCATGTTCACATATATATCTAGCATCTTTCCCGTGACTTATGCATGTGGGACTAATCCAATACATGCCTCATACACCATTCCCCCCTTAGGGAACTCAAAGTCCTCGTTGAGTGTTTGCACCCCACCATGCATAGAGGCACTCGCGAAGTGACTCTGATACCATATGTAACACCCTTATACTTGCATAAGATATTATTCGCTTTAGACTTCGGCCCACACAGTTTTACCAAAACGCATCCCTACCAAGCCAATGTCATGTTCTCACATATACATGGCATCATGACTTATACATGTAGGACTAATCAAATGCATGTCTCATGCAACATTCCTAATTTAGGAAACTCAACGTCCTCATTAAGTGATCGCACCCCACCATACACAGAGGCTCATGCGGAGTGACTTTGATATCATATGCAACATCCTTGTACTTGCGTAGGATATTGGTCTAGTAAAATGCATTTTGATAAAATCGTACAGGTCGAGGCCCAAAACGAATAATATCCTACGCAAGCACAAGGATGTTGCATATGGTATCAAAGCCACTCTGCGTGAGCATCTACGCATGATGGAGTGCGATCACTCAACAAGGATGTTGAGTCCCCTAAGGTGAGAAGGGTGTATGAGGCGTGCTTTGGATTACTCCCACGTGCATAAGTCACGAAAGATGCTGGGTATATATGGGAACATGGCATCGACCAGGTAAGATGCATTTTAATAAAATCGTGCGGGTTGAGGCCCAAAGCGAACAATATCCTACGCATGTGCAAGGGTATTACATATGGTATTAGATTACTCCGCGCGAGCCTCTGTGCATGGTGGGATAAGATCACTCAACGAGTACGTTGCGTCCCATAAGAAGGGAAGGATGTATAAGGTATGCTTTGGATTAGTCTCACGTGCACAAGTCACGGGAGAGATGTTGTGTATATATGGGAATATGATCTTGGCCTGGTAGGTGATAGTGATATTTGAGTTTTCTAGTGATAACTTGTTGAAATTAAAGAAAAGGTCAATTTTTTTTTTTTAATTTTTGGTCTCCCAACTCACTAGCTGCAAGTGCACAGGTAAGTTGTAGTAGACTCAAGTTATCGTATCCACAAAGATTTGAAGTCCTAAACTACCTAAAAATAGTTTAGATTAATCCTAAGTAAGGTGGCAAAAATAGATTTTTAATTGGAAGTGAAAATAGTTTTTTAACAAGTGCAGAATGATAACAGATTTTGGGATTTTGAAAATGTTTGCAAAACTGAATTATAAATGTTAAATTGAAGTCTAAAAAGGTTTAACTATCAATGAGTAAGGTTCTTCTAGGATTTGGGGTCATCTAAATTAATTAAGGATGAAATGGATCAAGTTTTCATTAAATGTCCAACTTTTGATTCAACTTGAAAATGACTGTTCCCACAGCTCAATTGGCCTCTAACTAAGCAACATATTGCCATATAGTTGTTAGCTAAATTGAATTAATAGATGGTCCTCACTGAAAATCAAGTTATCATTCAGCTCAATTGGAACTTCATTGCTGATTTTTACAATTCAAAGAGATTTTGGAATGATAACTTGTAATTGCAATCATAAAAAGATGGAATCATTTCAATCAATCAAACCAGGATGAAATCTACTCAAATGTGGTGCTTGTGCTCCTTGATTCATCTCTGAATTCCAGGGGAATTTAAATTCAACCTCTCGGTTGCAAAATAAATGAAATTCACACAAACACAACTCAATTGGAAGTGCAAAGCATATGACCACAGGAATTCACAATTGTCATTGCTCCTTGGCTTATCTCTAGATCCCAAGGATGACCTAATGACTACTTCTCAGCAGTGAATTAAGTTGAGGCTTGACAATGGAAATCAGAATTTAAATAGAAACCAGAAAATAAGAAGTGGAATTCTGCAATTCAGAAATTCAGAATTATAATTCAATGGAAATCTGATTTACCAACTTATTCTTGACCCATTTCTGGACTGCAAGACATCCCTAAAGTTCACTTATCAGTGATTGGAAGAAATCAGGGGGCTCAATTAGTAAAACAGATTTCAATAAGAAATCAGAAAGATGACATTCAGGATTTCAATTCAGAAATCAAAAAATAGAATTCTGCAATTCAAAAATCTGAAATATTAATCCATGGAATCAGGTTTATCAATTGCTTCTTGATCCATCTCTGGACTGCAAGAGATCCCTAAAGTTCATCTCTCAATGATTGAATAAAATCAGGGGATTCAATTGATAAAACAATTCTAGCAGGAAATCAAGAAAGATCAGAATTCAGGCTTCTAATTCAAAAATTTGAGGAACAATCTGATTTGAGTCAAAATGATTGTCCAAGCATCTTGATTCATTTCTGAACAAGATGTGAGCAATAACAACATTCAAATGACTCAATTAATCAGGTTGAGAGTGACAAACATGTTCAAATAGCCATAGAAATCAGAATCATATTCAGAAATTCAGAAAATCAGAAAACTGGAAATCAGAAATAAGATTGCAATAGAATGAAATCCAGAAATTTGATAATATCTCTTAATTCATTCTTGAAAGATTATTAGATCAAACAAGACTTCTCAATCATCAATTACAAATAAATCTAATGATAGCATAGCTCAAATCAGTATAGGATATTTCTGAAATCTGAAAATCAGGATTGATTTCAGTGCATGATTATAAATCAGTCCACATCCATTCAAAATTAATCTAAACTACTACCCTATCCTAGAAGAAATGGAGTTTATCTCCTCATATTTACAGAACTTGACATCAAATGAAATGAGAAACATATACAAATCATTGTTGCTTCAAATGTCTCGGCCAACAGCTCCTTCAGCAGCCACCAATCCAGCAGCAGCTTCAACAGCCTTTGAAATCCTTGCTCAAACCCTCAATGTCCAGCCCCCTCTCTCCTACAAAAATTCCACATTTTATATGACTCATTTCTACCATTTGATCAGCATCAGAACATTCTTCCAAATCCTAATTAAGCCACCTGTCCACTATCAGAATTTCAGCTGTTGCAGACAGCTTTTGGTGCAGGAAATTAGTGGTCCCCTCACCTTTTTCCACTTTTTGGCCACCTTTCTCCCTGCTACAAATTCCCAAACAGCAAGCGTCAAAGCCCTTGAATGGTGTTTTGACAAATAAAGAATAAGATGATGATAGTTGCTAGCTCAGATATCAAATGAGATTAGAAGTTGTGCAGGAGTGATAACGTGTATCTATATTAATGATTTTAGGGGCCCGGAATGATAATTTGTCATAAATCATAGAAATTATCCAAATGCAAGTGATTCAAAGCATTAGAAGCATCAAATGGACTAGAGTGAGTGCATTCAGAAATCAAATATGAATGAGATATCTAAAAAGTGATAACTTGGGTGCCCAAAAATGATAACTCATATAACTTAAAAACGATAACTTGTGATAACTTGAGTTGTGGTTATCCAAATGTGATGAAACTTGATCAGCAATGAGTTAAAATAATAACAAGATGATTGCTGAAGGTCCTTGTGCAGAATTAATTGTTTTGCATGTCGAAATGACAGAATTGCACTTTAACGATAACTTGGCAAAGGAAAAATGATAACTTGTTCAAATGGACTTAAAACTCTGCACAAGTTGAGATGTGACTATCCAAATATGATTTATACATGATAATGATGGATTTAGGGCAAGAAAATCATTAAAAACCAGTTCACTCAAAATAATGATAACTTGACATATGGTAATGATAACTTGTATTCAAAATGGTAACTTGGCATAGAATTTAAATATTAATGGATTTTGCCATTTAAAACATCTATGCACATGAAATTAAGTATGAAATGAGGAATATCAACGAGTTATCACAATGTATGCATTCCAAGTATAATTGACCCAAATATAAGCAAAAGTGGGACTCGATATGTATGAATTGCATTTAAAATGAGTTAGAAACATATAGTGATCAAACTCCCTCAAGCTTAGCCTTTTGCTTGTCCTCAAGTAAAACATTTAGAAATTAAGGATGAATTTGAATTTACCACCCACAAATGAATAGAAAAATTAGCTGAATAAGATCTAAATGAATTTCTCACTTGGCTAACATTCCATTCCATTCTTTTCAATCCCAAATTCTAGTTGAGGAGTCACAAATGTTAGAGCATATTTAAGCCATGATAGAAGTACTAACATTGACTAATTTAGATTGCAAGGATTGTCATCTTTACTAAAAAGTTTGAAACACCAATCTCTTCATGAACAGATTTTTCTTTCTTTGCTTAAATAGGTTTGAAAACCTGACTTTTATTCATGAGATGTATATAAACAGGTTTGGCACCTGATTTTTATTCATGCTGGTCACATGATAAAAATCCTGGCTTTATTCAGGAAAGGTTCCCTTTTTGAAATTTTCACTCTTTTTATTCATGTATGCATGCAATGTAAGATGCAACTTTTCATTTTCCTTTTTCTTTCTTTTTCATTCTGTTCATGAAATGAGCAATGGTTCAAACTCAAGTATAGGTTAGATCCTTGAATGAAAATAGTAACAATTCCTATTTAACATGGCAGCAAGATCCTTGACTCCTTTCTAGACATCTTCTACTTTTCAATTAATCCATGAATGCAGCTAGTGTTAATCCACAAAAAGAAAAATTTCAGTTGAAAATTCATTCAAATGCATCTAAATTTATAATGTCAATTGAAGCAAGAAGGCTAATGGCCAAGTTGGCCACTTGGTATTGGAGTGCACCTACTGTCATAATGAAGTATTCTACCCATTTTAGAGTCAAAGTGAATTCAGAATTGAGTTGGGTCCAAAAATTGATAACCGTGTGATAACTAGTGATAACTTGTGAAAACCAATGATAACTTGCAAAATCTACTGATAACCTGGTATGATTTATGATATGAACATTAAAATTAATTGAAAATATGGTGTAAAAGTTAGAAAAGTACCAGGTTTCCTCCTCCAAGCTTATTCCCAACACTGTCCTTAGTGTTGAAAATAAAAGGCAAGGGAGAGGGATGGGTGAAATTGAAATGCATTAAATTTGGCCTTTAAATCATCTTGGCATTTCATCCAGAAGCTTTGGGTGATCCAATCTTCATTAGTTGCAATTAATCATGCTTATCAGTGGAATGACAGATTTGCAACTAATCAAATTTTTTAGTGCAGAATTTCTAAAATTCACTGAAATTGAGCTATAGCAGATTTTGATAACTGATATGAATGTAAGTTCAGATGATGATATGATCAATGAAACATAATGAGAAAGATATTATCAGTTATCATTAAGTTTTCAGTGTAAAAATCAGAAATAGGGGTAAGGGTACTATCTGAATTTTGGAATTATGGATGAATTTGATTCCTCTCTTCTTTATTCCTGCAAAATAGAAAAGTTAAGTGTAAAATGCCTTGGGTTACTTCTCAAGAAGTGCCCTACTTTAATGTCTTAGGCTGGACATTTTTCCCACTTCTTCATGTCAAGGAAGTTTGAATAGTATGATATGATCAAGTAGAGATCTCAATTTGTGGACAGCTTTACTAATCAAGTATGAATCTCTTAATTTGCCAATAATTGACCTTTGCTTCTTAGCTTGATTTTCTCCTTCATTATACAAAAACTTCCCTACTTCCCATCCCAAAAATCCTCATGTATGATATATGAATCCCCTAAACTAGGAGGAGGTTTCAGCTCAACAGGGCAGACACATTCACTATCTGAAATGGAATGTATGATCCCAACATTCAGCAACTTTAATACTTTCTTCTTGACCACTTCCTTCATGGTTGGATTGAGTCTCCTTTGACATTCAATGGAGGGCTTGTAGCTGTCCTCCAAAGGGATCCTTAGTTTTTTCAACAACTCTTCAACTTAATCATTTGGCAAATTTGCATTAATGATAACAGGAAATGTTGAATTCTCTCCCAAGAATTCATACTTCAGGTTATTGGGGAGAGGCTTGAGCTCCAATTTGAAAGAATTGGCTTGAGTTGAGTTGAATTGAGTTTTAGCGGTGATAACTTCCTGCAGTTGGTGTTGATTTTCTGAATTTTCCACTGGTTTGGATAAATTCAATGCTGATTTGTATGCTTCAGCCTCTGGATCCTCTAATTCATTCAAATGATCAAATATTAGGCACCTTTGCACTGGATCTTCAATGGAAATTATGGCAGAAACTTGCTGAACAATTTGATCTAGCTGTCCCTTCCCAAAATCATTTTTCTGAAAATTTGGTCTACTGATAACATGTGCCAAATTAAATTATATCTTCTCCTCCCCAATTTGGAAGGTCAATCTGCCCTCCTTGACATCAATGACAGTCCTAGCAGTGGCTAAGAAGGGTCTCTCAAGAAGAATAGAGGTATTCAAGTCCTCATCCATGTCAAGTATCACAAAATCTATTGGTATGTAGAATTTGCCAACTTTGAGGGGTATGTCCTCAATGATTCCATGTGGGTACTTGATGAATTTGTCTGCCAGCTGTAGAGACAAATTTGTAGGCTTCAAATATCCAACTTCAAGCTTCCTACAAAGTGAAAGAGGTATGACACTCACTGATGCACCCAAATCACATATTGCCCTTTGAATCTTCCTATTTTCAATTTCACAAGGTATGGAGAAGCTTCCTGAATCTTTCAACTTGGGTGGCAATTTGTTTTGAATGATTGCAGAGGCTTCCTCAGTCAAGGTAATAGTTTCATGCTCCATAATCCTCCTTTTCTTAGTTAAAATTTCCTTTAAAAACTTTTCATAGGAGGGCATCTCCTGAATTGCCTTCACAAATGGCATATTGATATTTAACTTCTTGAATATTTCAATGAACCTTCCATACTGCTGATCCTGCCTTGCCTTGATTAATCTTTGAGAGAAATGTACCCTATCAAAGATCCTAGTCCTGACTTCATTTTGAGGGCCTTTGTTCTGATTTTCTCCCACAAGTTCAACTGGTTCTTCAGCAGCTTTGGACTTTGGATTCACTTGGGCTGGATTGTCCTCTACTTTCTTCATTGGTTCTTCAACAATCTTCCCACTTCTGAACTGGATAGCATGGACTTGTTCCTTGGGGTTCACTTCTGGCTATCCAGGGAAGAACATAGGAGGTCTAGCTGAGGTGCTAGGTTGCTGAGCAACATGGTTCTCAATGGTATCAAGTCTAGAATTTATTTTCAGAATTGCCTCCTCCTGATTGCCTTGTTTCTTCAGAATTTGTTGCAGCATCTCCTCTATTTTTTGAAAATTGAGAAGGTTGAGTTGGTGGTGGTTGCTCAAAAGGAGGTCTTTGCACATGAACACTTTGGGACTGATTTGGATATGAAAATTGTTGTTTTCTAGGTAGAATCCTTGGCTGCCAATTAGGATTCTGCATAGGAGCTCCTTGATAGTTGTTGCCCTTGTAAGAAAAGTATGAATGATTCCTATTTTCTGGAGTGTAGAATTCAGCAGGAGGTTTAATTCCATAATTTCCTACAGCATTGATTTGATCTACTGTTTGCTCCACTTGTTGCATAATCAAATTGTAATTTTCTGACACATGACCTTTATTCCCACATACACAGCGCCTTGTTTCAGAATTAGAGACCCTATTGCCATTGTGAGTCAAATTTAATCTCTTCAAAGTCTTGTACATCACCTCTTCAAATTGGGATGACAATTGGTTCAGTGAATTATCCATAGGAGGCCTTCTGGTTCTATCATGTGTGAGGAAGTGATGATTCTTTGCAATGTTCTCTATCAGTTGGTAGGCCTCATCTATATTCTTGGATGCAAAGATATTTCCTACTGCAGTATCCAAGGCCACCTTGCTAGGGTAGTTCAATCCCTTATGAAAATAGTTGACTAATTGCCACTTTTCAAATTCATGATGGGGATATGCCCTTAACAACCCTTGAAGCATTTGCCATGCCTCACAAATGTTCTCTTAGTCCAACTGATATAACCTCACTATTTGATCCCTAAAGTTATCAGTTTTTGAAGGAGGAAAGAATTCTGAAAGGAACAATTGAATAATTGATTCCCAAGTGGCTACCTCTTTAGGATTCAATCCTTTATAGCATGTCTTGGCCTTGTCCTTGAGTGAGAAGGGAAACAATTACATATATACTGCATTCATGGGGATATTATTGAAGTTAACAGTGTTGCACATCTCCTTGAAATTGTCCAAATGATAAGCTGAATCTTCAGTCCCAAGTCTAGAAAATTGACTTTGCCTAATCATTGAAATCAAGGCTGGATTAACTTCAAAGTTTGCCACAGATGCTAAGGCTCCTCTCCCTTGCTGATTCCTGGCATTACTTGGTGAATAACAGTCCCTAAGAGTCCTTGGAGCTGCCATATTCTGATTCACACCTCTTTTTATTTCAGGGTTGTGTGCCTCTTCTCCAAAAATCCTTCTTCTAGCCTCTTCTCATTGGATTCTTCTTCTTCTGTTGAAGGCTCTCTCTGGTTCAGGTTTTGATAAGTATTGATCCTCTTGATGGTCCAAGTCCTGCATAAAGAGATTCAGAAGTATCAAATTCAATAAAGAAATGAAAACTAGACAAAAGTGAAAAGTAAAAAATGATAACTTGCAAAAAATTGAAAATTGGCCTAACAAATAAACTAAAAACTAATATAAAACTAATCTAAACTATCTAAGTTAGCCTAATTGACCTCAAATCCCCGGCAACGGCGTCAAAAACTTGATAGTGATATTTGGGTTTTCTAGTGATAACTTGCTGAAATTAAAGAAAAGGTCAATTTTTTTTTTAATTTTTGGTCTCCCAACTCACTAGCTGCAAGTGCACATGTAAGTTGTAGTAGACTCAGGTTGTCATATCCACAAAGATTTGAAGTCCTAAACTACCAAAAAATAGTTTAGATTAATCCTAAGTAAGGTGGCAAAAATAGATTTTTAATTGGAAGTGAAAATAGTTTTTTAACAAGTGCAGAATGATAACATATTTTGGAATTTTGAAAATGTTTGCAAAACTAAATTATAAATGCTAAATTGAAGTCTAAAAAGATTTAACTATCAATGAGGAATGTTCTTCTAGGATTTGAGGTTCATCTAGATTAATTAAGGTTGGAATGGATCAAGTTATCATTATATGTCCAACTTTTGATTCAACTTGAAAATGGTTATTCCCACAGCTCAATTGGCCTCTAACTAAGCAGCATATTGTCATATAGTTGTTAGCTAGATTGAATCAATAGAGGGTCCTCACTGAAAATCAAGTTATCATTCAGCTCAATTGGAAGTTCATTGCTGATTTTTATAATTCAAAGAGATTTTGGAATGATAACTTGTAATTGCAATCATAAAAAGATTGAATCACTTCAATCAATCAAACCAGGATGAAATCTACTCAAATGTGGTGCTTGTGCTCCTTGATTCATCTCTGAATTCTAGGGGGATTTAAATTCAACCTCTCGGTTGAATTTAAATAAATGAAATCCACACAAACACAACTCAATTGGAAGTGCAAAGCATATGACCACAGGAATTCACAATTGTCATTGCTCCTTGGCCTATCTCTAGATCTCAAGGATGACCTAATGACTACTTCTCAGCAGTGGATTAAGTTGAGGCTTGACAATGGAAATCAGAATTTAAATAGAAACCAGGAAACAAGAAGTGGAATTCTGCAATTCAGAAATTCAGAATTATAATTCAATGGAAATCTGATTTACCAACTTATTCTTGACCCATCTCTGGACTGCAAGACATCCCTAAAGTTCATTTATCAGTGATTGGAAGAAATTAGGGGACTCAATTGGTGAAATAGATTTCAATAAGAAATCAGAAAGATGACATTCAGGATTTCAGTTCAGAAATCAAAAAATAGAATTTTGCAATTCAGAAATCAGAAATATTAATCCATAGAATCATGTTTATCAATTGCTTCTTGATCCATCTCTGGACTGCAAGAGATTCCTAAGGTTCATCTCTCAATGATTGAATAAAATCAGGGGATTTAATTGATAAAACAATTCCAGCAGGAAATCAAGAAAGATCAGAATTCAGGCTTCTAATTCAGAAATCTGAGGAACAATCTGATTTGAATCAAAATGATTGTCCAAGCATCTTGATTCATTCCTGAACAAGATGGGAGCAATAACAACATTCAAATGACTCAATTAATCAGGTTGAGAGTGACAAACAAGTTCAAATAGCCATAGAAATCAGAATCAAATTCAGAAAATCAGAAAACTGGAAATCAGAAATAAGATTGCAATAGAATGAAATCTAGAAATTTGATATTATCTCTTAATTCATTCCTGAAAGATGATTAGATCAAAAAGACTTCTCAATCATCAATTACAAATAAATCTAATGATAGCATAGCTCAAATCAGTACAGGATATTTATGAAATCTGAAAATCAGGATTGATTTCAGTGCAGGATTATAAATCAGTCCACATCCATCCAAAATTAATCTAAACTACTATCCTATCCTAGAAGAAATGGAGTTTATCTCCTCATATTTACAGAACTTGACATCAAATGGAATGAGAAACAGATACAAATCATTGTTGCTTCAAATGTCTCGGCTAGCAGCTCCTTCAGCAGCCACCAGTCCAGCAGCAGCTTCAGCAGCCCTTGAAATCCTTGCTCAAACCCTCAATGTCCAGCCCCCTCTCTCCTACAGAAATTTCACCTTTTATATGACTCCTTTCCACCCTTTGATCAGCATGAAAACATTCTTCCAAACCCTAATTAAGCCACCTGTCCACTATCAGAATTCCAGCTGCTGCAGACAGCTTTTGGTGCAGGAAATCAGTGGTCCCCCCACCTTTTTTCACTTTTTGGCTACCTTTCTCCCTGCTACAAATCCACAAACAGCAAGCATCAAAGCTCTTGAATGGTGTTTTGACAAATAAAGAATAAGATGATGATAGTTGCTAGCTCAGATATCAAATGAGATTAGAAGTTGTGCAGGAGTGATAACTTGTATCTATATTAATGATTTTAGGGGTCCGGAATGATAACTTGTCACAAATCATGAAAATTATCCAAATGCAAGTGATTCAAAACATTAGAAGCATCAAATGGACTGGAGTAACAAGTGAGTGCATTCAGAAATCAAATATGAATGAGATTTCTAAAAAGTGATAACTTGGGTGCCCAAAAATGATAACTCATATGACTTAAAAACGATAACTTGTGATAACTTGAGTTGTGGTTATCCAAATGTGATGAAACTTGATCAGCAATGAGTTAAAATAATAACAAGATGATTGCTGAAGTTCCCTGTGCAGAATTAATTGTTTTGCATGTCGAAATGACAGAATTGCACTTTAACGATAACTTGGCAAAGGAAAAATGATAACTTGTTCAAATGGACTTAAAACTCTGCACAAGTTGAGATGTGACTATCCAAATATGATTTATACATGATAATGATGGATTTAGGGTAAGAAAATCATTGAAAATCAGTTCACTCAAAATAATGATAACTTGACATATGAGAATGATAACTTGTCTTCAAAATGGTAACTTGACATAGAATTTAAATATTAATGAATTTTGGCATTTCAGAATATTTATGCACATGGAATTAAGTATGAAATGAGGAATATCAACTAGTTATCACAATGTATGCATTCCAAGTATAATTGGCCCAAATATAAGTAAAAGTGGGACTCGATATATATGAATTGCATCTAAAATAGGTTAGAAACATATAGTGATCAGCTAGTGATCAGCAGGGATGCGTGTTTGGTAAAATTGTGCGTGTCGAGGCTCAAAGCGGACAATATTCTACGCAAGTACAAGGGTGTTATAGTACTCCATGGATCTGTGCATGTACAGATGAGGTTTAGGCTTGGCGGTGGTGACCTCATGAAGACGATGATTGCACATATATTGGTTGGGCTCATGGCTCAAGTTGTCTTGTGTTATTTTTATGTTGATGTCAAACTCTTTTATGGAGTCAAGCATGTATGGCCTATGAACCTTCAATTGTAGACTTTGATACAAATTCTTTATGTTATTGTATTATGTTGAGCCCTATGTTGAGCCTATGATACTAGTCGTTGTTATCCTGGATTTATAAATTTATGAAGTCTTTTGTTGTTATTTGTTTTCTTTTTATTAGGCTTTCATATTATGTTAATTGTTATTAGATCATAAAAATGATGTAGAAAAAATGTAGTGTCACTTAGGGTTCGACTTCTAAATTGTAACTAAATCTTGAGAGTATTACATAGCCCAAGTAAACCCACGCTTTAATTAGCCTAACTAAATATTTTTTAAGTTGAACAACATCATCCATTGAAAACCAATCAATTCGGATGGTTCAGTCCGATTTCGATTAAGTTTGACAAGTACTAGGCCTAAGCAAACTCGGGATCGACCTGAACCTAGTCCCGATCTGACTTATGTCGGGTCAAAACTTTTTCGACCCGATACTCCGGGTCCGAGACCGGGTTAGACCCGATAGTCTGAGAATTTGACGGAGTGTTCGTTCGGGAATCCAAAACCATTATTTCAAAGAATGCTAAAGATTAAAAAAACATATATTAACATCCAACATGCTAAAGATAGAGTTTAGACCACATTATGCAACACATAAGACATTCTTCACATTAGCTTACATAAAATTAAACATTCTTCACATTAGATATTCTAAAGTCTAAAAAATGAGATATTCTACATAACAAAGATATTCTTCACATTCTACATCCAGATTCCAAGCAGGAGTAGGAGGAGAAACCATGTTCAACATGTTCATTTTCTCAGCAATCAAGCTAGACATGTTAGTAGGTCATGATTCTGCATCCAAGCATTTGAGACACACAGGGAGACAATCTAAAATGGCACATTGATTATGAGATCACAGAGTTAGGGCCTCATAAGCTTTATTTGCACTAACAGTGACCAACGAATGAAGGGAAAAAACATAAAACTTAAAATTCTTACAAAAGGTCATAACTTATAATTGCACCTGGGCTAACTTATAATTGCAGTTTTTATCATAAAAAAATCATAACTTATAATTGCTTGCAGCCTGGGTTAATGCCCCATAACTACTGCCGGAAAAAATTCCTTCTACACCTACTAAAAGCATCGTCATTCAAATGCAATAAAGGCATCACGAAAGTTAATAGAATTATTTGTTAAAACCATGAAAGAAAGCGTTTAAATATCCAATTGCTAGAGTGAGAATAGAGAACACAATAACACATAAAAGAACTTATACAAAAGGTTTTTCACACTTTTTTTGACAAGAAACTACAATAAAGTTTCATACTAGTTATATGGTTGAAGAGGAAGAAATCATTAGCTACCACGATGAGAAGTTTGCTAGAAGTCGCAAGCATTGTAATGCAAGAAGAAAGCTAAAGTGGACTTATAGATTATTGTTGCACCTGCTACTATTAACTGTATATCACTAAGCAAGTTGTCATTGATAAAGAAAAAATAATCTGATATGTGAGACAGAGAACCAACACTAACCTAATTGAGAAGAGGATAGCTTCCTTTGTGGAACTTTTCTCATGTTCTCGGAAGAGAAAGAGAAGCATGAAGCATTAGAAATTGTCTCACAAACTAATATTCAAAACAAAATGGAGCATTTCAATGTATAATCACAGCATTACAAAAACATAAAAAAGGTCAATAGAAATATAACATCGTTACAAAAGCATGGAGCTAAAGTGGACCATTAATGTGAAAGGTATGAAAAATATATCAGCATTACAAAACAAGATAGAAAGATAAACATAGAAAGGTCAATAGAAATTATGTAGAGAAAAAAAATCAGGTGATGTAAAGAACATTTATTTGACATACTCACAATTGACAGAGTTAATTGTCTGTTATCATTTGATCCAATTTCAATGATGAACTTGAGGATCCAACTTGGGTGCTCCCGGTTGCTTTTGTATGTGTCCACCAAAATGTCATAATTAATAACATAATTAACATATAAATAAATCAAAGAATTACACAATACGTAAATAGAATAATCTAACTTTAACCTAAATTATATTGTTTGTGAGCTCAAATTGATTAAAATCTTCTTCAACTTTAAAACAAGGAGATGATAACCAACTTTGTGTGCACACGAGAGCTTCTGTCATTTTTTACGATAGAGAAATCCTAAAGAAATCAAGAATGCATCCTCTAGTGCTAAAGACACTCTGAAGGAACTGTAGAGACTGAAATGGCCAAATCATCACGTGCCATTAGAGAGCATTCTATTCTTCAACTTTAAAACAAGGAGATGATAACCAACTTTGTGTGCACACGAGAGCTTTTGTCATTTTTTACGATAGAGAAATCCTAAAGAAATCAAGAATGCATCCTCTAGTGCTAAAGAAACTCTGAAGGAACTGTAGAGACTGAAATGACCAAATCATCACGTGCCATTAGAGAGCATTCTATACTTTGTGAAATTGACCTTCCACCAATTGAGGATATCAAAATTCTCTTTGCCATCACAAGGTTTTATCAAATATTTTTCAATTTCAGATTTGTTATCGGTATTCTTTTTTTTATTTTGCAGTCTACTCCATTGAGAAATTCTTGTTGTCTTCTCATCAACATTTATATTTTCAGTCCCATATATAGAACTTGTATTATCCACTTGAGAAGTTGAGTCATTACTGACCTCATGTGCATAATAGTCATACATACGAAATATGCTAACTTGAATCTTTGTAACAACCATACTAGCTATGGATGAATCATAAAGATCTGTATAGTTCTATTCAACATAGCCAAATTTATATCTATGATCTAATACATCAAAAATAAGTATAAATTAATTAATATTTTCAGAGTTTTCCCAATACTTATCATACTTAAATCTCATGTCGCAAGTCATCTTTTGCAAGTACGTATCACGACTATTACTTCATTTTGCAATTTGATGTTGAACAAATACAATCTCATGAAAGCAAGCACAGTATGTCACAAATGAAGAGCTAGATAAATTGCATGTAGCATCATAAAAAATTTTCAAAAACATCACAAAATTCAGAGCAGTTTACCAATCTTTAGTTGTTGGTGGCTCACAATCGTTGTCTTTCAAATGTAATTGGTATATCCTATCTTCTTCATCCAACCTCTCAAATACTTCTTAAATTTTTTCAGCTCGTTCCAACATTAAATAGGTTGAATTTCGAGTTGGAATATTCGTAATAACACTATATTGGTCGGTAATTTTCTCCTCTTGTATAAATTTTTAAATGTTTCAAATCGTGCCGAAGACGATCTCACACAATGAACAATCTCACGAATTGATACAATCGTTGATTTCATATCATAAGATTTAGTGTAAGTGCACAACATTTGGTGTGAATAAGATCACCATTACAAATCAAACCTTTCCAACTATTTAATCTCTTTTTCAAATGACCAATAGCTTTATCATTGGTCGAAGCATTATCAACGATGATGATGAATAACTTTCCAATTTCCCATACTAATAAACACTTTTCAATAATTTTAACAGTGTCCATACCTTTCCAATTTCCCATACTAATAAACGCTTTTCAATAACTTTAACAATGTCCTCGCCCTTATGACCTTTAATTGGACAAAGATTAAGAACCCTTTTATGTAAAACCCATTATTCATCAATAAAGCATATTGTGCGATAACATATAACATAATTTCTAACAAGATGTCCAAGTGTCTAGTTAGGCAAATACATGGACTTCTTAAAAAGTGTTTTGAGTTTATCCATTTAATCAAGATATAATTGGTAGCAATCTCTTGCAATAGTAAATCTTGAAGGAATCATAAATCTAGGTTCCAAGAATTTTGAATATTTACGAAAACCAACACCTTCTACAACTCTGAAAGCTTGCTCATCGCATGTTACAAACTCAGCCAAGGCTCTTCTGCAATCCTCATAGTTATATGAATGAGGGACTAATGGTTTTGTTGCTCCTTGTAAGCTTTGAACTAACATCTTTTGTCACTACTTCACTTATATACGGGAACTTCTTGTATCTTTTTAAATGTTTAAATAAATCAGTAGTCTCATGATTATTAGGGTATGCAGCACAATCATTTTTACAATATTTCCACCTTGCACTAGCTTCATGATTTGAAGTAAACTTTTCAAAATGATTCTAAGCTTCAGATTTGTTTTACCAAGCTTCCTCTTAACTATCTCTATTTTATTGGAAGTATCAATACTTCCTTCTATAGGGTTTGGATTAGATTGTGCAAACTCGATGACGATATCACCCGAAGTAGGATTAGATTCAATATCAGTCATTGCATTATCTTCAATTTCAAATTTTTGTATGTCATCTTCGACAAAAAAAATGCACATATAATTAAAATGGTAATGTATAAAAATATAAAATGTCAATGTATAAAAATAAAAAATGAAATTGAGATAATTCTAAATATCTCATGCATTAATGATCTTTTATTCCTGACAGACATTGTTTTTTATTTTGTTTGTCCAATAAAATTAATGAGTTAATAGGCTCATTATAAAGAATTAATAGTATTTATTTATAATCAGCACACTAACTCATTAGGTTTATGATAAAACAAAAAATATAATGGTTGCATAGAAGATTATTAACTCATGAGATATAGAACTTTTCTCAATTTCATTTCTTTTACTTTTATACATTACCATTGTATACTTAATCAATGACATCAAACTATTAATTATCAAAGGACTACTAATGTTGCATAGATAGAAACATATAACAATAATATTGAAACCAATCGGCATTAGCATTAGCAATCAACAGATTCAGCAGGACATTGATACGACGACAACAATCACAAATACATACTGGTTCAGTAGTCGGCACATATAACACATTGATTATTAAGACATATAACACATTGATAATTAACACATATAATACATTGATTCAGCAGTCAACACATTAGCATTGGCAAGACAAACAACAACCCAATCAGCAAGATTCAGCACATTGATGATTGATTCATGAATGAAAATTGGAACCCAATCAGCATACATGGAGCATACACACGATAGAGGCTAAAGAAGGGAGCATACATAGTAGTGAGCAGTCAATGATAGTGCGTACCTCAGAATGTCGACGACCGTTGTCCGTTGAAGAGGGGCGGCGACGGTGAAGGCAATACAACGGACTGAGCCAATGAGGAAGAGGAAGAGGGAGAAATGAGAAATCAAAAGCGCTCTGCAAGTCGTGACCTTGCACAAAGAGAGGGAAGAGAGGGAGAAGATGAGAAAGAGAAAGAGAAAAGGAGAGGAAGAAGGAACTTGTCAAAAGTGACGGCGGTCACAACACAAGGGCAACAATCGGGAACACAAAGAAGCAGCATCGGCGACTGTAACACAGCGATCTGAGAGTTTGAGCCACTGAGGTGAGAAAGAGGAAGAGGGAGACTTACGAGGAAGCATAAGTAAAGAACCTTGCGGCATGCTCAGTGATCGGTTGCTCTGCTCGCGAGTCGCGACCTCACGCATAGAGAGGGCTGAGGGGAAAGAGGGAGAAGATGAGAAAGGAAAAATTAGAAAGAGAGAGAACCTGTGACGACGATAGCACACCGACGGCGGCGACGGAAAAATAGCGTCGGCGACGACTACGACATAGCGACGACAAACTCAGTGAACAATCACAGCCCTAATCTTCTCAAGTGGCGGATAACGTCAGCAACGGGATTAGGTCTAGCAGAAGGCCCGAAGCGACGAAGCCGATTTCATTTACATGGGTGACGGGTTAATGGGTCGCGCTCGCGTGTCACGGGTCGCAGACGCGGTCGGAATCTTATTTATATATTAATAACCCAAGTCGGGTATGTACCCTGCAAACCCAATCTTGGCCCAGAACCCGGTGGGTTTTCTGCAACCAGTCCCGATCTTGGACCGAATCCAATCCGAGCCGAGTTATTTACCAATTTTCCGATTTGATGTGGTCCATGCTCAAGCCTAACAAGAACAACCGACCCAAAGCATTAAGTAGTAACTAGATTTTCTTTGCGTAATGAGCCTTCGGACCATTGTTAGACCGGTCCGACTTGGCCCAAATAACACTTCTTAAATTAAGAAAAGTACATCGAGAACATTCCATTCCTCCTGTTTTAGGTGTTTGAGTTTAAGCTCGTGCATTCATTGTTGCCATAAAAGAAGAAATAGGGATGGGATCTTAATGACCTATTTTCATTGCAACATGATAAAAATATAACAGGCTGATGTTGAAATATGATACCCCGAGGAAACTTTTAGTCATGGAAGCAATTCAAATTTACATAAAATTTCAAAGCAACGCCATGCAAACTGACAACTTCAGGTAATGGACAAAGTCTAAAGAGGAAAGAAGCATGTCAAAACTATCCAACGCCTGGATCACATCGATTCTGTACACATAGTAAGTATGGTTTTGCAGCAATATCAGGCTGACGATACTGAATTATCGACTAACACATTTTTCACACCAGCATTTAGTGGTCCAGACCGATGCAAGTTCCAATCGAAACACTCGACAGAAGGAAATATTGTCATATTATAAATTGGGGTGGTACATGAATCAAACAATTAATCTAGTGTAGCCTGATCAGCTTGCTTATGGCTTGAATCACAAGATAATGCAACCACACCTGCCATCTTTCTGAGGGTTCAATGCTTTCTTCTCTGTTTCATGGAAAAGAAATAAAAAAATTGAGGTTAAAAATCGGAGAAAGAACACAATATTACCCTACGATAACACTAGAATTCTACATACCACTCCCTCGTTCTTGAGAAGGGGGGCGGACAACAACATGCATAGTCATTACTCCAGAAAGATCGAAAATCGGACTTTTGCACTCTGCCAATGTTTTGTTGTTCTCCAATATCTTCCCCGCACTTATCAGTTTTAGATCATTCACCGTCCTTGGACCATTTTCCTTCTCTGTGCACATAGTTATTTATGACTTAGTAGAACAAAATAAGTTACTTCATGCCTTGGCTATGTCACTCTTGCGAAAAAGTGTTACCAGAAAACAAAGAAGATGAAAGAAGCATTTGAATCTGAAAGATTCAGAAAATAAGTGGCTGGAAATTCTGCCACCAAGAATGAGTGATCAGAGGAAAAAGTTTACCAGAAAACAAAGATGGTGAAAGAAGCATTTGAATCTGAAAAGTTAAGAAAATAAGTGACTGGAAACTCTGCCACCAAGAATGAGTGATCACGATCCTCAGTGATCTTGTTTATCACAACAAACAGAAATTAAATTAAAGTACCATTCAAAGAGAAGATATAATTTTCCTGTAAAGAACAAGGCAATTTAGGTCGCATTACCAACTCTGAAACCAGCAGTTACTTGTTACTACTACATGGTGTAAAGTAATAGCTGAAAACAGTTCTGATTAACTTATAAAGATTGATGTTTCATCCAGTAATATTTGTTAGTAACAATATATTGAAGGCTTAATGTTTGTCATGTGATTACATGTAACAACATTAAAGTTTTCAACCTCCCATACTAGTTTAGTTTTCAAGATAACTATATTCGAGTGGAACAGTTCTTCAGCATTGTTTGGTGTATACTTGAGTCTCCTGTTCGACATCTGCCTCGAAGAAGTTCTCTAAAGTCCTATCCATCCAGGGGCAGCTAGCAGAACCTCATACCTCTTGGGCCATTCTCAAAAGGTGAGAAGCTTTCCGAAAAAATTCCACAAAAAAAGGCTGCAACAGAAATTTACTCCTGTTGCTCATCTAGCTCTGAATCCCCTAGTCAACAACCTCCTCGGCAACTCTATATCTTAATTTGTTAACAATTAAAGATAAACCGAATAATAGTCAATGGGAGCTGCAATTGTTTTGTTTTAATAACAATGCCCCAACTGTTTAAGAAGAATATTACAGTGACATTGCCAAATATGCATCAATGAAGATTCAGGTGTTACAGAACTTAAAATAAAAGATATCATCGTGACTTTTGTTCAACGGGAATTCTACAAATTATATAAAGAAACCAACTATTTCTTGGATATTATGATTATTTATCTTATAAATAGTGAAATAAAGTTTCGACTGCTTAAGGTATGATGGATTTCCTTCTCCCTTTTATTACTAGTTCAACATGTAAGATTAAACAAACAAAATAAATCATTTAATGTATTCAAATGAAAATATGCAAGCTGATACATAGCAGTGGGACTTTGGCACTTTCCAGTCGAGAAGAAAATTTAAATCTATTATATGATGTCACTCAACGCTTGACACGTTGATCCCAAGACTCTGCCCTCTGATCAAAGTTGATGCTTATTCAGCAATATGCAAGCCTGATTCCAATGACTAAGAAGAGAAAGTGGCAAAACAAACATAGTTAAATAATGATGTTTTGACCGCCCATTTAAAAAGAATGCTCTTTTGCCAATTTCACTCCAGATGGTCCAAAAATTAAGGAAGGATTTACAAAAGGTTGACAATTATCCAACTCCTGAGCATGAGACATCATTCCTCAGTGCTGGGGGAACTTAAAACCAAACAGACAGCAGTATCACTTGCAAGACAAGTCTTAATTAGACAGAATTTACATTCCCTACATAGGTTACAGTTTTGAGAAGGTCTATATAGGTTACATTATTATCATCCCAAGTTTAGATAATTAAAATAGGTGAAGATCTATATTTTTGCTCCAAAAATTAATGGAAAACTCAGTTATGGATTATTTACAGGGAAGAACATGATAAATAACTTGCTTCCCTTTCCATATCAATTGAATGGAAAACAACCAGACAGATAAATAAGAACTCTGTCCAGAATATAAAGTTATAGGTTAAATAAAAAAAAGGGAATCGGACTTATGATGTTTAGACTTGTAAATGAAGAGTCAAATGTCATATGGTTATTTAAGACAGGTTTTTTTTCTCAATTCCATCAACTCGTCTGTCTGGAAATGCTTGAGTGAAGTTATAACTTATAATAAATGTCTAGTCGTTCATCACCACAAAGTATATACACGATGAAAAGGAAAATTTTGGACTAATTCATCAAGAAACAAAAAAAAATGCCAGAAATGCTTGTTCTGAAGCTGGCAATAAATCGTACACTAAGCGCTCTGAAAAAAGAGAAGTCGTACTAAGCAGATTCCCTAAACATCATATAATTCAGAAGAAACACATCTAACAGGCTACGGTTAAGTTCAATACAAAGGAGTCTCACCAATTTCACTGACTTGTCGAACACAGAACAACATACTGATATAAGGCGCACTGGACTTTCAAAGGGCTGCTATCAAACATATATGATAAGAAAGCACAGGGCACAATAAACAACAAAATCACAAAATGAACAGAATATTAACATGATTGATGTCTTTGAAGGCAAATTGATAAAATCAGAAAAAACTTCTCAAATGAACCGAAGATTGACGTGATTAAGTTAGACGGGAAACCAGCTCCTTATGGGAAATGAAGAAATCTATAAAAACATCCATAGACGTCCTTACAGAGGAAGATAACTAACCAAATCGTCTAAAACAGAATTGGCATAGCTAAAATAAATTAATATGACCTGGTAAAGAACATGGGATGGAATCAACTCAACCTTTAGGCCACTGAGCAAGAATGCTTTCTTTGACTGTCGCAACGCTGGTTGCCGCGGGGTACTTCTTCGGGCCAATATCCGATCCATCGAAGAGCCGAAACTTGATCTCCACCTGTTCTTGCACTCCAGGCATTTCCAGGTTCAAATAAGCTCGTCTGAAACCCCGAACCCGACACATGTTCATGGAGGAGAAAACGGAAAGAGATCAGTCCTTTCGTCACTCCAAACAAAATCATCCTTGAAATATTAACAAAAAAAAAAGACGATCCTTGCAGAGTCCTCGCAACGAGAAGCAGAAAACAACACAAAACACTCATCTTGTTCAAGGTTTACTGAAGAAAACCTCGAGATGGGGAGGATGCACAGACAAAAGGACAGAAAAAGAAAAAAAAACGCTGCGTTTTCCTCACCGGATGAAGCGAACTCCGGATAAATCACGATCTGAGATCCTCCGGAGAGCCCAGAGCGCGGATCAAAATCTCAACTTTTTTTACGGCTGCGACGCCGCAATCTACGAACTGTACCGAAAAACGTCCGCAAGAAAGAAACCAAAAGACGGGGGGGGCAAAAAGAAAAAGGCGAAAAAAAGGCAGGATTTAAAAGAGCCGCGGAGAGCCCATTTCGATCTCCAGTAATCTGAGGACGAAACGGCCACCAATTCGTATGGTCGCGTTCTCCATCCGCCTGCGGTCCTTCGTGATTCCCATGGACAAAAATGGGTCCTTTCCTTTCTCGCGAACTCCGAAGCACAAGAATTCGTGACACAGAAAAAATTAAAATTGCGAAGGCGAAGAGAAGAGGAGAGAGAAAGGGGTGCGGAGTTGGAGAGAGCAATCATTGAAGGCATTTAAGTAGTACTTTTTGTGCTTGACGTGTGATTCCATTAGCATTTGGCAACTACAGTTGCCTTTACCGTTCCGGAGTATTTTAGTGCTAATCATGTTATCTTCTTTTTCTTCCCAATCCGACCTGATAAAGAAAGCAAAGGTTGGTGCAGCTGCGGCATTTAGTTGCGGATTAATTAATAAATTACGTAAAAAATATAAAGGGCAAAGTTGTCATTTCTAAAAATAATTAATTTTGTGAAAAAATAAGAATTAATATATTCTTTATATTAGATGGAATAGAAGTAATCAGGTTAAAAATTGACTAATCTACTACTGAATTATATATCTTAATCTCATGCAAATATAACTCATAACCAAACCAGGCCTTGTGATTTACAGTGAGATTCTTGGAGTCGTCACGTTGATTGGAAAAATTACTTTTGCCGCTAACACCAAATTAGTCGGAGTTAATAGCTCATGATAGACGAGTCTCAGACCGTTTGACCGAAAAAAGAAATAAAAAATAATAATTTGATCAAATCGAGTTTAATTTTCTTTAACCCAAAACAATCTGATTAAGGTCAATCAGATTATAACGCATAATCCCATATGGTCATATAGTGGTTTAATGCTTTTGAAATTTGACCACGATCATGGATAAAGAAGGTTGACATAAGTTTAATATAATAACAAGATAATGCGACCTGAGTCGCGGGGATTGTTAGTTAGGGCATGGATGCGGATCCATTGTCCACCGAGATTGACGTCTCTCCTCCTCGTCCATCTCTGCGCCACGGTTCAGATTCAATTGTAAGTTATTATTTTAAGAAGTCATTTGGTATCACATAATTTAAATAAATTATTGATTATCTTTTAAAAAAATTTTAGGATCCATCATATTATATTATTTGATTACGATTGATAGGTACCGACTCACTAGTAATCCAAATAGCATGTAAGATATGTGTCTTTTCAAATTATCACTTGTTTGAAATGTATTTTAACAAAATATTCTTTCAATCAAAATTTTTAAGTTTAAATATTTTATTAATAAAAAATATCATTCAATTCTATTTTCTTTATTATTTGAAATCTTTTACAAGTAACTCTCAAATTCATCTCTTATTTTTTATTTATATCACTTTTTATTTGTTTTTTCCTTTGTTTATTTATAATAACATGTGATCAAAATCTAAAATAATTTTTAAGAATATTTTTGTAAGGGGTTAATTTCTTAAACCTCTTATGAATTATAGCGATTTTTAGCACCTGCCCCTAATATATGAAGTTACTGTAATGCTTCTAAACTACTTCGTGATTTCCACTTTAGTTCATCCGTTAACATTTCTGTTATTTTTAATTTTTTTTCAATTTATGAAATGGCTAAATTGCCCTCTGTAACTTGAAATAAATGTCATTTTTTTCTTCGATGAGAGTAGTTTAGTCATTTAATAAAATAAAAAAATTGAAAATACTAGAAAAGTTAATAAAATATGACATATGAACTAAAGTGGAAATCGTGGCATAGTTTAAGTGACACTACGATAAGTTCATATATTATGGAGCAGACGTGAAAAAATGCTATAGTTCATATGAAGTTTAAGGAATTAACCCTTTTGTAATTTACTTTCTAGCTATTCTAACTATTATTTATAGGGTTATTTCCATAGAGAATCCCTAAACTATCGCGTTTTTTCTAATTTGATCCTTCTATCGACTTTTGTCAATTTTTTGTTAGCTTCGTTATGAAAAGTCAAAGTTACCCCTCCATAACACATAAAAAAATAAAAAAAAGTAGGTCATCGGTAGGGGTTCATCGGTCACGTCGCAACAGGGGGCGATTTCCCCCTACGCGCACGTGACCGTTGCCAGTCGCAACAGGGGGCGACCCTCCCACCCCACCCCCACCCCCCCCCCCCCCCCCTCTTTCTCCCTTCATCAGTTGCTCCTATTAGTTTAAAAATCTAAAAAAATAAGTTCATAGTTTGAGATGCGATAGTCTAGATGTGATTTATGGAAATAACTCTTATTTATATTGTCAGCACTTGTCAAACACAATAATGTGACATTAATAATAATTTAAGTAATGACAATTCATCTAAATGATGATCTAAATTATCAATTAATTAAATTAATAATGTACCAAACAAGGTGAATGTTTCGCGAATCTCTCTCTGGAGACGTTGCGGATTCTTGGCCGAAGGTCGCTTGATGCGCCTCTCTGATCTACTGTAATGTCTCTCGTCTCTTGTATCTCGCCGTACATGCTCGAACATCCAATATAAAAGGTCAAAGGAAAGTACATGGAGGCATCGGAGAACATGACATCGCACATATGTAGTCGTTTCAGTGAGGAGAAGACAATGTCGCCCTGGTATTTTGTTTCGACGAGGAGAAGATGATGCTGGACTCAAAGGTGTTTACTTTATCACAAACACTTGGAAGGCTTCTTCGACCATGATTCTTGTGGGTTGAAGTTCCAGCAAGGAGAAGACACTCATCTGGTAAATTACACTAATTGTCCCTCAACTTTGGATGTTGTAACTACTCGATCTCTAACCTTTAATTTGTAAATTGTCCTCCAAGGCTTCAACTTTGATTCTTACATGCATCGTCCATTGGATAGGTAATAGCCAGCTTCCCGATTATGTTACTGACGTGGCACAATAAAATATAATAAAATATTATAAAATTTAATAAAAAATAAGAAAAAACTATGTGAACCCGTCGGTGTGTGAGTTCCTGCGTCGACGAGGAGGCCCGATGCCTCATTTTCTTCCTCGTTGCGTGTGAGGAAGAAACCCCCCTGCAAGCTCGCTCTGCTGTGCGAGGAAGAAGAGGGGGGCCCGACGTCTCCCTTGCGCGAGCTCACCCGAGGGGGCCCTGGCCCACTTTTTCTTACTCATGCCCCCCCCCCTCTTTTTCCTCGTCATGCGCGTCATCGTAGGCGAGCTTGCACAGGGGCACCAACCCCCTCGGGATGCACGTCGAGGAGCTCACACACAAGCTTCCATTTTTTATTATTTTATAATATATTTTTATTCATTTTATAATATTTTATCATTTTTATTGTACCATGTCTGTAATATAATCGAGAATTCAGTTATTACTAGTCAGGGGAATGATACGTGCAAGAAAAAAAATTCAAGGACAATCTAATTAAAATTGATGGACTGTTGAGATATTGATCTAAAGTTAGGATACGATTTGTTTGAGGCATAGGCCGCTTATTGCTCAAATTCGTATGGGTTGAAGTTTTACATTGGTGCTAGGAATTCGAATCATCTGGAGGATGAATCTGAGCCCTCGTGCGAGGATATACGTCGATCTTCATATGGACGGACCATGGCTCCGCATCCATGCACAACAACCCCCGCTATTTTGGCGCATCATATCAATTTAATAATTGTAAAGCGCTTCACCTTTTACTGTATAGTCAAAAATAACACCAATGACAATTAAGATGGAGTGTATACAGATTCTCACCACTTAAATAAAAATCTTGAGTTTCAATATTTGTAGATGTAAAAAAAAAAATTTCGAGAGTCTCACCTGTCATAGACAGACGTGCTGTCCTAGACGACATTAGAAATTAGTCAGACTCGATAGTGATCGAGATCTAACTTGTTACCGGTGTGCTCACATCGCGTGGGTTGAACGATCATCGTCACTTCTCGAATACAATAAAAAAAAATAACACCAATCAATTTAATATGTGTAGTTAGATCACTTAATTAATTTCCTATTTGTATAATATGCCCAATATTAATGAGCGAAACTCTCACAAAAAAGAATGCATACGTAAATCCTTCACAACATTTCAACGTCACTTTGCTTTCTCAACAATTTGTATATTTGGACGTCGCACTTCCTTTTAGTTATTGGTTTAAAACATTATAAATCATATTTGATCATTTTTTAATCTAAAAACTTTTGATATGATTTATAAATGTTTCATCTCACTGATATAGACGGAGGTTGATATGATGTCCTATCGTAAATATTATCACTTCATTTAGATCATTAAAAGTTTCCATCTAAAATAAAAAAATGAAATGAAATGTCACCATTAAAAATTGTTATCTAATATAAAATAAGGAATATAAAAAGTCCCACTCTAACAAAACTTCTCGACCATTTTTTTTTGTTTTGCAAGATTTGTTTTCTTTTGCTTAGTAGGACGGTGTAAAATACTGTAGTTCAAATAAAGATTTTGTGAACTTTATTTTGTATTTAATTTTGTGAAAAAAGTGTATCATTAATAATAGAAAAATGTATTGATTGCTTCTTCATTTCTAAGTGATAGCTGCACAAAATATATCATATATGTGATTATATTTATAACCAATTTTATTTCTTTAACAATATTTAATTGCATTATTTTGTTGGTAGACAAATAAATATCCAAAAAATAATTAAATCTAATTGTAATTGACAAATGATTGTTTATAAAACATCTAATTTAGATTATTTATTGATAGAAAATAGTAATGAAAAATGTTACTAGGAAAAATTCATAATGTGATGCCGAAGTAAAAAAAAGAGTTATAAATAATATGGAATCTAATGTCAATGTATTTAAAATAATAAAATATTAACTGATAAATCATTATTAGTTCATATTTTAGAGAAAAATGTGGGTGAATCATAGATTTTTATAATATAAAAAAGTACTAAATTGATGATTTTAAGTAAAGTGATAAAATTTGAGAGAGTGAAATAGGTACGAAGGACTGCACTAAAAATTAAGGAATGAAAATAAAGATATCCTTTTTTTCCTTTTATTTATTATTTGGTACACAATTTTTTCCTTATTTTGGCACGTTTAAATTTTGTTTATGGCTCGGACTTTGCATTTTAGGATACTATCAAATGGGATTTGTTAAGGTAGTTAATAATCTTTTATTTTCGTTTAACAAATTTTTAGACTCCCGTGGTAAAATTTTGTATGGAGAATTTCATATTAATTAATACACAATTTTATGTTTTCTTTTTGTACTATTTTTGTTAATATTTCAGGAAAAAAATGGAGGTTGGCAAGGTATCCACATTTCACTGAATATGCTCTTTTAACTCCATTGCAAGATGTATAATTTGGGACACACATTAAATTGCGAGAATCACTATTGTCACTTTTAAACACACTATTGTCACTTTATTTTATTTCGTATGGGTAAAAATATTCAGATTTTTTAGCACTCACATGACAATAATATGCATTGAAGTGACAATAATAATATCTAAATTAATAGAGTGAGTTGAGATTTTAATAAGTCATTGATGTGCATAATTATTAGCGTAAAGTCGCTTTTCAGATGACAGCTGAATGCAATATGGCCTCCATATCCTGCCCCGAGTTTACCATCTGACATCACCTTTAAAGAAAATAATTTAATTTGATCATGTCAAAGTTTTGTTAAGAAATTAATTCATTATAATTAGTCATCTAACTCGAGACAAACATTATATTAATCAAATTCTCTTATTCATACAAAACTGAGATCATCGACATAAGAATAAGAAGTTTATTGACAATATGAATATATCATTTTAGAAAAAAAAATATTCAAACAGAATTTCGGACTCGAGATAATACATGATTGGTTCGAGTGATCTTTTTTTTAATAATGGTATGAATAATGTGATAAATGGAACACATTATTACGGTTTTTTTTCCTTGACCAG
This sequence comes from Pontederia crassipes, assembly GCA_030549335.1. Lineage (NCBI taxonomy): Eukaryota > Viridiplantae > Streptophyta > Magnoliopsida > Commelinales > Pontederiaceae > Pontederia > Pontederia crassipes. Next base: position 23,375,324 of record CM060183.1, read on the forward strand.
ACTAATTTGATGTTTGGATGAAAAATCAAATTAGTGAATTAAGAATTAAATTGGCGAAGAGTACAATATTTGTGCTACCACTTTTTAAAAGATTGCACCATCATATCTCTATCTACATTCATAATAAATAATGAATTTATTAATTAAAAACTTTTTTGATCAATCGTTCATCATAAATTAAACGATAATAAGTGAGTATAAGATGGTGCTACTCTCTAATTAATTTTTTTTCATTTCTGAGAGTACTAAGTTCGACATTTTGCTATGAACTAAAATTAGTTATATTCGGGAGCGGACCCACATATAAAAGAATACTTAGTCTAGTGGTAGCTAAGTTTATATGTGAAGTAAGAGGTCTCCATATTGAATCTGGCCCTTTTTTTTTTTTTTGTCTCCGCCCCCGGTTATGTTAGGAGTTGATCTTGTATTAAATGTGAATCTAAATCTACTTTGTAGGTTGATGCAGATGCATATGCATCAGTTGCTGTTGATGCTTCCACGACATTTTTTAGTACTAAATAGCATCAAGTGGCGGCGTGTAGAAGGCATTATTAATTGGCCTCACGCCCATCGGCCACCAAGTGAATGAATTATTTTACCCTTTTCTTATTCATATTTTTTCGGTACATATTTTTTTGGCCATATAAATATCGACGGATGGATGTTGATGAAAATATTGGAATTTGAAGATTTTAAATTTTAAATATATTATTTTATGAACATTGAAAAATGTGTTCATACTAATTAGTTAAGTATGAAATATCTTTTCATCAATAAAGTATTACAACATTGAATGAAAAGATATGTTCACATATGTTATAAGTGAAATGGTGTCATGAATGAATTATCTCATTGATGAAAGAATATTCTTAAATGAAGAGTCGCATCACTCCATAAGCGAAGAGATATGTTCAAATTTAAATATGTGTGTTCATATTTCAAGAGTTATATTCACACTTGAATATATGCATCATTTTATCATAAAATGTGTCCATTGATATGTGTTCACATATCAATAGACGTGTCCTTTCATCATAAGGTGAGTTCTTATATGAAAAAAAATTAAGTAAACTCTTTCATTAATAGGTGTATTTTTTTGGACGAAAAAGTACTAGACGCATCCCTTCGTGAAGTACCCTTTCAAATTTATAAATAGGCTTCTCCTTCTTGCATTTTCAATCAATTGAAAGCAATTGTAAGTGATGAGAAGTAATGAACATGTGATGAGTAATATGTGTACAACACATGAACATCATTGCAAATTACTAGAATAAGAGACTGAGTTTTTCAACGATTGCTAGTTGGTGAACTCGGTGACTTCGTTGTATCCTGGGAGTATGATTGTTGTAAATCCAATAACAAACTTTGTATGGGGACAAATAATTCTTTAAAAATAACGATCCGTCGTACCTCGAAGTCTTAGATATTCATTTTTTCTCTTTTCATCTACCCACTTTTTCATGTCTATATGGCTTTTAACTCATGCCTAGTCTATTAATCCGAGCACGCCATTATGAAAAAAAAACATTTAATTGTGATTAAACACATTCTTAACACAAATAGATGTACGCTTTTATAATTTAAATTTATAGTAGTTTTAAGATATTAGAATTGTATTGATATCCAGAAAATATATAATCCTGGATTTAATTATAAGTTTCAGATTAATTTTATTCTTTTTTAAATTTGGAATTCTAATTTATAGACAATAAAAATTATATAATTAAATTATAAATTTAATCCAACCAGAACTTCTATCTCTACCCAGATTAAATTTTTGTTATCAAACTTCATTTATTATTTATTATTTTTATCAAATTAATTTAAGTTATATTTTTAATTTTAATTTTTAATGTAGAATAGGATTAGGATACGTCATATCCAAGTTAACATATTATTATTAATTAATTAAACAGGAAACGAACTATAATTGCAATCAATTCTGATTTTTTTCCCATGCAGTCCAGATCTTATAATATTAAATATCAGTGATAATATTTAAATATTGAATTTTTTAAAAGAAATTGTGAGCGTTCTACATTTTAACTCTTCTTAAATATAGAATATAATGTAGTTATTAATTTCAATATTGGATTTTCATATTAGATGACGTCATGCCTTTACTCTTGTATTATTACAATAACAAAATAGCATAGAAATAAGATTTATTCATACCGGTTCATTTTCTGTTTGTAAACATTATATTTAAAAATGGTTCAATTCTAATCCTAGGATATCATGCTCAATTCTATATACATCACCTTTTCTTTTAAGATTATTTCCTTTAGCACCATCAACTATAACTTTTTTCACATCTAATCCTAAATTATAAACTTACAAATTTTAGTCCTTAAACTTACCAAATTTGATACTTAAGTCCTATTAAATTTTAACTAAATTTTATTAAATTTAGTTATGAAATGTCTTTTTTACCCTTACGTTCATATTACAATAAAAATATTTTAAAAATAAAAAAAATCAATACAGGTAAAAGTACTAATTGATAATAATATTTTTTATCAATATTATATTTATGTCAATGTTTTTTATTTTGAATATTTTTTCATGTTAAAAATAAGGAATAAAAATGGCGTTTCACAGTTGTTAAAAAAAGAAACTTAACAAAACTTTAGATTAAATTTAATTGGATCTGTGTTAAATTTAGATAAGTTCGGTTATTAAATTTTATAAATTTATAATTTAGAGTTAGATACGAAAGAAATTATACTTCATCAGTTGTTAAATGAAATAACTCTTTATTTTAAACGGCCCTGGTTTGGGATGCGTTTAACCAGGACCGGGGGGATCTAAGTGGACAACATGATTTGATGCATCATGGGGAGTCCATTGCTCCTTGCACGCCCACTACTGGGATGCATACATGATACGTCCTCAATCCCTTTCCAAAAGGGGAGCAGCAGATGTATCATGTATGGTCCTCGAGCAATCTTCTCCATTCATTTCCAGAGAAGGAAAGAAGTGGGAGGTTGCAACACCACCTGACTTCTTAAGTGAAATTATCTTAATGAATAGTTAAATTGACAAATTATTTTTTAATGTGTTTGAAAAAAAATGATGATAAAATTGATTTAATAAATTAATTCTACTTTTTTCATTCCATCTCATTTTTTATTAGTCTAGCAGAATTAATTGAAACGAAGAGGTTGATTCCAATCAATTTCTGCTAGTTCAACTTAAATCACAAGATCAAAGTTCGAAACTGTGCTCACATATAGCAGAATTAGTCATGAAGACCTGCAGAAATTGAAAAGAATTATCGGACTATGATTTACAGGTTAAAGTTAGAGGAGAATTTTTCATCTGCAGGGGGGGGGGGGGGGGGGGGGGGGGGGGGGGGTGGAATTATCTGCACATTTCCAATTATCTGATGAATTGTTCTATAGGCCTCCCACAAATTGTAATGGGTTCCCTAATAATCACTATATGAATACAATAAAAGAAATGGGACAAGAAAAAAATGGCAATACAAAAGAATATAGAAGTGGAAATGAGAGAAGAGGAGAAAGAATATAAACCGGGTGCCCTCCGAGCTACAAAACTCCAAGCCTGTTCTCGCTTCTGTGACACAGCTAACTGCAGCTGGCTGCTCCGCCCCCTCAAACTGCCTCCTTTCTACTTATCTGCAGTTGTGCACCAAATAAGATATATTCTACATTCTCTTGGACTACCAACCCCCATCTGAAGGACTTCCATGACAAAGGAAAAGCATCTCCACTCAATAGGAGAGAATGAATCAGTATGTTACAAATGAAAAGAATTTCGCATGCTACCAGTAATAATACCACTGTGCCCTATCAGATAAGAAGGGATTGGCAGCTTGTTTGTCTTCAGTGCATTGCTCCTGCAAGCAACATCTGGATCTCTGCAAATTCTGTGACTTCTTAGAGCTGTGAAATTGAGCAACTTCAAACCCAATCGTTTCTATTATCATCAGTTTATTGAGGCTCCATGATGTGGCAGTTCCTTACAAAGTCATTGGAGTAATTTACATGCTTCGTCCAAAAGGGCTGGAGGTGTTTAAACCCAATCTCTAACCATGGCTTACACTGACCATTATAGTGGATCACTGCAGCATTCCTTGCACTGTCAAGGTCAGTGTTCTCCTGATATCCCAATCCGAGCATATGCCAAGATGGATCGATTGGGTGCACATGACCCCGGAATGCAATCAAGGCTGGCGGTAACGTCCCAAACTTCCAAAGTGTCAAGTTTGACTTCAGATTCTGCATTGAGAAACTCTTTGAGAGAGGGAAATCAAGGACAATTATAGTAAAAAAATACAACTACAATACATGAATTTGCACATATCCAGTGACTAACATCTCTTGCTTATCTACATTCGTGGGTATATTTGTCAAGCTCAGACCTTTTAAGCTAGACATCAGCTGGTTTATCAATGAAAAGGCCTTTGGTTATAGGAGAGTTGGATGAAAGTAATTAAGAATTCCTAAAGGCAATGTTTGACTATTGCATATCTTCAGCATTTGACACGATGATATGCGTGTGATAACTAAATGGAAACTGGGAAGGCACAAGTTTAACCAAAAATTTAATGAGTCCAAAAGAATGATAGTTTCTTTTGGCATGGGTACAAGAATCCATCTAGTCCTGTAAAAAATGAGAATCCTTCTGAAGGGCCAATGAAAATTAGAGCATCATGGGAGGAAAATTTACATGTTCAATTGTCTAATCAAGGATATTCTAGAGTTGGCAAGAGTGAGAAATATGAGTCTTCTTTAATGCGACACCCATTGCTGTAGATTATTCCAATACCAAATGCAGCTTTCAGTCAACTTGGCATTCACAGTGATTTTGTTGACTATGTCAAGATGTCAGAACAAACATCCAAAATGTCCTCAAGAAAAATGTATAAATCAGTGTCATCTATAAAAAAAGGTAATAGTTATCCATGTCTTCATTAAAAAAATCTACAAGAACCAAGAATAAAGTGATGATAAACTTCATTGATAGTCCACAAAAAGATGTTATCTAGAAACAAAAAACAGAATTACTGGGAAGGCATATTAGTTTATTACCTCCTTAAGCCAATAGTGATAGAGTTCTCTGATATTTGTGTTCCTCCAAGCACTCAAATCAAATATATTCATCCCATATGCCCATGCACATTCATCTGGATCCAAATTCTTGGCTATGATTGGGTGAGAAAAGTTGAAATATGTCCTGAAGCGCTTAGACATCACCCATTTGTCCTTGCCTTTACACGTTTCCACAGCTCCATTTACCTTCCCCATAAGATTGATCTCCCATAAAGGAGACAAGTCACGTTGAATAACAACATCATCATCAAGAAAGACCACTTTGTTGAGGTTTGGAAACAGCTGTTTCAACACATAATGAAGAGAACATTGTCACTGTAAGTTAGAGAAATGAGTAAAGGATCGACACAGTGCCTTTGTTATCTTACATCAATAGGTAATCACATTATGATCTGATTTCAATATTCAGACATATTAATATTTTTTTTTTGAGAGGGAGACATTAATAATAACGTCAGAAAAGTTAAAAAAAAATTATTTCAATGGACTGCAACAGATGATATCAGCATTTATTTATTTTGAGAGGATGATGTTTGCATCTACGATAGAAGCTTATCATATTTCCCCTGTTTAGTACACATATAATCTAACTTTGAGCCAAGGATTTACTTCTTACTACTTTTCAAATTTCACGAAGGCTGCTTAAATATCTTCAAGATCAAATGTCTGAGTATTGCTTACCTCAGGGAGATATATTCGGAGATGATTGAGTAATGAAATGTGCTTTGGGCTTCTTGCCTGCAGCTTTGAAGCAAACACCCTTGGATTGTCGCTAACATTTGCTCCAGAGACATGGTTTCCATGGTAGTGCTTCCTGACACCATGGTGGTTCTCTATAGCTTCAATTACAGGTACATTTTCTCTTGTCAACCAATCAAACTGATGAACACCTTTCACCTCAATGATAGCAAATGGGACAGGATTCAATGCAAACCATGAATGCATTGCTGGATAAGTCTTTTTATCAGTAATCACATGAAAAATGATCTTTTCTGGTTGTAAAGAAGATCTGATAGTTGAAGTAACCACCACTGAAGCTGCAAGAACATTGTCACTCGCCAAGATGAAATGATAATAAGAGTTATCTGAGAGCAAACGAAGCAACTCCGGAGGAGGCAGTTGTTTCCTCGCATGAGCATTTGAAGAATACTCATCAGTCAACCGTAAAGAGAGACAATATATGCCCTTTGGAATAGCACTAGCTGCATAGTGTTTGTGAAGCTGCTCTGCTAATCTTGACCTTTTTATCTTGTTGTCCATATTTTCCATCTGAAATAATAACATTGAAGGGTAAGAAAGAGATAAACGACATTCCCTACCTTTACTAATAAAGAAAGCAATCGTTTCAAGTTTTTAGAGCATTATTCAGAAACAAGCTAATATATTCAAGAATATTAGGAAAAGATGGTGGAATACAAGGCATGAAAATTATGGAGTAAATAAACAAATGAATGGGATATGGACAATGGATAATCATAACTGAGGAGTAAAGCTTAATGGAAGAAGCTTGAGAAACAATTACTGTGGAGTGTGGACAACTAATTGAAAGAGTACAAATGTGCTAAGATTTAACCTCATTTTTTCAAGCATCCAAGTTTGACACAGAATCACAGATTATAGTCAGCATCATATTCATTCTTCCTTTTTGACATAAAGCAGCAGAATTACAATTTTGGAAGGACATGTTACACAGTATAGGGCCTATAGGCAGTAAAACGAATAACTGAAATAAGTGTTTAGCTAAGAATTAATGTCCGGAAAATGCACCCTCTGTACGTTAATCTTATGCATGAAAATCATCAGCAAGGAACCAGTCAATTGGGATTAGTAATGGTCAACAAAGTCACATTGACAACTGAGGGGATTATGTGGAATGAAAAAAAATGAATTCATAAGCATGACTTGATCCAGGTGTCACCAGAGTAGTTAGGTAAATACAGAGCATGATTGCTCCTAGCCTCCTACATCCCTGAAAATATCGGGATAATGTGTTGAGATTAGTGACAAAACATTAACGCCAAATATTAAAATATTTTCCCTTCTTTTTAGCTCTTGCATTTCAACAAGTTGGATGCTATATTCAATCAACTTTTTTTAATCTTGAATGTGGATGCAGATTCAATTTTCCCTTTATAGAAGCATGAAAAGAAAGTCATTATTACAAATATCGATATGTTAGGATATTATACAACTTGGAAAAGGATTAAAAGGTGCCTTCAACTTACCATTTATATGCCAAGGACGACAATTGATTAAGCAAACAGAACACGTGTAGGAGGTTCGCACTTTTAGTATAAAAGCAAGGGTCTGTTATTATCATATGTTTATATATTATTAAATTACTAAGTGCATAATTACAGTACGTACATGTATAAGCAACAAAGAGATAATAAATGCATACCGTAGCCTTTAACCTTACAGCAAAGGTTCTAGCATCATACTGATTGTTCTGCATTTCAGAGAGAAAATCATTGAAAGACTCGGGAAGTTTCAGTCCAACTGGAACATCCTCAGAATTCACATGACTAAGCATCTTATACAAATCCTTAACTAGCTTCTGCAACAAAAGAATAAGGTCAGCCAGTTGACTGCAGCCGCATTTTCATACCAATGACTAAGTCAATAGAATCTCCTTGACATAGTAAAGTATATTCAGAGACTGTTACCGTGGAATCATCATGACCCCTGCCAAGGAATTTTGGTCCTAGTCGCCTTCCCAAACAATCTGAAATGATGGCTTAGTAAGTTACATATGAATGCAAGTGCTAATTGTAGAAAGCATTACATATATTTTTTAGAGAGAAAAGTTAAATATATTGCCAACAATAAACAGTACCCATCAAGGATAATTGAAGGTTAGTCAGTATATATGAGAAACATCACCTTACCGCATCAACCCCAGAAAGGCTAACGATTTATACCATATATGACAAGATACAATTAACAAAGAATCACACCTATTGTCAAGAAAGTTTTTTTTCCCTTGTACGCACTGAAACTTGAATTCGGGTCCTATTATGCAAGGTTAGATACCTACCAGAAAGGTCCTCTAGTCGTCTTTAAAAGCATAGCAGGAAAAGGTGGTCTTTGTTTTTTACTTTGTTTGCACATAAAACTGTTCATATTAAGGTTTGAAGTTGAAATGTAAGAAAAGGTAAGAAAGATTAGCACTTTCATCAGCATATATAATCAATGCTGAACAAATATAAAGAAATAAGCATAAAAACTTCGTATAACTCTAGAATCTGAGAATTTTGATTATGACTACTTCAATTTAATACTAGAAAATTCCTCAAGAAGATATCTGCTTTTGCATCAGTGTTAAAGATATTAAACTACCCGATGCGGCTGAAGATGTTATGGAAATATTCTTCAAAATTACTCACACAATAAATGGATAAAATCAGCAACAAGAACACATATGCACATTACTAGATAGATAAGTCAAGTCATACATCATATCCAAATGTTAAACCATTTTAGAGTTAGAAGCTAAGGAAATAAATAATAAAAATCAATTCCAAAAGGAAAATAAATCGAAAATCCAAAGCAACATGGCTCAGATTGGTTGGAATAGGTGGCACAGATCTGGAACAACCATTCAATTAGACATATAAGTCATAAATGAGATCTGCATTGGTACTTTAATGATGAACTGAGATATAAACTGCACTTCCAATGGTATCCTATTGGAAACTACAGCTGCAACATCAACAAATCTATTTTCATGCCTTCGAATCTAAAATATGAAGAAAATATTCCAACGCATCTTAGAGAACCTCAACATTTTACCGAGATAAATCATTCCAGCGAGAAAGACTTGAAAATTTCATAGCCGATATGAATTGGGTGATAAATTCTTCAGATCTATTCAAGACGACTAAGGTTGGAATCTAGTTACCATGCACAAAAATTCAACCACTTCATTCAACAGGCTATAACTAAGAACCAAGCGGATCCAAATCCCCTATTCAACCACCCAAACGGTTCCCACCGACAAAAAGGTAGCACCTTGCTGAGACAAGGCGGAAAGAGATGGAGGGAAGGAGGAAGACTGACCGAGGGAGGAGCACTTGTTGACGCCCTCGAGGGTGACTAGGGCGGTGAGGATGAAGACGAAGGGGAGGAGGAATGCGAGTGCGAGGATGGTGTGGAAAACGGTGCGGTAGGAAATGTGGCGCGCCGCGACCCGGACCTTCATGGAGTCCAAGAACCCATTCCCCCCTCCGCCGCCCGCCGCAGCCGCGGCCGTCGATATGGTGATGCTTCTCATGCTCGGCGAGATCCGCAGCTGCATCCTCGTCGCTCCGGACGGCTCCGCCCCGCCGCGGCCTCCCCGCCGCCACCACCCTCCGACGCCGACGACGCCGGAGAGCCGCCGCAGGAGGAGGAGGAAGAGGAGAAGATGGATGAGGATGAGGTGACGGAAGATCTAGTGTCGGCGGTGGATCGCCGGGGAACCGATCGGAGAGCGGCGGGGGCGTCGGCAGGGCTGGGGATTCGATGCGGCATTGGAGGGGGAAGAGATCCGAGAAGGGTGGTGGGAGAAGTGACTCATTTGGGCTGTGGGGTGGGAAGTCGTCGTCCTCTTTTGGCTCCCCGTATGCGCAAATCGTATCTCCACCGTATATGCGCCCACTCGTGTATTTTGATCATATTCTCGTTTGCTATACCTTTTCTTCTTAAATTTCAACGTCAACATGTTTTTTATTCGGAATAAATTAGAAAATCTTACCCATCAATGTTATGGGCTTTTTAGTTTTTACACAGTCAATAACACAAATGAATAAAAATATTAAACTTTTTTTTTCCAAAAGGTTTTAATTAGGATTAAGAAAATCACCAACAATGCGTATCTCCTTGATCTTTTTTATGTATACAAGTTTTAGAAAAATAAAAAATAATGAGCATAATTATCTTAATCCTTTGTATATGTTGCAACATTGTTTTCTCATCATCAACTTCTAGAAGACTAGAATTATACTTGGTCAATCAAATAGGCTAAAGAAAATGACACTAAAAACTTGACTAACACAACTTTGCACAATAAAAATATGTTTCACCTGTTTACTAATATTTCATGAGGATATGACAGTAACTATTGGTATGATAAAAGAAGCATATTAAAAGGAACCAATACTTTATCTAAGAGATATTAAATTTATTAGTCTTACACTAATTCAGTTCAACTAATTAAAACATTAGACCTTCCTTAACAATATAATAGTAATAGTTTCGGAATTCAATCTTAAAATATTTTCAATGTAGAATTCAATTCGATTATTAGTTAGTTAGCTTTTTTATATGGATAAGTGCACTCATTATAGGTAAATCTTGATCGTATCTAAGGTCTGTGTCATCGTACCAATCTTACTAATTCAATTTTTTGATATTTTTTATTTTTTCACCAGGTGCAACATGATTTTGAAGAAATAAAATTAAGAAAAAGATCGTTGGTTACAATTAAAATTTCACTACTTTGCACAAAATAACTATATTATAAATGTATATTAAAAATTATTATATAATGCTATTTCATATTCATCATATTATTGTCATTTTTTTGTCAATCTACATTAAATTACTATTGTATAAATAATATATATGCATTTTTAGGAAGTCTCAATAGGATAATACTCAAATTAACATTATTTATAATTTAAATCATTATAAGTTTATTTAAAAATATTATTTTACATAATATTAAACTATTTTTTTAATATATTGGTAGGATCTTATCATTCCCGATTCGCTTTTGCAATCTTTGATCTTATAGACCTCATTTTAATTTTACGTAAGATCTTGATCTTAATTATCTTGATTACAGGTGAGTTATCCAAATGATGGGTTGTCTTGGGCATAGGGCTGGTGCTTGGAGAAGGTATACATGTAATTTGCAAATGTAACAATTACTGATAATTAAATTGGAAGCATAATTCACGCCTCATAGATAGATTTATTTCCTAGCATGTGAACATACCCTTAAATTGGGTCGAGCGATGTCACTTTATGATTGATCACAAAAAAAAATAATTCTCTTACAGAAATTATTATTATTATTATTATTATTATTATTATTATTATTATTATTATTATTATTATTATTATTATTATTATTATTAATGAATCAAATAGATTCAATATTAATAAACTTTGATGTCTCGTGTGCACCTAATCCATTATCTCTTAGAAAAGGAAAGAACACGATGCATCATACCTTTCTTTGTTTTTTTTCTCATATTTTCTTTGTTTGTAAGAGAATGTGTTCTTTGTTAATTAGTAAGATAGTCTTTGTCTATGACATTGAACATATAGAAAAAAAAGGAAATGGAAAAAGAAAACATAATTGGTAGTGGGTGCTAGTGACACCAAGATGAAATTATGGTTCAAGTCAAAGCATCTAGCGAAGGGTGATGTTATAAATTGCAAGATTTAATTTGGAACCAAATTTGGGGCTACGCATGGTAAGTTAGCATAGAGAATTCGGACGCATTGGATCTCTAATTTTGACGTGATGATACTTTATTCTGAGCCCACATCAAGAAAGTTCACAGAGGGAGAGAGAGAGAAAGATAGAACACAGATTAAAATTTTCCAATTTAAATTGCCTATGGAGAACAAAAGTGTAGAGTATTGACAAAAATCGTCACTCAGAAGTCAAGAGGTCATGTATTTAAATTTTGGGATAGATGAAGGTGTAAATCAAAAAAGGATTTATATGTATAGATTTATGGTTGGATCAATATTTAATAGTAGATGTTCATTTAAATTATTTAATAATATCATCATGACATCAAACGACTAAAGTTATTTTAACTTTCTATATTAAGATACATCATCAAATTTCAATTCAACGATTGGACTACACATATAAATCTTTTATGAGTTTACACATGCATTTTTCTCATTTTTGTACGTGCCTATTTATTTTCGATCTTTACTTTTTCATCTTTTTTAACGGAAAAAAAATTTATTGCCATCAAATTCTTGTTCTTCTCCTACATGATACAAGAGAAGGGGGATATTTGCTGTGTTAAAAATAAAACCAATCAGTCCATTAGAGCTCAATGGCTAAAATTTAAGCTTCTATAATTAATATCTAGAACTATATATAAATTTTTTCACATATAACTTGAAATTATAAATTTTAGTTCCTAAATATTTGACAAGTTTTTCAATCCAAATTTTGTCAAGTTCTTTTGTTAATGATTGTAAAATATCATTTTGTTATTACTTTCTTTACTATAATAAAAGTCAAATGAAATCGATAAGGGTGAAAAATATTATTCGAAGAAAATAATGTTTTATATAATAGTACGCTCATTATAATATTTTTGTTTCTATATTTTTTGCATACTAAAAAGTAAGAGAAAAATAATATTTCACAACGTTTCAAAAACGAAACTGAACAAAAAAATTGAATTGAACTTAACGAAAAATAAATAAATATCAAATTTGAATAAATTCAAGAACAAAAAGTTATAAATTGACAATTTACGATTAGACGTGAAAAAAATGATACTTGGGTGATCGGTGAAGAAAATAATCCTAAAGTATATTGTTGTTACCTGTGCTCAGGCATCCACGCATGCATTGGTTAACATGGTAATGTGAACCACATATTCTGCATTAGACATAGATAATTATTCTCAACGACTTAGGTTTTAATACCAAAACATTGTTTATTCTCTAACACACAAAGGTGTTGCCCTAACTTTTTTTTTTCACTGAGCCAGGAGAGGTTTTAGGTGTTTGAGATTATTAATGTAATATTCTAAAATTTGGGCCAAGAATATTTGGGCATTTTGACTAAAAGCCTAATGTAAATTCGATATAAATAATTAACAACCTTATTAATTCTCCAAAAATCTAGCCGTCAATTCCTCTTATCTCTTTTTCTTCCTCACCAAGAAAAGTCTAATGTTAGGAGATCTAAATTCATGTTCTACATGATGACTATGTTTTAAGATCAACAAAGAGAAGAGGAATGTTTCTAGAAAAAAGGATAAGAAGACCTAGAGACTTCTAAATGAAGAAGAAGGACAAGATGATTAGAAAAAGGAAGATTTTAGATCTAAAATCCAAAGGTATGTAAAGAGGATCCAAACCTCTCTCTCCCCTCTCAATGATGTTTTATTTGGATTGAGAGTTTTAAGAACACCCTATTTTTTATCGGGATTTTGATTGAGGGTTGCATGATTTGTGTTGCATAAATCTGTTAAATTCGTGACTGTCTTGTAATAATTATTAGAGTAGGTTTTATTTATCAAAAAATTACAAACAATATATAGATGGAAAGCCCTAGAAGTCTAGTTTCCAGAGAAATTGGTTTCATGATTTGGAGTAGTATACAAATAGTTATGATCCAAACATCGAACTGGTATCATGCTGTCTCGGGAATTCGTGACTGTTTTGTAATAATTGTTTGGATAAGGTTTTCTTATTCAAAAATTATAAATAATATATTTATGGAAATCTCTCGAAGTCTAGTTTCCACTGAAATTGGTTTCATATGATTTGGAGTTGTATACAAATATTAATGATCCAAACATGGTGTCATGCTATCTTAGGCATTCGTGACTGTTTTATAATAATTGTTTGGATAAAATTTTCTTATCCAAAAATTATAAATAATATATGGATTGAAATATCAAGAAATCTAGTTTCCACATAAATTAGTTTCATATTATTTGGAGTTGTATACAAATAGTTATGATCCAAGCATCAGGCTAGTGTCATGCTATCTCAAGTAACAACGAAATAAAATTATAAAACGTATAGTAAATTGTAAATACTGAAATAGTTTTTTAATTTTATTTACAAGTTAAATGTTCGTGTTACCTTTCTGTGAAAATTGGATCACATGAAAAGAACAAGTATAAGTTAAGTTATTAATATTTTAGTGACTGCTGCTAGAATACTGTGCAGAAAATAAATTGTTATTTGTATGAATTTCTAGGAAAAAACTCCAACTCTTGTTAATGAGTGAAAATTGCATGTTTAATGTGTTCCATGATGTATAAATGCTAAGAGATCATACTTGAAATATTTATGATATTTTAGATTTTTTTCTTGACGTTTCAATATCAAAAATTAAGAATTTCGGGTGAAAAATATTTTATTTCATTTTAAAAAAATTAAAGCAAATATATGCCTAAATTTAAATAAAAATTAAAAAAATCGAGTCATTGGGTCGAATACTCAGGTTGGATTTTTTTAAACATGTACCCGACCCGGCCCTAGTTTGGGTCAATGGTCAAGTCGGAACTAGAGTCGGGTCGAGTCGTCGGGTTCCGACCCGGTGAACACTCCTAATTATCAAGAGTAGACTATCTGACCCGATGAATACCCCAAATTGTCCATACTCCAGAGTCGGGTTCCGACCCGGTGAACACCCCTAGTTATCGAGAGTAGACGATCTGACCCGATGAACACCCCAAATTGTCCATACTCTAGAGTCGGGTTCCGATCCGGTGAACACCCCTAATTATCGAGAGTAGACGATCTGACCCTATGAACATCCCAAATTGTCCATACTCGAGAGTTTGAGGCTGGATACTGCTACTAGTTGAGCCAACTAAATTGATTAAATTGTGAGGGCCTCGTTGCCCTGACTAATTTTAATGGCACCAAATTGTACATTTGAAACAGTGCTGCAAACAACGATACTGAAACCATCTGACCAGCGGCACAGAGATTAATGGAGCTGCTCCGTCTGTGCTTCACCCTTCTGCATGAACATGACAGGTCCCTTCCTTCATCAGGACCTGGGACTCCCAATTCTGCAAGGGCTAAATCAATTTGCAGACACATGCATGTAGCAAGATTCTTCCCCTGTGCCTGAGTTATATCAGTTTCAACTCAAAGTAGGAAGACGACACAACGAAATGATCGTTACTTGTTTATCTGCATGTTGCTGTTCAAGTGATTTCTGACCAGCTCTGGGCCCATAGGCATATTCATAAAAATTGCACATGCCTTGCGCAAGTTAACGAAGAAGAGCATGCATGTTTCAGAAACAACAGCGATGTCTGATCTGCCGTCCTTTGCAGGCACACACCAACTTCTGGTGAAAATATTCTCGGTGTCTTTGTCCGAGCAGTGAAACAGAGGCCCTGTGCAACTTTCTTTGATGCTCTCCATCAACCTCTGCCATGGTAAGTAAGCATGAAAGCTCATGCTCCCTATAAATTGAAACGAAAAGGTGGGGGTTAAAAGACTAAAAGTGGGATTACTGAGCTCTTCCATGGCTCTCTTTGTGTGCCTGTAATCAGATGTGGTTTAGGTGGAGAAACAATTGGAAAATGAGGCCCATGAGGACCTCGCTTTTGATGTCTGATGCCCCACAATTGTGACAAATCTTGTGGGGGCTGTCATGATGCGAATGGGGTTCTTGCATGCTTTTTTTTTCCTCCTTGTGCTCAAAGGGAAAGCTAATTACAAATGTCCACCTAAATGCAGACAAAGATGTGTACTTAAAAACCTCGTTTATTTTACTCCAACAGATCTCTGATCTTATGAACTTGTGTAGAATACGAAGTGCATCACAGGGATTGGTTTTGCAGAAAAGAACAAAAAAAATGCAGCTTGTTCATCTTAGATGAAAAGTCTGAACACTTAACTATCTCTATTTTAGGACTAGTTTACCTCATTTGAAGGATTCCAAATGCTAAATGCCACTAGTCGTTGACAAATCAATTCGGAATGAGCTTTGCTCAGATGGGCTCAATGCTATTAATTAGAGTACATGTCTCAAATCCTTAATGGGTGTGAAAATCATATTCAAAATTTCTTAAGCTCTTTATTTTCCTTTTTTTTGTTCCATCGTAATTTTTAGAAACTTAACAAATCTATATTTTCACTGACGAATGCTTGGTACAATACATAATCACAATCCATAAAATAATAAGAATATTAAATTTCACTACATGTGCTCCTTTATTTTTAATCAGAATCTAGCAGTCACGCCATGTCCTGCTAAAATCCAAGTTTCGTGCACCATCACCTCCCTGTAGTTCCATGGCTACATATATCCAGAAATCGTGGTCCTTCTTCCTTCAAAAGAGAAGGGAAAAAGAAAAGAAAAAACAATACCAAAGAGACCAGAAGTGATGCAAGTAAGAGTCAAGGGACCACAAAAGAAAAGAACGGAATAAAAAGGGAATGGAATGGCTCAGAAAGGCGTGGTCAGAGATGAGCATCATAACTCTGTAAGCCATGCATCAGCCAGTTTTGAAGAATAAGTAGAGGGAGCCTTTAAGTGGTACCTCTGCTCTGCTCATGTTTCTCTCTCTCTACCCACTTTCTTTAGTCACTTTTGGCACTTTTCCTCTCATGTTCATGAAATGTTTTGTTTTCATGCTCCTCGCGTCCAAAAGCTGTTTTGGAACGTGATAACAAGATTCCAATCCTGTTTTGGCTATTTCGGAAGGTTAAACCCAGCTGTATTTTTGGTGGATAGGGGAGAAAAAAGTGATAATTAATTATCAATAAAAATGTATTTTAAGTGATGAAGAACTTATTTAACATTTTAAATTCATTTTCTTAGTTAGATATACATATGTTTTTTTCTGAATTCATTTTTCATAAATAAGAAAAGGAAGCTTCAAAATACATCTGTGCAAATGAACTATGGGCTTCATGACAAGTTGACAACAGATGAATTTTGTCTTCACATAATTTCTTGGACACCATTTTTTTAGTTGACACCTTTTCAGAGTAATAACTTTACTCAAAAATTGGTAATTATTCCACAGGTTATGAAAAGAACAATTATATACTTGAAATACACAGGAGAATCCATAACAGAAATAAAAATTCCTAAAACAAAGAGATCAGCTTGTTAGAATATGAATTCCATGTCAGTTAGATCAAGAACTTTGTGGGTGCCCTTTGGCTTTGTACCAGTCTTGAATAGATTGCCTTCAATATACCTGCATCAAATTCATTATATCTTACTTTTGATAAAATGAAATAAAATATGCTGCTGATGGAACACAGATTAAGACAGCGACTTACATTTCCTTCAGGAAAGGGTGTTTGTACAGCCCATCTGGTATCCTTCCTGTGAATGCATTGTGGTCCAGGTACCTAAAATGTGAAAAATAGATGAGCGCTATCTTGGATTGAGGTAGAAAAGGTTCCCTTCAAATACTTGGCACAGAATTCAAATCACTCTGAAAGTTGATCAATAAGATGGTTGACTCACAAGTAAGTCAGTCTGGGAATGTCAGCAAGCTTGGGAGTCACTGCTCCAATCATCTTGTTGTTTGATAAGTATCTGATGTATGAAACAATAATAATGTCAGCACTGATCATTTTGAGAGATGGCCATGTCCGCATATCACTTGAAATCAAACTGGAGCACTTACAAGATCTCCAGGGTGGTCAAGTTTGCAAGCTGATCAGGCAATCCTCCAGTTAGTTGGTTATTATTTAAATACCTGGTATCATAATTTCAGGACATCACATAGGAATAAAGCAATGAAATATAATTGACCACACATTAACAGATATACTTACAAGTTACGAAGGGAACGAAATCCCTCTCCATTCTGGATGAGATTACTGAGAGTCCCTATTAAGTGGTTGTTACCAACATCACTGCAGGTGCGAGACCATCCAGTTATTACAAAGATAATCAATGACTTGCTTTTAAGAAAAAGTGTGACAAAGATATAATCTAAAGATGATAATGACAGAGAAAAGTAGATGGCATTCAATCTTGGGAAAACAATAACAATTTGAATCCCCAGAAACCGACACACATAAGCAATGAACAAGCCTGCATGCAAAGGAAACAAGCATAAAAACATTATGTCTACACAAAAAGAATAGAAGAGAGATATTGGTACAGGTGGCGCAGGTTCTTAAGATTTCCCAGCTCAGGAGGAATTCTGCCAGTAAGGCGGTTCTCATGAAGATAAAGATAACGAAGTTCCGGCAGGTTTGCAAGTTCAACAGGGATTTCTCCTTTAAAATTGTTGAAACTCAGGTACCTACACAGTTTCAAGATGAGACCATGAAGATACTGAAGGAAAAAACTCCAATTTTTTTTATATTTTCTTAACATACTTACAGGTGAGTCAATTTCTTCAGTTCGCCAATTTCAGGAGGAATGACATCCTGTAGCTTATTCCATCTCAGATTCCTAAGAAGCATAAAAATGAAGGCATTAAAGAATTAGCAGAATGTGTAGGAAAGTTTAACAAGAATTCCAGCAACTCTAGCCATGACTGAAGCAGGATGTTACCGAAATATGACAGAATGAAATATAGCAAACTTAGAAATGTCCAGAAATTCTAGGGTTTGTTGTAGTATAATATTTTGACAGCTTGTTGTCATTTGGTCATCGTTTTATGAAAGGCTCGCTACTGTATAAATAATCTCCTAAAAAAGTACCTTCCTATGAGTTAATTACTCATTCATCTCATCAAGAAAACTGTGCATATCGTCTTATATAAAAACAGGTACAGTTAGTGAAAAACGCTTATTTAGAGAAAACAAGTCAGCAGATGGCATGAATCTAGAGAGGAACATACAATACTTTGAGGTGCTTCAGGCGTCCAATCTGAGGAGGGATTGGTCCTGTCAACTTGTTATTATGTAAATCCCTGCCATTTGAAAAATGTTTAAAAACACAAGATAAGCACATGCCCTCCCCCATATGCAATAGGCAATCTTGATTTCACAATTTCATGATTCACAATTATCTCACATTAATCCAAATGCTTAGTTTGTTTTCTTCCAACATATCAAAAGCTTTCATTTTTTTACAGAAACCAATGATTTGCTTTATCAAAGACATCATACAGAGTTTCAAACTAAAATGATACAACAGATAACGTGCACATCAATAACCGATGTACGATATAGAATACAGCTGAACCATTCTTCATAGTGCACGATGTAAAACATGAGCACAATGTCATGTAGATGTCTTCTCATTACAATGCCATAGGATTAGTAATCAAAACATGAGCACATAATTTCTGCAAACAAGCCAAATAACTAGTCAAATTTGCACACCATCATGAAATTCTCAAGTTTGTGAACCACAAACTGATGCTGGATAAAAGATAGTTCTTACAGCCTAGTGAGATCCAGGAGATTTGTGACTGCAGTAGGAAAAGGGCCAACAATTGATACAGCATAAACTTCCCTGCAAATTACACAGGAATATTATGTGAGTTATTTTAATTCTTTCATTAAGCAATCTTGTCAAGAAAATAAAGTGTTCCAAGAAAAACAATTTCGGAATCAAGATCTGCTCAAGTGTGACCTTATAATAGTCCCTGATATGAAGTTTGGAGCAGCAAAAATAAAAAATACAAATGATATGATTCACTAACAGAAAATATGAAAGACGCTATCCAATTCGATGGGATCATTTTGAATAACACTGTTGTGCACATAAAGTAGGATTAATTTTTTGTTGTCTTGGCCTAAGATACCCTTATAGAGTTCAGAGAGCATCAAATTTCCCATGATTTATGAGATGATGAATTGTGCTTGCAGTTTTCAGGCATGTTTCAATAGGAAGACTCGGAACATCCTATCATATTAGGCTATAATTTATGTTTACACTACTACACACCAACACAAGAAACTCTTATATTGTTTCATGGAACAGAACGTAGAAAAAGAAATATCAAGAGCAAAAGTCTTCATTACAATTCTGTTACGACCCTGTAATCTCCTTGTTTTGAACATGTGACTCCTGACCATGGAGGAAGGTCACCATCACCACAAGGATCATCACCAACCCATGCATAGACAACTCTCCATCCAAGCAAAGACTTGATTTCATTCAATGCTTTAACTGCAGAAATCCAGCATAAGTGAATAATATACCATCAACAACATTAACCAGTTAACCATATTCAAAAATTGCCATAAATACTGCCAATTGGGAACATTGTAAAACTGTTGGAATTGATAATTACAGAATTATTTATACTTCGCCAAGAAAAACATTTAAGCATTCAGGAATGATTTAAAATAGGGCTGGACACCAACCGCTCAGCAGTCAACTTGGTCCTAGGTTTACTAATAACGCAAACACCCATTCGAACCAGTCAGCTAAGCCATCAAGGTGGTAAAATTAAAAAATACCCGGTTCAAGCCAAAAACAGAAATATTCAAAGATTTAAACATTAATGAACCAGTTGTAAGTAACTACTTTGCATCAATGAACCAAAAAAACAAAAAAAGTTTGTAAGTTCCAATAACTCGTTTAATGACCAATGTATACATTAATGAACTTTAACTAATCTCCTTCTTAGTTAACTTCTTTGTATTAACTATTCATGCATGAGTATTAAATAATAATGAGTGTGTAACCTTTAATTGATTGTATGTTATTGGAACTTA
The DNA here is from genome assembly GCA_030549335.1 of Pontederia crassipes. Classification (NCBI taxonomy): domain Eukaryota; kingdom Viridiplantae; phylum Streptophyta; class Magnoliopsida; order Commelinales; family Pontederiaceae; genus Pontederia; species Pontederia crassipes. The sequence continues at coordinate 23,395,774 of CM060183.1, forward strand.
CAAACATTTTATCATTATTATTTTTAATATTTATTTGATATATACAACAAATATATGTTACAAATAATTTGAATCCATAAGCATTTTATTTTTATTTTTATTGAGGATAATCCATAAGCATTTTATTATTTCTATAATTTTCTTATTCATCCGATATGACCATACTATTTAACTGGTTCGACCTGAAATGGATACCTCTCCAGGTTGAGGTTTGATTCAGTTCTGACAACATTGCTTTTAATAGGTTTAGGGTTTTTGGCCCAATACCTTGTAAAAAAACTGGTCTGACCTCCGTTTTGGAAGAAAAGCTGATGATGGACTACATGGAAAGAAAAAAATGAATATCTTGCTTGTTCTGAATATGCTGTGGAAGCTGGAAGCTTAAATAATATATGAATGCCAATGATATTTGAAGGTTGGGGAAATTTTAGTAAGATAAAAATACCCAAAAACGTGGGAAAAAGAGAGAAATAATTGACAGGTATAAATTTGATTATGACACTCAGCTAAGTTGTTTGTATCAAAATTTTAGAAAAGGCTCAAGAATAAAAATAAAACTACCAAGGTTAGATGATATCAGTTGACTACTTTAGAAAATAACAATATTATTATATTTAATATTACAAATTATTATAATAAAAATTACATTTATAATCAAGAAAATATGACTGCTTTTAGCTCTAGTTGATTTGTGCATCATGCACTTTTAAAATTTGATTTTTATGTATCGATTGAACTGATATAATAACTTTCAACATTATAACTATTTTATGATATGTTATAGTTTACAATTTTTTTACATCCAAATTTTTTTTCCTAGTATTGAGAAATTTTCAAACTCCGCCTATATTTTATAGCCGGTCCCAAGCCCGGATAAAGGAGGAGGGTTGTGTTAGGCCCCGACGACGACAACAACAACAACAAAGCCTTATCCCACTAGGTGGGGTCGGCTACATGGATCATATGACGCCATTCCGAGTAACCAATTCGTTGATCCATGTTCATAAGATTCGACAGGATTTTATGCTGGCTGTCGGGGCCTAACACAACCCTCCTCCTTTATCCGGGCTTGGGACCGGCTATAAAATATAGGCGGAGTTTATGTTAGGCCCCGACAACCAGCATAAAATCCTGTCGAATCTTATGAACATGGATCAACGAATTGGCGTCGTATGATCCATGTAGCCGACCCCACCTAGTGGGATAAGGCTTTGTTGTTGTTGTTGTTGTTGAGAAATTTTCAATGGGTGTATCCAAACATCCATTTGGATTTATTTTCGTGGATTTAATAACCCATGGTGAAAACATGGGTTTTGGAAAACCATGATCCTTTTTCCAAAAGACCCAAACCCTAACTGCATTTTGGAAAGAAAACATATGACTGTTGACAAGGGAAGTAAGCTGCAATAAAAATATTAATTGTCAGCAAAAGTATGTGTAAACAAGTTTTATGTTCTCCTAGTAACACAAACCTTAGTCCTAAGAGGTCACTAATTGTGCTGCCCACTTGGCAAACAACAAAGTGAAGAACATGTGGACCATTGATAATCTCAATGTACACACCATGTCCATCATAAGGGTCGTTACTGTGTTGTTCACCATGCTACACACAAAATGAGCAGCATACTCCTTTTACCTTATGACTATTTTATCTTGCAGATTTGTTAAATCACTGAAAGTTCATTGCAACTCAAAAGAAGGTTCAGGTCATGAAATATATTAAAAATATGAAACAACTCAAGAAGACGAGGAGAATTAAAAATGATAAGTAAATAAAAAAATTCTTCCATTTTGTTTTTCTTGAGGAGAAATGAAAATACAAGGACAGACCATGTAGGCACTTACTCATCCATCAATGCCAATATCTGGATCCCTTATTTATCTTTAAAGAAATACATACACACATGCGCACACTAGGAACTTACTCATCCATCAATGCCAATATCTGGATCCCTTATTTATCTTTAAAGAAATACATACACACATGTGCGCAGCGCGCACACATTTATATAGTGATTTTGTGGCTGTGTAAATCAGTTTTTCACTTACTCGTGCAAATTATCATAAAATACCTACTCTTAATGTTGACTCAAAATCAGATTTAGGCTGAGTTGCTACAGTTCCATCAGTCGCTATGACTAAAGCTATGGTAAGCCAACTTTCGCAGCCACTTTATCCCCAAACATATACATATATATACATATATATATATATATATATATATATATATATTTAACATATAATATATATTACTTTCCTGGGTTGTAAAACAAAATGAAGTTCCAGATGATCTCAATTCCCACTATTGACTAAGGTATCTGCGAGTTCAATATCCTCTCTTTCCTTTGCTTAGGCTTTTTTCTCATTTGATTGAGCCACTGCAATGCCGGAGATACGAAGCAGATGTTGTTCATAATAAATTACATCATCTAGAGCTATTTAAACATAGACCTAAAGATTACACATGTCGTTTTATATGGTCGAAATTTCCAAAAGATCAGCAAAAACCAATCTTCGCGTCTATACTCAACTAAATTCCAGATGGCCGACTAAAAAGGGAAATGAGAATTCCATCAACTTTAAGCGCAGAATTAGCGCACCAGTCAGCAAAACCAAAGACCGCTAAAAGAGACAGATCACCTAAAATTCGAGCACATCCTGAAGCTCAGATGAGAATCAAATATTTATATTACAACCACAAGAAAATGAAAAATTAAAAATACCATCTCTTTTCACAGTCCTGCAGTGCGCGAAGCTGAGGAGGAGAAGGAAGCAGACGATTGAAGCCAAATTGGAAGAGCTCCCCATCGCCGGAGGCTATCGATCTCAGGAGGCGCCCGGGAGCGCGATCAGATCGCCGCACGCGCCGCCGAAGAGATCACTCGTTAGTCGCCGCGTTCCCACCGCACCATTTGCCCCCCTCCCTCGGAAATGTTGCGCCTCAGTGCAGATGAAGCAGTGCCGCTCGTGTCGGTGGTAAACCCACCAAAAAATAGCATTAATTTTTTTTAAAAAAAAAGAAATCAAGTTTAATTAACAGCGATTAGTTATTTCAGAATTGACGAGAGCCAATATTTTTAAATTTAACTTCTGAAATTACTAATTTGATTAAAATTTATTATTTCCAATATCGAATTAGTCAAAAAGAAATAATTTATTTCCTCCTCGTCTTTCTATAAAATTACCTCCTATGTTGTTTATATACTGTACATAACATTATTTTTAACCTAGTTAATAATTATTTTAGTTCCAAGTAAAAATATAAAAGTTATAATTAAAATATTGATAATTTTAGGTAGGAAAAACAACAGTAGCTATTTACGCTCTTCGGCTGTTGCTTTGTCATGCAACAATGTATAAGCAAACTTTTTAATGAATTATATTATAGATTTTTTTTAACCTGCTGAGAATTAGTCAAGCTAAAAAAAAGGGTAATGCTGATTTATGCTTTGGATTTAAGTGTCTGGATTTTATTTCACGACTTCTATTCGCAAAGAGGGGCAATAACTTGCTCGTATAATAAAAGTTAAAAAAATAATAAGAATACTTTACAAAATTGGCGTACATATATTACGCATTCACATAATAAATGTAGTTTGTAATGGCGTGTTCATATCGAGGTGACTCAACGAACTCGAAAACTTGAAGGTTGGATGGAAAGTAAATGTTGTAGAACAACTTTTTTAATCACACTTTAACTTCATTTTTTTAAGCTCGCCAAGATTTCAAGAACATAGAAGCCTCAATTTTTATTATCATTACATGTGGACTCCATAAGATAAGAAAAAATGTGTTTGGATGAAATGATAAGAATAAAAATATTGTTCTTGGCGTATTCTCATATCAAACAAAGCCAAAGAAATCTTTGGACCAATGTCAGTCATCTCATAGTTGCTTTGTTCTATTTCAAAAGTTAAACCAATTTTTATTTGATTTCAAGTTTAAATTATTTTAAAATTGAAAGTACGTTGAAATAAAGTATGATATATGTATGAAAATTATGTTAGGTGCTAAATTTTTTTACGTTTTTAGTTTTAAAAGAATATAATTAATATTTTAAAAATAATTAAATATTTGGATAATTTGAACCGATCATATTTTCAGATTAGATGAATTTGATGATAAAGTTGCCCTCAATACAACCCAATCTGAATCGACCATCGGATTGAATCAAACTAAAAATATAGTTTCCTTCTTAATGATCCATGTGTTAAGTTGAATTAAATTAAAATTATCAACGGCTACAAAAGAATGTTAAGATTATTATAAATATGAAGATAAAACGACTTTAGCTCTTTTATTATTAAGAACTTATTTAATTTAACACTTGCGATCTATATAGTCACCCAACTACATATTTCCTGTTCATTGAAATTGGACAAGCGAAAATGGATATCATCTTTTTAGGTCAAAACGATCCAAAGACAGAATGTGTGAAGGTGAGTGCATCCTTGCTTTGTGTGAAGGTGCCCTGTGGTCTCCTCTCGAAATGGAGTACTCATTCGACCATAAAAGGAAACCTCCAAATATATAGGTAATGTAGGCCACAATGGTCAGCCAGTCTGATGGGTGAAGGTTGTTGATGTGATTTGAATTATGTATTTAAAATTATAAAAAAAAAATGAGGATTTATAACGAATGCGGAGGACCGTTTATATGTGAGGGTTAGAGTTTTATTATGATGTACTCTCTTTTATTTATAGTAAATTTTTTCTAAGGAAGATCTTCTTTACTTGTGAATATTTCTTTTTTGTTCAGATCAAAAGAGCTTTACCACGTTAAATCTCTGTGTTCAAAAGAGTTTTAATTGTTTATCCATCCTCGATGTTTTACCCCAACAAAGGTGAAGGTGGGGTGATAGATTCTTTCACACGAGCCAGGACACTCATTTAACTACCATGGAAACCCCAAAGGAGAGTTAGGAGAAAGATTATTATTCAATTAGAGTCTGTGCTTCAAGCACTCTGTTAAGGAGGTCCAAACTCCCTAGTTCATCATTGACATTAATGAAAGCGGAGTTTAAATCTAACGAAAGCAAAATATACAAGGATATATCAGAACATTTGTGGTGAAGCCATTTCCTGTTTTTGTTTCTTGACATCAGATTTGCATTCAAAAGAAGTTTCCAAGCTGTAGAACTCGTAGAATCGGAGTTAAGACCAAGAATGAACCAGTTCATATTTGTTTCAAATCAAGCTCGTCAGGTTGTCATACACCTAAGAACGACGAAGAAGAACAAATCTGAAAGGATTGTAGAGCCGCATTTGCCACATAGTCTCAGATCCCCATCGTCCAATCATGAAAGGACATTTATAAGTTCGTTCCTCTTAGTTATCACCATGGTTGCCTAATTACGTCAAAACATGCACACTGGCTATCAGAAAGAATCTGGAAGCTATAATATGATATGAAGTAAGAACTGTTAGAGTTGGTGAATACTTTAGGGCCCCTTGTTTCTCACACCGAGTTCACCCACGTGAGCTTAGGGGAATCTGAGTATTACCCAATTAACAGTATTATTGACGTACGAACGAAAGGAGGGGTTCGGGGGGCCCCGCCCCCCGACGGCGGTCCCAAAGTCAAGGACTATTGTTTACAGCAGGGATGTTGTTTTTCGTGAATCACGTTCCCAAGTTGAAGTTCAAAAAGGTGATGAACCTAAGAAAGTGGTAGTGCTTGAAGAAGATTCTGATTCTGAAACTTCAGAGGTGAATGCACAAGATACTTCAGTAGAGTCTGTTACAGAACCGGATCAAGAGAACTCGGTTAATGAAGTTGAAGATGCAGATTCAGATGAAGACCCAGATATTGGTACTACCATATCAGTACTCAGGAGATCGACACGAGAAAGAAGAGCACCTTTGAGATACTCTCTTAATGCTCTGAGTTCGTTTCATGCTTTGAGCATCATCGGAGAAGAACCTAGTTCTGTAAAAGATGCAAGGTCTATGGATGATGCAAATCAGTGGGAGCTTGCTGTGGCAGATGAGATGCAATCACTGGATAAGAATGAAACATGGAGCTTGTGTCAATTGCCTAAGGATAGAAAGGCAATTGGTTGCAAATGGGTATTCAAGCGAAAGCTGAAACCGGATGGGACTGTGGAGAAGTACAAGGCAAGACTGGTAGCTAAAGGGTACTCTCAGGTAGAGGGAGTCAACTATGATGATATTTTCTCTCCCGTGACGAAAATGACTTCGATCAGATTTGTTCTATCTCTGGCAGCAGCATATAATCTTGAAGTAGAGCAGACGGATGTGAAGACGGCATTCCTTCATGGGGACTTGAAGGAAGAGATATATATGAGGCAACCAGAAGACTTTGAAGTTCAAGGTAAAGAGAAGCTGGTGTGCAAATTGAAGAAGTCTTTGTATGGATTGAAGCAGTCGCCAAGGATGTGGTACCAGAAGTTTGATATGTACATGCTCGAACTCAAGTTTGTACGTTCAGATTTAGATCACTATGTTTACGTGAAGAGAGTTGACGATTAATTTGTCATTCTTACACTGTATGTGGATGACATGTTACTGATTGGAAATAGTATGAAGATGATAAATTCAGTGAAGGGTTTGTTGGCCAAGAAGTTTGAGATGAAAGACTTAGGGCCGGCGAATTTTATTTTGGGTATGCATATTAGAAGAGATCGTCAGAAGCGAAAGTTGTGGCTAGGACAGGAGAAGTACATAAAAGAAGTGTTGAAGAAATTTAACATGACAGACTGCAAGTCAGTGGGTACTCCTATGTCTCTAGGAACCAAACTTTCTGCAGAGGAATGCCCGAAGATGGATGAAGAAGCCGAAGAGATGGACCGTGTGCCATATGCAAGTGCAGTGGGCAGCTTGATGTACGTCATGGTGTGCACGCGTCCAGATATAGCCCAAGCAGTGGGAGTCTTGAGTCGATATATGTCTAACCCAGGCAGGGAACATTGGAATGCTATCAAGAGAGTTTTCAGGTACCTTCGTGGAACTTCAGATTTTTTGTTGTATTTTGAAGGTACAAGGAAAGGAAAAATGCTTGATATTGTGGGTCATGTAGATGCTAATTGGGGTGGAGACATTGACAATAGACGATCCACTAGCGGATATATTTTTACATTATTTGGGGCTGCACTAAGTTGGATGAGCAAGAGACAAAGCGTGGTAGCACTTTCTTCTACAGAAGCATAATATATGGATCTTACTCATGCTGCAAAAGAGGCCATATGGCTACGGCGGTTGTGCTTGAAGCTCGGATTTGAGCAAGGTGCTATAGATGTGAGATGTGATAATCAAGGTGCTATTCAGTTAGCTAAGAATCTCGCATTTCACTCACGCACAAAGCATATTGACATCCAATACCACTTTATTCGGGGAAAAGGTGAAAAAGAAAGAGGTTCAGCTTGAAAAGGTTGATACAACAGAGAATAATTCTGATTTTTTGACTAAAGCAGTTACATGTGTAAAGTTTGAGTGGTGCTCTACTGCTGTCGGATTGAAGATGATTGTTGTTGGCAAGGCTCTCATTGGTGTGAAGTATCCACAAAGTGGGAGAATGTTAGAGTTGGTGAATACTTCAGGGCCCCTTGTTTCTCACACCGAGTTCGCCCACGTGAGCTTAGGGGAATCTGAGTATTACCCAATTAACAGTATTGCTGGCGTACGAACGAAAGGGGGTTCGGGGGGGCCCGCCCCCCCGACGGCGGTCCGTGTGTTTTGGATTAGGTTTTTTCTCTGTTTGTTTGGGTTTTAAACCCGGTTTGGAGAGGTTATTAATAGCCTAATTTCTGATGTAATTTTGTGTGGCGGCTGTAAACCTAAACGATATAGTGGAACCTCTTTGCAGGACGTAGCCCTCATCTCAAGGGTGAACCTGGGTAAATTCGTGTGTCTCCTTTATTTTTCTGCAATCTCTCTGCGATCTTCTCTCCTTGTTCTCGGATTTTCCCATCAAGAACATCCATCTTGGGCTTCTGTACAAGTTGCAACATTCTGGCAGACAAAAACAAGACTGAATTCTTACCTATTTTTCTTGTATCAAGCTATGTGCAATGCAATGCATGCAACTTTCAGACATCAAGATGCATCCTATCATAATTAAGCTTAGCTTCACCTGTTCTGATATAGTTCTGAGTGATTGTTCAGAATGACATCATAACCAAATCACATTGTAGCCTTTTCATGCTCATCTCCTTTTGAAATTCCACACTATTTCGGCTCACAAGACCAACAAATGGGCCACTTCTCATGTATTAGGTATCTGAATTTCTCATGGAGTGACTTCTTAGCTATTTTGCTCATCCACACCTGTCTTTTATTACTTCAGCAAACATGTCAGCAGTCCAGCACTCTCCATCTCACCAAAATGCAAAATCTTATTAAAGCATACATGTTTATCCTATTCTCAGCTAAACAAATGTTAGCAATGAATGTTCATCCAAAAAGCCTGTAATACCTAATATATAGTATTAAAAAAACTGACTTACACGCACCTCCAAAAAAATCTTGATGCACAGAAGTTAAAAATGACACATTTTCCCGCAATAAACAACCACCAGAATAACACCTCAAGTAATGCACTCTGCCAAACAAAGATAAAATTTTTTAAAAAAAACACAAGAAAAAAATCGCTGAATTCAACACTAAAATTTCAATCTTAAGTCTCAGAGATCATAATTTCTATCTCTCAACGTCTAAATTTTAACAATAGAACATCAGACAAAAGTTCATGTCTGTGGCAAAAGCAGGATATATCCAAGCATACAATATAGGAAACTTTTATTTTGAAACGGAGAACTCAAATTGGAGATCCAAAACATCTTTAAGACAGTTCCTCAAAGATTCATCTTTAAGCATGTGACATGAAATTCACCTTCGAAAACCCTAAAAATATTAGCTGACTGATCGTAGTAAAAAGCTTCTCAAGACACAGATCGAAACAGAGAGTATCGGATTCAAATTAGAGGCTGCTGATCTCCATAACGCTCTTAACCTTGGGGGCGTAGATCGAGTACACCGCCGCCTGCCTCTGTGCGACCACGAGCTGCGACTGGCCGTCGGCGAAGGCGGAAGCGACGGCCGAGGGGTCAGAGAGAGCGCAGTTCTGGCGGAAGGCGTCCGCCGCCCTGCGTTTGGAGTACTCCCTCACGTTGTAGTCGGAGAATTTGTTCGCAGCCCGGAGAAGAGAACGGAAGAGCGACAACACTCGGTGTCGAGATGGCGGCGACGACGCCATCGGAAAGGAGGCAGGAGCGGATCGAGGACAAAAAGTTAAAATTATAATCCAAATCGACTTATTTATCTAAAAATTAAAAAGTTTCGAATTACATTTCAATAAATTTAGATATTTTTACCGTTATATTTTTTCTTAAAAAAATACTTGGTGCGGTAAAAGTTCTCTCCTTGTAAATTATCACTATATTTCATCAGCTACTATCTAAAATTATATTTTGATATTTTTCTTACCATATTTTAGTTATTGATGTAATGTCCTTTGTTTAATAATCATATTTTGTTCTTATGATTAGTTAATATTATTTGTGTTTATTAAAATTCTTTTTCTTATTTAAAATATAGTTTATAATTATGATACAAGAATTTGACGGATATGCTTCCTACTCAATTGAGTAGCATCTTATTGGAAAACGCGTTTGATTTAGCAATTTTGATGTTTCAAATTCAATTGAAAAATAGTTATTTGATTTGTCTCTTTATCTCTCCTCTTCTTCTATCCCTCATTATTGTGCCCTTGCCCGCCGTCGTCATCGGATGCTCACGACCTCGTCTCTTCTCCGAACTCACTACCTCATCCTCACTCCGAACTTGTCGATGCCAACGACCTCCTCCACCTCACTCCAAAAGTCGTCGACATCACGATCTACTCCTCCTCGCTCCAGAAGTCGTCAATGTCTGCAATCTCCTCCTCGTTTCTCTCGAACTCGTCCACAATCTCCTCCTTCTCGCTCCCAAACTCGCTAGCGCCCGACGTCCACGATCTCCTACTTCTCACTCCTGAACTTGCCAACAGCCACGGCCTCCTCCTCACTCTCGAAGTTGCTGACACCCACGACAACCTCCTCCTCCTCGTTCCCAGCCATCGACCACGACCTCCTCTCCTCACTCTTGAAGTCATCGGCGGTCACAACCTCCTCTGCCGCGCTTCTAAAGTCACCAGTGCCTAGTGCCCATGGTCTCCTCTCGCTCCCAAAGTCGTCGACACATGTGATCTCCTCCTCACTCTCGAAGTCACCAAGACTCCTCCTGCATTGGCCGACCTCCTCGCCAGTGCTACCGAAATTGTTGTTGCCGAACAACTTCACTAGAGTTCGACGTCGCCTTCTTCATGTTTGCAAATCTCGTGGTAAAAACATTGTTAGAACCAAAGCTAAGTCACCAGCCACTGTTGAACCAAAGCTAAGTCACCTTCTGAATCGGGAGTAACCTGTTTCTGAATCGTGCTTCTCTTGATCTATTGCCCACTTCCAATCGGACATCTCTGAATTACTGGATGCAAATAGTAGGATGCTACCATTTGATAGGAAGTATGCCCATTAAATTCATGATACAAATATCTTTGTAGTCTTATCTTAGCTCTAGTTGTTTAAAAAACTTTACCTCTCTTTCTTTTACTATTTTTGTCTTTATTTTTTTTTCAATTGACACTCTACCACTTATAGTTAAAAGTATTGTCTTTATAATTTGGTGTCTTCTTCATTGTCTAATACATTTTTTTTATAATTTTCTCTCTTCAAAGTGTCATTTATGTTTCTCTCCTTTAATTTTTTTATTTTATGTTTATTCAACATTTGACACTTGTTAATCTATATTTTCATCTATTTTTCTCTTTCAAAATGCATCTCAATCAATTGGTAATCTGGAAAGTCACCCTCCTTGCTTGCTATCTAGATTACTAGTGAAGTTGTAATTAAGATTACTAGAACAATTAAAATTATCAATAAGACAACCAAACAAAATAATGTGGTGGATTTTAAAAATTTTAAATAAAATAATTGGTAATTTATTTGGATTATCTCATACCAATGGTCCTTTAGATTTACTTTATTTGCACTATGTGAAAAAAAATATGAAAATCAACATTTTAAAAAAATCTTATATTGCATGAAAACACATTCTTAATATGATATAAATAGACAATGAACTAAACACATTTCTAGCATACATGTATAGTCTTTTTATGTTTTAAGTATGATCCAGGCTGAGCTATGAATAAAATATCTTTGTTTTTCCCGTCAATCTCAATATCTGGAAATGGAATAGACCATCTTACTTGCACACATATAGTGAGCACTTCCCACAAATTAAACTATCAGCCTATCATCAAATTCTTTTAATTTAATTTCTTCCGGGATTGCATATCGTAAATAAAATTTTGGACAAAAAGTTTTGGACACCACTGTTACCACTCTCACTTTAGTGCTTGTACTGAACATTTTCACCAGATAAAATGAAGTGATAATAATATTTTTTAGAGTGATGGTGCCCAAAGTTTTAACCTGCAAAATAAAATAAATAAAAATGAATGAAGAGGTGTTTAGTACTTTATCCTCGCCTTACCACTTGCTTCCAAAATAGGCGTCATTTGGTTTGAGATTAATCAACAGAATATGAATATCGTAATATTCTCATAATATAGCCAAACACTAAGAGGATTATGAATAAAATAGTCAAACCTCAATTTTTTAAAAACCACCTTGAAATCGATGAAACCGCTATTTTTAATAAAAAATTTAAGAATATCTCTATTCTTTTAGGGGTGTTTGGTTATAGAATAAAATTGAAGAGAATAAAGTAGCGTAATAGCGTATTCTCGTAAAAGTAAATATATTCTTATTTTACATCTTGTTTGGTTAGAAGAGAATAAATTTTAAAAATATAATATTTTATATTTATAATATTTTATTATACAGGACTTGCGTTTAATATTACAATAATAAAAGAATATTTATATAATAATATATGATTGAATTTTTTAAAAAATAATGTATGTTTGAAAAAATTGAAAAAATTGAGAATAACCATATTCTATCATTTAGAAGAATTGGTTTATTCTTCTGACGACATATAAAATGGCAGTTTCCCTTTTTCCAAGACAGTTTCACGGTTTTCGAAGTTTGACCATTTTATGCTTATTCTACGTGATGTTTGGTTATATTCCAAGAATAACGTGATATTCTGCTACTTATTCTAAAACCAAACGCCCCTTAGGGGCCGTTTGGATGCAGGATAAAGTTTAGGAGAATAAAGTAGAAGAATATCGTATTATGAAAAAGTAAAGATATTCTTATTCCACATATGGTTTGGTTTACAGAGAATAAAATTTTAAAGTATAATTTTTTATATTTAAAATATTTTATAATACATATGTGGTGTTCAATATTATAATAATAATAAAATATTTATATAATAATATATGATTGCTTTTTTAAAAAATAAAATACGGTCAAAAATTAAAAAAAAAGAAGAATAAGTGTATTAGAAGAATACACTTACTCTTTTTCACGAGAATAAAATGGTGGTTTTACATTTTTCAACGTGATTTCACGATTTTCGAAGTTTGACCGAGATAATCCTGTTTTACGTCATGTTTGGCTATATTATCGAAATATCGAGATATTCTACCGTTTGGAAGATGAATATATTTTAGAGAATAAGAAATTTTATTCAAAAGAATAAAATATTCTTCTCATATTCTTATTCTATTCTATGTTTGGTTCAACCGAAATAAAAATTTTAAAATATAATATTTTTATAACTAAAATATTTTATTATTAATAGTTGATATTTATTATTACTTTTGAAAATAATAATACAATAACACACGAATAAATAATAAAAATAAATTACGGTTGTAAAAAGAAGAATAGTGATAATTCATATGTTTTAAAATAATAGAGATATTCTTAATTTTTTATTAAAAGTAGCGGTTTCATCGGTTTCAAGGTGGTTTTTAAAAAATCAAGATTTGACTGCTTTATTCCTAATCCTCTCGGTGTTTGACTATATCCTGAGAATATTACAATATTCTGCTAGTTAATTTCGAACCAAACGGCGCCTTAAAACATATGAATATCACTATTCTTCTTTTTTCAACCGTAATTTATTTTTATTATTTCGTGTATTATTATATTATTATTATTTATTTTCAAAAGTAATAATAAATATCAACTATTAATAATAAAATATTTAGTTATAAAATATTATACTTTAAAATTTTTATTCCGATTGAATCAAACATAGAATAGAATAAGAATATGAGAAGAATATTTTATTCTTTTGAATAAAATTTCTTATTCTCTAAAACATATTCTTTAGTTCCTCAATTTTCACTCAATCACATTTTACTTTTTGAATTTTATTTTATAAGAAATCAATATTCAACTTATAAATTTGTCACAATAATAGATTTTCAAATCAATTTGCGGACTATGGTGCTAACATGGCAGCCGAATTTAAATAAAAAAATATATCTATTAAAACAATATAATATTTATTTTAAAATAAATTAAAACTTTTTTGAAAATGTTTATACTTGAAAATATATATGTTTATACCTTCTCTTTCTCTTTTATAGTTTTAAACTTATTTGTAAATACTATTTATATATTGTTTTTTTATTGATGCGCATAAAAATATTGGTATGCTATATTAATTTTTTAATAAGATGCTAACTTGACATATCTAAAATAAAATATATTTATTAAATAAAATTTTTATTAGATTTTCACGTCCCTTTATCTTTTATTGTAATTTTTAGATTTTATTTAAATAATTATATATTCTTAATAAAAAATATTTATTTTATTCAGTTCAACTAATGTCCCCTCTCTCTTTTTAATTTTTTTATTATCTTCAAATAAATAACTATATTTTATTTGAGTTTATCTTACAAGAATGCCACATTAGAATCTTGGTGAGCAAATTGATTTCAAAATCTATTATCACATGTTAAGAGAATTTATTGTTACAAGTTTATAAATTGAGAGATTGATTTGTTATAAAATAAAAGAGATTAAAATGTGATATGAGTGATAGTTGAGGGAGAAGAAATTACACAAAAGCTCGGCTCAGGCTCTCTAAACAATGCAAGGAATATTCTGAAACCACTAATTGTAATCAAACTGCTGAAACAACAATGTATGTTTTATATTCTTTATTCACTCTAGATTGGCCCTGACCAGGCCGATCTGATCGGAAGCAAGCGGAGGCTCGAAAGCCTCGCACGTTAGGGCGCTTGAAGTTTTCTCATTTCGTTGCACTATATTTTTTTATTGTTCCATAAAAAAATAAAATAAAATAGGACAGATCTAAAATAGTTATTGTATGAGATTTATCCAATGCTAGATGCAGAGGCGCATAATAGATTAGACCCGATGAGCACATAAGGAACAATCCGGTTAAGAAAAACAAAAATGAGTTATCATTTTCAAGATGCAAAATCGTAAGGGGCAAATTTTTCCTCAAAGGGTCGGCCTTCAATAGATATAGAATGGGACGAATTAAGAGTTGGGAGTTCGAATGTGGCAAATAATAATTAATTCTTCGTTTAAATAAATGTCTCGAGTTTAAATATTAGTAAAGGAAAAATTTTTTTGGTAGATCCTGACTCGCTATAATCACAGTGGACCTACATTTGAAAACAATCGTGGATCCGGTATCCACAAAACTTTTCCTATATATTGGAACTAGTTTAATATGAATTATATTTAAGAAAATGGATCAAACCCAGCTGTGATATAAATTTAGCAGTGAGTTGTGACGGGCAAAAAGATTTGATGATGTGCAATAAAGTACAAAAGTAAGCTTCCATACGCAGTTATTCTTCAGGAAAAAAAGCAATTACAAAATTTATTGCTAAACATAAAAAATAACACAAAGTAAGTTGCAACAAAGTAAACCCTCTCGGCAACATCCATCAAGTGAACAGTGTCAACCGACCTCCCCAACGTTCAATCAATGTGCAATCAAGGTGAATAATAATAATAATAATAATAATAATAATAATAATAATATTATTATTATTTTATTTACTTAATTTAATATTTTACCGCTTGGTTGGTAGCTTAATATAAATATTAAATGATCCAAAGTGTACTAACCTTCCTCTTTCTTCTTTTTGTTTTGGGTGGCGGAAAGGAGCGGCTTTGGATTTCTTCTTCCCCTCCTTCACAGTTCCCGTTTCTACTGCGATTACGATTGCGATCTAGGATTCTTTACTTCGATTTCTCGGCTCATCCATTCTTTGGTAGGTTTCAGATCCTTTCGATTTACAACTAACATCTTTTTTTTTATGAATTTCGGCGATTAATTGGTTCAAAAAAACCTTCTTTAGAATGTTTCGTATTGGAAAAAGTTTATTTTTTATGTAGATTTGCGTAGATTTTAAGAAGTCAGAGCGATTTCAGGTTGATTAATTGAGGTTCTATTGATATCATGACAATTTCATCGTCCGAGGCGTTTGATCCATTATAGATTGAGGTGTTTTCCTGTTAAGTATCTGGATCTTGATAAAGGGTGAAAGCTGAAATTTTGAACTTTCCTTGGTCTCATGGTGATTTGGGACTGCAAGGACGCCTTTATTTCCGCATCCGTTGATGTTGCTTTTGTTGTATGTGTGCAGGAAAGTTACATCACGCGTGCCCTAATTCGCGATTTAGTCACAAATTCAATCTCCTTGTTTTTTGGTATTAAAGTTACAAACCACTTTACAGAAAAAAAAACCTGCATGGATTTAGTCCCAAATTCGTGCCCTTATGATAGTATTGCCCAGACCTAAAAGGCGAGATGCATGAAAATTCTTTACCTGTTTTACAATTATAGTGTGTTAAAACATTTGATCATTTTGTTCTTGCCCTTGGATCCTTAAAAGTTTCTAGGAAATGACTTATCGGCAGGATTAGTCTTGATAGTAGCATCGTTTAGTTAGAAATGGAAGTGTCTAAATACTGAAGATGGATAAGAATTTGAGCTGAATTTGAACATAACATTCTGTTTGGAATTTGGTAACTTCATGTGCCGAACAAATTCAACTGTGATCTAGGGAATATGTCACTGGCAGTTAATTTCTCCTGTCTTTGTATGCCTTTGAATGTGTGCAACGACTTTTGTTCATAGATATGTTATCTGATAGCGTGCATAAAGTTTATGATTTTCAGTGTTCATGTTTTAGTACTAGATCTTCAAAGTGAGAAGAGTTTCTGTTGATCTAAGATAGAAGTGTGATTGCATCTAGTATGTGAGACCTTGTGATATGCCTTCTTGTTCTGTTCATAATCCTCCATGTCATAGACTTACTGTTGCTCCATGATTGAATTTTCTTGTAGTTGATATCTCATACACCATGATGTGTGGTCACCCACAATAAGTCAACTTTTAGTGCTTCTAAACTTAGATTTTTTTTTAGTTTAAAAAATGATGTCTAGACTCTTCATCATACTAAATGAATCGATAACCTTATATAATATTCTTGTCTTAGGACATCAAAGAAAAGGAGTTATTTATTATAAGATTTAAGTAAGTAAATTTTTTGTTTTTTGATGCTTTTGAACAAAGTCAAGTATGTAAAACCAACCTCACGCTCTGCGTCGTTAATCGAGTGACATCAAGATTTCATCATATTAAAAGAAATTCACCATATGATATATAAGGGAGTATTAGTGTGCAAATGCCTTTTTTTTGCATGTTTTGTGCATCCAGACATATAAGATGTGAGGTACTCAAATATAAAATATGGGTCCTAAGTTTCATCTCCAGACATATAAGATGTGAGGTACATTGTGTTTCATGCAATGGATGCAACTCTTCTTAACCATTTCATCTCCAGACATCAATACCAATAAACTTTTCCAGCTAAATTCTTTAATTTCAATGTGGCTTTCATCATATTTCACAATTACAATTAGCTTATCTAACATTTATGTGGTGGCATTTTGTAACTAAGATAATTTTCTATTTGATTTTTATGTGATTTTGTCCTCCTATTTAAAGGTCTTATGTCTTATGAGGATAAAGCAATGGCTTCTCCGAGCACCTCATTGAAACTTGCAGCTTCAGAAATATTGAATTTAGGTAGTCTCAGCTGCATGAGTTCAGGTACAGAACCAGTTCAGGATAATCAACAATGTGGAACATTGAATGGCCCTGTGGTTATCCTTTGGGACATAGAGAATTGTCCAGTTCCAAGTGATGTGCGCCCTGAAGATGTTGCTGGCAACATCCGCATGGCCTTACGGGTGCATCCAGTCATTAAAGGAGCTGTTACAATGTTCTCTGCTTATGGTGATTTTAACGCCTTCCCCAGGAGGCTAAGGGAGGGTTGCCAGAGAACTGGAGTTAAGCTAGTGGATGTTCCTAATGGCAGAAAAGATGCTGCTGACAAAGCAATCTTGATTGACATGTTTCTATTTGCATTAGACAATAGACCGCCATCTTCGATCATGCTTATATCAGGTGATGTAGATTTTGCTCCTGCTCTGCATATTCTTGGTCAGCGTGGGTACACAATAATCCTTGTTATCCCCTCTGGAGTTGGTGTGTCTTCAGCTCTGAGCAATGCAGGGCGGTTCGTGTGGGACTGGCCAAGTGTTGCCCGTGGTGAAAGTTTTGTGCCCCCAAAGACTTCTATGAACTGTGGGCCTGATCTTTCTGGTTATGTCATGAACTGTAATTTAGGAGACAGTTGCAATGTACAAAATGAGGATGAGGCTATTGTCTATAGGGGAACCTTCCAAAGTGAATATGGTGCACAGGCTACTAACCAAGCATATTTCTACAACTCCATGCATGTCTCTACAGAACCAGTTAGAACTTCTCAGTCATTGAATGATCACTTCCACAGAAATGCAACAGCCGGGCCTTATTTTACATCATCCAGATCTCAAAGTGTACCTCCTGCCTCGGTTGAAGGTCCACCAATCAGGGATCAAAATTTTATGCAGGAGCAGGGGTGGTGGGTACGCCCAGGAGATATTCAAGGTTTGAAGGGGCAGATTGTTGGACTTCTTGAAATCTTTGGTGGAAGTTTGCCTCTTGTGCGCGTCCCTTCAGTGTATCTCAAGTTCTTTGGCCGACCACTGTATATGTCGGAATATGGAGTTCATAAGTTGGTTGATCTTATTAAGAAAATGTCTGATTCATTGATTGTTTTGGGGAAGGGACACAAGAAGATGCTGTGTCTTCGCTATCCTGCTGATAGGCATTTCAAGAAGTGCCCGAGTACACCTGCAATGACGAGGAAGGACGATAAGGGAAAGGGAGTTGAGGAAAATGTAGATACCATCGTCGGTCCTAATTTGGCAAGTTCTTCTGATGAATTCTCGGATTGTGAGAAGAATGATGATCCCCTTCTACATGCAGCATATGAGTTTGAGGAACTGCTTGAAACTCTTCGACAGGAGGTGCAGGAACTTCTTGTTTGTTACTCCTGCCCAGTGCCCCTTAATATCTTTGAGTCTCTATATGAACAGCGGTATAAGAAAGTTATTGACTATCAAAGTTTTGGAATGGATAGTCTGGAAGAACTGATCCATAAGTTGAAAGATGTTGTCGAGTTGCATGAGGATCAGTATAGCAAGAAGTTTATCATTTCTACTTCTATAAGCTGATGAATCCACAACCAAGAAGCAATTAACATAGCTAACTGCCTTGGGTTTGAATCCCCGGTGTATTTCACGTTTAGTTAGCAACTTATCTGTTATGCATTATCTGCTTCCAACTCTTAAGACGACACCTATTTTTTCGCGTGTCTGTAAAATGTCTTATGGCCCAGGAAGCTACTTTGATGATAGTTCAGGAGAAATTACTAATTGACAATGCTATATGTAACTGACTTGCCTTTCCTGTCGACCTACACTGTTTTTATGCATCATGTTGTGGATTTATTTCTTGTATCCCGTTTAAGTTCTTCAGATTGTCAATAGAGAATTTCTTACATATTGCTCCATCAATATTTGTTTTTTGGTGAATGTTCAATATTTTCTATACTGTGCATAAACTGCCGGCCGGCCACAAAGTAGCTGTTGTAGTTCCGTGGTTATATCTTATGAATCGCCATATTTTGGGGCTCACAATACTCACGAAGCTCTATAGTTTTATATTATTGTATTGAGAGGATACATAATTATAATTAGTGTTCTACCTTTTGAAATATAACACAAATTTATTTATGTCGCTATTTTAGTTCCACAATCAAAATCTAGATAGTATCTTCAAGTGAGATGTTTGAGGTTACTGGAAGTATAGTATACTCTCTGAAGAAAACATTGTCAAGAGAACCTGCACACTGACAAATCAAACTGTGTCATTACAAAAATACTGCAGAAATGCTTTTAAGTGACTCACCCCTCCATTATTAATGAGACTTGTGTAATATGTTTATTTTTAGTCTTTATTTATTGCAACGAAAAGAAATATAAGAACAAACAGGGTCAGAAATTGATGTTCAAGACCTAAGTAGTTTCACCCAACAAAATAAGAGAAGGTTTGATCGAATTCCACCACTAAGAATTGTCTTATCTTATTTTCAGTTGTTATTTTTCTTGTAGTAGATTGATGGGCTTTAAGGAAAAAAAAAAGAAGAAAACATCTGAGAACAAATACAGCTCAAGTGTACCTTCCCCATACGAAAAATGGACAAAGCAAACAAGAACGTTAGATGCTGTCAGAAACGGGTGTTCAACACTTGTACTTCAAGTCATTTCCTCCCAAGAAAACAAAAAACAAAAGAAACGGTTCAAGTAAATGCATTCAGCGTGGTCTACTTCCCAAGCAACTCGCGTGCACGTCGTCACTGGACGCATCCAATCCAACGCCTTGTTCTGCCTGCGCGAGGTAAAGAGAAAATTCTATTCAGCAGAACATAAATAGAAATAATCAAGTCGGACAGATGCTCATGAGAGAGAAGTTTTCAGAACGAAGCAATCCGAAGCTCGGCAGATGTCACGTATGCACCTGCCATACCCCTTCAGTTGGCCTGAGACGTCGCTCAAGTCTGAGAGAGCGCCATCCTGCAGAAAATTCCAGGGACTTGACACCTGCAGAAAGACCTCCCACGTACAGTTCATGTAACTATAATTGATTCTAAGCAAATTCATGTGTAAACTCTCGAAGGTTCTCCGAAGCTTTAAAGCTTATGGCACAAATACCACAAATACGTGGAGCCAAAAAAAGTCTCATGGTAAATGGAAAATGAGTTAGAAGGTGAATTGGAATCAATTCTTCTGCAAGGACTAATTCTTTTTTGTTATAAGTGGTGAGATATAAATGGACGCTATAAGGTGAATTAGAAACATTGCATACTTTTCACCCCAAGGACATCAGCAACAGGAGAAGGATCCACGTTGACGCGCAAAAGGATGACAGTACTCTGAAATAGATCACCGAGGGCGCGATGTTACACGACAAGGCAATCCAACATTTCACATGCAATCTGAAATGGTAGAACCAAGCACCCTATCTTCGTATGGTTTTCCTCCTAAGCAGACAACTTAAAGCCTTGCATTGAATGCACCACCAGACTAGCTAGAGGAGATGCGAAACAACTGGAGGGGTTCATCTTATTTTTTTCCTAGCTACATAATTGAGGCCCCATTGATTGCTTTGTTAATTTCTTCACATGTGCAATAAGCCATGAGAAACGATGGAGTAGGCAACTTTGTTCAGAAGTAATTCTGCCACCTCAGTCATGAATGACGACTCT
The DNA here is from genome assembly GCA_030549335.1 of Pontederia crassipes. Lineage (NCBI taxonomy): Eukaryota > Viridiplantae > Streptophyta > Magnoliopsida > Commelinales > Pontederiaceae > Pontederia > Pontederia crassipes. The sequence continues at coordinate 23,416,465 of CM060183.1, forward strand.
TCCAAGCAACCACCGAATCAATGATGGCTTAGAGTTACGTAGACAATTTGCAAGGGATTATGACATGGGGGCGATCACACGTGTTAGAGGACACCACTACTGTAATGGGTAAACCTATGGGAAAAGTTTCAGTGAGAATTTGTTATACCAGGGAAGTTGCACCATCCAACACGAGCCGTGGATCTCCAATCCACCACCGGAACATAATTTTTATGTCATATATATATTTTTATGATACAAACCTTAAAAGATTAGAATCATATTTAAAATGATGAAAAATCAAATATGAATCTTAAAAGATGAGAGCTATATTTAAAATGACCAAAAATTAAATATGAACGAGTGATTTCGTGCGCTAAACTTTTAATTAATATGTATATAAATTTTAATAAGATTTGGATTAAGAGATGAATATAAAAAGTTAATTCTTATAGATTTTTAGAGAATCAATTATCTTATATGGACAACCATATAAAAGTTATGCTTAAAAAAGTAAAATCCAAAATATTCAATTTGAAATTAATATTTTTATGTACTGAAGTTGTTCTTAATATTTAATTATTTCATCGTTATATTTTTGACGAAAGTTAAATATTAAAGTTGTAAATAATTTTATTAGCGTTTCATAGATAAAAAAATATCCTTTGAATAATCGTGCAAAAAAATATGTACAAAAAAAGTGCAGATAATGAATGACCGCTCAGAGAAGAGGATGCCTGCATTAGACAATGACGGTTAGCCCAGAATGGACGTCCATTGGGAAGAGTGGACAAAATGACTAGTTTTGAATGCTGACGATTATGAGAAGATTGAAGACTATAAAAGACGTCCAAAACACTTTTAGAAGGCTAAGATTTTTTAGGAAAAGTGGGAAGAACTATTGTGAAGTTCATTAGAGTCAAAGTTTGAAAACATTGTATTCTTTCTCTCTCACTCTCTTGTGTGAGCTTTAAATTGTAAAAGAAAGAATAAGATGTATTTTAGTACACTTATAATAGGTGGTTGAGTTCTTAAGTGATAAAATGTTGTGTCTTATCTCCTGAGCGAAAAAAATGTGAGGGTGAAACCTTTTGACAAGAAAAAGATAATGTAAATAATTTCTCCATTCTCTTATTTGGAATGAAGGAAGGATTCTAGTAGAATCTCTTACGATTTCAAAGTCAAAAAATTGAAGCGAAGATATAAATTAAAGGTGTGACCGAACTCATTAATAAATTTTTCATTTTGTGTTTGCATTCTCTGTTTGTCTTCTCTCTTTCTTCCTCTTCACTTTATTATATTGTGATTGTTATCCGAGCATTATTATGGATGCAAATTGAGTTTTAGGATTCGATTTTGTGCTTCTACTATCTTTTCGATTCACGATCAATTCACTCATCCTCTTGATCCAACACAATTAAGTGACTGATCACCATGCAAGGACACATTTTGTATGGTGATAGCCATAATATCCAATAAATATTGTTGAACACAAACTTACTAGTCAAATGTGTCTATATAGAAATCTAAGATAGGAAAAAGAAATGCCGACATTGAACGTGCATATTCATAATAATTCCATCAATCGTAAATAATATCCATGACCCATAACATAAATCTAGAAGAATTGATGCAGAATTTTGGAGCATACTTTCTTTCTAAAAAAGTTAAGATCTTGCATGCAATAACGTTTTTTTATGTTTGATTTCTTTTCACTGAATACAAGGCATTGTCAATTGAAATTCTATTTTCCTTACCCATATTATGTGATACCTCTTACTTTTTTTCCTTCCTTTTGTCACCCTTTCTTGAGCTGTTCTTAATACACTGCTTAAGAATTCTCTTTTCTGGAGCATACATAATGTGGCTTGATCACATGATCTTTTGACAGATCAAACGATTTGCCGTTAAAGCAACCTTATTTGATATAGATCAATATGGAACTGAAATGCACCAGTTGTGAAGGAGAAACAACTTTAATGATTTATATTCTTATACAACCAAATCTTGAAAATTCCTATATCAAAAATAGAAAACTGCAAAATTATTGACTAAAACTATAGAAAATAAAATAATATAAATATTAGAGGACAAAAAGGTATGATTAGGGTAGGTCCGGTAGGATGAGAAGTCCATTAGACCATATTCCAGAAGCATAAACCAATTACAGGGCACGAGACAAGCAGAAAACTCAGATCCGCTGGTCCGACGTGCGCAATAAATAGACAACAAAATTCTAGTTTTGGACAAAGTTAGTGAAATGAGAATTACCTTTTTAACACTATATCCCAAAATTACTAAGGTAATTCTAATCACCCTTTTAAACTGAAGGAAGAAAGAACGGGCTAAGATGAATAATATATTATTGTACAACAGGCAACAACCATATATGATGTATAAAGTACACCAAATATGTTGATATCTAGAAGTTCAATGATCTAAGACAATGTTTAAAGTTTAAACACACAACTCTGGACGAAATCAGAAGCTCGCACTATCCCTCAAACGCACCAAATTCCATTTCATGCCAGGAATGGAGACAATATTATTAAGATTCATCGCATTGCCTCTTATGTACTTGATGTTGATGGTGCCTGCTGTTCCTGTTGCCTTTTCACCATGGCTGCATGTTTCTGTCCTGCAAGGTGAGAAATGAGAACTTTTGGACTGTTGACTACAACATTGCAGATAGCGCAAACTTTCACCCCATCTGTAGCTGCCCCTCCCTCAAGAACCCTGCGCTTTTTGGCTTCCAATTCTTCTCCTGTGGCTGGAAGATCCTCTTTCTTTGATGGCTCATGAGAAACTATAAGTTTATGGGCATCTGAACCTTCTATATTCCCAGCATTGTTGACAGGGGCTGTCGTGTGCTTAGCTGTAATAGATGCCTGTAGCATATGCAATTCCCCATCCGTAGCAGCCCCTCCCTCAAGAACCCTGCGCTTTTTGGCTTCCAATTCTTCTCCTGTGGCTGGAAGATCCTCTTTCTTTGATGGCTCATGAGAAACTATAAGTTTATGGGCATCTGAACCTTCTATATTCCCAGCATTGTTGACAGGGGCTGTCGTGTGCTTAGCAGTAATAGATGCCTGTAGCATATGCAATTCCCCATCCGTAGCTGCCCCTCCCTCAAGAACCCTGCGCTTTTTGTCTTCCAATTCTTCTCCTGTGGCTGGAAGATCCTCTTTCTTTGATGGCTCATGAGAAACTATAAGTTTATGGGCATCTGAACCTTCTATATTCCCAGCATTGTTGACAGGGGCTGTCATGTGCTTAGCTGTAATAGATGCCTGTAGCATATGCAATTCCCCATCCGTAACTGCCCCTCCCTCAAGAACCCTGCGTTTTTTGGCTTCCAATTCTTCTCCTTTGCCTGGAAGATCCTCTTTCTTTGATGGCTCATGAGAAACTATAAGTTCATGGGCATCTGAACCTTCTATATTCCCAGCATTGTTGACAAGGGCTGTCGTGGGCTTAGCTGTCATAGATGCCTGTAGCATATGCAATTTTTTCTTATGCTTTTTACCTTGCTTGTGGATTGCGAGCACTTCTTGTGTGTCACATTTTATTTTGCAAACCTCACAGTACACTGATTGTACAACTTTGGACAACTGCTTCATCCTTTTCTTCAAAGGTTTAGCATGCGGTTGGAGCACCTTGCTTTTCCCCTGTTGAGCCCCTGAATGGCCAGTGATTGTATGCTCCGACACCCTGGTAGGTCCTGGTAGAAACTGTAGATTTAAAAAACAGTTGCATGTTAGATACATCAGATACAACTAGCTAATCAAACATGAAATCTTTCAACCAAGATATTTAAGCATGAAACTATCAAGATAATACTGAAACCGACAAGAAATAGGTATAAGTCACATACCAGGTTTCCTTGGCTAACAATTAATAAAATAATATGAGAAAATAAAACAAGAAACACAAAAATATGACAGAAAATATGTAAAATTTCTAGATAATGGGTAAACACATAGTTAAGGAGCATTTCATTCTTGAGAAGGTAATTTGCTGAAGTTCAAATAAAATAATATAGTTAAGCAAAATCATCAATAATTACAACGAAAGAATTTATTTTTGGCTTTTAACTCAATACAAAGATTAAAGATTCATGAGCAATTAATAGCAATGATTTGTTTAACAGTTGCCGACCCCACCTAGTGGGATAAGGCTTTGTTGTTGTTGTTGATTTGTTTAACAGTTATAAACAATATATTTTTTTGCAAATGCATAAATTAAGATGGAAATATCATAAAAACAGATTCCATGAATGTTTTAGATGATATAAGAGGCATGAGAGAAACAGGGAGATGAGTTGTCTCGCTAATAGTGACATTTTTTTAATTAAGCGAATTCTAATGAAAAAAGGGAATTCTCAGATGATGGATAAATTTTCCCGATGGAAAGATTCTTGCCTTTTTATTATCATGAAAAAGTATATATTGAACCATTCTGGGTCCAGTCAATCGTAATAATTTGAACCAAGCATTCCATTAAACATCTAACTTCTTAATTATTAACAAAAAAGCTGAAGCATCAAAGAGAAAAATAAATGAGAAAAAAGGTTGTGGGCAGCATAGGAAAAAAATAACGAAGAAAGAAAAACAAGGGAAAAAAGCTCACAAGGACATGGAAAGAGTTACAGGATGGAACTGTGGAAGGAGTCCTTTCCATAAAAGATCTTTCATTGTGTGTAATTTTTTTTTTCTTTTTCTCTTTAACTCATCTAGACCATGTCAAACCAAGACAAGCAATGATGTTAGTTGAACATGTGTTATGCCATTATAATGCTTATGCATTAAAAGATGCATTCTAATGGAGGATATATGCAACATAGCCAGTGTAATGCACTGCCAATCTCCATGAAATGCAGATTTTGACTTCTGGTGTGATAAAGCTGCTATACGTGTCTGGATAAGCAAATGCTGATATACTAGCCCAAGCTTGTTTGCTTTATTGATGTTCGATTGTTGCTTTTTCCTAGAGGATGTTCTATTGTTGCTCGATCTCTATTTTCTTGGATAGAACAAATAAGACACCAGATAGATAACTGAATATTGCTATATATTTAATTGAATGATTGCTCGGGTTATTTATTACCAATATGTCTTCAGAAACCTTTCTTCAAAAGATAATTTCTTCAATCACAGGGATATTCTTGGTCATTTTTTTAGACCGATTAAAAGGTATGCCGTACGCATCCTCTTATGCAGCTGCAATGTGCCTAGTGCCTACATATCCTCTGCTTTCCCATGCGTATATCTTAACCATGCAAGATATTATGGTATCACTGACACTCGAAACACCTTGAGAAATAATGCACATCCCAATTGCAAAGTTTGGCACGAAGGATAAGTCTGGACAGATTACTGAATTGGCTTTTGATGCAAAGATTCCAGAAATTTGATAGTTATATTAACATTTATATACCTCTAAATTTTCATTACACACAATACGAATTAATCATAAATAAAGAAGTTGACAACCAGAGGCTAAGATTTAAGAAGTATGCCATTAAATTAGGAAAAAAAGCAGGGAAAGGGCATACGTTATATGTGTATACCAATAGATGTGGCGTGAGTTTGGAATAAATAAAAAACTTAAATGAGCAAATTCAAACAAAATTTGCCTAATGGATGCAAGCACAACCAAAGAAGGCTTGGATATTAGAGATCAAAGAAAAATGCCACTGAATCAACCAGATTCGCAAACGTCTATTCACATGGTTGCATCTTATCAATTCAAAAGGATGATAGCAAGCAAAACAACAAGATGCAAACTGCATTCTCATGGTTCGAATTGCACAAGTTTGCAATTATCCTAGGAAATAACAATACATATCATGGCTACACTTCATCGAAGTTACAACATCACCCGTACTACACAGGTTTGGCTCATAATAGCCCAGTCACAGTTCATCGATCAAAATCGTTGCGAAAACAATTTAGGGGATACACCGGTGAGGACTGAAATCGTGATAAGCATACTTACAACGTCATAGCCCAGAGGAAGACTCGATACTTGCTCTCGAGTCACCGCATTAGTCGTGAAACCATGGGGCGTCACTCCTCCAGCGGTGCCATAATAATACGAGGACGAAGGGGATGCTGCGACAGCGCCCGCCGTCGGAAGCGCCTCTGCGGCGCATGGATAATACTGTGCGGATTGGATGCCCTCGTGGTAGGCGCCGTGGGGTAGAAAAGGAGCAGCGGTCAATCGAGACTGGAGCACGGAGGGGGCAGCACCGTCGGCAGCGGCGGAAGAGGGAGGGAAGGTTTGAGGATGTCGTTGGTGCTGAACGTAGTAGTAAGGGGGTCGGTGGCGGTTGACGTGGGAGTCAAGGTGCGGGGGCGGTGGAGGTGACGCCGGCGCCGTCGCTGTCGTCGCCGGGTATTCGACCCACACCCAATGGCCGTTGACCGCCATTAGAGGGGCATCGCGAGAAGGGAGTTTCTGTGTATGCGATGCGAATCAAGAAGGGAATTTTTCTTGTTTCGTTTGATCCAATTTGGCGAGAAACGAAATGAACAAACCCTTTCTTTCTTTCATTCCCCCTTTTTTTAGCTGGGGCGAGAAAGAACAAGAGCTAAACATTTTCTTACGTCATTATTTGGGCCAACATGTTTCCGTGTATGTAGTTGGGCTTCACTGAGCGAGTTCATTCAGCTTGGCTTCCCTTTTGTTTTGACGAATGTGTATTTTGCAGTTTGATAGTATCTATATATGTGCATAGTCTTAAAAGTTATTTCAATCTTCTTCAGTTTGGTAGTATTAAATAAATTGATCAATTGAGGGAAAAATTTTTAAAATATAAGTTACAATTTCTGAAATGAACTTTACATGATTTTTTTTCAATTTTTACATTCCAAAGACCTTTTTTCAGATCATATATTAAGCCCATGAAACTAAAAGTTGGCCTTAGAGAAATATTTTTTCTGCTGAATTTGTTCTAATAAAAATAATGGTTTTACATTTCAAATTTTTGAATTTGAAAATTATAAAAAAATAATGATATTTATGTACTAACAATTTAAAACATCAATGATCGTTTAGGGGGCTTTTGATACATTATTATTTTAAATTACTAATAATTTGGATCTCATTAAAATAAATAATGACATTGTTTAATTATTGATAGTATTATATTGTAGTATTTGGTAAGTACTTGTAATGTAAATAATAATTAAAATTGTTGTTGAAAGATATAGCTTCAAAAGTTATTACAAATGTTAATAACGTATTACTATTTCTTATAAAATAAAAAAAATAAGATTTGATTGATCGACTATTTTGAACAAAATATATATTGTCCAACCGACAATCTTTTTCTGATTACTAACAAGGTGGCAATTTAGATTACTAAAGATATTTTTTCCAATAATTTATTGAAATCAAATGTGATAATTTCATAAGTCAACATTTTAAACCCCACATGAATAAGTTCCTTTATAAATGCATTTGATATTTACATGTGAATAGCAAATCCGATATTTCAATGTCACGCTCCACGATGAAAGGGCAATAGAAACATCACTAGAATTTACTGAATGAATAATTTATGCTAGTATTCCTGCAAAAACAAGAGAGATTCTCAGGTCAAAATAGACATGACAATGCAAAAGTATGACCCCTAAGGGCCGGGGCCGGGCCAAGGTGGTGTCCACAGATCAACTATGTAAGAGCAAGCATACCATGTCGATTGTACAAGTATGAATCACCGCAGATCAAGACCCTCGTCTAATGCAGTAGAGCTCATCATGACATTTGAATCAATTTGCTTGTCAAACTTCTTCTTCCTTCGTGCCTCAAACTCTTGAAATCCTTCCATCTGCAAGAAGATGAAAATCTTAAAGGAAATCATCTCATTGAAACTTCAGCGCAATACTAGAAATAAAGTCGGGGACTTGCTCGCTGGAACTGATCCATTGATATGGGATTGTCATGGAGGGAGACATTCTGCAGAGCCTTGCATTCACTTAACAGATTTTGTGGCAGCTGAAATAATTACACATTATCAGAGTTTACAGCTAATGAATAATAAGACAGCAGCAGATATACATTTTAAACAGCAATAATGGCGGTCACCAGGAGCAATGTTGTCAAACTTATAAATCGGAATGTACACGTGAAAATTGTGGGATCGTAACATGGAGTGGATGATTATACCAAATTTCTATTTCGAAATATCTGTATATATTATTTTTATGTGAATAAAGGGACATTGCAAAACATCAACATATTGAACTTCCAAGATATCAGATAAGCAAGGGAATATTATTTGCATATTCATAGAACATAAATACAAGTAATAATATGCAATTCTGGAATCTACATTAAATTGATAACAATGTAAAACAAGCACAATTTTTAAAAAATAATCGCTACATAGTGCTAACTAAAGAAAAGCTCCATGCACCACGGGAGGGGCATTTCGGGACCAAGAGGAGCAGAGGACCCCTTCACAAGTTTCAAGAACATGGACTGTGGTAAAAACCAAAGTGAATAAAAAACAAAATGGAGCCAGCATGTGTTTCATTATCAAACACAAAAAGAACAAAAACAGTATGACTCAGAAGAGAAGTATTTGTCGTAAGGTGTTCTTTCTCAGAAGTGATCTCTAAAACTTCTGGCAAGTAGATGTTTCTCACAGTCGAGCACTCTGCTCACAAGCAGATCTTCCTGCAGCAGAAGGGAGAACTCCTCTTCTATTAAGAGTCAGAGAGGAGAGAGGTGAGGCGGGGAGAAGCGGTGAGTGACGAGAAAATCTTATGGCGAACAGCATCAACGCCAAACAACAGTTGATGGCAAATGGCACTGGCAAACAACAAAGGATGATGCAGCAGCGATCGGAGCAGCCTTGAAAACTGGTTTGATGTGTTTGCATTGGGGCTTGAGGCATTGTTTAGGCCTTAGGGCATCACATGGGAACCATCAGACCCACGTAAAGACTAAAAAATTGGTTGGACACAGCTGGATAGTCGGCTCGTTTTTCCTTGGTGAGATCATAGAATCGGATGATTCTATGAGTCAGCTCGCGATGTTGACAACATTGATTAGGATTTGAATAAGAAAATTCGTCAAACATATGCATACCTGCTTTATGACATTGTTGTTCAAGGAAAGAAACTTTAAATGTGTAAGATTGCAGACTGATGAAGGCAAAATTTCAAGTGAGTTGCCTGCATTTTGAATTCACAAAACATAGAGAAGGCAATGCTTAGATGTGACAGCAATTAACCTTTCTAACATTTGGAACAAACTTTTTCAACTCTTGTATAGAAACAATTAATAGTGAAAAATAATTGATGATAATAAATTGATGAATTCAATGACAACAAGGGGGTAATATCTCACAATGAACCGAACAAAACTGTGCAAAAAGGTAACAATCAAATTCACTTAAAGCTATTTCACCAAATTAGAATCCCAAGACCCCACAAACCCAGCGACCCCGACAATAAAAGCGCCAAAATGTTTAATTATGGTGGCAATTGTTTTGATCTTCTAAATTACATCAAGCAAAACATATCTATAGCATGATGGATAACATGGTTCCATTTGCAAAATCTATTTTAATTAAATAGTACATCCTACTCATAACCTTCAAACCACCAGATAATTTGAAGTAAACAAGTCTGCTATTTAAACTACAGTCATTTTTTCTGCTTGAAGGTCACTGATTACTGGTAAGTTCAAACTAATTTCTTATTGAAATTCCATAGTTTTCAAAGCTCTGCCTACAATTATTCATCGATCACTAGGAAAATTCTAATGAAGCCACTAGAGTAGAGATAACCAAAAGCCAGACTTACTATAAGTTAGGGTCCATTAAGTTTTCGGATACCAATGTTAACCCCAAAAGAAATCTATACCAACATATATTTATAAACCAAGTGGCAAAAAAGAGAATAAATATGAACTATCTAACTGCAATTTCATAATAATCTCTTAGGACTGAAGGATGTTGAATCATCTGAAAAATCGTGATGTTGTCACTAATGATATTTTCTGTGCAGCACAAGTTGCGACATGCATCAATCATGAGTTCTTCAGACCTTAGGTAGAAAAAAGAAGGTTTGTTTTTCAGAAAGTGCAATGATTTCAAGAAGTCATTAAAGTTTGAATACACAAAATGAACATGTTTATAACTATATATTGTGCAGAAAAACATGGGTAAACCTTAATTTACAATTATGATCACTATAAACAGAAAGCACAACCATTTATCAGAAAGCAAGTGGAGAAATCAAGGAAAGAAATATACACCATAAGGCAGTATAATACATTAGAATTCAAGTGAACGTTTTTTATGCTTTCAGAAATAACATAAACTTGTTGCTCATTGAGCTAATTCCAAATTATGACCATGATGATTGCCACCAAAATAACATCATGCTGCATAAAACCTAAAGCATTACAATGTTAAGAACAATGTGACTGAACGAAACAGGTTAAGAAAAGTTACCGTTTGCTTGAAGTTCCTCCAAGGAGGTGCAATTACCAATTGATTCAGGGAGAGACTTCAACTTGTTATCCGATACATTTAGCAGCGATAACTGTTGTTAATTGAATCATATAAGTATGTCATCTTCTAAACCTTAATCCCAAGCTAGTTAGGTAGAATAAGTGTCTGCATAAGAAAATAAAAATAGAAACTACAGTTCACACTGCAATATGCGATAATGTTGACATAGCACCCAAAGGTGGGTGTTGCAGATCTTCAAAATTGGCATAGACTTCTAAAAAACAATGGCATAAGTGATAACTGAAAATATACAACTCAGCAGAGAAACTGAAAAGGGCCAATGAGTAGTTTCATTTGGAAGAATCTAGAAACATTAATCTCAATTGGTCATCTTGCATTCTAGAGACACACATGAGTACCAACAGATTGAAGTTAACTTTTGGATTCATGTAATGGCAAGCATCTTGAGCAATCATTTACTTCAGGAGAATCAGAGGGAAGCATATTCGTGGCAATAAGAATTTGAGAACAGGAAATAAAGGTTTCCTTATGAAGATATTTGTATCTGTGAAGTATACATCAGACACGTTCTTCCCGATTACATCACGTTATAAGCTAAAATTAGTTAAACAATTAATGTTTTTAATATCTAGAGATGCCAGGAAAGAGATCTTTTGAGGAAAACTGTTAGCTAATTTTAGTGCTCACATTGTGCAAATCTCCAATGGTCTTAGGCAGGCAGGTTAGCAAGTTTCCTGTGACAGATAACTTCTCAAGCCTTGAGATAAAGCCCACTGTATTTCAGAGAACAATGAGTATATTAGTAAACTTTTCTGGAATGTAAAGAAAATGCATAAAGGTGCACATAAATTTACAAAGTAGAAATGGACATTAAGGTGCACATAACTATTTACTCCATTCACAGTTAATCATCACAAGCTCCAACTTATGAATGGCTATAACTACTTCAATAATAACTCCATCTTAAAATGTTGAACCAACCAACACAGTGGAGTAATAGAATTCATCGAGCAGCTGCTGAGTAATTAGATTTTACAATGTTTGTTGGGTATAAATTCAGGAAATTACATTCATCAGGCAGCATAGTTAATCGATTTCCATCAAGAATGATGACCTTTAATGATCTTAGAACTCCAATTGTAGTTGGGAGGCACTCAATCAGATTATTGGCTAGAATCTGCAAGAAGAAGAAAAAGACGAGCCATTAAGGTTACAATCATGGCAAATTCATAAATGCATATTCAAACTTCTTGAGAAAACAAAAGAGTAAACTATAACACAATAATTATCACTAATGTATAGGAAAGTTTTCAAGAGAAGAATGCATAAGAAACTAAGATCAGAAAGATAAATATCTCACCATCCGTTGCATGTTAACTAATTTGCTGATCTCTGGTGTTATCTCAACTGCAATAGAAACAAATAAGCTTTTAAACTTTCATTATTCCAAATAAGGGAAAAATGTTTGATATTGCCTTTGATCTCTCTCCCTTCCAAGGAGAGATCATACGGCGTTTCAAAACACAGGAGATAACAACAATGTTTCGACCAATATACTAATCAAGAGAAAGAAGTCAACTTACTCAGTTTGTTGTTTGTTAAATCAAGCGTGCGGACAAAAGTGTCAACCATGATTACTTCATTTGGTAAAGCCTGAACAACCAACGAGGAGTCATTTCAAAAGAAAAAGATGAAATTGCAAACCAGCTCACATGAACTGCATTGGGGAACCCTTCTATTAGTTATATTTCAAACTGAAACTAGTAAGGTAATCTTATAATGTCATACAGAATAATGCATAGCTCGGGGAAGGTCAGAACCAATGCAATCTAACCAGGCTGTTAATCGTATGTGTGCAGCAACACAACAACACCAAAGATCAAAATTTTCTTCATAGTTTATATGCCAACCATCTATAAGTTTATTACATGACTTCTCAAAAAAAAAAAAAAGTTTATTACATGAATCTATCAAGAGACCAGTATTCCTCGATATTGACGCTAGTCGTCTATGAAGCATTGAAATGAAAATACGACAGTTCTCCAATAAACATCAATACAAATATAAAAAAGTCTGCAAAAGTTTCAATTATGCATCACGAACTACAAAAAATTACGCAGAGAAAGCAAAAGGTTTAGTAGGAACAAATCCAATTCACAAAAAATGCATAATGCGCACACAAGTATATAGAGATATACTATGAAAATCCTAAAGTGGAAAAAAAATCTGATTCAACAAAAAAAAAAGAAAAAAAATATATATTACTTTCAATTTAGAATCTCTGAGAGCAACGATGCCGGTCGATCTCCAGCGAGCGATCCGACTGGCGCTCGAATCCCCGTCGCCCTTGCTGTTGCAACACCCCATCTAAAATCCAAAATAATTGGCCCCAAAATACACCCAAGAATCTATGAAAATTGAATGGAAGTCACCAATCGGACACCAAATTCTTGACAAAGATGGTGAATTGTTTCGGAAGGAAAATAGTTGAAAATAAAAAGCCCTCTTTTTTGTCCAAAGGGCGACGAGAGATTTGGACTTCTCCCGTTCTCCGATCATTCGAAGTCTTCCATATAAACGGAGTTTGCGACACGACCGGGTCGGCTGGAGGCTTGGAGCAGATGTTCTGACGGCACAACTTAACGGAGTCGCCATGATAATATTGGGGGTTTATTTCGTCAGTTACTAGTTAGCACATTTTTTCCTTCAAAAAAAATTATAGTGTCGAATGTGCTCGAAATTGATTTGAGATGTGAGTGCTACACCTGAATTTTCCGAAGAATTAACCACATTTTTAAATATTAGTTTATTTTTAATATTTTAACCTCAAATTGTATTTGTCTAAGCATAAGAAATAAATTAACAATAATAATAGAGTTGATATAATAAACTTATTTATCGCGATTAATTAGAAATTATAAAGACGTTTTTTTGTTGCAAGCTTTATTTTTAACTCCGTCTAAACTCATCGTTAGTTAAAATTATTAATCGTTATTATTACGTGACATTTGAATAAGAGCAAATGGGTAAGTCTCCAAATACTTTATTTAACAGGGAGAAAAATCAAATTCTATGATCTTTTTTTTTTAAAAAGGTCAATTATACAGTGGATTATATTTTATAAAAGAAAATTAAGACCACTTTCCTACTTTCAATTTTCTGGTTCCTCGTAAGAAATTTAAAATATACTTTATTTGAATTCAAACAAAAATCTGATTCATTTAAATAGCTAGAATATAGAAAATAAAAAGAAAGTTATATTTTCTTTTATTTGTTGTTATAGTTACATTTTTCCGGTTATTCGAATAAAGTGATGCTTCACACAAATTTTCGTGAGAACTACGATTTATTCTTTTTTAAAAAAATTAAAAACGGAACTTAAAATTATGATTTATAATTGACCTCACTTTTTTAGTAGCCTTTTATTTGTATATAAAATGTGTCTTTTTTTTTTCCTTATCAAATGGCAGCAACGCGTGCGTTGGGCGTTAGTCACATGTAAATTGTGAATGAGCTTGAGCTTCGAATTTTTCTTTTTTAAAATTACGATATTAAGTTTCTGTTTGTTTTAGAAAAAATGCTTTTGAATAATTGTTTTGATTTTCTTATATGCGTGGCATCCATTGATCCAAATATTATAAGAAGCTTTTGAATGAACATCCTCAAATTTTTAATGCTACTCCAAACTCACCATTTTACTTTTTATTTTATATAACTTTAATTATTATTCTCTCATGCTTATTAAATAATCTCACATTCTTTAACTCTCTACCATCTCTTTTTTCATGCTATTGGTTCATGCAATTAATTAATTTTTTTACTAATACTATAATTTAGATTATTGAACAAACATATTAATTTAATTAATATATAAATTACAACAAGATTAAACATATAATATTATTTTATGAATATATAAAATAAAGTGGAAATAGGAAGAGAAAAAAATATTTTTAGTATAATCGTTTCTCAAAATAATTAGTCCATTATTTTTTTATTCTTTTTTAAGAAAATATTAATTATCAAATTTATTCAAACATCTTTCACTAGTGTGTTAGATCGTCATGTCTTAAAAATATTTATTTAACTATAAATAATTGATTGAATAAATTACTTTAAAAAATATATTATTTGTTTATTAACAAAAAAACAAAAAAGCAATGGACAATCTTCATAAACTTAATAATTTTAATAAATAAATATATTTCTATTTTTTGTCTAATATTATTGTAATTTATATATATATATATATATAAAATTAATATAATTGTCTAATAATTTAATTTTTATCATTAACTAAATAACCAATAGTATTAGGAGAGAATAGAGAAAGTATATGTGATGATTAAAGAAGAAAAATTAGGTGAAAGTTGAAGGGACTCTCAGAGAAAGAATAACAAATAAAGTAGAATAAAATGAAAGGGTGAGTTTTAAGTTGCAATAAGAACGTGAGTCACACCTTTTTTAATAGCGAAAACATTCCTTTACAAACTCGAATGATAAAAAGTAAATGCATTTAATTTTTAAAAATAATAATAATTTTCATCAGAATTTGCCTTTTAACGAAACATCACCATCAAGCATCAAATAAAATGAGAGGCAGGATGAAAATAAAGTAACCAATCCGGTAACTGCTGAAAAATATTAAGAGTACACGTGTAAAGATAGGAGTACGCCAAAAAGGGCGGAAACCCCCATGCTGTGGGACCCACTGAACGAACGGCCAAGATCACATTGCGTCTCCAAGAACAAATCTGTCCGTCCACGGCCTTCGCCTCGCTTCGTTCCCTCCGCCTGCTGCTTTAATCCTCGCTCTCTCCCTTCCGCATTGGTCTCTTCCTCCTCCGATCTCTTTTCCTCTCGCCATTGCTTCGATCTCGCCTCCTCCCACCTCCGACACGAGGACTTCTTCCTGTCGCAAAGTCTTTCGACGGAGATCTCGGTGGTGAAAATGGCGTCCATCTCAATTCCGTGCCCTAAGTGCTCCGTGGTCGCTAGCAGTGGCGCCTGGTCGCGGAACCCGCACCGAGGTTCGAACTATTTGTCTTCCGGGAGCTTTACGGTCGCTAGATCTGTCAGATTTCCACGTTCGCAGGTGAGTTTCTATGGTACTCTTGATATTGATTTTGTCGCTTCACTTTTGATTTTAATGATGTATGATGGAGGGTGGGCACTGAACTAAGTTTCCAATGTGGCCACATTTTCTAGTTAGCTCAACAAATGTTCGATGAGATCCAACTTTAAAATACATCATTCCTTGCTAAATTTATCGCTTCAAATGGTGGAATATACGAATCGGAAGAAGAAGAAAATATATTCTCAAATAATATTTTGAATTCATTTCACAGGAACCAATCTTTAAACGCTGGATACTGATATTGGTGTTAGGTTGTCTGTGATTCATAAGACAGCGTCCTTGCTTAATTTTTTTCTTAGTTTTATAATTGCTAATAGAGAGCTTCTTATGGAAATTTCTAATTGGGATAAAAAAGGTTTATAAAAGAATAATCTACAAAGCAGAAAAGTTTTCCATATTCATGATTGGATGTCTTTTCTCAAAGTATGTCCATATGGTTAGGAATGACATATGAGAATTTCTCTCAACCAAGAACATAAACTTATTTTTCTTGATTCATTATTCTGTTGGGTAAAATAAAGTGAAGCGTGACTATGATTTATTAGACATTTGAACATTGGTTTGAATTCAGACTACTTTCGGCTAGGATAATGATCATTTTGCTGATCAACCTCCAACTACGGACAGCAATTATTTGCATAGAGCATAAATTGTAGCTGGGACCTTAAATATCAAAGATCCATGAATCTAAAAGTATTTGGCCTTCTTGTACACCATATCTTCTTTCTTCTTGTGGAGTGGGGTTTTGATTAGGGGAGGGCCGCGAGGCACTTCTTTTCCTTCTCTTTTGTGGCTCTTGCCCCAAGAGCCTACACTTGGACATATACAACAACAACAACAAAGCCTTATCCCACTAGTTACACTTGGACATATGACCATTAATACAACAACAACAACAAAGCCTTATCCCACTAGGTGGGGTCGGCTACATGGATCATACGACGTCATTCCGCTCTATTAGTAACAAAACCTTCCGATATATTATTCACCTATAGATCTTGCTCTATTAGTTCGCCAAGTGTCCGCCTTGGCCTCCCTCTCCCTCTTTTAATCGGACTCCAGATTATTTGATCTACTCTTCTTACTGGCGCTGAGTCGAATCCTCACATGATTCACATATGACCATTAATATTATATATATATATATATATATATATATATATATATATATATGGATGAGAACCACAACTTTGGTGATCACCCTTCTCCTCAAAAAAAAAAAAAGGTATTTGGACTTCTGAAGAATCCAATATAGAGGCTGAAGAGGAACGACCATTACTTTTGAAACTCGTTGCATTCCTGGATAGGAAGTAAATACAATTCAATATAGATGCAACAACTAGAATATTGATTGTGCAATCTTTCGGGTGCATGCTGCTATGTTGAGAACATCTTATCCCACGTTGCTACATTGACTAGTGATTGGCAATCTATTATGTAACTAGGAAACTTTTTTGCTCTGGATCCTTTGTATGACACTACTATTTAGCAGTAATGGAAGTCTGGATGGTTGACAGCTCCGGTTATCCATAATTTTTCTTTTTCAAAAGAATTTTAAAAAATCAATTGTTAGAAGTTCTTTGATGTTTCATAATCCGACACATTTTTAATGGAAATACCCGTTCTTGTCTAGGTAAGCAGTAATGAAGTAAGTTGGAAAGTGCTATAAGTATAAAAAATCTTAATAGTTTCCCTGTTCTAAGATCTCCTGTATATATTGATCTGGGCAAATATGTTAGCATGGATAAATATTGTATCCGTTACAGACAGCACAAAACCACATCTTAAATTTTCTTAGAATTCAAGTTCATGCCTCTTTACTGAAAAATAAATTGTGTCACATATTAATTGTTTAAAGCAAATGATAAGGATATTGCTTCATGTTGGAGCTAGCAAATTTCATTTGTAACTTCATTTCAATATTGCTTCTTGAAATAATCCAATTTCTTGACCAGGGTTCTGATTCCAGCCCATTTCCTACTTTAAAGGCCCAGGTTCAGGAGGTACGAATCCACTATGCTTTCAAGGCTATCTAAAGAAGCCCAAAACATCTTTTGTTTTCATGAATTTATTTGTTTCTATAGATTGCTGTTGAGAATTCATCCCCGTTGACTTCCAATAAGAGTGATTCTCTGCCAAAAGAGAATGAAACTGCTTCTGAAGTTGAGGAACTGAATGCTGCATCAGACTCCAGAATATCTGCATTAATAGCTGAAGTTTCAAATCTTGTCAAGTACGGAGTCATGTTTTTTCTTCTTAAATTAAGAACTGTATTTTTGCTAGTCAGTCCATTTTTCTATAGTTGACTTTTGACATCTAGTACTAGAACCATTTAGCAGTTAGATAGAAAGTAGAGAAATAAATAAGAACAAGAAGCAGTTACATGGTTTCATCTACAATCCTTGCAGCCTCCTTGAAATCTTATTAGTACTCATGGATCCATTTTGAAAATATGTCAAACCCTTGGTGCATAATGGCATGTGGTGTTGAAATCATGAACTCATTAACTTTAATGCTAGGTTGAAGAAAGCACAAATTGTCTTGTCTATTTTGTGCACAGAAACAAATTATTGGACCTCCATCAACAAATTGTCACGGCAATATGTGACTTTAATATATATTTATGTCCGAATGACATGTTTGTATCTTGAATTGTCATTACGACTGGGGCATATCCCTTTCTGCATGATATACATGGAACAAAAGAGTCTAATGCGAAGCTCAAAACATTGAATCCTGTTAGCTCAACATTTTTCAAATTTTTGTCTCATAAAGTTCATGCTTTGCTTCTTGAAAAACGAAATTTGTGCTAATGAGGTAGTGCACAAATAATATTGTCCCTTTTTTTCAGGTTTGTTGATTCAAAAGATGTAGCAGAGTTGGAGCTTAAGAAGGGTGACTTTGAATTGATAATACGAAAGAAAGAAGCTCTACCTCAACCATCTATTAGCACCGCTCCTGTCATGATGCAGTATCCGCAAACCGTATTTTCACTTCAACCTGCATCTCAGGCCACTTCCCCCCCTCCAGCAGCGAGCCAGGCGCCAGCGGCTTCAACACCAGCACTCCCTCCCCCAACAAAAGTTGGCAGCAAGTCATCGCTTCCTGCTTTGAAATGCCCCATGGCAGGGACATTTTATCGATCCCCAGCTCCTGGAGAGCCTCCATTTGTTAAGGTGATAATTAGTTTGGGATGTTTGGTTCTTTGGATTCCAAATTTTGGCCTTTCTGCCCTATGGTTGTGTTTGCATCACATTTAGCAAATGCTTCTAATGCACTTTGTGAAACCCTGAATTGAAGAAATGTCTACCTTATAGGTTGGTGACAAGGTTCAAAAGGGGCAGGTTGTTTGCATCATTGAAGCGATGAAATTGATGAATGAGATTGAGGTAGCCTCTTTTCAGCCTCTCTGTAGTTTCTAGGCTGTAACTTGTTAGAGTAATGCACCGGTGAAATTATGTCCATACTACTTTTTCCATAAGTCTCATCGCCAGAGTATCTATTGGGGGGGGGGGGGAATATTTTGCTTCATCCTTTTACATGTGAGAAATTTTTTAGGGTATTTACAAGTGAAATTTTTGGGACGTATTTTGTAAAATGAAGTTGAGAAGATGTGCTTCTAGATAGGTAGAGAATTTACATATCTTCATTTGCAGGCTGATCAATCAGGAACAGTGGTGGAGATAGTTGCTGAAGATGGAAAACCAGTTAGTGTTGACACGGTATTCTCTTTCACATGCTTATTATGCTTCACTATTTCCATGTGCTTGCGATGTTCTCTTGATAAAACGTTTGCCTTGGATTTTGTGCAGCCTTTACTTGTTATTCAGCCTTGAACACCAAAAGATTTGGGATATATCTCTTCACATTGTTAAGGGTCTGCATCAATCTGCTATACAATCAGATTTTATCAATCTCATATCTGCAACAAGAAATTGTTGTTTTTTCCTAAATAAGGAAATGATGGGCTGAAGAATTTCAGAGACCGATGATGCAAAGCCGCAATTTAATGATGTGTATCCTTAACATGCATCTATTGCCGAATATAAAGGACTGAAGCTTGTAGCTTCTGTGCCTAAAACTGTGCGATTCCTGTGAAATAACAATAATGAAAAATGTTCATCTCCATTAGAACAATGGATCTTTAGTTTTTGGGGTACTCAAGTCACCCTGTCATTGTGTCATGGCAATGCTGCACTTTACACAAGTGTGCTAGGTTTCCTGAAGCTTTTTCTTCTGTTGTGTTGTGAGCATTGGCATCCTGATCAGCATCAGTTTCTGAATATTATCCCAAAGTTTGGAATGTCAGATATCAGACTCCTGTAAAACTAATAACCGAAGCAAATAATTTACAGCTTAAATCAAATGGTAGATGGCGGACTCGTGTTTATTTCTTCTGAACAAAGTTGGGTTACGAACGCCCCAATCCAAATCCCAGGACTTTGAATTCGGCTAAATAGTATACTTTGTTATGAAATTAAAAAAAAAGTAGATGTCACTTAAAAAATTGCAAATACTGATAAAATTAAACATAGTTACTTTTGTTATCGAAATACGAAAAAGAATTTAATCAGTCGGGTTACCGTTCCAGTTTATTATGTAAATTTTTTATTTAATAATTGTAACAATATAAGAAAATTCATCATATTCTGCAGTTTTAAATACTATTTGTAGGCATAAATGTATTATAAACTTAATCACAAATAAGCAATATGGTATTATTCCCTTTAAAGAATAAATGACTATAATAGAGATATTTTATCATGCAAATATGATATGATTAATATCTTATTGAGAAGGAGGCTTTTGTTGCTTTTTCGTCCAAATGGTTCATCTAAATCGAATGCACATTTTCTTGTCATTATTGTTGCCACTTTTCTCTCTCTTTTTCTTACAAAATTTTATTTTCCTTATTGTTCTCAAACAAATGTTTGCATCATTATCGTTTTTCATAGTATCATTTGACTACAAGATTGAAGTTATTGACGATTCCGTAGATTTAAAAAATTATGCTACAAAATCGTCATAGGGGGAACATCCAAATCTCCTATGAATAATCAAACTACCTTTATTTTCACCTGGAATTAGGAAGAATAAATTGACTATCGTTAAGGATTACAATGCGCTTGTGGTAGAATTTTTCTTCAAATATACTTTTTTCTTTATGGAAGCTTTGATCCTTTGAATGCCATTGTCAAATTGTTAGGCAGACTTCAGCAAGCTCCTGAACCAGTTAACAGAGTTTTTTGGGTATCTCTTGAGGTTGTCTTTGTAATCTACGAAGTAGAGGCCAAATCTGGAGGTGTAACCAGCAGCCCACTCCCAATTATCCAGAAGAGACCATGCAAAGTATCCCTGCACATTACAGCCATCTTCCCTGCACAATTCATATTCCAAATTTTCAACCCATGCAAATATTCCTCTAACACGTTGAAATTATATCAGGAAATTTTTATGTAATAATTGCTACCTTATAGCGGCAGATAAGTTTGAGAGATGATCATTGTGATACTTGATCCTTTTGTCATCCTTCAGAGCGTTATCAATGGAGGTAAATGGGTTATTTGAATCATCCATACCTGAAAGTTTTGCAGAAGAAGTTTCTCATTTTCAAAACTAGAGGCACATTGAAGACAAATATTCAGAACAGATCACAAAAGGACACTTGCCGTTTTCTGTAATAATGACTAGAGGATTCCCATATTTCTGTTTGACGTAGTTCATCAGGCTTCTTAGGCCTTCAGGCACAATATAAAGCCATATCGAAGATGCCTGCAGGCCACAGATCCGCTAGATTAGCTCATTATGCCATCAGAAAGAAAACATGAATCTACAATGGATGCACGGTATGTTCGGCGTACTATGATCAAGTTCAAATCGAATCTAAGAGATGTTAGTGTGAGATGTTGAGAACAAATATAAGCTCTTTGTCTGTGCACTTCTATCAGAATGTGACTAACCCCTCAATGTTTATTGCAATATCTGTTGACATATACTTTAAGGTTTGAGGACGCAAGATATTAAATGGCTGACATATCAGAGACAAACAGGTCTTTGCATCCTTGGTAGAAGCATGAATTGAAGTTTTTACAATACCTTATCACCTATTGGTTTGAGACCCTTGAAGGCTGCAGGAAAAAAAAAAGGACAAACGACCAAGTGAGAAAAGAGTTGACATGAGCAAGGGATTCAATCATTTAAACTTGAGATTTGAGAACGAACTTACGGAGAGTAATGGCGCCTGAATCTGACAGGGCATCACCAAATATTGTTCCAATAAAATTACTTGAATTGTGCATGGCGTAGTATGTAGTGTAGTAATTTATTCCCACGAAATCCAAGGATCCTTTGACCAATCCAGCCTCATTTGGCGAAAACTTCGGTAACCTGTCTCCAACTCTTGTCCTCATTGAACTTGGGTAGTCGCCAAAGAACAAGGGGTCCATGAACCTGCAATTTATCAAAGAAATAGAAACAAGTACTTATTAAATTCAGCCTGTGTATGTTCAGCATGATACCAACCATATGATACAGAGGTTCATGCAGCAAAAAATGTAAACATGGACGTTGCTATAACTCAACTACTGAACTCTATATAGTTTTCGTTGAAAGGGGATTAATGCCATATCAAGATGAATATTCATAACCTTTTTGTCAGTCTTACTGATGCAGAAAACAAGGAATCAGCTGAAAGCTTCAGAAACACAATTAAGAGTTGGAAGAGCTAAAGTTAAAATGATCACATATTCTTACCATCCGAATTGAAAATCTTGCGCTCTCTGTGTTGCGTCGATATCTTCAGTCGAATTGGACAACGGCTCGAACCACATGACATCGAATGCAATGCCAATCGATCCTTGTTGAGTTTGCTGCACACCAAGCAAAATATTCTCAGCAAGTTGAAATATTTGTCTGCAACATATGCATACATTAAGGGGTGCATGCTCCTTAGATTAATATGCTATCTTTAGCTCATCTTTTTTTTGGGTGCCGGCCCGAGTTTACAGAGGCCTGTCTCCAGGGCTACTAGCACTAATCCGGAGCCGACATCCGCTGGCCAAATGTTTAGCTCAAAACTCAACGAGAAACTGATATGTAATGGTGATATATCATGCAGATGAAGAATTACTTTACGGGTACGTACGTAGGGTATTAATACCTTGTACTTTCTTCTGTAGATGTCCGAGACGGTGGCATGAGACAGCAGGACGTTGTGGGCGACGACGTAAGGCTCGGTTGCGGAGTTGCCGGCGCGGCAGAAGAGGTGGAGGAGGATGGAGCAGCGGCCGGGGGCCTGGAGGCCGACGTCGTAGCCCTGGATGGCGAACGTGTGGGGCTCGTTGAACGTCATCCAGTGCTTCACGCGGTCGCCGAACGCCTTGAAGCACGTCTCCGCGTAGCGTACACCGCGAAGTCCTCTCTGCCAAAGTCAACGAGCGCGCATGCAACTCTTAGAAGTGAGAATCGACTTCGTAATATCTACCAGAGTTAATTAAAATGACATATATGATCTTTTCAACTTTGATTCGAGAGGCATGTTGCTTTGCATCATATCACACATTTTGCTTGACGAGTAAACTAAACGTTTGCATGTGAGAGCTCAGTAAATATCATTGTATTAATATTGGAGGATCCCTCCCGTCGCCCTGAAACTCATGCTATTTATTCGAGCCAACTTAACTTCGTTTGCATGTGTACCTTAGATAACATATATTAACATCCCAGTAAAAAAAAACATGTATATGTTAACATGTCCTTGGGCATAGAACTCGAATGTCTTCATTATTACTTCACAAGTCCTTACGCATCACATGAAATCTAATTTCTCCATGTTACCTTTTTTCCCGTACAAAACTGTTTGTGTGTTTACATCTATATTTATCTAATTTATCCATCTAGACAGTTTCATCCAATTTTCAACATAGTTTCATTTTATGATGATTAATTGTTTCATCTGAATTGACATTCAGAAGGGTCTCGTCCTGATGTTGCAAAGATGTGTATGTATTGGGAAGTAAAAAAAGGACATCTCTCCTGAGTCCTGGCGAAGAGACTAATTGTGGTGGATTGGTTATATACTCTTGTGTGCCTTCCTTCTTCGAACCTTTTGGTATGCATTGCTCCCCGCAGTTGTTGAGTCGTCAAACTTATCTACCTCAAGGATTCGTGGAATTTCCATCTTTGAATTATATCGGGAGAAATCTACGCGGATAGGTAAACTACTTTCCCACTACTAAGGGAGAGGAAAGTGTTTTTCCACCCTATTTTTGCGAATGTCAAGGACATGTTTAGTTTAGTTGATATAAAATAACTGAGTTCAAATATTA
Organism: Pontederia crassipes; assembly: GCA_030549335.1. Classification (NCBI taxonomy): domain Eukaryota; kingdom Viridiplantae; phylum Streptophyta; class Magnoliopsida; order Commelinales; family Pontederiaceae; genus Pontederia; species Pontederia crassipes. The sequence continues at coordinate 23,440,400 of CM060183.1, forward strand.
CTCATAGCAATTTAATAGCTAAAATTTTAAAAATTTATAAGTTATTATTCTCATCAAATTAGCAAAAGGCCCTTAATATTATAAGCAGGAAAAATGCGAATATATATATATATATATATATATATATATATATATATATATCTTAACAACAAAATAGTATATTCATTAATCAAATTGATCAATCTTTTTTTCTCTAAAACAATTAGGGTTTCCCAACTTTTTTTTTGTTTTATTAAAAAAGTATTCTCTCTCTCTCTCTCTCTATATATATATATAATCAAGCAGTAAAAGTTCTCACACTACCAAAGAAACAGAGTGTAAAAACTTACATGATTTGACGATCAAGCCAGCCCTCGTATCTATCCGCTAACGCTTGAGGAAGGTCCCAATGATAGAGAGTCACGTACGATTCGATCCCTGCGATTTTAATTAGCACACGTGAAAAAGTTATTAACAGTTGGACAAGAGTAATTAACAGAAAACATCAATAATCATATTAAAAAGTAAGTTATTAATTTCGTATATTCCAAGTCTGATAAATACAAACGTGATATACTATTATTATTTCATAATGTGAGTGCCGAAATTATATAAGCAATAATAAATTTTAAAATATAATAAATGTCTAGAATTTATAGGCACCAAAAGAGAGACGACAACACATTAAACACGCCCAGCTACAATGTTGGCGCCATAATGGAAATTTGCATGTAGAAGGCAAGCTCATTAATTAATGGCTTTGTCAAGAGTGGTGTGCACAGCCAATTCCACTGTGCCAGAGTTAAAAAAAAGTAGAAAAAAAAGCCATCCATCGATACTTTTTTTTAACAAAAAAAAAAGAAAAAAGAAAAAGTTGCACAAAATTTTGTCGTCAAATTAATTAAGATGGAAACCTTACTGGGAAAAATACGAGACCATGCAATAGAGAACCTGTAAGCGTCCATGCCCATGTCCACCATGAGGTCTACATCGTCCTGCAAACACAATTGAATGCATGTGGTGCAAATGGATTACTTAATTCTGTGGACGTGCACCTTTTAAATTTTTTTCCCCATTGATGTGTATATTAATACGGAAATTGGATACGTAGGTTTCATGTGTAATATTAGAAAGACACTGAATATACTACATAAATTATAATAAATTGGTTGACTTATTGTACATATTACTACTTATCAAACTCGTATTCATGTAATAGATTCATCGACCTAACATTTTATATTAATACACTTCAACATGTAAATGTTAGCACCAAAATACGATTAAAATATTTATTACTACACATGCCATCATGTTTTTATTAAATAACATTGGGAAATGAAGAAGATAAGAGTTGCCATTGATTCATGTGAATACCGCGATCCTGTGGTACTGGTCGACTGCAACATCTGCATTGCTGAAATCGATCACCTTGCCTGCCCAAGTACGTACATTGATACACATACATAAATTACCTTTCAATATTTAATTCATTGTTCTGCATGCAATCACATCTATTGCATTAACAGCTTACAGTTCTTTTGTATATTCGAATATAATTTCAACTTGCCAAAAAAATTCAAAATTATGACTGTTATATATAAAAGAAGAGAAATTTTGGAAATATTTCTTTAACAAATGGGATTATATGCAGCTTTGGTATAATAATAAATTGTATTTATGCTCCAAAGAGGGGTAATTAACTAATTTTATGCGAAGATATATTTACCAAGGGAATGAGCAAATTCGTCCCAAACTGTCAGCCCTCTACCTGCTTCTTTCACCGCTCCCTCGTACTGCAAGAAAAAAAATGACATCTTAATATATAGTCCAAAATACCTTAAAGAAAACTTAATAGTTAAAAAAATTAAAATAAAAAAGGATGGCACTGTTGAACAGTTATTTGATCGACGTAAGATAAAAAAAAACAATTCTGAAAAAAAAAGTTTGATAACAATAATATTTTACAAGTTGATTTACAACGACAGTAAAATTTAACGGCGTCGCCTTCCTTAAAATTCGCAATGGCGAACCCGTGATCGTTTTGTCTTCGTCCCTGTTCTTATATTTCTCAGAAGATATATACATATGTATATTATACGTATATATGTATATATATACATGTACATATCAAGAAATAAGAATGACAAAAAAGAGGGGGAAAACTCCTTAATTATTGCCGAAAAAGGAGTCTAATGGATTCCTGATGATGCAATGAGTAAAGTACTTTTTTTTCTTCTTTCATATCTATCATTCTTCGTATTGCAGAGAAGAAAGAGGAAGTGAGAAAGGGATCGGGAATGTTAGGAGTAAAAATTCGGGAAAAGAATGAGTTGTGAATCAGAAGAACATATAATATACATACATGAGAGAGAGAGAGAGAGTACTACATCGATCTCTTTTTCCTGAGGTGATATATATATGCTGATGGATTAGTTTCATGGAGAAAGGTAATGATGATCAGTCACCTGGTAAGATGAAGAAGCTGTTCGAATACGAACCCCTTGGGGAAACTCCCCCTGCTCAGTCCTCCATCATCTGCCAAGCAACTCCTGATCACTCCTAACACAACCAACAGTACAGCAAACGTGAACCTTCTCCCCAACACTACTTCCATTGTGCCCACAATGCAGAGAGAGAAGAGAGAGAGAGAGAGAGAGAGAGAATGCGTTGCTTAGAGGTCGTTCATCTTCTCTGCACAACGTTTGCGGGGGGATATATAGAGAGAGAAAGAGAGAGAGAGAGAGAGAAGGGTGTTTGTTAAAGAGTGTGGAATGGGCATGGTCATTGGTTGGAGCAAACCCAAGTGTGTAAGTGAACAAATGCATTCAATGCCTTTGCACTATATTTGTTTTCACGCACCCCCACACACACAAATTTGCCCCAATACAATATCCCAATAATAGTTTAATTCCTCGAGGTCGTCATCAACCAGTCCATGCCTTTACTTATTCTTCTTCTTTAGTGGAAAATCTAAAGGCACCGATCACTTTTATTAAGGTCGAATGTCTAATAAAAAAAATAAACTTTTTATTGTAGTCTACCGTTTTAGGATGAAATTTTGTGAATCTACGATTATTATATCCATAGGATGACGGAAACACGAGTTCTTCAACAAAAGTCACATTCATGTTTTATTTTAATCTCTATTATTATTACAAAAGTCCTATAATTTGTTGCATGCAAGCATTCAAGTGAGCACCTGTTGGTATATAACTTGCTACATTTTTATTGCCATTTTTTTTGTTATCACGACAATATTCGGAGTGATACGATAAAGATTCAAATTCGTAATCATCCGACTAATTTATGTCGCCCTGAGTCACATATTTTTTTCTCGTCATTTTTGTTAGTGCCTGTTATGGCTTATCATAAAGAGATTAAAATAAGAAGAAATCGGACAAACAATTCAGACCTTTCGATCAAATCTCATCGTGAGTTGGCATCTGGAAATTGGAAACTTAATGCCAAGCTGTTACGATGATTTCGTACCTCTTGCTTTTCTTGCCATGTTTATGTTTCCATTTTGAACGAAAAAGATTTCAATTCAGTTTTTGGATGAATCGATCTTTGCAATGTCTCGGTTGTCACGTGTCTTTAATTGCATTACTTGTTCCAATTCAAATCCCATTTATGTTGTAAGAGAAATGGAAAATAAATGCCTATTAAATTATTTTTTCCTTTCATATTTGGAATTTAAAGATAACCCGATCATTGGACAAAAAAATATTATATATGCTAAAAGCAAGCTTTAAGGATCTCTCACCTTCAGGCATTCAATTTTGTATTTTTTTAATAATTAATTATTTTAACATTTAAATTATTAACTTTTCAAACTCACCTCACTAAGTATCGGTTTAATTATAAGTAAAAATATTTTTCCCAAATTGCTGAGGAATTTCACAGTGCCTAAAATGTAAGGGTACCTCGTCACATTTGTCTACTAATCTTATATATGCTAATAGTCTCCGACACAGACGGTCTCCGATCATGACTTAAAAAATGTGTATTTTCGTTAAGTATTCTAAATCTTTTATTATTTGATTAAATCACGGGCTTATTCTTATCCTACACTATAAGAAAATTGTCTATTATAGACGGTCAGAACCGTCTGTAAATTGGCCAAAACCGTTAGAAATGATATTTTTCGACGGATTTTTTGACGGATAGCGTCCGTGTGAAAATGACACGTCACAAACGATTTGCGACGGTTATTTTTGAACCGTCGATATCTTCGACGATCCAATTGGTGGACGCGACCGTCGAACGTTGAAGATTTAAGACGGTTGTCGATATGTATCGACGGTTCAAACCGTCGAAAATTCATATCGACGGTTTGAGCCGTCGATTCAACAGTTGAGTTTCGACGAATCAAACCGTCGATAACTTTCGACGGTTAAAATCGTCGATGTTTAGTGACGGTTATGACCGTCTATAAGTTTGCACGGACGATTAGAACCATCAATAAGTATCGAAAAAATTAATTGTCGATGATTAATTTTTTAATGTTTTCGATGATGTTAACCGTCGGAAATAATAAAAAAATGATAAAAATTGACTGTCCAAACAGATAATACAACAAAGGATCCATTTGGATCATAATATGTAACACAGCAATTGTCCATCACATAATTATAAGTCAACACATAGCACTTCAATTATCCAAACATAAGAAATGTTACACAAACATAACAATTGTCCAACACAAATGCAACACATAATGTTGTGGAAACATTAAGATGGTAAGCAAATTAATCAAAGCATAATGTCTTGGTCACGAAGAAGATGAAACACATGGGCCGAGCAAAGAGATGTGGTCTCGCCTTCACCATCGGATCTCAAGAACTTGATGAATTGGCAATTCGATTCACCTTTCCGCAAGGCACCTCGATCATCATTGCACAGCACATAGAGTCGGGAGAGAGTGAGTTTTGTAGAACAAATATGCAGAATGTTATCAACTAGGGGAAGAAAGTTAGCACCTTGTCCGAGCGCAACACAACACACAAAAGACTATAGTACTAAATCATCATCGTCGTCCTCGTCGTCGACTTCGCCACGCATCATGTCACGCATTATTTTCTTCATTTCTTTTTTCATACGACGTTCATGTTCTTCAAACTCCTTTCTGATTTCCTGCGTAACCTATTGCCTGATCTCTTGCGTGATCTCTTGTCTGATCTCCTGCCTCATCTGATCAAGCATTTGTTGCATACCTTGATTAGAGGAACCTGAACCTGAAATCGATTTATGACCATGTCCAATATCTGTAGTACTGACAGAAGATCCGAGGCCATAAATGCGACCCTTCTTCACCCCGACGTAGTCCGTCCAAAGTTGTCTTGGGGTCAGCGATATGATCCCCTCCTGCGTGGCTTGCGTAATGTGCTCGACTTCTCTTATTTTGTAAGACTCCTGAAATTAGAAAAAAGATAAGTCAACGATATTAAAAAATAAGATAAATCAGTGACGATTTTACTATCTTATAGATTTATTTGAATTTTTTTAAAAAAAGAGGCACTTAGATTACATATATAAATCTCGAGCAAATGATGAAACTCATTCTTTGTTCTTCTTCTAATGAGTTCGAAGAAATACTTTGTCCTGAGTAGGTGGTCTACCCTCTATTTCTCCTGCAGTTAAAAATGTCAAATAAAATATAATATTTTATCGACACAATATTGAAAGACTTTACCATTTTCTTGGCAATCGTGCTCGTGAATACACATCCACCCGAATGCAAGCATGCTCCCTAGTCGGACTCTCGACTTGTTTTCACTTTTTTGCACTTTGATTTGTACTCATCGATGGACCACTTTCGTAACAATTCGATCCAAACAACCTCGGGGATCCAATTGTACCCATTCGTGGACCACTTTCGTAGCAATTCGACAGTTCTCCTTCAAATCTAGTCTCGACTTTAGGTTGACCTTTATTTTACCCTTAATGTTCATTATAGTGCTAAATACATTTTCAAACACATTTTTTTTAATGTACATGACATCCAAATTGTGACGTATCAAACAATCAGACCAATAAGATAAATCTCAGAATATACATTGTTTAGTCCAGTTATGAGAAACACCATACTCATTGTATGTGACATTTGGATCGTCGACAATTATGCATAAAGCATTGACAATGCGATGTAATTGAGCTCCTGAGCGTCTGACCGGAGCCATGTCGTGTACAACCCTATTCCGTCGAAATGCATTTCGATTATTTCTGTACGATTGTTCACATGTAAGAAACTATCTATGACAGTCAAACCAGTTATTTTTACCCCTATTTATCAAAGTGAACGCATCTGAGTGTTCCATGCAACGTGGACAAATTAGTTTCCCTGCGATCATCCAACCAGATAACATCTCATAGATAGGAAAATCATTAATGGTCCACAATAAGACAACTTTCAAGGTGAAGTTTTATTTGGTCGACATATCATAAGCGACGACACCATCATACAGTTCTTTTAACTCGTCAATTAGAGGCTGTAAATATACGTCTATCCTCTATTTAGGACTATGAGGACCAAGAGTAATGCATGTAAAAAATATATAAGGTGCGGACATACAAATCCCAGGTGTCAAATTATATAGTGTTACTATGACCGACCAACATGAACAAGGAACTGAAGTCTGACCATACGGTGTAAAACCATTCGCGCATAATTCGAGAGTTCCTTTCGTCCCTAGCGAAATCAGGATACATACGATCAAAATGTTTCAACGCTTCACCATCCGATGGGTGAAACATGACACCTTCAGAAGTACTATGCTGTGTATGTCACTTCATTTGCAATGCTGACCCTATAGACGAGTATAGTCTTTTAAGTCTTGGAATAAGAGGCAAATAATGTATTCCTTTCACAGCCACTTGAGTCTTGTTAGTCACTCTATATCGTTCGGTCCCACAAAATTTGCATTCATTTAAATTGATGCGTCATCATAATATAACATACAACCATCGCGGCAACAATATATTTTAGTTGAGCCAAGACCAAGTTTACTAACCAATATTTTTATCCTATAAAAGTTTTCAGGAATGCGAGCCCCAGTTGGTGTGACCTCTTTTAAAATATGTAGAAATACATCAAAACATGCTTATGAAATATTGTGATCCGCTTTTAAATTCAACAATCTAACAGCAAGTGATAGTTTCGAATGGCTTTCACACCTGGGTCATAAGGGTTGGCTCGATGCGTTTAGTAAGTCATAAAAATCTCTTGCTTATGGATTTGGTGTCTCTTCATCCTGCTCAAATCTAGTATTCTCATACTCAATTGCAGCTGCGTCATAAACTAACTATTCATATTGCGAAGTAAATCCTTCTCAAGGATCGACAAAATGGAGACATGAATTTGGTACGCTTGTTAAAGGTGCTCCTTCACCTAAATCATCTCATTGCCAATAATTTGGTTTGAAACCCTTTATATAAAAGTGAACATTAACTGTCTCTAGCGTTTGTAACTTTGTGCTAACACATTTTAAGCAAGAACATCTAATTGTTCTCTCTCGCTGATATTGCAAAGATTGACAAGCCACACTCGTGTAATAGTCAACCCCATCTATGAATTCTTGTGTCAAACATCTACGACCAGGATTATTTCTATTATACATCCATCGACGATCATGACATAATTTCGCATTATTTGCAAGTTATAGTAATTAAAAATTTTGTAATAAAACCGACCAAAAATTGACAATCAATCCAAAGGTTCACATATTGAACTTTAAATAAAACATCGAAGAAACATCGTAAACACTAATTACAACTACTCAGGAACAAATCATAAACACTGATATGAACTAAAAATAAATACTAATTACAAATAATCAGGAACATCATAAACACTAATTAAAAGTAATCATATTTGCACTATAAAATAACAAATAAGAACTAATGAATGAAATCTAAAGGAACAAACTTAAAAACTTTACGTCGTTTGGAGTGACAGAATTAAAGTAATCATTGCCAACACATGTAAATAGTAATGACTTAAAAGACTTACGTCGTTTAGAGTGACAACGACAACAATGTTATATTCCAAAACCTGCATGTAAATCAAACATAAGATAAGAAAACATATGAAGACCAAATTTATTATACACTCTTGTTTTGCATTCTTACACGGTCAAGGTTGTGGAAATTACAATTACAATTACAATTTTTGAACAACTTTAATCTTCCTGATTGACAAAATTACAATTCTGTTGAACTTCAATTTGAAAATTGTCTCGGGTCTAAAATTGAATTGTAATCTTGCCCTCCTAGATTGTTTGAGATCAATCAACATGAAGTGTGAGAGGAATTTGATGACTTCAACTATTTGAACGTGAAAAAGGCCCAATTTCAATTTGTTAATTTGGTCTAGAATAGTTGAATTGAGGAGTTAAAAAAACATGAATTCGTCATAGTGATCTAATTTACTTAAATGAATCTTGATTATAAGTAACTCCACATGGTTGACATCCGTGTTGTGTTATAGAAAATAGATGCTGAAAATTTTGACCAGGCTGCACAATATGAATAATATGGACCGAAACCATCAATATGATTAGGATGCTCTCGTTTCACCCTCTCCCCTTGTCACTTATAAAAAAGATATAATTTTTAAAACTGTTCAGCATATTAGGAGTAGTCATTCGATATTTTCAACAGTCAAACATTATCCTTCTTAACTATTATTTGTATAATTTCTATATACATGATGCGGATAAGAGGAAATGTGTTGTATTAGCGAAAACAAATTTTAAACTCGCTATGACAAATTACGAAGATGGTTGTGAGGAAAAAGGTGTCGAATTCTCGATATTAATACAAACAAAAGTTGTATAAGGATTAAGCAAGTTTGATTGACATAACTAGTTAATAGAACTGTGTTCCAATAAGTTCTTGGGAATTAGTAGTTCCATATTCGATTTTGTCAAATGCTAGTAATCTGCTGGAGGTTGTGATTGTCCAGGGCTCGTAAGGGTATAAAAGAGAAAGCTATAGCAGGACTTGAACATAAACAGTAAAATGTTATCACCCTGAGGCAGTCCAAAGTAATCCCACTGCTAGTCTGATATTATCGTTGTCGTTCATTCTGTGAAGACAAAGCTGCACTAGTCATGCGATGTTGTATGTGATATACATTTATCTGAATATGTACCTCTGTTACTGAAGTAGGAAATTTAAGAATCTTCATATAATTGTGATATCCATGAGCTTCAAATTTAAGGATCCGGCCACCGCGGCGGCTAGATCTGCCCGCCGTGCGCGGACGACGGTCGGATCTAGCCACCGTGGCGGTCGGATCTGACCGCTGCCGCGCACGGAGGGCGGCCGGATCTGGCCGCTGCCGTGGCTGGATCAAAACGCTGTGGCCAGATCTGGCCGGCCGCCACAAGCGCATTGAGATAGCACGGAGGGCGGAAGCTAGGAGAGAGGTCGGACGATGGGGCCGGGGAGCCTACCTGCGCCGAAGACGGAGGTTACAGAGGCGGCGACGGGTCGACTTGCTGGCGGCGGAAGGCGACTTCAGTACTTGTTCAGGCGACGAGCGAGCGCAATGCAGGTGGCGGACACAGGCATCGGCGGTCGATGATCTAGCTGGCGGAGCGCTGATGCCGGGAAGGTCAACGGAGGACGCCGCCGAACTTCTCTTGCGCTGGCGATCGAGTAGAAGAGAAGGAAATCGAGGAAGTGACAGTGGGTCGGATATTTATATAGCCAATTTTTTATGGTCAAAATCATCGAAAAGTAGGTAAATACAATAAAATATTAATTCAAATTAAGACGGTCAAACCCGCTAGATAAACTGTCAAAATATTCGACAGTTCTCCAAATCGTCAAAACTTTCAACGGTTTTAACCGTCGAAATATATAATAATATATATCAAGTGAAAGAGAGTTATATAAATTATAATCTTCCTTTTCGACGGTCAAAACCATCGAAAACATTTAAAATAGAATTAAAATCAGTTAACATTCCAACGGGGACGGTTCCGTGAAACGTCGCTACTTTCGAAAAATAAAATATAGATAACCCATTAACGTTCAGATATTTCGACGGCTAAGATCGCTGAAAGTTTCGACGGATACGTGAACCGTCGAAAGACAAGCATGGAAACGGATCAGCGAGTTTTAATATCTTCGATGGTTACGAAGTTTCGATGAATTTTCAATCGTCGTAAGTTCAGACGGCTAAAACCATGGAAAAGTTATCCGACGATAATTTCGACGGATTATTCGATCCGCCAAAAAATTCGTCGGTATTTTAGACAATTTTTTGCCCATAAAAAATGAACCATAAAAAATCGGAGTTTTTCTTGTAGTGCTAGGCGTGCAAGAATAACATTATGAAAAGAAATAATACTCCACAAATGGCTCGCTCTACACGATAAGCAGGAAAAAACACCTCTTTATTGACTTTTCAATTTTTTTAATGTTTTGCACAAAAAGAAAAAAGTGTAATTAATGGTAAATATTCATGTGTTTTGTAATGTGGAAATTTAATACCTTTTAAATAATTAATGTCAAACCATTTAATTAACTCAATGAATTTGAAATTAAATGACCAAAATCATCATGCACATAGAATCTCTTTCCTTTCGTCACACTGCTATAAGAAAATAGAACTTCTCAGATGAGTGAAAATGTATCACTAATAATAATATGTGGTACATATGTAATAAAACTGTAACACCTCAAGATTTACGTGAAAAGATAAAAAGTTGATAAGTTAAAAATGGAATTTGTGTATAGATAAGCTTTGAGAAGAAGAAAAGAAAGGAAAAGAAAATAAAAGTAATAGATAAAGTGATTAAATTAGATTATTAGTTAAGATTATACATAAGTTTCATAATTATATTTGATAAAAAAATAACATTTAATCTCGGATTAATCTTTAGCCCAACAGAAGTCAAAGTCTTCTCCTTTATAAATAAGTCAGCATTCCTTTGTCAGAAAATATATTTTTCTTTCTACTTTGAGCCATTGTTTCTCCCTCCTCGATGCGCGCGTGTGAGTGCTTCGGTCGGCCAACTAATCTCTGGTCAACCCTCTGTTAAAGGATGCCAGACTTCTCATCGAGAACATCTCCTTCTTCTCAAAAATCATATCGTAAGTTAGTTTGTTCAGGTAGTTCTGTCTGAACAAGGTACGTGAAATTTTGGATTCACTTTTGGATGTAATTTCTTGATAAATTAATTAAGAACTTGAAAAATTAACACATATTTATTGGTCTCTGTTTATCTAAGAATAGATTCCTTTTTGTTCCATGTCGAAAGCATGCCTATATTAGTCAAAAAGTCAGATTAAAGTTTCGATTTTTCGGCACCATAGTTCCCTTGTATAGGAACCCGCCCCGAGTTGGATGAATCGACCTGGGTTCACCAAGGATGGAAGACGCTCGAGGTGCGTTGGTGGAATCTGACCCGGACTCGGTCTTTGCCCAGCTCAGATTTACAAGGACCGACTCGAGTTCCGTGGTCGTCGACACGCACGGCTCCATTTTCACAACGCGAGATCAGGCCCGCACTCTAGTATACCCAACCCGAGTTTTGGAGGATGTTGGGGGGAAGAAATCAATGTGCTCACCGGGACCGAGTCTCCCATGACCTGATGGCCCGACCCCCGTCAGAGTAAATCTGGTCCGAGTTTGACTATACCCTGCCCGGATTCTACGTCGATTGCAAAACTAATTTTCTATTGATTCATAGATATGTTAAAAGTCTATTTTTCCCTTGTTATGATATTGATGAACTGACATAACAGATAGATAAATATGAAAAGATAAAAGTTGAAAAATTGACATAACCACCGCTAGATGGTTGGAAGTTATTAAAGAAACCTTCGACCTCATGAAATGTGTGGAAGGAAAGAAGGTACTATTTGCAACAAACAGATTCACATGGTAGGAATTGGTGCAGCACCACCAAAGCCATGACATGCTTTGGAAGGACTAAAATATCTTGGGCAGAATTTAAGAAACTCTTTGAAGAACAATTTTGCCCAGCTTACAAGAGAGGCGTGAAGCGTGAAAAATTCATGCAACTGACTCAGGAAAATAGGTCGGTGTCCGAATATTTGATCAAATTCATTCGACTTGGGAAGTACGGGCCCCATGATGGTGAGCATAATAGGGCCAACCAATTCATAAATGGCCTTCATTATGGTCTAAGATTAAAAGTTTTGTCAAGGAGATGCCACACATTACACGAAGCGGCAAGCCTACTCTATTGAAAAGAGGAGTGACTAGGATTCAATAAGAGAGGAAGTCAAAGAGCACTACCAACTAAAACTCGTCTCAGAAGGAGGGCGGCCAACAACAGTGATAAGAAAATCGTCGCAATGATCGGACGAGGCCTTACAACCCTCCCTAACTATCGCACCAGGCCTAGCAAAGTCCACCACAATAAAGGCCCTAACAATCATCACAACAGATGGGCCAACAGCTCAACAGCAGATGCATCCACCAGCACAAGCCCCGCAGGCCCAGTCGCGAAGCTTATATGCACATTTTATAGGCGAGGACATTTTGAAGAATGTAGGGTGAAGAACAGGACTTGTTTTCATTGTGCAGCAGTAGGTCACTACATCAAGGACTGCAATGGGCAGAACTTGGCAGGCGCATGGAATGTAAATCGGTTGGTCCAAGGAAGAGTATACAATATGGAAGCCAAAGAGCCTCAGGAAGATGTCGACGTTATAAGGGGTACTCTTTCTATCTCTGAACTCTTAACTATTGTACTATTTAATTCTAGAGCTACATACTCTTTTATATCAGAAGAGTGTGCAAAAACATTGGAGGTCTCAGTGAAGGACCTTCTACATGAGATGGGTATCATCATTCCTATGGGAGTGTTGTAGACTACTAGATATCTGCCTGAAGTGCCAGTTACTATTGATGGGCAACATTATTATGCAGATTTAATAATTATCCCAATGTATGACTACGATGTAATCTTGGGAATAAATTGATTGTCATATCATGATGCAATCATTTTATGTAAAATGAAGAAGGTGGGTATCGAGACAAAAGGCAAGCCAAAGGCAACCATAAGAGGAACTACTCGAGGCAAAAAAGATAAGAAGCTGATGACCTCTGCAATGAAGGCATGCAAGCTACTGCATAAAGGATGTAGAGGATTCTTTGCCAGCGTAGTGTCCACTAACTCACTAGAGCTCCATCAAGTGGAAATAGTGAAGGATTTCCTAGATGTATTTTCGGAGGATATCTCGGGAGACCACCAAGAAGATATTTTTTGTCACTATTTGAAATAGTATAATAAGGACTTCTTTCATCCTCTTTGGTATTGAAATTTCTATGCAAAAGCCATAGTCAATAAATTGATTTTATTTTGTCACTATTTGAAATAATTTAATAGTTTTCTTTCTATCTATCTCTATCTGGCATTGAAAATTTTATGAACATCCATTATCAACACACTTTTTTTAGAGGGCACTATCAACACAATTGATTATATTCTTTGTCTTTTTAAGGCTGGCTCGTCCATGGCCTTAAGACTAGTTTCTTTGCATGTACTATAATCCTCAGTCACTAGATTTTAATATCAAAGCAAAGGTGTGCTCCAAGATAAATCTCAAAAGTGGTTATCACCCCTACGAGTGGTTGAAGAAGATATTCTGCAAACGACATTCCACTCCTGCTATGGACATTATGAATTCGTGGTGATGCAATTTGGCCTGACAAATGCACCGGCAACTTTTATGGATATGATGAATAGGGTATTTCAGTTTCATTTGAATTAGTTTGTCATCGTATTCGTTGATGACATTGTGGTTTACTCAGAGAGCCATGATCAACACCGGGAACATCTGAAGACAATTTTGAAAACATTGCGACAATATAAGCTCTATGAAAAATTTTCAAAATGTGAATTTTGATTAGAAGAGATCATGTTCCTCGACCATATAGTATCAAAGGATGGGATCTCAGTAGATCCATTTAAAGTGGAAGCATTTAAGAAATGGCCTCAACATAAGAATGCATATGTAATTAGAAGGTTCTTGAATTAGTAGGACACTATCGGAGGTTCATTCAGAACTTCTCCAACATAGCAGCACCTTTGACCTAAGAAAGGGAGAGAAATATGTATAGATTACAAGGTGTGAGCAGAGCTTTCAAGAATTGAAGAAGAGGCTGAGTACAGCTCCCATTCTCACCATCCTAGCTGGAATTGGTGGGTACATGATTTACAACAACGAATGTGGAACAGGTTTGGAATACGTGCTAATGCAACATGGTAAAGTTGTAGCCTATGCATCCAGACAATTGAAAAGGCATGAAGTGAATTATTCCACACATGATTTGGAGTTAGCAGTTATAGTCTTCGCTCTAAAGACATGGAGACATTATATCTATGGAGAGGAGTTTAAGGTCTTTACAAATTATAAGAGTTTGAAGTATGTGCTCACTCGGAGAGACCTCAACATAAGATACAGAAAATGGATGGAATTGATGAAGGATTATGAATTTTTTATCAATTACCATTTAGTAAAACCCAACTAAGTGATAGACACACTAAGTCAAAAGTGGAAAGGATCACTTACCTTTCTCAGATTAAGAAGATACGAGATGATACAAGAATTGATCAAGTGTAACCCAAGACCCGAAATGAATGGTGCCTTCATGATGATGCAGTGTATTGAGTTGGACTTGGTGAACAAGATTATCAAGGTTGAACCTATAGACCCATAGTATAAAGATATGATGAAGAGATGTGATTCGGATGAAGAGGGCCTATAAATTTCAAGTGATGGTGGGATCAGATATAGGAACTGCTTATGGGTTCCTAATGATTCAGCTCTAAGAAGGAAAGTACTAGATGAATGTCATAAATCTAAATTTGTTATTCATCCAGGTAGAAAAAAAATGTACAAAGATATTCAGATGAGCTTTTGGTGGTCAGATATGAATGGAGAGATTATTGAATATGTGTCAAAATGTATAATGTGTGAACAAGTCAAAGTGGAGCACGAAAGGCCCTATATATTCATTAAGATCTTGGAAATCCCATAGTGCAAATGGGAAGAAATAACTATGAATTTCGTGACCAATTTGCCTCGCAGACAGAAGAGTCACGATGCTATATGGGTGGTAGTGGATCGACTGACCAAGGTGGCCCACTTTTTACCTAGGAAGATGAAGCAAACTATTGAGAACTTAATGGATCTATATATAAAAGAGATAATAAGGCTACATGACAATCCGATAGGGATATCAGATTCACCTCAAAATTTTGAAAAAGTCTATAAAAAGCTTTTGGCACAAGGCTTAATTATAATATTGCCTTTAACCCTCAGACTGATGGTCAGTCAAAGAGGACCATTCAGACCATTAGAAAATATGCTCAAAGCTTGTACTATAGACTGGCATAGTAGTTGGAATGATCACCTGTCATTAATAGAATTTGCTTATAACAACAGTTACAACTCCAGTACAGGCATGGCTTCATTTGAGGTCTTATATAGCAGACCATGCCGAGCACCCACATATTGAGATGAAGTATGAGAAAATAAGATTTTGACTACTAAACAATTAAAGTAGACTATGGAGTATGCAAATAAGATGAAAATAATAAAGAAGAAGATGAAAGCAGCTTAGAATAGGCAAAAGACATATGTTGATAAAGGAAGAAGAGAATAAATCTTTCAGCAAGGTGATAAAGTATTGTTGAAAGTTTCTCCTACTAAAGGAATGATGCAATTTAGCAAGAAAGGAAAATTAAACTCAAGATATGTTGAGCCTTTCGAAAAATTAGACTTAGTAGGAGAAGGGGCTTTCAAGTTAGACTTACCTTCATCATATGCAAGAGTGTACAATGTTTTTCAACAATGTTTTTCATGTGTCTCTTTTGAGGAAGTATAAGCATGATGAGACTAATGTGATCCGAATCGATGATCCTAATCTCAAGGAGGATCTCACATCTGAAGAACAACCAATCTAGATATTGAAGTTTCAAATGCAAAAGCAAGAAAACAAGGAAGTACATCATCAGGGCAATGAAGCCACGTGGGAATTGGAGGAAGAGATGCACCAATATTTTTCCCATTTGTTCGGTGAGTAAAATTCAGGAACAAATTTTCTTTAAAGGGGTAATAAGGTAACACCCCAAGATTTTCTTGAATTAAATAATTAGATAAATAAAATATTTATTTATTTAATTTTGAAAATTCAGTTAAAGTAAAAGATAAAAAGTTGATAAGTTAAAGATGGAAAAGAAATAAGTTGTAGATAAGACTTTGAGAAGAAGAAAAAAAAGGAAAAGAAAAAAAGATGAAGTAATTAAATTAGATTATTAATTAAGATTATAGATAAGGTTCAGAATTAGATTTGGGAGAAATTTAACATTTAATCCCGGATTAATCTTTAGCTCAAGTCAAAGTCTTCTCCCCTATAAATAAGCCCCTTTCGACCTTCGGCCTCCCTTTGCCAAAAAAATAGATTTTTCTCTCTACTTTGAGCCCTTATTTCTCCCTTCTCAGTGTGCATGTGCGAGTGCTCCAACCGGCCATCTAATCTCCGATCAACACTGTTAAAGGACGTCGAACTTATCGTCAAGAACATCTCAGTCTTCTTGAAAACTATGTCCAAAGTTAGGCTGTTCAAGTAGTTTTGCCTGAACAAGGTACGTGGAATTCTAAGTTCACTTTTGAATGTGATTTCTTAATAGATTAATTAAAAACTCAAAAGATTAAGGCATGATTATTGATCTCTGCTTGTCTAAGAATATATTCATTTTTGTTCCATGTCGAAAGCATGTCTAGATTAGTCAAAAAGTTCGATTGAAGTTTTAGTTTTTCGGCACCGCAGTTCCCTTTATAGGAACCCGACCCGAGTTTGATGAACCTGACTCGGGTTTACAAAGGATGGACGACGCTCGGGGTGCGCTATCAGAATCTGACTTGGATTCGATCTCTTCTCGGCCCATGTTTACATGGGCCCGACCCGAGTTCCCTAGTCGTCGACACACACGGTTCGATTTCCACAATGTGAGATCAGGAACGTGCTCCAGTACACTCGGCCTGGGTTCTGGAGGATGTTTGGGGAAGAAATGGATGTGATGTCCCGGATCGAGTCTCCCATGACCCGATCCGCATTAGAGTAAACCCGGCCCGGGTTTGACTGTACTCGGCTCGAATTCTGCACCGATTGCAAAACTGATTTTCTATTGATTCATAGATATGTTAAAAGTTTGTTTTGTCCTTATTATTATATTGATGAACTGAATTGATAGATAAATATGAAAATATAAAAGCTGAAAAATGGGATCCTCGTGTGCATTGTTTGTTATAATTAAAGTTAAAGAAAGGAAATCCTTGTCGTCCTACTTGGGTAACCTAGAGAAGTCCAAGTCTATTTTTGTGAGTAAGTAAATGCTCACCGGGTCCTGGTGTGATCTCCCTTGATCTACTTTTTATAGTCACATGAAAGTGTCATGTTAATTCATAATAAAAGAAGTCGAGCTTGTCCCGGATCGAGTCTCCCATGACCCAATCAGCATTAGAGTAAACACAGCCCGGGTTTGACTATACTCGGCCCGAATTCTGCACTGATTGCAGAACTAATTTTCTATTGATTCATAAATATGTTAAAAGTTTGTTTTGCCCTTATTATGATATTGATGAACTGAATTGATAGATAAATATGAAAAGATAAAAGCTGAAAGATGGGATCCTCATGTGCATTGTTTGTTATAATTAAAGTTAAATAAAGGGAATCCTTGTCGTCCTACTTAGGTAACCTTGATAAGCCCAAGTCTATTTTTGTGAGTAAGTAAATGCTCACCGGGTCCTGGTGTGATCTACCTTGATTTACTTTTTATAGTCACATGAAAGTGTCATGTTAATTCATAATAAAAGAAGTCGAGCTTGTTTAGGACAACAAACATAGAAGTCCTTAATAAATGTCTAAAGTAAAAGATGTAATGAAATGTACTAAAGAAGAATTGTTATAAAAAGAAAAGTATAGAAAGAATAAAAAAGAATGAAAATCAAATGTAAAGTTTGGCATTGTTATTATATGTTATTTGATGTATACGACTTAATTGCTAATCTTGTTCTATTTAAATTATTGCATCCATTTGTGTTATTCCATGTACTAAGCGTATTTTGCTCACAGATATTCCATGTTCCTGTGTTTGAACCCCACATATAATTGATGTCATAGATGGAGGCGCGTGCGACAGTGGAGTTCGTGATGATGCAGTTGCACATTAGAATCAATCTTAGATTTTGCTATTAGAGCTCCCTTAGTTTATTTTGATGTAATAGAAATTTTATAGTATGTGAAAGTAGAAGACTTCTCGGAACAGAAAATAGTTAGCTTCCATATTATATTCTTACTTTAGTTATTATTATTTATTATGAATTGATCTATTTCCACATTTTTATGAAAATAGTATTATTGTTCTTTGTCGTCTTATTGTATTATGAAAACTCATAAAGAATTATGTGTATAAGTAACATCGGCCCAATTAGCCTTATGTATTAGGAGGGCGAAATATGAGGGCATTATAAAAACTGTTGGTCATAAATTAAGTTAAAAAATTATGAAAAAAGTTATGATGGATGGGACATTTCTATGATCACATTTTTATTACAAAGCCAACATTAAAATTCCAGAAAAAATTAAAAGATTAATTCTTCACTTTTTTTTTATTTTTATGACTACTCCATGTTGTTTCATGATGATTTTTCTTCCATCACTTAAAATTATGTTATAATATTGTTTTTTATTACTGTTAAATGATTTTATCCTTATACAATAAAATGAAATGGTTAGAATACTTTTTTGTAAGTTAGAATTAGTATTAAACCGAAAATATCGATTTCACAAAAACCGTCGCGTGAGATTACAATTGATTTGTTCTTTTAAATCAAAGCAATTCATATAAAAAACATAGTATTAGAGGGAGAAAAAGAGAGAGAAAGCAAACACAAAATGCACGAGTAATTATTGACGAGGTCCGGTCACACCTTGACCCACGTCCTCATTCTGACTTCTCGACTTCGAGACCGTCGGAGATTTCACTAAATTCTTCCTTAATTTCAAATGGGAAAAGAAAGAATGTCATTTACATCAATCACATATTCTCCGCTTCGAGAGGTAAGACAACATCTCCTCCTATGAAGCTAATCTTTTCTCTTGTTCAAGATGTAAGATTTGGAACATCTTCCACACAAAAGCTTTCATAATCTTTCTGAAAAGGATTTCTCTCTTTTACAGTAGAATGCTCACCAGAGTGGATGAGAGAAAGAAAAGAAAATTAAAATGATAATTTCAAGAAAAAATATCTTCTTTTGATTTCTTGAAGTTTTACTTCAATACATAGATGGGTGCCTTTGATTTTGACTTTGGCACTCCTTTTATAGTTTCAGTATGTGAAAAATATCTCTAAAATTTATTTCACATTTTTCTCCTTGAAATATAGCGTTACTGTTCATTTCAGCAATGAATCAGTCGATCGTATTTATGGATCGGTCGACCGGTCTATATGATCGTTGCGTTGATTTTGTTCACTGACCGCAGCTGGTCGATCGACCGATACATCAGCCGGTATCATCTCGGCGTCGACCGGTATAGATAGTCTCGTCATTGAATCTGGAAAGTGCATGCATTGATCGGTCGACGGGCATACTGGATCGGTCGACCGATGCTATCTCGACCGATTTTCATTCTATCGACCGGCAAATTGATCGACCTGCACTATTTTGAGCATAACATTTTGCATAGTTATTCAAATTAGATAATTTTGAATTCTATGAATAACTAATAGGATTCTCTACAACTTTGATATTTATGATTCATTCATAATTTAGTAAAATCATAGTCACTTATTTAATCAAAGTGTAGTGTATAAAGTTATCTCTTTTTCTTTAATTTTTTTCAACATTTTAACTTTAATCTTTCAAAGCTTGTATCATTAAAATATAATTTTATATATCATTAACGTCAAGCCTAAAAATGTTACAACAATTTTCATATTCCTTCAAATATTCCAGTATTTTTTTACAATTTTAGGAATTATTCAAAATATTTTAAATTTGTATTTAATTATTCCTTTACTTTTTAAATTGTGAATTTTTTAAATGCATGTCACGACTATTGTTTTGAATCGGCTTTGAGAAAATTAGTGATGAAAATACTAAATAATTCACACAAAAAGAGAAAAGGTAATGGTACGCCTTCGAATTGATCTATTAATTTCAAGAGTGAATAATATTTTCATAATTAATTAAAAACAAAAAAATAATGTCATGCATTTGGAAGATGAGCATGACGAATATATCCTTACATTTTATTCTGCTATGTATCACTTTTCACCAAGTGTACACTTCCAGCCGTAGCCAAAATATTTAGTCCTCTAAATTAAGTATTCATTTTTTTTTTCTATATGAGACCCACCGTTGTTTAAGACTTCTGACACTCGACTAATTCAATGATCAAACGAAAGCGATATAAATAAATTCTGATGAAAAATGATGATTCTGAAAATCAAATATGAACTACTAACACCAAACGATCACATAAATTAAGTATTCATTTATAATTATGTATTTTGGAGAAATTATTCTTGTTCGAGAGGGACAAACATTTTGTTCACTCACGCAATTTATGTGATACAAGGTATGACAATAAGGAATTTAAGACCTTCTTGCACGTACTCGATAAAATAGCTATCTTTTTTTAAAAAATGTAGAAAAATATGGTAACTATAAAAATTAATATAATTATGAGTTCCATCCATGTAATAATTGTGTCAGATATAAATCATCCCTATTTATCCGAGTCTACAAAATTATAACAGCTGGCATTTATATTTTTCTAGGGTTGATGCAAAATTAACCATGCCTTGGATGTTTACATAAAATAGTTAATTGGATTTGGAATCCTCTCAACTCTTTGGACTGTTTGGTTGGGATTCCCCAAACACAAGGCTACGAGTTGGTTCCGTCTTTTTTATGGACCGGATAGCTAACGCTAACGTGACCCTTTTTTTCTAATTTTTATTTTTCTTTTTTCTTTTCTTTTCTTATTTTTCTATTACGCATTTTTCTTATAAAATAATTTATTTATTAAATATAAAATATTATACTAAAGTATTAATATAAATTATTTATTTTTTATTATTTTAATAAAAAATTCATTAAATATAATTTATTTTTAAAATGATTTTTTGTATTTAAATAATATTTTTAACAAAAAAATTTCATGAAAACTTTTAAATTTATACTTTTTTATTTTATTAATAATAATTATACTTTATATTTATAATAACTATTTTTAACTCAAACATTCATTAAAAATTAATTCATCTCATCTATGTTTTTATCACATTCATTATGTTTCACTTCATTTAAATACATTTTGAATTAATCTATTAATTTAATTATTTACGAGAAAATTATGATTTCATTTTCAAATGCAACATTTATGAGGGACAAAAATACGTGGGAGAAGTTATCTCCATCAGTTTCATTGAGGTAGCTATTAATGCGGAGGTTGATGTAACATAAATTAATAGTATCGTAAAAAAAAGGTGGTATAAACAGCCGCAACAATTATTTTATTCTGCTCATGATTCCTAGATTGCTCTGACAGAATCATTTACGTGCCTCCACTGACATATTCATCAAAGTCTGATCGTTTTACTTATTTGTGTGACAAGTATTTATTAGGCAACTCAGAGTTTAAAACATTTTTTTATTTATCAAAGAGAAATAACATAACATAACCTTAGAATGTGCAAATCAGTGAAGTAGGCATAAGTATAATTAATTGACAACATATCACCATTTAACTAATTATTGTTGGATAACTTGTATAATAAAGAATGTTTACTAATGTACTGGGGTGATACTAAAGAATACAAATTGAAAATAAGGATGGATTTTGTAACTAAAGGTCAAATAATGAAATAAATGGTGTTGAAGTTAGTATTATCAACACTCCTATAATCCTATTATACATGAATCTTTAGTCCCCCTTGCAACTGCCACAAGAATTTTTTAGGTTAGACTATGTTTCACAAGATGTGTACAAACCACGGATGATGATATCTGAAAATAACTCATGATGTTTCATTAATAAGTGAGAACTATCTTCGTGATGATGATAACAAATATAGAAGGTAAAGAAAGATGATAAATTATAAGAGGAGCTACTTAATGAATGCTAAAGAAAGCATTGATAGCATGTTTCATGTAAGTTGAATGATAATGCATATTTTATATGTTATTAGGGTTACCATATATACTGAGTTTATAGGTTACCAAGAATTTTCTCCTTCGTATTTGAATCCATGCATGATGATTCCATGATGTGTCTTATGTTTCAGATTGATTGCACATGAATAAATACCCAACAATTTGATACTATTATGTAAAGATGATATATAATGTGAGCTCATACTCTATAAGTCCTACTATTTCATATTGGATCATTTTCATTATGGAAGAGTAGAAACAATTTATTCTAACATGCCATATTTTTATCATTTTTAATATATAAACAAGAAAGTAAATATTTAATTGAAAGTTTTAATTAACTATTTATTGCATCATTGTTGCAACACAATAATTATTATTTTCGAAAGCAATATATCCCACAATCATTCTTCTTTTAATTTCATATTAGCTCGTTTGTTTAACTTTGAACTAAAATTATATAAATATAATCATTTTTTATATTGTGATTAGGAATTATATATGCAGCTATTATAATACTATAATATATACAATGTAAAACTAATAATATATATCTTTGCATTATAATTTATTGATTAATAATTATATCTATTTTATTCTACTATTTCTTATTTTCTATTTAGCTGAACACCAACGAAATACTCCACAATTCTAGCAAAACAATGCAAGGGGAATATTATTATACAACACACTATTCTCAATTCAGGAGCACTAAAATAAATTCTCAAACCCAATGGGACCTGGGATTTATCATTATCTTCGAAATAGAAAAGACGTGCGAGGAAATTGTTTGTGAATTGACTATTCTAGAGATAAAATTAATTTATCTGATACGCAGCGTCCACTAGATCCTTTTGGATATTGAGCTATTCTTTTCTCAAATTTGGTTAGAAAAGAACAAGGTATGGTGAAATAGAGAGCAAAACAATTACGGGAGCCTCGGAGGAGACGAGGATTAGCAATTTGTGTGGCTTACATGAAAAAAGTGCCTGGATCAGCAACAGTCCCCCGTTAACGGAGTTAATTAATGCAGTGGGTTCAACAAAAAAATTGAAAAAATTAAGTTGTGACTTTATTCAAAGATGCTTATTCACCACCAATTCCGCTTACCAGCGCAAGCTCCTCTTAAAACATCGAGTACTCACACAAGAGAGAGAGAGACAGAACGAAAGAGACGCTCAGCATAGCAACCTAGGAGTGGCACAAGTTCTCACGACAACATCAACTTTACATGTAAACGGTAGAAAAAGATATTTAGCACAAAATTGCAGAAATACGGTCACTTATCTACAATCAATAACGATTAACAAATGTAACTTAGTAATTTCATTTCCAATCCAGCATGTCTAAAAGCCATAAGACCTCGTTCTCGGAGTTTGCAACATCACAGAAATCTATCTCGACGCAGAACACTTCAAAGGTATTGCTGATGCTGGTGGCCATAAATAGTAGCGAAACCCAAGCTCGAATTCCAGGAATGAATGGGTGTTTTGGTGCGAACACTAGGTAGTCATATGCCACTGCAAGGAAAGCATTAACATCAAAGTATTCAAAAGGGGCTTGATTCAGAAGGCATGCCATCTCATTTGTATCTCTGCGACTCACAAGAACAGTCACACAGATCGCGTCGCCTGATAATGAAAGGGTGAACCTTGGATCCACTTGCATTATCATTTTGTAGTCAGAATTATTCAAATGAGCCCTGAGAGTGTCAGGTGTGCCCGTGGGTGGGTTCTTTATACCTTTGTGGAGCAGACTGCCAGAGACTGTTTCAGAGAATATCAATTTTTGTTCAGACCATATGTCAATGTAGAAATCCAAATCATTGAATGATAGCCTTGATGGAAGAAGCTTCTGTGGTTGTTGGCGTTTTGAAAAGGTTACAAAAAACTTGTAATAGCTTATGGCTGCGGGAGGTCTTCTAGAAATTGAAGGCCATTGCTTCTCACATATACACTTCCAGAAGTAATCATCCTTGGCAATGTCTCTCCATTGTCGGCATACCAACATGCAGGAAGTTAGATCTTTACCATCTAGCAATGGAAAGATATCCTTTAGCGCTTCACCATATAACCAATCTTTTGACATTTTGTTTTGCCAATATGTTCAGGGACGAATTATGACATAAGAACACCAATTTTCCCTGCAAAGCAAAAAAAAAAAATCGTAAACCAACTGATTGTAATCACTCCCAATAAACTAAAAGGTCATGATAGTATATCCTTGTACCCTGAAGAAAAATATATAATGTTGACATGTTTCTACTTAACCAACAAATCATTCTCAATTATATGTATAGAAGAACACCATCTCAACGTTTTCCTGAACGTTAAGCAGGAGAAATCATGATCACAACAAGCTTAAAAAGCAAGACGATTTCATACAATATCAAGGGACCAAGACATTACATTTACTGGGAGCATTTGGTTTCAACGTCGTACGTGTATTTCTAGGGGAGAGCGGCTTTACATAGCAAACATAGTTTATTATGCAAATGCTATTATTCAAGAATTGCTAAGTAGATTGAGAGCTTGAATCTTGTTACATGTAACTGCATGAAAAATATGTAAACCCTTGTTTTTAAACTAATAAAAATTACTAGATAACTACTACTCTAGGTGGTCATCCTCTCTCCCTTCAGAGACAATCAAGTCTACAAGGACTAAATAAAAAGCGTTGATCACAAATAATTCAGCTATCAACTAGTTGTTCAAGCTCTCGCATAACCATGCCTCATGCTTTATTTACTATCAGTTTCTTCGAGACCAATATTACAAATAAATCAAGATCCATAACCTATGATGAGTATAGCATAGAGAATGCTCAAAGCACAGACATTAGAGTTCATATACCAACAAATAAATGACTGACAAGATTAGTCGTTGATTGAATACTACGCCAACTTTGTTTTTCAAAACTAATAGAAAATGACAAATTAGTAGTGGATCACCACATTTGTGATAGATGACATGAAGAAAGTGTGAGGGTATAAATTCCATAAAAATAGTCAAGGTTTCACAAGCCCAGGAAAAAGAATAATGGTTTTTTTTCTCCGTCCTCCTACCTTGAGGTCAATGGAAACTCCGCCTATGTTTTATAGCCGGTCCCAAGTTCGGATAAAGGAGGAGGGTTGTGTTAGGCCCCGACAGCCAGCGTAAAACTCTGTCGAATCGCATGAACATGGATCAACGAATATGAATGACGTCGTATGATCCATGTAGCCGACCCCACCTAGTGGGATAAGGCTTGGTTGTTGTTGTTGTTTGTTGTTGGGAGAAAAAGAACAATGTTAAATATCACGCTTTATTGCTTACTTGAGTAATGCAAGAACATAGCCTAGAAAGAAAAAAAAAAGCAAAAGTGCCTATTACTAATCGCAAGAAAGAACATGAAACGTATTACAAATGTTTGTTAGTAAGTATCATGATAACATTTATACAACGCAATTATAACTGAATTAAAGTTTTTTTTGGGCAAAAAAAAAAACAAAGCGCACAAGTTATCAACAGGATCCGCATGTCTCATTCATTTTTAATGCCGTCATTTTACAACATCGAGGAGGATCAAAATGAAGTGAGCCCAAAAAATGTTGATGGTTCGGAAACACCACCAGAATCTTGATATAGTGGTTTATAACACCATCAGGCATGAACTCGAAATGCAAAGAAGAATGTAACCAAACAAATTATTAGAATGAATTGAATACGAGTTTATTCAGAATCAAGGTTGACAAGCCCATAAATCAAGACTCCAAAAGGACGGGTGAACATGTAAAACATGAGGTAGACCGATTGTACTGAAATCACATTTAGAGATATCTATATATTAATTTCACAAAAGTAAAAAAAAAAATTACGAATCATGATGCCTTGATCCAAGATAATGGATAAGTTAAAGCATAAGTCGTCAAAATAATAAATGATTTCTTACAACAATACAATTAAAACATGTGGAATTTAAATAATAGTTAATGTTATGATGACAAATTACTTCATCATCGTGGAAATCTAGGCAGAATACTGAAAATTGGAAAAAATGGCAAACACAAAATCATGAACTCGTGTAGGGAGCGAAGGAAAGAAAATAGCATAGACTATTCCTCGTCGAGCAGAAGAGGAATCGTCCTCATACCAGCAGCAGAAGATGAATGGGGAAGGGTGCGAGAAGAGGGAGAGAGTCGAGAAGAGAGAAAACTAGCGAAGTGGCAACGCACGGCGGCAAGATCAGCGGACAACGGCGACCGACGAACCGCAGCGGCGACGGCAGCAGAGCGAACGGACTGGAGAGAACAATTGATTTTATCATTTTAGGGCTCGGGTTAATTGGGGGGCATTAATGTGGGACCCACCTGACCAAAGCCACACGCGTTGCATCCTTTACGCGCTGTCCATTCATCCTCTACAACTTGGAGGGCCATGCGATGCGACTCAGCCGGGGAGACTGAACTGAGGAGGAGAGCAAAATCATGATCTCACTGCACCAGCTTAGGGCGAGTTTGAATATCCACTAATTAATTAAGCATCATGATAAATTATTAATCAATTTTACATTCTAATATTTAGTAAATGCTACTCCAAGAGCCCAGGGTGTTCAAGAGTCAGATCTCGACCGACTCGATCGATTTTGATCGGGTCAAATCACTCATCTTTAAATGATTAGTTTGGATCGGATTCAATCAGATCAGATGATTGGGTAAGTGGTCGGATTATCCGACCATTAATGTTTCTTTTTTTCATTTTTTATATTATTTAATATAAAAATAGTATATCATATTTATTTAAAAAGTATAAAATAATCTATTAAATATTATTTTACACATTTGAAATATTTTATTTTAATGTTTCTTATTTTTTGTATCAAATATAAATTAAAAACTAAATAAAAATAAAAAAACTAAATTTTTTGGTCGAAAAATTTCGATCCGTACCCGACCCGACACATGGTTAAATTAGGTTGGGTCGGATTATCGAGTTCACGGGTTGACTCAACTTAGTGAATACTCCTATCAAGAGCCCCCCTATAATGCAAGGCCTCTAATTTATAAAAGTTAATAGTATATTATGTAATTTATTATTTTCATAATATTAAGTTACTATAATTGGTCAATTATTGTCAAGTGTGTATGTTATTTTAATTTTAAAGTAACCTCATTTTCGTATCTCTATTAATTATGGAAACAAATCATATTAAATTTAAAATAATAAGAACTCTTTCAATTGGTTAATTCTTTTCACATTTTGATATGTTTTCGCTTTCAATAGACAATTAATATCCAAACTAAGATTGCTCACAAATCTCATTCTTTATCGATTGAAGAATTGCTCATTAAACTCTTTCACTCTTTGATTCTTGAAAATCTATATTTTATATGATAGTGCACACAAGGTTGTTAATATTACAAGTCAGTCTCAAGTTGAAGAATTTACAATGCAAAATCGAGCCAGTTCTTATCAAATTTGAAAATAGAAGTAAATTCGGGTTGACTCACGAATTAACTCTTTAAACTCATTAAACTTTATTAACTCTTAAGAGTCTACTTGTAGGCTTGGATTAAAATCAATATGAATATGATTGCTTCTCTCCTAAATATTATTCCTATCATAATAATTGAATTTCTTCATTCCTCTAATCACGGAAAATATTGTTATTATTAAGAAGTTAATTTTTTCGCAAAGTAGTTCAATCTTATATTTTCTCACTACAAGTAATTCAATGTTATACTTGCTTCTTGTATTAATTCATCCTTAATTGATCATCTCTAGCTTATTGCCATGAGCATGCCTTGTCAATGGTAATCTTCTAGTCAAAATTTCTCCTTTTTGTATTTTACTTTATTTTCATAAATCTCAATTCAACTATTCTATTCTTTTTCTTTTACATTTACTAAGGCCTACCTTCAAAATTGTCATGCAATCCAAGTTATTAACTTTTTTTTGTAAGATAGGTATAACCACAACTTAGGATATTCATTCTTTTATTTCATAATTTATATTTTCGCGATACAAACTTTATTTATTTGTTTCTCAAATAACTCTTATTTTTAGAAGACAATTATCATATATTTCATGAGCATCACATATTTTGTAATTGAACATATAGTTCAAATTGTTAAAATTTATTGCTTGTCATTTTTTTTGTTATATTATCCTATCATCTACTTGGACAATACTATATGCTATAAGCTTTTTTAATAAATTAAGTTAACATGCTCAGCATGACTAATTATTATATAGCAGATGTGTAAATGTGATAATGTTATTGACAATATTATAATTATTTTTTAATTAAATATATTTGGAACCTCTACGAATTTACGATACGACTCCACGCTACGAGTTTACGAAACTCAAACGAGTTTAGTTAGACTCTCGATATTGACAACCTTGAGTGAACAAATTTAATAGCCATCTGATTAGAAGGATGGATGAAGTATCCTACATTTTCACTCTCCTTTATTTTCCAATAATAGACTTTCATATGTGAATCAAGCTTACTAATCCATCTCCACAATAGATGTCAACAAAATTATCATAAATGTCAATTTAAATCTTAAGATTTTCATGACTTTATGACCTCAATCTTGATTTTTATATTAAATATCTTGTGTAAAATTTTAATACAATCTTAATTTTGATCACACGATTTTATAATCTTATCTTATCTTACACGATGTCACATGGTTAATATAATTATTAAATACTAATAAAATATATTTATCATAGTTATTTTATATGAAGTTTAATAATTTATTTGTCTTAAGTATATTTTGAAATAAGAATTCATAAAAGTATAAGTTAATGAGGTTGAAACTAATATTGCAAATTTATAAAAGAATATTTATTATTTTTAAAATATATATTTTTAATTAATTAGTAGGATTTTCAATCTCACGAACCCTCTCAGATTTTATATAAGATTCTGTGTTATTACCTTGGTTGCCACCCTTCCATTGCGCTACCGTCAAACCGTTGCATGTAGGCCATGTCGTCCCATCGCAGTGGCAACCTAGGAAAGATCATTTCTAAATCAACTATCTTCACTTTGCATCCCATAATTTCACCGTTATGACTTGGGACCATAATCAGCATGCCTTGCTTAGTGTAGTGCACAACTGCTACCGTGTGACGTATAATCTAGGTTATTTCCTCAAACCTTTCCGACAATTTTTTTAACGTTTGTCCCTAATTTTTAAATTCATTGTAGCATCCTCATAAACTATGCTGCAAATTTTACTTTAATTCATTCATTTCCATTAGTTAAGATGCGCTTAACATTCCTCGAAAACGAAAGATGCTTTAGAGGTACATTAATATATTTATATATATATATATATATATATATATATATATATATATATTAATGTTATGAATCGGAAATGTAGGAAACGAGAAATCTACGTGGCTTCACCTTTGAGCACAAATAATATATTTTCTTTCAATTAGCTATTCCTAGAGCTTGAGAATTTTTTTCCAATAAAAGAGTCGCAATATTTTGCAATTGCTTGTAAGTTGTCCACAAATCAATTTAATGAACTCCCTCTTAATGTTCTAAAGTCGAATTACTTTATCCAAAATTATATGCACAACTTATGGATTTTTTTTATTTCTTTATTGTCATTTTGATTCATATTTAGCTTGAGAACCTTTTTTTATCTTGATGTGGTTGCAACAAGAGAATAATAATAAAAAAATATATGAGAGGGATTGGGTACCAGGCTTTTTTTGTGGTGGGGGTGGGTGGGGATTGGGGGGTGGTTGAGATTTTGATCGATAATTATACCAAGCTTAACACTGTAATGTTTGTGGACTCCACTGTAATGATGATGATTTTAATATCACGTGTCCTTCGAAGTTGATGGATCATTGTGACAAAGCTGGCAATACAAGACGCCGCCTCGGTTTGACCATTGAGTAATAGGCCAGTTGCTTCGGAGTTGATTTTATATTGAATCTTTGTAGTTCACGCCATTTTTTTGCAAAGGAAATATTATCTATTAAACTAAATGCTTATGACATCTTAGTACAAAATTTAGAGTAGTCCATAATTGGGAGGGGATCTTTCCCAATGAATTGTTTTACAATTATTGGAGCTAGTTTATCCAACGCATCCAGATATCCTACGTAATATTTTTTAGAGATTGTTTGATTCATGAATAAAGTGGGGAATAGCTTCCTATTCTGATGAATATTACGAAACGAGTAGCGGATTAAGATTAAGTCGGTCAACGTACATTTTCTTTGAAATCATCTTAGAACTCGCGATACCATTATTTTATTCTACAAAAAAACAAGATTTTTATTTCACAAAAAATAAAGAAATAAACATATTCTCACATTTTTCATCTTTTACCATTTCTTTTATTTTTTATAATTTAACCATATATTATTATTTAATTATTTTTATTATAATAACAATAATAAATGTCAATTAGTTATAATAAAATAATTTAATTATAAAATATAATATTTAAATGTTATTCTTTTCACATCAAAAAAAGAATACGAATATGATAAGAATATTATATTCTTCTAAATAACTTTTATTATTCTTCAAAAGTTATACTTTGTCCAAACGGCCAATGGCAGGTCGTAAGTCTTTTGTGTATTCTTGAATAGATTATGCAAGTCAGTATGAATGCAGATGTGGTTGAGTTGGTGGGTGACACAATTGTTGATGGCCTTGGGAGTTCCCAAACCTCCACTCCAAACATGAAAACACTCTCATGAGATTGAATGATAAATCCAGCACCTCAAATCGTCTAAACGCATGAAGTATCCATTCGAATTGAGCAAAAACCGATCAAGGGGAAGAGGCTTCCACCAAAATTGTAGTGGATCTTGGGGACTAGGAGCGAGGAGCTTAAGGTGCGTTGTAAGCCTCATGGTCTAACATAACAATTACAACTTCTTCCCAAACAATGTATGTGGTTGCATATTTTGAGCAAAAATGGGTGCTATTTCCTTGGTTCCATAATCTTTAGAGAAAAAACAAATAGTGATAAAAAAAGAGTTATAAGTCCTTTGATTAATTCATGCATCCTCCTGCATCTAGGAACTCGATGGTCAAGAGATTTGGTGTTGGAACATGAATTTTGTTTTGGCCTCAAACAATGATCACAACTAATTAGTGCATAAGGACAGCTGAAGAACATGTGTATTTATATCCAAAGCAAGATCATAAAGTTTGAAAAAAAAAACAATGGAGCTATTAAAGCAAGTAAGTAGATCCAAAGCAGGAATATAGTTTCCACAAGAAATAATGAATTTTGGAGGGAACCAAAATTCATCACACTGTTTGCAAGAATTGTTCAACCGATAATGTTGGCAAAGCCTAAGATATTTTATAGATAAACCTATTGATCGATTTAGCATTCGTTTTACCACGAGTATCTGTAATCTAAAATCACATATAATCATTGATTGAAATGTAGGCATAAATTTTAGATATTTTATCACATAAGATTGGGCCAAACAAGTTGATGTCATTTTCTAAACCATCACGGGTGTCTCTAGGATAATTGATGCATAGATTTCATGGAGGAAACCAATCAACCTAATATCTCGACCACTTTGGTGTTCAACGGAGCATTGAATCCAACCAAATAGAGAGAGAATGTGTGGCGAGAAAAAAGTTAACTTGATATGTGCAGTAGTATCACACATGACTAACTTGTACGTTTTATCCATTTTTAAATATCAGTTACATTTTTAAAAAAATTATATTTTTTTTACAAAAGTTCCAAGCATGATCTTTGCAAGAATATTGTTATAAAAGTGGAACTTTTAAAATATTAAAAAAATTACTCTCATTGTATCCTCTATTCCTTCTCAATCAAATTAGAAAGAAATAAAACCCTCTTAAATATAATACTTAACATTTCCTAACTCATGTATTAAAATTTATATAAAAAAACAATGAAATAAATTAACCTAACCTATCCTATACATTTATATTCAAGTATTATTTATATAAATAATTATGACACTTAATTCACTATCCTAATCTGTTTTTTACATTAAACTATCAAACAAAGTCTAAGATTTGTGAAACCATAAGAAAATGTGCACTTTTTTGGACATCGTTGTTATATACATTTGCCATTTTCCAAATTTTATATATATATATATATATATATATATATATATATATATATATATATATATATATATATATCTCACTTTGAAATAGCTTGATAAATAAAAGATGGGTTCTTATGAGATTTGGTTATATTCAGTTCAATCAACTGAATTGGATGGTGGAACTTTTTTCAAGTATAACAAGTGATCTTCGTTTAATATAAAATTTATAAGACAATACTTGGAACTTGAACTTTTATTCTTTTACAAGATAAACCGTAGTGTTAATTAATCCTGTAAATTCCTCTTCGTTATACATAACAACATTCATGTGCTTCCACATTCAAGTCAAAATCAAATGGTTGTAACACATCCTGAACATTAAGTTATCTAATTTGATTATTATTAATATTATTATTATTATTATTATTATTATTATTATTATTATTATTATTATTATTATTATTATTATTATTATTATTATTATTATTATTATTATTATTATTATTATTATAATAATAATATATAAACGAAGGTATATTAGGGTGCATACGATCCTATAGTCCCGATTGTCAGATCAAGTTATACGAATAATTTTAAATGGAGTTATGGTTGTTGGTTTAGACATTGGTTCAACAAGGAAAGGCCCGGTTCAGCACCAAGGATTGGAAAAAAAAGTTACTGTTCTCATCACCACTAACTCCAGTTCCTCCATCTCTTCGCTCAATCGTGTTCCTTCCATTACAAGCGCCACGATCCTATCAATAGAATAAAATTAGTAATAATAATAGTTAAATTTTTTTATTAGAATTAATTATTTACTTCTTACTTTGATTAACACTCTTTTTCTTTTATTTTTAATTTTTATTTGGATTTATCTTATAAATAAGATCTATTGGAATTCTTTTTAAATACATAAGCTTTTTTTTAATGCAAGAAACATAAAAATACTGGATGAATATGAGATGTTAAATATGCTATTTTGAAACATTATCATTGAAGATTTTCTGAATTTGTTGTTGCTCAAATTTAAGGATAAGACTAGTTTAAAGGAGGCAGAAATGATAAGATTCTTTATTAATAGAATAATATTAATAATAGGAATAATTAATTTTTTTATTAAAATTAGTTATTTACTTTCTACTTTGATTAGTATTCTTTTTCTTTTATTTTTAATTTTACTAAAATTTGATTGGATTTATCTTATAAATATGACCTATTAAAACTTTTTTAAAAAATATATGATAACACAATCTTATTTTGATAATTACTTAAAGCAACTATCTTGAAGTCTTGTATGCCTTCCAAGCGATCAACTTGGCACTTAGTTGGATAAAAAATCTATCAAATGCATCCAGCTTCTCAGAATCCATCAATCTGACACGTGATCGACTTTGAAAGATTGAAGTTTGAAGCTATAAAGCATACGTGGAAACAAATTATTTTTCACCTATGTGAGTCGTTGGTCTCTCTTAATCTGTCAAAGTCAATAGGAAACTCAAACATCATCATCATTCGAGTGGATG
The DNA here is from genome assembly GCA_030549335.1 of Pontederia crassipes. Lineage (NCBI taxonomy): Eukaryota > Viridiplantae > Streptophyta > Magnoliopsida > Commelinales > Pontederiaceae > Pontederia > Pontederia crassipes. The sequence continues at coordinate 23,474,199 of CM060183.1, forward strand.
TATATGTTCTATACATGCGTTGCATTAACTCCCGCATCGATTGGTTATTTCCCTTATTCACAATTATGAATATTCTCTCTCCTCCACGATTATGATTTAATAAAGTGAAGGTCCATATGGAGTGCATGTCAAATTAAGGGGTACTGGATAGGGGAGGCTAGATCGTGTCGACCCCTTCACGTCCCGGCATCGACTACAACGAAGGGAGTAACACGATGGAGCAAGAAAATTTTCCTCTTTCTCTATCATAGGATATGATCGATCCATTTATTGTTGAATTGGTCGTCCCTTGTTGAACCCTGCCTAAAACAACACCCATGACTCTTTTTAAGGAAAATTTATGTCAAATGTCCTCCAATTTTGAGCATCTTCTCAACGCGATCTTCCAATTTTAATTTGTAACACGAATGATCTCCATCTTTTAACTCATTGTACGAAATGTACTTCTAACCGGCCATAGCCCTTTCCCCGGTTGCCTCGTCGACGTGGGTCCACGTGTTTTCTATCTCTTCCACGTAGGAAGTCGTCTAATGTGACATTTCTTTATCTGACATGATTAAATAACAATAAAAAATATAATAAGAAAAGAAAGTCACCGCCCCTCCCCTCCACCTCCGACGACCTTGCTAGCGCCGGAGGGAGGGGGGCCTCGCCCTCCCTCTGAACCTCCAGTACTCGCCGAAGAACACAAAAGCCCCCCCCCCCCCCCCCCCCCCCCCCTCGAGTGCCCGAGAGGACCAGCCATCGGAGGAAGAGGGAGGGAGACCTTTTTATTTGTTAATATTATTTTTAAAAAATTAAAATATCACGTCAGCTGAATGATCGAAAAACTTATATTCCCAATTAAAAGAGTATTTCGTGAAATAAATTATAAGATGGAGGGCATTCATATTACGAAGTAAAATTGAAGAATATCGCCGAGCAAATGTCAAAATTGAAGGACATTTGGCATAATTTACTCCTCTAGCTTTTAACGTTGTTTGTCTGATCTATTGAATGGATATAATTGTGAGATGACATGGTGCATACACAAACTTATGCATGCACGGTCCATCCATTTGTTGTTGAACCGTATCTAAACCAGCACCCATGTATGTGTACTTACCCGAGCAAGAGACTAGTGGAATTAACTCTATTATGATTTTTTACGAGATCCTTTAAGGTTTTGTTTTAATAAAATTTCATAAAAGGAAATGAGGAGAAAATTTTAACTTGACATGGATGAAGGGGAAGGGAGGAAAAAAAATAAATATTATTGTTATATGACAATATATACCTTTTCAATTATAATAAAAAGTTTATAAATCCCAGAATAATTAAATAATTTCATCTGTTATTTTTTTTACTTCCATCCATCTCCTTTACGCTTCCAAATCGGGATTATAGAAAAGCTGACCAGAAAGAAAAAAAAAAGAGGGCCTTTTTCCTTTCCCCTCCCTTAAATTTCATCCAAACTGAGTAAAAGAAAATTTTACTTTCATTCTCCCTCTTCTCCCATTCAAACAGGGAAAGGGTTCTCATGTTTCTTCCTTCTTTGAGCTTATATTATGGAAAATAGGTGGGCATCTATAAATTATTATGTCTATATCAACGTGTAAATAATTTGACGAATGAGTCATCACCAATATTGTCATTATTGTCTATTGATCATGCACAAATTCAAGTAATAAAAAAAATGCGTATTTTTTATATTATACATTATCATTCCATTGCATGAAACATATATTAATATAAATAAGTAAAACTTCAATATAATAATTATTGGTCATATGGGCACTATAATAATCAGTCAAATGATGAATAGTTAATTATTGATTAAGAATAATATATCAATTATCAATCATAAATGCATGCATCAAATATCCGTTGGTTGTCAATTAATTATTAACTAGGGAACATTCTTGCACTTCGTGCAATTTTAACTAATTTATTATATTTAAGATTAAATTAACTTGTAAATCTTTTGCTATAATATACTAATTACATAGGATATAATCCAAGAAGGGATGCAAGATTTTTTGCAGAGTGAACAAATTTTGTATTATGAAAATAATATAAAAAATATTTTACACATATTTTACCCATCCTCATGGGTTATCACTTACATAATCATACATATTAATTTGAAGGGATTTAATGTAATGATAATTAAATGAATCTTTGTAGCATATATAGCATTTAAGTTAGTAAATTAATAAAATTGTTGAAAAGTGTAAGAAATTGGAGAATATGAATTGTTATATACGTTTTATTCGTAAATATTTGCTTTTATAATTAAAAGGTGAGAAATTCTTATATTATTGACATATTAAATGATAAAATTTAAGTATGCAAGTAAAATTGCTGAAAAGTGTAAAAGACGTGGGGAACATGAATGATTATATATGTGTTTTTAGATTTCGTTTTATAGTTAGAAGGTGAGAAGTTTTTTTTATATTATTGGCATCTTTAAATGAATTTTTATGGTTAGAAGGTGCCAAGCTTTCATATTATTGACATCTTAAATGAATCGTTGAAACATATATAGCATTTAATCAATAATTTGTTTTTGAAAATTGTAAAAAATTCAATAAAAGATAAGTAAGAATGATGACTTCATATTGATTCTAGTGCAATTCTAGTTCCATATATATATATATATATATATAAAGAATTAAATGAATTTTTGTAATGTATATAGCATTTAAGTAAGTAAATACAATTACTTATAAGTGTAAAAAATATGGAGAATATAAATGGTTATATATGTGTTATTAACAACTTATGGTTAGAAGGTCAGAAGTTTCTATATTATTGACATCTTAGATGAATCTTTATGTTACAAAGTGAGAAGTTTTCACATTAATTGACATGTTAAATTAATTAAGTAAATACAATTTCTGAAAATTGTAAAAAATTTAAAACATGATGACTTCATAATTATTATAATGCATATATATATATATATATAGGTACATATAATGTGTATATATATATGTATATGTATATGTATATATATAAATAACATTTTCATAATAAAATTCCCCAATTCTTTTACAATTGATAAAGCATTTCAAAAACATTTTATAGAAAAAAAATGAGTCATATTGAGAAAATTAAACAGAATGCAAGACATGGATCTCCTTTTTATAGAATCTACAAAATTAAATTTTAGAAAATGAAATGAAAATATGATAAAATTATTTCTAAAAAAAAATAAGGTAGTATTCAGAGATTTGTGATTGTTCGAGAAAAAATAACATTATCATTTGAAAAATTACTATTATTGTTTATTTAAATGAATTATGAATGTTTTTATCTTTATCAAATATAATAAAGTGATAATAATATATATTTTAGAAATGACAAATAATATCACACTTGTGAAAAAAAGACTGGTCCGCGCATAAATTTAATTCGATATTCGCTTTGTGAAGTTCTTGATTACAGAAATACCATTCAACACTTTTTGCCGCTGCTCATCAATTTTTTTATACTTTTTTTTGTTACAAATGCCCCCAGAATAAAATTCATCATTGATAATTTAAAGTATTTGCTTCTTGCCAATATTATATATATAGGATTTATATATTCAGATTCAACCATAAAAGTATTTATTCAAAATTTAAAAATAATAATAATTTTTGAAGTGATAATAATTATTTTCCTAACAATCAGGAAAAAATATTGAACACATAAAAAAAACCTACCGGACCCATGAAAAGCCCGAAGTAATGGTTGGCCATGATTAGGTTCGTTAATGATATGCAAAAGCTTGCAATGGCTTGTGGTCGTGCAAAACTGGACGCAGAGGACAACACGACGCAACGTACGCACTCACGCACATGTCTTTGCCCAATTGTATTATTGAAAGGAAAAGAGAAAGAGAACTCCTCTTTCGGTTTCAAATATATAATGAGAGAGAAAATGGGGGTGAACAAAAAAGGAGAGATGGATCACGTTTACGGAAAATTAAGTTACAAAAGGATGAATAATTAACATCTCAAATTAAATGACAACTTTTCAATTTTTTTTACATTTCATGTTCTTTTTTAAAAAAAGATCCAGATTCGATGATCTATCACAAAAATGATAATACACAAAATAATTCCCTTGGAATAAAATTAGAAAAGAAAAAGAAATAAAAAAATAAAATCACATGAATGCTTGACTGTAGAATTAACGATTAATGGATTAAAAAACTCATCGTAGTGGCATCAACCTGGAGACCATCCCACGTCGCTACCCCCTTGTCGACTGCCCCGACAACCTGCTGCAAATGCTGCTGCTGCTGATGCTGATCCATTTATGGCGACTGTTCTGAAGGCGAGAAGGGGGTCGACCTTTCGCCAGCAGGCGAGTTGGAAGTCCGCCGTGAGCTGGAAGTTGCCTTGAGATCGAGGATGTCCATTTGCTTCTTCAGGGACTCCCCTCTCTCCGTGAACTCCTTCTCCTTGCCCTTGTAGAACTGGTTCAGTTTGTTGAGCTGAAGTTCGAGACGCGCAAAGAAGTCCTTGGCCGCGTCACAGTCCTGGAACAGCTCCAGCAGCTCGGTCTTGTACTGGAGCTCCAGCTGAAGGATCCTCGCCGCGGGGGAAGCCTTGGCCGTCCTCGGCGAGGACTTGCATCCTCTTGAGGTCCTTTTTGAGCTGCCAGTAATCCACAAAAGCCTTCTTCCATTTTTGGAAGGATCTGCCCCTTGAACTGCTTTGAGAACTTGACCTTCTCCCCCGTACGCCATAGAACTCTATGGTCGCGAGGTTGTACACCGGTGCGGCCTCCTCCGCCACATTGAATGTCCCCATCCACTTGCTTTGGGGTCCCTTATCTCCGCCGTCCACTTCCCCCATGGCCGTTGCCGCACGCCGCGGTGGATGTTCTTCTTCCACCGCCTCCTCCAGCTCCCTGCGATGCCGCCATTCTCCGTCGCGAGGACGAAGGCAGCCTCTAACAACTTCCTGTGTTCCGAACGTGAAGGAGTTGCAGCTCAACTAATCGCCGCCGACGCTACAGAGGTGAATTCAGGTGGGGGCGGGGGGAGGAGCAGTAGCCAGAGAGGACGCGAACGAACGTGGTGGCCAGAAAAGAGCTCTCCTGCTCCATCTGTTGCATGGGGTTGCGGCAGTGCATCGACGGAGGTTTATAACTGCAAGGAGTCTGGACGCAACGACGTCGTTTCATTTTTGCAAACTGCGAACACGGAACGTCGATTCATTCTTCACACGAAATTGGAAGATATGAAAATAAACTGGCGTCCGTCAAACCACTTGGTATTCCATCACCTTGCAATGTGAAGCTGTTCAAAAAAATAACTGAGGATGTAAGTCTTACAAAAAAAATAAATAAATGAGAATGTAAGGCATCCGACGTTTGAATTGGGATTTAAGGGAAAAACTTTTTTTATCACTGCAATGGATTCAGCCAAAAAAGGAGAAAAAAAAATAGGAATGGAGAAAGGGGAGGTGGAATATGTCACTCCTCTCAAATTAGTTAATGATAATAATGAAGTAATTAAAACGGTCATGGTCAAAGACTTCGTGACACGTTAATAGAAGTTTAAAATGAAAAAATGGAGAAAAAGGATAAATGACAATGAAGACTGATTTGAAAGCTTCAGTTTATATATATAGATAGATTAAGACACGTTTTGTGAAATATATAAAGTCAAGTCATTTAATATGTAGTAAATGACATTTAGTGGATTTGTGATTTGGAATGGTGTTAACTGCAATACGTTATACTTAGAGGTAAAAAGATGAGAGAAATATATGATTAAAACTCAAATGCATCACAAAAAAAATTAATGAACAACTTGGAAGGAGAGAGCTCCCAATTCACCAGCTTTATATATATATATATATATATATATATATATATATATATATATATATATATATATATATATATATATATATATATATATATATATATTCTCAATTATCCATCATACACTATTTGATATAACTTATCGGTTATCTGTGATCAATAATTAACTATACATAGTCAAATTTGACCTCAATCATAATTAAATGATTAGTAATTATTCATCAATGATGAATATTAATTATTTAATCGACTGTAATTATTAATCGAATACCAATTTTTTTCACTATTGATCATGGATCACAAATGTAATGGGCTGTTGCACTCAGAGCCCATTCATTTGTCACATCAGGGCTCTTCTTGGAAACTTTTATTTCGTATTTTGTTTTTCGGTTACAATTAGAATTTCCTAGACATATCTTGATTTATTTCTTTATCTTCACATGGTCCATCTGAAAAAATATAATATGATTACATAAAAATAGAAAATATGTATGCATAAACTTACCTGTAGCATGAATAATTAAGGTGAGATAAATTTTTAAATAAGCAAAAAAAAAAGCAGAGGAGGACGGCTAAGGTAGTAACTAATTATCGTTCAAATGTGTAATTACTTAATTTTAAAAATAAATTTTAATCAATAAAATACTTATGAGTTCTTCAACTTATATCAACTTAAATCAAACGGACCTTAATCTCACCCCCAGTGATTCAAATGTCTGTTATCCATGTACTTATTTTCGGTATACATCATCTCTCCTACAACAATAAAAAGTTAGTAGAAATGAACTCATCTAAACATGTTATTTTATAGAATCTCTTGTTTTAACTTTTGATCGTCGTTATCCATGTGTGATATAGATAGGAGTGAAAATAATTCGAATGGGTCGGGTGTTGATTTAAAAAAAGCAATCCCTATTTTTTTGGATCAATTTTTAAAATTAAAACATCACCCTAAACTCATTTTAAAAAAATAAAAACTACCCTCTAGTGTGTTAATTTTTTTGGATGATTTTTTGGACCCTACTTATATGTAATTATATTTTAAAATTATATTTAATAAATTAAAATTAAATATAAAATATATTATTAAAATTTTAAAGTTATTAAATTAGAGTTTGATAATGTGGCAGAAAAGTATGAATTTTTATACAAAAAAATATTATATCTATAATAAAAGAATTAATAACATATGTATTAATTATATAAATAAAAAAATCTTAAATAAAAAATGGCTCCTATGATTTTTTTGGGTAGGTCTCTAATTTTAGTGGATGAATTTTAATTTATTAAAAATCACCATAAATCATATTTGGATTCTTATTTTTCAGTTTTTTTTGAGTCGGATGAATTTTTCGGATTAATCGAATTTTTTTATCTATCTAGACTTCATTATATTGTAGATAAAAAAAATTGAAGCTGAAGTCGGACCCTTTCTCAGGGACAAGGTGCATGTGATTCCATTCCATTCCCACGATGACTACATACATCATGCAACCTCCACTTGCCCAGGAATAACAAGTGAATGCTTCGGTGGTTTCCCTTTGCAACTTATAGCCAGACCAGATGCACATGAATGCACGTGTATCTTGATCCCAAATCCAACCTAACATATATGTGCAACCCAAGTGACTTTGGATGCACCTTGCTCATAAATGTCTCGTGTCCTGGCTACGATCCCAGTTCGTTTCTCCAATAGGTGCTAAGAAATGTGCCGTGCATCGAGCAGCGGCGTCAGATTGCAACCCACATGGAACGCACATGCACCCATTTATGTCCAAAGTTTAATTTTCAACTCCAAATAGTATACCTGGAAGTTTAATACTTGTGCGTGTGTTCAAATTAAGTGCTCGATAATTCTTTGCTCGCATTCCTCGACAGCAACTTGGTTAACTACTCAAAAAAAAAAAACTTGGACAATTTTTTCATTATTTCGAACCGATTGATAATCAAATCATTCAACTATTTCCAATATTATCATCCAATTTTAATTTGTAACATCGCGTTAATCAATTTTTTTTTCAATCATGATTATCACAATCGACTATTACTCATTAACTAATCGCTGAGGTGGATACCTACATGACATCATGCTCTCTCCTTCACATGAGATTATAAAAAATAAGAAAAATGACTATTTGTATAATCATCAAAATTTTCATACAAGGCTATTTCCTTAAATATCCTCTGAATTATAGTAAATTTCATGTCTAACACTGAATTATGAACTTATCATATGGCTTCCTAAATTTTTTCGTGATTTTCACTTCATCCTTTCGTCTGATTATGGAAACTTTTCCATTATTTTTATTTTTTATTTATGAAAGGACTAAAATGCTCCTTCCATGACCTATTCCTTCTTTTGATGTTTCGAACAAGACAAAATATTTTGACAAGTTAGCAATGTCAAATATATTTTTTTAATATTATTTGTTATTATTATATTTCTAAAAACTATTATAATAGAGGGTAGTTCGTGGAAGGATATTTTAGTATTTTTATAAATATAAAAAATTAAAAATAATAGAAAAATCAACAAAATCAAATGAAAGGACTGAAGTAGAAATCGTGATAAAGTTCTAGGGTTAGACACGAAAAATCGCTATAATTCAGGGGAGGCTTAAGAAAATAAGCTTTTCATACATAATTATTTAACTTTTTAAAATTTTCATCATGATCATTATTAAAAATTTAAATAATAAAAATAATAATAAAGTAAAAATGTTACTACCCTTGTAAATAGGCTAATTAGAGATGGATTTTTTAATCGTGTTAGGCCGTGCTCGGGTAAGTCATAGTAGATTTATGTGTCTCGGGTTGTATCGAGTTGAGTCATCCAATATTTTTACATGTATTAAATATGTAATATTATAAAAAAATAATAATTAAGTTAGGAAAATTAAAAAGGGATGGGGCCGACTATGGAGAGAGCAAAGGGGGACTTCAACTTGTTCGCCTCTCAACTACAATGACGGCGATGAGCCTTGCTGATGCGAGTGTTAGAGGTGATGTCGTGCATAACATGCTAATGCAGATGGTGATGATAGAGGCTTATGATAGGGTGGCAATGGGGGGAACAAACCTAATGGTCGAGGGGCCACCAAGCTTAGCGCGGCTGCCATCCTGGCGGGTGCGAGTGACGAAGGCAAAGGACTAAAGTGTAGCAACAAGAGGGGGAGGGGCGCCGGAGGACTGAAGTGTAGCGGCTGGAGAATTGAAGCGTAGGGGTCGGATTAGGAGCAACTCCTTCCCCCTCTCCTCCAGCGATATAAGAGGAGGAGGAGGGTGGCGCCCCTTCTTCTCGTGGGCCTGCGGGAGGGGGCATCGCCCCCCTCTTCTCGCTGACAAGCGGTAGCAAGACTGCCGCTTTTTTATTGTGTTCTTATTATTTAATATTACTTTAATATTATATTTTTATACTAAATATTTTGTCACATTGAATAGAATGAGAAATGTGTCATGTGGCCACCACCTAGCTATAGCAAGTAAAATAAGTTAATAATTTAAGTACAAAGTAAAGTTTGACAACTAAAGAATATAAAGTTAGTGTAACACCCCCGAATCGACCCCCGCCATGTGACGAAGACCAACCTGAAGGCGCTACGGCATGCTATACTTGACCATAACTTTGATCATATCTCAGTCAATAACTGAGACACGTCAACGAAAAAATAAAATAAAAAAATAAAGGAAGATAACATAAATATGTGGATGTCTAAAAAGTGGCTATCTCATTGCTAAGAAAATAAAATAGGTTTTACATCATGATTCTAAAATGCGGAAGGTAAATAAAACGAATAAACATTCTAAGAAATCCTATGGTTCATGTGATGTCCTATCGCCAGAGCTTCATCACCACACGCCTACTCCACCATGTCACTGATCTGGTCCTGTGAAAATTAAACATACGGGAGGAGATCCTCCCGTAAGCTTTACAGCCTAGTGAGGAACCACATGATATACAATGCATGACATGAATATAATAATTAGTGATAAATAATCATGCTTAACTTGAAGGTGAAAAATAACATGTCAGTATCATAGATCATAATATGGATAAGATCAGAGGATATCATGAATCAATAGAGTAACATGATGACTAATAAACATGAACTTATAATATACTTGAAAATCATGACAGTAGCTTGATTTGACTTTACTTGAACATGCTTTTTGATCTTGGTTATTAATTAACAATCAGGGTGACTTTGAGTGTTTTTAATTTTTGGGGTATGCCCAGCAAACGATATAGCCTTGTGCGGGTCAATGGGTGATCAAACCATGACCAAGGGAGCGACCCTTATCTTGATGCACTTCGCTTGGACTGGCAAGTCATCATTAATCTTTCATCTGAACTTATTAATCGCTTTTAACAACTTGTGGCTCATTGTTCTTGATTTCATGGATACATGTGAAATAAATTAATAAGGGAGTAAATCATGTAAATCAGTGATGGATCTCTATGGGGTTAGACAATAGGATCAATCATATATATATAAATAATATCTGGATAAAAAGGAAAATAATTAATAAGTATAATGAAAGGTTTTCTAAGAAATCGGTCGATCGATTCGGGGGAACGGTCGACCGGTAGTCTGTTGATCTGTCGATCGGTCTGTTAAGATCGATCGACCGATAGGTCAAGTCGGGTTTAATTGGTTCGGTCAATCCGTTCGGTTGAACGGTCGACCAGTTAGCAAGGATCGGTCGACCGGTGACAAGGATCGGTCGATCGATTGACATGTGTAGAAAGGGTCTGTACGCAAGTTATCGGTCGACCGATTGTCGCGATGCATACGGGCCGGTCGACCGGTCGGCGTCCAAAAAATTTGCAGAACCCTCGAATTTCGTAATTTCTTCGGTGCAATCTCCATCTAACCTAATTCCTACCACTAGCAAATCAATCACATAACAACAGATCAACAAACAATGAATTATGCATGCAAATAATCAATCAATCAATCAATTCAAGAAAATCAAGCAAGGTAAAACAAGGAACTTGAACCATCTTTTCCTCTTCTTCTTTACTTGTACGATTAGGGCATGATTTAACGTTATTCAGGGGTCATGCAAAGTGATTTCGATTCACCCACCTCGATTCGTGGCTAATTCGTTCTTCGGTTCGTCGGAAATTCGATTAATGACGCCCCTGTTCTTCCCCTGGTTCCTCTCGGCCAATCAGCGCTGAAAATCCAGCGAAAAGGGTTGAAGAACAAGCGTGCGGAACAGAGAATTGCAGTAGGAAAGAGAAAAAGTGCTTGATCCTCGACGGCTCACTTTCTGGCCGAAGACAGCCTGCTTGCAGTAGATCGAACAGGGAAGAGTTTCTTGTTCACGTGCTTGGTCGGCCTTGGATTAATTGGAGGGATTTTTAACTAATCCCTTTTTTCTAATCCCACTTTAATTTGATTAATGAGATAAAAGTTTTTATCTCTCAAGTCCAATTTTAATTGGACTTTAGGTTTATCTTTTACCGGTGTTTGGTCGAATCTTACTTCATCTTTTTTTTTTAACTGGTGTCGGTTATTACATTCTTACCCCCTTAAAAAAAAATTCGTCCTCGAATTTTGCACTAAGTAGAGGGCTTACCTAAAAGATGAGGAGATTCTTGACGCATTTTCGACTCGAGTTCCCATGTTGCATCGTCTCCATTATGGTACCGCCAAGCTACCCTGACCATGGGCACATTCCTGTTATTCTGACGTTGCACTTTGCGATCCACTATATGCGTTGGATACTCATCGAAGGTCAAGTCTGCAGCTATATCTGGCTCATCTATCCTTAGAACATTTGCAGCATCGTGCTTATACTTTTTGAGCATGGATACATGGAATACATTGTGCACTCTCCCATAAGATGGGGGTAGAGTCAGTCTGCATGTTGCCTCGCCTACCAGCTTGAGTATCTCAAATGGGCCTACATAGCGAGGACTGAGCTTTCCTCGCTTGCTGAATCTCATGACTCCTTTCATAGGAGATATCTTCAGAAGAAGTTGGTCCCCAGCTTGAAAGATCTGCTCTCGTCTGCCTTTGTCAGCATAACTCTTTTGCCTTCCTTGAGCAATCTTCATCCTTTGCTTAATCAATTCTATCTTTTCTGCATACTCCACTGCATCTTTTACTTTTTTCTTACTCATGATATTTTTCTCGCCTACTTCACTCCAGTGGCTAGGTGAACGGCAATGTCGTCCATACATGGCCTCAAATGGTGTTATACCAATACTAGAATGGTAGCTATTGTTATAAGCAAACTCAATCAAATGAATGTACTCATCCCAGCTACCCTGTCAATCTAGTGCGCAAGCCCTTAACATGTTCTCTAGTGTCTGGATGGTCCTCTCAGACTGCTCATCGGTCTGAGGGTGAAATGCTGTACTAAAATTAAGCCTTGTACCAAAGGCTTCCTGCATGCTCCTCCAGAATCTGGCAGTGAATTCGGGATCTCGATCAGACACTATGAACTCTGGGATTCCATGGAGTCCGACTACTTCTCTCATATATAAGTCTAGCAGACTCTCCACTGATTGCTTTCATCGGATTGGAATAAAATGTGTCGCCTTTGTGAAATGATCCATGACTGCCCATATGGCATCGTGACCTTTCTTAGTCCTAGGCAAGTTGGACATGAAATCCATTGTGATCTTATCACACTTTCATTGTGGGATTTTCAAAGGCTTCAACTTGCCATACGGTCGTTGATGCTCAATTTTGACTTACTAACACACTAGGCATCGGGATATATATTCTGCTATTTCTCTTTTCATGTCTGGCCACCAGTAGCTGCGCTGGACATCTTTATACATCTTGGTGCTATTGGGGTGGATAGCGAACTCCGACTTGTGGCACTCATCCAGTACCTCTCGTCGGACATAAGTATCAGTGGGAATCCACAATCTGTCCCGATATCTAATCCCTCCATCTGCAGAGATCTAAAAATCTGCTGGTTCATTCTGGCACCTCTTAAGAACTTTCTGATATTCAGGATCTACTTTCTGAGCTATTATGATCCTGTCAATTAAGCTGGGCTTCATCTGATGCATCATCCATAAAGCTCCATTCATGCCCAGCTTGAGACACCATTGCTCAATTTCTTTCAGCATCTCGTACTCGCGTAGTCTCATATAAGCTAGCGAGCCTTCTCACTTCCTGCTTAATGCATCGGCGACTGAATTTGCTTTATCCGGATGGTAATTGATAGCAAATTCATAATCCTTGAGGAGCTCAAACCATCGTCGTTGCCTCATGTTAAGATCCCTTTGATCGAAAATGTACTTGAGACTCTTATGGTCAGTGAAGATCTCGAACGTCTCTCCATACAAATAATGTCTCCAGATCTTCAGAGCAAATACCACAATTGCCAATTCCAAGTCATGTGTGAGATAGTTCACATCATGCTTCTTCAGCTGCCGAGAAGCATAGGTTACCACTTTGCCGTGTTGCATCAGCACACAATTCAATCCTGTCCCACACGCATCACTGTAGACCATGAAGCCTCCATTGTCTGTCGGTATGGTGAGAATTGGTGCTGAAATCAGACGGTCCTTCAGAGTCTGAAAACTCTGCTCACACTTGCCTGTCCATATAATTTTTTCTGCCTTCTTTGTGAGATTTGTGAGGGGTGCAACAATTTTGGAAAAGTCCCTAATAAATCTTCTATAATACCCCGCTAAACCAAGGAAGCTGCGAATCTCAGAAGCACTCTTCGATCTTGTCCAATTCATCACCGCCTCCGCTTTCGCTGGGTCTACTGCAATGCCCTTCTTGGAGACGATGTGTCCCAAGAACATGATCTCTTTCAGCCAGAATTCACACTTTGAAAACTTTTCATAAAGCTTATGCTGTCTCAGGGTCTCCAATACTATCCTGAGATGCTCTCGGTGTTGCTCTGGACTGGAAGAATAGATCAGAATGTCATCCACAAATACGATGACAAACTGGTCTAAATATGGTCGAAAGACCTTGTTCATTAAGTCCATGAACGCGGCAGGAGCATTCGTCAGTCCAAATGGCATGACCAAGAAATCGTAGTGGTCATATCTTGATCGAAAAGTAGTTTTCGGTATGTCCTCTTCAGCCACTCTTAACTGGTGGTAGCCACTACGTAGGTCTATCTTAGAGAACACCGATGCTTTTGACAACTAATCAAAAAGGTCATCTATCCGAAGCAAGGGGTACTTATTCTTCATTATCACTTTATTGAGCATCCTATAGTCGATGCAGAGCCACATGGAGCTATCATTTTTCTTGACAAACAAGACCGGTGCGCCCCAAGGTAAGACGCTCGGTCTGATAAATTCTTTGTCCAGTGGCTTCTGTATCTGCTTCTTCAGTTCCTGCATTTCAGCAGGTGTCATGCGGTATGGTGCTTTAGAGATGGGTGCAGTTCCAGGGAGGAGCTCTATTTTAAAGTCGATTTTCCATTTCGATGATAATCCAGATGTGTCCTCATGAAACACATCTGGGAACTCCCGCACCACATCTATCTGTTGGAGCTGGTGCATCCGTCTTGACCACACTAGCCAAGTACCCACAGCATCCTTTCTGCAACAACTTATGAGCCTTGATCGTTGAGACAATGACCTTGTTCTTTGTTGATGGAGTGTCTCTGATCACTGCCTTAGGCTTGCCTTGCGTCCCTATAACGATCTTCTTCTATTTGCATTGCAAGGCTGCATCGTGATACGAAAGTCAGTCCATCCTAAAATGACGTTGTAATCCACCATGGGGATGACTATGAAGTCTGCAGAAAAATTTTTCTTGTCTACATTGATAGGTACATTCGGGATGTACCTGGCAGCATGGAGAGTACCCATAGGTTTACTCACACGCATAGCATGGGGCATCTGCTTCTGAGGTAGACTAAGAGTTTGGGCACACGACTCCGAAATAAACGAGTGTGTAGCCCCAGAATCAAATAAAATAGTAGCAGACAAGTTGGTGATCGGGAGGGTACCTCTAATGACATCATTGTCATTTTTGGTTGCATCAGCTTCCAGGTTGTGCACACGACCTTGCACAACGAAATTTGCACCTCCTGCTGCCCGATTGTCTCGGCTCCCTCTAGCAGCCTGTGGGCAATTTCGGATGAAATGTCCGAACTGTCCATACTGAATGCATGCGCCGCTCAGTCTACGACACTCTCCATCATGGTGATGACCACAGTGAGGACATAAATGCTTCTATGGCACTTGTGGCTGGCGTGGTGGTGGTGGCAGTTGTCTCAGTGGATGTGCTTGCATTGGCGCAGGGCGTAGTTGAGCTTGAGCCTGTCTTGGAGCTTCTCTCTGCTGATATGGCCTGTAATGGCGATCACGGCAGTCGTTCCTCCTAAATGGCCGCTGATCATCCGTTCGAGGCCTAGGCTGCTCTATTGCTTTGGTTGGAGCTTTGGCTGGGCGGCCCCTATCTCAGGAAGTGCGCCTTCCGATGCCTCATAAAGATTTCGGTCCGTTCTGACCTCTTGAATACGCTATGACCGTCGTGATATGCTTATCCTCTATTCATACAATAAAATCATGCATCAAGAAATCATAACTTATCTTAAACATAAACTTGACTTACATTGCTTTTCGGTGGAGGGTGTGGCGATTGCTCGGCGATAGCACATGAACCTTTTATCATACTATACTATTCTATACACTAGGACGTCAAGAGAGTCCTAACTTTAGGCTCTGATACCATAAATGTAACGCCCCCAAATTGACCCCCGCCACGTGACGAAAACCAACCTGAAGACGCTACGGCATGCTATACTTGACCATAACTTTGATCATATCTCAGTCAACAATTGAGACACGTCAGCGGAAAAATAAAATAATAAAATAAAGGAAGATAACATAAATATCCGGAAGTCTAAAAAGTGGCTATCTCATTGCTAAGAAAATAAAATAGGTTTTACATCATGATTCTAAAATGCGGAAGATAAATAAAACGAATAAACTTTCTAAGAAATCCTATGGTTCATGTGTTGTCCTATCGCCAGAGCTTCATCACCACACGTCTACTCCACCACGTCACTGATCTGGTCCTGTGAAAATTAAACACACGGGAGGAGATCCTCCCGTAAGCTTTACAGCCTAGTGAGGAACCACATGATATACAATGCATGACATGAATATAATAATTAGTGATAAATAATCATGCTTAACTTGAAAGTGAAAAATAATATGTCAGTATCATAGATCATAATATGGATAAGATCAGATGATATCATGAATCAATAGAGTAACATGATGACTAATAAACATGAACTTATAATATACTTGAAAATCATGACAGTAGCTTGATTTGACTTTACTTGAACATGCTTTTTGATCTTGGTTATTAATTAACAATCAGGGTGACTTTGAGTGTCTTTAATTCTTGGGGTATGCTCAGCAAACGATATAGCCTTGTGTGAGTCAATGGGTGATCAAACCATGATCAAGGGAGCGACCCTTATCTTGATGCACTTGACTTGGACTGGCAAGTCATTATTAATCTTTCATCTGAACTTATTAATCGCTTTTAACAACTTGTGGCTCATTGTTCTTGATTTCATGGATACGATAAGATCAATGCGAAATAAATTAATAAGGGAGTAAATCATGTAAATCAGTGAGGGATCTCTATGGGGTTAGACAATAGGATCAATCATATATATATAAATAATATCTGGATAAAAAGAAAAATAATTAATAAGTATAATGAAAGGTTTTCTAAGAAATCGGTCGATCGATTCGGGGGAACGGTCGACCGGTAGTCTGTTGATCTGTCGATCGGTCTGTTAAGATCGATCGACCGATAGGTCAAGTCGGGTTTAATTGGTTCGGTCGATCCGTTCGGTTGAACGGTCAACCAGTGGGCAAGGATCGGTCGACCGGTGATAAGGATCGGTTGACCGGTTGACATGTGCAGAAAGCATCTGTACGCAAGTTATCGGTCGACCAATTGCCGTGATGCATACGGGTCGGTCGACCGGTCGGCGTCCAGAAAACTTGCAGAACCCTCGAATTTCATAATTTCTTCGGTGCAATCTCCATCTAACCTAATTCATATCACTAACAAATCAATCACATAACAACAGATCAACAAATAATAAATTATGCATGCAAATAATCAATCAATCAATGAATTCAAGAAAATTAAGCAAGGCAAAACAAGGAACTTGAACCATCTTTTTCTTTTCTTCTTTACTTGTACGATTAGGGCATGATTTAACGTTATTCAGGGGTCATGCAAGGTGATTTCGATTCACCCACCTCAGTTTGTGGCTAATTCGTTCTTCGGTTCGTCGAAAATTCGATTAACGACGCCCATGTTCTTCCCCTGGTTCCTCTCGGCCAATCAGCGCTGGAAATCCAGCGAAAAGGGTTGAAGAACAGGCGTGTGGAACATATAATTGCAGTAGGGAAGAGAAAAAGTGCTTGATCCCCGGCGGCTTGTAGTAGATCGAACAGTGAAGAGTTTCTTGTTCACGTGATTGGCCGGCCTTGGATTAATTGGAGGGCTTTTTAACTAATTCCCCTTTTTTCTAATCCCACTTTAATTTGATTAATGAGATAAAAGTTTTTATCTCTCAAGTCCAATTTTAATTGAACTCTAGGTTTATCTTTTACCAGTGTTTGGCAGAATCTTACTTCTTTTTTTTAACTGGTGTCGATTATTACAGTTAGAATGCATTCGGTAAAATTTATCTATTTGAAAATAGATGTCTCACCTTCCACAGACACATATTCTCTTACACTATGTTTGTAAGAAATCTCGTTAAGAGGGAGTGAAAAAAATAAAGGATAATTTGAAGTTGAAATAAAATAACATAAATAAAAAAAATGAAATTTTTTTTCATTCTCCTCTTTTAAAATTTTATCCAAATAAAAGAATTTTTTCCCTTCTCACTTTTACCTCGGTCCAAACATCATGTTGACATGTAAAACGCTCGAATACATAGTCTCGTCGGTTGCGTAGTTATTTGTTGTGAAGTTCCTTACGTTAACGAATCAGAATACAATGCCAATTATCCATGCACTGTCAATTCCTAGTGACAACGGAAGAAGTCAGGTACAGAATGTTATAAATATATTGTACTTGTACGTTTTATTTTTATCTAAAAAGATCGTACTGTTCCATTTCACATTAGTGCCATTTCATCCCACAGAGAGAGATTGCTGGGACAAGTGAGCAGCCATGGGCGCGTGTTGAGAGAAAGAGAGAGAGAGATTCTAGGTCCCTGAAGCCTGCATGCAGTGATACAGCCTACAGGAATGCATACATCAGATCTATCTACTCCGTTTACACATGCACGTTATATTCGGGGCAGGGAATGTGAAGGACACGCGGTACATTCCCCTCCCTTTTGCCATCTTCATGCTGTGTGCAATGTGGCCATGACCCACGTCCTCCC
The DNA here is from genome assembly GCA_030549335.1 of Pontederia crassipes. NCBI lineage: Eukaryota > Viridiplantae > Streptophyta > Magnoliopsida > Commelinales > Pontederiaceae > Pontederia > Pontederia crassipes. Next base: position 23,492,382 of record CM060183.1, read on the forward strand.
TCTCTCTCTCTCTCTCTCTCGCGTCCCCATTACTGCATGTGATATCCCATGTGCGTTGCCCTCGCATATCCTCTCTTCCCTCCCTCCTTCCACGGACCCCCCACCACCATGCACGCATGTATCGTTCTCCCTCTTCCTCTCTCCTCGCTGCAACACAACGGGGCTGATGTCGCTGGCCACGCTCTCCCCAGCTTGTCCATTCACGTGCCCTTCCCCTCCTTTTCGGAGCATGCAGCCATCTCTTCACACATTCTGTTGCTGCTTCCGAACAATCGCTCCGTCTTCTTTCATTGATACGTGTTCCGCTAGTCGGTCGTGCGCATCGATGGTGACCTCCGCTAATGCACCATGCACGCTCGATCTCCTTGCCGGCCCTGACAGTGACCTCTTCTTCTCCCGGTCTTTATTGCATGGACTCGTATGATCTGGAAACGCGCCACGGCCAACACTCGCAACTCGTAGCCCTTCTTTGACTTCTTTGCCATGCATTAAAATGACACTTCTTCTTCAACGGTTAGGACAAGATATATCTGTTGGGTTATTCCCCTTGTCGGCTCTATGAATTCATCAACATGGAAGATAAGAGAGAGAAATAAGCACATAATGCACGTTTTGGTTTGAAACTTGCCGAAGTTTCACTTTGGAGAAGAAAAAGACGAAGCTATTTCGCTATGCAAAATGCTATAATTATGTGAGTAGCTAGGAACTTGATACATGTACATCTTTATGCAACTTTAGCTAAAACCTCTTGCAAGAAAAGTTGCAATTCGTTATGCGTTTCAAGACGGAAAAAATTTACCGGCGGGCACGAAAAAAAGAGGAGGTTACCGCCTGTTGGTGGATTCCATCCGGATCCGTCGTGACGTCGTGCTGTTATCTCGACCGTTGGGTGCATCGTACGGCACGCACGCACTTGGTTTCGCAGAAGCCGCTGGCACCCACGTGGACGTATATATCCTGCGAGATTGCGATGCCCCCTGAAACAAAACGACCCAATCGGGGACTAGATCCCGCGGCCCCCACCACTCGAGACACAGCGCAACAACGCGGTGAGTACGATTCGGCGTTCGGAACTTGGCGTCACCTTTACTTTACGTGGGTAATTTTTGAAAATTTAGGCACGTGAAAATTTCCTCCCCCCACGAGCTCCTTTCGGCAGCGCTCGCGACGTGGTGGTGCTTCCCTTCACCTCTTAACCTTCCTATTTTATTAAACTACATCAATGCCACTACTTTAGAACGTGTCATAACTGACGACTAGTGGCATTTCCGTTAATTATACCAAACTCCAGGCATTTTGATATCCCGTTCTTGTTTAAACGCCCCTCGCCCTCCACCATATCTTCGGAGTTCGGACCTTTCCCGTTCTGCTCTACTCCCAGTTTGCAACGGGAGGCCGTCGGATATTTTCTTCCCTTCCAGTTCCAGTTCCAGTTCCATTCTTGTTCTTGTTCTCTTCGCATCCCTATCAAATGTTCTCCCATAATACCTCGGAGGCGACACGCTTGAAGATGCTACCACGCAGAAGGATGGACAAGAGGAGGAGAACGAGGGGGAGGAGGCATCTGCGAGCTCCAAGGAGGCTCTTCTGTGACATCAGTCAAACCTCGAAGAAGCAGAGCAGCAGCAAGGCGGTGGCTCGGAAGATGGAAGCGCTCAGGGAGCTCATACCGTCGAGCGGCTACGACGGCGGCGAGAAGAAGCTCCCGAAGGCCGCGGAGGCGGCGTCGACGTCGGCGCCGGAGAGGCTGTTCGGGGAGACGGCGGAGTACATCCTCGCGCTGAGGGCCCAAATCGACATCTTAAAGCGTCTGGTGGATTTTTACAGCGCTCCCATCCACCAGGGAAACGGCAATTCAGCATAGAAGGCCGGCGAGTAGTCTTTTTTCTTTTATTTTTCTCCTTTTTTTTTTGTTTTTTTGTTAAATTATAATGGTCATGTACACCTTCGTTGGAGATATTCTTATGGATTGGTTGAAAAGAATAATTATATACTTTTTATTGTGTTTTTTCTAAAAAAATGGAGATTAGAGAAGTATAAGGGCTGCAACCGTGTGTAACAACAAAAAGAAATTAGATATCTTTTGGTACGAGATAATCTAAATAAATTATCAATTATTTTATTTAAAATTTTTAGGGCTCATCACATTATCAATTATGATTGATTATTAGTAATTTTAATTGCTTTGGTAATCTTGATTACCATCTACTAATCTAGATAGCAGGTAAGGAAGTTGTCTTTTCAAATTACCAGTTGGTAGAAATATATTTTGACGAAAATATTCATTCAATTAAAATTTTTATTTTAAATATTTTATTAATAAATAAACATCTTTTTTATTATTTAAAAACTTTTACAAATAACTCTTAATTTTGTCTCATATTTTTATATATATTTATTTTTATACTTTTTTTCTTTGTTTATTTATAATAACATGTTATTAAAATCTAAAATAATTTTTAGGAGTATTTTGATAATTTTGTCATCATCCGTTTTGACTATTATTTATATTATCAGTACTTATCAAACTGTAATGTAATATTGCCGATAATTTAAATAGTGATAATTTATCTAAATGATAATTTAAATTATCGATTAATTAAATCAGTAATGCGTCAAACGCCCTCCCATGTGCATTGATCTGTGCTAATATTTGGCTTCGCTCATAAACTTGTAAAGTTATGAATTGTCATATGGGGAAAAAACTAAATACCATTCAAAATACTATTTATATGTGATGCAAATTAAGTTTTGGACAATACTTGTTAATTTTTTTAGGCCCAGTGAAGTCGATGAAGTTTTATCACGGATGGTTGTTGATTGCATGTTTAAAGATACTAGCTCGCGCGATGAGTGGACGATGTGAAATTAAATAAATCATATATTTATAAAAAAATAAATATTAATTTGGTATATTTTAATATTACTTACAGAATATGATAATTATAAAAATAGAGAAATAATTTATTAATCTATCTAATTCTCATTCTTTTATCTCTTATTAGAAAATAATATTCTCATTTACGTTTGTAATATTAATTTGTTAGTCTAATTCATATCTTTATTATTTTCATGATATATATAATCATATATTATATTTGTTCCAATCACTGCACTAATTATCTAAAAATTTGTTAAAATTTAAATACATGATGAATAATTGACAATAGATTCATGCAAATGTCACATTTGAGAATTATATTCTTTGTATTTATTTGACATTAACTTCTTGATAAATACAAATTTAATATAACTTTATTTTCAATCTATAAGTACATGGTTATAAATATTGTGAAATATGAGCCTTCACACAAATGAAACATACCTTATTTATGAAAAAAAAATATACTTCATAACTTGTTACTCCATAAATAGCAATTTATTCATTTAAAAAAAATAAATTCCAATTAAGGTATGCCCTCCTCGGATAAGTTTTTGTACTATTTTTTTTCATATAAGCACTTTACACTTGAAATAGGAGTGTTGATTCAAGTGACTTCACACAATAAAAACTATCATATACTTAATGCAATATGTTAGAAAACGCTTGTCATTCCTTCTATGTCATTTGAGTTTGAAGGGCACGTTTAATGCATAGCTTTAGATAGAGAGTCCATACTTATATAATAATTCAAGAGCTTAAAAGAAAATGGCAAGAATCTTATAGTAAAGAAATAAAAATATACTACAAAAACTATTTCACTTGTACACAAATACATTGAAAAAAAAGAAAAATTATGAAGTATACAATTTTCATGAATTTATTATATCCGATAAGAAAAAAAACATAATTGATTTAAACAAACAAATGATACAAAAAGAATAATTTCAAAAATAGTGATCTCATTTGGGTAAATAAAGCATGCAAACTAACCATTTTAACACATAAAATGTAATAATACACATGATGTTAATTATTAAAAATAAACTGATACATAATTAAAAATTTTAGTTTGTAAAACAATAGTTTCACAATGATGAATTATTATTCAAGCCAATATATACTCGAACCTTTATATATAATGATGAATTATAATAGTTATTTATATTTTTTTTCTTATTTGAGTTTGATCAAGATTATTATTTGTGTAATTTATTGAGAAATTCCGAAAAATATTATATTTTTTATATTTGAGATTTATTAAAATTATTGATTTTGGGTTCTTATTATAATCAGTCAATTATCCTTATATTAGTTAATTACGAGTATGATTGTGAATATGAATTTTAAATTTACAATTATGAGTTAGTTATCTAAGCTTTCTTATTGATTTTTTTATTACAATTAGCATAGGGGTTTTAGCTTTGTATTTGTGATTTGTTTTTCTTTTTCATGCAATCAAGATAATATTACATATTACGATATTCTAATCCAGTACAAATGTGGATAAAATTGAATTAATATAATATGCAGTTGACACATGATTTTTAGACATATGTTTAAATAATGAATATTAATTTGTAACTAATTTTAATTAATTAATCCATACTTACTATATTTAAATCATTGATAATTAACTACAATCATGTATAAGGGAATGAGTTGTCCACTACTCCAATTAAATACTATCATGTATAGTTAAAGATATCTTTAATTTATAACTAATATTTTTAAGTACACTTGGCAAAATATTATTATGCCAAGTGTCAAATTCTCCATGCGCACTATCTTTTAATATAGTATAAATTATTGTGGAAGAAGAAAATTTAATTTTGCACGTATAAAGTAATTTCATTTGCTTTGTGATAAAGTGACTTTTTTTCTTTGTTATTGATTGGTTGTTGTGCCTTCAATTTTAATCTAATTTTACCATGAACAGGGGCAGTCCCACATTATGGGTGAGGGGAGTCTTAGCGCTAGCGCCCGTCAAAATTTGAATTTTCTTAAAGCTCTATATATTAATATATAAATTGTATGAATAAACATTGAATCTGACCCCTTAAATAAAATGTAATGTTGTTATTAGATAGACATTTGGTGAGATGCATTAAGAAAACCAGAATCCATGAATAAGTCATAATGAGTTTAACTTATGGGTTTTAAATTTGCTTATTGTGTATAAAATTATTAGCATTTGATTAATTCCATATTTGAAAAAAAAGATGACTTTAATACTAAAATTCAAAATTATTAACTTTTGTCAATGTTGACACATTCGTATTATTGAAGATAGTTTTTTTCCTAAAAATTTGAACTCTGATTGGGAAAAGCCAAAACATGCACGAAACGAGAAAACGAAAAAACGAAATAAAAATGTTACTGTTTTTTAGGATATAAAAAGAAGCTGAAAAAGTAAAATCTATTAATTTTTTTAGTGAGCTGGGCTTAATAATATCCGAACGTTTTGATAAATTTTTTTTTTTTTAGAAATAAGATGATATTAATTGAAATATAAATTATGAATCTTGAAAAATATATCACTTGTTGAGTTGTTGGTGCGATATGGAACAAGAATGATGACGAACTACTCACGTTTTAAGCTTGAATCCGGATTAGATGTAAAAATCGCTGAATGAAAGTAATGTTAATAAAGTATTAGCTATAACAATCTTTACGTATGAAGTGTCGTATACAATTTCATCTACACGTATGTACATACGAGTCAATGTCGGGTTATTTCCATTTTAAGTTCATTATTATAAGCACACATAAGAAAGGATTAAATTTGTTGTCCTTATTTCACGGCGAAATGACCCGGATAAAATACTTTTATTCTAATTTGAGTCATTAATAATGAAACAAAAAAACTAAATTTGATCGACATAGAAAGTTTTAGACAGTTCAAGACTAAGGGACTATTTGGCTAAGCATATAAGTCATTTATAAGTTAGTTTAAAAAAATTTTAACGTTTGGTAACTTAAAATTTTGACTGATAAAAAAATTATAAGTAAAAAAATAATTAGGAAGAGAGGTGCTTATTTTTTTTTAAAAAATAAGTCAGTCACAACTAACTAGTTATTATTAATATAAGTAGTTTTATTCAAATATGTAACTGTTTATTTTTAAAAATAAATTTCAGTCAATAAAATACTTATAAGCACTTTGACTTATCAGTTATTCTGTATCAGCTAAGCCACACGAGTCCTAAACTTCCGTGGATAATAATGTTATTTTCCTACCTAATTAACATAAAATCTATTGAAAAATATTTTTTAAAACTATGTAGTGTTTGATTTTAAATGAATTTATTATTTTGTGAAAAAAAAGAAATTGATCAAGAAGTAAAACTAATACGACCTCTAATGGGCTTTACTGGATGGGCTTCCAATGGGATATGATATGATCTTGGGCCTTGGCGTTTATGGTCACAAACATGCTAATATTTTCTCGGCATTACCGCATTGTTTTTCTGTGGGCACTTTCTTCTCTTGCTTTGGTCTTCGAATTGTCGCTACATTTCGTTTGCCGATTATGGAACTGGACGCCGGCGACAACGACGATGCAGTTCCTCTTGCTATCCGAATCGAAGACCAGGAGGGAGAACTCATACGACCGCAGCAGCGGCAATCCGAAGAGGATTTCCGGCCCGTATCTTCCACTGATGCGGAGAATCTCGGAGGTTGTTTGCAATCGCCCGTCGGAGTTACCGTCGTCACCGGGTACCTCGGCGCTGGAAAGTCTACGGTCTGTTTCATGTTACTTCTAGATCTCCTGTACGCACTTGGCTTAGTGTGTCGATTTATCCTTCTGTTATCGGCACATGGTAGCTCGTGCTTCCGGGGCTTAGGGTTTAGGCACGTTGAGTTTGCGTCTTTTAGGTTGACTGCATCCCTAGTCGACCTTTATTGTTGCAATATAAAGTAAAAGTTACCTGATTATGATTATTATTCTTTTCCAACGTAACAATGTGATTTTTTGCAACTTTATGCTCTTCTGCTTTTTTATCCATCATATATGCATGTGAATACGTTTTATGTTTATTGTCGGTATTTTGATTGCATTGTTATAACTGAATATGTGTAATGAGATTTTTAAATTGGAAATCGAAGTAAGAAAAACGAAATCATGTGAATACGGACTAATTGTAAAAACTTTGAATCTGACACTCTACAATGTTACAATAATTGATTTAAAGGTTTCCAAGTTTTATATTTAATTCAGCTTAAATTGCATGCCAATTGAAATTCATCCAGGCAAACCAGTGAACATTTGTTTTATAACCCTCCAAAACGTTGGTATTTGTACGTGTGGAAGTTTGGAGCAGTATCTAAATTTTGGTCTTTTCATTTGATTGAACTCCAGCTAGTCAATTATATTTTGAATGCTCGACATGGAAAGAAGATTGCAGTGATACTAAACGAGTTCGGTGAGGAGATTGGAGTTGAGAGGGCAATGATCAATGAGGGAGAAAATGGAGCAGTTGTTGAGGAATGGGTGGAGTTGGCTAATGGGTGTGTTTGTTGCACTGTCAAGCACAGCCTTGTTCAGGCACTGGAACAACTTGTTCAAAGGAAAGACAGGTTAAACTCCTTTCTTCCGTCACTGTATTTGGCCACTTCATTTTTCAAACCTGCTCGCAATCGTGCTCTAATATTGTATTTGTTCTCATAAGTTGGATTAAATGATAAAGTTAGTTTTTCTTTTTTCACTTACACACCTCTACAACTTCGAAAAGAAGAGAACATGAGGAATATTATTAATCCATGGACTGATATTCTAATATGATTTCTCTTGTGCTTTTGACATAGGCTTGATCATGTATTGCTAGAGACAACTGGTTTGGCTGATCCTGCTCCTCTGGTTTCTATTCTCTGGCTCGATGATCAGCTCGAATCAGCAGTGAGGCTTGATTCTATCATCACGGTGAGTTTCTCAAAGTAATATTTATGCTTATGCACTTCTGTAGTCAGAATATCGATGCCCAGCTGCTTCGTATATTATGACCTTTCTATATTGAAATCAATATTTTGTTTCTTAAACTCTGACTAATACATGTATTTTCTTTCATTTCTCACACTCGTGTTTTATCAAATATCAAATTCCGACATGCAAGCATTTATTGTTTGGATACCCCTATTTCCACTCCAAAGCACACTATTGCCACTCCATCATGTGAGTGCTAAAAATGTTAGACATTTTTATCCTTGTGAGATAAAATGGAGTGACAAAAGTGTTTTTGGGAGTGACAATAGTGATGCCCTATTGTTAATATACAAGAAAGATGAATATGATATGTGGAAGAAGTAATAGTTTACAATGATGTTTTTCTTTTTATATTGTTTCTCCTTCGTAGAGAAAAAGGTGTGTTGTGATTATGTAAACTATTTAATGAGATTTTACGGTCGAAAAAGATGCCTGATGATTGGAGATTAAGTACATTAGTTCCTATTTACAAAAATAAAGGGGATATTCAGAATTGTGCAAATTATAGAAGGATTAAACTTATGAGTCACACAATGAAATTATGGGAAAAAGTGATTGAGCATAGATTGAGAATGGAGACAAGTATTTCTAAGAGACAATTTGGGTTCATGCCAGGAAGATTCACTACAGAGGCAATTTATTTACTAAGGGGGATGATGGAGAAGTATCGAAGTAGGAGAAGAGACTTACATATGACTTTCATTGACTTAGAGAAGGCGTATGATCGGGTACCAAGGAATGTACTTTGGAAAGCCTTGCAAAAGAAGAGGGTGAGTGTTGCCTACATTAAGGTAATACAAGATATGTACGATGGGGCATTGACTAGGGTTAGGACACCCGGAGGTGAGACAAATGAATTTTCTATAGGAATTGGCCTACATCAAGGATCAGCTTTAAGCCCGTATCTATTTAACTTAGTTATCGATGCTATAACCGAGAGTATCACAGAGGAGGTACCTAAGTGCATGCTATTTGCGGATGATATAGTACTTTTAGCGGATTCAAGAGAAGAGATTAATACAAAATTGAAAATATGGAGAAATACGTTGGAGTCAAAGGGTTTTCGTTTAAGTAGGAATAAAACAGAATATATGCATAACAATTTCACAAATAAACAACTTAGAGACAATTTGAAAGTTAGGCTAGGGGAGGATATAATTTCTCAAGTGACAAAGTTTAAATATTTAGGATCAATTGTAAGACAAGATGGTGAGATTGATGACAATGTTAATCATAGAATTCAAGCTGTTTGGTGTAAGTGGAGGAAAGCCACTGGAGTTCTTTGTGATAGAAAAGTACCCAATAAAGTTAAAGGAAAATTCTATCGTACTGCTATAAAGCCAGCAGTGTTATATGGTAGTGAATGTTGGGCTATGAAGGGACAACATGAACGTAAAGTGGGGGTAGCCGAAATGAGGATGTTGAGATGAATGTGTGGTCATACAAGATTAGATAAGATTAGGAATGACCATATACGTGAACGAGTCGGAGTGGCTCCTATTAGTGAGAAAATGGTAGAGAATCGTTTGAGATGGTTTGGTCATGTTCAGAGAAGACCATTAGATCCGCCAGTAAGAAGAGTAGATCAAATAATCTGGAGTCCGATTAAAAGAGGGAGAGGGAGGCCAAGGCGGACACTTGACGAACTAATAGAGCAAGATCTATTGGTGAATAATATACCGAAAGGTTTGGTTACTAATAGAGCGGAATTGCGTCGTATGATCCATGTAGCCGACCCCACTTAGTGGGATAAGGCTTTGTTGTTGTTGTTGTTGTTGTATTGTTTCTCCTTCGTAATACTTCATATTGTGATCATAGTTCAATTTTTTGTTCATTATCTATTGCAAAATTAGATTGTAATAGGTCTAGTATTTGGATAGTTCAATCTTAAGGATATGTGAAAGAATTTTCATCAACCCGACTCTTCTTGCGCTTTATGTGGGGAGGTGGAGGAGGATGTTTCTCACCTATTCTTCGGATGTCGGGTGTCCCGGGAGGTCTGGTCCCGGACGAGCATTTCTGACGGTGTCCCCTTGGCACATGTATATTTTTGGCAAGCCCTGAGGGGCCTATGCAGACAAAGGTTGGGTTGGCGAGCTTCGTTGGCGATTTTCGTAGCCGGTGCCTGGGCCATATGGCTTCAGCTCAATCGGGTCATTTTTTGTGGGGAGAGTTGTCAGGTGGAAGCTATTGTACACCACATGTTTTGTCTTCTTCGGGAGTGGGGTTTAGGCTAGCACCTGTCTCTTCTTCTTTTTTGCCGCTCTCCGCTGGAGAGCTTTCCACATGTACATGATGTTTCTTCCTATTGATATATATACGTGGATGACTACCAAATGTTAGTCATCCTTTTCCCTCTCAAAAAAAAAAAATCATCAACCCCCATATGGCTAGGTGTTGAAGTAGTCCAACATATATGCCACCAAGAAGTTGGGTTTTCTAAAATGATCTGAATCTTGAATTTTTCCTTGTACAACTCATTGTGCTATTTATTCTCCTCTTTAATTTGATAATATTTGACTTTCTGTTACATCTTCAAGTAGGTTGTGGATGCTAAGAATCTAAGGCTGCAGCTTGAGGAGCACAAAACTTCTTCTTCATTTCCGGAAGCATTTCTTCAAATAGCATTTGCTGTATTTCCTCGTTCTTTACAAACTAACTTTGTTGTTCACTGAATTCTGCTATTATTTTTTGTGCATGCATTTGGGACTTCATTATTATTTTTTAATTATGTTGTAATATAATAAATGATGACTCATTTGACTTCGAAATTCTGTGAATTAATTCCTAATTGCAGGATGTTATAATTTTAAACAAAACCGACTTGATCTCGCATGAGGATTCTAGACCCGGCATTTTAGATCCATTAGAAGACTTGGAAAGGGAGATCCTTCACATTAACTCACTTGCTTCTATCATACGGAGTATCCGGTGCCAAGTTGACCTGTCAAAAATATTGGATCGCAAAGCCTATGGCGCTAATGTTAGTAAGACATATTTGGATATAACTATATAACTATGTATCATCACGATTTGATTATGTGTTTCACTATCGTCTGACCCAGAATTTGGCTTATCTGGAAGAACTTTTAGAAGACAGGAAATCTATGGCTAAGAGTGGGCATCATGATTCTACTCTACGAACCGTTTGCATATGTGAAGACCAGCCTGTTGATTTGAATAAGGTTTGCTTTTTGTTTCGCAACAATAAATTAGTCCATCTGGTGTTTAATCACTCCATCCATAGACCAAATCATTACTCAGCTCCTATGGTTTTGAAATGTTTGTTATGAACCGACTAAAGATGCTCGCAGAAGAGTAAGTGCCACACGAGTAAGGTGAAATCTTTAGTGACCAATCATTATTGAAATGTATATGCACAAGAAGTATGTTGTTCATTAATTTAGCTAGTCACAAGCATTTCGATTCATTGCTCTTTATTGGTCATAAAAGGCTGTCACAAAAGTAAGCATAACAAAGAGTAGATTTTGATCCATGAGATGTCAATCCTGCTGTTAAAGCTTCTTTGCTATCATGAGTAACTATAGGCATCTGACTGACCTTTGCTTCTCCTAAAGGTCAACTTATGTCTTGAGAACCTCCTTTGGGAGAAGAAATGCAATACGGACATTTACCGCTGCAAAGGGGTTCTAAATGTTCATGGCTCTCATCAACTACATACACTACAGGTCTTTCATCAAAATATTATTGCTTCCTTTTTTTATTCTACGTTGTCTGCTTTTTGAAAGTTGCCCAAGTATGGCATTGCAACATATCAAGTATTATGGCACGTTGTTGGCATCCTAGTCTCAACGAAAAATGTGGTTTTCATTCTATTCCCTTCCTGGCTAGGGTGTTTGACTGAGCATCTTAGCTTCTCCTTTTTTTTTTGTATCTGTCTACAGAGGCATAACTTATGACAAATATGCTTCAGCATGAGAAATTTTACATGTTGAGTGACTATTAATGATACATTTACAGCTGAATAACTTTTGTCAGTTCTAAAGCAAAGCAAGGAAATCGAAAATAAGTAAATTGGTCACTTGATAATAGGACAACTTAAGGTAAACACTTAAAAAGAATCCTAAGATAAATTTGAGTAGTTTACATACTGTCTGTCCAACTTAATGATCTCAAGAAGTCCTAGCAAGAAGTACTCCTTTCTTGGTACAAGTTCAATTTGTACTTTCATTTTGTGAAAAGTGAAAGGACGGCCATCACTTTTTAGGTAACCATCCGCATGTAACTTGACGAGAATTTGTCATTTTGGTATTCAAGACATAACCTGACAATTAAATGTCAACCTTCGACCCTACTTGAAATTTCATTTTTATACATCATACTGTTTCATGATCAGCATGGTATAACATGCTGGCGCAGGCCCGACATTTTGCAAAATGGGGTGTCAATGGAGTATTATTCATATACTATTATAAATTTATAATTATATCAGGCATCAGCTGATAAACATGCGAAACAATACTCTTTTCTAGATATTAATATCAGTGAATAGTTTAATGATGGTTGTTAATCTAGTTGAGTTACTGTGTTGATAATTGTTTTTTCAAGGAAGAAATATGATCATTGTTGTCCATATGCTTATTAGTGTTTGTCAATATTAAGGAGTAATAAGCTCATGCAGTTAACTTTTGGTGCTTTCTGGTTTTGACAGGCAGTGCGAGAGATCTATGAGATTGTACCAGCTCGAGCATGGCATCAAAATGAGAAAATCATGAGCAAAATTGTTTTCATAGGTAAGTTTCAAAATTTTCATCTCTGATTTTTCCTTCAGTAATCTTCTACTATTTGTATTGTCTACTATGTTTCAGGTCATAATTTGAACGCAGACTTTTTGAGTGAAATGTTTAGAGCCTGTACAATATTGGGTTGATTTCACTTGTGCAACCTTGTCAAGGTTAGGGCATAAGCATTCCATTCCTTCTGGATTTGAAGTTGTAGATCTTTTGTTTATAGCATTCTTGTATCTGGGGATATATCCAATGAAGACTTGCTTGCTGTTTTGTCCTCTTGAGTTTTTGAAGAACAACCACATTAGTTGCAGCAGCTTGATTTTTCCTTATCTTACCGTCTTTTTCCTTATGTGCATATGTATACACTATGCTCATAGAAAGATACCTCAATCCAGTACCCCACTTTCTATTTCCAATCCGAACAAAAGGGAATAGTAAAAGAAGCTTTTTCTTTTACACCGATGAACTTGTGATCAATCGGTCCTCACACTCATGTTTTGAATAATGTAACATGAAGGAAGATAATTAAAAAATACGATGAAGAAGATGAACACAAGAAAGACACGTATGTATGTGTTTGTTACATTACAGAACTAGAAGAAGCAACTAGGGGTGTTCACCGGGTCGGGTCGACCCGGTGAACCCGAAAATCCGACCCGACCCGACCCCTTTTGGGTCGGGTCGACCCGGCCATGACCCGACCAAGGGTCGGGTCGGGTTCGGGTTGGGCTTTTCCAACCCGAGTTGACCCGACCCAACCCGATAGACCCGGTTTTTTATTTTTTAATTATTTTTTAGTTAAATGTATAGTTTTATATCATTTAATATTTAAAAAAATATGAAATAAATTGTTTTAAATGTAGAAAAGTATATAGATGGTTTGGTCATGTTCAGAGAAGACCATTAGATCCGCCAGTAAGAAGAGTAGATCAAATAATCTGGAGTCCAATTAAAAGAGGGAGAGGGAGGCTAAGACGGACACTTGGCGAACTAATAGAGCAAGATCTATTGGTGAATAATATACCGAAAGATTTAGTTACTAATAGAACGGAATGACGTCGCATGATTCATGTAGCCGATCTCACCTAGTGGGATAAGGCTTTGTTGTTATTGTTGTTGTAGTAAAAAAGTATATAGATATTTAAAATAATATTTTAATATTTAATACTTTATTTTGTATTAAAAATAAAATAATAAATACTTTTTATATTAAAAAAATAAATGAAAAAAGAAAAAAAAAAAGAAAAAAGTGGTCGGGTAACCCGAACCGATCCGGTCCGGCCCGGGTCGGGTCGGTTCGGATTGCAGCCCCAAAATTCAAGAGACCCGACCCGGTCAAGGTTGGCCGGATCGGATCAAACCCGACCAGTGAACACCCCTAAAAGCAACATTATGAGTTTTTGTTCGCTTACAAATCTCTTCACTACTGCGGAAGTGCTGTTATGTTCTCTAATGGAAATCATAAATTGAATCAACTGACCATAAAACGGCGCTCGCGAAGCCATGATTATTAAGAAAGTATTGTAAAACTAGTAAAGCGCTTTGCGCAATTATAATTTTTTAAAAAAAAATTAAAAGCTTTTAAAATAGAAAATTATATTTTAAAGTACATTAGTTTTATATATTTTCTTCTTATTAAATATAATTTTTTTATTTATTAACACAAAATATAATTTGTAAAATATAATGTACATTGATTAAGAATGCATTTATATATGATTATTTTATATTGTGAAAATATAGTAGAATATAAAGAGTCACTATATACAATACAACATATCTACAAAAAAATTATAATTTTAAAGTAAGATAATACGTTACTTATGTTTACATTTTAAAATATTTAAAATGATCGTAAAAAGAAATATATTATCTTTTATAATATTAGAATAAGTATTTTACTTAATTTACATTCATGGGCGTCTTAGAAAAGTATATTACATACTTGATTATGCGTAAGTACCTCTACATACCTGATTCCTTCCCACAGCCCAATGAAAAGATAATATACCTCTACATACCTCTGCGTCCAGGGAGAAGTCCTCGCCGCCTCACCGGCCACTCCCACTTCGTTCAGGACGTCGTCCTCTCCAGCGGTGGCCAGTTCCCCCTTTCCAGTTTTTGGGAGAGCGACCTCTGCCTGTGGGACCTCGCCACCGGCACCACCACCCGCTGATTCGTTGGGCACACAAAGGACGTTCTTTCGGTCGCTTTCTTCGTGGACAACTTCTAAATCGTCTCGGCTTCTCGCGACCGCTCCATCAAGCTCTTGAACACTCGTGATGAGTGCAAGTTCACCATCCAGGATGCTGATGAGCACTCCAACTGGGTCAACAGCGTTCTCTTCAGCGCCAATTGGCTTCTGCCGACCATTATCCCTGGCTCCTGGGATCGCACGACGGTTAAGGTCTGGAACCTTACGAACTGCAAAATCTGCTCCACCCTTGCAGGCCAACAGAGGACATGTTAACATCGTAGTCGCCAGTCCCGATGGATCCCCCTGAGGATGGGATCGCCCTGCTCTGGACCTCGCTAGGGGCAAGCGCTTTTATTCGCTCAACGCTGGTGCCATCATCCATGCTCTATGCTTCAGCCCAAAGAGAGACACTGGCTTTGCGCTGCCACCCGGGCTACATATGCTTGCAACACGATACCTATGTTTGATACTTTTTTTTAGAGAGCCACGCGCTGGCAACGTCGATGCCCATGCTCCGTATGAGGAGGCGACCATCAGGGGGCTGTTGAGTCACTGATTGCGCTCGATCGCAAGGCAATGGTGACGTCGATCCTAGTGCTCCCTTACCCGGAGGCGGCCGCATACTCAGTGCTGCCGTACTCCCATTCCTCCTCGTCCCAATCTGATGCAAGAATAACACAAGTCAAAAGAGGATGGAGGAAACTAAAAGCTGTACGTGGAGAGGAGACAAAGGACTCCAAGTCTTTATGCCGGAGGGGTTTGCATACTTCCTCGCCAATGTCGCATCGACATGGAGGGTGGAAGGTGAAAAAAAATAAAGAAAAAGCAGGATGTGATCATTGCCGTGGAGAAAAAGCAGGGTTGATGGTGCTTGTCCTCTTTTAAACCTTCATTTTCATTCAAAAAACGGCCATGGCTTGGAGCTCTAGTCTCATGTACCACTTGACATTTATTTAGAAAAATACAGCTTTGCATGAAACCGAAGGAACTTGTTACATAACTCCTCAGTGCATGCTTGCCTGTTGAGTATATAAAACTCCTCAAACCGTTGTCCTTTAAATATACACGTAAAGCAAGTAAGAAATAAGAATGGAGAGAGTAGAAGCAGCAAAGCACTTAATATGCAAAAAGAAAAAAAAACAGCAAAAAGGATAAATAAGAATGAAGGAAGGATATAAGTTTGAAACGGTCATTTGGAGATGAGCTTTATATAAGTATCAGATGATTAAACATGAATGAAGGACCTTTTCCTGCTCATGAATATGTTGCGTTAATTGTGGATGCTTAGTTGAGAGTATTGTAACTTGCATATGTTTTGAAAAGAAGTTGCATAAAATCAGAGTGATCGACGTATTTTGTCGTTCCAGCACCCAAGTATTTGTAAAGGGAGGCTCTAACAATCTGTCACTCGTCTATTCAGTACCTTTCTTACATCATGGTTTACTCTTTTCTTCTCTTGGGATTAATCATTTTCGTCGACGATGCGTACAAGTTTATTTTGGAGTTCTCCTCGTCGTGGAAACCTTCCAAGGTGATGCTGGAGACTTCCCACACTCTCATCTTCCCGCATGCATGGGATATTGTCTCCCGACTTGGTGCTTTTTCTTTGTTGTCATTGGGTGCCTTTGCTCCCTCAACTATAAATATTCAACATTCCAAATAGAAATGACATCGATGAATGGAGATATACTCTCGTTTTTTCTTTTAGACGCGTGGGAATATCTGGTTCTATCATCAGGAATGTTATCTCCTCTATCGAAACCTTTGTACCGAGTAATTTTATCAGTTTAAGGACAATTAATAAAGCACATTCATATGATGCCTATCGATTTTTTTAAAACAAACAATAGACTAGGTATTATAAAGCATAGTATTAGAGCACAAGACACTGAGGATCCGAGGGAGAGTCCTTCCAAAAAATATCGCCCTGCAATCTACGACCAAGATGAGCTAAAAAATCAGCTCAAGTATTAGCAAAACAACTGATATGAATACATTCGAAGTGTTGTAAGGAAGCAATTGCAGCATTAATATCACAAAAATTTCAAGCGCCAAGGGCGTAAGGTTTTGTCCTGGATGATAGAGGTGGCCACCTGAGAATCAGTTTCAACAATCAGCTTAGAGATGCCTCGTCGAATGCAGTGAAGAAGACCATGATGGATTGCCCATAGTTCCGCAACCAGAGTGACGACGACGTACCTGCACAAAAGAAATTCGAGGATGAGTCTTTGACCACGGGACGATGTACCTGCACAAAAGAAATTCGAGGATGAGTCTTTGACTACGTAGCCTGCTCCCCCACCCCTGAACTCAAGAAAGAGTCGTCTGCATTCAGTTTGAAGAAAGACATGGGTGGGAGCTCCCAACGAACTGATTTTTTGAGAAAGTTCCCTCAAAATCTGGGTGCGAATTGAGTTCATGATAGTGAGCCAGAACCCGCTACCAAGCCACCCTTGCGATTGTCTGGCGAGAAGAGAAGTGGGCGTCATTTCTTAGTCTCCAGATCCCCATAAGATTAAGGCATACAAGATTTGAAACTGGGAACAAGATTTGCAGTCCGGGATGTCTTGACCTTCCAAAGTCCAAAGTCCTTCACCCCACTAATGACATAATCTAAAATTATACTTAGTGTGTGATTGAAAATGATTCCATAATTGAAAGGCAATATGACATTCAAAAAAGAGATGTGCATTTGTCTCAATAGTAATACACGTAAAGGGTGGAATCACATAAGCAAATGCAAAGTTGCCAGTATGTTGTGAGCAAGTTTCCACAAGAAAATCTGAATCTTATGGGGGATCTTGAGCTTCCAGATTATTTTTCCGCCAGACCATCCAATAAGGGGCAGCGACACAAGTGGCCTACTGCTCACCTTATACACTAATTTTGCAATAGGAATCCTAGAAGATTCCTGGGTCCACACCCATTTATCATCATGATGAGTAGCAGGCAGAATAATAGATAAAATTCTTTCCATCAAGCATGGAGCAAATTAGTAAGCAAGAATATGTAAATTCTAATTCAATGAGGAGATTAAATCTGCAATCTTTAAATCAGCCAGAGGAGTCTCGACATTCACAAAAGTAGGCATATGAGTGAAAGGTAAATTGAAAAGTCATGGATCATAATATGCATAAGTAGTAGAGCCATCACCAATATATTTTTTTAATCCGAGATTAATTTTGTCCAATATCTACATAAGGATTTTCCAACTCCAAGCAGGTGTATAATGATTATTATTTGAGTCTACATATACATTTCAAGGGTGGGGAACTCTGTACTTATGTATCATGAAGGAGGTACATCTGGGATAAGAGAACAAGTAGGGCAGATCTCATGTGGGATAATGTTTTGATGCCTAAGCCCCATCTGACTTAGTTTTTGTCTCTAATATTAAGACACTTACTTTTTTTTGTCTCTAATCAATGTTGTTAAACTGGAGACACTATTTTTGGCGTCGTACACTTGCGACTCAATTTTAACGACGCAATTATGAGTGTCATCAGTGGACGTCGACAAGTTAAAGACATTTTTAGATTATGTTGCTAGCTTGCACCGTTAACAAACTCACCTATACTTTTCAAAGTGTCCTTATTCTTGGTGTCGAAAATTTTAAGATGCTAATATTTGCATCCTTATCATGCGACGCAAATGTAAAGACATTATTGTTTACGTTGTTAATTTGTGTTGCTAAATTGGATACACTATTTGATTGCATCACTAGTGTCTCTAATGTAAGGACATTATTATATACATCGTCAAGTGTTGCCAATTAAGAACGTTATAACAAGTGTTACAAATAAATGTTGTAAAATTAAGGATACTTTTATTTTAATTTTAAACATATCATATTTGAAATTTGGCACATGCTAAGAAATGTCCTTCATCGTACTTTAAAGATGCATAATTAGCGTCTTAAATTATATTATTGTATAAATATTAATTCATTATATCATTTAACATGCATATGTTACATATATATATATATATATATATATATATATGATGGTTTTGCAAGTCTCTAATGTAAGGACATTATTAAATGCATCGTCAAGTGTTACCAATTAAGAACATTATAACAAGTGTTACAAATAAATGTTGTAAAATTAAGGATACTTTTATTTTAATTTTAAACATATCATATTTGAAATTTGGCACATGCTAAGAAATGTTCTTCATCGTACTTTAAAGATGCATAATTAGCGTCTTAAATTATATTATTATTTTATAAATATTAATTCATTATATCATTTAACATGCATATGTTACATATATAAAACCAGACAAATAGAATATAAGCAAAAAGTCAATCTAAATATCAAATTAAAAATTCTGAAGAATTTGTGACATGTATCATACACATCTCTATTGAAAAAAAGAAAAATATGATAGATCTAAAAATCGCTAATAGAAGACATTTGAAGCTTTATCATTACCTTCAATCTTTAAGTTCTTTGGCCATGTTCCTATTAAAAACAAAATGATAAATTTATAAGTATCAAAATGTACATTTAATGTTTGCATTATATAAATTGAAAAAAAGGAAGAGTGCTTACTTGTGAATGTGATAATTCATCTACGTTCCCTCTGTTAAAATGACCTACTAATGATGTTATAGTGTCAGTTTGAGCTTGCATAGCTCATATTTGTTGTTGATGGTATTTGGGATCCTGCTGTGTGAGGAGTAAGTTGATGTGCACGTGCTTTTTTACCTATTGCAAAAATATTCTAACAAAGAACAAAAAATCAACCTCATAAGCGTCATATTTACTTAAATATTAGAAAAATATGAAATTATTACCTTCCTTTTTTTAGAAAACCAATAATGGATTGGGTCCATTAACTTCTTTCGGAGCTTGCTCTCTACATTTAGTTCTAACCTCTCATCAAGTATATGTTTTGCTTTGAGAATTTAGAATCCATTAATCAACTTTAGTATTAGAAAGGACAAATTTTTCTTATAGCAAATAAATGAATTATCATATATACTAAACTTGTAAAAAGTTAATACACATATTTGCAAATGAACTGTACAACATTTTTAACATGTCATATTTAATGCAATCTAACATTTGTAGCATGTCATATTAAAATAATCTAACATTTTTAACATGGCATATGAAAAAATATTAATGTAAAAAATAAGACATGACATAAATGAGAAATTTAAAAAATTATGCCACTAAATGCTAGTAAGAATGTGTGTCTCATTCCACAGTTCGCCAAAGAAGCACAACGCCTCTACGCCAGAGCAGGGGCACACGTCGCGCCCCACTGCTCGCCCGAGCAGGGGCACCGCAGGGGGCGAGCAGAGGGACACGCCCCTCTGCTGGCCTGAGAGGGGCGAGAGGCGCGCGCCCCCCTCTGCTCACCAGAGGGCGCGATGGCAGATCTGCTCACCCCAGCAGGGGCGCGCCACGTGCCCCTATTGGGGCGAGCAGAGGGGCATGACGCACGCCCCTCTGCTGGCTTGAGTAGGGGCGCACGCGCCGCACGCCTCTCTGCTGGCCCGAGCAGGGGCGCAAGGCGCACGCGCCCCTCTGCTAACCCGAGCAGGGGCACCGGTGCCCTGCTGGGTTGAGAAGAGGGGCGCAACGCGTGCCCCTCTGCCACCCCAGAAGGGGTGCACGACGGTGCCCCTACTTGGGCGAGCAGAGGGGCGCGCGCGCCCTTGTCTGATCGCCGAAGAGCAGGGGTGTGCGCCCCTCTCCAATCGCCGAAGAGCAGGGGTGCGCACCCCTGTCTGACCGCCAAGGGGTGTGCGCATGATGCCAGCGCCCCTGTTTGAGAGAGAAAAAAATATTGAAGGAAGAAGAAGTCGAAGAAAGGATAAAAACTTACCCAAGAAAGAAGAATCCAGACAAGAAGAAGTGCTCCAAAGATTTTAATAAAATAAATTGTAAACATATCCATAATTAACCCTAATTTTCCCTAGTTTGTTATTAAGTGTTATATATATTTAAGATGCAAATAAGATAAGACAACATCATAACAATATATATTTGAATTATAACATTATTTTTAGAATATATAATTACAATTTTCGAGATTATTTAAATATATATTATTTTTTGTTGGCTAAATTAGATAAAAATAATCTCTTAATTATTATATAATTTATTGTTAAGTGTTAGAAAAGATAAGATAACAATATATGAATCTTTTACTTAACAACATTACTTCTAAATATATAATTATAAATTTCGAATTATTTAAATATGAGTTTAATGGGCGTGTACGCCTAATTCGTGAAACGTCGTGCAACGCCTCAACATTGACCGTTCACTAGAAATCAATGATGGAGATGAAAACCACCATTGTCTTCCCCCTCCGACGTTCTCTCTTTTCTCTGACATCCCCTTTGGCGTTGTCTCCCCCCTCTCTCCTCTCCGATCATCCTTGTTGTCGGTCGGTCGCCGCCTCCCCTCTGTTGTCTCATCTCACCTCCGATGTCTAGCCCTCGTCCCCGATCTACGTCGCTGCCGCCTCCCCTCCGTTCTCTCTTCTCTCCTCCGACGTCTGCCCCCGTCACACCATCTCCTCCCCTCTCCTCCCCGCCCCTGCCTCTCTTCTCTCCTCCGAACACTGCCGCTGGCACTCTCTCTCTTCTAAAATCTTGAATTCCATTGAAATCTTAAATCTCATAAAACTTGATGTTAACTAAAAGTTTAAAAATTAACCATGAGTTTTAATTAGTGTTCGAAGTTATAAGTAATATTATAAATCCAATAAGGTTATGCTACCATTGGAACCCAAAATAAAAAGTGTCTACTAATGATCTAATATTTTTAATATAAAAAATTACATGAAATTCAATAAAACACCTAATTGAAATGTCAATGTTTTAATATGTCATCATACATGAAATCCAAATTAAAAAATACACGAATGAATGAACAAATTATTTATGATTGTAAATGGATACATGATCATCGTTGATCATTAATTATATCAAAGGGCTTCAAATCATTAATAAGACATAATTTATCAAGTCTAAATTGGTGTTGATTTGAGTTATTGGTTAAGTCGGATCCTATCATAATTCAATAATAAACAAGTCTAGTCCGAATAATTTCAAAAATAAATTAATCTAATTTGTATTTTAGTTTATTTAGATTAAATTAAAATGTATCAAGCTTAATAAAATGTTTCATATGATATCTGAAAATGATTTTAATTATATATCCAAAAAAATAAAATATTGCTTTAAAATTTAAATGTATGATTTATAAAAAAGGATGTGAAAGCAAGAATTGAGATCGACTTCATCAAGGTATTATCATATATTATTGGGACGCATAATAAGGGCGTATTTTTAGGACGCATAATAAGTGATGTCCCCATTATCAAATATTATTGAGACGCATAATGAGTGATGTCTCTATTATCAGGTATTAGTGTGACACATAATAAGTGGCATCTTTATTATCAAATATTTTTAGGACGCATAATAAATAACGTCCCAATTATCTAAGATTATTAGGACGTATAATAAGTGGCATCCCTATTATTGAATATTATTAGGACGTATAATAAGTGGTGTCCATACTATCGAATATTATTGGGACACATAATAAGCGGCGTCCTTATATTGGGACACATAATAAAAAGCATCCTTATTATCAAATATCATTAGGACACATAATAAGAAATGTCCCTATCATCAAATATTACCGAGACGCAATAGGATTTGTGTCGCTAGCTCATTCAAATTACGAGATTCAAAATGAAAATATATCTATATTCTAAATTAAAATAGGGACACAAAATTAATGTCTTAAAATTTTAAAAAGTAGGACACTAATTATATTTGTGTCCTTATTATTTTATAATAATAACAACATTATAAAAAGCGTCCTTATAAGTGAACACTTTGTAGAAAATAAGGACGTTTCAATATGTCTTTAATTATGCGTCCTTAAATGACTATTTTGTTGTAGTGTGGGGTGGAATATGAGGGAATGGAATTAGTAAATCATGTTTAGTTATATTTTTATTTAAGTTAAGATGGATGGGAGAAATAGCTAAGCCCTTCAAACACCACAATTTTCATTTTATCAAATTGATGGAATGATGATGAATAGATTATTTTAGACCAAATTAATCTCTTTCCTTTTTTTATTACCAAATGAAATTATTTGTCTTCTTACCAAATTAAATCACCTCTCTCCCTCATTCATTGATATATTATCTTTTTTCTAATATGAATACATATTTATCTATCATTTTTTATTTTAAAGGGTAAGAATGACTTTTTAGTAAATAAAACTTTTTAGTAAATATAAACTTTTATTCAAAATAAACATAAATATATTATTTAAAAATAATTTAATACTAATATAATATATTCAATCGAGTCGAGACATAAAATCTAGATTCGGTCCCGACTGACCCAGCTGGGTCTCAAAGAAATGAGATTCGATTCTGACCCAATTATCCATCGGGTTGAGAAAAAATTCGAAAAATCTCGACCGATGCGTGCAAGGGCGACCAGATTGTCCCAATTCATGCTCACCTATAATTAATGATTATAAATATTTTAAATTTATAATGAAGGATAAAAATGACTTTTATACAAATAAAACCTCTATTATCCCACTCCACATCTTATATAAATTATTATCCAAACATAAACTTTCTAATGACACATCACACTTCACCACCCCATCACTCACCACGTCATCTCATCTCATCCCATCATTAGTTATTTTCCCAACAAACTCTAAGGTTGGGGGAGGGTGTAAGAGTAATGATCAACAAAGCAATATTTAATGTCACTTTCATTTGATATTTTGTTGCCAGCTTCATCTTTTATCCGGGTGATGAGGTTCTTTCTGTGTCTGATAATAGTAGTAAGGTGGAAAAATCTAGTATTTTTATCCCCATCCTGATCCAATTAACTCTGGATTTTAACCATCATTTTATACTTATTTGTTTGAGGAAAGTTGCATGTCGATTATATTTGGATCTTAGCAGTTTAAGTTCATAGTCTAAGAGACCCTACATCTCATCTTTGTGTTCTAACTGTATAATTTCCTGGTTAACCTCCGCAACCTTATTCTCTAATTTTCCTGGACCTGTTCCATTTGGTGGTTAATTTTCTAATGTCATTTAGAGATTTTTGGATAGTTGTAGAACTATTTCTATTAGCTCATACATCCTTAACAATGTCTCTAGATTTCTAATACTCAAACCAAAAGTGTTTATAATTGAAAGCTCTGGACCTATAAGACTTATTATTTATGTTCAGTAGGATGGGGGAGTGGTCAGAGGTGCTCCTAATTAAGGCCTTGAGGGTAAGATATGAAAATGCAACAACCCAATGATGATTTGTGAGAGCGTGATCCAGTTTACACATTATTCTCGCATGTTGTGAAAATTGTTGCACCATGTGTATTGAGGACAGTAAAAGGGATGTCAGTTAATACTGACTTTGTAGAAAGTTACAAAAGACAGATGTGGACTTTTTGAAAGTAAATGAAACCCCTCCCCGCTTTTCCTCGGCGGAACAAAACGTGTTCATATCTCCCATTAAAAGCCAATGTGTGTCATCAAAATTTAAAGAATTAAGAGAATGCTAGAGGTCATTTCTGATAGGAGGGGAGTTACTAGCATAAATAGCAGACTTCAAAATAGCAATTGTTATACCGTCAAATGCCCCGAAACCTTCAAAATAGCAACTTGTCCATATGCTACCTAAACGTTTGATTAGTAGGTCAGAAGACTTATCATAGGTGTGGGTCTCATGTAGAATCATTATATCCGGACTTTGTTCCTGAATAAGATTGCGGAGACGATCCCACATACGACTTTGTGGTGCACATCGGCAGTTCCATGCAAGGACACACATACTTAACTTGAAAAAGGTGGGAGAGCCTTCCCCGAGCCCTGCGCCAAGGAGGGGAGAGAGTTAGATCGAGAATCTGATGACTTATACTTACCATGTTTTTTTTTCTCGCCGACAGATGGGGGGGGATGGGATGGGGAACGAGAGGTCACCTTGCGACTTCGACAACGTGAATCACCCACTTGCCATTGTGAAGCTATTTCATTTTCTTTCCAAAATTATTCTATTGATATTTTCATTCAACCAACAAGGTGGCAGCGAAGTTGTAGTTAGAAGATTCAAAATCTTTATTATGTTTAGTCATTCCATCAAAATAAGCATCCGGATCTAATTGTAGCTCACGTGTTTCAATATAGTGAAAGGTAATGATGATGAACTAAAAAGTTGATGTGATAAATTAATTTTAATGAGTTTATAAATAAAATATAAAAATTGTAGATATAAAATATAATTTATTAATTAATAAATATTGAGTATAATTTGTTAAAAATACATTGTTCAAATATAATAAATTATATTCAATAGAATATTAAAAAAAATATCCAAAATGATAAATAATAAATAAATAGTTTTATAATAAATATATTACAGATAATAAATATAATATTTTGGTGAGAAAGATAAGAGAGAGGATTCAAAAGAAAAATAGATTGAAAAAAAACACATAAAAAAAGTTGAAAACAAAAAAGTGTGAAGTGGTTAGTTCCACAAAAAAAAGCAAACTTGCCCATGGAACCATCATATTCTAGTATCGTATTCCAGCATCCATTCCATCAAATGTTACATACTTTAAAGAAATCAATTGGTAGTAAGTCTAGAATGTTACTCATTTTATTCATTTTGTTCTTTTCTTTTTTTTTTTCATTTAAGTAAATAATGTGAAAAATAAAGGTCCTTCCAATATGGCTACAAAAATTATTGTGGTACCAACTCTACCCCATACTAGTGTTTTGATCAAAACTTTTATTTCACATGCATTTATGTGACTAAGAAATTTTTTTAACCTAGAAAACTATAACACACACGATCTTATCTTTAGTATTATATACTAACAAAAATATAATCAAACATATGTTTGACAAAAAAATTGGAGTATAATTATGATTAGACGAAAATTAGGGTGAGATCAAAAGAACCGATTCACCCTAAAATCTTTGAATCTCGACCATTATAAATCAAGGTGTATTAGTCAACGACTAGGATTGTGTAGATTGGGATATCCTAGCTGAACCAGTTTAGATGCAAAAAAAAAAACTAAGTTCAATGCCTCCCCCTAGTTGATCCCCCTTCTTTCTTGTTTGGAGCAACCTTCAAGTTTGTCCCCTTGAAGATGGCCAACACCTAGACTTCCGTCGCGAGGCTAAGTTAAACACAACCCACGAATGAAATAATTTACTCACTCCAATAAACTCACTCCCCAAAGATCAAATCTCGTTTCCTCGAGCTAAGGAATGGCACCAGGGACGCACTCAACACTTAGAGGGATAAGATCTCAACAAATACCTAGAAGTTACAATAAGCCTTGTGCAAGTTGCCTCCTTTAGGTCTTGCCCAAAATGACCTTTATATAAGTTGAAGATGGGTAGTTTCCATAACTCCCTAGGAGTTGTAGAAATTCCCATAGTGCTTGACACCTGTTGGAGGTTATAGGGCAATTCACACCACTCTCGGTAGTAGTGTAACTCCCTACAACTCCCTCAAAATGCCTCCCCTATACGAATTCCAAATGGGCCTAATTAAACCATAATAAACCCATTTGTTTCCTTAGCCAACTTGGTCTACATTGAGGCAAATCTCTTCATATTTTGGCACTCATTGGACCATGCACCCATTGGCAGGTGCATCCATTCACATCCATTCGAATTTGAGCGGCCATAAAAGTCTCAGTAACCAGACCCATCTTAAGTCACATGATAGCTGACCAAATCATCATTAGTTTTGAACATAACTCGACAATCATCATAACTATCACTCGAACATGCCAACGTACCCGTAGCATGTCAAATTTGACATGCCTATGTTGTCTTAATACTAACAAGTTAACAACTTACAACACTCTCCCCTTCAAATTGTTTCCTCAACCAGAATCATAAACCTCCAATAACAAATCTTGTTGCTTTTGAAGGCAACCTATTCAAGGTCCCAATTGAATCAATAAATATCAAACTTTCATACCCTAACCTAAAATAGGAAGTTTGTTTCAAGAGTTCTGTCAAATCTTCGGATAGAATTTCACTTGTATTCCAGACCTACGTTTGCTTATATTAGTTTTCATCTATGCTACTCATCCCAACAAGGTTTACTCTAATTAGTCTCTTTCGAGCATTAAATCAAATGTTTTAAGAAAATTTCATGTCGCACTGGCATAAATATCTTTCGAAACCCTCGAAGATCTTATGTATGACTCCACTTCATACCTTCATACAAAGATCTGCAAAATGACTTTTCTGTAGTCTTCTTGGTTTTCTCCTTATCAACTATCGATCAGTTTCCACACTTATTCAGGATACAACTTCCCATGATTATTATCTTAACATTGTCCATGCACCATTGTACGAGTGATCAAGTCATTCTCGCTAATGGAACAAAATCCCATAAATTTTCTTGAATATAGGTACCACTCATGATCCATCCGACATGATTAGCTACCTCGGATAATCCACTATCCTTCTGCCTTCAGACAATTCGGCTGGCCATCTATCTCGGATAACTTTTGTATCCTTTTGTTGCGCCAAGATGATTGAATACATTAGTCATCTAATGTCCACTTTCGTGCCATTCCAAGTTCGGTCGACTGGGCGAAGGATGTAGTCGACGTCACTAGCGTTGGGTAGGAGATCCCCAACGGTCTTCCCTCTTTCTGTTATTGGAGATGGGGCATTCTCAGAGGACGTGGGTACGACAATTGGGGATATGAAGGACGTTCACGTTGGGGGCCATGTTGTATTTTTTTAATGCGATTCAGTTAGCAAATGATGCATGCGATTTAGCTAGGATGATATGATCTTGAGCCAGCGTGCCTTAAATTATAATGGTTGAGATTGAATCGAGAGTGAGATTAGTTTTTTATCTCACTATAATTTTCCTCTTATAATTCTTAATTTACGTAAGCATCTCATTTTATATTTTGATGCAAGGCGCTATTTTTTTATTTGATTAATTTAAAATTTAATTTATATAATTCACAAATGATGTAATATAATCTTAACAGACTAATGTATAAAAAATATCATCTAAAGTTAAATAAGTAATGACTATTGAATTATTTTTGAATGATTTTAGTTTTGATAAAAGCTACTACTGGACTAATAAGAAATATATAATTATTTTATTAATTCAATGAGAAAAAATGATATTCCAAACGACGAACGTTATACATATACATTTTACTTTAAAAATTTAGAAACATTACCAATTTCACCCATTACAAGTTTACAACTCACCATTTTGTTTCTCAATTTTTCTAGTTGCAATTTTAAGTTATCATTTTTTCCCACTTAAGTTATCATTAACTAGACGGGAAATGTGTTACGCTGAAGCTGCACTCACCACTCCCTTCTTCGGCTCGAATTTTACGATTCGCTCACTCATCTCTCCTCCCTGCTCTGCTCCTCTTTCTCTGGCATCATAAAAACTTAAACCCTAAATAGCCGCCCTTTTGCTTCCCCATTGCTCCACAACTTGCGACCGTGCCGTCCATGGCGGCCAAGGCAGCATTCCTCCTCCTCCGCCGTCCCCAGCCTTCTAGAACCCTAAACCCTGCTGGCGCCGCCGCCGCCGCCGCACGATGCATCTCCACCTCCCCTTTCCTCTCCCAGGTGCCTCAGCCCCAAGAGGCTCCCACGTCGTCCGCCGCCCCCTTGCCGCCGAACCCCTCCACAGGGAGCCCGTTCTTCCAAGAGAACTGGCGGAGCCCCAACGTCGCCCCGGGCGTCGGCCCGATAGCCGGCGGGCAGTCCCTCGTCCCCACCGGGCCTTCATCCAACGCACGGATGTTAAACTTTTCCAGGACGTTCGACGCCGCCGGCCTCTCGAACGTGTTCGCCGACTGGATGACATCGCAGAGTTGGAACGACATTAAGCAGCTGTTCGAGTTCTGGATCCGGTCGCTCGACGCCGGCGGAAAACCCAATAAGCCCGACGTCCATCTCTACAACCATTACCTCAGGGCCAACCTCATGATGGACGCTACAGCAGGGGAGCTCCTCGACCTGGTCGCACAGATGCCCGAGTACCAGATCGAGCCTAATACGGCATCCTACAATCTGGTGCTCAAGGCCATGTACAAGGCTCAGGAGAGCGAGGCGGCAGAGAAGTTGATCGATCGGTGAGATAAAAAAACCTGAAACTCCAACTTATTGATCCTTGACTTCTCGCCTGTGATACACCATCCGCTTGCCACTGTAGATTGGTCTGGAGTTTAGTGCATAGGTGACCCTTGCTATTAGAAAGAAGAAAACAACTGAATGCAGGAAACTAGAACAGTTTCAATCATTGGTTTTTATGAGATTAGTGATTTTCTATTGATAATATTAGGGCTCCGGCTGTTTTGGCAGTGCTATGGGAACGCAGTTTTGTGTACAGACGACTAGTGTGTTTGGCAGTGCTGTGAGAATGCAGTTTTGTGAAAAGGCTACAAGCTTTCTTCCATATCTGTGTTTGATAAAGCAACTGTTAAAAGTTTTTCTTCAAAATTTACTATCTATCAGTCGTTTTTGTGCTTTCTTGCACATGGCCATTTCCTCCTGTACATTACAGCATGACAAAGCCGACTTTTTCCTTCCTTTTTTTTCTTGAAGGTAAGAAGGATATCAGACCCTTTTCTGAATCCATATGTATTCATACAAGTAATTACAAATCAGTTTGACTTGATAGACATCACAAGCTTGTCCACTCGTTAATCAATCCACTTGCTCCCGCGACAACATTTTCGGTATAGAAACGCTCATGTCTAAAGATCACCATGTTGTGATGTCTCCAAATGGTCCAAAGCAAACAAATAGATGCGATCATGTGCCTAGCTGACACAAATGTACACATTCGGTTACTCAAAACACCTCTGAAAGAGCTCCAGAAGATCATTTCCGATTGCATATCTAACACCAAGTTTTGCGTCTCTAGCCATATGTTTCTAACCTTTGTTCACTCAAAAAACAAATTATTTGAGTCCTCAGGAGCCTCTTCACACAATGGACAGCAGGTAATAGCTGCCAATGACCAACTTGCTCTATATGTGTCCTTGTAAGCAGTTGTTTTCTTCAGAGTAGCCAAGCAAACACTTTAACCCTCGTTGGAATCTTGAGCTCCAAATAAGTCGTCAATCAACATGTAACTTCTTGTTACCAATCCCTTGACTGCCCTCTAAAAGCTTGTAAACTTGTCTGCCACTATAATGTCCAGCATTCCATCTCCAACCATCTCGTTTTAGGAGGTCCAATGAGAATGTAGACAGTCTTTCCAAAAGTAGCAGGAGGTCATTGACTCTATGATCTGATAAGGTAGACTGGAACGACGGCAGCCAGTTCCCTCCTTGAACTAAGCCAGACCCATGCCAGCAATCCGCCAAATAGGCATTCCTATTTGAAACCAGAGAATATAACCTGAGGAAATTAGAAGAGAAAGAGCCACTACCTATCCAGTTGTCACACCATAATTTTAGGGCAGTGCCATCACCGATTGACACTGAAAAAAAATTTGAAAGTGCCACTGAAAAGAATTGCTTGATAGTACATAAGGTTTTAGCCACCCCCTTCAGAAAGAGGAACTACAACTAGGGGTGTTCACTGGGTCGGGTCGACCCGATGAACCCGGAAATCCGACCCGTCGGGTCGGTTCGGGTCGCAGCCAAAAAAAAATGATGGGACCCTTGGCCGGGTCGGGTCGGGTTTGTTCACGGGTCAGGTCAAACCCGACCCGTGAACACCCCTAGGTACAACCACTCTGACTTCCCAATATAGGATCTGGTCATGACATGTAAAGAAGACAGCGCACCACAAGTCTAGCTCGGAACCCATTATTCTGCATACCCATTTGGAGAGAAGAGCAATGTTCATCCTTCTTAGATGACGAACCCCCAAACCACCATCTTTTGTTGGGAGGGAAATTTCATCCCAAGACATAGAGTGTTTCCAGAAAAAAATATTGATGAAGTTGATCGATCCTGCTCACCACCTGTTCAGGCATTCCATAACATATAATAAACTGGGAGAGCAGTATGCACTATTTTTATCAATACAAGTCTTCCTCCTCGAGAAAGCAGTCGAGCCTTCCAACCCTCTAATCTTTTTTCCATGCGCTCCACCACTGGCGTCCAATCTCTTGAAGCCAATTCCCTCCTTGAGCTAAGCTAGACCCATGATAGCTGTGTGGAAAAGCGTTACCAAATGCATCCGAATCATCTGGGAAGATGTTTAGTTGCAAGTACATCTTAATTAACAAGCTGTTCTGATGACATTGCAAATTTGTGCTGGATTCTTGTTTGACCTGTTATCTTGTGTTAATTTTTGTTTTATCTTATTTATTCCAGTGCTATATTAAGTAGTTGAACCCTCTAAAAAATTCTTAAGTAGTTGATCAACAAAATACTCTTCATATTGCCTAATGTTGTTGTTCTTTAGTCATACATAAAACCAGGGCACAAGTGTTCTTTATGCAATCATCATTATTATCAATTCTGTAGTGCTATCTTGGTAGTGCTTATTCCCAGTTTCTTCCCGAGGAAAATGTAAATAATATCATCTATTGGTTTTTTTCCCTTAGAATCACAGCTTTCTTCTCGTAGAAGCAGCACAATTGTACAATCAATTCATGCCTCACTTTAGTTTGGGATTGTGGAGAACATAAACAAGATGTGTTTGTTTTGTATATTTTTGCGTTATAGTTTCTGGTCCACACTCGTAATTCTTTTTCAGTATGTCATACATGGATGATTAATCAAGACACACTATCATACTTTTCTCGCTCAAAAGAAACTGCCAAAATGTGCCTGTCAAGGATGCAAACACATTGTTCTGATGGACATCTTTTGTATCTTATTGAAGTTTAACTTATATTTGTGTATGTTCAGTATATAAAACATATGATGTTTAATCATTGAAGGATGAATGTGTCTGTATGCAGATTTCCATACAGTGTTGTGAGTTTCTAAGTACAATGACACTGTTATGTCTCATCGGTGATAATGCTGTATGAATACAAAGATATGAAAGTGTTGGCCTTTGAATGCTGAAGTGCATTTTAACTATGCTGACGGTGTTATGCCTCATCAACTGCACAATGATGAATACGAAGATGTCAAAACTTGACCTTTGAATGCAAAAGTGCATTTTATCTCTTCTTGAATGTTTGATTGCGATTACAAAAATGCCCTTGAATTTGTTGTCTAGAGGAAAAGAGTCTTCTGCCGACAAAGGCTATTTGTACATTTGCAAATGAGAACAAGAAGTGAGATTACAAAATCCCTTGAATTTGTTGTCTAGAGGAAAAAAGACTGCCAACAAAGGCTATTTGTTCATTTTCAAATGAGAACAAGAAGTATTAAATTTTATATCAATTTGAATATCTCAGTGGACCACCTTGTTTCATATCAACTGAGGGTTAGAGCCAGAGGGAGAGTTCTCAGAAAGAATTCCCCTTGGGCAGCACACAATCAATCCAAAGTATTGATATATATTGACTCCTGAACTATTTCTTTTATTCAATATTTTTCTACTTATTTAGTTTGTCAATTCTTAGATTTGTTCTGCTAAAATCTGTAGAACAGACATGTGAATGATTGTCGATTGGTTGATTTCAGGATGCTCCGGACTAATGCGTTGCCAGATGATGAATCATATAATTTGGTCATAGGACTTCTTATTGTAACAAACCAAATTGACTCCGCTTTAAAATATGTGGAATTGACTCTGCAATCTGGTTATATGATTTCATCAAACGCCTTCATGGATTTTGTGCGTAGCTGCATAAGTGCTGGGAGGTTGGACACTCTGGCATTCATAATAGAAAAGTGCAAGGTACTGAACAATTTT
Organism: Pontederia crassipes; assembly: GCA_030549335.1. Classification (NCBI taxonomy): domain Eukaryota; kingdom Viridiplantae; phylum Streptophyta; class Magnoliopsida; order Commelinales; family Pontederiaceae; genus Pontederia; species Pontederia crassipes. Next base: position 23,525,069 of record CM060183.1, read on the forward strand.
TCTGCACTTTTGGCATAATATGATTTGACCATCTTCAACAGTGTAATCTTCCTTACCTTTATCCTTCTTTGCTGATAATTATGGTCAATGATTGACTATTCTTTTTCCATTATCTTTGGTTCATTGGGTTTTCCTCTTTGCTTGTGTTCTTAGACAGCAGAACAAACCAAAGCTCTGTGTCCGAGCTGGAACTTGAGTAATTATGTTGGTGATGTTGCAATGCAAGCGGATCATAGCAAGTTGGCCTATTTTTCCATAGAATTTTTGGCTCGATGGATAGCTCGTGGTGAGAAGGCTAAACCACCTGTCCTTCTCTCAGCAGATGAAGGTTTAATTGTTTCAGCACTGGGTACTGCTGGTAGAACATACAATTCTTCCCTTCTAGATGCTGCATGGTCAGTTTTGAAACGTTCCTTGCGCCAGAAAAAAGCCCCAAATCCAGAGACATACTTGGCAAAAATTTGTGCACATGCCAAACTTGGACATCTACAGCGTGCTTTTAGTACCCTGAGTGAATATGAAACTGTATATGGGAATGCTGACAACATTGATCAGGATCTTTTTTCTCCCTTTACGTCTTTGAATCCACTGGTCATTGCTTGTTGCAAGACAGGCTTCTCAACGTTGGATTCAGTACGTATGAATTATGAACTTCAGTTAACTAATATTACACAATGGAAAGAGGTTTTGGTAATTTTTGTTAGTTTATGATACTTAAAATGTTGAATATCATTCATACAGTAATTGATTACGAAATTTTCGTTATGTTCAATATATTATGTCTTTGCCTAGCAGTAGTCTGAGTCCATAGTTAATATTGTTGTAGATGAGATAAAACTGAGTTAAAATGGTGGTGCCATGGCTGCTCTGTGCAAATATTTTGCACTTCAAACAGCAAATTCCAAGCATATACTTCTTTTTCACTGTAAATACAATTGCTTATGAAACAATTTGGTTTCTCTGGTTGTGCAAACATATCTTTTTCAAATCATAAGCAATTGTATTTACAGTGAAAAACCAAATTGTATTTACAGTGAAAAACCAATGAGGTGTGCTGGCGTTTCTATCAAATTTATTGTAATCCTTATTATTATTAGTAATGAAACGCCTGGATGACTACCCTTTTGCTAGTCGTCCTTTCTTGTTTTAAAAAAAAAAGGCTCTTGTTAATTTCAACAAATCAAGCAACACTTGAACTGGATAGGTACTCTCTTATTATTGTATATTATGATTTGATTTAAATGTTGCACCTTGTTTATACATTATCCACAAATTACAGGTCTATATTCAGTTGGAGCATTTGAGCAATGCTGACCCCCCGTACAAGTCTGTTGGTGCTCTCAACTGTGTGATTCTAGGTTGTGCAAACATATGGGATCTAGACCGGGCTTATGAAACCTTTGAAGCTATTAGTGAAAAGATGGGGATGACACCTGATATACATTCATACAATGGACTGATATGTGCGTTTGGAAAGCTAAAAAAGGTAAAGATTTTTGTCTTATCTTTTTTCACGGTTCTGGGGTTTCACCTTGTTTATATCTTCTGTAAAACTGTGAGAAATTTTTTTCAACAGACATCTGAGGCCTCCAAAGTGTTTGAGCATTTGATAAGCATAGGTGTAAAACCAAATTCAACCACCTATTCATTGCTTGTTGATGCACATTTAGTGAATCGGGATCCGAAAGCTGCTTTATCTGTAGTTGATGACATGGTGAGGTTCATCTGCTTATTATTTTATAACTAAGACATGCTGTGGATTGAAAATTTGACTGGTATCTTGGCTGTACAGGTTGAAAACGGTTTTACGCCTTCTAAGGATATGCTGAAGAAGGTGAGAAGACGATGCTCTAGAGAAATGGATTTTAGTAGTGATGAAAGAGTTCAATCTATATCACGCAAGTTCAATATTGGAATGGGCAACGAAATCAGAAGAGAGATGCTTTATAACCTGCAATTTGCTGTTGAATATTAGTAAAAAGTAAGGGATCAATTGTCTTGTTTTTTGGAATAAAGATTTTAGCCAACACAAAATCTTTGTTTGTTCATGTTGTCAATTTCTTTCACATATCACAAAATTGTAACATGTGGCTGTTTCATTGACCAGGTTCTTGGATCTCAATGGTTGCTTGTGGTTGTGAGCAAGCATTCTTTCCGAGTTGTAAATTATTTGTCTTCAATCATTTTGACAATCTGTAAGAGGAAACCTAGAACTCCGCCTATGTTTTATAGCCGGTCCCAAGCCCGGATAAAGGAGGAGGGTTGTGTTAGGCCCCGACAGCCAGCGTAAAACCTTGTCGAATCTCATGAATATGGATCAACGAAGGCGTCGTATGATTCATGTAGCCGACCCCACCTAGTGGGATAAGGATTTGTTGTTGTTGTTGTTTGTTGTTGTAAGAGGAAACCTAGGGGCCATAAACTAACAGATAGCTCGTTTGCCTTTCATTTATTTCAATCATTTAGATCGCAAGAACCGTCTAGTTATGACACCATGTTATCCAAATTAGACGTGCATCTAGTTTCTGGAATAAGGTGTTTATAGCAAGCCAGAGCACTCAGTAGTAAATCTAATTGCAGAGCATCTGTTTACTTTCACCTTATAAAACTTGCTTCTTCTCAAAATAATAATTATGATAATAATAATAATAATAACTTGCTTCTTGTTGACAAACAAGTGTGTGGTTGGGATCCTTTGTTGAAGATGCACATGATATTTAATTTTAGCTGCATGAGAAAATCGAATGCGTCGTATGATCAATGTAGCCGACCCCACCTAGTGGGATAAGGCTTTGTTGTTGTTGTTGTTTGTTGAGAAAATCGAACCACCCTGCCACATGTATTATATTTGATTTGCACTTAGTAGTATGATGCTGCTCGACAGATTAATCTGTCTATGATTATTGATCAAGACTGGTTAGGCCTTACAGGGTCTTGATTTCACTCACTCTGTGTATTCATTGGTGACCATTTTTTTATTTCTATTTAAATATATTTTGGACAAATATTATTGTTATAATTTGTTTGTTTGGGCTGGACGCCTGGACCGCTGGAATAATAACTTGATTGTTATAAATATATTTTCTCGGGTCTTGGTCATTTCACTAGTAAAACTTTGCCCGTGGTTTATGATGCCATTCTGATGTGTTGTATGGCACATTCGCACGTTGTCTTTCTCCTTTGGGTCTCTTTCTTTGGTGATTTTTTCTTTGGGGGGTCTTTTGATGGAAGGCCAGTTTACGAAGAGACCTGTGCATCAAGAAGCTGTCAGGTCGAGGTAAAGTGTCAACTCCTGTTCCTTGGATCCATGATGATTATTCAAATTGTGTTAGTTTGCTGGTTATGCTTGTTTTTGCACTTATATTTTCTCGCCAGTTATCACATATATTTCCCTTTTCGTTGTACGAACATGAAGTTGTAGTTTGTGCATGCAGTTATTCAAGTATGCGAAGGTGCATAATGATAGTTGAAGCCTTAAATCTGTTGAAAAATGAACCCTCCCTTGTACATGGCTGCTCTGTTGCCCTGTGGAATAGTTCTCTTCAACGTGAATTTTTGGGCGCAGTTAGAACTCTGAACATTCTTAGTTTTTAGAAATGCTCGATTTATGCTTTCTGAATGATTCATCTCATGGAAGTATATAGCACCAATTGTATTCGTATATCGCAATTGTCGAACCATTGTATAGATCGTCTTTTCTACCGGTCATCCCATCCCATAGTTTATACAGATGTTTGGGAAACGAAATTTAATCGAATTAGAATATATCTGGAAAGAGGAACTTACAAGGCAAATTTGATGTTTCTGGTGATTTTCTTTATTATTTTTCAAATTTTTGTATTTTTTTTATATTTCGCTGTGTTGCTCTACACGTAGGAAAGTAAACAAAAAAAATTACAATACATGGGCCAACTTTAGAACTAGAAGCCCGTTACATTCTCTTGGCCCAACTTGTTGGCGGTCCTAAGTTGTATAATTTATACCCCTCCTGCCATCTTGGCCCATGCACTTGCAATCTAACTTTTTCATTCTTTTCCACGCGTGTCAAGCCCCCAAAGAAATAATATTTGTTTATTTAGTTCAGTAATATGTTTATGAATATTACCAGGTCAATTTGCTCTCATGGATCTTTTTTTCTTTTGCATCCAATCAGACATCAGCACTCGGAGAACACCAATGGCACAGAAGAAAAAAAAAGAGGAAAAGAAACAAAAGGAAAAGGGCAGCTCATTCTGATGCATCTACTTCGTTTTCAGTCTTTACAGCGAGTAGTGGCACGAAAAGTTGAGGTCATGGCAGGAGAAGTTGAAACCATGACCTCAATAAAAATGATTAGGAACGTAATAGCTTTCCGTCCATGCAGACATCATCCCTTGATTTGGGTATTAATCTCGTAGCTGCCGCTGAATAAATAACATGGCATCTGTTCCACGTTCTAAGATTTAATAACATGCCCTCACTTTCTAAGCATAAAAAAAGCATGAGTATTTTAATGCAAGAGTCTTCTTTGAGGATTCTTAACGAGAGGTCAGGAAGCATTGAGTTACTAATAATGGCAGATAGGGAACATGAGGAAAACTTCGGAGGAAAAAGATGAATATAAAAATTCCCCCTTGCCATGATCCATGACTTCACATGTGCGCCCTGCACTTTATTATGTCCCACCACCATAATTAATATATCTCTTCCTCCTATCTTTATCAAAAACCTCCTAGTGATTTGATGGTTGACCACATTGGAAAGCATTTGAGTCAACTTACATGAAGCTGTTCGGACAAAGAAATCAAATGGGGGGGGGGGGGGGGGGGGGAGTGAGGATGATGAGATGTGCTTGCCTTGACATGGTCCAACTGGCATTAGTTTAAACTTTAGCATGCAAGTGCTAGCTTTTATTTATTTTTTCTGTGAATGGAAATCCTCGGAGTACTCGAATCCTCGGTAGGATCTCTCTCTATATATATATATCATTCCATTTGTCCCCCACACTCTCTATCTCCCCTTTCTCTCTCATCATGTTGGCATGTGACGACAAAGAGCCCATGGCGTCCCCTTCTTTTTCCAACTCCACAGGAACATTGATCAAAGCCGGCGGATAACCGATGCCACGTAATCTCCCATAGATCTTTCTCTCTCCATCTTGTACTCGGAGTGCCAGAGAAAACGATCCTTTTGCCTTTTTGCCCGCGTCCACGTGTGGCGTATCTTTGTCCCATGACCCGTACTCGGCCATGCGTGCGTTTAAGGTAAGGACAGGAACATTCCTCATGATCACCAGTTTTGCTGATGGGGAATGGAGCCATGCAGTGTGTGATGTGTGGTGCCGCAGTTCAGGGACACTGACGCAAGTGAAAAAAAATTAAATGCACGCCATGAGGAGCAAATAGTTTTGCTCTCTTTTGGCCCATTTTTTGTCGCCTAATATATACATGCCCCCTCCTCTCTCTCTCCCTCGGTGTGTTTCAATTTTAGTGACAGTTTTGTGGCCTTAAGTTATGTCCTTTGGCCACTAGTTGTGAGATTGAGATGTGTGTCCGCTTAACACCAAGATTTGTAGCTTTCTTTTGAAACGTGTGCATTTTTTTTCCCCTTGTCAGTGAAAAGGCCAAGCGGCAGTGTCTAATAAGTTGATAATTCAAGATGCATCGTGTATGGAATTGAAGGTTGAGTCTTTTGCATTCAATGCCATTGTACTGTGAAGTGCATGTGTAGTAAAGATTTGTATAGTCATAACGTTTTGATTGCCTACATCCAACATCTCATTTCACTGGCCAGAACACGCGCGCGCACACACACAAAAAAAAGGCTGGCTTGGACATATTTTGGTGTCATGCAATACCTTAGTCCTTACCAAACAATAAGATTTGTCTTTGTTCGACTATAGCAGAAGGTTCCTTGGAAGTATTGTTGAAACCATTTGACCGTTAGATTGACCCCATAATGTATCTAAATTCCTCTTTTTTTTTTCTTTCTCCATGGCATGAGAGGATGGAAGATTTTTAGTTGGAGTTCGCATGCTCACATCTGAATGGTTGTTGAATAATACCTTTATATATATATATATATATATATATATATATATATATATATATATATATATATATATATATATATATATATATATATACACACATATATATCTAATGTGTGTGTGTAGCACATATTTTCCTTTTTTATTGCAACCATTGATTTCACATGGATGGTTCTTGTTCATCTCGCGAGAAAATAAATTCAACGCTCGATCAAATATGAATCATCTCGATCTCCTTTAACTTTCGTCATTTCTCTCTCTTTGGGGGAAATTCCAAATTGGGTGATTGATCACCATCTTTTTGGAAGCGGTAGTCTCCGATGACCGGTTCATTTTGATGATCTCTTCATGGATTGGACAGATTGCTATCTGGCTAGAGCCTTTGGAAGCGGCAGCCTCTGATCGTCTTGCTTTTCGGGGGCTGATGATCAATCGTCTGAAATCTGAATTGAAATTTGCTTAGCGTATGAAGAGAGAGAGATGTCGAGGGACAAAGGAGAGCGTTGGATTGGATTGAAAAGTAGAAACTAATTTCTCACGAGATTAACTAGAGTTGTCCATTAGAAAAGCAACCATTTGTTTTTTTTTAAAAAAAATAACAAAGTTACCATTGATTTTTAAGGAGGGATAATTTTGGTAAAAATATTGAGGATGTCCAAAGGGTAGTGATCCTCCCAAAAGTCATATGTGACGTGCTCCCGGTCTAGACGAGACAAAAAAATCACTTAGTCCAGTTACATTGGCAATAGATATGTTTACATCAGAAGTCATATAATGTCATATATTTCACATGATGTTGAGGATGATCCAAGAGCAAAAGAGGGCAACGATTGCTATAAAAAGGGGAATTTCGTGCCTCTTCCGTATGTATGTATATATATATATATATATATATATATATATATATATATATATATGCTAACGTAGGTATTTCATAAATATTTTTTAAAAGTACAGTTTAAATATTTGAGCTCAAAAGTTTATAAATTAGTAGGACAGGTTACACAATTATTCTTAATTTACACCCATTATTTTTTATTAAAAAGTATTCGCGTGTTAAACATAATATGCTATTTTTAAATTTTATATTCGTCATTTTTTTGCAACATGAATAATATTGTAAATCAATATTTTTTTGTATTAAAATCATAATTTCAAAATATTATTCTTCAAGGTAAAATATCATAAATTTATTATTATTATTATTAATATGATGCATATAAAATGAATGTAAAATTATACTTTATGTTCCTTTATAATTATTGGTTCAATTTTGATGTTCTCTACCTCACATTTTTCCCTATCTTTTACACAATAAGATCTCCATCCAATAGTTCATGATTGAAATTCTCAAATAGTTTATCATAGTTGGATGAAGATCTGGTGATGGAGACGATAGGGAGAGAACACTTAAATTTTTTTCCTATAATTATACATTAGTTTAATATTAACATTTATCAAATAATTTTTAATCAAATTTACATATAAATTGATATAAACTATATGTCAAATTGTTATCATATAGTTGAATCACTATCCTATGGTATAAATGTTAATTTTACCAAACAAAGCTTAAATATTTACCAAACTCACCTTGTTATCCTTTTGAAATTAATGAGAAAGCTACCCATTAAAATAGGTAGGAAAGTACTTCCCCACATCGTCAGGCGTTCGATCGTATAAAACGGTTCAGCTTCTCAACCTGAAAACCACTTCGATCAAAAATCTTATCGTGGAAACTTATAAAAAGTTAACAGTTAACACATGAGCGTGAAGAAATTTGTTGTCATGTAGTGTTTTGTTCAGCTTCTCAAAGCAATTAGTTAAAAAAGTTTTCAGCAAAAATGATCCTTCCATCGATTCCTATAATATAATGGCATTTTCATATATGTGCAGTTCTTCTCATCACATAAACAAGAAGGGACAAGCACAAATTTATTGAAGAAATCCAATGAGAGTGCATTTGTCGACGCCGGCTATGTCAATTGTCAAAGTTATATGAAGCTTGGTGACATAGGGGAGTAAAATGATAGGGAATAAAATAATGTAATACAGTATTATCGAAATGTTAACTTTATTCTTATTCCACCTACAATTTGGTTGAAAGAGAATATATTTTAATATTTTATAATGAAAATATTTTATTATAAAAAATTGATATTCAATATTATAATAATAGTAGAAATATTAATATAATAATAATTAAAAAATTTTAAAAAATATATAAGTGAAAAAGTTGGAAAAGATGAGAATATACATATTCTCCCATTTTAAAAGAATATATATATATTCTCTAATTGGGCATGAAAACGATGGTTTCATATTTTTCTAAGTGGTTTCACAATTTTCAAAATTTGAACGAAATATTTTTATTCTACCGACTGTTTGACGATATTCCCAAAATAACACGATATTCCAAAATTTATTTTATAACCAAACGAAGCCTAACACTTTACTATCCATTTTAATAGGTATTATAAATGTTTTATGAAGCAATAAAAAAAAGCTATCATTTAAAATAAAAAATGAAATGAAATGAAAATCCACCACTCGACGTTGCCATGTGAAATAAAAATAAATAAGCGAAAAAAGTATAACTTTGGTGTTAAATAATAATGATTTTGTCGACCTTCTTTTATATTGTACTTCGAGCAGGACCAAAAATGTATCAGTTAGAATGAACAAAAAAAATATGCATTGATTGCTCATTTATTTTCTAAAACAATAATTAATCAAAAGATAATCGTGTATTGTCTTCTTTCTAATTGTTCTACATATATCTTCAAATGTTATTTTTTTTCAACACTCTTTAATTACTTTATTTTGTTGGTCGACGGGCAAATATTTGGAGTGAATGCTAAATTCAATGATCATTATAAATCAACAAAACGATTATCGTTAACATTTAATTTAACACGTTTGGATTAAAGCACAAGTTGCCAAAAAAATAGTAAAATGAATTCATAGTGAGCGGAAATTTTTTAATATCTCATGTCAATGTTTTTTTTTCAAAAGGAAAGGATTAAAGACGAATTAACCATGTTTAATCTATTCTAAATTTTAGTGATAAGAGCGACAAAACAATTGTTTTTAGTTTATAATATATAAAAAGTAAATATCAAACTCGGATCAGTAAGGATATTCTATTCCCTGCAATTTCCGGCGATGATATGTCAAACGTTATTCAGAATTCAGTGGGCATTGAATACTTATTGGACATTTTCCAATCCAGGAGACATGCTCACAAATGACATTGCATGCAAACACTGTTTGCTAGATGCCCGTTTTCTTTTTGTTAGTCACCTCCTTTGTCGGAAAAGCGACGTCGATAATTTAATTCACATAATTAATTGAATTTAACTAATCATCTTACATTGCGTATTTGACAATGCAACGAAGTTTTAAATGGTTTTTAATTCACATGGCTAATTGAGCTTAACTAATTCAAATCATCTTGTGTTGCGTATTTGATAACGATAGACGAAGTTTCAAATACTTTTTCTTTTAATTATATCAACTTAAATTTAAAATATTGCTTAAGTGATGAAAAATGATTTATCACTCATATGCCGGTTTTTTTTATCCTTTGTATCCAGAAATTCAGTAATTTTTTATCTTTGTAAATTTGAAGACCAAATAATGTTTGTCCATATTTGATCTTATGCCACTGCCTTATAAAAAAAATAAAATAGTTTCATAAGTTAAGCTAAGCTTCCAAGGCACATAAATCTATTACATGAAAAAAATTAAGAAGCAAAAATTATAAAATAATATAAATTTATAAATAAGAAATGTATTTAAATCCAATTCGACTTAATTTTCAGTTATTAAAGGATGTTTAGTTCGACAATATATTTAAGTGAAATAAACTAACCTAATATCATATTCTTGAAAAAAGTATGTATATTTTTATTTGTTCGATTTGAGAATATTATCGATGCTATAACCGAGAGTATCACAGAGGAGGTACCTAAGTGCATGCTATTTGCGGATGATATAGTACTTTTAGCGGATTCAAGAGAAGAGATTAATACAAAATTGAAAATATGGAGAAATACGTTGGAGTCAAAGGGTTTTCGTTTAAGTAGGAATAAAACAGAATATATGCATAGCAATTTCATAAATAAACAACTTAGAGACGATTTGAAAGTTAAGTTAGGGGAGGATATAATTCCTCAAGTGACAAAGTTTAAATATTTAGGATCAATTGTAAGACAAGATGGTGAGATTGATGACGATGTTAATCATAGAATTCAAGCTGGTTGGTGTAAGTGGAGAAAAGCCACTGGAGTTCTTTGTGATAGAAAAGTACCCAATAAAGTTAAAGGAAAATTCTATCGTACTGCTATAAGACCAGCAGTGTTATATGGTAGTGAATGTTGGACTATGAAGGGACAACATGAACGTAAAAGTGGGGGTAGCCGAAATGAGGATGTTGAGATGGATGTGTGGTCATACAAGATTAGATAAGATTAGGAATGACCATATACGTGAACGAGTCGGAGTGGCTCCTATTAGTGAGAAAATGGTAGAGAATCGTTTGAGATGGTTTGGTCATGTTCAGAGAAGACCATTAGATGCGCCAGTAAGAAGAGTAGATCAAATAATCTGGAGTCCGATTAAAAGAGGGAGAGGGAGGCCAAGGCGGACACTTGGCGAACTAATAGAGCAAGATCTATTGGTGAATAATATACCGAAAGGTTTGGTTACTAATAGAGCGGAATGACGTCGTATGATCCATGTAGCCGACCCCACCTAGTGGGATAAGGCTTTGTTGTTGTTGTTCGATTTGAGAATACATATATTCTTAAGTTTTCATTTTTCTTCAACCGCATTTTATTTTTTATAATTTATATATGTAATAGATTTATTATTATAATAAATATCATTCCTAATAAAGTATTAGATAGGCAATTTTTTCTTTATGGAAAACGGAATAGTTGATTTAACTTGTGCGCTGTTAATGTTTACATATATTATTCAAAAGTTTGAGATTAATTCATCATCGATTTAAACCAATCCGATAAAATCGTATAATAAAAATTTTCTCTCAACAAAAAGATATTTACATTTTTATTCGGAGGTTAAAACGGATGGTATAAGAATATTTATATTCTTATTTTGTTACTGTAGTATTTATTTCCAATTAAATTTTAAATTTTAAATACAAATATTTAGAACAATGTGGTTGAGAGACTTTGCGTTTGTTTTGTGTAACTTACGTATTATTCTTTATCAAAATAATAAAATAAGAATTAAATTCGAGCTCATTTTATAAAATTCTCAAAATAATCAAAACTCCTTCGTAACCAATTATTAAAATAGTTAAATACTAAAACTACACTAAGCCTTTATTATCCTTCTAATGCAAGAATTAAATGCAAATCCCTCATAAATACAAATTACTCCCCCTTTCTTGGTTCAACTTGTTCAATAATTACAGCTAGCTACTAGCGACCTGCAACTCTACTCCACTATTCCTTATAGGGGTAATAATTAATAGGAGGGCAAAAGTAATTAACTAACCCCAAGTAAAAATAAAAAATAAATAAATATGACAAAAGTAAAAAGTCTTTTATTACGGTACGAAAAATAAAAGGAGACCCCGCCCTCCTTTCTTGACGTTACGCCCCACCGCACCATGCGGCACGACTCTCAAAGCCACCCACGGCAGGTGGGGCCCGACGACGGAAAGCAAACCGCCACCGTTCGCTCTAACGTGCGTCGCCGTCGCCGTTATCGTTACCGTAAAAGAGAAAAATAAAGAAGGGGACCCAATGTCCCGCCACATCAATCAACGGCGAGCGCCGCCCGACGGACGTGCCAGATCTCTCGACGCTCGGGTGGGGCGAAGGCAGCGGACGGTCCAGATCCGCCGCGCATCGGATCCCCATCTCGTTTTCAATAAACGAGGGCCGGCCGTGTGGGGCCCACGTGTTGAACGTCCGAGCCTGTCAGGTTCTGGTCCGAGGCGGTCTGGTTCGGCCTCGAACCGGAGGTGGTGAAAGGTCTGGCCTCGTTGAAAAATTTCGCGTTCGGAAATTACTATTCGGTCCCTATCTCTGTCTTTCTCGCTCGCTCGCTCGCATGCTCACTTTATCTTTGGTTCCCCAAAAAACTTGCCCATTTCTTTGTGAGGAGAGGGACGAAGAGCTCTTCCCGGCGTCGCGGAGGAGAGGGCGAGGCGAAACCCTAACTCTGAATCGCTTCGAAGCGCGGCGGCTGCGAAACCCTTGTTCGATTCAGTCGCGGGAATCGGGTCGATTGCCATTTTCAGTGGCGTTGGATCACCGTAAGTGCCCCCTGCGCTAAGAAATCCCCAAACTTTTTGCTCCGCCAGATCGGCCTCTGCCCCACTTTGCTAGCCGATCGGCTTGCGTTTCAGACGGTTCAGGCGTCGGGATTGGCTTCGTGGTGCCGGTTTGGGCGGGTTTGATTGAGGAATCGAGGTTGCAATTTGGAGTTTTGACCTGTTTTGTGGTCGATTTGGAAGGGAGTTTGCCAAATTTGGCTACGTTTTTTTTTACTTGCATGTTCGATGATTAGTTTGGACTTCATGTGGGGGGTTTGGGGAGTTGGATTGTGAGCTGTTTGCTTCTAGGGTTTGTGTTTGCGGTGGGTCGGGACTTTGGCCAATGGCCATTCAGTTTTATTCTGGAAGGGCCGAAGAAGAAGGTGCTAAGGAGGTGGGTTTGTAGCACGTTTCGAGTTCAATGTCACTTTCGTGCAATTCTGTGCCTTGAGATTTATTACATTTTTCTTCCCCTTTTTCTTTCCTTGTTGTCCTTCCTTCGACCTCAAATGCTGTTAAGTCTGCATTGGCAGGTGAATTGTGGAGATATGAAGCTCTGATTTCCAGCTTCACATTTAAAATGTCGGCATTTTCTTGGAAGGGTAGAACGAGAAGGGATAATTAAACATTTTTCGGAATCACAAACGTTTTAGTTGGAGTATAGGAGATCTAGAGGTTCCATAATTTGCTTTTGTTTGTTCCTTTTCCGTAATTAAACAGATCAAGCACTGTTTCCGTAATTTTGCTCATACGTGTTACATAATTTTTCTTCCATCTTTACTGCATAGACTCGCTGCCTAACTTTGATAATGCACTGTTACAGTTCCGTATCTCACTTTCTTCCATCTGCATTTGATTGGCAAGTTCAGTTGAAAAACCAAAATAGGACATGCTTACTTGGGCTTTAAACGTTTGTGAATAGTGATCTTCTATATAAAATGGACATTTTAAGCAATTTCATGTGAAAATCTATTTCTCTATCAATTTATTTATCTGCTTTCTACAGTTTTCTTTTGCAGGAACAGCTGTTTCTTGGACACTTATCTTTTGTTATTATTAAATGTCGTTTTGATATACTTGTTATGTTTCATTTTGCTTTTACAGATTGGATTCTTGCTAGTCTATTAGTATTGGAAACATCTTCTTAAAGAAAATCTAGTGCCTGGATAATGACTGACATGCTTAATTCGTCAATGCTGCATCATAAAATCCTTATAGGACAGGTGACTTTACTGTCGTGCTTACATATTAGTAATGTGAAAATGGTTCTTATTAAGTATTAAAGCTGCTAGGACCTTTAAAATTGTTGATGCTAAACATGTGAATTTTCTTCCAGGTACCAATTGTGTCTTCTAAAGTTCATCTTGCTATCATATGGATGGTTGTACAATAATCTGAATTTCTTGAATTGATGGATGTTGCATGATTGTGAGTGCTGAGGTTTTTTGTTTCCTGCATGAACAAAACTGACGATGTTATGTGAGTCAATGGTTTTGATAGATTTATAATTAGGTGCAAGCATTTTCTGTACTTTGCAAAGTTGATGGTCTTCCTAACTTCTTGTGTTGTCTTATCATGATGTTGGATTTTTTTTTCTTCTCTGTTTGCTTTGCAATTCTTCCTATGGAATAAATCTCTTTTTATTTTATGCAGAGTTTGTTGCTTTTGGATAACTGTGAAGGAGATGACCATGCATCCAAAACCTTGCTTTTGTTAACCGATTACTTAAAAGGGTGAAAATATGATTCTGGAGCCTGGTTGGTTCAGTCTCAACGCAAATGATAAAGATAAGTTGCTTAGGATGGTCCATAACCTTATGGTTTAACTGATTCCTGAGTCAGCAACTGATAATTCATATCTCATAGTCCACAGGTTGGTATCTGTAGTAGGTTCTTTGTGAATTTCAAGTTCTTAATGCTCAAGATATTAAAACTGTGTTTTCTTTTGACTTTTTCCCTATCGGAATATTTTGTTTGTGATACCCTCACAAAACAGTTTACATGATTGTTAAATCATTTTACATATCGCAAAAGTGTACTTGTTCATTATATGCTATGTTTCACCTGTCAGGAAGGCTTTTCATTTTAAATGCACATGATTTCCTTGACCATATTCTGGAAGAGGGAGACAACTAATTAGCTCATGAATTGTTCTTTTTCCTGAGGGATTCATGAACTGCTTCTTGTTACATGTCTCACATATTATATTAGAAGTGGAAAGTTAAGGATGAATTGATTTATTTTATTTTATGAGTATCAAAAAATCAAATTAGGTCAAGAATAGTATTGAATGAATTACTATGGAATACATTTATCATCAGTGTCTCTGTTGTTTATGTTGACAGGGAAGTATTTATTGGAATGTCAAGAACTGGGTGGGGCATCTGTTTGAAGTTTTTATATTCTGTTACTGTTTGGAACGAGTTACCTCTTTGGGATGTCCCAACCTCATCCAAGTCAACACACTGCTGTTAGCGACATGCAGTTCTTGCAACAAAAGCTGATGTATAAGCAGCTACAGGACCTTCAGAGGCAACAACAACTTCAGCAGGTAGATCAGGGGGCAAGGCAGCAAAACTCACTCAGCCAGATGCCTGCTGCTATAAAGCCGGTGGCATTGAATCAACCAGCAATGATGAATGAGATGCCTATTCATAATGTGCCGAGTTATATGTGGGCAAATAATTTTGTGGGGGGCCTGCCTCCAGTGCCAACTAACTCACATATGTTTGTTGCTGGAAACATGAGCTGGGCCCAGACAGCTAACCCTGCCATGCACAATATTAACAATGGTATTATGAGTTGTCACGATCCAAGTCCACCAATGAGATACATTCCTGATAAGTCTTTCCATGGCATCCCCATATCAAGCTCTGGAGGGAGCTCCATAAATCATTATTCTCAGCTCTCTGAGATGTCAAATGATTGCAACAATTTGATGACTAAGGAAGTTGGATGTCAGGCAGAAAAGGTTTCAGGCCAATTTAATTCTTTTCAGAACAATGATCGTGTTATTTCTCATGGCTGTCTAGAAGAAGCAACAGTGGGAACTGCACAGAAGTTTCAAAGGAAAGACTTGTTTGGGCATGCTTCCATGGGAATTCTTAATAGTGA
This sequence comes from Pontederia crassipes, assembly GCA_030549335.1. Lineage (NCBI taxonomy): Eukaryota > Viridiplantae > Streptophyta > Magnoliopsida > Commelinales > Pontederiaceae > Pontederia > Pontederia crassipes. The sequence continues at coordinate 23,540,502 of CM060183.1, forward strand.
TGATACATCTACGAATTTGAAGCAGAATAATCAGAATCAGGTATTCCATGGACGGCAAGAGCAGCCTGATTGGTCAGACAATATGCAGGAAAAGCCTGCAGGGCAACTTGGGGCACCTAAATATGCATCTAGCCTTGATCCTACAGAGCAGAAGTTCTTATTTGGCACAGACGATGACGATTTGGGAAACTCAATGACAGGAGGTGTTTTGCAGGGGCTTCCTTTAGCAAATGACTATCTGGGTGGTTTTCCATCTATTCATAGTGGGAGTTGGAGTGCTCTGATGCAAGAGGCTGTGCAATCTTCTACCAGTGGTAAAGAGACCCAGGAAGAATGGAGTGGCTTGGATTTCCAAAAAATGGAACAAGCAATATTCAAGCCTCCAATTATGTCTAGTAGCAGTGAGAAACAATTGGGTTCTTGGAACAATAGCAATGTAGAAAATGCATCTTTGACAATGAAACCTCTTCCACTGTTTAATGATACTGACGCAGGACCAAGCTCATGTGATGCATCAACGTTTCAGCCATCATTTGAAACAACAATTTCTGAACGTAATAGAACCCAAACTGATGCATCCCACCTACCATTTCAGCTCTCTTCCAGTCATACAAATGATAAGCAGTTACCTCAAGTTCAGAAGCAGAGCCAACTTCCAGAATTTAGACAAGCACAGGTATCAGAAAATAATGAAATGTGGGTGGGACAGTCATACCAGCAACAGGGAAACAGTTCACCAGACATGCAGCATATCCAGGGAAGTTGGACTCATCAAGATTTGCATATGTCCAACAATGCTAGACGACCTGGTAACATGCCTAATGACTGGAACACAAACTATCGACGGGGCATTGCTAATTCAAATTTTTCTGGTGATGAAAATATGCCAAATTTTGGTATTGGCCAGGCTAATTTGAGCAGTGGAGTGCAATCAGTTGAAAATAATATTGGTGTTTCTCAGGTCCATTCCGAAGGGCGCTTAAGTAATTATAGTTATTTCCCGACATTGACTAATGAAAATAATCAGCAGATGATGAGCTCGCAGAAAGTTGGTTTTGGGAAAACGTTTACAGTTGATCCAAGCATAAAATCTGAGGGTTCTCAAAATGAGAAAAGAACCTATAATCAAAATTGGGAATTGCCCCCTAAAACTTCCAATGAAAGATTGAGTGACAATTATGACAGCAGCAAAGACCGTCCCAAACTGGTTTCAGGTGAAGGTGACGTCTCAAACAGGCCATACAGTCACCAATCTAATATTGTTTCTAGTGAGAAGGAAATTTCTTCTTTGACTGGCTATGACCAACATTCTTTGCGACATGAATATCAAAAGACATCAACCCGTTCTGACATACAAACTGTGGAGTCTGATATGTTTCAGAACCAAAGGTCCAACTTTGGGCTGAATATGGAATCTTCATATGATGGAAAGAGCTGGTCCCATTTTCAGGGCCCTTCTAATTCATTCATTGAAGGATCTAAAAGAGAGGAGAAAATATTCACAGGAAAGCCAACTTTTAATCATCAGATAGTTCCTAATGATAGATTGGATATCACAAGGGTATGTGATTATTAGTTGTGAGATGTTATATAGGGTGTTTTTGTTTATGTCCATCTTAGTTGTGACTTTTGTATCTTAATTTGTAGAGCTCTGCAACGAGAGCAGAAGAGCCACAATTGAGAGATGCCATCCTTGGTCATGACTCCACATCCTTCGATCAATCAGCTGTTCATCTTTCCCAGAGAAAAAATATTTCTCAAACAAGGTAAATTTCACTTTGCAAAAATGTTAAATCTTGTAGGAAATAGATCTTTGTTTTTTGTCCTCTTTTGATTCTTTTTAATTCCTAGAATAGCCTGGAAACACCTTACATTTTCTACAACTCTGTGTTCGTTGAGTAGACAATAAAATTACTACACTACTACCTTTGTTGCTGTTTTTCATTTGCTTACAAGAATTTATTAACGCTGTTCCACATACCTTTGTAAATTTATTTAAACACTTCGACAAGTTCATGCGTATTTTTTATTATTATGTTTTTATAGAAACACTTCGACCTTGAATTTCTTTAATTTTTTTTTTGTATTATTATGTTTTTGTCACCGAATCCTTTTTATGGTCTTAAATTTCTGTTATTTGATTTAGAGAAAAACTAGGACTTCTCGTTTTGGATGCATCGCGGCTTGTGCTACTCATTGTAATGCTTAACTTGTTCATGATCTTTGCAGCGAAAACATGCTTGAACTTCTCCCCAAAGTAGAACAATCAGGGAACTACAGCAGTTTGCCTGCAATGGATAAGAATCCAGAACCGGTTGTTAATACTTCTTCCGCACTATTTAACCAGTCATCTGGAATGCAAGGATTTGGTTTGCGATTGGCACCACCATCTCAAAGGCAACAAAATTCACACTTTGCATTGTCTTCTCAAATGTCCCCAAGGGATGTTAAGAGTAGACAATTCAGCAAAGATGTATTTGATAATGATCAAATGATGTCAACTTATGTTCCTCCACGGCAGCAACCACTTTCCCCAAATAAATCGTTGGAAAGAGAAAATTTATCTGACATATCTGGTGAAAAGCACAATGAAGCCTCAGACTCAGGAGAACAATTTAGGTCACCAATGGGTACGGTATCTGGTCTTCCTTATCTGGGAAATCAGCAACATCAGGAAATTCCTAGTGGGAAAACTTACTTCCTGCATCAGCAGCACCAGAGACAACATCTGTCTGGTTCCTCCGGGCTTGAAGTGTCACACCAAGCTGTCAATTTTCCCCTTGGTAGACAAACTAATGAACATGCACTTATTAAAAATTCTTCATCCCAGTGGAAGCCTCAAGATTCTCGTGATGGAGTTGTAACTGGTCAATCAGTTCCACCATTATTGTCCACTCCAGTTAGGGGAGTTCCGCCTTCTAGACTTGTTCCCTTGGCTGATACGCACCTACTTGCTAATTCAAAGTCTTCCTCTTCAGTGACAGATAACATAAAGAAAATGGTTGCAGGCTTTCCTCAAGCACAAAATTCAGGTTCACCATTTGAAGAAAGATCAGGACCTCAAACTTCTGTGGCTGGAATGGTTCAGCAAGCTGACTTTTCAAGGATGTTGCATAATGTTTGGTCAAATATATCAGCCCAACAGCGTCTGGGAGGTCTGCACCCTGCAAAACTTACTCCACAGTTACTTCAATCCATAATAAATAACAATAGGGGTACGAGTTCCTTGGGCTTGCAAAAAGGAGATGATCAAGGAAACAAAGACAGAAGTACTCCTGAAGTCAGCACAGGATATTCTAACAAGGGGCATGGAGATGAACATCAAGTTCAGGGAAATTTCTTAAACCCACGAAGTGCTGAGATGGATTCTTCTTCTAAAGCTGTTGCTTCATCCCAAGGCGAAGAAGTAGCTCAGAGGGTTACTCCAGGTGGTGGTTCCAACATCTCTGTTTCATCCCTAGTCCGCTTGCATCAGCAAGGTATGGAGAGAGGCAAAGATGGACTGGATACATCTGCTCACTTTCAGGTTGCCAATACTTCTGCATCAACTATTTCCTCTTCGAATAGTGACATTGGGTTCTCTGGAAGGACTTCTATGCCTGTGGATTCCCGACAACTAAACTACTCCTTGCTGCATCAAATGCAAGCAATGAAGGGTTCTGATTCTGATCCAAGCAAAATGTTAGGAAGGAGTCTGAAGGGAACTGATTTCATTTCTAGTTCTAATGCATCTCAAACGCATTGGAATACAAGTCAGAAATCTCTTCTTATGCAAAATCCCAGTTCCTGCGTCCCTGGGGATGGTAAAGTTAGTGCATCTTCACAAGGTGCATTCTCATCAGATTTAAAAAAGTTGAACTTTGGTTCAAAGCACGAGGAGAACAGTTCAACCACTAATGCTGCTACTGCTGGCGAGCATGATCTTCATAGTTCGATGCAGCCTCATTGCACGGTTTCAGCGACAAATTTAGTATTAGGAGCTGAATGGAACCAAATCAGTTCTCAAATGGCACCTTTATGGTTTGAAAAGTATGGGAACTATAAGAATGGCGCAATAATTACTTCTGCTAACTTCAATAGCCAACCAAGTACGAATGCTTCTGCCCAATACCTTTTCCCAAAAGATCCAAGGAGAATTAGCTATAATCCTGTGGCTGATCAAAGAAGTGATAACAATGTGATGATCACTCACGGGCAAGGTTCAGTGGCTGCTAATGTTGCCACAAATGAAATCTCTTCTCATATCCTGCGTCCTCCTGTACTGGATCATGCAATAGCTAAAAGATCAAAGAAAAGGAAAAGCATGGCTTCAAAGTTGCCATGGCATAGGTTGGTTACAGAAGGTTCACAAAGATTGCTAAGCATAAGGTAGAGTTTTGCAATAACAGCACTTTTGATTAATCAATACTCCTTTCAGTTGACTACATTAAGGAATCATGTGATTATGTAGACTTTTCTCTACATTGTTAAGAATAACACATTTGTAAATGCCTCTAAAAAAAACACATTTGTAAATGGCAAGCAGTTTTCTGAACTTGCAGTACTTTTTGTTTACAGCACAGCAGAACTTGATTGGGCTTATGCTGCTAATAGATTGATTGAGAAGGTCTGCTTACTTTACCTTCAAACTTTTGTTTTACTACATTTATAAGGAGCTTATTTACTTTCTTCCGGTAATAGGTAGGTGATGAAATTGATACCATGGAGGATGGTTCATCAGTGATGCAACCTCGAAGAAGGCTAATACTGACAACTCAGTTGATGCAGCGACTTCTTCCAGCTGTACCAGCTAGAATATTAAAGGAAGAAGCAACTTCTTCTTATGAAAGTATGACCTTTTGTGTTGCTAAATCTATACTTGCAGATGCATGTGGCATTTTGTCTCTAGAGGCAAAAGATTCGACTAGTAACCTGGAAAATGAAAGTTGGTGAGTAACGCCTTACCGTCATAGTCAAATTGAATAAAAATAGTCATTTAACGCTCTTGTTGTTGTGATTTAATCTTAATAGTATTATATTTTGAATAAATCTTTAAGTTGTTTCATGTACACATGCCTTTTCCTTTATTTGTTTGAGCATGGTCATGTGAGTGAGATTTTCTCGAATATGTTTTAGGACAACCAAGAAACTCAAGACATCCAAGGGGGATAATGTTGTGGAAGATTTCATTGAAAGATCCAATAAACTTGGAAGTGACTTCTTAAGGTAATGTGATGATATGCTACAGTTCTTATGTCATTTCTTTTATTGCATGTTGTGGATACATCTTTGTTGCTTCAGGGACATATTCCATGTCGTCTTGTTCATATTTTGTGAACATAGCTTATTTTTTCTAGAATATGTTACCCCTTTTTCTGAGACAGTAAGTTGCTAAAAAATAAAAAAACCCTCTTGCTGATCTTGTATATCCAGGCCTTTTATGGTCGAAAGCTTCCTTTTTGATATACATGTTAATTGACTGTTCGTTTTGTTGCACTCCAGATTGGAGAAGAAAACATCACTCCTAGATGTTCGACTTGAGTGCCAAGAATTGGAGAGGTTCTCTACCATCAATCGGCTAGGCAAGTTCCATGGCCGACCTCACACAGATGTAACTGAGGGTTCTTCCAATCCTGAAGCCGCAAGTCTTAGAACATTTATGCAGAGATATGTCACTCCGGTTTCACCGCCTGGAAACCTGCCTGAAGGGATTATGTGCTTCTCAATTTAGTGTATCAATTTATTGATTCTTTTTGCACTCGTTGCTTTTCATCTGTCCCAATATCTTTGATGCTGATCATATATAGTCAAGTTAGGGGATTTTTTTTGGCTGTGCTGCCACGTCTATCCAAAAGAGAGCAACAAAAGCCACAAGAGACGGGGCTTTGGGGTACCTGAAAGTATAGTTTTTGTATATTGAAGACTTGAAGAAACATTTGGCATCTCCCATCATTTTTGAGATGGAGAGGAGAGCAGTGCCATTACATGTTCCAGAATAAACAAATATATGTTTAGTGTATTATTCCCAAATGCAAGGTCAACGTATATTCCGCGTTTGAACCATGATGGGATATTAGTGATGTTGCTACACTTTTGCTCGACTTGACATCAACTTAATCGGTTCAACTCAAGTTTCTTCTCTATCTTGTTTCCTTGCAATCAGAAACTCGACATCAACAAAATCTAGTTATACAATAAAATAACTATATACAAAAATAAAAGTAGAGAACCAATTTAACGAAAAAAGGGTAGAGATAACCATACATACGAGATATTCCATGTGTACATAAATATAGTGGTGTCTAGATAAATATTAGTTTAAACTTGTTTTTATGTAACTTGATTATTCTTAGTTACATGCTAATTTTTAATTTAAAACTTCATAAATTTTTTATCTTCAAATGTTTTTTTCAGTTTGCCATTACATAATTATTTATTTACTATACAATTATCCTGACTATTCTGTTATGATATATGTTAATATATATTTTAAAACTTTATTGTAGCAATAAAGAGAGCGACGCTCCATCGTTGGTGCTGCCTCTGGTCACCAACGATTGGATTAAAACCCGGCCATTTATTGTCATGACTCATTAGAATGATTGGATTTATATATAGTAGTGTAATTTCTTATAAGAATAATTATAATCACACATCCATTCATCTCAGTTTTTTTCCTTAAAATAAATAAGAGGTAAAAGGGAAAAAAAATCAATAGAAAAGTTGATAGAAGGTTCTAAGAGTGAAATTTAGATATATATGGTTTAATAATTGTAAGTTCAAGACTAAATATAAATAAGTTATAGTTCAAGAAGGAGAGAAAATAACACCAAAAAGAATGTTACAACAATTATGTGAATTTTGGTTTGGTCATAGGGCGTTCGCGTTCCACTAACCCCTAATGGTTGATTCCAAATTTGGCACAAGGGATTCTGCCAAAGTGCCAAGCCCTACATATCCTTGGGGAGTCTCATATTCTCTGTAGCACCCCGATCTTTTTTAAAAATAAAACATAATTTCGTAATTAAAGTAATTTAAAAGTTAAGTACTTCTTAGAGATAACTAAAGTTTAAGTTAAAAAAAATATAATTAGATGAGAGGTAGGAGAAGAGAAAAAGATAAGAAAAAAAATTAAAAGTGAATAAGAGTATAATCATATAAGAGATGGAAAAAGAAGGAAAAATAGTTACTAATTAATTAGGGTTAAAATTAAAGTAATGTTAGGGATGTAAATTTGAATTTGAATCAAACCATAAGTTTACGGTACAAAGTACTCTAAAAGCTAAACTAAGAGTTTTAACTTCAATAAATATTTAGAAGATTAAATAATAATATTTTATTATTTATTCCGAAAATTAAAAGATAAGAACAATGATTAATGATTGAATTATAAAATTTCAGGAATAATTATATTTGGGAGAAATAGATTAAAAGAAAAGATAAGTAGAAGAGAATTAAGGATGAAGTTGAAGTAAGATTGAATAAGTACTCATAGTACGAGGTATACAATTAAAATTATTCATAGAGGAATATAATAAAAAAATAATATTTTAATATAGCTAGTATACTAATAATTATTGTTTACTTTATAAAATAGATAAAAATTAGAAGATAAGTGGATATTAAGGACGGATAGGGTTTGATTAAAAGAATAAAATGAAAGGAAAATTAAATCTCAAGGGTTGCTTCTTTACTATTTAAATATAACAAATTAATTTATTCTGATGGATTATTAAACTTCTTTTTAAAATGGGAGCCTGGCGTAAAGAAAGTCTTGCCAAAAGTAAGAACATATTACCTCTCAATCACTGTTTACAGAGAATATTCTTGTATTTTAATACAAATTTTACTCCTCAGCATTACTTAGGACTATTTGAGATTATTGATAGTGTTGGGATGAATAAAACAGAATAAACACATTCTGATATTTATTCTATTACTAAATAGTCATTAATAGAATTAGGAATTGTGATTAGATTAATATTATAAATTTTAATTTTAATTTAAATATGATCATAAGTTATAAAGGATAAATGGATGAAATTAAGAGTTTTCTGTTCAAATTATTCAGAATTAAAATAAAATTATTTTAGTATTTTAATTCCAAAATTAAGATATAAAGATAATAAGTAATTATCTAATTAAAACAATTCAGGAAAAGTAAAAGATAACCTATTAAGAGTTATAATAAATTAAAATTTAGGGGTCTTTTCCCTGTAAACAAGACATCAAGACTTCTTCAAAATCATTTTTCTTTTCTTCCACATTTGTAGTTTTCTTTCAATTTTGAGTCATAATTTCTTCCATTCTGGTGCGCGTGCAGCTGCAACTTTTGGCAATCTACTTGTGGTTGATTGATACATCGAAAGATGTCGATTCATCGTTGGAAAACAAGCATGGTCATAAAAAAACTTGCAATCTCAAGTTCATGTAGTTTTGTTTGAACAAGGCACTGATGCGTGCAAATTAAGCGCAAATATACGAGCAAGTATACTAGATCGTATCAAGTAATAAAGTGTGAATAGGAGTGTCGAACCCACGAGGACTAAAGATTAATAATCTTTTTCTCTAAAAGTTATTGTGAAAAATCAATTGAGGAATCAACTTTCAATTTATCAATTAAGAAAAAGAAAGTGACAAAACGAATGAAAACGATGCCCAGAGGGAAAAAAAGTCAATAATGATGATGAGTTAGGTCCAACTTTGTATACCCATGTTATCTCTCAATTAATCAATAAATCACCAGTTAGACTTCCAATGAAAGAAGTTCATCATTAATATTGATCTCAAAAATTTGAGATTCAAACTAATCCGATAAAAATGCCATTAAAGTCGTTGAAACCTCAATCAACTGTAATTTCACTTTGAACCGAATTGCTTTAAAATGCAACTTATAAACATAAATATAGTGCTAAAAAACTTGAGAAACTAATTATCTCATATTAAATAAGATTATGATTTCTAAAAACTCAGTATACAATAATCCAATTTTTTTAACCGAGATGCATTAAGCACGAAGAAGGATCGTTAAATATAAAGGATTCAAAATCTCGAGAACCTAACTATTCTAATCAAAACTAATTCCAACCAGTTGAAAACTCAATCAAATTACACATAACCATAATCAAGATGCATAAACTCAAAATCCTTCCAAATACACAATTAATAATAATCAAATATGAAGTATAATGATTAGAAATCCAAATTTAATGCTCGGCCCAGGTTATTCAGAACTCGGCCCGGGTTTGGAAAGTTAAAAGGTCAATGCGGACGAGAAAATAATCTGACCCAGCCCGAGTTCTATAGAAATCGGCCCGGATCAGATAGAAAACCCTCGATCCCACGCTGCGCAGTCAACATGGCCCGAGCATAGAAGAAGTAACCCGGTTCCGATCAACTCGGCAACTCAGTCCGGGATCCACGTAAAAAACAAACAACGATTCAATCGGAGGCAAAATGCGGCCTGCGTTTGATGATACCCGGTTCGGGTTCTGTGATTGTAAAATTCATGAATCAAATAGACTTCGGAAGAAAATTTAACGGCTAATCATGCAAAAATTTGCAGAATAACATGACATGAAGATTATCCAATATTCTAACATTAACCATGCACGAATTGCAATTTAACAGAAGTCTAATGTCCAAATAAATTGAAAGATAAACATGGTTCAACTTAGTTTTCCCCTAACAATAAAACTACTCCATACGGAATTATTTTAACATCAAATCAATAATAATATAAAAGAATTTCATCAGAAGTATTATTAAAGTAAGCTTCCTGGAGTCCAGTGATTCCTCTGTCACGTGCCTCGGCCGTGTGGTCATCGCAGGGGTTCATCAGAACGACTCCAAGTTGCTTCAGAATTCAGTACTGCAAAAATTTCTCTCAGAAATCGGGTGGCTAGGACACGAGAATTCATGAGTCAGGGGATCCGAACAAAGCCCCCAAACCATAGTATTTATAGGGGAGCACGCCCCCTTAGGGTTGCACGTCGTTTTGAGATGTTAACTTTGTGTTGAACAAAGTGAAAATTCGAGCCTTTTGATAATATATGTCTAATAAGCAAACCCAGCCAGGGTTACAATGTACCTTGCTCGGGTTCTTTTGTCGCGCAAAGCCCGACTCGAGTTTGGTCTAACGATCGGCTAGACCCGGGTGTAATGATGACTCGGCCCGGGTTCTTCTTCAGGATAATGATCATGTCATTTTTATACTCCAATTTCCGTGCTCTTTCGGGACAATCATTTTGCACCTTCAACTTGACACTCTCGAGATCAAAATACAATAAAAGTTGGTAGCTTTGAATTCTAACAAATTTTAGAAAAATAAATAAAAAAATAGATGCATGCAATGATAAAAAACTACAAAAAATAATCTAAATGATGCATGTAAAACATGTATAAAAATGCATGCATCAAATTCCCCCAATCTTAAACTCTTGCTTGTCCTCAAACAAGCTCCAAGGCAAGACTTAGGAACCATAAATGAACCATCATAGTTTCCACCCCATGACTAATATTTTTTCACTACCATCGTTTTACAAGTCCATCGCCAAAATATCTATCCACAATTCATAACCAAGCCTTATAAAATTTCTGGATCTTAAACAGTTTAAACTTATTCAAGTTCAGCTCCGTGCAAGAAAACATATAATCTATTAAATAATAGCATTAATGTTGAATGCAAAAGTATAGAGTGAGCTTATTTTTACTTTATTCACCTTCTTATTGTTACATAGTATTACTTACACATGTGCTTCTTCATATTGCGCAAGGTGGTTCATGTAGAAGGCTTTCAACCGACGGATCCTAGACCAGTTGACTTTAGGTCGCTAGGCAAGAATCCCCTACGGATCTAATCACCCGAACACATCAAGGTTTCAAATAACATAGTTATGCATCGTTTAAAACTTGTCCCTTTTACTGATTTGGTACTCTTGTGTTTCTCCATATTGTGCAAGGTGATCCATATAGCGGGCTTTCGACCGACGGATTCCAGAGCACTTGCCCTTAGATCGCCAGGCAAGAATCCCCTATGTATCTAATCACCCGAACACACCAAGGTTTCGGATAACACAATTATACCTTCTTATAACTTTTGGGATTTAACTAACCCTCTTTCAAATTTATTTATTTTAAGCTCACAAAATATTATATGCATTCAATAAAAATGCTACTACCATCAAGACGAAAAAATAAAAAATAAGAAATAAAATGCGAGCATGAACAAGAATCAGTGGTCTAAGTATCCATAATTTTACTTGGCAACATACACTTTCTGAATAACCCAATACTAAGGTGATGGAACAGGTAAAATTATGACAAGAGAATTTTATAAGTGCACAGGGTGTCCTTGAATTTCACTTAAGTGCAAATAAGAAGAACAAACAATAAAGCAAAATGATGGTGAATGGTATTTTTGTGATTTTTTTTACTTTTTATGGATTTTCATAAGATGCAAAAGATAAGCAAACATACAATACTGAAATAAACTAACAAAAAGCAAACATGATGATGTGATACGGTAAGCAAATATGATGCATGAAATGCAACCTCCCCCAAGTTTGAACTAAACACTGTCCTCAGTGTTAGCCAGACAATGTAAGAAGTACAAGATGAAAGACTCAAAAAGATAGAAAAGAAGAGAGGAAAAGACACGACCAGCTAGCCCATCTTTGGAGGCGGTGGATACTGCCCAAAGTAGTCCTGAACCAGCTGCTCAAGGTGATTTGGCGGTCGCTAAGCTGTCGAAACTGAGAGCTTGAGTCTCTTGATGGTGCTACTGCATAAGCTTATACTGTCGCTCCTGGCCCGTAAGAAGCGCGACTAATATATCCTGCAAAGTCGAGACATCAAAACTGACAGAGGTAGATGCATAAGTCGGCCGATATGTGGACTCGGGCTGAAGTGGTGGACTCAGAGCCATAAAGGATGGCTGTGGGTGCTGTGAAGACACCTCGTCCTGCAGAGGTACTGGATCCTCATCATCTGGATCTAGATGTTCATGAGGGTCTGCTATGTGGCGAGGCTCCACCTTTCTCAACGAAGAAAAGTATATCCAGTTCTCATGATGAAAGACAATGAAACGATCAGCATTAGAGCACGGCAGTGTCTCAACTCTATTGTGAAATTTGAAGACCATACCACCTGAATTCCTCTCGAGAAGATTCACCTGAAGAACCGTGGTCATTCCAATAAATGCGGGTTCGATAGGCTCAAGAGATGACAAGTCAAGTCCCAGATAGAGGGATATAGGCTCACCAAGTCATGTCTCAGAAAATTATCGGCTAAGATGGTGCCGACGTTAATCTGCCTTCCTTCCACCATAGCCTATAATATCTCCAGTTCTTTAGTATTAATGACACAATCACTTTCTCCTCTATCACAGATGGTATAAGAGATGATCTTGTGGGCATATCGAAATACTGGATTCTGAATAAGACTCGCCTTTGCTCGGGAAGGAAGGAAGGACTCATCATTTGTTATAGCTTTCCAGAAGGCAGCTCCCTGAAACTCAGGAGAAGTAGTAAAAGACTCCAGTAGGGGAAATCCATAAATAGAGTTAAACTTCGGCATAGAAAAATTGTATTCATTATTAAAAAGCCGGAAGCTAACTCGATGTCATTGAGTAGAGCACTCATAAGCATATGAACTGAAGAACTCATGACACAACTTCTCATACGTCGGCCACCATTGATCGAGAAAGGTCCACATCCCCACCCTCTCAAAGAGTAATATAATATCAACATCAATATTCAAATTTGCCATGGTGTTGTGTCATGCATACCGGGTGAGAGTAATAGTGAAAAAGAACATCTACCGATAGAGTTTTCGTTGGGTAGAATCCTTGAACTCGAGATTGTGGATTGTGGCAGTCGTTCTTCTTGTCAGGGAGCTTCAGTGTCATGAGAGCGACAGACAACAGACTTCCGACAAGGTTGCATTGTGGATTATCGCTTCCGACATGAATTGTGCAGTAAACCTGACCCGGGTTGAAGGTAGCTCGGCCCGGGTTGAATGAAGCTCGGCAGATGCTACAGAATGAAGTACCCGCCCCGTATGTACTATGGATATGGTTTGGGCTGAAGAGGATGTGTCATCTAGAGTCGCTGGGCATGGCCCGAGTATAGTGAGCACGGCTTGGGTCGGAGCGATGGTGTGAGGCGGATGCGTTGCGAGTTGCAACACGCCCCGTGTGCAGAAGATCAGCGGCCGAGTTGAGCGTCGGGCCTGTGCATCTTTGAAAGAGGGGGCGATGGCGACGTCACTGAGCGGAAGATTTTGAGCAGAGGCGGCGGATCCGGGAAGAAGAGGCGACGAATCAGGAGCAGAGGCGGTGGCACAGCGGAACTGGAAAGAAGAGGGCGGCGTGAAGTCTCAAAAACTGATGTTGAAGGAGGTGGAAAGTGTCGACGTCGGAGAAGAAAAAGAAGAACCGACGATGTGGTCCTAAAGTGCCCCGCTACCCGAGTTTTGTAGATGAATCCGACTCGGGTAGGTGATCTTCCTCTCCGAAAATCATGTAGAATGAATGCCCCATCTTGATGGCGGTCGGTTGGCAGCTCAACGGTCGGATTCGTGTCTTAATGGCGAATGGGGAACACGCCGGAGTCACCGCGTGCAGCCTAAATGACCCAGTACGGGTTCACAATAGCCTGGCCCAGGTATGAACACTTGCAAAGAGAAAAGAAAACAAGACACAATCGAGTTTATGACGTGATCGGGTTGGGTGCGATATGGGCATCGCATCTGCCCGGCTCGGGTCTATGTCAACCCGGCTCGGGTGTCATATACTTGTTATAAGTTCATGGAAATCATGCTCGGGCCGGGTTCAATGTGGCGTGGGCCAGGTTTTGCAGTTAAAAAATGAGTAGTGATTAAAGAAATACATAAATTGATGTCAAACGAGACCAGAAGACCAGACTTAATGAAAAGCTAAGAAAAACAACTAAGACATAACATAAATAAAAATCTATACTAAAGGATAAGGTTTTGGGCAGAGAAGTTCTAAGTTAGAGTCATTAGATTGACTTTGACAACCTTGGCTTAGGGCTCGTGCAGAATTATGTAGTTAAATTTTGCAGGTTTGCCACCACTCAAATAGTGCTTTAGCCTGTGTCCATTGACTGTAAATGTATGTTTTTTATCCGGTAATCGTATCTCTACAGCTCCAAAAGGAGAAGAACTGACTACTATATATGGCCCTGTCCATCTTAACTTGAGTTTACCCGGAAACAATCTAAGTCTACTTTCATAAAGGAGGACTTGTTGACAAAGTCCTTAGTTTGAATATTTTAGTCATGCCATTTTTTTCATTTGCTCCCTATAGATCTTTCTATTCTCATAAGCATTGTTCTGGAACTCTTCGAGCTCATTAAGTTTAAGTAGTCACTCATTGTCTGATAAGGTTGGGTCTAGATTTAAAAATTTTGTAGCCCAGTAAGTCTTGTGTTCCAATTCTATAGGTAGATGACATGCCTTCCCATAAACTAATCTATATGGTGACATACCTATGAATGTTTTAAATGCAGTGCGATAAGCCCACAGTGCGTCATCTAGCCTAAAAGACCAATCTTTTCTGGATGAGTTAACTATTTTTTTCTAGGATGCGCTTAATTTCTCGGTTTGACACCTCTACTTGGCCACATGACTGAGCATGATAAGGGGTACTCGTCTTGTGGGTGACTCCAAACTTAGCAACTAATCCTGCAAATAACTGATTGCAAAAGTGTGTGCCATTGTCACTAATTATAGCTCTAGGCGTATCAAAGCGAATAAAAATATTCTTCCTTAAAAATTAACAAACTACCTTAGCGTCATTAGTGAGAGTAGCAATTGCCTCAACCCACTTAGACACATAGTCTACAATAACTAGAATGTACTCATTATTCATTGACTTAGGGAAAGGCCCCATAAAGTCAATGCCCCAAACATCAAATATATCACAATAAAGAATATTATTTAGAAGCATTTCGTCGCGTTTAGAGATATTATCTATCATCTGGCAACAATCACAAGACTTACAGAATACCTGTGCATATTTGAATAGGGTTGGCCAATACACCCCGCTTTCTAGAACCTTGGCTGCGATGCGATTGGGACCAAAGTGTCCTCCGGCCTCTCCATCATCGCAATGTTGCAGAATGCCTTGAACTTCATTTTCAGGTATGCACCTGCGAATTATTTGATCTGCACAAATCTTAAACAAGTATGGGTCCTCCCAAAGATAATGGGAGATGTCAGCGAAGAACTTTCTCTTTTTCTGCGTGGTCCATCCATAGGGAATCCATTTTTTTACAAGAAAATTGGCATAATCAGCAAATCATGGAAGTTCATCACTTGCCTTTGCCTCCTCCAAAAGGGAGATGAGAAAATTTGTTCATTAGAAAATTCTTCTAAGATAGCGTTTTCGTCAATTGGTGTTGACTCAAGTCGGGAGAGGTGGTCTGCAACAACATTCTCTGTTCCCTTCTTGTCCTTTACTTTGACATCAAACTTCTGAAGCAAAAGTATCCATTTCAATAGTCGTGGTTTTGCTTCCTTCTTGGCCATCAAATGTCGAATTACCGCATGATTTTATGAACACAATAACCCTAGAACAAATCAAATATGATCGAATTTTATCAAATGCATATATAATAGTAAAAAATTCTTTCTCTGTAGTCGCATAGCTCATCTGAGTGGGCGTGATAGTGCGACTAGCATAGTAAATGACTCTGAACATCTTGTCCCTCCTTTGCCCAAGAACCGCACCTACAGAGTCATCACTGTCATCACACATTAGTTCAAAAGGCGAGCTCCAATCTGGTGTCATTACCACTGGCACAGATATTAGTTTCTCTTTCAAAGTTTCAAAAGAAAACAGACAATTAGAATCAAACAATAATTTGACATCTTTAGAGAGGAGGTTAGTAATGTAGGATCCCAAAGGGCACCAAGAGGGGGGGTGAATTGATGTTCAATTCGAAAATGTCGATTTCACAAAAAATGTCGCGGAAGCTTAAAATCGATTCTTAAATTTTTTACAATTTAGATCATAAAATCAATGTTAGAAGGAGAAAGAGAGAGAGAGAGAAAATCAAATGCAAACACACGGTGGTTGTTGACGAGGTTCGGTCACACCTTGGCCTACGTCCCCGCTCCGACTTCTCGACCTCGAGACCGTCGGAGATTCCACTAATCCCTTCTTTTGTTCCAAATGGGGCAAGGAAGAAAGCCCTTTACACAACCACCTTTTTCTTCGTTTCGAGAGGCAAGGCAACATCTCCTCCTAGGAAGCTAATCTATTTCTCTCGCTCAAGAGGTAATATTTATAACCTCTTTTACACAGGAGCTCTCTCTATTTTTCTGAACAATAATGTTTATCTCTTTTACAATTCTATGCTCACAAGAGTGGAAGAGAGAAAGAAGAGCAAACTAAAAATGAAAACTTCAAGAAGAATATCTTCTTTTGATAACTTGAAGTTTTTCTTCAAGGCTTGGATGAGTGCACTTCCTTCTAGCTTTGGCACTCCTTTTATAGGCTTCTGCAAGTGAAAAAGTCGTCCAAAAATCATTCCACACTTTTCTCCTTCAAATTTGACTGTTACTGTTCATTTGACTCGGAGGTCGGTCGACCGCATATATGGACCGGTCGACCGATATACTTTCTTTTATGAAAAATGTGACCGTTGGCGAATTTTGCACTGTCCGATCGACTTGTGTCTTGGACCGATCGACCGGTACAGTCTCAACATTCTGCTGGTTGAAATTGGACATTTTTTACACTGACCGGTCAACCTGTGTCCTAGACCGGCAATGTTATTAAAATCGGACCGGCCATCCGATCGGACGACCAACTGGGTCGTGGTTGGACCGGTTTGATCGGATTCAATCGGGTTCAATCGGATTTTATTAAATTAATATTTTTAAAATAATTATATATATAATAAATATTACATAATGTTTATAATTCATAATAAAATATAATAAACAAATATTTAATTAAATATTAATATTCATAAAAAGAGTTTGTTTTTTATTAATATAGTATATTAATTCTTTTATTTTATTTTTCAATACTATTTTAAGGTGATAATATATTAATTAATTTTGACATATATCACTCTCGTGTTTATTTTATTTCTTTACTTTCATTTTAATATTTATATTTTTTTATTTCCATTAATTTCTCTGTCCCCATTAATTCCCATATTTATTTACTTTTTTATAATAAAAAGATATTAGAAATTTTAATATTCATAAAAAACTTTAAATTATTATTATTGATATACTATATTAATTCTTTTATTTTATTCTTTGATACTATTTTGTGATGATAATAAATTAATTTAATTTAATTTTTTCATACATCACACTTACTTCCTTTTATTTTCTTCTCTATTTTCATTTTAATACTTTCCTTTTTTATTTCCATTAATTCCTCTCCCATACTGATTTTCCCACATTTATTTCCTTTTTAATTTTTACCAAGTCTAATTCAAAATTCAAATACTTTCTCATTTTTACCTTCCTCTCTAACTTTTTATTTCCTATTTTTTTCATTTTAAATATTGAACCCGGTTTTTCCGGTTTAGTGGTTGAACCGGTTTTTGGCTGGTTCAACTTCAATTCCATTTTTTATATTAATTCGGACCGGACCAGTAGCCGGTTCGTGGTTGAACCGGTTGAACCGGCCGGTCCGGTCCAGTTTTAATAACCATGTAGACCGGTCGACCGATATTTTGGACCGGTCGACCTGTCTTCCTGACCGGTCGACCTATCTTCTAGCCGGTAGCTCGACCGCCCTGCATTATTTTAAGCATAACTTTTTGCACAGTTATTCAAATGAGGTGATTTTTTATTCTATGGAAAGCTAACAGAATTCTCTACAATGATATTTATGACTAATCCAAAATCTAATAGGATCATAGTTAATTATTTAATCAAAGTGTAGTGCATAAAGTTATCCCTTTTTCTTTAAACTTTTTTAGCATTTTAACTTTAATCTTTCGATATTTGTATCATCAAAATATAATTTTATACGTCATTAAAAATTAGATCCAACAATCTCTTCCTTTTTTATGAAAACAGATCGAGAAATATGAAAAATGTATTAGTTGCGAAAAAGTTATAAAATAAGTTGTAAAATTAATTTTACTCCCCCTAACACTTAACTTTCCTTACAATGATAGATATTCACATAAGTATAAATTGTAAGGAACTCTTCATATAAAGTAATATTCAGATCATATTTCTCATATATTTCTCCCCCTTTTGTTATATAAAAAAGACTAATTTATATGTGAAGCATATAAGAAATCATATGTAACTCCCTCTTAATCAATTTTTCAAAAAGTTTATTCTTTCCCTTTTGTCATATAACGTACATGTAGAGTATTGCAAGTTTTGAATGATAACTCCCACTAAATTTATGGCTATTTTATAATGAAAACCAATATATGAAAGCCAAAAAAAATATTAAGAATCAAAATATGGCATAAAACTTTGATTCAACAATGATGTCCATGATATGTTAAAGTTTAATCATGCTCCCCCTATCATTATTACCAATTTTCATTTATACGTTCCTCCTTTGTTTTTAAAAAAATAGAAGTTTTGAATTTTTGAGTGACAAAAAAATAGATGATACTTTTACCATAACATTTGTGCCTTCACATTTCTAATTCCATGTGTCATTTGTATGTGAGGCATACCTGAAAAATAATTAAGTAACTTTTGGTATCCAAATTCCTTTGGGTCCGATTTTGTTAGATAATGTTCCTCTCGGAACCCATATTAATTCATGTTGTGAAGATTTTCTTATTTTGCATTAGTATGCATAATGACCATAAAATCCACATGTAAAACATTTGATATGTGATTTTCTACCGTATAGATGATTGTATTTCCAATATGAATTTTTATGTCCAAAATGATTCTTAAGATTATTTATCGTTACATGAGAAATAGTCTTATTTTGTAAGTTTTTTAAAAGATCATTTTCTTTCTTTACCTTTTCTAAAGAACATGCTAGTTTTACAATTTTACATGCATGCGTGATTTCCAAATTTTTAATTTTATTTTTAAGATTTTCATTTTCCATAAAACATATATTATTTTCTTCTTTTAATTTTTCAATTTCACATATTAATTTTTCATTTTCCTCTTTAATTGAAAAATATCATTTTATAAGAGAGGAGAGTTCTTTATTTACATCTAAATAAATATTTTCTTCGGAAGAACTTGATGAGTCATTATTTGAAGGATTAGAGGTTACCTCATCGTCGTGTGTCATTAAGCATAAGTATGCTTCATCACTAGAAGATCTTGATGAGTCACTTGTTTCACTTGACTCTTCATACATTTTCTTCTTACCTTTTCGAGATGTCTTTTCTTTGTGATTTTTGTTTGATCTTCAGGTAGGCTTCTCATTTTTTTCTTTCTTCTTCACCAACTTGATATACTTATCTAGTTTTCTTGTGTAGCGGGCGAGTATCTTTTCGTCCACTTCTTCTTCACTTGAGTCTTCTTCATTTGCATTTGCTTTTAATGCCAATGTTTTCTTCTTGGGGGCTTTTTCTTCTTGATCTTCTTGGATTGAGATCTCATAGGTTAGAAGTGAACCAATTAGATCATCGAAATCCAATTTGTTCAAATCTTTTTCTTCGATCACGGTCCTCTTCGTATGACATTTGGAGGAGAGAGACCTGAGAATCTTTTTCACTTTTTGGGGTAAGATCTTGGCTCGCCCAAAAAGGCTAAGTCATTCAAAATATCATTAAACCGAGCTACCATATCTTTTATGGATTCATTTTCATGCATTTTGAAAGAATCATATTGATGGTTTAAAATATTCAATCTAGATTCTTTAATCTTGTCGGTTCCTTCGTAAGTGGTGATGAGCTTCTTCCAAATCTTGGTTGAATATTTACAACTTGAAATCCGATTAAACTCCGTCGAATCCAAAGCACAATAAAATATATTTTTTGCTTTCCAATCAAGTTTTGAAAAAATCTTTTCTTTTTCTTTAGAATCAGTAGGTAACTTTTCATGAACATAAAAATATTTTTCAACTATTTCCCACATGTCGATATCAATAGAACAAATATATGCTTGAATTCTAATTTTCCAATATGCAAAATTTGATGTATTTAAAAGGGGAGGACGAGTAATAGATTGTCCTTCGGCAAAACCAAGTCCGCTTGATGCCATGGCTCTTGAAGATTGTTAAATCTTAAAACAAGATGATTGAATCTTAAAAATGATTAGATCTAAAATGATTAGATCTGAAAATGAGAAGATTCAAAAGATCAAAACAAGAGCAACCCGCTCTGATACCAATTGTAGGATCCCAAAGGGCACCAAGAGGGGGTGAATTGGTGTTCAATTCGAAAATGTCGATTTCACAAGCGGAAGCTTAAAATTGATTCTTAAATCTTTTACAATTCATAACATAAAATCAATGTTAGAGGGAGAAAGAGAGAGAGAGAATCAAATGCAAACACACGGTGGTTGTTGACGAGGTTCGGCCACACCTTGACCTACGTCACCGCTCCGACTTCTCGACCTCGAGATCGTCGGAGATTCCACTAATTCCTTTCTTTGTTCCAAATGGGGCAAGGAAGAAAGCCCTTTACACAATCATCTTTTTCTACGCTTCGAGAGGCAAGGCAACCTCTCCTCCTGGGAAGCTAATCTATTTCTCTCGCTCAAGAGGTAAGATTTAGAACCTCTTTTATACATGAGCTCTCTCTATTTTTCTGAACAATAATGTTTCTCTCTTTTACAATTCTATGCTCACAAGAGTGGAAGAGAGAAAGAAGAGCAAACTAAAAATGAAAACTTCAAGAAGAATGTCTTCTTTTGATAACTTGAAGTTTTTCTTCAAGGCTTGAATGAGTGCACTTCCTTCTAGCTTTGACACTCCTTTTATAGGCTTCTGCAAGTGAGAAAGTCGTCCAAAAATCATTCCACACTTTTTTCCTTCAAATTTGACCGTTACTGTTCATTTGACTCGGAGGTCGGTCGACCGCATATATGGACCTATCGACCGATATGCTTTTTTATGAAAAATGTGACCGTTGGCGAATTTTGCACTGTCTGGTCGACCTGTGTCTTGGACCGGTCGACCGGTACCTCGGCCGATACAGTCTCGACATTCTACTGGTTGAAATTGGGCATTTTTTGCACTGACCGATCGACCTGTGTCCTGGACCGGTCGACCGATATTTTGGACCGGTCGACCTGTCTTCCTGATCGGTCGACCTATTTTCCAGCCGGCGATTCGATCGTCCTGCACTATTTTAAGCATAACTTTTTACACAATTATTCAAATGAGGTGATTTTTTATTCTATGGAAAACTAACAGAATTCTCTACAACTTTTGTATTTATGACTAATCCAAAATCTGATATGATCATAGTTAATTATTTAATCAAAGTGTAGCGCATAAAGTTATCCCTTTTTCTTTAAACTTTAATCTTTCGAGGTTTGTATCATCAAAATATAATTTTATACATCATTAAAACTTAAATCCAACAAGTGAGTGGCTTGGAAATTTTTGAAAATTCTTTTATGAATCTCCTGTTGAAACCGACATGACCAAGGAAACTTTGCACTGCCTTCACAGAAATGGGCGGAGGCAACCTTTCAATGACTTCAATTTTAGCATGATCAACTTCAATCCCTTTTTCTGAGATTTTGTGACCCAAAATTATGCCCTCCTTTATCATTAAGTGACACTTTTCCCAATTAAGAACCAGGTTCGCCTCCTCGCATTGTTGTAATACTGCATAGAGATTAGTCAAACAGTTTTCAAAAGAACTTCCAAATAGAGTAAAATCATCCATAAAGTTTTCAAGAATCTTCTCATTCATGTCTAAAAAGATCGTCATCATGCATCTTTAAAATGTGGCTGGAGCATTGCACAAGCCAAAAGGCATCCTTCGATAAGCGAATGTTTCATAAAGACTTGTGAAGGTTGCCTTTTCTTGATCTTCAGGTGCCATGACAATTTGGTTATATCCTGAATAATCATCTAAGAAGCAATAGAAACTATGTCCTGCAACACGCTCAAGTATTTGGTCAATAAATGGCAATGGAAAATGATCTTTTCGTGTAGCTTCGTTTAGTTTTTGATAGTCTATGCATACCCGCCAACCCACAACAATCCTAGTAGGAACTAATTCATTGCTTGGATTTTTAATGACAATAGTACCCCCTTTTTAGGAACAACATGAACATGACTAATCCAAGGACTATCATATATAGCATAAATACTACTTGCATATAAGAGCTTAATCACCTCCTTCTTTACTACCTCTTTGAGTTGGGGGTTAAGACGGCGTTGGCATTGGGCAGTTGGCTTATAGTTATCTTCCATAAGGATCTTGTGCATGCAGATAGAGGACGAGATTGCCTTGATGTCAGAAATTGAACATGCAATGACTTTCTTGTGCTTTCTCAGGACAGTTAGCAGTTGGGCTTTCATTTCTTCGGTGAGATCTGCAGAAATTATAATAGGCAAAGAATCGGTGTCAAGATATGCATACTTTAAATGAGAAGGTAATGTTTTAAGTTCAGGGCACCAGAAAGAGTTTTGCAATTCTTCTGCTATGGAGGCTTCCAAAGGGATCTGATTCTTTGACCACCTCAGAATTATCCATCAAATCTTCATAATGAGCATACGGATTCATCACCACTTCAGAAATAACTACATCAAGTTCATTTGAGGTATCATAATCTAAAGTGTCAATAGAGTAACATGAAGAAACATGATATTTTAACAAATATGAAATTTTAAAACATAATTTCTCATTATTGACTCTCAAAGTCAATTGGCCCTTTTGGACATCAATCAATACATTGCCTGTCGCTAGAAAAGGTCGGTCTAGTATGATTGGAGTGTCAAGCTCATAATCAATATCTAAAATGAGAAAATCTACAGGAAAAACAAATTTATCAACTTTAATAAGTATGTCTTCCTACATGGCTTTAGATTTTTTCATAGATTGATCAGCAAATTGTAACATAATTAAAGTTTCAGTGAGTTCCCCATAACCAAGTTTTAAGAAAATAGAATAAAGCATTAAATTGATATTGACACCTAAATCACATAAAGCCTTAAAGAAATAAAAATCTCCTATGATACATGGTATAGTAAAACTCCCTGAATCCCTTGCTTTTGATGGAATGTCTTGCTTTTGATGGAATGTCTTGCTTGCACACCGAACAACATTGTGGTGAAAGCTTAACCAAATCAGTCTCTTTGATCTTCCTCTTGTTGGTCAGGATTTCCTTCATGAACTTGGCATAGGTAGGCATCTGTTTAAGAACTTCATGCAGAGGAATATTAATATGAATCTGCATAAAAATATTAAGGAAACGAGAAAATTCTTTATCAAGTTGCTCCCGACGATATCTCTGGGGGTATGGCAAATTCCCTGGTTTTGCAGGAGTAGTTAATTTCTCAGCTTGCTTGTCTGCCTTCGGTGGTGGTAGTGTTGGAACTGCTTCATGTTGCTTTTCCAGTGATTCTTCCATTTTTTTCTTCAACCATCGGTTCAGATTGAGGTTGTTGTGGTTCTTGAATGTTGCCGCTTCTTAAGGTGATTGCCTTAGCATCTTCTCGAGGGTTCTTCTCTGTGTCACTAGGGAGTGAACTTGGCTGACAATTGTCCTACTTGGTTTTCCAAATTCTTGATGGATGCCTCGACGTTACTAAACTTAGAATCAGAAATAGAAATAAATTTTGCAAGAATATCTTCTTCGACTTAGGTTCAGGTCGAGGTCTTTCTTCATTGCGTGATTGGAAACCAGGGGAAGCCATCCCCCTATTGTGTACCTAAGAGTAATTGGGTTGAACCTTTAATCCAAATTCATATTTGTAGGATCATGATTATCCCTGTAAGAATTATTAGTAACATAATTCGAGTTCTCAAATTGAGTTGATGAGGAGTTACCAGTTGAGCATTCATGATTGGGGTGCCCTTCACCACAAAAATCACACCTAATAATGTTATGAGCTGCTTTGACTGGAACATTGTTTTTATTTACTAGGAGTTGTTCCATCTTTTTGTTGAGAGCTTCTACCTGTTCAGAAAGATATGAAAAGTTGTCTTGTCATGGTACTTGATCTCTGTTATTTTGCCAATTATTGATAGACAAGTTTTCGATGATCGTGTAAATGTCTTCGGGTGACTTGTCCGACATCGAGCTACCTGCAAAAGTATCAATCTTATCCCTAACTTGTAGAGTGGCACCATTATAAAAGTATTAGTTCTGTTCATAAAGTGGCATGTGATTATGTGGAATTCGGCTTATCAGCTCCTTGAATCTGCCCAAGCTTCATACATTGTTTTTGCATCATGTTGATAAAAAGATTTACGTCAGCAATCAGTTTGGCTGCTTTTTGTGGAGGACAACATTTATTATAAAATTAGTATTTCATATCCTCCCAAGCGGTAATAGTTCCAAGAGGTAATATAGTCAATCAAGCAGATGCTTGACCCCTGGGAGAAAATGGAAATAAACGTAGCCTTACGGTAACATCATGAAATTTAAAAGTGGCACATAATTGTAAAAATTTTCGCACGTGACCAAAAGGGTCCTCATCTTTGTTACCACTAAACTACTCATTTTGTACCATTTGAAGGGTACCATGTTGGATCTAGAAATGGTTAGCAGATACATCAGGCAAAATAATGCTATTTGGCCCATCGTGAATTTGACCCAACATATAGTCTCACATCGTTCTGTATGGTGGTGGCTGATTCAGGTTGAGGTTCGGATTAAGATTCACATTGAGCTCTTGATTTTGACGTTGATCTGCCATTTCTTCACTCTTTTGAATTTTTCTAAACTATCGCAATGATTTTTCAATTTCTGGATCGAAAAGCAAAGGTCCTTTCGAGCTCCTGGTATCATATCACCTTTTTTCAGAGGGAGGCTCGTTGGAAGAATCCAGAATGTGACCTGTTCAAAATTTTCAATCCTCTACACGATTACAAAGAGAAACAGAAAAAGTAGTAAAACTAAAAAATAACTAATAAAGTAAAAAAGAGTAAAAATCTAAAATAGTCCCGGACAACGACGCCAAAAATTTGTTGCGTGCAAATTAAGCGCAAATATATTAGATCGTATCAAATAATAAAGTGTGAATAAGAGTGTCGAACCCACGAGAACTAAAGATTAATAATCTTCTTCTCTAAAAGTTATTGTGAAAAATCATTTGAGGAATCAACTTTCAATTTATAATTAAGAAAAAGAAAGTGACAAAATGAATGAAAACGGTGCCCAACAGATGGAAAAAAATCAATAATAATGATGAGTTAGGGTCCAACTTTGTATCCCCTGCTATCTCTCAATTAATCAATAAATCACTAATTAGACTTTCAATGAAAGGAGTTGCTCATTAATATTGATTTAAAAAACTTGAGAATCAAACTAATCTGATAAAAGTGTCATTAAAGCCATTGAAACCTCAATCAACTATAATTTCACTTTGAACCGAATTGCTTTAAAATGCAACTTATAAACATAAATATAGTGCTAAAAATTTTGAGAAACTAATTATCTCAGATTAAAATAAGATTATGATTTCTGAAAACTCAGTACACAATAATCTAATTTTAATCGAGATGCATTAAGCACGAAGAGGGATCGTTAAATATAAAGGACTCAAAATCTCGAGAACCTAACTATCTAATCAAGACCAAGTCTAACCAGTTGAAAACTCAATCAAATTGCACGTAACCATGATTAGGATGCATAATATCAAAATCCTTCCAAATCCACAATTAGTAACAATCAAATTCGAAGTATAGTGATTAGAAATCCAAATTTAATGCCCGGCCCAGATTATTCAGAACTCGGCCTGGGTCTAAAAATTTAAAAGGTCAAGAAAATAATCTGACCCGGCCCGAGATCTATAGAAATCGGCCTGGATCAGATAGAAAACCATCGATCCCACGATGTGCAGTCAACACGGCCCGAACAAAGAAGAAATAACCCAGGTTCCGATCAACTCGGCCCGAGTACAAACAACCCGGTCCGGGCTCCACGAAAAAGAACAAACAAAGATTCAATCGAAGGCAAAACGTGGCCCGGGTTTGATGATACCCGGTCCGGGTTCTGTGATTGCAAAATTCGTGAATCAAATAGACTACGGAAGAAAATTTAACGGCTAATCATGCAAAAACTTGTAGAATAACATGACATGAAAATTATTCAATATTCTAACATTAACCATGCACGGATTGCAATTTAACAGAAGTCTAACATCCAAATAAATTAAGAGATAAACATGGTTCAACTTAGTTTTCCCCTAATAATAAAACTACTCCATACGAAATTATTTTAATATCAAATCAATAATAATATACAAGAATTTCATCAGAAGTATTACTAAAGTAAGTTTCCAGGAGTCCGGTGATTCCTCTGTCACGAGCCTCGGCCATGTGGTCGTCGCAGGGGTTCACCGGAATGACTCCAAGTTGCTTCAGAATTCAGCACTGCAGAAATTTCTCTCAGAAATATGGTGGTTAGGGCACGAGAATTCGCGAGTCAGGAGATCCGAATAAAGCCCCAAACCATAGTATTTATAGGGGAGCACGTCCCGCTAGGGTTTCACGCCATTTTGAGATAACTTCGTGTTGAACAAGGTGGAAATCCGAGCCGTCTGATAATATACGTCTCATAAGCAAACTCGTCCCGGGTTACAATGTACCTAGCCCGGGTTCTTTTGTCACGCAAAGCCCGACTCGGGTTTGTTCTAATGATCGGCCCGGCCCGGGTGTAATGATGACCCGGCCCGGGTTCTTCTTCAGGATAGTGATCATGTCATTTTTATGTTCCAATTTCCGTGCTCTTTCGGGACAATCATTCTGCACCTCCAACTTGACACTCCTGAGATCAAAATACAATAAAAGTTGGTATCTTCGGATTCTAACAAATTTTAAAAAAAATAAATGAAAAAAATAGATGCATGCAATAGTAAAAACTATGAAAAATAACCTAAATGATGCATGTAAAACATGTATAAAAATGCATGCATCAGGCACGTAAGATTTCGATTTCATTTTTGTATACAATTTCTTAATGAAATAGTTAAGTTGAAGAATGATTAAGGTAGAGACTAGATCTTCTTATCATACATGAATAGTTCTACCATTTTTTATATGTCAAAAGAAATAATTTACAAGTTTTAAATTGATTTTAAAATTTTGAAACAATGGTAACGAAGTTTTGGCGAGACCAAACCCAGTCGCACTGAAAAAATATAGCCTGAATTCTTTATTGATCCATGTGATTCGATGTCTTTAAGTATGAATTTGACCCAATTGAGACACAACTCGGCTTGGGGTCATGGCAACATGACTTGGGTTTTGCCCTGATCCTTTTCAAGCATTCTCCGATATTCTGATTTGAGTTTTGATTAGGCCCGGCTTGGGTCATGTAATAGAAAGATGCAAGTTGATTGATCGATGTCCTCAGTCCGAACCAACTCAGACCCAATCTAAGTTTCAAAGTAGAATAGGAAAATATGTTCAAGCATTCTACGGCGTTGACTCTGCCTAAGTTTGGGATATACTTGATCGTGTTCGTATGAAAAATATGTTAGAATTGATTTTGCATAACACGACACATGTTGCACCTGCACATAGCCCAAGTCTAGTCCAAATCCAGCCCAAGTATAAAGGTATCATCTTATGGTTTTAATGTGAAATGAGTTTTTGCATCTATATATAAACTGAGAACTATGAATATGATAATTTGGTTAAAATATAAAAATTATGAAATGTCATATAAATTGATTGTAAAAGAAAACAATAACTAATAGATGGATATTAATAGTCCTACCACAAGTTAAAAGAATGATTAATAGGTGAGTATTAATAATCTCACCATTACCGAAAATAATGGTTAAAGGTGGGTATTAATATTCCCGTCAACCAAAAGGAATGCATCAAACTATCATGATATGCACATAATAAAAAAAAGTCAAGCTCGATTAGGATAATTCATATAGAAGTTCTAAAAAAATTTAAAGTAAAAAATGTATTGAAACACACTAAAAATAATGAAAAGAACAAAAAGACTGAAAAGAATAGAATGAACAAAAGAATAGAAAAAAGAAGAAAAAAATAAATTAAATTCATTTTAGGGTTATTTCTTCAAACCACCCCTAAACTATTACGATTTTCCAAATCTAATCCCAAACTAAGAACTTTTTTTTATCCCTAAACTATCGTGATTTTTTCATTTTGATTCTTCCATCCAATTCCGTCAACTTGTCGATTATCTTTTGTTTTTCGCACTGATGAAAAGATGAAAATGCCCTTGCGCAAAAAAGGGGTCTCTTTCCGCATGATCTGCGACCTTCCTCTAGCGAAGGTCGAGATATGCAGCGAATAGGGGACGAACCATCATCTCTCTCTCTCCCTGTGCACGCCTCTTTCCATGCGTCGGCAAGCGAAGGGAGAGAGAGGATGGTCGCCCCCCTCTCAACCTTCGCTCACCGGACGAAGGTCGAGAAGGGGGGCAATCCGCCCTCATTCCTAACGCACGTTGGCACAGGGAAAGAGGGCTCTTTCCCTGCGCCGATGGGTGCAAAGAAAGAGGGGGTCGCTCCTCTTCTCGACCTTCATCCTACGTTCCCTGGGCCGACGAGCAGAGAGAGAGAGGCAGGAAAGGGGATTCTTTCCTGCGCCAGCGGGCGCAAAGAGAGAGAGACCGACGAGCCCCCCCCCCCCCCCCCGACCTTCATTGGGGGGTCGGGGAGTCACCCCCTTCTCAACCTTCGTCCGACGAGTGAAGGTCGAGTGGGGGGGGGGGGGGGGGGCAGCCCCTCCCTCTCTCTGAGGTGTGCACAGTGAGAGAGAGAGACGGGGGTTCGTCGTCTGTCTCGACCTTCACTGAAGGAAGGTCGCACACCATGTAGAAAGAGACCTCTTTTTCGCACAGGGGCATTTTTTACTTTTCACAAATGCAAAAAAAATCAAAGACAATCGAGAAATTGACAGAATTGGATGGAAGGATCGAATTAAAAAAATCGTGATAAGGTTAGATCTCAAAATTCGTAATAGTTTAGAGGTGTTTGAGAAAATAACTCTTAATTTTATTGCTTTATCATATTGAAAGTTTATCTATTTTTATTAAATCTTCTCATCCATTTGATTTTCTTACGTACTTAGCATTATTGTTCATAAAAATTCTATTCTTCAATGTTTGAATTTTATAAATAGTTGAACTAATAAGTGAGAATGGGGACATATGCCGTGAGAATATTCACGGTGATGCAGTATCAAGTCATTCAACTATTTATTATTTGATGAAAGAAATATTTGAAATAGTTAATTTTTGGAGGACCAAAATGTAGAAATAAAGTGTTCTTTAACACTTTGTTAAAGAATAGTGAAAAGTTGTTTCACTTTCAAGAAAGACTAATTAATAAAAAATTATAGATAACATGATCCTTTATATTCCCAGTGTTAATTGACATCAAAGAACTATCAGAGAGTGGCAGGTGCAAAAATAAATCGCATATTCAAGTATTGTCGAGAGGTTGCTGATCATTCAATTCAGTTGGGGCTTCAACACCTACCAAACTAGGTTATGTATCTTCTAGATAAGTTCTTGAGTGTTCAGTTTGGGTGACTGGATAAACCCGACAGCACGATAAACTCGGCTGGGGTGACTCGACGACGTCGACGACGATTATTATTATTATTATTATTATTATTATTATTATTATTATTATTATTATTATTATTATTATTATTATTATTATTATTATTATTATTATTATTATTATTATTATTATTATAGAAACACCTATTTACAATCAAATTAGATTTATCTTTTTTTTTGTATTCATATACTATTATATTATGTAAGTAACTTCCATTATAAGATTGTTTTATATTACGTAAAAAATCAGGAAATAATAAAAATATTAAATTGGTGTAGATGTAAATTTAAAATTTTAGAGCTCTTTTTTGTAGCTTTTTGTCGGATTGCTCCTTGTTAGTTGTTACTCTTCACGCATATATGACTGTTTATACCATTCATTTAATTTTTAGGATATTTTTTCAAAAACATGTGAGAGCCACACGTTGCATTTTTCATATATATATATATATATATATATATATATATATATATATATATGAGATTCAGTAGTAGGCAATTACATTTTCTAAATTGTTGAATGGTGGTTATATAGTGTTTTTAGGAGATGGTTATATGGTTCACATTCAACCTTCAATAAATTCATGATTAATTTATTAAAATTAATCTTCATCAAATGATCCAATATATTTAGATCATTAAATGATGGCTATTTTTTTTCTTTTGGGAGATTGCTATATTTCATATTCAACCTTCAATAAATTTTTTTTATTAATTTGTTAAAATTATTTATAACCATATACTAATCATCCAATGATTCAAATTACGAATGCATATTGATTGTAAATATTTTTTATTGCATGCCCCTTCTCTCAGCCTGCGTGCACCAAGGAGGAGAGGGTGAGGGGAGGGGCACCTCCCATCCTCCCCTTTGCACACGGGGTCATTCTCGAACATATGACTATGTGCGATGATGAGGCGAAGGGGTACTTAGTCAAATCTATTTTAAGTAAATATCGAAAGTTTTATAGTTGAGACGACTATATTGATTGTCCTTTTTATAGGCTTTCAATAATAGATATGACGAGAGTGTTCAACAACTCATTATGTGACCGTGATATTAGCGCGTTGAGACACTAATGTGGGCGCTTGAAGACTTAATGTGAGTTGCCATGGGAATCACGGAACACTGAGAAGGGACACGCCACAATCAACGCGAGACACTAGAACTAGAAATGTTGCTTGTATTATATATCTGAAACATAAAATGCATATGGGCCTAGGATGACAATAGTAAATTCCTCCCTAATGTACCGCAAGTAAAGAAGACTCAATACAAAAGGGAAAATATAAAAGACATGCTCCACAAGATAATCTTACAGATAATGTCATAAAGACGGATAACTTGATACCCTCCCCCCCCCCTCCTCCCTCCCTCAGTTGGACGGTGAGGAGAGGAGGTTTTTCTTTTAAAAAAGTAAAATTATTTTAATATTAATTTAATATTTTATATAAATTTTATTTTTAAAAATGTCACATCATCGAAACGAAAAAAATGTCACGTCATCGAACGATTAGGAAACTAGTTATTATTGATCGAAAATATATTTAATGAAACAAATTAAAAAATGAAGGACAATTTAATTATAAAGTGAAGTTGGATAATAATAATAAGAAAACAAATAAAGTGAGAAGATATTCAGTGTAATCTACCCTTTAAAGCAACTATTCCACAACTTTTTTTACGAAGACCTTCCAAAGGCAACCGACCTAACTTATATTTTTTTACTGATAATTATTTAATTGAAATAGTTGGTTTATTATTATGGTTTTCAACTTTTTAAATACCCGCCACCCCCTTATACATATTTTCCCTCGCTTTTTTACCCGAGGGCAATCTTCCCCTTTCTTTCCAATTTTTATTTAATTTGCATATTTTTATACTAATAATAATATAATAATTTAATTATACTACTATTTTTATTTACTGTGGTAAAATGGATTTTTCATATTTATATATTTCAACAGTATATGAATTTTGAACATAAAAGAATATTACCGACCATTTTATTACAGAATAATATATAGTTTGTCATTAAAAAAATATATTTACCCAAATATGTAGCTGTTTAATTTTTTTAGAAAATGAATTTCAAAGCAGGATTTTTATTTCACAAAATCAATTTGTACAAAGTCTTTTCCGAATTTTTTTCCTATGACTTCTCCACTCATTTTTGTCCTTGGGTTTTCAAGACGATCTTTGCTTAAAGAAAAAAAAATAACCGACACATAATTTTAAATTTTTCTCAAGGTAAAAATGTTTTTGATCAATTGGAAACTTTCTGAGTTGACCAAATATTTTCTTAAAACGCACATCACTCCCCCAGAACATATCGTTCGGATCTAAACAGCATTAATACAATCCATGTTGAGCTTTTTTCGTTCTATAGTGGCTCCTAAAGGCGTGGAGGTTAAAATTGCAATCATCTAAAGCACATCAAATTCTAGACATCGAGTGCAACAATTCGAGTAGAAGCTTTGATTTGAAAAGTTTGATGACCAACATAGAAATGTCAACTTTACAAGATTAAATCTTTATCGTTTCAACTCTAAAGTTAATTAAGATCAATATATCAACATGAGACGAAAAATAGCAAATATTTTCATCTTGCACGTGAAATTGTCTATGGTGCTTGTCATATCCCTCTAAATAGCCAATTAAATATTCTAGAGGCATTTGTCAACTGAATTTAATGAATGAACATATTTTGAAAACTCAAGTATCTCCATGACTTGAACTGTTGTTTCTCACGTTTCTTGACCTTAAATATATCTGAACTCGGAAACACGTCCACAACTTACTTCTTGCAGCACATTGCGGATGGACATGGAAACTTTTTATAGACTGCACTGCAGTCTAATGGTCACTGAAAATGATGAAAAACGAATTAGCATTAGATTGTAATGGTTTCCACTCTGTAGCACTGAAGAATTTAGAGGGAATTAGGTTAAGCCGCTGTGAGGTTATTTCAGCAGAAAAGAAAGGAACCGAAAATTTTGGATAATTGAATTCACCTTTCCTAATGAATTGTTATTCCACGATGAATATCAAGCTTTGAGTCAGCACCACCGCTAATAACACTATCATCTTTCCACCAATCAGCGCATAACACCTTCACCAAATAAAAGAAGTTAGCACAAGTCAATCTTAGTAAAAATGATTGCAACAACTTACTTTGTCTTTGTGTGAGTCTATTATTGCCAACGGCCACTGAAACCAAAACATCAAGTCAACAAGCAAGATTCATTATATATGCAATGATAACGGAAGGCAAAGTTTTTATTTATTTTGTAGGAAAAGGCAAAAGTTTACCGCAGTTCTCAAATCCCATAGCATAACTTTCCCATCATAGGAAGCTGATAACAAGTGGAACCATGATCTGCAGTGCCACTTGCAAGCAGCAATCCAAGAGGAATGAGATGAAAACTGAAAACTAGGGGCAAGGGTTCCTGTTTGCAAAGAAAATTGTTTCAATTTTTTTCTCAAACAAGTGCCAGAAAAAAGTTGGCATAGCTTCTTCAAAGCAATACCTGGTTTACGAGGATCCCAAATCCTGAGAATTGGATCAGAACCTCCAGCAGCAATAAGGGAAGAACTCTCACCGCCAACATCAAGGCAATTCAATACTTTGCCAGAGACCTGTAAATTTGAATATTCAAAACAGGTTTGCTTCTCAGAAAAATAAAAAGACAAGACATTATGAAAGTTTACTGATGCTGATGAAATTATAGAGCAATCTACTAGAATGCATTGAATTCATTATTAGAATTAAAAAAAACAAACCTTGGGGTCGTTCAAAATCTTATCCTAATTAAAAACATAGTATATGGACAAGGTATAGCATCATTTAAGAAAATTATTTTTTGAGGAGATCATTTAAGAAAATATGTAAGGAGTGTAGTACATTATCTATCAAAGTCTGGATTATGTGTAAATACAAAAGATTCTAATGATAAAAGACGAATCAATAGTTTGCTTCAAACCGTGTTCCAAGTCTCAACGCCTTTCTGAACATCCCACTGTCTGACAAAATGATCCCAAGATGCTGAATATAATGTTTCATGCTCTGGCCAAACAACAGAAGATACACATTGTGTATGCCCTACAAGTGTTGATGTAGCCACCCCCTGCCCATGGGAAATATTTAAAACAAGAATAATGAGTCAAAAGTAAACAAGAGCTATAATTGAATATGCACAGCCAACTAACAATATTATTTAAGCATGGTAAACCCTGGATAATTCTGTATTTCCTTTTATGCACTCAGTAATTATTATCATACCCAATATTGTCGACACAAAGGACCAGGAAAAATGTAAATCATTAACACGTAATACAATGCAGCTGATTCTACCAAAAATATATGTATATATTAATTAGCATGAACTTAAATATAATATTGTAATTTCTTCAAAATAAAGCAAAATTGCTGGCTTCATGCTATCAAATATTCAAATTAGCAACATATCAAAGGACCAATATCCAAATTCCAAAGTAAACAAGAGAGAACAATAATCAAAATCTAACTTAAACCTAATTAAACAAGCAAATAGCAATAAGTATTACTGTAGAATCCCAAATGATGTATGTGACTGGCTGTTCACAAACAAAAACAACCTGTTCATGAACAAGGAGACGCAAAAAGGCTGGCCTGCACTGACCTGCTTGCACAGGTCTCCGAGCAGGGAGACTTGGGCACGCCTCCCTGCTTGCAAGCAGATAGCCAAGGAGCAACGCAGGGCTCCCCTACTCGTGAATAGGGAGCCTCGCGTGTGCAGTGAACAGAGCTCGACTCTTGCAACAGCGTAAGGATCCTTGTGCGAGATGGGAGCCACAAGGGAGGGGGTACAGGAGCGTGCGACAGAAAAGAAGGGACCCTTGCAGAGGGAGGGAGAGATTGAGGGAGGGAGGAAGGACGGATTACCAGCGCGTGCCGATAGCAGCAGAGCATGTTGGTAGGTCGGCAGGAACTCATGGGGAACGGCAACAGCATCAATGCACGATGGAAGCAGCAACGCATGATGGCAGCAGCAATGCACGGCGGCAGGCAGCAGCGCAAGGAGGCCTTTGCAGAACAAGAGAGAGATTGAAGGAGATTGAGGGACAGGGGAAGGGAGGGAGGAACAGAGGGAGCACTAGCGAGTGATAGCCGCAACACGTGATGGTAGTGATCACTTAATTCATCTTAATTCATGTGCATATAACCCCTGAAATGTTCATATTCTCATAATTATGCCTAATCGACATGCTTTTATCTTCTCAGCATAATATTATCCTACATTTGCACGTTTGAGCTGAATAATATATTGATTTAATTCTTATTTGTCTAATTTTTATTTGAAGAGTTTGATGCTTGGTGTTCATATTACTACAGAATTCAACTCCAACATACAAAACAAGCCTTCTTGCTGGAAAAAGAGGAGGGGACCACAGGCAGTTGCCAAAAAGGATGCAGAATGGAATCTTTTGGCAAGGAAAAAGAAAAGACTAGAGGACAGATGGCAAAATCAAATGGAATGGAAGATTGATAATATCATATAAAAG
Source organism: Pontederia crassipes (assembly GCA_030549335.1). NCBI lineage: Eukaryota > Viridiplantae > Streptophyta > Magnoliopsida > Commelinales > Pontederiaceae > Pontederia > Pontederia crassipes. The sequence continues at coordinate 23,575,696 of CM060183.1, forward strand.
AGGGATGTTGAGGAGCAATGAAGTGGGATCTCTTCTCTTCTGACCATTTGGCTGGAGGACGAGCTGAGGGTTTTATCTTAATAGTTTATGATGTTTTTTTATTTTGTTTCTCATATGTTTTGTATTGATTTCGACATTTATGAGGAACTAAATCTTAGCTCTCTTAGGATTGAATAGTAATCTAATCTCTGTTTATGGATGGATGATTGAACGACACTTTTGTCTGTAGTTTCTCAATGCTTTTGAATCAGTTTTATGTTAATGTGAATCATGTTTTAGAATGGCAACTGAGAAGTTGTTATTTGATTCTTTTTTTGCTAAAAAATGAGTCAAGAACATTAACATTTGCCTTTTGGTTCTAATCGATCTGAATGCATCCTTCAACTTCTTGTGAATCTCATATTGTCATGGCAGATGAGAGGCTAAGCTTAGATTCCCTTGTTCAGGAATGAACCAAGAGCATTAGCAATTAGTTTGTGGATCTGATTTCATATGTGATTTCTGAGATACAAGTCAAAAACATTGACTTGGTTTTCTGGTTCTAATCTTTCCAGGCTGAAAATTGATACGTTCATTTAGCTTTTATTAATGTGAACCTCATATTGAAATAACAGCCGAGTGGTTGATTTTAGATTTTCTTATTGTTTAGAGATAAACCGGTCCCAAGCCCTCCGCCTATGTTTTATAGCCGGTCCCAAGCCCGGATAAAGGAGGAGGGTTGTGTTAGGCCCCGACAGCCAGCGTAAAACCCTGTCGAATCTCATGAATAGCCGACCCCACCTAGTGGGATAAGGCTTTGTTGTTGTTGTTGTTAGAGATAAACCAAGAGCATTAGCATTGATTTTATCTATGCAGTGAGCTAGAAGTTTTATGATAATCTAATATCAGTTGAAACTCTTGAATTAGCATAACTAACATTCATATGAACATATGATACTTAGTTCTAATTTTAATGTACTGTGAGAGCAATTTTTACAAGTTGAATCTGACATGATTTGTATTGCTAAGTTGTTCTAATTCATCCATAACAAAATATTAGATGAACTCCATTCCTAAGAGAACCTTTCATTAATTGTTAATTATCATTTTATATCAATCACCATAAAACACCAAAAAAGTTAACTTAGTCTAGGATTAATTTAGATTAATTAGTGAATCTTAAGCTTCAAATCACTGTGGATACGACATTCGAGTCTATTACTCCGATTTGTGCACTTGCAGGCCAGTGAAGTGAGAAATGCATAGCTTAGTCTTTTGCATTTTGTGCTTAGAGTCCAGAAAATCAGCTAGTTAATCACACTTCCAAAATTCACAACAGGTAGGCAGCAGCAACGCATGGCGGCAGGAACGGTGGCAGCTAGGCGAGAACAATCGGCGAAGACAGTGTAAAAAGAAAGAACCGGCAGCAGCTAGGGCAACAAGTGGCCTCACATGATAAAACATGCCTATGGGTTTTGAGCTTCACAAGGTCTCACATGACCGCTTTCTTGGGTCAAAAAAGAAAGTGTGATCGGTGGGCATGGGCGTGCCAACCGATCCCACGGGCCAGCATGCGATTCTACCAGTCAAAAACGAACCTGAATGGGATCAAGATCGTTGTTTTGAGGTAGACTTGTAGAATCGTCCGATTCTACGAGACAGGACGCGATTTTGACAAGAAGTTACGCATCTGCTTCTCTGCCCAATAAACACATTCTAATTCTTCGGAGTATAAATCTATGACAAACCAACAGATAATTAAGTTAAAGTTAGGAAAAATCAGGTATACCTCTAATTGTTCTTCATCTTTTGTTGAATAAGATACCAGCTTCCTCTTCTTAATTGACACTGAATCATCTTCTGTTTTGGAATCTTTAACTTCCCACAACTTAATAGTACTGTCCCAAGAACCCGAACAAACCTAAAGAATGAATAACATAAATCAGGGCCAATCTATGGAAGAACAATTCAAACTCCAGTCTCTTGCCAGAAAGATAAAACCACAAACTTTACCATTTGGCCAGTCGGGTTAGAACAGACACTCTGCACAGCTAATGCATGTCCTTGCAGAATTTTATAGGCTCTTACGGTCACTTGATGTTTTAAACTTTCCAATTTGTCAAACTAAAAAGAAAAAAAAACACATTTAAAAGGGAGAGACAATCAAAATACCTAACACTTGAAAAAAAGCAAACTCCTAGATAATAACCATTCGACAGAATATACCCTACCTTCCACAACCGGAGTGATCTATCTTTCGAACCAGTTACTATGTGGAAGTTGTTTTTATTATCAGATTCTGCAAAGGCACAACACCGTATCAATGCATGTATAACTAGTATGGGCATTTAGTAAGTGTTGTTCACAACATATACTGTAAAAGATGTGGATGGGCAGTGGGGCATAAACAGAAGCTCAAACATACTGAAAGCACAGGAACTCATAATGAACTCACACCAGATTAATACTAATAACAACCTTTGCCATTAATAAATTGCGCTGACGTAATTGCATCACTGTGCCCAGATAAAATATGTGTGCATTCTGCTCCATCTTTCCACAACCTAATGACAAAGACAAGAATAACCAACAACATATCATGCATCATATGTTTCGACGATCCAGTTTACAAACAAATAAACGTGCAAGTGAGTATCAAAGTGGTGGCGCAATTCAGAAGTTCACCTCGTGAAACCATCATAACATCCCGTCAATACATAGCTGGAATAAAAAAAACATAGATTAACTTTAAGCATATTGATTTGTACCACATAAACGAAAAGTACAGTCTAAGCATCATTCCAGTATTCCACTCCACAGTATCTTCACGCCGAAGACATCAGTTAACCACCTACATGCATACACATCGCGACACTCGAGCTCTGATCAAACAAAATATTATACCTGGAGTTTGAACCGTCAACTGCGCTGACCCAATCGTCGTGCAAGCAAGGTTCTTCCTGCTTCCTTGGAAAGACTGCAACTGTGTACTCGATCTCAAGCGTTTTTTCCTGCAATGCACGAGATTTCAGTGCAAAAAAATTGGAAGCGCCGAGAAAGAAGATGCCAACAGAGTAATCAAAGAACATACAACAGAGATGCCCTTGGCCAGAAGGAACTCCTCGAGCGGCATCCTGACAAGTTCGCCATCGATCAAGAAGTCGAACGGCTGGGCCTCGTGCTCGTTGCTGACTGCATCAGATAGAAACACAGTGAAAGAACTGCAAAACGAGTAGGAGGAGGAGCATTCGATAGGATGTTGCGGGCATTTGTTACCTGTTTTGAGGAGGCTGTTGACAACCTCGGAGAGGCCCATGCGGGTGAGGCTGCAGGGGACGGCGATCGCCCTCGGAGGCACGCGCAGGTGCGCCGGCAGCTTCGTGGTGAACCGCACGGTAACGCGCCTCCCGTCGTCGACGATGCCGGCCATCGCGGGCGATTGGTGTGGCGCGAGGTGGTAGAGCTCGTGGCGCAAGAGGCAAGGCAACGGCGTGGGGTTTAGGGTTTTCACAAAAAAAACGCCAACGTGCGAACTGGAGGAAGGAGAGAAATGGAGTCGATGGATCACATAATTAAAGGGCCTCAAAGCATACGAGTTTCATCGGCCCAAGATAACCAAATTTGCTTTCCAATTGTAACATATTTATTTAGTTTTATATAACTTTGTCTTGGAATAAGTTTTTTTTTATCATGGAATAAGTTTACACTTTGCACATAAAATAGAGTAAAATAAAATTTGTGGCCTCAAAATATCATCGTAGTGAAAATGTTGCTAAAAAAATGTTAGGAGCTACTTAACATGCATCCATTAAACTTTGTTATCTGAAAAAATACACATTCTTTTTATTAGGGATAAACTGAAGGATTTAATGGTGCGTATGATCATATAGTCATATGCCGTCCGTCCACCATCCAATTTAATCGAACAGTGGGCGTTAGATCTTTGCAGCCGCCTCGGCGCCTCCTCTGCTCTTGCCCCGATCGGGACACACCGCCTCAACCATCGGAAATCACGGGGCGGTGAAGGTCTTGAGATCAGGCGAGAGGAGGACACGGTGGGGTTCGGATCGGGTGGCGGAGCAAGTGAAGATCAAGGATTCGAGCACGGCCGCGAAGATGGAGAGGGACGCGACGAGGCGCTGAAGATGGGCCTCCTATTGATTGAGGGCAGAGATGAGATCCTCATTGGCGGAGTCACCGGAGACGAAGGGGACAACGAGAATGCAGAGAAGGAGGAGGACAAGGGTCGTCCCTTTGCCGCTGCTACCATGGAAGGGAGACCAAATCGAGCTCGATATTTAGCGGAGGATTCTGAGACGACTTCAATGTGGAGAGATGTGGATCATTTGCGTACGACCATCGATGGAGATGCGGGCGCTGGTGGCCGCCTACGCATCTGTGCAGGTGTCTGCCTATGGGTGCAAGTGCAGGCACTGACAACGCTATAATATATGTCTAGATTGTAAAGTTTTCACATAATCTATAGGATTTAATGGGTGTCCCCCCAACTTAGATGGGGGAATTACCACCCATTAAATCCAACCCGTCCGATCGGAATCGGATGGGCGCTCATCCGAGCCGAAGAAAACAAGTCAAAGTGGAGGCCGGCTCGGATGCATGCAAGCAGTTCGGCGACACGACGAAACTGGTGCCCGTTCGACAAATAACCGTGTATAAAAAGTGTCAATGGTATTTTTTTTCATCCTTTCGTCGACCTTTCTCTCTCTCTCACTCGCTGCCCTTCTCGCGCTCTCTGCCTTCATCGACGATGTGGAGATCTGCCGCCGACGGGGTTATTTCGTCGGCCGCCGAGGAAGATCCGCCCTCCGAGGGGCCCTCCGACCAGATCCGCGTACCCGCTGCCCTCTCGCACTCTCCCCCTTCATCGACGTCATCGAAATCTACCGCGTCCCATTTAGATCCGCCCTCCGACCAAATCCGCCGGCCAGATTCGCATCCCGTCCATATCCGCCGGCCAGATTCGCCCTCCGACCAGATCCACCAGCCAAATTCGCGTCCCGTCCGGACCCCCCGGCCAGATCCGCCCTCCGACCAGATTCGTCGAAGATCCGCCCTCCGACTAGATCCGGACGCCACCGACGAGTAATGCGGCTCAAATCCGCCCTCCGACCAGATCCGGACGCTGCCGACGAATAACGACGGTCACCGCCCAGATCCGGCTCGTAGGTGTGTTACCCTCTGCTGTGCTTTACTTTTATCTTTCCCACTTTTCTATTCATCGACCATCGTCATGGCATCCACGAAACTCGAAGACTCTCGAGCACGCCGCCGCGCCGCCCCCGGTGACTGTCAGCGCAAACCGCCGCCCTTCCGGGACCGTTGGCCATTGTCGCACGAGATCCACCTGACCCCCCCCCCCCCCCCCCCCCCCCCGTCGAGATCCACCCGACCGCCATCGCCACCTTCGAGATCCATTAGTAAATTTATTTCTGTTAATCTATTAAGTAATTAGTAATCTATTATTTCTGTAAATCACATAATTAAGCAATTTAGTACATGATGAGTACATACTTCATTCATGTTTGATGATGCATGCGTTTATAATTTTCTTTCGCAGGCCCTGTAAATTTATCGTAGGCATGTCATCTTTTACTTTATGTCCTTGGAATGAATTAGATAGTCCTTATTGTGCATGTGGAGATAAAGCAATATTACAGACCTCATGGACAAATAATAATCCCAGTAGATGATTTTGGGGTTGCCCTCATTATCGGATAAATAATAATGTAGCTTGTTCTTCATTTGTCGAAGTTGGTTGACTCATCAGATGCTATTCTTACAGGGTAGACGTCCGACTGAATATTGTGATTTTTTTCGGTGGTTCGATCCAACCCTGGACGATCGACACCGAAATATTTTAAGGAGGTTGCTCAATGAAGATGAAAAAGCTCAAAGACGCAAATTAGATAAATACAGAGTAGTTTTAATAGGATTGCTCGACAAAGTTGTTGCATATGAAAATGTGGCGAGAAGAGATAAAATAGTGTACTTAGTTATTGGAATGATAATATCATTTGTATTAGTTAAAATGAATATTCTTTAGTTCCAAAGTTTGTATTCTTTATTGGAATGCAAATCTGTTGGGAATGTTGTATGAAATATTGTATTCGTATTGTATGAAAATAGTTTGAAGAATATTAACATTATTTGTACTCAGTTTGAAGAATGTTGTATGAATTCGTGTTGTATGCATTTTCAATGTTGGAATGTATGAATTCGTGTTGTATGCATTTGAATGTTGGAATGTATGAATTCGTGTTGTATGCATTTGAATGTTGGAATGTATTGAATTCGTGTTGTATGCATTTGAATGTTGGAATGTCAACCGAAATATTGGAATGTCAACTTTGGAGGCATTTCGAACTAGTCATTGAACTTCAATTGCATGATCCTTTTCAATCGCAGATATTGTAATCCAGCAATATAGACCTATAAGTCTTGCTAACAACATTCAGCCACATAGAACCATAAGCACCATAAAATGATAACATACAACATCCAGCAACATAGAAGATACAATAAAATGACAACATCCAGCAACATAAAACCATAAGTCTTGCTAACAACATTCAACCACATAGAACCATAAGCACCATAAAATGGTAACATGCAACATCCAACAACATAGAAGATACAATAAAATGACAACATCCAGCAACATAGAACCATAAGTCCAGCACATCAACAACATCGCCCTACATCCATAAGTGTTCAACCATATGAATGACCTTCATTCCCAGCACCCTGTGAAGTAAGTGAATGAAATTTAAATCAACTATAATGGACCAAGTTCGATTAATATGCATAGAAAAAGACTTAATTACGAACCTGCAATAATGGATACTTTCGTTTGTCATGTCCTTGCTTTCCACAATTTCCACAACTCCTCATTCTGAAATCATTTTGTGACATTGAAACTTCCATGCCAGATTTAATCATTGCAACATTCTTAGGCCTCCCCTTAGACTTCACACTAAGGGGGTCGCGTATCGTAAATTGTAACTCGTGCAAGTTTATCGAGCTTGGTTGACTAAGTGATAGATCAGTAGTGCTAAATTTAGTTGTTTGAATTTAGCTTGTGCTTGCTCCACTTGCATCTATAGATTCATTCGGCACATGAATTGCACTCATTTTCAATATAAGATCATCAATAGTCGGCGCCCCGCATTGTAAATGTGTTTGTGAAATGAGACCCATCATTTGCACTTTCCAAACATTACTTTGCCAATATAAGGCTTGAATGGGTCACCGGAAGTGGATTTAGAAGCATAAATGACATGCGTTTTTGTGTATCTAGCATTTATTGTCCAACGATGAAGCACATAATCTTCAGGCAAGTAACTCACATCTTTCTTATACAAAATACAAAGAACATGACAGTAAAATATTCCTTCTTGTTCAAACTTTTTGCATGAACATTTTGCAATAATTTTTTCAGATTGACTAAATTCCACCACATTTTTTCCCTCGTCAATGCCCCTCACATAAAAGACTGAATAGTAAGATCTATTTGTATTCTTGTAAATCTTATGCGATGTGAAGCTAAATGATTATGCAAATTCTATTTGGAACTTACAAAATGAAGCATGTGTATAGATCTTACCTGCATATTCCTCCAAAGGACTGTTAACAATGTATACATGTTGTGAGTTCATTGTTTGAAAGTCTTCTCGTTCTTCACGTCCACGGTGAGTCTGGATAGCTTTTTCATATTGTTCTACAAAGTGCGAAAGCAAAGTGTGCGCATTGACATAACCATAAAAAAAATTAATACTTTGTGCCCTCTAAATGGTTCGCATACCTAAAGACATCTTTATAATATAAAGAAACCCACTGTTCACGCTTGTTGTACATTACTTCTAACCAATGCCCATTTCGAATATCGAACTTTTCTTTCAAATAGAGCCAACCCTCTTCAAACTCATCTATGTTTGATGAACCATACATCCACTTATTATACTCCTCTTTAAATGTCGGTTGTGCATATAGATCTTGTAAATGAGTCATTGCATTTCTAGCAATATGCCATGTACAAAAGATTTGCTTCGTGTGTGAAAAAACCTTACGTATTGCATTCCCCATCGTGATATTTTGATCTGTAATAATACATTCAGGATGTTTTCAAAGCATGCATTCAGACCATTGTTCAAACAACCATGTGAATGTCTCCTCTGTCTCATCTGCAAGTAAAGCACACTCAAATAAACAAGATCTCCAATGGTGATTAATCCATATGAATGGTGCGAATAACATTCTCAGATTATTTGTTCGATATGTTGTATCAAATACAACCACATCAACAAAAGTCAAATAACTATCTCTTGACCTCCCATCAGCCCAAAAAAAATTTAAAATTGTGCCATCAGCATCAAGCTCCCAACTATGAAAAAACCCGGATCAGTGCTACTCTTTTTTGAAAATAAGATATAATTTGCAAGCACTCGACAGAGAAAGTACTTTTTCTTATGGTTCTCAAATGATCGATACAATTTTGAGCTGTTATAAGAGGTCTCCAGACATATTAAGAGCTCTAAAAATCTTAGATGGACCCATACCGAAAGCATGTAGTTGGCCAATAGCTTCTCTAGAAGTTGCACTAATATGATTATGTGATCTTAAAAACTTTACCTTAGAAGGAGTTGTCTGGCAAGTATTCTTCTTGAAATTTTTTCACCTCTCATTTTTCATCTTGCCTTAGAACAATATATAAATGAGCATGATAGTCATCTCTAACTTCTCTTCTATGTGCAAAAGCTTGTGTCTGTCCTTGTCTATTTCTCTTGTGCCCTTCCTTAGAACAAACGTACTTCACATTGATTACCTTCCCTGTGATCTTGTGCTTATGTGAAATTTGTTTCTCACAGAAAATCCTAATTAATTTAACATACATGTTATAATACTTGTAAGTTTCTTTATTTATGTCGAATAACATTTCAACATAAGGTTTTGGTAACTCATATCCTCTTACAAAATTAGCATTTTCTTCAAATTTGTCATGTTCAACATAGTCTTCGTTCACCCATTCTTCTGTCAATTCTGCCATATTATTAACACTATTCTCACCGTCCATTGTCAATCTTGCTCGTCGAATATTGAAAATTATGAACAACCTAAAAAATACAAACAAAATCTCATTAGAAATTACAAACAAGAAACAATAATTATGCACAATATTACACACTGTTTCATCGATTCACAATATTTTCTATCTTAAGATTATAACTCACATCAATTTAGTAATTATAACGTAATTAACTAGTTACAATATGATTAAGTACTTCCATTAAATCCTTGTTTAACTTGATACAAGATGATCAACTACTTATAAGGTGATCAACTACTTACAATTAACAAAATAGTGTTAAATAATTATAAGGTATTCATGGTGTTTTACACGGTAATAACACTGTGTTTTACACGATAATAAACTAATAATAACACAATGTTTAACTAATTACATGACGGGGAGCGATTGGGTGGATCTCGACGGCGACGATCGGGTGGATCTTAGCAGCGGCGGCTTAGTGCGACGAGAGTCACCGGGGGCGGCGCGGCGGAGTGCGACGAGAGTCACCGACGGCGTGCGTCGAGAGTCACCGGGTTTCTTGGATGCGATGACGAGGGTCGATGAATAGAAGAGTGGAAAAAATAAAAGTAAAGCATAACAGAGGGTAACACACCTACGAGCCGGATCTGGCCGACGGACGGCTCTAGACGCGGATCTGGCCGGGCGACGATGCGGATTTGGCCAGCGGACGGCTCTGGATGCGGATCTGGTTGGGCGGCTATGCGGATCTGGCCGGGACGCAAATCTGGCTGGCGGGCGAAAATTGGGGCGAATTTGGACGCGGATCTGCGGTCGACGGCGTCGGGGAAGGGGGAGAAGCAAGGCGAAAGGTGGAGATCTGGACGGAGGGCGGATCTAGCCGGCGGATCTGGCTGGCGGATCTGGTCGGAGGGCGAATCTGATCGGCGGATCTGGATGGAGGGCGGATTTGGACGGGACACGATAGATCTCGACGACGTCGATGAAGGGGGAGAGCGCGAGAGGGCAGCAGGTACGCGGATCTGATCGGAGGGCCCCTCGGAGGGCGGATCTTCCTCGGCTGCCGACGAAATAATCCCGTCGGCGGCAGATCTCCACGTCGTCGATGAAAGCGGAGAGCGCGAGAAGGGCAGCAGGTAAGAGAGAGAAAGGTCGGCGAAAGGATGAAAAAAAATTAACATTGACACTTTTATACACGGTTATTTGTCGAATCGGCACCCGTTTCGTCGTATCGCCGAACCGCTTGCACGCATCCGAGCCGGCCTCCACTTTCACTTATTTTCTCCGACTCGGATAAGCGTCGGACGAGCCGAATTTAATGGGTGATAATTCCCCATTTAAGTTGGGGGGACACCCATTAAATCTTAATCTATATAGCTTGAATGAAAATTATGCATGAAAAGTTTTTAAATGACACGACTTCGAGTCTCCCCATCTACTTTGTCAACCCACTCACTTTTTTTCTACCTCGGCCTTTGTGGCTAGGGGCAGCGCTATTTGACGTCCAATGAAGAAGAGAGGAAATTCCATGAGTTACTTATATAAATCAGTAACGCTCATGGTGGCGTGATCAGGGAGGCCACTGCTTCATTCCCAAATGATCTGGACCATTGAAATCAGATAGATGGTGGGGATAAATCCGTTAATAAGTTTTAAAGAATTAACAAAAAGTACTATGATCTAAAATCACCGAATTCGATCCGACAACAGTTCATTACAACGTTTAGGAGGCTTCCTTTACCAACTAATAAATTGATGATGTAATATTTAATTTTAAAAAGCTGTTTGGCGTGGATATCTTATGATGATAGATGCACCTTTTTTCTATTATCAATATATGATTAATGGGATTTTCAAATAAGAGCGAAACATGATAATTTAATCAAACTAAGAATTTTTAAAATAGATTCATAATAAACTAATACCAACTTCGAATTGAATAAAAAGGGATTAGACCCATGTAAACAAAATAAGACTAGATTCTCCTTTTTTTTTCTTTCCCGACCTTAGTAATTAATTTTTTTTAATAATGAATAAGCTATTTTTTGTTATAATATGTTCCCAATATATTAGCTTACCAGAAACAATTGTAAACATTAGCGCCCTCAAATAAGATTTTATTCTGCATTATTCTATCAAACCTAGAGTTATTATGCAATAATGATAAGGGGTACTATGACCATTTTTAAAATGATTATACTCATAAATAGTAACCTTTTTAGAAATAAAGTATTCCACCTTTTAGCTGAAATTACTTATTCTGAGCTCATACTTAATATATATATATATATATATATATATATATATATATATATATATATATATATGCATATGTATGTTAAGCAGAATAAACACTTTTATTTTCGGAATAGCAATCTTCAAACCAAACACCACCTAGGTATGATCAAATAATCAAATCAAGGAAAATAAATTCAACAAAACATTTACATACCGAGGAAAATCAAACGCCCTAGCATTCTGAACATAATTAATTTGAATCAAATAACATTCTGAATATCATATTTAGTGCAGAAATAAATGAATATCGCATTATAAATTTTTGAATAATATTTTGGTGTCTTCCATTTATTAGTGGGCTTTTGGATGTCTGCATTTGAATTTCCAGTCTAACTTCTTGTTTTTCGAGTTTAGTTTTTTTTAATGTTTTTTCTAAAACAATAATAAAAATGTAATTGAATTATTTCATCTCTAAACGAATTTAATAGGTGATTAAGGTATATTTATTTCTTTTAGACTTTAGACTAAAAAAAACTGGTTGTAGCTCAAGAGCGATGAAAGAAATTAATTATTCCTTTTATATGTCTAATTATACTTCTCCTTTGTCATCATATGGAAGCATAATCAACACACACATTTATATAATATAAGATTAGATATGTAATATGAATCTTTATTTTTTGTATTCGATAAACGAAGAATCGATTAGGAGAAAAACCATGATAAATTAGTTTGGGTACTGTTGATTATTGAAAGAAGAAGGATCATAACAAGAACAAAGGAAAGATGTTGCCAAACTAATTTATGATTTAAAATAATGAGTGATGAGAATAACGTTGATTTTGAGAAATTAAGAAGTAAATGCACTTACTTAGTTATTAGTAATTTAATATCACTAATATTAATGAATAATATACTCACTATTAGATATTAGGATGCCCTAAATTATAAGTGCCTTGGGTTGCTTTACCCTAGATCCACCCATGATTGATATAAGAATATAAAAAAATGAATGATTTTTTTAGAGCTGACATCAATATGTTGAAGGAGAGGGTTAGGAGAAGAAGATAATAAATAAATAAATAAATCTAAAAGAAAAATAAAAAGAGTGAGGAGAAAGAATGAGGCCGTAGTGATCTTTAGATGGGCCTAAGAACCAGACTCATGAGTTGGTGAAGGTGATAACAAATTTATTTTTCCTAACATTTTATGCACATGTTGAACATATGTACATTGAAAATATTCTTATAATATAATATAATGTTTTTCAAACGCTTTTCAAAATAATATTTATGTGCCATTCATGTCATGAATATCATTCACGATTCAAATACAAATATTATATATAATTATTTCTGATAAGTTAATATGTCAGGTCAAAATAAAAATAGTAGAAACAATATTCAAATGTGATATATTTGGATATTTCGAAAACACTCATAAGAATGCATAATATATCATGCATTTAGTCATTTGCCTACATTTAATCATTATCATATAATTATTAATTTTCCAAATATAGCATATCCTATTTAAATTTCTTAAACAATAATATCATGCATTTCAAAGTGGACGAATAGAAGAATTATGTTGTATGTACGTATTATATCACTAACAGATAAAAAAAAATGCCATAAATAGTACGCGTGATTGAGGTAATGAAATAAAATATGGAGCAAGACTATTAATTGAATCCGATGATCAGGATGAACAAATGATCAATTAATAAATTAAGAATGATTAGTACAATTGAATAATAAAATTATGTCTTATGATCGTTAGGTATTAATTGCCTCAAATTTTATTTTTAAAATTATCATTTTAATTAAAATTTATTCATATCACCTCCCCGTTCAAATATCAAATTAATGAAATTTTAATAATTCCATTTCCAATCGAATATCAAATTAGTGGAATGTTAATAATTTTAGACACCGATAAGTATTCAAACTAAAAAATGCCGGTGTAATATTTTATAGGGGTGTTCACGGATCAAGTTTGACCCGACCCTGATCTGTTCGATTTTGATCGGGTCGGGTCAACCTTCTTTGGAGAGATGGATCCATTCAACCTGATTCGATTCGGATTGAATTGGATCGTGTCTGGTGGTCGAGTTAACTATAATTTTTTTTATTTTTTATTTACTTTTCTACTATTTAATAAATTATAATATTTATTTTGAAAGTATAAAAAAATTGTAAAAATTTGTATATTATTTTATACATTTAAATTTATTTGAATTGAATTTGATCGTCGAATTTACGGATCGACCCGATGGTGAGTGATGCATAAATGCCGCGGACATGTTCGGGATGTTTCTGTTTTCTTATTATTCTTTTTCTTGTCTACAAAAACAAAAACTTTTTAACATTGTTACTAGTACCGACGGTGAAGTGGTGGTGGACATCTTCCAGTGGTGCTCGGATGCAGTGCCCCTTGCCCTGCCTGCCATTCGCCACCTGGTGTCCCCTTTTTTTATTTCTCTTTTCTCCCCCATTTTTTTTTTCATGCAACGTCCTTGTTAAAATTTTTAAAAAACTTACCGTCTCAATACTTCTTGATGCCAACAACGGCACCAAAACTGCAGGCACCCCTTTTAAAGAATCCACTAATAAACATTATTAAATTCTCTGGCTCAATCCCCATCTTTCTTCCACTTTCCAGACTCTTCTCAATATATTATTTTTCTGCCCATTCACTTGTTAATTATTTATGAGGGAAAAATATGATGCTAATATTTGTATAAAATGTTTTTTTTAATTTAATTAATGACCTTTCACGGTAGGGTATAATGTTGCACTCTAAATTTTTCTTTGTCATAATCTATTAGTTTCCGCAAAATTTTGGCGATATTAGAATTGAATCAAGGGGTTTCCCATTTATTTTATTTAACCGAGTTTCTTTCTTTTGTTTTCTCTCTCATCACTGCCGCCGCTCACCTTGCTCTCTCTCTCTCTCTCATTACTTTTATGTTTATTTATTTTCTCTCCTCTTCCTCAGACAGTATTTTCCCTTTTTTTATTTATCTTATTAATTTATTTAAAATTAAATCTAACTAATATTAAAACTTTTAATTAACTCTTATTTTATTCGATTGTGTCAGTAAATTTATAAATAATGTGTGTTCAATATTTTAATTATTTATTTTATAAAGAAGATTAATTTAATTAAAGTATACGTCTAGAATTTTTATTCTCGAAAAAAATGAACGCAATCTTACTTCGACTAATTTTAAAAATACTTATTAATTGATCAATAAATTATGTAGTATAATCATATATATATATATATATTATAGAAAAGTAACTCAATATTATTTACTATCTTATATCTCATCAAAAAATCTTGTTACATGTTTTTAATATATTTTCTTATTTTAAGTTCAAATTTAGCTGTTTTTTAAAAATAATTATAATTTTATCTTTGTGATTCTCATACTTTATCCAAATATCTACTAGATTTAATCTATTCAAATAACTTTTAACTTTATTAGTTATTCATCTATCAATTCAATTATTAATTCATAAATGAAGTAACAAATAGTAATATATTGGTAATAATGATTCTTCCCGGAGAAGATGTCCAAATTCTAAAACAACAAGGATGCATTTTTTTTACCAACTTTGATATTTAAAAAGTGGTGCCGGATGATTTAATTTACGTCAAGTTAAAAATTACGCTGTTCATAAATTAGGGGTCTATTTAAAATCGAGCCAAATTAATTTGATTAAGTTTATCTCGTATGTACATGACTATGACATATGAGACAAAAATATTTTATATTTATATCGAAACTTTACGAGAATGAGTCACTTATTACTCAATCTCAATCGGATGCATTTTATATGGACCACGTAGGCAATCAATACGATGTAACGGTACGTGCAAAAAGAAAGAGAGAAAAAAAAACATGGATCTCTTTTTTTTTTTTTTTTTGACAGCATGTGGTTGAACCACTTAACCAGCACCAGATTCCAAATTCTGATGCCCGAACAGACGATGGGACCCTCCGGAACGCCGACATATTTTGGAAATTATTAAAAGCCCATTGGGCTCCAGTCCCACCAACCACCTCAGCTGAGAAAAATCATAATATTATTACTTGTTTTCTTGACATGGCTACTCGAAATTATTAGCATCTAACTAGTTTTACTTTTATATTGGAATGGAAGCGCGGTTTGATCACTTTGAATGTAAATGCATTTTGATTAAATTTATGATTTCAGAAATGTTAATGTACTAATTTAACACATTATTATGGATTATCAGGAGTAGTTAGATATTCTTATTCAAATGTACGATCTAGACCGTTGGATGTTAGGAAGTGCTTCCACATCCGATGATTTTGTAGGTACATGTACGAGCAAAAATCATATATATATATATATACGCAATTGGACTGAGATCTTAGTTCTAAGTTATATTTAGGTAGACTCATATTTTAATGGGTTAAGAATTTTAATTTTGAAAACTTCATTGCCAAAAGACGGGTGAAATTTTAATTTGAGTTTTGGAAACATCAATATTAAAGAGAGCAATAAATGATTGAAGTCCTAAAATTAGGTCTAAGTGACAAAATCTAATATGACTCACCTTGATGTCAATTCTGACTCCATTTTGATCAGGTACTCAAAAGTTGAATGATCCCAAATTCAAGAAGAATTAAATTTTTTTAATAAATTACAAATGCTATTTATAATTAATGTAGGGACCCTTATTTTATTATTTATTACTATTAATATCATTATATTGTGTAAAGAAAATATTATAATATATAAATGATACGCACTTAATATATTACAATATTTTTACATATTATAATATTAAAAAACTAGGTTAATAATGAGCTTAGATTTTTGAACAGGACCTGAGTCCTAACTCAAAATAAGTTAAAATATTGACAATTTGATTCCATCCGACTTTAATATGTTTCTATAAAATGGAGTCCGTTTGACATAGACATGGGACCGAATAAAAGTAAGCATTGATGTAAAACGTCCCTGCTTAGTGCGTTTAGATCATTTTTCCGATGGGACGGAACTGAGGGAAAATTGATACTAAGAAATAAGGTAGATGATATGATATAAAAAGGTAAATATAATATGTTAATTTTAGTGAATGTTTGAATTAAAAATATACATAATAAATATAGATTAGAAAATTGTTAAAAAATTAAACATAAACGTATATTATAAAATTTTATGACAAAAATTTTGTTGGAAAATATATTATTTAAATATAAAAATCAATTTTTTATTAATTTATATTTAATGAAATGTTGAATTTTTAAAATGAAATATAGGTATTAAATAATATTATATTAATTCTTTATCATTATTTTACATATAATAAATAAATTATTATATATAATATAAGTAAAAAGAATAAAAAACTAAAAGAAAAAAAGACGTTTGTAAAATAAAAAAAATGGTCACATAATTGGCAAAAAAAATCGACAACTAGTTTCACTAATAAGCAAAGCGGAATCAAAATCACGTGATCCTATTTTCGCCGCAATAATTGCAGTCTAGTTTCGTTTAAAAAATTAGGCCGCGAGAGTTTTTTTGAGGAGCCGAGTGAAATCATTCTATTCGATTCAAGAATACTTCATGAATCTAACTAAACTCAATAATTGTACTAAAAAAATTAAGCCGAAAAAGCAAAATAAGCAAGGTAAAACATAATAATTAACCTTATCGTTTTCCTCTGAGATAAATTATCTACATAACGTAAATGATGACGCGACTTCAGATGTTGTCATAATTCAATTATATTCATTGACTTACTTTTTTTATAATAAGATTTAACCATACATGTTGATCACTTGGAAACTTAACGTGTGTAAATTTTGTTTAGGGTTTACATATTCGTATTTGATACACTCATAAACATAATTCAGTTTACGACGGTTCGGATATCCAATGTCGATTTTACGGTGGAAAAAGATATCATGTAACATATGCCGTGAACCATAAAGCGCAATATAGGTATGTCTTTTGGGTTATAACTTGTAAGAGGCCGCCTGAGCCTAAATTAACCACAACAAACAATGGAATTAACTTTCGAGTAAGATTATTATGTCACAAATATCGGACTAATACGATGTTCCAGTAAATAGACTATAATCAAATAATATTGAGTTAATTTCTTAAACTTCTCTTGAATTATAACAATTTTTCTCCTCTATTCTTAATATATGAACTTATCGTATCATTTTTTTAAAATATATCATCATTTTCACTTTAGTCATTTGTCATATTCTAAGAACTTCCCTATTATTTTAATTTTTTATTTATTAAATGACTAAATTAATCTCAATAAAAAGAAAAAAATTGACATTTATTTCAAATTGCAAAGGGCAATTTAATTATTTAAAAAATTAAAAATAATGAGATGGTGAAATTATGACATAATTTATGGGAGCGTTAGGATAAATTCATATATTAAGAATAGATGTAATTCAAGGGGTTAACCCAATAATATTTCTGAAACAAATTTAAAAACGCTAGCCTTGTCAACTTATAATTGAGAATATATAAGATAATCAACTTAGCTAAATTTAAAACTGAATATATGACTAATCACCTAAAAAGAAGAATACTTATAAATGAATTTGTGACCGTTTGGAAGACAACAATCTCTCTCTCTCCCCTATGATAACTGTGTGACATAGAAGTAAAGTGTATACTTTTATTGGGGGAAAAAAAGGGTGTACTTGGGAGTTCACCTCCCAAGGAAAGAGGGGTGATGTGGTACCTCGACAGGTTACATTATTAATATAATAATACTAATAACTTTTATGTCGAGTGAAACGAATAAACCACGCAGATACGGACAGTGACTGCCACACCTCACCACAGGCACAGCACATCCCCATCACTACTTCAATCCGGGGTACTCTCCAGAGGGCAGACACCTCCTCGAGTTCCAGCTCAACCTTTCTCTCCAAGCTCTTCTAACCCCTCTCTGCCCTGCAACCAAAGATTTTTGGTGATCCACCACCCTCCTCTTCCTCCTCCCTGCTCTCTCCTAATCATGGCTGCTGCGACACTTCTGCTTGCGCTGGTTCTGTCCATGTTCTCTGGTTCAGGTGATTCAGGGACTTCTCCGCTTGCCATCACTGATTTCTAGAGTTCAAAACTCATAAGCTCTTTCCCATATTATGTTTCAGAAAAAAAACATCCTTTTCTTTATTCTCAAAGGGCCTTCATCTCCTTCTGTTTGTCTCCCATCTTTGTGTTGTCCTCTGGGGTTGCTGTACTGATAGTTTTGTTCTTTTTTTTTTCTTTTTTTTTGTGTGTTCCTCCCGGAAGATGCCGCCTGGTGTGTTTGCAGGTCTGATGTGGGCACCGCCGCGCTGCAAAAGGCACTGGACTATGCATGTGGAGCTGGAGCTGACTGCAACCCCATTCTGCAGAATGGGGCGTGCTACCAACCCAACACAGTGGCTGCCCATTGTTCCTACGCTGCTAATAGCTACTACCAAAGAAAGGGTCAGGCTCAAGGTGCCTGCGACTTTTCAGGATCTGCTGCCCTTACTACCACTGATCCAAGTATGTCAGCTGAGCCTTCTCTTGTATATGGCTAAAAACTCCTTTACTTGTGACGAGATCTAGAATCTATTCTCAAAACATGTGTAAGGCACAGTAGCTAATATTGTCCATGGTTTCTGCAGGCGGCAGTGGTTGCACTTATCCTGCTAATCCCAGGTATTCTTCTCATCCTCTCTCTGGTTTTTGCTTGTGAATTTTCTAGGATTGTTGTATGACAAGAGAAGATAAAATTATGCCTTCGTTCTTTCTCTCTCTCTGCGGAGAAATTTGAACCATTTATGTGGTAATATGGATTTGAGTTGCAGAATCAAAGAATAAGAGGAAGAAACAAATAAAAACTGGTGGCTTCCTGTTTCTGTTGGGGCATCTTGTCTGCCAAACCTTTGGGTCAAAAAGCTCAGACTATAACCATTATTGATTAACTTCTTCTTTTTACAGTTCAAATCAGCACCATCCATATTTTTTGTCATCAGTTCAAATCAGCACCATCCATGTTTTTTGTCATCAGTTTAAAGTCAAGAAAAAAAAGCCTTCTTTGGGTTTCGAAATTCTTCTCCGTCGGTCCCCCTTTGAAGCTTTTAATAAGAATCTTACTTTGTTTCAAGCTGCCTTTTTTCCCTTAAAAAACTCTGATTACTGTTTTGGAACCAATGCACCTTACATATACGAATCTTATTGTTAGAAATGTTTTGCTTAATCAATTGCTTCTTCTGGCCAACTACACAGTTTTAACTCTTGGTTTTTTTCCCTGGCATCAGTGCTGCAGGAACCTCTAGCACCCCATCAACAAGCACAGGCACCGGCACGCCCACTACAGGAACTCCGAGCACCCTGAGCCCCCCTAGCACCACTGGCGGAATGCTGGGAGGGCTCGGCCCCTCCGGCACTTCAGCAGGCCTGGACGGGAGTCATGGAGGCTTGCATCCGAGGCCAGGAATGGCTTTCTTCCTCCTGGGCATGCTTCTTGCAGCCCTCCTTGTACTGAGAGTTTAAATCCATGAACACTCCTCTTCAGGGTTTCTGATCCTGAGAAAGTGAAAGCACTTCGATTTGTGGATGCGATTTTGCCTGGCGTGCATTGATGGCACGAGCTGGTACTTTGGATGGGAGTTTATAGTGTTGGTGGTATAAAGATTTGGACTGTAGGGATGAAGGATTCTACGTGTTTCTTGATGGGAACTCTTTTGTCTTCCTTTTTGTTCACTCATCCTTCTTTCTTTTGGTGTAGGGAAGGTAGTAATTTATTGATTGATCATGTTCCATCTTTTCTTCAGCTTACTTTTTTATATGCAGAACTTTTGATCTTATGTTCAGATTTGTCGGTTGTCCCATATGACTGTGTATATGGTATGGTGCGAAAAAAAAAGATTGGGTTTTACCACTTGTGAAACAAGTGATTTTGATTTTTCATTTTGTTTCGAATTGCAATAAAAATTTGAAATAAAAACAGTAAAATACATAGTTTCCTTTGTATGTTAAGAATGATGTTAGATTTGTCGGAGTGTTATGGGCTCTTTAATTAGTGACAAACGTCCCATGTGAAGGGATCTAACATGCTTCAACCGATCTTATAGATTTCATCGTTGGACGGTCACATTTCAGGTATTAATATATAAATCTAAAGTATGGCAACGAGAGAGATGCGATGTCCTTGTCTAAATTAGGTTGCTCCATTAATTTTCAATGTGTCACCTTACTTTGAAGAGCCTCGTAATATCCAACATTTAATAAAGTTTGGACTTTCGTGTTCAAATAGCAAACGTTCATGGATTAGATTTTATCTAAATTTGAAGATGTTTCTGTACCATCATTAATTGTGCCTAGTCGGATCCAAATTTGCATCTCTACAAACAGCCTACGAGTTATCCTGATGGATTTTTGAAAGAGATGGGACATTTGTACAGGATTAATTCCCATTGAATATATTGAAGCAAATGCTATTTATGAGCAACTTTTTGGTGATTGTAATGGACAAGAAACTTCAGTTCAATAACATAATATTCCGTCTACTACCACTAACAAATAAAAAAATGGAAAAAAGTGTCTTATTGTTGAAATGTTTTTTGCCGTCCCAAGGGATCTTTCCAAGCATTATATGAAGACAAATAGTATGTCTGACAAAGATAAAGGAACTCATGCTTAATAATTGAAGCATTGGTTTTGCTTAATTGTACTTCATGATACTAACATAACCATGTGAGATAAGAGAATAATGATGACGACAAGTAATGAGACATCGACAACTTAGTTATTCTCATACTAATGGTAACAAAATGTGATCTGGAAACTACAGGAACTTAAAGGCTTTCATCAATCAGCGTCAAGTTCTAAGGAAAAAGAAAAGATCAACTTAGCTCATGGAGCAGAAGGTGCAGTTACTGCTGCATCGACTTTCTTGGGTTGAACTTTTTCTTTGAGAAACTCTACAATGTAAGGAACCACCAGCTCTGGTTTTTCAACGTGAGGTAAATGCCCACATCCAGGAATCTGAACCAAAATTGAGTCTGAAATTTCCCCATGCAATTTCTGCATGGTCAAATGCAAAAGATAAATGATTTAGCATGTCAAAAGATAAATGATTCAGTATTCTCTGATAAAGAAGGTAGGAATGGTTTATTACAAGTCATATGCTAATAAAACGTACCAATCCTAGGCTACTGCTAACAATTCGGTCATCTTCTCCCCATATGATGAGAGTCTTCTTTTTTATCTACAATCACAAGCATAATATAAGTGATCAGGTAAAAAGGCTCAGAAATGATAAGATTTTCTAAATACCAAACCCCTACTCCATAGTCATTGCTGAATACTATATTAGAAAACTCAACGCCACTATCAAGTGAACTTCATTGCATCAACTGAGTAAGCTAGCTATGAATGTGCTTATTTCTTACAACATCAAAACAAAACTGCAGTATTCTACTGAATAAAAAATCAAAGCTAAAGTATGCTGAAGTATTTGATAAAGAAAAAGAAGTTACAAAGTAGTAAAATTCAGTTAACCAATAGAATATCCACTATCGGATTTGGCCAAACAAATAGATTGGTATTGCATTTTATCAGAAGTGATTGCACATGAAAATAAATATAGCATACATGAAGAGTCTTTGTTTGATTCTGTGCTATGTCTCAATCTTTTACTTGCTCTTAGATGAGCACATTGTTTATATAATAATATTTTGTGAAGGCATTGCTTCAGGTATGATTGTGCCTAGAGTACTCGAGCTGCAGTCATTTTAATTAATCATCATGATATCCAGTAAAACAAATGTTTTGCATCCTTTTATCCTTCTTCAAAAAGAGTAATAAACTAACTGCGATTTATATAGTTAGAAGTTAAAACTTAAGTGTTACATGCTTTTGTAAGAAACAAACTTAGCTGACTATATATGCTTAATCTTACATCTTTTATCTGATGTCTGACATCATAACCCCCACTAACCATGAAATCAACGGTAGCATCCTCCCACCATGGCAATAAGCAATGTAACCGTCCCACCTGAAAGAAAAATGTTAGCTTCACGGGAAATAAGTCATTATCCTTGCAAGGAGAGTATGAAAAGTATACCTTGATCCAATAACCTACAAAGGGCATACATATCTTAGCAAGCACTATCATGTCAGCAAAAGATTTTTTTAGGAGTAAAAGGACGACGACAAAAAAACTTGTAGTCAACATACAGCTGAAGATTGTCAAGAATGCTAATTTTTATATTGATTTTTAGAGCGGCTAATTTTTATATTATCAAACAATAATATAATCTTCACAATATCAAATAATAATATAATCTGATATGCCTCTTTCAACCACTGAAAAAAATAATCTTCAAATTATTTCCATATGAAATGGATTTTTCTTTCAAGAAATGTGATGAAATGGAATTGATGTAAAAAATGAAGGGAAACAAACTGCTAACACCTTAAGTAGGTATGATTTAGCATAATCATTAAAATGCTAATTGAAGAGTTCAAAGTAATGGGAACTATACTTTTTTTTTCTTTTTGAGATCTTTTTCCTATGAACATGCATATAAGCATGAGTTGTCTGAATTGGGGTAAGTAGGGGCATTTATTCATGTAATGGCCTGAAAACATTACACAAATCAGAAAAGAAATATTAATATGTTTGGTTGAAGGTGGTTTATGGTGTATTCATGTCAAAATGTTTATGATTCATTAAATCCATCACAAAACTAAAATTACTATTCAATAGTTTTTCTCTCGAATAAAATTTCTTATACAATAGTTAATTCTCATATGTTAACTTTTCAATCATAGTCCTCTCTTTAGCACTAATGTGATCATTATATTTTATGCTATTTATAAGTGAATTATGTTGCAATCCACTCATAATAACCATTTCTCAGATAATGGATCATGGTGTAACTACTGGTAAGCAGTTTTTGTCATGTTTATTAATTAATTGGACATGTGTTTATTAATAAATATGCCATATCATATCAAAACGAAAATATTCATGTTTATTACCTAACTTTATCATGTCATGTTACTTAGTTAACGTCCATTACTTTACATGTTTAATAATTTCATTGTGGCTGAATTGAGATAATGTTCATCCCATAATCATCAAAGGGTGCATGTATCATAACCTTATCAGTAAATTTTCCTTTACGAGTTTCCATCTCCTTGGACATCTTTCATCGTGTTGTATGGCCTTACACATGATTATCAAGCATCTTTTTGTTTCTGCTACTAACGTTTTAATGGTAATTGCCCCAACATAACTGCGAGGGGACAACAGAAGGAAGATGAAGCGAGTTCAGATACATTATACATAAGAAAATGTAGTTCAAATATAACACTAGCATTGTCTGGTTCTGCCATCATTTTAGTTTATCCTTTTTTTTCTTGAGAGGACTTAGATCCATTTTTTTAAATGAACAAGGCTGATGAGACTTCATAATAAAATCAGTGAGATAAATTACACCACATACCCTTCAACTTTAGCGTTTTCTCAGCACTATCCTCTAACTTCATTTTATAACAAGACTGCCCTCCATCTTTTAATTTGTTTCACCCACTATCCTTTTGACCTTTGATAGGCAATTTTCCGGTGACTCTACGCGGCGATTTCTCTCACTACCACGCAAGCATAAATTCCAACATGGCATTATTAAAAAATTAAATTAAATTAAAAAATAAAAAATTAGTGAGGCTGGCACCTGGCTCACCGGAGGGGGCCACCCCTTCCCCGTGCTCACCGGCACAGGGAAGGGGAGGTCGCCTCCCCCCTCCCCTTTCTTCTCTGGCGAGAAGAGAGGGGGAGGCGGTCCTCCCCCTTTGTGCACGCGTGCATCGGAGAGGAGCACCGCCAAAGGGGGTGGTGCCCCTCCCCCACTTCTCCGGTGAGAAGAGAGGAGGAGGGGTCGCCTCATCCCCTCCCCCTCTTCTCGCCGGAGAAGAAAGGGGAGGGGGGAGGGCATCACCCCTCCCCTTCTGGGCGCACGCAGAGCATGGAGGAGGGGCGCCACCCCCTCCCTGGTGCTCCTCTCTGGTGCGCGCATGCAGAGGGGGAGGACCGCCTCCCTCCCTCCCCCTATCTTCTCGTCGGAGAAGAAAGGGGGATGGGGGAGGCGACCCCCTTCCCCCTCTCTTCTCGCTTCTGACATTGCGCCCCCTTCTCTCCTGCACCGAAAAGGATTTGCCGGCAGCGGCCGGAAAGAGAGGGAAGGGGGAGCACCCCCTCTTTTCTTTTTTCTTTTTTAATATTTTATTTAATTTTTATTAAATGTCATGTCAGTCGAATGATCGAGAAATTGGGTATTCCCAGTTGAAAGGTCATTTCGTGAAAGAAATCAATAATTGAAGGGTAGTCTTATTACAAACTGAAGTTGGATGATAGAGTCGAGAAAACTGGATAAAGTTGAAGGATATTTGGTGTAATTTACCCAAAATCAGTGCTATTCAAGTACCATTTTCCTTGAATAGTCAAAAGGTGGCATACAAATTATTAGGCAAAACAAAGCCCATAACCATAAAACATGACATATAAGACTATAAAAATATGCAATGCCAATACACAATAATGATTCAGCATGCTTACATTTACACAATCCAGGGATGAGCCCAATGTACTATCATTGAATACCAATGTATTTGCATATTTACGCAATGGGATACTCTTTAATATCCAAACCTACAGTAATAAAGTGATAGAAACATGGATAAGGTTGAATAAATTATAATTTTAAAGTGATGCCAAATGAGCAGCTTTATTCAAAACTCAACGTAAAAGCATCATCATCAAAACACAAATGCAACATTCTAAAAGTTATATGTTTTAAAGTATCATACCCCAGCATATGCTAAAACTCGTGGAAGCTTAGATAGGTTACCGGTGCCTTCAGAATATACACTTGCATCGATTAAGATTAATTTAGAGACCTGCTATAATTAATATGAAAAAAAATAAAGAGGTCATAAATGATGGACAAGAATGAAATAACACACTTCTATTGACTCAGTAACCATTATTTTCCAAATTTCTGACCCAGAAAGGAATTGGCCTGAAGTGGCAAGACTTGGGGTTGGCAATAATTTAATGGAATATGAGAGAGATATTCATGATGTAGAACAACTAGGTTTATGGGCCTTTAGTGTGAGCCCTTTAGTTTAGAACTTTTGATTGGTTATTTTCATTTCATTTGATTTCCATGTTATTTGAAACATGGTGTTTAGAACTTTACAAAATCCCCTGTACGCTTGTAGAGAATCAAGAATTCGATGAATGAAAACTTCTTTTAGTCTGTTTCTCTCTTCCGTGGATAGTTTACTTTAAGTTTAGCTCTATAGTTAGAGTTTAGTTAGTCAATCTACATCAATACCGCTTCTGGATGATTAGCAGTAAAGTCAATAGCAACAGCCGCACCAAGGCTTGGTCCAATTAATACCATTGGCCTTTCTATGTATGTTCTCCAAAACTGCAAGACAAATGATAGATATAAAAGTTGTGCCTCCTTGCATAAAAAGAGGAGTAGAAGATATTGAGGAAACAGAAACCTATGGAAAACCAATGCAGGTTATATCATATATAAATTGTGCTTATCAAGTACAAGAGGTCCAAACCTGCACATGTTTTCATAAAAGTTTTTTTCATAAGCACATACCTGCATGAATGATGCAAGTGGCATCAAATGCTGCAAAAGCTCAATCTTGCATAATCGAATTATATGCATATATATGTATGTCTATAAATAAATATTATATATATCATTGCAGTTCTTTCAAAATGCAAAGAACAAATACCTGGTAAAAGTGCTCACGCTTTGCAGCAACATCACAAGATGGAAGTTGTTCTAAAACATAGTGCCCAAGAAACGAGAATAATTATTAATTCATACTTAACATGATTGCGATAATAATGAAGAACTCTTTTATCTGTATGCAAGTACTCTTCATTATAAATACACATTGTAACTCGTTTCATATTAGCTTCCAAAAGAATAAACATGTACCTAAATCAGAAAATCCCCATCCAAGAAGATCCAGAGCCCATGCATCAACTCCAGCATCCTCGAGCAAAGGATATGAGTACCTCCATTCTATACAAGAACTGTACATGAGATCTTCACCTATTTTAGCTTTCAATATTTTACCAATTAGCAGTGAAAGTATCAAACAATTCACCATAAAAAATCTCATCTTTTTTATTGTCTGCAATGTTAAACTGGTTGCAATACAACAGAAATAAATCAATTTTAAGGTACGGAAGTCAATGATACAACTCCATGAAGTTCATCTTTTAAAGCCAATATACACACCTTACATTCATTGACTGAAGTGTTTATTATGTGTCCCATAGAAACCAACTGATAAATTAAAACGATTTAACAATTTATCAGCTGGCAAGTCACTTGCCTATTATAGAAAATTGAAAGAACATATTTCAAAAATATGTTTAAGAATCTGAAATAAAAATAAGATATTCGCATTTACAACTTAAGAGACTTAAATGACATATAGCTCCATCTTCAGGCGCTAATGAGTAGTTATCTACAGGCAACTTCTAATTGAGACATTTAAACAGCACAAATACTACAAATCATCAACAGACCAAACTGAATATTATTGGAAACCGCATGTTACATGAAATAGAAAAAACAGTCAGAGTTTGGGCTCTTCTCATTGAGTTATTATACCTGTCAAAACCATGAAGGAGGACAACTGGTTCTGTTCCCTTCTCTTTGAGTGGCTTCACACAGCTGCTCATAATGGAGTTATTTGAGAAACTGGTCTGGAACATAATAAAACAGTTTCTTATTTTTTCCATGATAAAATTATTTTAGATTTAAAATTAAATTGATATTCTGCTTTCCTATGCTTTATTCTTTTGTGATCAAACTATTTTATTTAAAATTAAATTTGATATTCTGTTGTTTGATGATTTATTCTTTTGTAGTAGAAGCATATGCAATGCTTTTGCATTACACACAGGCGACATATACTTAGTCATTCAAAAAGATGGGTGCATCTCGTCCTTCATTTATTTTCCAACTCCTTGCAAATTGTTGTCCAAGATAGATATAGTGCTACTTTGCGTTACTTATCAGTAGTTCAGTACAACACTTATTTTTGTCATTTGATGAGTACTAATTTCTATGCTTGCAGATGTAATAATTGCATGACAACTCTATGCTACAAAATACTGCTTGCCAAGTCACTGGACAAGGTTATTAACAAGATGAATAAATGTATTCATAGTTCCAAAACATACATGTTTTCCACGGGATTCCTGATACACTTTACAAGTTTTTTACTATATTCTTTTTTAATATGTTCATGCAAAGCTTCTCCCAAGGTTTTCTAGAAATTTAATAAGCATGAACATGGCGCCTATCATCAGATGCAATTGCTTCAACATTTGTTTAAGAATAATAAGGAATCATTAGTATCTAAATTGGCATCAAGTGAATATTCATGATCCACAAACACACAAGAACATATAAGTCATGATCACTGAATGGAATATGTGGTTCAACTATCTTTGTCATGACTGAATTGACTATGTAATAACAGCATGAGCATATTAGTGTGACAGTTAATCCAATTTAAATCCAATTGGACCATGTTGTAATTGAGATAAAGTACCATTTCCTTGATTCACGTAACATATGATAATGTTAATAAAATAGAATTGACATAAAAAACAATGCTTTGTCCAAGAAATAACCAATCTCACGCAGAATGATCAGTTGCAAGCATGCATTTAGTATATTAAGCAAATAAACAAGCACTTTCAATGCGCATACTTGGCTGTCCAAGGTAAATTAAACTCATGTGAACTGTGAAGAGAGCAATATTATTTTTTCAGATTTCACCTTTAAGTCCATACATTTACGGCCAATAGATCTATAACTTATCCAGGTTAATTCCAGTCACACAAATGCTTCCTCCTCCTGCCATCACTACTTCAGTTTTCACGAAAACAATTAAACCATTCTCATATGCATAAGACATTCCCTAGTCAACTTTGAGGCTGTCCAAACAAAAATTATACTTAAACGGCTAATTCTAAAAATTATAGCAAAATTCTAAGTAAACAAGATCAAGAACGCCAAAAACCCTCGCTTCGCGCTTAACTGCTGAAGAAAATAGAACCAAAAATGAAGAGATTCCTTGGCAGTCTTCAGCATCCTACCTTAACTGGGAGCCTCTCGATCCTCTTCAATAACTGACAAGCGAAGGGGTCTCTAATTATCTCCGCTTCCTTGGGGAGGAACGAAGGAAAGCCATCGCTGCTCGCCGAACCCCTAACCACGAGGTACGGAAGCCCGCAGCCCGCGGACGCCGTCGCGAGAAGAGGCATCGCTTAGAGTTGCCGGCAACTCTCTCCCTCTCCCCGCCACAGATGACAGGATATGAGATTAGGCGCATGAAGCCTGGAGCTTGCAAATGACTAAAAAGTAGTTTTATGTCTTCAGTTATTAAAGTGACTAAAAGTGCATTCTGACTAATAAAATTATAAAAATCTTTGCAAATCAAAAAATTAACGAAGTGATTTTTCTTCGGAAAAAAGTGTATGAAAAGTTAAATTTATGCATATGTCGTCAATGACTTTAGCACTCTACACATGGTAAATTATATCAAAATTTTCAAATTTTAATTTTATTCTCAAATCTAATTTAATTTTTATTTTTGCATAGAAATATTGGACCTTAATTTTATTTTTAAATTTAATCTAAACTTTATGTAGAAAGTCTTGAATTTTAATTTCATTTTCAAATTTAATCTAATTTTCTATTTTAAACTTCTAAATTAATTACAAATATAGTCCATTATTATATTTTATTTAAAATTAATAATTCAACCATCAGTTATAAAAAAAAGGAAAAAATAAAAATTCCTTTTTTATAACTTTGATAGTAAATAAGTTGAAATTTTAGCCTATCTATCTATACTATATTAAAAGGAGAGTATTTTTTATGAGAATATGACATTTGGCACTTTGTCATAATGACATGTGTCCTCTAGAGTTTATAATTAATTATAATATTATATAATTTATTAATCTTTTGAGTACTTAGTAATTCAAATTTGAATGGTTAAGTAAAATTAGTTATAATTTTAGATAGTTATGCTAACTATAGGTGGTTATATAGAATAAATCAGAATAAGTATAATGTGCAAGGAGTCATCTCTCTAATAAATCAGAATAAATTATATATTATATTTAAATCCGAAATTATGATATTTTTAACAAATATATAATTTTATATTTTATTATTCATACTGTTGTAATAACTATATAAAATATTTTTTAAACATGAGAGAGATAATTTGATACCGATATTGTGAAAAAATACAACTGAGGGGGCGTTTCTTTACAAGTAATCTTTTTAGATTATTGGTAATATGAAGTTAAATTATATGGGTCCATCACATTGACTTGTTTACTTTATTTTAATTTACAAGTAATCTGAATTACCTAGTAATGCAAATTGCCTATGAAGTGGCAATCCTCATTGACTAGGAGGAAGGTGTCCATTCAGATTGTCACCCAAATGACAATCTATTTTTATTTTTTTTTCATTTCCGCTCTTTCCAATCTTAGACAAATAAACCATAAAAATTCATATAACAATAATAAATAATATTATTACCATCATAAGTAATAATATTAATTTACATAAAAATTATTTTATTATTGTTATTCACATGAATTGCACATTATTATTTGTTATTATTTTAAATATTATATACATTACCATTATTTTCATTTAAAAATATATATGAAATATTTATAATTATATTTATTTAATTTATCAATTTTATTTGAGTTTTTAGTTAGATTATATAATATTTAATTTAATATTAGCGATAAAAGGTATTTTAGTAAAAGTTGTATAGTGATATTTAAATTGCTTAAAAGATTACTTGTACATAGTAAACAAGGTAATGCACATTGTTGATAATTTAATATGTGACAATCTTTCTGATAGACAATGCAGATTGCTAAGTAATGTGAAAATATAATATAGTAAACGCCCCTTAATGTAAAGTGATTCACGTATTGAAGTTGTAACCGTCTGCATCTCCATCATTTTAATGTGTGCCACCTTATAAATATGTCTAAAGAGAGTAGAATGAAGTGCTCAGAGGATTTTTAGATGTAGTCTACTGTTGATGTCTAATTCTTCATTTTGTATACTTTTAACATAATTATTAGAGTTCTTTTCATCTTGATCGTGATAAAAAATATTTGAGTAGTTGTGATTCACTCATGATTCATGCATTCTTTTTTTGGTTTTCTATATATTTTCTAAAATATTTTGGATATAAAAATAAAAAACTCTTTGAATATTTTTTATGCTTAAAACTAATTTTGAATTTTATAAACTTATATTAGAATACTTTTGAATTTAAACCCATTGAAAACTAATTGGTCCTTATTTATTTTTTTCAGAGAGTTGGTAGAGCTTTTCGTGGATGGAGCAATGTCACAAAAAAAATTCTTTCGGTAAATCTATTCTCTTTTAATATGTTTCCATGATATTAATCTATGTTATTTGTTGGCTTGAATAAGTATTTTTTTGCAATATTGAAATAAATTTTATTAGCCATTTTAAATTTTGTATTAGGTTATGGGAAATTTCTTCTACGCAATGACTACACAAGATCGATGTACTTCGATATGAAGATGTGGTTTCCTTTTAACTATTTTTGCATTTTTTTTCTCATATCTACTACTAATTAGGATGCATGCACAATCATTGGAATTTCAATAAAATAATTAATGTTTTATAATAATTAACTTTTTGAATGTGTAAACTTTTTTCATATATTCTCTACATAAGTACGTACATATATAGTATTTCTTGCATATGATAGTTGCATTGTACAAATAAACGGTGGAAGATTGTACATGTCTTGTGCAACTACTTCTCTATGAGAGGTCAAAGTTTCATGTTTTGTGCCGGTAAATAATTAATTTGTAACTAAGAAATATTTATATTAATTAATACTACGAGTTTAAAGGTGATATTTTTTGTTAATTTAACCCATTCATATTATTTTCCTTAAACAATTATAATTGTATTCACAATCAATTCCTATACATTTTGTTATTGTTTTTTACTCGGTTGATGAATCTCTTCATATTAACTTTTGGCATAGATATATGTCTTCATACTTTTTTCTTCTTCACCTTTCTCTCTTTGGTCATCTCTCTATAATTATGGTTATAATCAATGGCTAATTTTTATTTATTATGGTTATAATCAATGAATAATTTTTATTTATTATGGTTATAATTATGGTTATAATCAAATTTTATTTTAAATTATAATCAATGGTTATAATTGACATTTCTATTACTAGCTATTTTTTTATTTTATTTTTTCCATTGTTTATGAAAATATATGTGCCATATAACTTTTTAATTTTTTATTCCAAGGACGTGCATAAGTGACTAAATTTTTTTGGCATATACATAACTGGCTAAATTTTTTATTAGATGAAAATTAATAGAGTGCATAACTGTCAATTTTTCGTATTATATTTTTTAATGATTATAGCATTCTTATGTGCCAATTCTTATGCATCTCTCTAAGTACCACGGAATAATCTCATATACATTTGGTTGATAATTTTTTGAAATGTTTTTACTTGCCATAACCATGTATTAGCTGTCCAATTAAGTAGTAATTGTTATTATTATTATAATTAATTATTTCTAAATAAAGATGATACAAAGTAAGTGATTAATTTAAATGATAATATGTTGTGATAGAATCATGACAAATCAATAATTTATGATATGTATATCTCATGTGAAAATGAGGGTTGTCTCAAAGACACATGAGAGGCCCTCAATTTCTAATGGAAAAAGTTTAAGATATATAATTATTTTAAGTTAACAAACATTTATTAAAACTATACAATGCATTGTTTAATAAAATTATCTTAAGAACTAAAAATCTGTATTTATGTACTATACTAAAATGAGAATCATCTTATAGTTAATTGTTTTAAAAAACTATTACCATATATTACGCTTAGAAAATGTTTAAAAAAACTACAGAAAAATACACAATACATTAAAAGAACTAAAAATATAATTGTTTTAAATAAATAATTAAATCTGGATTACCATATATATATATATATAAGAGATAAAAAATCATGGAAACATATGCATGAGAAGATCTGCCATGCGGGTTGTTAAAAATATTTTAAAAAGACAAATATGTTTGAAAACGTAATATATATATATATATATATATTATAGAATGCAAAAAGGTATGCATGTTTGATCAATAACCGTACAAGTAAATTGTCATAATTGATTACTAATTTGCATAAGACAAATTATATATACATGTTTACGATAATTATAAATAAGATTTTGATTGAAAATTAATCTAAACTTACAATGGATAAAAAATAATCAGATTAATCTTAAACCAAAATTTAAAAACAATAGTAATAGTTATGATAATTAAATATAAAAATTTGTCACACTTTAGAAGTTTTGTGAAAATCTAAGCCGTATTCCTTTAAATTAAAAATACTTTAATTTAAATTAATTAGACTAATAAATAATAACAAGAAAAATAATCACTATTAAACATGTAGATCATCAAGATTCAAGAGTCATATGCTGATGCTAGCGCATAAAATTACTAGAAAATAACACCATTAGAATTGAGTGGTTACATCAGCTACAACCATTACTCTTCATCATTTTACGTTTATCTCACCTTATAAATAGTTAAATACCAACAAAATATGAGGGCAAAACCCACATATAAATAATCTCTCCATCATTTGACTGAATTCTTTATTTCACCACGGTGACAAATAAAATCATATAAATAATCAGCTATGACGCAAAAGGAGAATTAGATGAAAAGTTTATCTCAATCCAATCAATCTTAAATAAATGGACACATATAGGACAATTCTTTTTTTAGACTTAGTTATGTGTTTGGATTTATATTTTTCTCTATTATACGCAGGGACGAATTCAATAAAATTTTAATTTATAAATGAGACATAAAGAAATTAAATAGATTAATAAATTATTTATTTAATTTATAAGTTATCATATTTGTTAAGTAGTATTTAAATATATCAATCTAATGTTTACTTAATTTATAAACATACAATTCATTTAATTCCAAATCCGTGCATCGCGCGGGCCATCATACTAGTACCAATGTTTTCATAATCGGGCCGGCGATCGGATCGGACTCATCACTGGGTCGCGATTGGATCGGTCGGATCGGGTTCGACCAAATTGAAATAGATTTTATTAAAATAATATTATTTATAATAATTATAAAGATATAGTATAAGTTATATAATATAGTATATGAATATTATACTAACGACTTATTAAAAATACTAAAAAATAATATAACATAATTTTTATTAATTAAAAGTTTTATAATGATAATATAAATAGATTATTAATAATTTAATATCTACTATTTAATGATGATAGATGTTATATTAATAAATTTTATCTTATATTATTCTTATTTCTTTTTTTTTGTTTAACACTTTCCTTTTTATTTTCTTTATTTTATGCCATTTAATAAGTTTCTATTATAATATTATTCAATTTCAAATACTTAACTTTTTTATTTTAATTGTATACATATGATATTCCCTCCTCTTTAAATTTTCTTATATTTCTTTCTTTTTTCTCATTTAACTTTCCTATTTTTATCATTTTTTTTATTTTTTTTCAAAATCTGCATTGAACTAGGTTGAATCGGATTGACCAGCCCGGTTCAACTTTCCGGTTCAACCAGTTTTGCCCTGTTCAATGCCAAAACGATTTTAGAGGCCTAACCGGACCGGATCACCGGCTGATTCGTGGTTGAACCGGCCGGTCCGGTTTTAATAACATTGACTAGTACTATATTAAAAGCAAAACAGTGTTGAAGGATAATATGACATCTGGCATATTGTTATAATGACATGTGTCCTCTAGAATCTATAATGAATTAAAGTATTACATAATTTATTATAATTTTCTGGGTTCATGATTAGTTAATTAGCAACTGGCTCCATCCTTTATGCATTAAAGCTTTTATAACTAATTAAAATTTTATATAGTCTATTATAATTTTTTAAATTAACTATATTAAATGCAAAACAGTGTTGAAGGAGAATATGATATCTGGCATATTGTTATAATGACATGTGTAACTAATTAAAATTTTATATAGTCTATTATAATTTTTTAATTAATGGTTAGTTATTTAAATAATTAATTAATAATTAGTAACTATTACCTTTATTATGTATATCACTTCATAAATTGCAAGAAGAAACAAATCCATCCTTTGGTAATTCGTCTCATGTTTTTTTTAGCTTCTTCGTTCTAGGTGTTGTTTTTTTAATTCATGTAAAACCAATTTGAATTTATATTATATTATTTAGTTAGAGAATTATTATAAATTTGATTTATGTATTTCTTCATGACAAATATTTTGGAATTATTTCCTATAAATAGAGTTCTCAATTGGAGTATTCTTTTATAAATATTTTGAAAGCATATAGATATAGACATTTAAATATTCCTCTTTGAAATATAAATATGTACTGTAACTGAAAATTTTTAGAAATATTATTGAGCATCTCCATTACGTGTAAAATCTATCCTTTTATCATAAAATAATCTACAAACTACAAATCATGCAAATTGCGGTGTGTTTTACTGGAGTTTCATGTAATGCTCAAGTCCCATTAAAGCATGAGGTAATTTGGTTAGTTAGTCATGTGATTGTTAAAGAAAATTTTATATTTATTCATTGTCGAATGATATTATATAGCTAAATATTCACTGCAAGATATTCCTATATCTTTAATTTCATTCATGGCAGAGCCTTGAAAATTTTCTTTTAATTGGATTTATTTTTTTACAAATTGTATAAAGTTTTCCTTTTTCATATTTATGTATTCAATAGTAACGAAAGAATAAAAATTTAAACTTCTTTCTTTTTCTTTTGTGTATTGTGATTTTCAATTTTCATGAGATACGAATCATATCTAGAATGTAGTAGCAAACGTCACTTATAGATTTAGTATGCAGCTTACATTACTACCATTTGATAAATCTGATAGAGATATGGATTCCATCTAGATTTGAACATAGATTTAAAGAATGTTATAATGGAATATTATATTATATTATATTATTTATATACGTATCCTTAATTATAATTTCATGATCTTAGATAGTATTATTTTAAAACATTACGTAGCACATTTTATATTTTATTATTTTTTGAGAAAAAATTAAATATTTTCTTTATGTAAAATAAATTTGACCACATTGAATTGTAGATGAAAGATTTCTCTATGCAAACTGGTGAAGAGTTAGTGGAGGCACATGATGAAGTATAAAACAATGGAAATATTTCAAATTGATTTTAGTTTTTTTTCGGTTTTCTGTGAGATTCTTTTTGTTTTATTATGCCTTTTTTAATATCATCACTCTTAAGTTTTTCCATTGAAAATTAATTTAACAAATATTTAATTTAATTATTGAAAATAAAATTAATTTAACTAATCAATATCTATGAATATTTTTGCTATTCCATCTTCATCATTTTAAAAAAATATATATTATTTTGTAACATTATCTTAATAGATTAAACACCAAATTATATAGAATCAATTTAGGATTTGGGAAATTATGTAGAAAAAAAAATAAGAAATCAAATATTAAAAAACATATGTAATATATTTTAACATTTGTATATAATAAAATATGTGTTTAATTAGTCCAGTATTTATTAATAATAACTGTGTAGATGTGTTTATGTGATGTCTTTTATTTTTAACTTAAAGTAAGAGTGAATTTTTTTTTATCTTGGTGATAAAGAAATTAATAATTCAAATGATAGATATGTTTTGCATATTGTTGTGATGATTGTGATTTGACGATGAAGCATGAATAATAGTTGGAATCTATCCCTACATTCATAGCATGATTAAGTTGCATATATTTTTTTTACAAAAACATAATTGCATGCATTACTTGAATATTTATAAAAAGAAGCATAATTGAACATTTGCATCAATCACCAAATGTTAATCATGTATTTTAAATTTAACATATTTTTTAAATAATTTGAATAGTGATCTAAATAAATTTAATATATGATTATATGTATCATGATCATATATATATATATATATATATATTAATACCTCAAATTTAAATGAGAATATTAATTTCTAAGAAGATAGAAAAATAAATGGGATGCAAAGAGAATTAGATAGATTAATAAATTATTTTTCTGAGTTATAATTTATCATATTCTTTCAGTAATATTAAAATATAACAAACTAATGTTTACCTATTTTTATAAACATTTGATTCATTTAATTTCACATCATCCACGCATCGCGCGGGCATAACACTAGTATATTATAATACTATGGCCATCGAACTTAGAAACATTTTTCACGACCGGTTATATCCAATTAACTAATAGATTGATAACATGCTACTGAAATAGATGTTTATATGACATCACGAAAAAATAAATAAAG
Source organism: Pontederia crassipes (assembly GCA_030549335.1). Classification (NCBI taxonomy): domain Eukaryota; kingdom Viridiplantae; phylum Streptophyta; class Magnoliopsida; order Commelinales; family Pontederiaceae; genus Pontederia; species Pontederia crassipes. Next base: position 23,612,566 of record CM060183.1, read on the forward strand.
TCACATTAGCATTTTTCTCTTAGGTCTATCCAAACTTAATTTTGTATATATAATCATTCAACTTTTCAATTTTTTTAGTGTGATTCAACTTTTCAAATTTTCAATCATAGGCATTATTAAAATAATAAACAAATTTGAAGGCATTTAGATGAACTTAGCATATTTTTTGACATGATCCATGGGATTGAGCCGTCCAATTTTTTTATATGTATTAAATATATAATACTATGATAATTGATATTTTTAATTAGGCAAATAAAAAATTAAAAAATAACATATCATTTATATTTTTTGCCCTAAAATATTGAATAATAAAAAAATATTATAATTTTAAAATAAAATTATTTTTTACGTGAGATTTCATCGTGTGCGAGTCAAATCATATTAGGCCATCCAACGGGGAGCTGAACACAATCCGATCTAGAGGGTTGCTAAGACAAATCGTAAATATATGAAAAAAATGTAATTATAATACTTTTTATTAATCCAAATTTTAATAAAAATTTTCATTTTTTATTATTTTAATTTTTAATGATATCATGACTGAAATTTTGAAAAGTTGAATAACCTTTACCGAAAGTTTTGAAAAATTGAATGACTATATAGATACAAAATTAAGTTTGAATAGAGTTGGGGAAAATGTTGATGTGAAGTTTTTTATTTTTTTAATATGACGTGGATGATAGAAAAAATACTGACGTGGTACCATGTAAGTAACTTTGTCAGTGCAACGTCAACAAACTATCAATTAACTAGCTATAATCGGTCGTGATGATCATGATTGAAATGTTTATAAAGTTCGATGTGAAGTGAAATTAAATGATTTTATTGAGAATACCTCCTAAGTTAAATGATCATCACTAAAATGTATTAAAAAAATTTATTGTCACTCAACAAAGTTGTAAGAAATAAACCTTTAAATCGGTCAGTCATTAAAGGTGTAAGAAATATTTCAATTTTTGCTCCTTTATTTTTACAACTTATATATATACACACATGTGATGATCGCTAAATTATTATTATTTAAATAAAAATATAAATATATTTCTAACCAATTTAAAATTTCAAAAATAAAGATGTAGGTTAGATTTGATAATTAAATTGAAGTTCGTATTTTTTATGAAAAAAATTTATATTATATTTGAAAATAAAATCAATGTTCATGAACTTAGACTATATCTGATGTAGATTTTTTTATACAATTTCCGCATATATATCTACAGACATATAATTTAATTATAAGTGTTAAAAATGGTTCACGTATATCTAAAACTTTCTTTCTTATATGCAGCACACTTTGACAGTTTGACACTACATATATGCAGTACACATCAATACTATTAAATTTTATTTTGATGAGACTAAAATGTAATTATAATATAGATCTACTATAAGAAAAATGATATTTTTCGACGGACGAAACCGTCGGAAAATCAAACAAAATCGTCGGACATGAAGGTTTTCGACAGCTTTACTTACGAAATTGATCCGTCGAAAAAATGATCGTCGCAAAATAATTTTCGACGGTTAGAAAAAAACTAGTCGGAAGTTATGACGGTTGTAACCGTCCCAACGGTCCGGCGGTCGCAACCGTCGAAACTTTCGGCGGTCGTCGAAACCGTTGAAACTTTCTGCGGTCGCAACCGTCAAAACTTTCGACGGTTGTAACCGTCGAAACTTTCGACGGTCGCAAATTGCGACGAATTTCGTTCCGTCAGAAACTGCCCGTCGGATCTAAGGGGTTCAGAAATATTCTACATATATGTAGCTCAAATTTTTTTTTATTTTTAATTATGAGATTGATGAATACGCAATACAAATTTGCATTATCAGATGTGATAGGATTAAATATGGTTATAATATAACATTGCTCTTTGGTATTGTTTAAAGTAATTTTGTAGATTTTTTTGGGGTGTTACTTCTAGTATTCAATGGTCATGACTAATCTAATTCATGTTTAAAGATATAAAGGAATCTCTTCTTCATCATCTCTCGCACACAAAACTTTATATTGTAACGTAAAAAATAATGTATTTTTTACCGGGGGATCCAATGAGAAAGCAGACGAATTAAAAAAAACATGCACTAAAATTTATGTAATTTAGTAATGAGTTATCGATATTTTTTTTCGCTACAAATTTACTATTTTATCTTTTAACTTTGAGGATAGCACGTGTATATTCAGTTTCACTTATGACCTATGATTCTATATAATTAGATGGACAACTAAATGACACATGCAAACATATGTGGACTAGCCATATGACAAGCATGCTAAAGAGCCTACTTTGCTACATTAATTTCGTCATATGAACATTTCTACAAGGACAATAAAGTAATTTTACCTAAATTCTAACAAATTATAAGATAAATTTAAAAGAGTAAATGTATGATTAAAAAATAATATGAAGAGAAAATATATAAATCTTAGTAGGAAAAAGTATTGTGATTTCATTATGGATAGGAATATAAGTTTCATGAAGATTATGAATTTAAATCTTAGAATCAATAAAACATTATTAAAAAGATAAAAGAAAAGAAGAGAAGATAAATCATATTAGTAGTATGAATGGTAATAAAATTAAAAATAGGAATTTCAATTTAAATTGGGATACAAATAAAAGTCTAATGGATAAAGAACTTTCAATTAGCATAAATTGAAAGTTTTAATATTTAAGAATATTTCAGTCAATAAAATAATATTAATTAGTATTTTAATAAAAAATAAGTGAGGAAATATTATTACATTAATTATTGAAAAAATAGAGTAAAGGGAAAAAAATAAAAGGATAAAATTTATAATTTTATTGAGTAAGTTATGGATTGGAGATAAATGATAAAGGAAAATTTTGAGTGGATTATGATTAAGATAATAATTAAATAATAACTTTAAAATTAATAAATAAATAATTACTATTAGAATCTAATTAAGTAAAAAATATAAAATTAAAATTTGTGGGGGAATATAATTGGAATCAAACTTGTCCAAAAAATTATTAGTAGGACCTAAGTCTTCTACTTACATCAAGAGCCCTTCTTAATTATGCACAAAATTTTCACCTTCCTCCTCATTTGCACGTGAATCGACGTGCACAGTGGACGATTGACGATCCAATTCGAAGTATCAACATAAGAAAATGTTCACAACTTAAAGCACTAATCACAAAGTAATTGACTGACAAATTTCATCGTTAGTGTAAAAAACTAAAGACGACTTGAAGTTAAATAAGTCAAATGGATAAATATTAACTTAAAATTTGTAGATAGTCTAATTGGAATCAAACTTCACTCAAAAAAGTAGGATCGAAAGGTGTTCACTTCTCCTTACATCAAGAGACCTCTTTTTGCACAAAAGTTTTGCCTTCCTCTCCATTTGCACGTGAACTGAGGCGCACTAGTGGACAATTGATGATCCAACTCGAAGCACCAACATCAAAGAATGTTCAAGAGTCAATTTGCACGTAATTCAAAGTGCCATCACAAAGTATTTATTCGACAAATATTAGATTTCAAGACATGCAATCCAAATTTTGTAACTTGAATGCATATTATTAAAAAATTGTCCATGTACCTACTACACCCGGCTTGGGTTCTGCTGATTTTATTGGATAAATAAAAATAGAATAGAATTTGAATCATGTTTTCGATTAGTTGGGCTATGGATTCTATCGATGAAGAAACGATTGAATTGGACATACCTAAATTTCATCACTCAGGTTTTGTTGAAGATAAAGATTGAAAATTAAAATGCACGATCCATCTTGGATTTCAACCGCACACAACCAGGTTCATAGAAAATTGAATAAATTATAATTGCAGGAACACAACCAGAGTTCTAATTATAAAAAATAGATTTTAAATTATTAGTTATGTTTAATTACATGATGTTTAATATTATATCTTATCATATTATTATGATTTATGATTGGTTGATTGATGTCTTGCACATTCGTGATTATAAAGAAATTAAAATGGAAAGTAATAAACATCATATTTTAAATAAAATAAAAAAAAGTTTAGATCACCTAAAATTGGAAGAGCTATCAAAATAATTTTTATTGTAATGCCCCGAAAATACACACGAAAGCACCGTCGAATCCCCCTTCGACGTGTGTCTGAATGCACTCTCAGAGCGTTATTTTTTTACTTTAGCTTTTAATTTGACTTTGACTAATTCACGACTAGTCAACAAAAGAAAACTCAATTGCGGAAGCAAACTTAATTAAATACATAAAGGTCTTAATGCGAAAATAAAACTTCATAATTCAAGTAACAGACTTCAAATTAATACAACTCTAGAGACATTGTTTTAAACATAACAACATTTATAAAAGGACCTAACGGGCGTGTCCCTCCTTTAAATGAGGGACACGATGTCTCACTTCTTCTTATTCATCAGATCAAGACTCTATGGATCAGATTTAAAGTCTTTAAATGAAAATGAATAAAATAGTGACACCTCCATTTTTTCCTTTATTAAAAAGAAAGAGACTGGGACTTAGACTAGAACACTTTTTTTCATGTGCAAGCAGCCTTTGTCTGACCATCACCATCAAGCAGAGCATCAAGATCTCTATTCCTACACATACGCAGGATCCGATATAGAGAAGAAAATTCTCCCAATGAGTATTACTCAGTATGTAACGTCCAAAATAAAAATAACATTCATATGCATACATTCATAATCATAAAGTTATAAAGCATACTATTTCATTTCATAAGCTGACATAAATAACATAAACAAATACATCTAAGTACAATATATATCATGAATAAAAATCATTCATAGACTATGAACGTATAATACATCATTTTCATTTCTTTTTCTTTCCCGTTCTTTAACTTTCATCATTCTTTCTTTAACTTGTGTCTTAGAAGTTATACATTTGACTTATTTCTTTAATCTCATTATCTTGAAGAGCTCTTCATTCTTTTTAAAGTACATCATGTCACTTCATGTATCATCTCGTCAATGGTTATACACACCACGACGGGCTCCATCATGGAGCAAGAATCCCACTCACAAGGATTCTAATTCGTTGCATAGGATGGAGAGTCTCGTACAATAAGAATGGTGGTCACGGTGTGTTGCCTTCACCGGCATGTAGTTTCACTGTATTGCCTTTAGCTACACTATCCACCCTTATGTTAACTTTCGTTCCGGCGTTTGTTCTCCCATTTCAATCCATGATCATGTCCCTCATTTTTCAATTTTTATCTTGATTAGACTAAAATGTCTATCTTTACATTTCATAATTTATTTGTCTCCTATAACCATATAACCATTTGAAGGATCACACAATAAAAGACTCATGCATATATATATATATATATAGTATATATATCACATCCACCTACATTAATTTTCAATGTAACCACGAATAAGTAAATCACAAATGTCACGTTTAATATAAGAAATGAAAACCAAACATCAGATGAGCCTAATATAAAATATTGACTTAATACAGTTATTAACCGGATGAAACATGATTCAGGTGCATGATCACAAGTGTCGCGAGATCATTCTCGGCAAGGCCTAGTCCAACTTGGTAATAACGATGATGTGTAAATAAATCAAATAAAATATTATAGAACACAAGGGCATGCATAACCTAGTATATCAATAGTTGGAAACATACTTTAACTCTTTTATTAATTGCCCATTAGGACATCCAAAGTTTAACTGTACATCAACTTTAATAACTTTCATATGATGTTATGACATACAAGAGAGAGACAAGGTAATAATAAAAATCAATGACATTAAGTTTATGGTAAAAGAGTCATGTCAATGTGATAATAGCATAGTGGCCTTTACTATTTGTTTTTACCTATAAACATGCAAGTATCGTCCACTCCAATGCATGCATGGGGTATTAAGACTTATGAATTTATTCTATCTACCAGATAACATATTATCAAGTCCCTATGTGCTATAGTTCTCGTGAAGATTAGTTTCTTTTAACATATACATCTGAAGATAACACATGAACTGTAAACTAAAGTATAATTAAATATTAAGTCATGCCGAACTATTTTAGGAACAGGTTCTGCAACATGATGCCAGACTACTTTCGAACTATAAAATATTGTTTTTATTAATAAAGATATAAATTACATTGTTCGGATTAATGCACATAAAACGTGTGATCCAGTAATAAGATGGACTTTATGAGTACTTTTGTCTCTAAAAGGTAAACGTACAATTTACCATACAATAGACTACATGGCTAATCCAGCTTAGAAGGGGCAGTCACGTTCATCAACTGATAATTTACCTATGAGAATCTAATAATTACATTTTCATATGAGTTCTAACAATTAAAAAATATATTGACTAATATCATATTCATAGCAACAAGACTTAATGATATAATATAATGATTACTACTAATCATTCTTATTATTAGCATACAAAGCGCATGAACACCACATAAAGATACGAATTAATAGTAATCAACCATATGATCGCATGCCAAATAAATTGACTAATATGGGTACGTAGTATCCATATTTAATTATATTTAATAATTTAAAACCATTCTATAAAACTTCGAGAACCATCATCACTTTTCGGATTAAACAAATTGAATCCCCGTTACATACCGTTTTAGCGACACTTTCTTCCTCATGTTCTTCGTTCTTCTTCGTCCTCTTGGTTTCTTTTTTGTGTACTCCGTGTGCCGGTGGTTTCTCTTTGATCTCCAATTGAGATTTTGAGCAGTGAGTGGAGAGGGAAAGATGGAGAAGAAAAGAGAGAGGAGGCTTTTAGTTGAGGTTTTATGTTGTGTGGGTGGTTATGGACAAAAGAATAGGAAGGAGCGGGGTTATGACGTGAGAAGCGCCCCTCCGAGTGGCCCATTCTTTTTTTTTTGTAACATCACATTTGTGTTTGAAACAATCATTGTGGTCGAATGATAACTTCAAATATAAAGAACAAGTAAAAACAACCATTACGATTGAAGCAATCTTTATATTTGAAATTAATTGTTAAAAGTTAAAAAATAAAAAATAAGTAGAAGTCTTTTTTAGTTAAAGCAATATTTATGATTGAAGTTAAAAAGTTAAAAGCTATGAGCTAAAAGTAAAAAAATGAGTTACAATGATTGAAGAATAAGTAAAATATATATTGAAAAAATAATTTGATTATTGATTACAATTAATTGATATGATTGATGGATAATTCATAATTGATGATTAAAATTGATTGATATAATAATATTGATTATTATTTACTAATATGCATATATATCATTATTTATATATGGTTCATATTGACATCCATGAATGACCATGAGTGTATGTCTCTTGTATGTTTTTACACTTGAATCTGTGCATAAGTAAGTCCACGATGGTGAAATAGTTGGTGAGCTTATCTAATGATTGACATGCATATAAATACAAATATGAATAAAGACTTTATATTATATAAATGTGGGTTCATAATTACATGTCATTTTTAAATTGCTTTTGTTATGATCAATATAAATATAATTGTATAGAATGGTTACATTATTCTAAAATTTATTGTATATAAATCCTTCACTGATGCAAATCGTTGACTATTTAAAATAAGAAGTCACTTCATAGAATTAGATAATGCGACTGAGATAGTGTAAGCAATAGAACTTTTGTTTCAGTTCACAACTAATATAAAAAATATTCATCCAATTTCAAAATATGTCACACGATTTAAAAGAACACATTTAGTGAGATTTCTCAATAAAAATTGTTATGTCAACGTTATTAACTGACCGAAAAAAAAATATGCATTCTAATACAACAACAACAAAGCCTTATCCCACTAGGTGGGGTCGGCTACATGGATCATATGACGTCATTCCGCTCTATTAGTAACCAAATCTTTCGATATATTATTCGCCAATAGATCTTGCTCTATTAGTTCGCCAATTGTCCGTCTTGTCCTCCCTCTCCTTTTTTTAATCGGACTCCAGATTATTTGATCTACTCTTCTTACTGGCGCATCTAATGGTCTTCTCTGAACATGACCAAACCATCTCAAACGATTCTCTACCATTTTCTCACTAATAGGAGCCACTCCGACTCGTTCACGTATATGGTCATTCCTAATCTTATCTAATCTTGTATGACCACACATCCATCTCAACATCCTCATTTCGGCTACTCCCATTTTACGTTCATGTTGTCCCTTCATAGCCCAACATTCACTATCATATAACACTGCTGGCCTTATAGCAATACGATAGAATTTTCCTTTAACTTTATTGGGTATTTTTCTATCACAAAGAACTCCAGTTGCTTTCCTCCACTTACACCAACCATATTTGTGAACTGAAACTATATCCTCCATCTTGTCTTACAATTGATTCTAAATATTTAAACTTTGTCACTTGAGAAATTATATCCTCCCATAGCCTAACTTTCAAATCGTCTCTAAGTTGTTTATTTGTGAAATTGCTATGCATATATTCTATTTTATTCCTACTTAAACGAAAACCCTTTGACTCCAACGTATTTCTCCATATTTCCAATTTTGTATTAATCTCCAAAGTACCATATCATCCGCAAATAGCATGCACTTAGGTACCTCATCTGTGATACTCTCGGTTATAGCATCGATAACTAAGTTAAATAGATACGGACTTAAAGCTGATCCTTGATGTAGGCCAATTCCTATAGGAAATTCATTTGTCTCACCTCCGGGTGTCCTAACCCTAGTCAATGCCCCATCGTACATATCTTGTATTACCTTAATGTAGGCAACACTCACCCTCTTCTTTTGCAAGGCTTTCCAAAATACATCCCTTGATACCCGATCATACGCCTTCTCTAAGTCAATGAAAGCCATATGTAAGTCTCTTCTCCTACTTCGATACTTCTCCATCATCCCCCTTAGTAAATAAATCGCATCTGTAGTGGATCTTCCTGACATGAACCCAAATTATCTCTCAGAAATACTAGTCTCCATTCTCAATCTATGCTCAATCATTTTTTTCCATAATTTTATTGTGTGACTCATAAGTTTAATCCCTCTATAATTTGCATAATTCTGAATATCCCCTTTATTCTTGTAAATATGAACTAATGTACTTAATCTCCAATCATCATGCATCTTTTTCGACCGTAAAATCTCATTAAATAGTTTACATAACTACAACACACATTTTTCTCCCAAACATTTCCAAACTTCAATCGGTATACCATCCGGTCCAACGGCTTTACCATTCTTCATTTTTTTAAGAGCTTCGCTAACCTCCGAGACTCTAATTCTACGATAAAATGACCTATTAAGCTCACATTCGCTAACTGTCAAGTCCTCCAAATCACAACGGGAACCTTCACATCCATCATTAAATAGCTTATAGAAATACTCTTCCCATCTGTTCTTAATATTAATAATGAAAATTATTAATAATGATACTTCAAACTCGGTCCAAAGTACACATTAGACTCAAACTTTAGGCTCGACTCTATATCCAAAGTACACATTGGATCACATTGGATAAATTACACGATTAGTCTTCAACTTTGAGTCATTTTCAAATCGATCCCCTAATTTTAATTTGTGATTAGAACGTCTGTCAATTTTGTTTTTTTGCACGATTAATCATCTTGACCGGTGATAGTGGATTTCTCATTTGTCTCGCTTACGTGACCGTCGTGTGAAATTTTCTCTTACATCCACATCATGTAAAAATAATAAAATAATATTAATATATAATTAAAATAATACAAAAAACACAAAAAAAGCAATTGTCAACGCCAACGCGCGGGAGAAAGAGGATCGCCCCTCCTTCTCTCTCCCGTGCGTGCTGCGGGAGAGAGAAGGATCACCTCCTTCTTATTGAGCTCGCCCCCCCTCCTTCTCTCTCCCCCGCGCGCTCGTCGATGTGTGAGACACCGGCATCGGCGATTATTTTTTTGTGTTTTTTTATATTATTTTATTATATATTAATATTATTTCATTATTTTTTACATGATGTGGCGGTCACGTAAACGAGACAATTAGGAAATCCACTATATCATGTAAGAAAATCAAAATTGACGGACGTTCTAATTACAAAGTCAAATTTAATTTAAAGATTTAAAGTCAAAGCACTAATAGTGTAATTTTTCGGGTAAATTACACGAATGGTCCTTTAACTTTGAGTTGATTTCCAACTGGTCCCCCAACTTCAATTTATAACCAGAACGTCCTTCATCTTTTATTTTTTTGCACGATTAGTCCTCCTCTTGACCGGTGATAGTGAGTTTCTCGGTTGCCTTGCATACGTGGCCTGACACGTCAGTCGTTTCTCTCTCATCCACGTCATTTAAGTCATCAACGTCATTTAATGTTCCAAATCAGGTAAATTACACAGATCGTCCCCCAACTTTAAATCGATTTCTAAATAGTCCCCCAACTTTAATATTATTACACGATTCATCCACTTGACCGGTAAAAAATAGTCTTCCGATTATCTTACGACGTGACATAATAAAATATAATAAAAAATTTTAACTAGCTAACATCACACAATAAAAAATATTATAACAATTTAAGGACGCGGATGAACTGGCAGCGGGGGAGTGTCAGACCCTTCTCTAAGCTCGCCCTTTGGCGAATTGGCATAGGGGGCGCCGACCCCCTCTCCAAGCTCGTCCACTGGCGAACTTCACACAAGGGACGTCAACACCCCTTACGAGCTCGTCGACGACCCTAAACGACTCAAAGTTGAGAGATTATAAAAAAATAAAAATGATAGGAGTGCAGACGAACTCGCGAGAGGGCGTTAGCGCTCTTTGTGCGAAACTCGCTAGTGGACGAGCTTGGAGAGGAGGGCCGGCGCCCCCTATGCCAGCTTGCCAAAGGGCGAGCTTGGAGAGGGGGGCCGACACCCCTCCTCTGTCAGCTCGTCCGCGTCCTGAAATTTTTGTAATATTTTTTATTGTGTGATGTCAGCTAGTTAAAATTTTTTATTATATTTTATTATGCTACGTCGCAAGATAATCGAAAGACTGTTTCTTACCGGTCAAATGGATGAATCATGTAATAATATCAAAGTTGGGGGACTATTTAGAAATTGATTTAAAGTTGAGGGACGATCCGTGTAATTTACCTGGTTTGGAGCGTTAAATGACGTGGATGACTTAAATGACGTGGATGAGAAAAAAATGGCTCACATGTCGGCCACGTATGCAAGGCAATCGGAAAACTCACTATCACCGGTCAAAAAAACTAATCGTGCAAAAAAATAAAAAATGAGGAACATTCTAATTATAAATTGAAGTTGGAGGACGAATGAAAAATCCACTTAAAGTTGGGGCCATTCGCCTAATTTATCCTAATTTTTCTCTCTTCATGTCACGTGTCTCGTATACTATTAATAATCCGTTCACCATTTTCTCTATTCTTCCTCCTCCTTTACTGCATTCTAGAGATTTTAGGGCTTGTGGTGTTGGATCGCCATGGACGACACTAACAATTTGCAGCAGCCGTTTCGTCCCCAGCAGCAACAACAACAGCATCAGCAGCAGCGGCAGGCTGCGCCGCCGCCCTCCTCGGGTGTCGATATATTTTTCGTCGCCATCATTGGGATGGTGTTCAGTGGTTTCGCCATGGTAATTGCATTTCGTAACAGGAACCACATTGTCATCTTGGTTTGTCTCGATCAAGTTATTCGTGTTTTAAAGTTATTATATTGGCCACAAATTAGGATTGATACGTTGTTTGTATTAATGTGAAAGATGAACGCCTACAGGTATCTAGGATTTGTTCCGTGGATCCATATATTTAACTAATTTGTAGTTCTTTCCATGATGCGTGTCCATTCAATCTATTATCCAAAAAAAGCAAAAGGAAAAAAATGCACAAAGTAGTTTCTGGGAAGAAAGCTCATTTTTGGAATCGTCTCAAGATGATCCCAAGATATATAGAGATGGAGCAAATGTTTCACTATTTTGCTCACAGAACATTTGGCTTTCCCATAGAGGTGCGAAAGAGTTAATTTTTTGTTTCCTTGAACTTAGTGTTTGTTGATCTGAGTGTTGTCAGTAATTATTGGATGATTTTAATTGCCCATTCTGATATCTAGGCGATGTTCAAAATACTGAATATATAATTGTGTCAATATTGTTGAAGCAGATGGGGTGTGCCATGAATTTCGAAGTCTCCAATCATGAAGATTCTTTTAACAATTTTAATCCATTGCTTGTTTTTTTTTACTTCAGATAATTTAATGATAGGTGAAAAAGAGTGGCCTAATAACATCATCATTCATGCCCCTTTATTTGATGAAGATAAGCAAGAAATATATGTTATTATCTTGTTAAGTATAATGATCTTTTTGCTACTGACCAATTTGATGTTGCTGTAATGATGGGTCCAGGTATGAATCTTTTGAACTGTGACACATGTATGTGTTGATCTCTTTATAGCCATTCGAAGAAATGTACCTTTTAGGTAGTGCATTTCAAAATCCATCTAGTGAGGCTGCAAATGTTTTTTTTATTAAAGTTGTAAACCAGTTCCTCTCACAAAAAAGTTGGCAACCAGTTATTTTGCTCACTATCCATTTTTCTTAGCTATTTTAATATGTTTTTGTATTGGTTATTGAGAGGTATGTTTTGAATTTACAAAGTCTTTCCTTTCATTATAGGAAATTGTTGTCAGCATTCAATGAACCTTTTAACATATTATAATATTGACACTAATTGTTGTAACCATTGGCCTGATTTCTCATCTTAAGACTAACGTCTTTGTAGCAAATACAACATAGTTGCTTTTAAGTGGATGCTTAAAATCAATATATAATTGACCTTCACCTCTGTATTTTTTGGCTTCTTCATAGTATGTGAACATCTCCACAGGTTTTATTTATATAAATATGCATAGGTCCTGCAACTAGTTATTCTTTTACCCTTAAAAACAATTAGATAAAAATCACATTTAAAAAACGTGATTTTTTAGATTATAGTCTTTGTCTGAACCTGAATTCTTTTAACAGACAGCAATGTCATCCACAACATCAGGCTCCAGCTTTTCAGTTTTGCATCAAGTTCCAGAGGGCCATGTTGGTGTATATTGGAGGGGTGGAGCCCTTTTGAAGGCAATTACTGATCCAGGTAAGCTATGCATGCTTTTCCAAATTTAGTGAGAACACTACAATTCCCTTATTTACTTTACTTTCCTCATCTCCAGGATTTCATTGGAAGTTTCCTTTGCTTACCCAGTTTGAACCAATACAAGTGACACTTCAAACAGACCTGGTTAGTAGCTTTACATTCAGTCTGACTTGGAAATGATATTGCATAATGCATATAGTTTCTTTCTCCTTTAAGTGCAAAGTTTTTCTGATGTTGATCTAGTGCTTATTTTTTCCCACATAAGTTGAGGAAAGGGAATAAGAGTAATGGCAACTCACATGTCTCCATGTTATTTCTTGCTGTCTTCTATTTTTACTATGAATCTATGTTGGGTTTGTATCATGTATGCAAGTAGTTTATGTCTTGTTTGGTAACAATGCTACACTGATGATTTTAGCCACATTATAAGATCCATAACATGATTGTTTTCTTCCATCTTTTTGGCGATTAGGTAAGGGATATCCCATGCGGTACTAAAGGTGGTGTTATGATCAGCTTTGATAAGATAGAGGTACTCTGCCATTTTTCTGGTCTATCCCTTAATTTCTTGGGTTTAATGTGTGTTTCATGCATCCCGACACTGTACCATCTCATTTTATATGGATGGTAATTTCTTACCCTCCCCCCACCCCCAACCCAAACAAAAAAAAAAAAATGGATGGTATTTTTTTTGGTAAAATATGGATAGTAATTTCTTATCTGGAATAGTTTTAATCACAGATCACTGCTCCATATTTAAATTTGATGTTCAGGATTAATTTTCATAAAATGATACATGAGACGCTCATATTTTGCTCACTTTTTTGTTACATAGGAACTGGAGCTACTTTCATGTTCCTTTGATGCTATAGTTGCTTACTTGTTTCATAGGTTGTCAATCGCCTTCATAAAGATTTCGTCTATGAGACTTTACTCAATTATGGTATACACTATGACAAGACATGGATATATGATAAAATACATCATGAGATCAATCAGTTCTGCAGTGCTCATTCTCTGCAGCAGGTTTACATTGACATGTTTGACCAGGTAAATATTTCTTGTATGCATTCATAGAAACAGTTTCAGAGCAGGGAATGTCACTAACAATGGATTCTTTCAGATTGACGATAAAATGAGAGATGCTATTCAAGCAGACTGTACTAAATATGCTCCTGGAATTGAGATTATTAGTGTTCGTGTTACAAAACCAAATATTCCTTCGAGTATTAAGAGGAATTTTGAACTTATGGAGGAGGAACGAACTAAGGTATCCATCCTTCCATCTCTTGTAACATCATACTTATTCATTACTTGTTGTATATACTTGATTAATTACCTTTCTGTATTTGTAATGATTATTGATATTCTTTATTGTGTTCTATCCTTACAAAAAAAAAAAAAAAACAAAACATCAATAAGCGTATAAGAAATTGACAACTATTCTTTGTTTAATTTCATGCTGCTGTTGCAAGGTACATGCTTGAAAGATCTCTTGCTCCTAACATCAGTAGCAGGGCATCTTTGTTCGCCTCAGTGGTAACCAATCAGTTTTGTAGGCACTGATAGCCATTGAGAAACAGAAGGTGGCGGAGAAGGAGGCTGAGACTCAAAAGAAGATAGCTTTATCTGAAGCAGAGAAGAATTCCCAAGTGAGTCGTATACTGATGGAGCAAAAGTTGATGGAAAAGGATAGTGCAAAGAGGCAGCAGGAAATTGAGAATGAAATGTACATGGCACGTGAAAAAAGTTTAGCTGATGCTAGCTATTACAGGTAAGGCCATGGTCCATAATCTTAAAAGCTGAAATGCTTTGGCGAATGTGTGTAAAACTTGTTTATTGTTTATGATCTTTTCAGAGTGATGAAGGAGGCTGAAGCTAATCGGCTAAAGCTTACACCTGAATTTCTTGAACTAAGGTTTATTGAAGCCATTTCGAACAATTCAAAGATTTTCTTCGGTGATAAAGTAATGTCATGCCTGAACCGTATATTTGCTACCTTCTCTGTTACTATACACCACAATTTTAATCATGTGCAAAGACCCTATGCAGGTACCAAACATGATAATGGATCAGAGGTTGTTAGGTAATTTCCTCAATGGTGCGTCAAAGAAAGAAGATATATAGGTAGGTTAATGGCAGCAGATTCTGAAAGGTTCAAAAGCAAATTGATGTGTTATGAAGTGGCTAAAGTGATGGACCATCATTTGAATCAGTTTTCTTTGAAACAGTTTACTGAGTACTAATGATCTTGGGCCTGGACAACTTCATCAGGACAAGTTTCTTTCTTTGATCAGACTCTCATAGAGGTAAGGGCTGCCAATAGTAACTTGTCATCAACTGTTAATGCCCTCGCTAATTTCCTACCAGAAAAAAGCCCTTGCTATATGAAGCAAGGATGTAAATTTTGATAATAATTTAGTTTACTTAAGGTATCGTTTGGCCCTAAATCATGATTCTAATCAGAACGATTGGATTTCTTCAGAATTCTGCATTCGTTGATACTATTCTTTTTTTTGGGTGCCAAATCGGGTCTACGAGAGGTCTTCGGTGTCCAAGACTATTAGCACTTGACTAATTCGGAGCGGGAAGACAGAACAGCAAAGCGAAGGTTAATTCTCTGGTCAAGGGGCGACTTCAAGGTTCGAATCTGGGGCTGTTAGCTCCCAGCGAACGCTTGGGGCGTTGGTACTATTCTTTTATTAATTGATTAAAAAATTATAATTTAAGAAATAAGTTGTGTATTCCATAGCTTTTGAATGAAAAGGAGAGAACAATTTTATATGGCAAGTTTTTCTTTGCCCTTATTATTGGAAAAATACTAGTTAATTTAATATGAAACAAGTAACCAGTGTTGTCGCGATTGGGTTCGGTTAGTCCGACTATCAACTGGTCAAACCGGACTGCCCTTTGGACTAGATTATACGGTTTGGTCAAAATTGGTTAAAATTGAAAGAACCAGGTTGAATTATTGAACCGGACGGCTCAACATTAAAAAATTAAACAAAACCTAAAAGCTTCTGGACCTGTTCCAAATAGTGTCCTTGTGCCATTGACAAATCACAGAACTTAGCGAGTGCTGCAGTGAGGGCTCACATATGCTCAAGTGAGGCTCGCCCGCAGTAGTTGGCCTTTGCTTGAGCGAGTGTCGCACTCTCGGGGATAATTGGATGCATTGTATTAAATTATAATATTTTATTATTAATCGATTTGATCGACATGACCTTTTCTGTTCCTTGTTCGGTTAAATAACATTATGATTAGCATTAAAAGAGACAATATGAGAATGTAGTTTCAACACAATTATCAAATGATTAAAAAAAGCAATGATAGAAGTTATATTTTGTATAACATCTTCCCAGATAGCAACTTATTAGAGTATGATGTTTAATATAATTATATTTGTTGCTTGTTGGTAGTTGTGAAAATAATAAAGATCTAATAGTATTAAAACGATCAAAATGTTAATTTAGTAATTCCAACTTTACCTTGATCAAGAGAAATTGTAGTGATTTCCATTTTTCGATTTTTTGTTGAAACTTTATTCAGGGCTCTATGTTAGTTTAGTTTTGGTGTTTGGCGTGAATGAGGTGGTTTGACGAGGATGGGTTCTCCACGTGTGGAGGTAGTTTACTTAGAAAATTTGTAAGATTATTTTCTTTAAGTCTCTTCTAAATTATAATGATTTTTTTTGCATATAATCCAGAATTATGAACTTAAATTTTATTGCAATTTTCACTTCAGTTTTTTCGTCTAATTTTATTAATTTTCTGTTATTTTAAAGTTTTTTCTGTTTGTAAAAAAAATTAAAATGTCATTTGTTTTTAATATTTTTTTAAAAAATAAAAAATAAAAATACAATAATAAATAATATAAAAAACAAAAATATTTTAAAAAGAATCTTTGATATTGATGCTTTGTTAAAATATTTTATTTTATTTTAAACATAAAAAGAGAGAATAATTCATAAAGTGTATTTTAGTCTTTCTATAAATATAATAAATAAAAAAATAACGAAAAAGTTAATAGAATCAAACATAAGAAGTAAAATTTAATTGTTATAGTTCATAGGAGGTTAAAGAAAATAAGCCAATTTTTTATTTAATAGATTTGTAATTCATAAAAATAAAAGGTGTATTCTATTTGTGCCTCTTGTGGAATAAGTAAAAAAATAATTATCATAGGGCAAAAAATATTTTTAAAATGTTAGGATTGAGGTGCTAATAATTTTGGGCATCTGCATCTTGAAAAAATATGAAGCAACTTTGCCCGACGGGGTGAAATTAACTTGAATTGAGCCGAAGTGTTAATCTTATTCTTTCGGAGGTCAGAACAACGAGATGGTCGTCTTATTCTAATTGACGCAAAAGTATGTATGTATTCCTGGATATACATAGAGGCAGTTGAAAGGGGAACTAAAATAAAGAGGTAGCTTGATCAACCACATATATAGAGATCCCTTTTTTTTATTGTAGGCCTCTGCTATGGGCAAAGACGTTCTGTGATCTCAAATCCTCAAGAAATATTTGTAATCGTACACACGGGATGATAGCTTAGAATAAGTAAAGCTCATCAAGTTTTGCTTGTTACCATTAAGGGCCGTTTAGCTTATTTAATATAAAATAATTGATAATAAGTATTATTTATTGAAATTTATTTTTAAAAATAAATAATTATACAACAACAATAACAAAATCTTATCTCATTAAGTGGAATCGGCTATATGGATCATACGACGCCGTTGATCCATGTTCATAAAATTCGACAGGATTGTTATGATATAACTTATTTTTTAGAAAAAAAACAAGCACTCCTTTCTTTTATTTTTTTTACTTATAAGTAATTTTGATATCTCTCTATTAATCACATTTTTTAATTATAAACGTTAAAATTTTAACTTATAAATGACTTGTAAATTTAGCCAAACAGCCTTCCACTTATTTGACAAAAATGTGGAGCTACTGCTTTTCGAGCAAAAGTCAAATGCTTTGTAACTAGCGCATCTAAACAAGGTGACTTACATTTCTTTGATCCACCAATAAATGCATCACAAAAATTTCTATACCTTAGCATTTATTGTCCGATGTACAACAAGAGGCTTGAACTTATTACAAAATAAATGTATCAGTACAAGCATATGACTAGCATCCATGCAAGATAGGCAGTCACAAGAACATCATTTTTCCTCAGTACACATGTTTTAATGTGGACATGCTAGCAGGACATAGCATCAAGAGATAAGAAGTCGAGCACGAGCATCTTTGAAAGTAAACTGTTGGCATGTTCTGGTCCGCATATAGTTAGACACAATTGAGTCGATTCATCTGCATGCCATTTCAAGTTCACGCCTCAGAGAGCCTACTCCACATTGCCACAAGAACATTTGCACATAAAGCTCCTGATAGTTTCTCAAGCAATTGGCTGAGAGGAATCATTGCCCTCCAAAGAACTAGGGTGATTCACTGTCAAGTGGAGGCTGCTAGTGCTCCAGTTGCAGACATTTAAGCATTTAGACCTGCCCAGTTCTTGAAAGCTACCAGTGCTTCCATCTTCCTAAAGTTCCTCCTCCTGAGTTTTGACACCTTCAACTTCTTATGGTTCTCCATGAATGCTTGCTTATGCCTCCACTTATCCACAAAAACCTTCAACTCTTGTGCTTTCTCCACGACCTGCATTGCAGCATCAAAGAAGCCGCCTTTCACCAAGGCGTACAGAAAGGCATCCACCAAATCGTGATCAAATTGAACAAGCCCCTTCCTCCTGATCTCCGTCCAAAGCATCAATACGCTGAAGTACTTCTCAGCTGAGACATAACCATTAATAAGCGAGAGGTATGTCTGATTATTGGGTTCGTATCTCAGGTAGACCATCCTCCGGTAGGTCCTCCGAGCATCCTCCAGCCGCCCAACCTTACAGAAGGCGTGTATTATGGAATTCCAGTCATGTGTAGCTATTTCAATGTTTGGGTCATCGACTATGGTGTCCATGAAGGACGCCATCAGCTCGGGGCGGTGGTTCTCCATCAGCCCAGTCATTATGGTCAGATAGCTTGTCTTGAGGTTAGGCAGCCTTGCCTCCCTCATGTCCCTAAAGAGAGAGAATGCTGACTGGAAATCTTGAGCTGTCATAGAAGCATCAATGAGAGCATCGTAACTGCTCGCATCCAGTTGGAGACCAGAGGCACTGATCTCCATCACCAACTGTGCGGCTTCAGCAGTTCTTTGCTCTTTGCAGTAAGCTTTCAAGATCGAAGAATAAACCCCAAGCCCCACAGCTGCTCCTCGTGCGTTCATTTCGTCGACCATGCTGTGTGCCTTGTCCAGCAAACCCAGTCCGACGCAAGCCTCCACGATTTTGAAACCCACAGACATATTAACGTCCATCGGCTGCTGAGACGACTCCACTTCCTGTGCTTCGATAACCAAAGCAGCCAAATCTTTGATCCTCCCGTTTTCTACGAATCCTTTCACGACATCAACATAAGTCACCTCGTCCACAGCACCGCTTCCAGTATCCTTCCTTTCTTTCAAAGAACGCAAGATTGCAGTTGAAACTGATGTGAAGTTCTCAGCTTTTATGTATCCGCTGATCAAATTCTTGAAGAACATGGTCTTGTCCTCGAGACCGAGAGAATCCATCAGCATATCCAGTTCGTCGAGCCTGTCTTCAAGCCCCTGAGACGCGTACAAGAAAGCTAGTGATCCGAAACTGCGGGAGTCTGGCGACAGCCCCAGCGCTGACATGGTCTCGACGAGCCTCTCCGCATCCGCGACGGACATCAGTTCGCGGCAGCACCCGTCGAGGACCTCGTTGCAGGCGTCCATATCCGGCTTCATCGCGTCGATCCCTTCTTCCAGCGCAAGACGGCAGCTTTCCTCGAACAGACGCAGGAACGACGTAAAGCAATCGTTTTTCCTGCATATCCCGGCGAGGCACAGGCCCCAGACAGCGAATGGAGGGAAAAACCGATTCCTCAAAGCGGCTCGGACGAGGGCAAGCGCCGGGGCGGGAGCGGCGGCGGCGTCCATAGCGCGGAGGATGGCGGCGAGGGCGTCGTGAGTGACGGAGTTAGAATCTCGTTCGAGGAGGAAGAGGGCGGCAGCGAACGCGCGCTTGAGGCTGTGCCTGTCCCGGAGGGAGGCGAGGTGGGAGAGGAGGGCGGCGGCGGCGGGCAGGGAGGGGAGGAGTGACCGCGAGGCGAGGGACTTGAAGGCGCGCCATGCGTCGTCGGTCGAACGATCGCGGACGGCAGTAAGGAGGGAGGACTCGAGGGCGGACTGAGAGGAGGCGGACGAGGACGCGACCTCCGCTTCCGGCGTTAGGGTTTTCGGCGACGGCGGCGGAGAAGGTGGCAGCGGGGATTTGGGGGACCGCCGGAGCGCGAAGATGGAGGGTTGGAGGAATGAATAGAGGGTGGGGATTTCGGGGATAGGATCTCCTCCTCCCCCGGCGGCCGCGGTAGCGGCGGCGGCGGTTTTGGTGGAGAAGAAATAGCGCGGGGAAGGGAGACGCTGTGGGAGTCTTCTTCCAATTCTCCACATCTCCTTTATGTCACATTTCTGAATGTGGCAACTAAAACTCTAACAGTGGAGGCAACACAGACGCGAATCCAACTCCGCTCGCTTGTGTCGCCATGCTCGTGTTGCTCGTGGGACGTCTTCTTCCGATGCAAAAAAAAAAAAAAAAAACGCTACCGACGCAGAAAACGCGCCATCGCCTTGTTTTAGAGATCGAAAGCCGGCGATACGTGCTTCATTTGGGTTTCGGGCCGAATGGCTGAGATAAAATTGATGGGCTGGACCTTTAAACTAGGGCCTAATAGACGAGTCAACAGCAGCTGAGCTGACCAATTTTCTCTTTTCTCTTTTTTATGTATATTAAGAAATATCTAGACATATATGCATAAAATATTATATATAATTTATAGCGGACTAAAGAATTTTGGCAGGTGTTACGTTATTTTAAAATGAATAAAAATTATGTCATTGGATGTCGTTCTCGTGATGGAAGGTAAATAAACGATATTTAGATATGAACTAAATTATTGTTAATTTCGATACTTCTAAATATTTTTACTCAAAATCATGATGAACTAATATTTAGTCGTAACCCATTCACACACACACGCACACTTGTTTAGTTTGTCTTGTTGCTTCACACTTTCTGCGCAAAAGTGAATGGAGCCCAACTGAATCTTCTCTCTTCTGCCATGGAGATCCTATTCCTGGATAAATTCTCATGAAAAAAGAGCAGCCAATACTCGAAAAAGTTGCATCTTTTGTATGACACGGTGAGCATGTTCTTTGTTTTCCCTTTTTTTATTATTCCTTCAACAAGAGGAGGCCTTTACTCCTCTTTTGCAAGGATTTCTGTGATCAATTGATGTTGCATTCTTTATTGATAGAATCAAACACGCGAGACGCAAGGCAAAAAAAGAAAAAAGAGAAAAATGACATTTTTTTTATAACCTACAGTTTTACTTGATAGTTTGGACAGATCAATTCCTCCATGAAACATCCCAATCATCTAGGAACTTTCTTGCTTGAATTACAATGATCAGAGCTACTCCTGTGAACAGGGTGATTGCTTCATTGATAGCTATTAGAAGGAAAGGCTGCAGATTCGTGGTGCTCCGCCCTACTTTTTACCTTCCTTTCTGTTTTCAGTTAGATTTCAAAACCTGAACCTTCTTCTGTGTGTTTTCTGGTATTAACTGCCGCAAGCAACCTTAACCCTCCGTTTTTCTGATATGAAGAATTTGTTTAGGAGTTCCATAACGAAATTCATGTAGTTTCGGTTTTGAAAAGTTCATTACAAGTTTCCATAACTTCAGTTGTCATCATTTTATTGTTCCTGTTTCCGAATTGCTGAATCTCTTTATTACTTTGTTAGTGAGAACTGAGATCTTCATCTTTTGTATTATGTTGGTTTTCTTTAGATATTGAGCGGTGGAGTTATTATTGTGTGCCTTTCATCAGGCTGTTAAATGTCTCGTCACTTTGCTTTCTTTTGAAAGTTGAACATTGGCTACTGTTGTCTCATCTAAATCTAGTAATTTGTGGTTCTTGATTAATTATTAAACAATAAAGTTACTATGTTTTAGTAAGTCAGTCGATTCAAAAGCTTGAAGATTATGAGTTCATTGATTTTTGGCCTTCTAATAATTTAGACAGTATGTCATCTTTGAAAATGAATCTGTGGTGCATTTTTTCTTTTGATAACTTTTTTACAAATGTCTGGAGACCGAGGATATTACACTTATAGAATTGGATCCTGTAGTGGGTCTGTTGATATGGTTGCTGGTATTCCAACTTCTTTGACAACTAAGTTTGCATTTAGAACAACAGAAAGTAATTATCCCCTTTGAACTTACGTCACAAAATTGCAAGATAAACTTTTTGGAGAAAATGCAAGTTGACGCTGAAATTATTGCAATATAACGTACAAATTGTCTTATTTCAGAGTGAAAAATAATTTGCTAAGGAAGAAAGGGCATGTCATAGCTGTATGTTCAGCTGTAACAAATGAGCACCCTAAAGAAGTGAACAAAAACAATAGATAAAGAGGCGATCGAAAAAGTTTTAATCTCCTAGACCTGACATGTACTTAGGTGGAAGCTAACAAGAATTTCGCAATTGTATGGAGTCATGTGTAGTAATAAAGATCATACGCGCTGGTCGAGGGTTCAACTACTAAGCTTATGATGAATTTGTTATTGTCGAAATGTTAGATTAGTTGTATAAGAAAGTAAACAGAGTAAATAAAGGGAGAACTGATCTAAATTGCAGCTATAGGACTATGAAACCCAAACTCTGAATTCGAGAACTATCCAATGCAGGGAGGCGTTTTAAGGTTTCAAATCCATTTCAGAGTAAATTTATTGATAAATAAATGCAATAGATTCTTGTTTAACTCTATTATCATGCATTCCTCTTTTAATGCAATTCAATTCCAATTAAGCACAAAACATAAATACTCATACTTTCATGCTATATTCTATAAACCTAATTGCATTAAAATCAATAGCGAGAATGAACAGTAAAGTTGATGCTTATTTAGAAGCCATGAATTTATATCTCACTTAAGGAGACGACCAATTAAACAATATGATTCTCATCACTTGTTAACCTAGATTAAGCTAAATGGGTAACTAATCACATTTAGATACAGTCCATAAATCGTTAAGCAAAAGAATTTCGGAGCATAGAATGCCCTAACCAAATCAATTAATAATCCCTAAATTTCATCTAAAAAATTTATCAACTCATTATTGAAATTAAAATAATAGAAATATTGAGGAAAACATAGGCAATTAAAATGTAAATAATTTATGCTTGCTCCTTGAATCCAAATGATATTTCCTCTCCTAAAAAGTTTGAGCTTAAAATAAAACATAAACACCTAGAAAATCCCTTAAAAAGACTTTTATATCCCCTAAAGCATTAGGCATCTTTGCCTTATAAAACATACCAAATATACCATCAAACAAATCCTGAAAATTGGTTGAAACTTTTCCCACAACATACCAAAGATAACAAAGACACACTACGAAATGCATGGATAGGTTTTTCCCACAACATTTTTCAAGGCTTTCGCTCAAGGTTAGTCAGTTGGGTGTTTGGATGCATTGAATACTCTCAATTTCGATTGCATTTAGAATTTGAAATTTTGGGGTCAGTGGAGTTGCTATTATTATTTATGCATTTATATACAAGAATGCACACCCAAAACACTTCTTATCATAAAAAAGTCCCATTTTATCACATATAGTAACTTGTTTACATGTTATCTAGGGTGTGAAGATGCATTCACATACAAAACAATCAACTACCTTCTCATATAATATTGGTTCAATTACATGACAATCACCAAAGAAAATGCAAGCACCATTTGATGAACAAACTAACCTAAGAAAAACAGACTAACAAGCAAGACTACTGTTAGCTATCCTCTACTCCCCCAAACCTAGATGTAATCATAGAACTATATAAGGAGAGAATTTTCAAAAATGTTCTTATTTTTTTAACTACGAAATGAACATAATTTTAAATTCATTTTTAATGATTATGTTCAACAACAACAAAGGTCGGCTACATGGATCATACGACGCCATTCCGCTCTATTAGTAACCAAACCTTTCGGTATATTATTCACCAATAGATCTTGCTCTATTAGTTCGCCAAGTGTTCGCCTTGGCCTCCCTCTCCCTCTTTTAATCGGACTCCAGATTATTTGATCTACTCTTCTTACTGGCGCATCTAATGGTCTTCTCTGAACATGACCAAACCATCTCAAACGATTTTCTACCATTTTCTCACTAATAGGAGCCACTCCGACTCGTTCACGTATATGGTCATTCTTAATCTTATCTAATCTTGTATGACCACACATCCATCTCAACATCCTCATTTCGGCTATCCCCACTTTACGTTCATGTTATCCCTTCATAGCCCAGCATTCACTATCATATAACACTGCCGGTCTTATAGCAGTACGATAGAATTTTTCTTTAACTTTATTGGATACTTTTCTATCACAAAGAACTCCAGTGGCTTTCCTCCACTTACACCAACCAGCTTGAATTCTATGATTAACATCGTCATCAATCTCCCCATCTTGTCTTACAATTGATCCTAAATATTTAAACTTTGTCACTTGAGAAATTATATCCTCCCCTAGCCTAACTTCCAAATCGTCTCTAAGTTGTTTATTTGTGAAATTGCAATGCATATATTCTGTTTTATTCATACTTAAACGAAAACCCTTTGACTCCAACGTATTTCTCCATATTTCCAATTTTGTATTAATCTCTCCTCTTGAATCCGCTAAAAGTACTATATCATCCGCAAATAGCATGCACTTAGGTACCTCCTCTGTGATACTCTCGGTTATAGCATTGATAACTAAGTTAAATAGATACGGACTTAAAGCTGATCTTTGATGTAGGCCAATTCCTATAGGAAATTCATTTGTCTCACCTCCGGGTGTCCTAACCCTAGTCAATGCCCCATCGTACATATCTTGTATTACGTTAATGTAGGCAACACTCACCCTCTTCTTTTGCAAGGCTTTCCAAAGTACATCCCTTTGTACCCGATCATACGCCTTCTCTAAGTCAATGAAAGCCATATGTAAGTCTCTTCTCCTACTTCGATACTTCTCCATCATCCCCCTTAGTAAATAAATCGCCTCTGTAGTGGATCTTCCTGGCATGAACCCAAATTGTCTCTCAGAAATATTAGTCTCCATTCTCAATCTATGCTCAATCACTTTTTCCCATAATTTTATTGTGTGACTCATAAGTTTAATCCCTCTATAATTTGCATAATTCTGAATATCCCCTTTATTCTTGTAAATAAGAACTAATGTACTTAATCTCCAATCATCATGCATCTTTTTCGACCGTAAAATCTCATTAAATAGTTTACATAACCACAACACACATTTTTCTCCCAAACATTTCCAAACTTCAATCGGTATACCATCCGGTCCAACGGTTTTACCATTCTCCATTTTTTTACCGAGACTCTAATTCTATGATAAAATAACCTATTAAGCTCACATTCGCTATCTGTCAAGTCCTCCAGATCACAATGGGAACCTTCACATCCATCATTAAATAGCTTATAGAAATACTCTTCCCATCTGTTCTTAATATCTCCCTCAGTAACTAAAATCTTGTCAACTTCATTTTTTATGCATCTTACTTGATCCAAATCTCTCGACTCATTCTCTTTATTCCTTGCAATCTTGTAAATCCTTTGTTCACCAGCCTTTGTCCCTAACTCCTTATAAAACCCCTCATATGCTTTAGCACGAGCATCACTAACTGCCTTCTTAGCCTCCCTTTTCGTCAAACGATACTTTTCTCAATTGTCAGAACTATTGTCCAAGTGTATCGTCTTGAAACAATTCTTCTTATTACGCACCTTTTCTTGGACCTCCTCATTCCACCACCAAGTCTCCTTATCTCGTGGTCCAAAACCTTTTGATTCTCCAAAAATGGCTTTAGCAACCATTTTAACCTTTTTTGTCACTTTCTCCCACATGATACTAGCATCTCCATCTAACTCCCACACACTTTCCTCTAATAACTTACTTCTAAAAGTCTCTCGCTTCTCCCCCTTTAACTGCCACCACTTGATCTTTCGATAAAAAACTATTCGAGATTTTGGTTTTATACATTTCATTTGCATATCAAGAACTAACAATCTATGTTGTGTAGTCATCCCATGCCCAGTAATTACTTTGCAATTAGTACAACGTCTTTTATCAGTATTTCTTGTCAAGAAAAAATCGATTTGAGACCTATGAGTTTCACTTTTGTATGTGATTTAATGTTCCTCTCTCTTCCTAAAACAAGTGTTGATAATCTTAAGGTCGTATGCTAAAGAAAAATCAATAATAGTTTGTCCTTCCTCATTCAACTCCCCAAAACCAAAACCACCGTGAACCCTTGCATGTGGTCCTGCCTCTTTACCAATATGTCCATTAAGGTCTTCCCCAATATAAACTTTCTCGGTTGTTGGTATACTTTCAATCAAACCCTCCATATCTGCCCAAAACTTCTCCTTGAGATGTGATTCTGCTCCTACTTGGGGTGCATATGCACTAATAATGTTCATAGTCTCCTTTCCAATAATTACTTTCACGGATATGATTCGATCATCAATCCTTTTAACTTCCACAACATTCTTCCTCCATTCTGCATTCGCGATAATACCAACACCATTCCTTCCTTTTACCTTACCTGTATACCAAAGTTTGGAACCATTTAACCTAATCTCTTTACTTCCCTCTCCTACCCATCTAGTTTCTTGCAAGCATAAGATACTAATCTTACGCTGGTCCATTACTTGTGCCACCTCGAGACGCTTCCCATTCAACGTCCCAATGTTCCAAGAACCTAATCTGACCTTAGTTTCATGAACTAGCTTCTTTAACCGCCTCCGTCCATTAGAGTGCGGTAGCCCTTGCTCATTTAACACTGCATTCAGGCGAGGACGCAGCGGCTCTTGCTCTCTTATCACTGTACCTGAGCTGTACAGCGCGTTACTTACGGGTAACGACCTAGCATTCAAGGTTGTCAAGATCGGGATCTTATATAAGATCGGAGGGGGGTCATAAGATCGAAGATCGTAAGATCGGATCGAGGATCGTAAGATCCTACCTGTTAATAAAATAATATGTTTTTAAAATAATAAATATATTTTTGATAATTTTTTCACATTGAAATCTTAAATGATACCCCACTAAGACTTTTTTTTATCGATTCTTAAGTCAAATTATATGAAAAATATTAAAAATAAAAGAAAATATATTTAACTTCATATAAATTAATTTTTATTATCATAAATATATTTTAAATTAATATTTAAATGATTATATTAATCATATGAGATCGTATAGGATCGGATAGGATCGTAAGATCGTATTAAGATCTTACACATAAGATCCATAAGATAAGATCGAGATCGGAAAGGGTCTGTAAGATCGTAAAATCGTAAGATCTAGATCGAGATCTTGACAACCTTGCTAGCATTAACACAATATATTCGTTGATCCATGTTCATGAGATTCGACAGAGTTTTACGCTGTCGGGGCCTAACACAACCCTCCTCCTTTATCCGGGCTTGGGACCGGCTATAAAACATAGGCGGAGTTTTTAATGATTATGTTCACTAAGTATAAATTTAAATATAATTAAATTTTATCATAAAAATATTATTATTTCTAATTGTGCAACACGTCTCTAATTTTTCCTTTCTTTGTTATGTGAAAAGTAGAAATGTGGAAGATATATTAAGCTTATTAGCTCATGGGCCTGGTGAATGGTGGTGGGTAGTCACCATTCCAAATGTGTCGAGTGTTCATTTGGTCTAGCATAATGTATATATGATCTTGTTGCAGTAGTATTTTGTCTTGTGTGCTTTGGAGGTCTGCCACTTGCTGCTTAATATCCGCTTGCCACTTGTTTTGCCGCTCTTCATTGGATGTATGACATTGATGCATCTCCTGTTTGGACGATTGTAAGGCTTGAAAACCTTCAAATTGTTTTCTCCGAGATGATTGACCGGCCTTATAGGTGGATGGATGAGGGTTTGGGGTGGCCAGTCTTCTGGCTACTTGTATTGTGCATGAGATGATATTGTCGTGGAGGGGCAGCTTGAGTAGAAGTTCTGTCATGTCAGCAGTGGCGCACAAGTGACTCCTCGTCCTTGTCTTCCGCATTGTCATCATCTTAGAGCTGATGTATTCTTTGTGCTAATCCTTCAGTTGAGAATTTCCACGTCATTACTTATTGCAACTTTTTCATAGTTCGGCAATGAATGAGTTTACTTCTTATCATGAAACTTAAAATGTAGAAGTCTCCATTTTTTACTATCGTAACCTTTTCAAGTGTCAGTATCAACCCTTGACGTTGCTCCAAACCATCCACATCATACCCAAGGATCTCAATGGGCGTGATAAGTGCTCGAGAGACTACTTTTCCTTTGTCTTTATTGGTCATTTCGAGCATATGCTTTATCACGAAGACACCTTCTTTTGTCTTTATTGGTCATTTCGAGCGTATGCTTTATTACGAAGATGCCTGTATTCACTTCCACTACGTTGTTACTGTCACACCTCAACCAACTAGCCTTCACTCTTTTTAGGTAGTGAAACACCGGATTGCGCAAATGTGTTATTTTGTGTTGTGCAGGGCTGAGGTGTCATCATATGTGAATTTGTCCAAAAGGAGTGCTTGAATTGGCCATTGGGTGTTTGCCAACTTGTGGACAGTAGACTATATATCGCATTGAACTTCCGGAGGGTCAACTTGCAGTCGTTGAATAGTTTGAAGGTTGTCATCTTAGATCATCCTCATCGAGACATTCAGTTTAACATGTAAGGAGCTTAAGAACTCCAATGTCATTGTAAAAAGTGAGCTCCAAGATATTGTTCATTTGCCATGAACCCTTGCCATCCAAGTTATCAATCATCCAGTAGACATCCTTATTCAATGTTTGGTCATCCATGTATTGTATATTTGCGCTTGGACAAGATTTAACAGCTTTTCCTTTGTCTTAATCCTGGAATTCAATGGTATAAGGTTTTACCTTTTCTTGAGAGAAATAAGTCTTGTAGTGGAGCATGTGGAACGCCGACTACGAGAATGGAGCTTGAGGCTTCTTTCGATCTTGTCATCTCTTCCAATCTAGTTTATGTCAGTTTTCAGGATGCCTTGTGGGGTGATTGAACACATGGATGCTCTCGGTTGGAGGTTCTTGGGCATCAATGATAGACTCCTCCATCTAGTGGCATGGCTGGGGATTAGACCACTTAATGGAAATGAATGAGGCAGTACTTACTAAATGAGTGATTGAGATTTACTGGTAATCAATTGGAGCCAAACAAGGTAATGCGGTGGACCTTGAGAATTTTAAACAAAATAATTGATGATTTATTTGGATTATCTCATATGAAACGTCACCTTAGGAGGAAGCACTGGAAAATCTTTCTTTGTATACAACAACAACAACAACAACAACAAAGCCTTATCCCACTAGGTGGGGTCGGCTACAAGGATCATACGACGCTATTCGTTGATCCATGTTCATGCGATTCGACACGGTTTTACGCTGGCTGTCGGGGCCTAACACAACCCTCCTCCTTTATCCGGGCTTGGGACCAGCTATAAAACATAGGCGGAGTTAAAATCTTTCTTTGTATAATGTATGAAACTCTTTTTAAGAAGTTCTTTTCCTAATAAAATTGTCCAAAGAACTCTGCAATTGAAAATCTTTCTTGAAATAAAAAGGAGTTTTTTTTTTCAATTTTTCTTCTTAAAATGAGTCATACTTTTACTAGGATTTCTTGGAACCAATTCCTACTTGAAATAAGAATAAGAGAAGCTTTATTTCGATTTAAATTCTTCTTTTTGTCCATTTGTCTTGAATTTGACTACCAATTGAATGCAATTTATTCTAGTTTCTCATTTGTCTTCAAAATGGTAAAAACTGTTAATAAACATTAAGGTAGATACCGACTCAAAGAAATTTTAAAAATAAACTAATAAAAATGATGCATGCCATGCTAAATACGATATTAAATTTATGTTCTAAGTGAATATATCAGTTCTTATCAAATATATTCTCCCTTGCTGAAAATTTGAAGTTGGGCATGTATGCTTCCACGGAATACTTAGATCTGTCTTTCAGGTCTGCTTGGATCTATTTTCTGAAAAGAACTGGCGTTGAAGATGTATATTATAGAAGATAAAGGAGGTGCCATTGCTCTTATGCTGGCTGCCCTTTTCTTCTTGGGCACTTGGCCAGCTGTTCTTACTCTGCTTGAACGTAGAGGTCGTCTCCCTCAGCACACTTACCTGGACTACTCCATAACAAATCTACTTGCTGCCTTTCTCATAGCGCTTACAATTGGTCAGATTGGAGAAAGCAAGCCTAATATGCCAAATTTCATCACCCAGCTTGGTCAGGTGATTCTCTAAGTCATCTTTTTTTTATATTTTATAGACTATTGGATGACAGGAACTGGTCAAGAATCATCGTTATGAAGTTGATCTTGTAATGACAACACAAACATAAATGTGCTAGTACATTAGCTGATGTTCTCCAAATTGCAAAGTAGATAATAAATGACCATAAATAAGTTTTATCTGTTTATAATAGTTTTTAGGATTTGAGTCTGGAATCTGTGCTACAATAGATAATGTATAGATGTTCAGTCGATCTCATTTTATGTTTCTTGAAGTGCATGTTCAACTGATTCATACAAAACAACTACACCTGTAGAATTGGCAAAGCAGCCTGCCTGCCCTTAGTCAACTGATTCTGAATATATCTTGAAGAAACTTATGATGTAAAAACTAAATTACTTCATGCAGTCATTTCATGAAACATCCCAGTAAAACCATGCAATTTTAACTTTATGGATAATCATCTTCTTGGTACACTTTCTTTAGCCATATATGGAGTTTTACCATCATCAACTTCATTCAACTATTTTCTTTCATGGAAACATAAGTTCGTGTACTTTACAGTAGACTTATTTTTGTAATTGGCCCTTAAGAACCACAATATCTAGTTAGCTAAAGGTATAGGGTGATAACATGCAGGACAACTGGCCTTCAATCTTGTTTGCAATGGCAGGTGGCATTGTTCTTAGTCTTGGGAATCTAGCTACTCAATACGCTTGGGCTTTTGTTGGACTTTCTGTAACCGAGGTTATTACATCAAGTATAACAGTTGTTACTGGTATATTCTTACTTCTTTCTTAGTAGAGATGCGAGAGACGGAGACACAAATATTTTTATTCAAGCTCCAACTTAATTAGTCTTTTATTGTTTATTCTTTCCAGAATTAGGTTTGTTTTGTTGCATTCTCATGTCAGTTTATGCTTTCAACAGGAATCTGTCATCTTATTTGCTTCCTTTTTTTCCTTATTCACTAGCACATATTTTTTCATAAATGAAAAAGTAGCTATTCACACTTCTCTCAACCCTTTTCAAGGTTGAAAACTTCGTCTTGTGTCAGAGGAAAAAAGAATCTTTTAATCCAATGTGAATTTTAGTGGATCACAAAGATCTTGGACAAAGATTCCTTGAAGATGGTGCTTTTGTCTCATCATCAGAATTGCAGTAGTTAGAACTGTAACGTGGTTCAAAAAATATTAAACTAATAGATCTTTTTCTGCATTGTCTTACGTTTGCACGAATTATATTTTGTCGGTATCACATGAGGTTTCATATTAGTGGTAACTTATTTTCATGGTCAAGCATCTTCCAACATTGTTCTCTAAGGTTTTCTGGTTATGTTTTTCGGTTACACTCTTTTTTTATTGTGAAAATTGATGTGCACATTTGAATTACTACATCCTTGAAATTATGATTAGTATGTTTTGTTACATACTGAAATTTTGTTTCACATTTCCAGCTGTAAATAAACTTAGCTAAAATCTTATCTTCACGGTTTGGAGTGCAGGGACTACATTGAACTATTTTCTTGATGACCGCATTAATAACGCCAGCATTCTTTTTCCCGGAGTTGTCTGCTTCCTTATTGCAGTTTGTCTTGGTTCTGCTGTTCACTCTTCAAATGCTGCTGATAATAAAGAGAAACTCAGTGGTTCCTCAAGTAACTTCAATAGGAAAACTTGGTATCCTTCTTTTATGACTTGACACTTTTTTACCAGTTCTACTTTTGTAATCATGACAATCTTTTCGAACATAAAATGTATTGAGGGTTTTGACTACTTGTGTCTTAAGAATAATCAGCCATGTTTTCTCCTTAGGTATATGAAATGTTGGAAAGGTTAAGACTGATTTATTTATCCATCCATCACCAATCCTAAAGGGTATCTTCCTGTTTGATGAGTTCTCACTATCTTGGGACATTCTAGTTCTATTTATAACATCTATCCCAAAGCAGACATTGATATAGTAGAAGACTGCATTTGTTGTTTGACTCCCTTGTGCAAATTGTGTTCTTATTTTACTTCTGAAGTCATTTCTTCTTTTGTTGTTATATTTTTGTAAACCACAATAAGTAGTTAATACAACAAGTTATTTTACCAACATCTTGCTCTCTCACTTGACTACATGTCAAAATATAATGTGCTTGTCAAAACTCTAGTTGGAGTTTCTTCCTTCAAGCTTAGCAGTTAACTAAGAATTTCATGTTCTATTGTAGTACTGGTGAAGATAAAGAAATTGCCATGCAACGTCCAGCCAAAGGTTTAGTGCTACTATCATATCAGCTTTGTTTTCAATCCTTTATGTTGGGTCAGTTTCTTATTTCAAGAGGGTTATGATTTTCAGACGTTAACAAGGATTTGGAGGATGGATTTTCTTGTTCTCAAGGCAATGAAATAGCAAAGGCTGGAACTGTTGAGTACCTCTTACAGATTGAGAAGAGAAGATCAATTAAGGTAAGCGGGTGTGCATGCTTATGATACTACCTGTGTTCAACGTTAAGCTGCATTACATGGTGGACTTCCCACATGTATTATGAAAAAATATCTATCCATTAAGGAAACAAGTCTTTTTTAGGCTGCCTTTTCCATGTTTAATAGTCAACTAATTAATTTGCCTTTGAATTGATGTTAACCATGATCACAGAACTCAATAACAACAATTTCCGCTCTCAGGTTCTGGGATCCAATGCATTTCTTGGCCTCAGTATAGTGTTTTTTGCTGGTGTTTGCTTCTCACTCTTTTCTCCAGCATTCAACTTAGCCACAAATGACCAGTGGCACACGCTGAAGGAAGGGGTTCCTCATTTGGTAGTGTACACTGCATTCTTCTATTTCTCCATCTCCTGTTTCATTCTTGGGATTGGCTTGAACATTTGGTTTCTGTACAAGCCTGTCCTTGGCCTTCCAAGATCATCTTTCGTAGCCTATATGAAGGATTGGGAAGGAAGACAATGGGCTCTTCTGGCTGGATTGCTTTGTGGGTTTGGCAATGGATTTCAATTCATGGGTGGCCAAGCTGCTGGGTATGCTGCAGCTGATTCTGTTCAGGTTAGTCTTTATTGTGATAAAATGCTAGTCTGAAATTTTTTTTAGAAAAGTTTATCTGCATGGACAACGAGCCAATTCGGAAATTCTTCTTGTACATCTAATATTGCTCCGAAATTAACAGGAAATAACTGGACAACATAATCTAAAAAGATTGAATCTACTTGCTGTATTTAAACCAATATGTACATCGTTTGGTTCAAGTCATTATTGTTGTCTGGACTTCCATACTTTGAGCAATACTCTGGAGCATTTTCTCCCAATAAGCCATTGAATTTCAACCAAAAAGTGAATATGACTTCGGAATAGTTTGTGCCGAGAATATAAGAGGCCTTATATATCAGGTTAAAGGATGAAAAATAGAAAATTTCATAGGCTTTTAATGTGTAAATGAAAAACTGAAGAACTCAGTATAGGAGTGTTGCTCTTTGAAGTCTTGTGGCCTCTTTCAAAATGTGGGTATCCTGTCCAACAGGCATTGCCACTTGTGAGCACATTTTGGGGCATAGTCCTGTTCGGGGAATACCGGAGGTCATCCAAGAAGACTTACGTGCTGCTTACAAGCATGCTTTTCATGTTCATTGTTGCTGTTGGTGTCCTCATGGCTTCATCTGGGCACAGGAAGACTTCCTAGAAGCAATGCTGAACTCCTGTTTGTCAACAATCGAGATCTTTTACCCCGTCCATCAGCATTTATAAGCAAACCTTATCACAAGTAATGAAATGCAGAAGAAGCTGCATGTCTTTTGGTGCCAAATTGTACACTTGAAGATAAGTACTTCGATACACTTCTACATACATTTCTGTGTCCTGGCAAGTGGCAAGATTTCTTAGTTGCATACGAAAATGTGATGGGATGATTCTATTGGATGGAGAGTGGAAATGAAAATTCTGCACAAACCATCGTATTTTTAGTTGAGGATAGCAGTCTTTTTTAACTGCCCTCAAGATCTCGCTTGCATTCTCGGCAATATTAGATGCATGAAAAAACAGGTCCCTTGCAATGTATCGTTTTACATAAAAGAAGTATGGAAAATTTTTGAAAGAAGAATTTAATTTGAAATCACTAATTTCAAAATGTTGTTTTCAATTACAAAGGAAAGTTCCAAGGACCTAACAAAAGGAAAATAAAATGACACATTACTTTTATAGGTAGGATTTTAACCCGAGATTTTTTTTTTTAAAAATTACTAGCCGAGGATGTGCCCTTATAAATTCTCCGTAATGTAAGCCAAGAATGACACAAAGTTATTTTCACACGAGAACGATGAAACTGAACAATAGAACCAAGTGGGATAAATACGCGCATAAATCCTCATAGCTTCATGCGAAAAAGGCTTTAACGTAGATTCCCAGCAGGAAAAAAGAGGTCATTGGATTAATAACAGGCATAGAACTTATTATTATTATTATTATTATTATTATTATTATTACTAAGATGATTATTATTTGATTCCATGCAAAAGTGTATTTTATGAAATCGATATTTTAATACCAGCTTATTTATCGGAAAACAATATTTTTGCATACATAAAAATTAGAAAGTGCAGACTAATACTTATATTTTATTCTCGAGTAAGAAGGGAAGAAAAACTCTAACAACAACAAAACCTTATCCCACTAGGTGGGGTCGACTACATGGATCATACGACTCGTTGATCTATGTTCATGAGATTCGACGGAGTTTTACGCTGGCTGTCGGGACCTAACACAACCCTCCTTTATCCGGGCTTGGGACCGGCTATAAAATATAGACGGAGTTAAACTCCGCTTTGAATAAAATATTTCTTCCATTTCCTTCATTAATTGTGAACAATCCGACAACCAGAGGTAAATCTGCTCAGGATTTGACCAAAAAAATGCCCAAAAATCAATAAGAATTTTACATAGCAATGATAATATGTACCTTCTCCTCTTAAAGCTTTGTATTGGTATTGGGGCTCTTGCATTTTCCTCCTATAAAATTGGAACATATCTACTCCTATGTTGCTTACCACGGAAACAAATATTTTCAAAGGTGCATGTAGGAGAAACTGCAGGCCCCTTGGAATAAAATCAAATGTCAACGCTCAGCAGGGTAATAGGTACCATCCATCAGTCACTAGTCATTCTATATGGCTCAACAGCAAACCACCTCTCACTTATATTTAAGAGTAGCATGGCCTGTGGCACCTAAATGTGCAAACAGCTTATTCCTGCCAACAAAAGTATCCCCCCTCAGTAACAGAAAATTGAAATTCCTTCTCAAAAAAGAAAAAAAGAAAAAAAAGAAAATTGAAATTGATGCAAAAGGAAGAGTGGATATGAATGGAAGCTCAAAAATCTAAAACATGAGTGAAATACCTTGTTTCAAAGTTTTCTCCGCAGGTATCACAAAAATTGTTGATCACCTGCAAAGTAACTCCGGTTAGTGCAACCAATATATAGAGGGAGAAGGGATGAACATTAAGAAAGTAATCAATCTGTTGCATTCTTGTTGACCATATTAAATTGATGCATACAGAAGGACTTCAACTAAGAGAGACTTTTCAGGAAAAGCATAAAACTACTGGATGAACCTATATCTTAGAATACATTTGATAACATATTTTCACATTCTAACAGAGAGTGCATAGGCAAACTGTGGAATATGAGAAATATGTTGTCCAAAGGTTGAAGTCATGCACCAATTTTTTTAGGAATACATTCCACAACAACACAACAACAACAACAAAGCCTTATCCCACTAGGTGGGGTCGGGTACATGGATCATACGACGCCATTCCGCTTTATTAGTAACCAAACCTTTCGGTATATTATTCACCAATAGATCTTGCTCTATTAGTTCGCCAAGTGTCCGCCTTGGCCTCCCTCTCTCTCTTTTAATCGGACTCCAGATTATTTGATATACTCTTCTTACTGGCGCATCTAATGATCTTCTCTGAACATGACCAAACCATCTCAAACGATTCTCTACCATTTTCTCACTAATAGGAGCCACTCCGACTCGTTCACGTATATGGTCATTCCTAATTTTATCTAATCTTGTATGACAACACATCCATCTCAACATCCTCATTTCGGCTACCCCCACTTTACGTTTATGTTGTCCCTTCATAGCCCAGCATTCACTACCATATAACACTGCCGGTTTTATAGCAGTACGATAGAATTTTCCTTTAACTTTATTGGGTACTTTTCTATCACAAAGAACTCCAGTGGCTTTCCTCCGCTTACACCAACCAACTTGAATTCTATGATTAACATCGTCATTAATCTCCTCATCTTGTTTTACAATTGATCCTAAATATTTAAACTTTGTCACTTGAGGAATTATATCCTCCCCTAGCCTAACTTTCAAATCGTCTCTAAGTTGTTTATTTGTGAAATTGCAATGCATATATTCTGTTTTATTCCTACTTAAACGAAAACCCTTTGACTCCAACGTATTTCTCCATATTTCCAATTTTGTATTAATCTCTCCTCTTGAATCCGCTAAAAGTACTATATCATCCGCAAATAGCATGCACTTAGGTACCTCATCTGTGATACTCTCGGTTATAACATTGATAACTAAGTTAAATAGATACGAGCTTAAAGCTGATCCTTGATGTAGGCCAATTCCTATAGAAAATTCATTTGTCTCACCTCCGGATGTCCTAACCCTAGTCAATGCCCCATCGTACATATCTTGTATTACTTTAATGTAGGCAGCACTCACCCTCTTCTTTTGCAAGGCTTTCCAAAGTACATCCCTTGGTACCCGATCATACGCCTTTTCTAAGTCAATGAAAGCCATATGTAAGTCTCTTCTCCTACTTCGATACTTCTCCATCATCCCCCTTAATAAATAAATCGCCTCTGTAATGGATCTTCCTGGCATGAACCCAAATTGTCTCTCAGAAATACTAGTCTCCATTCTCAATCTATGCTCAATCACTTTTTCCCATAATTTCATTGTGTGACTCATAAGTTTAATCCCTCTATAATTTGCACAATTCTGAATATCCCCTTTATTCTTGTAAATAGGAACTAATGTACTTAATCTCCAATCATCAGGCTATTCGTTGATCCATGTTCAAAGGTTACATGTTTTCTGTCAAACTCAATGCGTATCTGGCCTTGGTAACCATGGCAAGCTCTTGTTACTCATTACCCAAAGTTAGTTCGGTTGTTTGGCATCAGCATAAACTCAATAATAAGAGTTTAATCCACCATATTCTGCCAAACACTCTCCTTAACCTCAAATAATGATGAGGAGGCAATTTTGAGTTTAAAAAAAATATTTACTCTAGTGAACATGAAAATGTAAGAGGTTTTATTTTTTGCTTTCAGTCAGAATTGCCATATTCTGGACCCTCATCCCCCCAAAAAATTAATGATTACATGGAATAAATCAATTTTATTCTGTAAACAGTAATGAGATGCCAAAGAGCCCAGATTTCCAGAACTTTTCATTGGATAGCCAACATTGATAACTAGACATAGAAATACAACTATTGGCAGCCTCCCAACACAAAGTACAGCCAAGTAGCACTAAATCTAACTGTAAAAGTAGAAGGGTAGAGCCTTCTCAACCTGTCAATTTTAATATGTAACTGCAAAAAATTAAGAAGCCAATTGAGGAATTTGAGCTTCAAATTAAAATGTGATTTTGACAGAAAGATCATAATACAAGAGGGCTCGAAGAACTTTTAACTTCATTATTTCTCTTCCAGATACTCCTAAAGAAAATCTATTCCAGCTCAAACCAACAAACACATCCTTGAGAAATTTGAACCATAAATATCTGAAAAACTTATGCATTAAACACAATTATGAAAATTCTCTATTTTCAAAGAAATAAGAATTTTTTATATGCAATACGATTGTCACCAAAACCTGACATATCTACAGAATTTTACAAAGGTCATATCCTTACAAAGATACATTTCGGTATCAATTATCATAATGGACTGGCCATGCAAAATTTCATCATCTTCAATTCACGCATCCACAACTTATCATGGTCTTCAAATCAAGCACTTTTCAGTCTTCTTTATCTAGAAGGCAAGTTATAGTAATATTTTTTTCTTCTTTAATACCCCAAATCGAAAGAATCGTAGACAATTAAACTATGATATATTCTCAGTTACAATACAAAATCCCGGAAAATTGTCTACTCAATTACAACTTTAGCTGATAAGGCTCCAAAAAAGACCTAATGTAGGTTATCTCTGTGATATCATATAGAAGATTGTATAATGTTTTCCCAACACTGTTAAATAATTTCCTTCCTAGGTGACATATCTACCTAGCATTTTAGTATATACTCTTTACACCATAAGCATCTTTAATAAAGTTTAACACCATCATGATATAATATGATGCAAACCTAAATGATTTTAATTAACTAAAATTAAAGATTAAAAGAGAAGATTTCATATATTTCTGAAGCAGTCTATTACAATCTATCAATGTTCTTTTATAGGGTCCACATATATGAATTACCAAATATGTTAGGAAGCGGAATGACGTCGTATGATCCATGTAGCCGACCCCACCTAGTGGGATAAGGCTTTGTTGTTGTTGTTGTTGTTGTTAGGAAAAGGAAAACACTAAGAAATCGAATTTTTTTAAATAAACTAAGAGAAGGAAACAAAACCAAATAAAAAGGGAACTAATTCTTCTAATGTGTGCACTCATAATAAATTGGAGGCCGTCCTGCATCAAATAGTGTCTTAAATGAATCTCCATGCTAACATGTTTCTGGAATGTACTCATTGGAACAATGCTGAAGGTATATAACTATAAGACATAAATGTGTCGTCAGTAGTAAGCATGATAGGAGTGCTGTGATATAAGAGTTACCTTTTGTTTCCTTCCTTTGGATGAGTTCTTGATTTTCAAGTCTGTTGCTTTCCCATCCTCCTGTTGTTTTTTCAGTTTTTGGTTCTTTACCATATTCTGACCTTTATTTGGTTGATATGCTTCCTCAACTGAAAATGAAGGGCTTTCCTCGTTCTTTGTTGTCAAATCCTGATTCTGAGTTTCAGCATCACCAAGGGTTCCATTATTTTCTTCCTTTGCCGATTCCAGCTCTGCTTTCTTTGTCCCCTTCCTTGATGCTCGATTCCTACGGTTTTTTCTTTGGTTAGCAAAATCTGTGGTTTCTTTTTTGTAGTCAGGATTTTCAGTATTTGAAGATGAATCATGCTGACCCAAATAGCCCTTCCTCCTATTCTTGCGCCCCAAGAGCATTGCCTCCAAGATGCTAACATCATCTTCCTTCACATTTGCAGCTTTGTCGTCATCTTCTTCCAATTCAAGTTCTTCTATTGCAGCTTTGTCGTCATCTTCTTCCAATTCAAGTTCTTCTATGAGTTCTTCACAAAGTTCGTTTACCGAATCACTACCCTCAGAAACTGGTGGTTGATAATCAAATTCAACATGAACTTCCTCCTCATTGGCTTCCTCATGTTGCTGCAAAATCTCTGTGTCTTCTTCCTGGAACGTCATCCTCAACTCTGCAACCTTATCCTTGTGCTTCTTCGACTGCTCATGGTTCTTCCATTGCTTATCTGATTTAAACTTTTTGCTACAAACTACGCAATATAATTCCTCTCTTCCACCCTTTTTCTTCTTATCATCATCATCACTTTCCAATCCATCGAAGGCATCCCCCTGTTCGTCATTTTTTGTCCACTCAAGCTCCTCGTACATCCTTGCGCGCTCCATTTTCTTCCTCTCCTCCTCTTTCTTCCTCTTCCTCTCCTCCTCTCGTCGCTCCTCCTCCTGTTTCCGCTTCAACATCATGTCCACCACCCGCTTGTCCCGCTTCTTGGAGAACGCGGCAAGGCCACGCACTGAATCATTGTATTCCCGTTTCGCCTTCCTCCTTACCTTCTTATTCTCTTCCTCCATGATGCGCCTCGACCGGCGATTAGGCCCCATCGACGAGTCGTACTCGTCGACCCACGCGAAGTCCATGACTGTAGAAAAACCGAGCCAGTAATTGTAAAAGGCGGTAACTTGCGAATAGGGACTGTCGAGGTTGCCGATGAGAGGGGCGGGGGGCACCGCGTTGGCGCCGAGGCCGAGCTCCTTGGCGAACCAAAGCTCCTGAGCATAGACCTTGGCAAAGAGGTCTCCATACACCTTGTAAAAGCCCTTTCCAGTGTCGGAAAATCCAGAGAAGGCCGAGTTGGAGAAGTAGGCAAAAAGATCGAAGTCAAATGATGAGCGGTGCGACTTGGAGGTGGAAGAAGGATCCGAGAAGAGGATCTGGGACCGGTGGGAGTCGTACCAAGCGCGCTCCTTGGGATCCGAAAGGACCTCATAGGCGTGAAGGAGCTCCTGGAAGGCGGCGGTCGCGTCCTCCGGCGACTTCGCTCCGGTGGCGGCGACCTTGTCCGGGTGGAGCTGGAGGGCGAGGCGTCTGTACGCGGAGCGGATATCCTCAGGGGGGCAGTCGCGAGGGAGGCCTAGGACTTCGTAGAGGCATCGCTTCCGCGGCTCGCCGGCGGCCGCCATGGACGACCCACGAGCTCGATAATTTGCGTTAGGGTTGGCAGGATGTTCAATAAAATAAGAAAAAGAAAAAGTGCCTCTATTCGCAATCTTAAAATATTAATGTCATTTCCTTCCATTTTGAATCTGTCTGTTTTACTAAGCTTATAAGTCACTTCTAAATTTTATAAATTAATTTAAAAAAATCTTAACGTTTGTTAACTTAAAAATTTGACTGATAGAGAGACATCAAATTTACTTATAAGTAAAAAAAATAAATAGAAGTGGGGTGCTTATTTTCTTTTTAAAAAATAAGTCAATTAGTTGTGTCATAACTAACTAGTTGTTATTAATATAAGTAGTTTTATTCAAACGTGTAACTGCTTATTTTTAAAAATAATTTTCAGCCAATAAAATACTTATCGGCACTTTAACTTATCAGTTGTTCTGTATCAGCTAAGCCAAATGGGCCCTAAGTTTATAACTCCCTTATAAGTTGGTTTTAAAAAATCTCAGCGTTTGACTAATAAAGATATATCAAATCTATTTATAAGTCAAAAAAATAAGCAAGAGGAGGGGTATTTATTTTTTAAAAAAAATAAGTCAATTAGTTGTCTCATAACTAACTAGTTGTTATTAATATAAGTAGTTTTATCCAAACGTATAACTACTTATTTTTAAAAATAAGTTTCAGCCAATAAAATACTTATCAGCACTTCAACTTATCGGTTATTCTGTATCAACTAAGCCAAACGGGCCCTTTATTACATGAGCGACAATAATATTTTTTATAGCAAGGCACCTAAAAGAAATATAATTTTATTCTAATAAAAGTAAAATAAAATAAATTAAATAATAAAAAATACTAATATTAGTTAATATGAAATTTTAATGAATAATAATTTAGCAGATGAGCTTATGTGATTTTTTTAACCTTTTTCACATAAAAAATCGCTATAATTCAAGAAAGATTTAAGCAATTATTCCTAAAATATATTATCTTTGGATTTATTTGGCTATCAAAATTTGAGCAAGAACTTGTTCAAGTTCCGATAAGTTTCATCAAATACGGACAAAAAAAGTTTTGAAGTTTCGATCAAAGTGCCATGTAATGTTTGAGCGAGAACTTTGTGGGATTGTTTGGCAACGAGAACTGAAATTCTACCAAGTTCTTGTAGCTCTAATTGTGGAAGGAGTGGAATTGGTTGATGAGAAATAAGGTAGTTGATGTGATAGGAAAAAATAGATGTGATGAATTAATTTTTAGTGAGTTTTGAAATAAAAATTGATATTATAAATATAAAATAAAATATTATTAATAAATAAAAATAAAATTAAAAATTATAAAAAAATTCAAAATAATTTTGTTAAAAATATATTATTAAATATAAAAAATCAAATTTTTAATAAATTATATGTAGTAAAATATTAATTTTTTAATGAAATAACAAGTAATAGATAATATTATATTAATTGTTATAAAAATAATTTATATTTAATAAATAACTTATTTTATGAGTTACATGTGTGTGAAAGAAAAATTAAAAAGAAAAAATTAATAAATAAAATTAAAAAAAACTAACACGTCAACTTCAAAATAGAAAACAAAGCAAAACTTGCTACGGTACTTTGTGGAGCCGGAGAAGGACGTGACTTCTTTTTTCGAAATTCGATTCCGTTTCTAATTCCACCAAACTGACGGAATCGATTGGAACCAGGCGAAATCGAATATCTGATTTCAATTGCCAAACATGCCCTTCAAGTTCTCATCGAAAGCGAGAACAATTTTCTCTTTTTTTCTTTTTTCTTTCAATTTTTAATATATTTTAATTAGAAAAATATTATTAATTATTATGTAATGTTAATATTATTCATTAAATTATTTTTCTATATCATCTTGAATAATAATCAATTATAATATTTTATTTATTAATATATTATCAATTAGCTTATAAAATAAATTATTTAATTCAATATAAGTATTTTTGTAAATTATAATATTAATAACATATAAAAAATAATCAAAATTAATATCAATGTATTACTATACAACTTATTTTTAAATAATTTAAAGCTAATAATTACGTATAATATTTTCTATATGCTAATAATTATTATCTAAAATGAATAAAAACAAATAATGTTTTATTTACTATAATTTTATATCACAAAAAATAATAAATTATATTCTTAATTCTTAAATTTTTTTATCTAAACGCCTATTAAAACTTATGTATTAAATCAATTCTCATCGTTATATTTTTTATCCAAATATCAAACCTAAAATTTTCTATTGTTCCCACCCAAAAGACAATTTGAAAAATCAATCAAATTTTAGCTTTTGGCGAATGACTTCATTTTTATTTTTTTTCCCTCATAATAATTCTTAGGTTATTCTCAAAAGAGGATAGTACAAGTAAAGGTTGATGAGAAGAATGGAGGATCGAAAGCACCAAGAGGAGGGGTGAATTGGTGTATAAAAATTTAGAACCAAAAAAGACGTTGAAGTAAATTTAAAGCGAATACGATCACAAGCAAGTAAAAGATAGGTAATAAAAGCACAAGAGAAGTAAGAGAGGTAAGAGAAGAGAAAGACGCGATATGTTGACGAGGTTTAGTCCAACTCCTTGGCCTACGTCCCCGCTCCTGAGATTCACTATCATTTTCTTTTCTTATAGGGAGAGAATAACCCTTTCTATACCACAATG
Source organism: Pontederia crassipes (assembly GCA_030549335.1). NCBI lineage: Eukaryota > Viridiplantae > Streptophyta > Magnoliopsida > Commelinales > Pontederiaceae > Pontederia > Pontederia crassipes. The sequence continues at coordinate 23,656,347 of CM060183.1, forward strand.
CATTCTTCTTTACTCAAGAGGTAAGGCACACATCTTCTCACAAGGAGCTCTAAAAAACTATCTAAACAAGAATTCCCTCCAAAACTCTTCTTCTTACAAATAATATTCTCACTAAGAAACTAGAAGAGGGAATGGATGATTTGCAACTTTAGCTCAAAAAAAATGCTTTGGATTTGAGGGGAGCTCAAGAATGATGTGCCTTACTTGGATAATCTTCCTTCAATCTTTTGGATCCCTTTTATAGGCTTCTCTTGAAAATTTGACCGTTGTAAAGTAATTCAAAAAGCTTTTGTTGTCAGTCATGAATTGGTCGACCGTTTTATTATCGGCCGTCCGTTCTGCACAGTAACTAGCCGTTATTATGTCTGCGATTCTGCAGCGGTCGCCCATTACCAAATCGGTCATCCGTTTAATAAAAAAATATATATGTTATTTTGTCTTTTCTGTGTAATTTACCGTTGATATTAGACCGTAGAAGAATTATAGCCGTTCTTACTTTCATAACGGTCGCCCGAAAGTGAATCGGTCGACTGATGTTGAAGTTTTGTCCATTCTGTGATTAGCGGTCGATTCAATCTTCTATTTCGGTTGTCCATTTTCTTCATAACGGTCGACCGCTATAAGATTGGTCATCCGTTCTTATAGGTTGATCCTTTTTGTGATTAGCGGATGTTCCATCCTCCATTTCGATCGTCCACTATCTTCAATAACGGTCGACTGATAGTGGATCGGTCGCTCGTTTTTAGAGGTTGATCCTTTTTGTGATTAGCGGACGTTCCATCTTCTATTTCGATCGTCCACTATCTTCAATAACGGTCGATCGGTTATAAATCAGTCATTCATTTTTCTGCGGTTGTTTCATTCTGTGATTAGGGGACGCTCCATCATTAATTTCGATCGTCCATTATATGTCATAACGATCGATAGTTATATTATTGGTCATCCATTTTTATTGCAGATAACAACTTCGGCTATTTTTCTTCGAAAAATATTAAATCTATTCACACTATCACTTTTAAGTATAATTAGTACATTATCTTTCTTGTTTGCTATCATCAAAATACATGGAATATGGTCTTGAGACCAACAATCTCCCCTTTTTTATGATGTCAAACAAAGTGACGAGGAGGTAATCAAAATATCAAAATTATAAATTCCTTCCCCTAAATTCATATTTGCTTTTAAAAATATATTATTTACTCCCCCTTAATCAAAGCATAACTTTTTTTTGTAAATATCATGAATGTCTATCATATATATAGTGAAAATAAATAATGACTCACAATTCTCAATACAATCCACAAGAGCAGTGAACACATCTCATAAACATAACAATAATATCATACATAGTGATAAAGTCATACATAGCGTCACATATATTCTTTTTCCCCCTTTTGACAACATAAAAAAGGAGGAAACAAAAAAGAGTACTAAAATAAACAAAAACTAGGCATCCGGAGCGTCATCGGGCGGGGGCGCAACCTGCTCATAGGGAGAAGTGTCGAACCCCTGAGATCGGAAATAGGCAAATATGCACTCTTGTGTGCGACGTTGATCCTGCTCTATGCGATCGACCCGTGCCACCATCTCATCCCACTCACTACGTGTCAGAACTGATCCCCAAACTCTTATCGGCTCACGTGAAGGAGGTATGTACTGTTCCGTCCAGTATCTGTAGCGGGAGCCTGCGTAGGAGCCAACGTGGGCACCTCAGTGCCTGCCTCATCATCGGAGTCCGAGTTCTGATCATCTTGGTCTTGAGTGGAAAAGACCCATTCTTCATTAACAAACACAAGACCTTTCCATTTCAATGTGCACTTTCCAATGATATCGGTCGGTCTCTCAGAAAGGGACAACTCAAACTCAGGAATAGGAATGTGTTCATGACGAAAGATTCGAGTGATAAAAGAACCAAAGTGAAGGATCATGTTATGGGATTTTTTGGAATCGATCCTTTTTTTGGTGAAGATGAAATGATAAATCATATACGCACCAAAGTTAACCGGAGGAAGATCATGTCGAAGAAGACAATAAAGAAGGCGTAAGTCATGAAAACTCATATCAGTAAAATGGCCAGAGCGAGGAAAAAGGATATGTATAATGATGTGGCGGGCAACAAGAAGTGGATGAGACAACTTCTTTAGAAGTCCTTTCATGGGAAAGCTATGCACTTCACCACGAAAGACAACTTCAAGAGCTTCGTCTATACAAATGTCTGTAGGCCACCTATGTGATACAATATTTAAGAGTCATCGGTCTAGGACATAAAAAATCTCACAAATCAAGGAATCAGTGAGTTTGATGATATGACATAGTACGTGAGATGTCACAGTAGATTTGGATTCTGAGAAAGATAAGTTGGCATAAAAAAGTCTGACAAATCTAGGATAGACTGGTTCCTTGACATTAAGGAGGGGAATCCAACTTATCCCGTCAAAGAGACTATGAAGCATGTTCATATTGAGAGACGACCAATCGACTCTCATGCCATGTGCTACTTCCCTAGTAGAATACAATGCTTCAAAAGAAGATGCAACGGAAGCGTTAACAAAGAGAGAAGAATCGAAATCTCGAGAAGGTGTTGGTGGAGAGTCCGATGATGGACGAGAAGATGGTGCTAGCTCCTTCCTCTTGCGAGGATCAGCACACGTCTTCTTTCGTGGTGGTATTTGGACAAAATCAAATTGATGAGTGAAAGATGATAATTGACAAAAATTGACTCGGAAGGATAGAAACGATCGACCTTTATGAGAAACGGTCGATCGTTTTTGTCCAGAACACACGATATATCATTTCTCAAATGGAGAAACGATCGACCATTTTTGTCCAGAATACAACAATATATCGTTTGTTTAGAACGATCTTTCAATTACAATCAACACATTCGACACCAAAGATTGACACAAAGATGATCAGATTTGAATAAAGTTTAAGAGAGATCCGATATCAAATTGAGCACCTGCCAATCGATCAAGAAATTCGAAATTAGGGCATGAATTTTGAATCAAATTCGATATCAAATCCGATTCCTTGTTAATAGTTTCTAACTTACATGTAATGCAGAGGGATCTATGAATCATCCTTAATCGATTTTGCCGGCGTTGAGGCGAAGGCGGCGACGGTTGCGATCGGCGACAACGACAGCGGCGACTGTTGCGGCGGCGACAACGACGACAAAGACAGCGGTCAGGGGTGACTGCCATGACGTGGATCGACGACGAAGCGGCGACGACGGCAACTGGCGGCGATTGCGGCGACATGGATCGACGACGAAGCGACGGCAACAACTACGACGGCTTGGATCGACGACAAGGCAGCGATCGATGGCGGCGCCCGTACGCCGGACGAGGATGACGACGTCGGCGAAAGGATTTGCCGATGAAAGAGATCGCCGACGGGATGGAAGGATTCGCCGGTGAGATCGTGAATCGGGCGGAAGTTCTAATAGGTCGACCGATTCGCGAATTTGGGAAAAAATTCCGATCAGGTTTTTATATCGCATTGAAAATGGTCGACCGATATCATGTCGGACGACCATTATATCGTAGATATTTGCAGTTAATATGTCATGTTTTTATCGGTCGTCTGAAATAGTTTCGGGCGACCGTTCTGGAAGTAAAACAGAATCGGTCATTTATTGACTTAACGGTCGTCCGATCAGAGGAGTAACGGTCGACCGTTAATATAATGGTCAATCGATTTGAATATATGTGTTGTGCAACACAATTTGATATTCAATTCGATTCACAAATGATGCTTGCATAACCAAGTCACTTATGAGTTGAATTGATAGGCAATTAGGTTCACAACATTCCAAGCTCACGTCTAAGCATACAAAATCTCTCCTCACTTAAGGGTTCGTAAATATATCCGCAAGTTGAATTTCGGTAGACACATGTTCAATAGCAATGTCTTTGAGTGTCACATGTTCTCTAATGAAATGATAACGCAAATTAATGTATTTGGTTTTAGAATGTTGGATTGGATTTTTAGTCATTTCTATTGCACTTGTGTTATCGCATTTCATGGGTACACTTGAATAACTTATACCATAATCAAGAAGTTATTGTTTTACCCATAATATTTGTGCACAACAACTACCGGGTGCAATATACTCGACTTCAGCGGTAGAGAGCGCGATGAAATTTTTCTTTTTGCTAGTCCAAGAGATGAGAGAGCTAGCAAGAAAGCAACACATCCCACTAGTACTTTTCCTATCAACTTTACATCCGAAAAAATCCGCACCGGTATATACATGTAAATCAAAAGATGAGTTTCTATCATACCAAATGCCTAGATCATAAGTATGCTTCAAATAACGTAATATTCTTTTAACATCAACTAAGTGAGATTCCTTAGGTGCGGATTGAAATCTTGCACACAAGCATACACTAAACATTATATCCGGCCTAGATGCCGTCAAATAAAGTAAACTACCAATCATACCTCTATACTTCTTTTGATCAATAGATTTACCTTTCTCGTCTTTATCTAACTTTGTTGTAGTGTTCATGGGAGTTGAACTCGATTTGCATTCATCCATTCCAAATCTTTTTAACAACTCCCTTGTATACTTCTCTTGATTAAGAAATATTCCATTTTTTTTCTTGACTTGCAATCCTAAAAAGAATGTGAGCTCACCTACAAGTCTCATCTCAAATTTTTTTTTTGCATAAGAGATTCAGACTCTTTGCACAAGCTTTCATTAGTAGCATCATAAATAATATCATCAACATAGATGTGAACTATTAAAATATCATCTTCTAGATGTTTCAAAAATAATGTGGTATCAACTTTTTTCTTTTTGAAAATCATTTTCAATTAAAAAAGTACTCAATCTTTCATACTATGTTCTAGAAGCTTGTTTCAGTCCATAACGGGCTTTAGAAAGTTTAAATACATGATTAGGAAAATCTGGATTTTCAAATCCTTGAAGTTGCTCAACATAAATTCCTCATTTATAAATTCATTTAAAAATGCTGATTTTACATCCATTTGAAAAAGTTTAAATCCTTTAAAACAAGAAAAAACTAAGAGCATTCTAATAGCCTCAAGTCTAACAACGGGAGCAAAAGTTTCTTCAAAATCAATTCCTTCTTCTTGTGAATAGCCTTTTGCCACAAGTGTTGCCTTATTTCTTATTATGATGCTATTTTCATCTAGCTTATTTCTAAACAGTAATTTTGTACTTATTGGATAGTCTTTTGGTCTTTCTACTAGTTTCCAAACTTGATTCCTTTCAAAATTATTTAATTCTTCATGCATAGCATTTATCCAATTTGAATCATTCAAAGCCTCATCATTGTTACTAGATTCAAATTGAGCAAGAAAGGCTGAAAAAACACATAAATTTTTCAAAGAGTTTATAGTCCTTATACCTTCATTTATATTACATATAATTTGATCCAATGGATGTGATGATGCATGTTTCCAAATCCTTGAAATGATTTGATTGTCCTCCACTTGTGGTTCTTCCATTTGTTCTACATTTGAATTATCCATTCTATTTTCTTCCAATTCTTCATTTTGGATTTATATGTCTTCAAGATGTCATTCCACTTCAACTATTTCTTCTTCATCATCATTCACTTGCTTGCTCATCAAAAAATCATTAGTTTCATTGAATTTGACATTAATAAATTCTTCAACAACTAATGTTATTTTATTATATACTCTATATGCTTTACTAGTGCTAGAGTATACAAGAAACACACCATCATAACTTTTTGCATCAAATTTTTCTAATTTGTCTTTGATATTCAAGATATAACATTTACAACCAAACACCTTGAAATATGAAATATTTGACCTTTTGTCATATAAAATTTCAAAGCATGTTTTCTTTTCAAGGGGTCTAAGTGTGACTCTATTTAAAACATAACATGATGTGTTTACGGCTTCCGACCAAAAATACTTGGGTAACTTACTTTCATTTAAAATTGTCCTAACTATTTCTTGAATAGTTCTATTTTTTCTTTTCACTACTCCATTTTGTTGAGGTGTTCTACGTGTGGAGAAATTATGTGTAATTCCATTTTCCTCACAAAACAATTCAAATTTGTAGTTTTCAAATTCACCTCCATGATCACTTCTAATTTTTGCAATTCTCAACTTAAGTTCATTTTGTACTCTTTTTGCAAATTTAGAAAACATATTTATAATTTCATCTTTACTTGTAAGAAAAATAGTCCAAGTAAAACGAGAGAAATCATCAATAATTACAAATACACTTTTTTTTCACCTAAACTTATAATATCAATAGGTTCAAATAAGTCAAGATGTAAAAGTTCTAAAGACATATGTGTACTAATAACATTTTTTAATTTGAAAGAGATTTTGATTTGTTTACCTTTAAGACATGAATCGTAAACATTAATTTTCTCAAACTTAATTTTAGGTAAACCTCTAACTAATTCATGATATGAAAGTTTATTTAACAACTTAAAGTTTACAAGTCCTAATCTTCTATGCCAAAGATTTATATTATCATGCATAACACTAAGACATTTTTCACTTTTCCAATTTTCAAAGTCAATTTTATATACATTATTATACATAAAACCCACATGTAAAACCTTTTTGCTTTCATCTAAAATCAAACATTTGTCCTTTTCAAAATTCACTAAATAATTCTTATCACACAATTGACTTATATTAATTAAATTATGTTTTAAGTTTTCAACTAACCACACATCTTCTAAATATATCTTGTTATTCTTACCAACATTACCTATGCCAATTACTCTACCTTTGCTATTATCTTCAAAGGTGACTCTTCCTCCATTTTTCTTTTCCAATGTAATAAAGTTTGATGGATCACCCGTCATGTGTCTTGAGCATCCACTATTCAAATATCATTTACTTTCAATTTTCTTTGGAGCACCCTACAAGCAAGACATTAAGATTCTCATCTTTTTGATACCCAAACTTGCTTGGGTCCAGCTTAGTTAGTGATGGTCCTTTTAAGGAACCAAATCTTCTTCATACCACTATTTAATCTCATTCTTACTTTGCATTCATAAGAGTAATATCCTTGATAACCACAATGAAAATAAGTAATATGCGATTTCATATGAAGATTTTGTGATGCTTTAACAAATAGAATCTTTTTATCATTCTTATTATCAAATGAGCTAAAATCAAGTCCATTTTTGTTAAAAGGTTTTCTTTGTGTTGATAGCATTGCATCTAGCATTTTTCCACCATTTGTAAATTTTTCAAGTTGACCTTTTAAACTAATATTCTCATTTTTCAAAGTTTCAACACTACATGTTTGTTTTTCATAAGATAGTTTCAAGGTATTGTTTTTCATTTTTAAATCTTCAATCATAAATTTCAAACTAGAGTTCTCATCACCTAATAAATCACAATTTTCACAAACTTTAGTATCATGTTTATTTTTTAGATTTTCAAATTCTATTTTCAAATCACCATGCTTCTTTTTAAGAGATATATATTTATTTATAAGAATTCTAAACTCATCATGCATATCGAAAGATTCGCTATCACTAGATTCAGATGAGTTAGATAATACATCATAGCTATTTGCCATTAGACAAATGTAAACTTCATCATCATCACTTGAGGAGATGTTTGAGTCATTTTCTTCATTTTCACTTTCATTCCATGTGGCTTGAAGAGCTTTCTTTTTCTTCTTCAAGTTTTCCTCTTTCTTTTCCTTCTTGACTAGATTTGGACACTCATTCTTATAATGTCCAACATTCTTACATTCAAAACACGTCACTTGATTTTTACTTGATGATCTTCTTTTTGAAAAGTCACATTTCTTCTTTTGCTTGGCAGATTTAATATATTTGTCAAGCTTCTTAGCGTACAAGGCTAGCTTCTTCTCATTTTCATCTTCTTAACTTGTTTCACTTTCATCCATCTTTGCCTTCAACGTCAAGGTCTTCTTTTTGGAAATACTTGTTTCTTCATCTTCCTTGACTCCAATCTCATAAGTCAACAGTGATCCTATGAGATAATTAAAATTTAACTTATTTAAGTCATTCTCTTCGAACACTGTTCGTTTTGTATGCCACTTGGAGGAGAGGGACCTGAGAAATTTCTTCACATTTTGAGAGTTAGTCCGTGGCTCGCCCAAAGAGGCTAAGCCATTCACAATATCATTAAAACACATAACAATTTTATTTATAGACTCATTTTTATGCATCTTAAAAGAGTCATATTGATGATTCAAAATATTAAGTCTAGACTCCTTAACCTTATCGGTACTTTCATGTGTAATAATAAATTTCCTCCAAATCTCATAAGCACTTTGACAATTTGAAACACAATTAAATTTCGTTGCATCTAAAACACAAAAAAGATAATTTTTTGCTTTCCAATCTAATTTCACAAGTAGCCTTTCACTTTCGGTGTATTCAAAATGTGACTTTTCATGCAAGTCAAAATCATTTTCAATTATATCCCAAGCTCAACAGATGTTTAAATCTTTAAAACAAGAGCAACAAGGCTTTGATACCAATTGTAGGATCGAAAGCACCAAGAAAGGAGGGGGGTGAATTGGTGTATAAAAATTTAGAACTGAAAAAGACGTTGAAGTAAATTTAAAGCGAATACGATCACAAGTAAAACATAGGTAATAAAAGCACAAGAGAAGCAAGAGAGGTAAGAGAAGAGAAAGACGTGATATGTTGACGAGGTTCGGCCCAACTCCTTGGTTTACGTTTCCGCTCCGACTCCTCAACCTTGAGACCGTCGAAGATTCACTATCCTTCTCTTTTCTTATAGGAAGAGAATAATCCTTTCTACACCACAATGCATTCTTCTTTGCTCAAGAGGTAAGGCAAACATCTTCTTACAAGGAGCTCTCAAAGACTATCTAAACAAGAATTCCCTTCAAGACTTTTCTTCTTACAAATAATATTCTCACTAAGAAACTAGAAGAAGGAATGAATGATTTGTAACTTTGGCTCAAGAAAAATGCTTTGGATTTGAAGGGAGCTCAAGAATGATTTGCCTTGCTTGGATAATTTTCCTTCAATCTTTTGGATCCCTTTTATAGGCTTTTTTTGAAAATTTGGCCGTTGTAAAGTAATTCAAAAAGCTTTTGCTGTCAGCCCTGAATCGGTCGACCATTTTATTATCGGTCGTCCGTTCTGCATAGTAACTAACCATTATTCTGTCTGTCGATTCTGCAGCGATCGCCCATTATCAAATCGGTCGTCCATTTAATAAAAAATTATATCCATTATTTTATCTTTTCTGTGTATTTTACCGTTGATATTAGGCCGTAGAAGAATTATAGTCGTTCTTACTTTCACAACGATCGCCCGAAAGTGAATCGGTCGACCGATGTTGAAGTTCTATCCATTCTGTGATTAGCGGTCGATCCAATCTTCTATTTCGATCGTTCATTTTCTTCATAACAGTGGATCGCTATAAGATCGGTCGTCCGTTCTTATAGGTTGATCATTTATGTGATTAGCGGATGTTCCATCCTCCATTTCGGTCGTCCACTATCTTCAATAACGGTCGACCGATAGTGGATCGGTCACCCATTTTTAGAGGTTGATCCTTTCTGTGATTAGCGGACGTTTCATCTTCTATTTCGGTCGTCCACTATCTTCAATAATGGTCGATCGATTATAAATCGGTCGTCCATTTTTTCCGCGATTGTTCCATTCTGTGATTAGCGAACACTCCATCATTGATTTAGGTCGTCCATTATCTGTCATAACGATCGACCGTTATATTATTGGTCGCCCATTTTTACTGCAGATAACAACTTCGGCTATTTTTCTTCGAAAAATATTAAACATGTTCACACTATCACTTTAAGCATAATTAGTACATCATCTTCCTATTTGCTATCATCAAAATATATGGAATATGGTCTTGAGACCAACAAAGAATGTGAGAGTATTTCAAAGTCTGATGAGAAGATTTCTACGCGAAGCATCAAGTAATGGTTGATCATCGATCCAAAGAGTACTCTATTATATTTTATATTAAAATCATACTAAGCATCATTTTTTTAATTTTTCAACTCTAGTCTAGGGCAAACTTGTGGAGACTCTAAGTTTATGTTGATTATAATTTGTTTAATTTTCATCATGAACATGATTGCTAAGTGAATTACTTTCTTTTATAACTATGATTGAATTAATCTATCGACTATTTTATTAGTTCATAATCTTTGTAGAATTAATTCTTAACTATAAGAAAGTACACATCTAATGTCCTATTTTAGTAGCATCGAAAGAGAATATTAGAATTTGCGCTTTGTTGATTGATATCAAAATGGATAGTTTAATAATTTATTACGCACAACTAATTGCATCCTAACATGAATAAATTTAATAGTAGCATCTGAAATAATTTATTAAGATTTATGATAGTTGATTCTATAATGGAAGGGAGGAATTCTAACTTAAGTATTCCTAATATATTTAAAAGTTAAAGCTATTTATTATTTTACAAATCAATATACTACTGAGGAGAAACTTGATTTGGTCATAATCAAAATAATTCATTTATGGTCTATGCATCATTTTATAATTTATTTAAAAAAAAAAACATTAATAGTGAGTTAAATTAATTTCTCATATTATCGATTAATTACTTTACTCATATATTTAATTAGTTGAGCAATGGACACTTTTTAACATTTATTAAGCCCAATTGATTACATTCTAACACGAATAACATTATAGTAGATTCTGAAATAGTTTATTGAGATTTATGATAATTGATTTATAATAGAAGGGAGGAATTCTAACTTAAGTGTTACTAATCTATTTAAAAGGTGAAATATTTATTTATTATATAAACCAATAAACAATTGAGGAGAAACTTGATTTGTTCATAATCAAAATAATTCATTCTATTGTCTATACATCATTAGTATAATTTATTTTTTACAAAACATTAATAGTGAGTTAAATTAATAATAAATTTATTAAGAACAACTGATTATATCCTAACATGAATAATTTTAATAGTAGCATCTAAAATAGTTTATTAAGATTTATAATAGTTGATTCTATAATAAGTATTAATTATAATTAGTTAGATTTATGCTTTATTATAATATTTGTTATTCACAAAATCATTAAACAATTAATAAACATAAATCTCTTTGATTTAGAATGGAGGGAATAATACAAATTATTTAAATTACTATTTACGTCATTTTAGTTATTTTACATCTATCAATTCATTCAAAACTTATGTTTGCCTAACATTTGTATTTGTTCCAACCCTGTTATAATTTAACCCTTTGTAGCTAGTCAGTATTCCATTAAATTCTTCGGCCCTTTTAGTTTAATTTTATTTTCACTAGCTTTAATTTTCTGTTTATGGTCTTGCAACTTTTATTAGTTTATTACTTAGGTTGCCGATCATACTTGATAGAAGAGTTGAGTTTCAAGCATTCGTTCGGTGCTAGTAAACTCATATTCGAGTTTTAAAATTATAATCTTAACCAGGAAATATTTATCTTCTTGACTTCGAATTAACCAAGTGTTAGTAGTCTCGAACATCGAAGACCTCCTGTTAACTCAGGTCGTCATAAAAAAAACTTTTTAAATACTTTTTATTATCTCTGCTTTTTATATACAAAAATTATTTTGTTTGTTCTATTGTAGTAGTAACAAGTAATGGTGTGAGAAATGGGAAATCAATAAATACGTATCTCTCTCTCTCTCTTCAGAGAAAAAAAGAACAAACTAAGAGACTAGGAGTTGCTGTAGAATTCTTTTATAATCACGGCCGAAAAAGATATTTTCGGCAGAAGAATGTACAATTTAATAAAATGCTTGGATGGACTATAACACAATAATTTTAACTGTAATTTGTTTTTCCAGATCTTTCTATACTTTATATATCAATCTTAACAAAATCCTTACTGGGAAGTGTAAAAGAGTCAGTGGGATTTCAACAGATATACTTCCTTTGATCTGTCTGCTTATTTCTGTTTATGGCCGTCAGGATCAGGGGACACATTCTTTTTTGTTGTGCCCAATTCGAAGGAGTGCCTCCGCCTCCGTATGCTAATAATGTTCCTTGTGAAATACAAATCTGGTAGAAGTTCTCTTGGTCATGTCGTGGGATAATCTCTCCAATTCTTTTCCCAAATTCACTGGTCCGCAGTAGAAGACTCCTGCAATAACAAATGCAATGAGTCAGTAATGTTCATTCGTTAACTAGGATGCTGATCTTTAAAAGTCTGCGAAATAATCGATACATTTTGTGTCTAAATTCTTACCAATATTCTCTCCTCCATGTCTACTCGCTAGATTCGAGAAAACCCTGCACCAATTTGGCCTAGAAAACTCTGTCTGAACCTGTAATGGCAAGCAGGAAAGTAAGCTAGTCTGATAATTGCGTCTATCATTGTGCACATTCAATTCATGTCATCCACTGTAGGCTCATTCCACTGAGCTAGCAAGCAGCTATTGACTTGAGCAGTAACCAAGGAAAACCTTATGAGGAGAATGCAAATTATGCAACCAGGATTATTTTCCATTATGTTTCAGGCTGCGAAGAATTGTGATTACTTTTCCATCTTAGGTACAAGGCACAATTCTTATTCCCATCAGTTGGGGGAACTAGATGTAAGATGATATTGTGGTGATTTAGAACTTCTGCTCTTTGGATTTTTTAGAATTTGTTTAGGATGCACAAAAGAACTCACTGGAGTTTTGGAGATTATGTCGAGACCACTCTTCATGAGATGAAGAGCTTGTACTGCTTGCAAAAGTGCTGATCTCTTGTCCCCTTCTTGGAAAACACTAGTCAAGTAGTTGTGCATTTCTATAATGCCCTGAATTGTCAAAGAAAACAGAACTGATCAAGCCTCATATGAGATCATAAATGCTTAATTTAAAGGACATAATTACAGAACAAATTTTCCAGATAACCTTCTTTTTGTTTAAAGTTGACACTTCCATCATGATGTCTCTAAACCAGTCGAAGGAGCCTTGCTCTCTTGTGACCCAGTAGAAATAAGCTTTTTTTAGGCCTTTCATCTTTGTTGCATGGTCATCTTGTCCTTGAACCTGTTGAGCCATCAGCTTTATCCATCATGAAGCCAATCAGAGAAAGGAATTTTCCTACAGTGTACAAGAGAATTCAGTGACCTACTTTTTCCTGTGCATCTTGTTGAACGCTATCAGCAATATCCTTGAGGACGCTTACAAATGGAGTTGCTCCAATGCCAAGTCCAATGAGCAAGACAATTTTATACTTTCTGTGGTCCTGGGAAGCTGCACCATAGGGGCCGTCAATTGATATCTTCGGAAAATTAGGTTTTCCACTGACTAATGCCTGTAGATTTAGTAAACCCATGATTTAGAGCTCTGACAGACATATAGGATTAAAAACAACTATGAACCTGAGAACAGACATAATTTTTTTACTTTAGTTTTCTAGCAAAAGAGATTAAAACTGGAAGTATTATTGTATTCATGCATTTCTTTTTATTGATGGTTATTAATCATTAGTATGTACCTCCTGGAAGAGGTTGTAAATTTCAAAGCTCCAGTCTCCTAGTGATCTGATGTGCAGACCTAAATATTCATCATCTGGTGCGGAGGTGAGTGAGTATGGATGCCTGCATTGTGAGTAGCACCGGAAGAGAGCTTAACTAGAAGAAAGTATGATTCATAACTTTATTCATGTATAATTCAAGTTGCTAATGAGCTAGCTGGTTGCATATTTGGTCAAATGTCAAACTTGTTCGTAGTCTTTCAATTCATTCAAAAGTGCATTTACCACTCAAATCTAGAAACCTCAGGACATTGGACATAAATATACATCCCACTCCGGAACTCAAAGTCTGGAGGCTTTTGCAGCTTCAATGACAGAACTTTACCCGGATAAATATTTGCCTGCAGTAATATGCATGCATGAAACTTAGACTTCTTGTATTGCAAAATTAGAGATATTTCAATTTCTGTGGAAACGCTGACATTGATAGGATCCAGCTGACAAACCTGAAGAATTCCAGTATCATAGCTCTCTGACCTTACAATCCGGATGACTCGTTCTAAAGCATATATTAGGACTGGAATCGCGATATATATCCATGTCTGTGAACAAGATAGAGGAAAAAAGCATTTGGAGAAATGAGGCTAGCGGCAAAAAATGTAACAAGTAAACTGAGAGCAAACAAGAAAATATATCGCATGGACCATCATGGCAACAGGACTCTGGTTTTACAGAAATAGCTATGCCTACAGAAAGAAAACTGATTGATCTCATTTGGAGAAATATAGGTCCACTAGAAGAATGAGTTCAATATGGATCATCTACTAAGAACATCAAGCTTCTCCTATAATCAATAATGTGCATACCGTTTTCTCGGCTGTTTCCTTCGCCAGGAAAAGGAACATTGAGTGAACGACAAGCAGAACATAAACTACTACGAGCAAGTGATGAGAATACCAGAAGGTATTGAACCCTGCCAATCGTCTGACTGACTTAGGCAGAGAGGCAGGATGCCTTCTGGATGGTCTTGTTGCAAGTGAGAAGGCAATGGCCATAAGGACGACCATGCTGATCCCAGTTATACCCTCAGTGCTTAGAACTATTTCTGCATATGATGGCTGATGATACTGGAAGCAGTCTGCGATTGTTCGATGAAACACAAACTTATCAGCATTTGCAATCCTCGGGAAATCGCAAGCCAAGTGTGTACCACCATGCAAGATTATACCAACCACAATGCCTCCTGCAATCAGCTACACTAGAAGGAGATGTAACATCAGAAACTTTGGCAACTCAATGTTGATGCGGAATCCAGGAAAGCACTTTAGTCTTTAGTACAATCTACCTTGTGGAAATTTATAGTGTCGTTGAAGGGGATAATAGAATTGACATGACGACTTCTACGAAGCCAGGTCATGGTGTTTCGGCACACTGGTATCAGCACAAGGGCCATGTTGAGTTTTAATGTCTCTGCAGCACCTTTCGCAGTGCACACGCAGTATCCCATAACCTCAAAGGCTGCTCTGTGGCGGTACTGTATAAATTTCCAACTGAACAGACCAGTGCATACAGCAAGCCAGAGTAGGACTACCCAGAACCGTCTCCAATGTGCCCTGAAGAAAACTTCAATTTTTGACAACGCAGAAGCACCCGAGGAGATCGTGGTCCATGTTTCTGGCCCTTCCGCATATGATGATCTCTTGGATGAGCCCTGTCCTTGTTCATATTTCTGTATGGAGGACAGTAATATTGCTGCTTTGCTTAATAATGATTTTAAAACGTATAAAAATAGAAACCTTTGCACAATTAATCAGCAATGTTTTTTTTTTTATCTGAAGAGCACCTCAGAGCATATAGGTTCTTCAAGCTCTTCCAGGATTAGGCTTGCACAATCTTCTGCTTCTTCGTTAGATAATGATACTCTGTTCATGGAAGCACTCAACAAAATAGCCTGGAACATGATGAAGCCACGAAATATCTAATTTAGATAAATTTGTTTTAATCTCTATAGAAGTAGCTGATGATGTATTGAGGATAAATGAAATATCAGTAACCTGTTGAATCTCCTTTTCTGTGATGTCCTGCTGGAAATCTCTCAGATACCTAAGAAAGTATGTGAATGGAAATATTTTTGAGGATTCCTTTTGAGGAAAAAAAAACACATCGTTATTACTTGTGAAGGATAAAGTTTAAAAATCTTATACGTTCTCTTTCTTGTCAACTTTTTTCTCTTTCCTTCAGCCTAATTCTCAAAAAAATAATTATAATAAAACAATCAACAACAAGTATTATGATGATAGTAGAGAGCTACGAGTATTTACGCTTTCAAGGTAATTCTATTTTGAGGAGAGAAGCTGACATCAGCATCTGGGTGGATACTTGAGTTGGCAAATCCACAGGAGCTCAGGTTTTCTTCTGCATCTCTACATGTTTCTGTCATATCGGAAAAAAAGGCATTACGAGTTGATGTCATGCTGAAAAAGATAAAGAAGTTTCTGCTGATTGCAAACATTTACTGTCATTATCTTGTATCAGCTAAGATGTTCTCAGGTAACATTCTCAGACAAGTATATATCTCTATCTTTTCAGTTCATTAATTCTTTTATCAAGGTATCCATATCATTTTTTTTTCTTACCAAAGAATCGTGAACTAATTGCAGGGTCAGAGTTCACTGCATCGTTCCACCTCAATCGTCCGTTTTCAAGATGGTTGGCGCAATCTTTGACCATTGGCCTAGTGCGCAACAGCCTCGTCAGTCCATCCTCCGGTGACCATGACACACCCGAAGGTGAAAGCTGAGGATGAAAAGACTGCTGCCTGCTTACGGTTTCGTCAAAATATTCAGAACCATGCTCGGAGTGGAATCCCATATCCATCAGCGACGGACGGCGAGGAAGACGGCGAGAATGCAGCTCGGCCTCGGAATGGACATGGATCTCCACGGCTGGCAAAGTCTTCTCCCAACTTCCAGATGATTCAGAACTTGACGAAGAAGATGAAGAGCGGGCATCTGAGTGAATCAGTAACTCTATCTCTCCACAAGCATCAGAACTACTTGGCACGCCTGCGGTGGCGGCGGGAGGAATGGAGGACGATGGATCGTCTTCACCGACGAAGATGGCATGAGAGTGATGATCTTGGCACGGCGCCATTGTTGCCTTGGGATGAGTCACAATGCTGCCAAAGCCAGAGAAAAAAAAAAGGTGGCAAGTTCCCTTAATTAAAATGCAATAAGAAACCAGTACGTGCTGCTGCTGTGATGGAGGAGTTGAACTGTTGAAGAGATCAAGTGGGTTTTGAATTCGTCTTCTTTTCCTTTGGACTCATGAAATAGGAATTTCGATCGAGGGGTTGATGCAAGGATTAGGAGTTGACCCTTAATTAAGAGGGTTTTGGTTGGACCTGCATGCATGGTTTCGTCTGAACAGTTGGGGTTGGGTGTTAATACGTGGAGTGGTGGGTAGGAAGTCAATTCTCAGTAAAAATGTTGTGGACCCGTCGAGTTGACCAGCTGCACCATGCACGTAGAGAGACAACACAGCTGCAACTTTGTTGAGCTGCCATTGATCGATGTATCAGTAGAGTGGTGTCTAAATTTAATGCATGCAGCTACGCTTGACGTCGACTTGTAGCTGAATAATAAGAGAGCTAGAGAAGATAAAGTAACGAGCTGCTGGTTCTCTGAATCTATGCATCAGAGAAGAACAATAATCTTCGGTAGGAAAAGAAAATGTTTTCATGCTGGCATTTAAGTTCTGAACCTTCCCTACACAAATTGTGTGGAAGGATGATGTAGATGGGAACTTTAAGTTTCAGATATCTTTCTCGGATTTTGATCAACTTCACATTTAGAAACTTATCTTGCTAGTTGGTTAAATTAAATTAACCAACTATTTATTTAATGTTCAAAGAATGTTGGCTATATCAAATAGATAGTTAACTTTCTTCAAATCTAAGCACATAAGAAATTAACATTTATGTTTCATACTTGCATTTCTTTCCCGAATATTGAGTGGTCTAAACTATTCAGAGTGAAGACACGTGCATGGTATAAATATTGAAAGGGACGCTAGAAAATAAGGACTTTAACTTGGACACTTTACATGTTTGAAGAATGTGCTGTCCTTAACATATTCTCTTCTAACACAGTATATCAAATGCGACGCCTTATGATTGACTCATTAGTACAGCATAACAATAATGAATTAAACTATCAAAGAAAGCGAAAGTAAAATTAATCACGCACAAAATTAACTTCTTACGTGCATGGGACAAAAATACTTGATTGAAGTTACAACAAAATTCAAAGTACCACCATCATGTTATACTCAAGCGTAGTAAGAGGATATAAACATATATCTATATGTTTCCAAATTATAATATGTAAACTTTCAATCAAAACACATAAAAGAAATAACTAATGTGTACCCGTTGCTTATCATTAGTATATATACGACTAAGATATTTTCCATCAAATATTATCTAAGGAGCTATATATATGTTGCTCATAATTAATTATAAATGGCTATAAAAAATTCATTAATTCAGCCTTAAACTCGCTAAGGTTCACGAGAGATGACATATCGATTCAGATTGTGTCCAAGAAAACGAGAGAGAGAGAGAGAGAGAGAGAGAGAGAGAGAGAGAGAGAGAGAGAGAGAGAGAGAGAGAGAGAGAGAGAGAGAGAGAGAGAGAGAGAGAGAGAGAGAGAGAGAGAGAGAGAGAGAGAGAGAGAGAGGCATTGTTGCAATTATGAGGCAATCGTCACGTAAATCAAATATATTCACGTGAGGCCCGCTTGAAAGATTAGTCAACAATTTAATTAACGCTAACTGCCCTCCCCAGTCCGCCGTGTCCAGCGGGCATTTAATTTTGATCACTGGCCGACTCGATCGATGCATGTCATCACCACGTCACCTTTCACAAGCTTCGAAGCCGATGCCATTTTTTTTCCGTTGCGATCGTAATATTTAAATTGGTCGAAAACGTTTATTATCATCCGTTAATATGTATCGATATAACTCTTAAATCACATATCTAATTATAATAATAAGTAAAATTTCAGTAAAAATATTTTTATGTACAACAAATTTCGAATTCGAAATCTCCCTCTTAACTCGAACTCGGTTGATGAAGCCGATGCCATTTGATTCAACTACAAAGTTTACCCCCCACATGTTCCGAGTTGTCCCGGTCACGTCCACACCTTTCTTGTTGTTTATACGACCCACGAAAAAGATATAAATAGTGAATACAAAATAATATAAGAAGGTGCTCATGAGGGACAATCTATTTTTTAATTTTTTTTTATAGTTTGCATTCTTTTCTTATCGACGATGAACAAAATATCTCGGATCCTTTATAGATTATCTATATTTGTAATTGATCATACATTGCATAGAGAAAAAAATGAAACAGATAATATTTCTTTGCTAGAAATATGGATCATTGAATAAAATAACATATCAAGTAATTCATTTGAAATGGAAACGTGTTACGGAGTGGAAAGTGCTCTGTGGTAGTATATGTTACTGTGATTGAATTAAGCTAAATATACCGTAACGCATCGCTAAGAGGACCGCCATGGTCCCGTTACGGACCACAAACATGGAACACAGACACAACCACATCGATCACAGCTGCACCTTGCAACATGCCTCAGTTATCTCATTAATTTATAAGACAAAAGCATATATTATTGCACCACATGTACAAATAGAGAATTGGGATAATCGTGGTTTGAGTTAATTTTCAAAAGTTATTCGTTGAGTTTTATTCGTGTGTCATTTTTAATTCTTCTTTAAAAAAATTGAATCCCTTTATAGAGGCTGATATTTTTTTACTCTGAAAATATAAAATATATTGGATTAGCTCCTATCCCGTAACAACCAATCAACTCTAGCATACGCATTTCCAAAACGACGAGAAACTGTGGCCGTTGCTTTTGTCTAATCTAGTAACTTAGCTCGGTGATACATCCAAGAAAACTTGATGTCATTTTACCCATAATTTTTATTCTAACCTTTCCATTTTATATACTTTTTTTCGATATTCATAAATAAATTTATTGATATGTGAAATTATTAGCACTTTATTAATCCGATATGAAAATGAAAACGGAAAAGATTAATTACTTCTAGTCAATGCGATGATTCTAAAAATCAATCTCTAAGACTACTAACACCTATTGAACTACTTCAAGATTCCTTATATACTCTTTTGCTTCTTGGTATTCTATCCAATTTCTACCTGTCTTTTTTTCTTTGGGCTGCTAGGATGTCTTTACACTTCATTTTTGTTTTAAACTTTTATTATCATTTCTTGTCTCTTCATCTTCCACCCTTTTCTTTTCTTTTTTTTTTTTGAATGACATACCCTTTTTTTAGTCAGAATATTTTATATCTTACCATTTTATATATTTTGTATTTTCAAAACTTATATTCAATATTACATTAATTTTGTAAATTAGCATTTTATGTATTTCTCTCTTTTTCTCTGTCTCCCATCCAACTTATTATAAATAATAAAATTGTATAATATGAGGTGGAAACATATTAAATTAACGTAATATTGTGATATACATACAAAGTAGCTTTGAAAAATATAAAATAAATTAGCTTAAAAAAATTCTAAAAGAGATACGATGACTCGATATTAAACATATGCAATTGTTACATAAAGAAACTCCCTTTCTTTTTTATTAATTATAATTTATTTCCATTTTCAGTGTTTTTATTTTCATTTATTTTTTAATATTTTTATATATTCGATGTAGTTACAGTTTTCATACTAATTAAATTTCTATGTACCAGAGAGCCAATAAAGATAGATAAAGTAATGGTGGATGATTAATTATTGAAAAAAAAATTGGATGGGAACTAAAACCAAAGATAGAGTAAGAGGTTATAGGAGATAAGTTAAGAACAAATGAAGGGTAAAAGAGAAATTATGAAGTGGCATTAATTATTAGGTCCATACTGTTATTTAGGCACGATCTCCAAAGAAAAAACGACAGCCCAACATTATGAAAGTATTTCAACTCATAGTTTCACATCATATGAATTATATTTTTTATTAATAATGTCTTAAATGATATCTCAACTAAAAATTATTTTCAAAAAAAATTTCAAAGTAAATTAATTTATTTTTTATCACTAAATACGTGTTCTGTTTTTTGAAAAATTAATACAAAATGCTAATAGATCTGTAATTTGTATCACCTATTAAGAAAGTGTGTATATAAATTTTCTAAGGATTCGAAAAAGTAATAATTCATTGTAATAGTCTTATTATTTAATAAAATTTTACGTCACCTTAAATTTTTGGTGCATTTATCATATCAAAATCCTAACAATTTTTATTAATATGTATTTAAAATTTATATGGATTAAAAGTTCAAAAAAATAATATTTTAATTATTGATCATCTTCGCATATTAGTAAAAAAAATGATGACGATGATGACTTTATATGTAATTTTGAAATATAATACTAAAATATAATTAAATCTTTTATTTGATATTTTACAATTCTTGTAACCTAGGTTTGAGTCGGGTGATTTATTTTAAATAAAAAATATTATCCAATATTCTTCGGCTGATTTTTCCAACTTTAATCTTATTAGTTTCTTAAACGACTATTTCAGGGTTTTTAAAACACAATAAATCATAAGTTGAAAAGTTTAATTATTATATTTAAGATATATACCCCAACATTTCAATATTAACCATGTCACTATAAACTTTATTATAAGAAAAGAAGTTATTTCCTAAATTATCGTAATTTTTCACATTTATGAACTTATTTTGTTACATTTACTGTTTTATTTATAAAAGACTAAGTTATCGTCGTCACATGATATAACAAATAATAAATATAAAAAAAAAAAAGAAAAATGTTCGACTATCGGTGAAGAAGCAAATGTATTAACATTGGATCGCCGGTAGTTAAACATTTTTTTTATATTTATTATGTGTTTTATCATGTGACGATGATAATTTAATCTTTTCATAAATGAAAAAAATAAATATAATGAACGAAAAGATTAAAGTAAAAAAATCATGATAGTTTAAGAATAAAAAAATAAATTAGTAGTTTAAGATTAGATGTAAAAATTTGTGATAGTTTAAGAAAGATTTATAAAAATAATATAAATTAAAAAAAATAACAAAAAAAATTAAAAGAAGTTTACCTCCTACGAATGCCAAAAAAAAAGTATAGATTCATGTACGGTTGCATATTACTTACGGGAAACTAGACAAAACAATTAATTCATCGATTCTTTCTTGCGCTCGTGACTAAAAAATAACAAGCATAATAAATAAATAATATTGTTTTATTTGATACGTTTTTCTCTCAAAGTATTTCCCCTTCTTTTCTTTCCCATGTTTACCTTTTATTCACGTCTCAGTTACAATATATACACAGAATTAAAAACGAATTTTGAAGTTATTTTAATTACGCGTTAAGTACTTTTCATATGGGTGGATCCGTGGATCTAGATAAAAAAATTATTAGTTTATTTCATGTATTATTATATTTTGATATCTTAAATTAGTTATTATAACTTAGAAGATGTAATAGTGTAACATAATAAATAAAACAACTATATCCGACACAAAGGTGTAGTAAAGTTTACAAATTCTCACAAATTCAAAATAATAAATATAATTATTCTTGATTATTTAAAATATATTTGTTGAGTATCACTAAATTAATATTTTCTGAATTATAACAAAATACGTTGAGTAAAATAAGAAAAAGACGTAAGATTTCTTGACATGAGATTTGCGTACTTGATAGACTCACCAAGTCGTAAAATTATTTATGATGTCAGATGAGGGTCTAAGTGTACCACGCAGTGAATATTAGCCTTAACACAATAGGGCACGGTTATTAGTTTCTTGCATTAATTTTTTAAATTTTATATTTTTTATATTTATCTTTAATATATCAACTTATTGTAACGCTCCTTTTAAATTATGTCATAATTTTTATTTTAATTTATCCATCACATTGTGTTAATTTTTTCATTATTTTTTATTTTTTAATTTCATTTTTTTAGTTGAGAGCAGTTTAATAGTTTAATAAATAGAAAAAATAAAAATAAAGAAAAAATTAAAATAATATGACGTATAACTAAAATAAAAATCATGATATAATTTAAGGGACACTACAGTAAATTTATATATTGCATGAAAAATCATTATATTTCCGAAGGAATTAACTCTACTTTCTTCGAATAATTATCAGGTATGAACTAATCGAGTTGATATTTATTATTTATTAATTTAAAGAAATTAAAATAGAATGTACATGTTGTTTTATAACCCATATATAACAATGTCAAACAGTTTTAGGGACCATAAGGTGCTGAACCTCAGTGTCAATTCCAATTGCATTCAATTGATCAATTAAATCGATGTTTTTTTTTGGTACATCAATAAATTTTGGCATATACGTAACATGTGATGTGGAAACAAGCACGTGCATACATCTTGTAAAAAGTTATTTCTTTTCACCTCATAGAAACTACCACGTATTTTCTATCTAATTTTATATTAAAATTCATCAATAATTTAATCCTCTAAATTTACATAATTTTTTACAGGTTAATCCCTCCATGTATTTCCCCTTTTTTTAAAAAAAAAAGGTTAAATTTACGCGACGCAGAAAGCTGAGTGGTCACATCATGTTGCGCAAGCATCTTAACTATGACAAGCGCTGCTTTATATATAACTAGGGAAGCGCTTCGCGCAATTAAATAATTATAAATATTAATATTAAAATAATTTATAATTTTTATATTAAATTAATATAAATATTATTTTTACCGGTAGATTGTGCAAAATGGTTAAAGTTGGAAGACCAATTGTAAGAAAAAAGTTTGAAGACAAGAGAAGCGTTGAAACCAAAACTGAAGACCTGTGAATTATCGAAAGATAAATATAAAAATAAGAGCACATATTAAAATCAAGATGTGCCGAACCCACAAATATCAATATGTATATATGAAAGGTTTCTTATTAGCCAAACAAATATTTAAACATTTCGTCGTTGGAATCTAATTGGAAACAGGTCACTATGACAACGTCCTGAAATGGGAGAGAGGGGTTTTGCTATCTATCTATGCTCCTGGAGAAAAGGTACTCCATGAACTCCGAGAGTTCTCTACACAAAGGAGGATTGTATTCGGATAATAGCTCCTTAATTGGGCCCTAGAGCCTAGTCGAAGATGTATACAAATGGGTGCTAAAGAAAAACACCACCGAAATTTTCGGTCTCACATATCTAGCCATCATTCTGTGCTCATCGCTTTTGAACCTGCCATTGGTTATCACCTGCAAAAAGAATGCAGAGTTATCTTTATTAATCTCATTTAAAATTAATTAACTATTAGTTATATCGCTTCATAGATGGTAAAATATGGTTAGGTTAGCAGGCTCTATACGAGGATAGGACATGAGCTACCAACCTGGAGTTTGATATTTTATATATATTTTTATTGTACTAAGATTCATTATATTTATTAAAATCTTCACACACACATACATATATATATATATATATATATATATATATATATAGACCCCTTTAAAATGACCACCGAAAACCAAGAAAGTGGAAAACTTATAAAATCTTGATTTTTCGTAACTGAAACTGTGACAAATAATAATAATAATAATAATAATAATTTGAATTAAGATGAAACGATCAGCTGGGGAATTAAAGGTGAGAATATCTATTAACGTGAGATAATAATCATCTCTTCACGATCGTGCCGTCCCTTAGGTACGCCCGTGCCATCATATCGGCATGTCCGTGTCGTTACCTAGCCGAATGAAATTCGACTACCTTAAACCCGGTCGATCAATTTCCACTGAATTGGTCGACCGCTCTTACACTCAGGCATGCCCGTGCCATCGTTTTGTCGAGTGTATTCGGTCAACTGAAAATCTATTTAGGCACGCTCGTGCCAGCCCCTATTCCACAATAATAGATCGGCACGACCGTGCCAATCCGCTGGCACGCCCGTGCCAAGCTACAGATTGGTCGACCGATTCACAGAATCGGTCGATCGACTCTCGAATGTGATTTTTTAAAATATTAATTATTAAATCTTGATTTTGATCTAAATATTACTTGTTGTCCCTCCTGATTGATTATTAACATGACTGAATCTAAAGACATGATTTCATTGAGATCCATTCCCACTCTATGATATGAATCATTTTACTGATTTACCCTCATATCGATTCGATCACCTCTATAGTACGAAAAATGAAAAGATGGTAAAGTGATTAATAAGTAAAAGTGAAAGATAAATGATGGGTTGCCAGCCTATGCCAAGTGCCTCAACATAAGGGTCGCTCCTTTGATCATGAATTGATCACCCATTGACCTGCACATGGCTATATTATTTTGCTCGAAGTAAACTCCAAAAGTTAAAGACACCTAAAATCATTTGATTTATAAGGAAAGTTCAAAGTAAAGAAGAAGAAAGTATGATGGAATTTGAAGGCACCTAAAGTCACCTGATTTATAAGTAAGGTTCAAGGTTAAAAAGAACGTTTAAGTAATGCAAGTAAGATGTCAAGTATTGTTATGATATCTATCACGATTAATGAATTTTCTCTTGATTCCAAGTTTACCATGTATTCTCATGATATTAATGATTATCATTATTTACCAACTTTTATTATTCTAATGACTCCATGCTTAATTTGTGATCAAGATAAATTATTTCACTGATTTTTATTTATCCTATTTAACAGTTATGCATTGTATACTCTTATTAGTTTCTCACTAGGATGTAAAGCTTATGGGAGGACCTTATCCCTTGTGTTTGATTTTCACAGGGCCAGATCAGTGATGGTGTTGAGACAGTGTGCCGCGACAGAGCTCAGGCGATAAAAAAACACATGAACCAAAGGACCTTATTATTTATTTATGTTCCTTTCGCATTTTAAACTGATGTATTTATCATGATATCATTATGTTAAGACCATGTGATGACTCTTTGATTTCCAGAACTATTTATCACCTTCCGCTTTTTTCGTTGTTCTGTCATTTTATTGCTAACGCGTCATGATTCTTAAGATTAATTTTTTTAGATTTCAAATTGTTAAATTTCATAACTAATTTGATTTTATCCATCCATCCCTTTTTTCTTTAACAAACATGATCAAGAGTCAAAGTTAACTTCGTAAAAAAAATCTCAATCAACGTGGTCGAGCAATGGTTTGGAATATAACTTTGATTTATAAAGTTAGTATAACGTCTTGAGACCCACGCGACTTTCATGACTCAGAGTCGTCTTAGGGCCCACGTCTATACAATAATGGATCCTATATCCATGTGCATATCACTCATCAGAGGAGCCACCAACCGTCTCACCATCGCCATCACCATCACATGTATGGATCCAAATATAGGGGCAAAGCCCAATGAGATAACTTAGTACGTAGGGTCACCCATAAAAATAACTATATGAACCATGATCAATATCAATACTATCAATAAACAATAATATATAATTGGTCAGAATAAATAACATCGACAATAATCAATAAATCATAACCAATTTGACCAATCATAATAATAATCCATGTCATCAATTATTGATGACCAATATACATTCAATTCGATTCAATTATCTTAAATCAGTTACCAATTGGCCATAAGTCGATGAAGGCCACAATAAATAATTATCAATTATCATCTCTATTAACGATTTATCTATTCAATTTTTCCATCATCCACTAGGGAACAATTCAATAATTAATTAGCCACTAGGGCGCAATTCAATCAACAATACAATTCAATTCAATTAATAATTTAATTAATAATTTAATTCAATTATGAACACATCCATCGACCATAACGATCTCCATCGACCACAATGGGCCTCCATCGATCATAAGGATCTCCATCGACCACGAGGGCCTCCATCGACTATAAAGGCCTCAATCGATCACGAGGGTCTCCATCGACCGTAAAGGTCTCAATCGACCACAAGGGTCTCTATTAACTATTATGCATTAACAATTGACTCCATGAGTCTCCATCGATCATAAAGGCCTCAATCGACCATAAATGCCTCAATCGGCCATAAGGGCCTCCACGATGCATCAACAATCGACTCCATGAGCCTCTATCGATCCAATGAGCCTTAATCAATCACAAGGATCTCTATCGACCACGAGAGCCTCCATCGACCATAACGGCCTCCATCAACCATGAAGGTCTCAATTATCAATTTAACAATTCAATTGTAGCAATTTTCCATATCGTCACTTGGACGATGCACAATCAATATCAGTAATCACATTAGTAATCAATTTATGCCAATTGAACAATGTGTCATGAATCCATAATCAATTATTATCAATTAGCATATTACAATTATAGTTGATTAACATTAATCAACATAACAATCACAATCGCTAGACCAATACATATCAATGCATGGTCATGAGCAATCAATGCAATTAAACTTAAATAATTATTTAACAATATATTTTAAGTCATCGAAATTTGTCCCGCACTAGGACAAACTCGGACCGGTTCATCTATTTCACTTTTTTCAATTTGCACGCGCTCTCAGGCGGCTCGGTTTGTGAGAAAACAAAGGAGAAAGAAGGGCTCTTGTCCGAAATTTTTGTGGAGGTAAATTATACTTTTTAGCCACCTTTTAGGCCATATTTATAGATCTCAATTAGAGTTTTTGACTTCTATTAAACCTTGGGCTATTTCTCCATCAATCGTGACCATCCATAATTAGTTATCATATTTTAAATATTCAGATTTAATTAAATACGAATTTCAATAATTATTCTATAACCATATTTATCAAAAATCCATCTCTACTCAAATTCCTTTTTATCTCCTCCATAACTTCTCTCAATCAAACTCTATCTTCATCTTTATTCAATAACTTATGTTAACCAAACTATACCTTTATTTTATCTTTTTATTTCTTTCTTTTCTCTAATTTTCGGAATTATTTAATTCCATAATAATTTATCAATTAATTTTTGGATTAAAATAATAATAAATATTATTTTAATGGCTGAAATATTTTTAAACCATAAAACTCTAAATCCTATCTTATGTGGGAGTCCTATGTCCATTAATAAATCTTTTGGATCTCAAATCAAAATTAAAATCTCTAATATCAATCTATACAATTCCTACTCCCATTAGGATTTAACTTTCTTTCTTTTCCTTTTTTTCTTTCTAATCATACTTTTAATTCTACTCTAATTCTAATTCCTTCTCCAAGTAGGAGTACTTTTTTCCTTCTATTCATATTTCATTTTCAATTATATTCTTATTCCTTCTCAAATTCCCCTTTTGATCATCTTGAATTCATCAAGGATTCTAATTAACTTATGAAATTACTATATTGCCCTTGATGAAATCTTGGAGTGTTACATTAACAATTTTAATTCAATATTAGGTCATTATCCAATAACAATCTCCATACTATTCAATGAACGGAGGCAACGTCAGTCAACACCAATATCCAAATGACCATGATTCAATTCAATTTCCATTCAATTCGATTCAATTCAATTCAATTTCTATTTACTTTTTGAAGTTATCAAATTCAATAAGGAGCGCTCAGTCAATTAAGGAAAGCTCCATGTATCTTTCATGTAGGTCGATGGGGATTAAGCCACGACAAGTCACCATGTAATAGTAGCGTTAACGATAATTTCGTAATGGCGGGGGATCATAACCATCACAGAATAGTCATAGCTTCCTAAAGGATGACATCTCAAACCTCTAGGTACACTATCTGCTCCATATAATACGATAACAATATGATGCAAAGGGTTTAAAGACAATCGGAGAACATGAAAATTCAGTAGTTTTTATCTTTTATCTTGTTTACCTAATAGACATATCTTTAACAATTTAATTTAGATTAAACAATGACCCAATCAGGAAAAAAATTATTGGAACAATACTATAATGAATCACATGATTTGACGAAATAATAATAACAATAATCTCAAAATCAAATCTAAAAGATATGATGAGGTCAAATCTGTTAATGATATGATCAGGGATGATTAAGAATAATGAACCATAATAACTATTCAATTATCCATAATAATATATTAAAAAATATGTTTTCTGCCACCAAAACCCAGTCCGCGTCGGGTAGAACTCGAACCGTGCCGGAGTCGACCAAAATTCTCTCGACCAGGATAAACTCGGACCGAGTGTATGGTGAACCCGAGCCGAGTTGGTTGGTTCACCTCCCATACGATTGCACCGCAACTCGAGCCAATAGGAACTCGAGCCGGGTTTCACAATTCGATCTAGTTTCGAGTCCAATTCGGTCCGGATTTCATGTAATCTGGGCTGAGCAGTGCAGAATCCGAGTCAGTTCTGCCACCAACGAAAAAACGCTTTTCGATGCGACTTTTCGATCACCATATCAATGATATACGATATCCAAACTATGCATAACTTATATCAATAGGTTCTCGGTACGAAGAAGAAGAGAATAAGGTTCCATGCCACGAAAAATCGACGACATAGGGATTCTCCCTACATACCTAAAATTGGCTGAAAAATCAATTATAATATCTTTTTTGGAAAACTGCACGAACGCCGATGTTTGGCCGGCGGTTACCCTTTGTCCATGTTCTGAAATTCACGATCACCACTTGAAGATCTTCTCCTATACATCGGCTTCGAAATCAGTCGTCGCGTGTTCTCTGGAACGCCTTAATTTGCATGAAAATGAGTGGAAAAGAGAGGCTCGTGAGATCAAAATTTTGTTTGGCTAAAAAGAATTTTCAGCCACCCTTTAATGCCTATTTATAGTGTAGACTAGGATTCTCATTTCTATTTGGCCTTGGACTCATTTAGAATAAATCTTGGCCATCTATCAATAATTAATCACTTCAAAATTTCTCAAATTTAATTAATTTCGAATTAACTTAATTATCCCATAATATCTCCGTAGCAATTCCTCCTCTTCTCAACTCTATCTTATCTTTCCAATTTCTCCCATAATTTCCATAAATTTTGAAATTAAATAATAGGTTATTTCATCTAACCACCCCTAAACTATCACGATTTTTCACATCAAATCCCAAAGTACGAACTTCATTTTTTGAGTACCTAAACTATCGTGATTTTTTCAATTTGATCCTTCCCTCCAATTTCGATGACTTCTCCGTTATTTTTTGCATTTGTGAAAAATTCATTATACCCCTGCTATGAATTGAATTCCATTTTTACATAAAATAATATATAATAATTGATATAAAAATATTTTTTTAAAAAAGAAAAAACATGCCAACGTGGCCCCCCATTCTCTTTCCCTGCGTCGGGAAAGAGGGGAGGGGGGGTCGCCGCCCCTCTTCGTGGCCTATTTTTTTAAATTATTTTTATATTCATATTATATATTATTTTATATAAAAATGGAATTCAATTCAGAGCAGGGGTATAATGGACTTTTCACAAATGCAAAAAATAGAAAAATAATGGAGAAGTCGACGGAATTGGACGGAAGGATCAAATTGGAAAAATCGTGATAGTTTAGGTACCCAAAAAATGAAGTTCGTAATTTGGGGTTAGATGTGAAAAATTGCGATAGTTTATGGGTGGTTAGAGGAAGTAACCCTTAAATAATTCCAAAATATTTAATGATGATTTTCCAAATTTCATTAATGAATAAAATATTCATTTATTAATTTCATAAAAATCGAGGTCGTTACAATTAGTGTGTTGATTAGTAGATAGCTATTCATTTGGAAGATAACAATATAACTAAAGAATAGCAATTAGATGTTAGTGAATAGTGTATAATATTTTATTTATGAATTTAAAATATTTGCCAAACATAACGATTAAACTAATATATAATCATAAATGATAAGAATGAACATAAAAATATAAATTACACTCATATATATTTGATTCACAATAATTAATTTATGGTATTTTATTTTGGATAGTAATTTTTTTAAAATATTATTTTACTATTTAAAAATGTTTATCGTTTTAAATAAAATCTCATTTATGTTGATAAGTAAATTTTAAAAAAATGTGAAATATTAAAATAAAAATATAATACATGATACTTAAAAAATAAACTTTTTTATTAGAAAAATGAAGTATATTAAAAAATTGGGAGAGTAGAAGTAGTTTATAAGTCAAAAGAGTATATTACACATTACACACTATACTGTTCAAAATAATAAGTTGAATGACTTATTGTATAAAAAAACTTTATTAAATTATTTTTAAAATATATATTTTTTTAATAATAGATAGTATTAAATTAATATTTTTTTATAACAAATATGTTATATACGATAAAAAAATTTGTGTGAGGGATAAAAAAAGAAAAGAAAATTGAAACAAAATTTGATGCCGCCTAAAAAAAAGTGGCGGGGTAGCCTTTCTAACCGGGCGGGAATCACGCCTTTGTTCCGTCTGATTCTGCCAAATATCACTTCGGAACTGAGTTATGAAACGGGAACAGTGAAATCGGTGTAAAGTGGAACAGGATGTGCCCCTTTTTTGTTTTTTTTTGTTTTGGTTTGACACGACATTTTAACTTTTTTTTAATTCATTTTCTTTTTTCTTTTTCTTTTCTCTCACACAATCATCTTCATAAGATAAATTATTTAATAAATATAAAATATTCATAATAATACATTAATATAATATTATTTATTACTTATTATTTCATTAAAAATTTAAATATTTCATTAAATATAATTAATTTACAAAACATTTTTTTATATTTAAATAATATATTTTTTAACAAAATTTTTCCCATAAATTTTTTTTAGAATTTTATTTTAATTAATAATAAAATTATACTTCATAATTATAATAATTATTTTTAATTCAAAATCCACCCAAAATTCATCCATCACATCTACTTTTTCTTATCACATCAATCACCTTATTCTTCTTTATCAAATTCCACTCCAACCAAACACACCCTGAACTAATCTATCAATTCAACTATGCATCGAGAACTTAAGAGGAATCACGATTCCGTTTTCAAACAACCCCATAGTGGTTTGTAGTGAGAATTAAAATCACGTGACTCAATGCTCACCTTTGAATTTTGATTGTGACTCTGTCTTATACATTGTGGGACTATTTGGTAAAGGGAAGTGAAGTTTCACTAAGTTCTTGGTAATAGTTGAATTGATAGATTAATTTGGGATGTATTTGAATGGAGTGAAATTTGGTGATGAGAAAGAAGATAGGTGATATGATAGGATAAAGTAGATGTGATAAATTAATTTTAGTGAGTGATTAAATTAAAAATACGTACGATAAATATAGACTATATAATTATTAAAAAAATAAAATACATAATAATTATTTAAAAATTATGTCAAAAGTCCTTTCTAAATTGTCGCAATGATTTTTCAATTTCTGGATCGAAAAGCAAAGGTCCTTTCGAGCTCCTGGTATTATATTGTCTTTTCTCATAGGGAGGCTCGTTGGAAGAATCCAGCACGTGACCTGTTCAAAATTTTTTAATCCCCTACATGATCACAAAGAGAAACAGAAAAAGTAGTAAAACTAAAAAATAACTAATAAAGTAAAAAGAGTAAAAATCTAAAATAGTCCCCAGCAACGGCGTCAAAAACTTGATGCGTACAAATTAAGCGTAAATATACTAGCAAGTATACTAGATCTATCAAGTAATAAAGTGTGAATAGGAGTGTCGAACCCACGAGGACTAAAGATTAATAATCTTCTTATCTAAAAGTTATTGTGAAAAATCAATTGAAGAATCAACTTTCAATTTATCAACTAAGAAAAAGAAAGTGACAAAACGAATGAAAACGGTGCCCAACTGAGGGAAAAATAATAATAATGATGAGTTAAGGTCCAACTTTGTATCCCCTGTTATCTCTAATTAATCAATAAATCACCAATTAAACTTTCAAGGAAAGGAGTTGCTCATCAATATTGATCTCAAAAATTTGAGAATCAAACTAATTCGATAAAAGTGCCATTAAAGCCGTTGAAACCTCAAACAACTATAATTTCACTTTGAATCGAATTGCTTTAAAATACAACTTATAAACATAAATATAGTGCTAAAAAACTTGAGAAGCTAATTATCTCATGTTAAAATAAGATTATGATTTCTGAAAACTCAGTACACAATAACCAAATTTTAATCGAGATGCATTAAGCACGAAGAAGGATCATTAAATACAAAGGACTCAAAATCTCGAGAACCTAACTATTCTAATTAAGACTAAGTCCAACCAGTTGAAAACTCAATCAAATTGCACATAACCATGATCAGAATGCCAAACTGGTGAGATTAAAATTGGCTCGGATCAGATAGAAAACCCTCGATCCCACGCTGTGCACTCAACACATCCCGAGCAGAGAAGAAGTAACCCGGGTTCCAATCAACTCGGGCCGAATACAAACAACTCGGTCCGAATACAAACAACTCGGTCCGAATACAAACAACTCGGTCCGCGCTCCACGAAAAAGAACAAACAGCGATTCAATTGGAGGCAAAACGCGGTTCGGGTTCTATGATTACAGAATTCGTGAATCAAATAGACTTCGGAAGAAAATTTAATAACTAATCATGCAAAAACATGCAGAATTACACGACATGAAGATTATCCAATATTATAACATTAACCATGCACAAATTGCAATTTAACAAAAGTCTAATATCCAAATAAATTGAGAGATAAATAGGGTTCAACTTAGTTTTCCCATAACAATAAAACTACTCTAGAATTGTTTTAACATCAAATCAATAATAATAAACAAGAATTTCATTAGAAGTATTACTAAAGTAAGCTTCCTGGAGTCCGGTGATTCCTCTATCACGAGCCTCGGCCGTGTGGTTGTTGCAAGGGTTCACCGGAACGACTCCAAATTGTTTCAGAATTCAACACTACAAAAATTTCTCTAAAAAATCGGGTGGCTAGGGCATGAGAATTCGCGAGTCAGGACATCCGAACAAAGCCCCTAAACTATAGTATTTATAGAGGAGCACGTCCCCTTGAGGTTGCACGCCGTTTTGAGATATTAACTTCATGTTGAACAATGTGAAAATCCGAGCCATCTGATAAGCAAACCCGGCGCGGGTTCTCTTGTCGCGTAAAGCCCGACTTGGATTTGGTCTAACGATCGGCCCAGCCCTGGTGTAATGATGACCCGGCCCGGATGTTTCTTCAGGATAGTGATCAAGTCATTTTTATGCTCCGATTTCTGCGCTCTTTTGGGACAATCGCTCTGTACCTCCAACTTGATATTCCTGATATCAAAATACAATAAAAGTTGGTAGCTTTGGATTCTAACAAATTTTAGAAAGATAAATGAGAAAATAGATGCATGCAATGGTAAAAACTACAAAAAAATAACTTAAATGATACATGTAAAACATGTATAAAAATGCATGCATCATAAGAGCTCTTAATCTAATCTTTTTTTTTTTGTCTTTTACATTGTAACATTTAATTTATCTTTAATATAACTTAAACCAAAACTACAAGATAAAATCATAGGGAGTAAGACACAAATGACATAATTATCATCATGACTTAGATCGGGAGTAAGCACATGAAAACAAGGATAAAAGAATCATAAAATCAACATCGATCATCCAGTTGGAACTCAAGTCAAGTACATGTAGAACTCAGGCCGAGTTCGTAGGGCGTCGTTTCAAGAAAAATGTGCCTAAACTCTAGTCGGATCTGGTCATCTCGTCGGTCGAAAGTCGCGACCGACACGATCTCGTCATAGGAACAACTCGGGCCGGATTATCATCAATCTAGGTTGGGTTCATCTTTGTCGTAGAGCTGGAACTCTTGACAATGACGGATCCGAACCGGGTTCTAGTGAACTCGGTCCGAACATGGACATACACGAGTTGAACTATAGTGAATTGGGTCCGAGTTCTATTTACGCAAAAAATGACGTGAAGAAAATAAGAATTTTTCGAGTCTTTTCGATGATTGTCAACGTTAAGAATTATCATATAACATTGTATTATGGTCACGGGGATGTTTGATTCATTTTAATCTCATATTTATAGGGAAGAATAAGAGTTCATGTGGTAGTTGAAGAAACAAAAAAAAACATCCCTGATTAAATTCACTTTATCTTCTTTAATTCGGTTTTTATCTTCTTATTCCTTTTTTTCCTCTGAGGTCTCAGACTCGTTACAATTTTCATTGAAGACAATCAATTAAGGGTTCAAGATTTTTCTCTTGAAATAAAATACATAGAGAACTTATATCAAAGCAATATACAAAAATTAGTGCTTGGTTCTGCTTGATTCCACACGCTAGGCACATTATGAGGAAGAACGAAGATAGAATCGAGGGTGGAACCATAGTAATTTATAAAAGAGGCGACTCGAACATGCCTCCTTTCTTTTTTTGACATAACATTTTTTCTTCTCTTATTTTCTTAAAATTTCTTTCCTCACACATGTTTTTTAAAATTATGTTAGTAATATATTTTGAATTAATTTCTTTTATTTTAATTCAAATAATACATATTCAATATTTTAAATATTAAATATAATAAAAGTAAGAAATGCAACAAACATAATCATATAAATAAGGAATAAACTAATATTTTATTTATTATATATTATATGTTCATAAGTAGCTATTAAATTAATATTATTTATCATATAATATTTCATAAAGTTTTTCTGATAATTTTAGTATATTTTCTCATAAATTTAATTTATTATATTTATTTGTAAAAATGATTTAACATAAAATTTTAATTCAAACTTAACATCCATTAATCAACAAAACTATGTTTTATATTCCATGATTCTTATGTTTTATTAAACACCCACAAGACTTAATTTTCAAATCATCTTTTTAAATGTCATCATTACATCCAAACATATTTCGAATTAATCTCCCTTCAACTATTCATAAAAACACTCTAAGTTTCTATTTAGATGAATTTCAACGGAGAAAGGAGGAGAATGAGATGGAAAGGGAAAGAGAGGAAGGTGAGGAGAAAATTATTATCTAGTTTGGCAACGAGGTGAAAAGAAAAAGAGAGAAAATTAATAAATAATTTTAATAAACAATTATGTCTTTCAATATATTTTTTCTCGTATATAATTTGGGAGGGTAAGTAAGAAATTTCACAAATTAATCCTCATTCCTTTTCTTTTTCCCTCCAATTTGGGTTGAAAGAGTGGGCATCTAATTCACCTCCATTACCCTCCCTTTCCTCTCAATCAACTCATCAGTGGGGAAAAAAGATTTTCTCCCTTCCCTTCCACTTCACTCTTTTTTTCCTCCACCAAACAAGGCCTAAGAGAATCACAATTCTGTTTGCCAAAGCATTAGAGATTTTTTTTCTTGGTCTCATCATTTAATTATTGAGATCTAAGCACTCTTAAGTTCTAACAAGTTCTCAGATCCAAATATTCTAATTTAGCATTTGGAAAGTAAAATCACAATTCTTTCTGAGTTTCGTGAATAGTTGATTTTACGTAGAATGTGTTTGAATGAAGGGAAATGTAATGATGTGGAAAAAGTTATTGTGATAGATTAATTTTAATAAATATTTGAATGAAATATAGAAATTTTAAATATAAAATATAGTGTTGTTAACTAATAAATATTAAGTACAAATTATTTTTTGTTAACATTTTTTTTAAAATATATTATTAAATTATAATAAATTATATTTAATATAATGCTTAAAAATTCTGATGAAATGATAAATATTATTAATTTTTATAGTAAATATATTATAATTACTAAATAATTTTTCTGTGAGAAATGAAGAGATAGAAAATAATATTTGAAAAAGAAAAGTCATACAAAAAAAAAGAGTTAAAAAAATTGGCCGGCTCCTACATTGCTCTAGTTTCACTAAAATGGTGGGTGGCGAAAGGAGGTAACCGAGGTAATGTGATGTTGGGTTCCCACTTCAGAAGTGTCCGTTTCATTAGACATCACATCATTTGTTGAAACTGACAAGAAATAGAGCCCAATTTCGCCCGCCAAATGCTGATGAGTTTTGATTTTTTTTTGTGTGTATTAACAAAATTGAAAAAGGAAAGAAATATTCATATTTTAAATTTAGAGACAAACACTAACAAATATGCATAAGTAGGGCGAGTAAATCCGAATTTGGGATCGCGTCTAGACCGTCCCGATCTCCGAGTTTTCGAAAAGAAACCCAGTCTCGGGCTTTGTCCCGATACAAAAATTTCAATTATTTCAGTTTGACCATATAATAATAATAATAATAAATTTAATAATATTATATAAATATGATAATTATCAATTAAATTATATGTATAAAAAATTAATATTATGTATTTGAGATATATATAAAAAATAAATATAAATTTTAATTAATATAAATACAGATATATTATTTTAAAATAATTTAATATTAATATAATATATTTAACTAAATCGGGACACGATCTAAGTTTCTATAATCGAACTCGGACCTCCCCCCAATCATGTCTCAAAATAAAAGTTCAAGAAATCTGAGTTGGTGGAGCATGTGGCGATCGAGTTGTTCCGATCGTGCTCACCCCTATTTTATAAGATATACAATTTTTCGTGCTTACCATATTGTAGATATGGACATTTGTGCGGGCCGTGCGATCCCACTACCCATATGAATTTTTGCCGGGCCAACCCGTATTCGTGTTAAGATTATAAGGGCGTGTTTGGATGGGAGCATTTCGCAAAAACTTCGCGAAATGTTCACAAACGCACCATGTGACTGACCTTGGACAAGAACATTTTTCAAAATGTTCTCGCCTTCGGCGAAGGCGAGAACATTTGCCTTTTTTTTTGTTCTCGAGTCACAATCTTTTTTTTTCAAATTTCATCTATTTTTTTAATTATTTTAGTTTATATGTATATATAATTTATAATATATTAATACATTATTAAGGATATTATAAAATTATTTATTAAATGTTATTAATTAAAAACTATAAAATAATTAGTTTTAATAATTAATGAATATTTTATTAATTAAAATATTCAATTATTTTTAAAAAAATAAATTATATTTGGATTTTAAAATGTACGTAAATTATAATATTAATAATATATTCTTATTTATTATAATTTTATACCTCATAAAATAATAAATTATATTCTTAATTCTTACTTTTTATCCAAACACCCACTAAAATTTATCCATCACATCAACTTTTTAAATCCTCATCATTACACTTTTTCATCCAAACACCAACTAAAACTTTTCTATCACATTAATTAGTTCTCGAGAATAAATGTTATACTAATGTTCCTATACCAAACGCAGCCTAAATGAATATATACTAAAATAACTTCGTCCCCACAAAAAATGAGGGAAAAAAGTGCACTCACATTGACAGCCCCCTCAAATTTTGAAATTTATTAAGTATATTAATATGTAAATTTTATGATTAAAAAATAAATCTGACCTTTTTAATATATTTAGTGATATTGATTTAGTGTTTACCACATTTGGTATTTACTGTACAAGTTACGACTTTGATTCCTAAATCCTAATCCTTGCACCATTTTTACTTTTTATTTTGACACATCCGCCCCTTAAAAAACGATAGAAAACAAAGAAAAAAAAAGAAAAACTCCGGCCCTGGTTTTTGCCGAGCCCGGCCCGACTAAAAGCGAAAAAAAAAGCCTTGGCCCGGCGCGGCTATCCATCTCTACCATATGCATAAGAAATACAATTTCTCCGCTCAATTTGCTTTTTCACAAACGGCCAAACGGGTGAGATCCTGACGGAGCAAGGCCATTTGTGTCACGTGATGCCGCTTATGACCC
Source organism: Pontederia crassipes (assembly GCA_030549335.1). Taxonomy (NCBI): domain Eukaryota; kingdom Viridiplantae; phylum Streptophyta; class Magnoliopsida; order Commelinales; family Pontederiaceae; genus Pontederia; species Pontederia crassipes. Next base: position 23,694,623 of record CM060183.1, read on the forward strand.
ATCTGACCTCACCACCTGTAAATTTTTAATTGAAGTCATTTGGGAACAATCTCTCTCTCTCCCCCCCTCCTCTCAGACTCTCTCTCTCTCTCTCCTCACTATCCCCCTTTCTCAGACGTTCCTCTTTCGCCTTTCGGTCGACATATATTTTTTTCTTTTCTGCACCTTCGATCGGTTTTGCCGACTTTTGTTCTCTCTCATTTGATTGCACAAAAGTATTCGGGGTTTTGCGCCCTGTCGGCTGTGGAGATCCATGTTCGTTTGCGCCCCATGGATCCGTCGCTGAATCAGCCCGCTCCAGTTGCAGAACAGGAAGAAGAACACGAATGGGGTGAGCTCCAGTCGCATCTCCTTGCATTTTTTCCGTCAAAAAGTTTTTCTTTGGATACTCTTATTCGAAAAGGTCGGCATCAGCCTGTGCTTCAAAGATTCGATTTTTTTTTACTGCTCTTTCGTATTGAACATATTGGGGGTAAGCGAATTCATTTGGTGCAGGAGTGCATGCCTTTCTCCCCGAATTATTTGGGTGTGTTTAGTAGGATTCGTTCCATACTTTTACGTTTTAGAGCCATTTTTCTTATCACGGAGTTTGATTTATCACTAGGATTTGCATATATTTGAAAACAGGATCGAGGTGAAACTAAAATGTTACGGTAAGGTTCTGCCATCATGTTCTCATATTCGATTGGATTAGTTCTCTTATGCATCAACAACAACAAGAACAAAGCCTTATCCCATTAGGTGGGGTCGTGCTGTGGGGACCTAACACAACCCTCCTGGACCTAACACAACCCTCCTCCTTTATCTGGGCTTGGGACCGACTATAAAACATAGGCGGAGTTATCTCTTATGCATCAACCTGTGTGTTAAATATATTGAGTTAAGAGCGTATTAGATATATTGATTTAATAGAGGAGGATTGTGATGCGACCAATATGCTTCAAATTCATTCCAGTTCAGTGTCCTCTATTTTCTATAGATCTTCATGCACCAGACCTATAGGTTTCCTTGTATCTGAAAACTTATGGATTAAAAGAAAGTGAAAATTCGTGAATCTTTCTAGAACTAGAAGTTCAAGAAAATGTCCTATAGCTTTAAAGGTTTGGAAATGAGAAAAAAGAATCTTGGTTGGAGAGGAGATGGGTAAAAGTTCAAAAATGTATTGGTCGTACTGGAGTTTTGTTTAGCTACCAACCAGGAACACATGATGAGGTAAGCCATTGATAAAGAAAGGCAAAATTAATCTTGACATCGGGGTTACAGTTTATGCGGGCATCAATTTCTGTCATTTCTCCAATTAGTGTAGCAAATTGGTTTCTTTAATCTGGCCGAAATCCAAGAAATGTGAATAAGGATGCAACTCATTTTGTAGCCAATTTTTTTCCCACACTACCAGGGTAAAGTTGATTTGTTCACTTGAACGTGAGCTTTTGAGATGAGGACTTTTGCTGAAACCTGTTCAAGTTTTAATAGGAAGAAAGAACTTTCAGTAGCAAAAATGAAGTTTCAATGGACAAAACTAATGTTTAACTGGATATTGTTTTATGTGTGAGTATTTCCTTTTGTGAATGTTGAAATGTGATTGACTAAATGTTTTTTCACTAGTCTTGTTCATTGAGTGATAACCTTTCTGCAAGCTTTTGACATTAAAAAATCATCGCTTTTATCCCCTTCATCTTCTTTGTTTCGGAGTTATATCTTGTTATTTATGTTCTTTCAGTGATCATGAATGGTTGGTTCTATCATTTCTACAAAGAAACTAGAAATAAATCGTTCCACCCAGGACTTGAACCCTTGACCTCTACAAGAGGAATTGGGGTCCCAACCAGTCCAATTTCAGTGGTTGGTCTTCATTATTTATTTGTTTATTTTTTTTGAGAGGATGGTCTTCATTATTTTAACATGAAGAATATCAGTTATTTTTAATGAACAGAAAAAGAAATAAAGAAACAGGAAAGTTTACTCTGTGACATTTTTTTTGGAAGAGAGTTTCTACTATCCTGTTATTCTCCTACTGAAATAACTTATGACCATCTAATGCTGAATAGTTATCCAACTGAAGGAGTGTGAAAAGTAGCTTTTGGGATAGTGTGCTTTTCAAGTGTCCAAAGTGCTATTGTGGAGAAGTTTACTGTGCTGATGATGATTGAAAATTAACAAGAATAAAGGTTTACTCAAGTTACAGTTGGGTTGCAACTTTGGAACTGTTACTATTATGCAGAACTATTACCATTGGGATTTGTGTTATCTGTGTTGCAATCTTGCAATAGTTTACAGTAAACTTATATTTACTTTTATGGGGGTCTACATTGCTTATGCACATGAAGGCCAAATAACACAATGCCTTTGATGGCGATGACTATTATGGCACAAGAATTCTTCATAAGCATTTACCTATTTTCACCCATATTCATATTCTATAATACTTTTCCTCTTTTGGAAAGTTCAGAAAGATCTGCAGTGCACCTAAGATGGGAACAAATTAGACAAGAGCACTGGTTAAGAGCATAAATGATAATGATGCCAGAGATTTATGTTCTGATTATCAAGGGTGGTTATGAAATCTTTAATTTAACCTTTTCTTTGGGTCTACTTATATGTCATGGGTCTAAAAATATCGCTACTCAAACGCCACCTAACAACAACTGTGGTTATGAAATCCTCAATCTAACATTTTATTTGAGTTTTGTGTTCATGGGTCTATAGATATGGTTACTCAACTTAAGTTAATATATTTATATGTCACCTAACAAATAGTCAGTAGAATGTCAGCTTATATTGCTTGTCTGAATTCTGTCATTATATTCTCATGATCTGTTCTTCAACTTCTGTATCCAGTGGTTTCATGCTGTTTTGCATATTCTCTGCGGCCTCAGCTTGTGCACTATTTTATGTCAAGGGTCTAAGAATATTATGTTCGTCAACTTATATTTAATGGGATGTCTTTGTGTCACCTAACAAATAATCAATAGATGACCAACTTAAATTCATCCCAACAATTTTGCAATATATTGCTTGTCTGATTTCTCTCATTTTGTTCTCATTATCTGTTCTTCAACTTGGTACCCATTGGTCTCATGCTAATATTTCTGCACATTCTATGTGGCCTCAACCTGTGTCACTATTCTTATGTCCATGGATTTAAGAATGTTGTGTTGCTCAACTTGAATTTATGATGATGCCTACGTGTCACTTAATAACTAATCAGTAGAAGGCCACGCTAAATTCATCCAGCAATGTTGCTCAAGTCTTCTGAATTCTGTCATTATTTCATCTTGATCTCTTCTTCAACCTTAGCACCCATGGATCTCATGTTGTTCTGCACATTCTATGGCCTCGGCTTGTTTTACTAGTTTGATAATACAACAACAACAACAACAACAAAGCCTTATCCCATTAGGTGGGGTCGGCTACATGGATCATACGACAAAGATCCATCAGATCTTTGTTTTACTAGTTTGATAATGAGACAAACATTTTTTTTTATTTTCATTGTATGTTTCCTTTTGCGAATAGCCATCAGATCTGTCCTAAATGTAAATCTAGGGATATATATTTATATAGTGTATTTATTAATAATAAGGAAACTCCGCCTATGTTTTATAGCCGGTCCCAAGCCCGGATAAAGGAGGAGGGTTGTGTTAGGTCCCGACAACCAGCGTAAAACCCTGTCGAATCTCATGAACATGGATCAACGAAAGGCGTCGTATGATCCATGTAGCCGACCCCACCTAGTGGGATAAGGCTTTGTTGTTGTTGTTGTTGTATTTATTAATAATAAGGAATACATATATATGCTTTTAAAAACATTTAGATGCATATTCATCCAAATCACTTTTCTAACCAACTTTGACTTTCATTGAAGTGATGGATTTTCATTTAGTAATTCAAATGTGTGAAATTGAACGTGAGTGCAATAAGGATATTTTAAAGTTAGTGTCCTCATTTGTTCAATTGAGCTCCAAACTTGAGCATATCATTCATGATTATGGGAAAAAAAAGTTTATTATCTTCACCTATGCTTTGTTGAATTTCTCTGCGAACCTAAGCATATTCTCCATGGCTTAGCAAAATTTAACCCTGCTATCAGATTTTCTTTCTAAATGTTATCAGATTTGATCTTATCTGGTATATCTCCTTTATTTTACTTCAATATCCATGCATTTCTTTTTCTTTTTCTTTAGTGGTTTAATTTTTAAAATGATTGTCCCACAAATAATGAGATTCTTTCCTATGATGTACCTACTTTTAGAATTAAAGTTAGGCCCCGACAGCCAGCGTAAAACCCTGTCGAATCTCATGAACATGGATCAACGAATATATTGTGTTAATGCTAGGTCTATTAATAGAGCGGAATGGCGTCGTATGATCCATGTAGCCGACCCCACCTAGTGGGATAAGGCTTTGTTGTTGTTGTCGTCGTCGTCGTCTTGTATAAAGGTAATGCTCATTTTCTCTTTGAAGTTTCAAAAAAAAAACCTTGAAAATAGGTAGACTTCATTATTAATCTACAATACCGTCCACATTATAAAGATAATTTTTTCCTCTCATCAGTTCATAGGATGTCATTATAATTTTTTCCTCATCATTCATAGGATGTCATTATCATGGTTAGCATACTCTCTTGCTGTTTCTTGTCATCCTTATCCTTACTGCAATCATTTGGATTTCGCACTTAGTTATCGTGTTTGTTGATGATATTCAGTATTTTTGTTATAGACAATGACGAATTTGTGATTCCAAGCTTGGGCCTTGGTGATTCTGAGATATCCAAGTCAGATGTGCCTGGACTGACAGAGCTTAAGCCTCCTGCAAAGGTCAAGCAAAGTTTTTGGTTTATGGTTTTGTTATCTGGCATGCTTCATGCTCCGTATTTATTGTTATGTTCAAGCAATGTTCATGTTTAAACAGATCATCAAGGAAACTGAAAAGATCTACTTGGGGCCTCACGGCGCTCCACCTTCTCAAGCTAAGCAGCAACAAGAGTTCAATTCAGCTGGCCGTAAGCAGCGGTTTAAACAGAAGTTGAAGGAAGCAGATCACAAATTTTCTGGTACTGGACATGAGAACAAGGTAGAAACCCTTCGACAGCTTGTGGGTGGAAAGGCAAACATGATGCCAAAGGGTTCTTCCAGGGATTGGCTTGATCCTCACTGCCACGAGTCTCAATTTGAAAGGTATCGTCAGTAAGAGAACCTTGTAAACTATTACTTAAAGTGATATTGTGACATTGTACTATAATAGCTTTCTAGCTACTTGTAATTTCGTTGTGGCACCATGTATCTTTGTTTTGAACTCATGATGCTTGCTACTGAACTGATTACTAGCAATAAATACGTTGCTTCATGCAATTTTCCATGTCAAACTACTTTTTTATGTCACTGGTGCGTACTCTTTTTCATTCTAAGATCAGATCGTCTGATGTTCGCATTTGCCGGTTCCTGTATTAGGACTTGAATCCTGTGGCATTCCCGGCGTTGGGAGTGAGACAAATGTGTGTGCCGACATTTTGATCCTTTAATTTGCACATGAGCAGGATACATTTGTTGGAGGCCAAAAATTTCACAAACTGAATGGAGGCATGGAATAAACCATAATGTTGTAAATGTACAATCCACTTAAACATGTTTTAACACAAGAAGATTTGATTCTTTAAGATGCAGTCTTGTTATTATATAGTTTTCATACTTGTCGCTGTTCTTTAAGATTCTCATTATTAAATTTAAACAATGAAAACAACTAATATAAGAACATAATTGAAAGGGAAATGTTGGGCATTTTTCTTCCGTTAATCTACTTCAGATTTTGGCCGTGCATCTTTGTCAGAAGAACTAAAATACAATGCAACTTTTCATGTCACGTTGATCGCATCAGGATCCACTTCCACTCAACTAAATCCTATTTGCTTTTGTGGCGTGTACGCCTCATCGCCACTGCATGCGGGATGGTGAGTTGTTTGGTATCATGCCAAAAAGATAAAAAAAAAAAGAGGCAGCACTTCGGATGATTCAGGAGGGAAGGGACATGCACGAACCCTTCTCAATTGATTAAATTTTTTGGGACTCGGAGTTTTAGATTTGGGTAAAGTCCAGTCAGAATTATGTTTTATCAGATCATAGGAATCTTGATGAGAATTCATAGGAGCAGGGAGTTCAGGGATTAATTAGTTACTGGAGGATACAGATCTATGGGCAACAGTAGCACTGGTCCTTGGGAACAGGTAAATTTATCATCCTTGTGCAGAAGATAGATGACTCCAGGATTGAATTAATCCTACAAAATATCTGGTTTTCTCTTCAGCCTATTTGTTATAAAACGTCTTCCACCATGCAAAATGTCGTGTTTGGAAATCTATCTTAATTTAATTAAAGATTCTTCAAACACATCAACGGTTGTCCCACACAGAGGAACACTTTTTATGCATGCCCAAATAATTGTGTGAAGTAGCTGCAGAACCACTTTTCTTCGTTAGTTGGCATCGTTGATCTAGTTCATGTATATTTCAGTACACATTTCGAATGTCTCCACCTTACTGCCCTAGTGATCCACTTGATGATTACATACGATCATGCATCTTTATCTAATGCTTAATCGAGGTGGAAAAGAAATTATCCGTGGCCCCAATATTAACTTTTATAGCTAAATATTGTAAGTTCGGACAAGGATCATGCTCGTTCGCCTGCAATATTAAATGTTGGATCTTTTTCTCGGTGGAGGAATTGTTGGATCTTTTACAAATAATTGAGGTCGCATATTGCTTTATGCATCTAATTATTCATCTTGGATAAAAAAAAAGAATATATCAGATACAATAGATACATATATATGTGGTAAAATTTTGCATTCTTATGCCTACTTTGATGCAACATTTGGAGCACAGTATATTCTTTTTATTTGTCTTTCTTATTTTTTTTTCTTGCATTAGATAAAAATAGTCCCCATTTATAATTGAGAAAATTATCTCTTTAATATTTTTTTAAAAAAATAAAAGGACGCTTAGATTAACTATTAAAATTTAAAGAGTCCGAACACTAAAATTCGAGAATGAGGGTTATCCTCCCAAAGATGAATTGCTAATTAAGTTATTGCTGAACAAAAAATGCTACGCAATTTATGCTATGGCCAATTTTAGTGCAACGATTAGAGGGTACTAAATATATTGTATGAACTATAATAATCGATCGATAGTTATTGTTCATCAAAATCACATTTATATGATAAGTCAATCGATCTATCGTGCAACATATAAGCATGCAATAACTGCAACATATATACTCATTTACACACTTATATAAAGAGTTTTTAAAAATAAGACAATAATTTTCAGATGTCCTCAAAATGCTCTTGAGCATCTTGTGCCTTCCGATTTGTGATTTCCAATCTTAAGTAGAATCGAATTCAACTTGCAGGTTCTGGATACCTAATTGACTGCAACGTAGGTGGCCTTGACGAATTCCCCATGCTTTTTTGCCTTCAGCAAATAGTTGAATTGCCCTGGCACACATTAACACACGAAAGTTTTGTTGATCCCCCCAACCTCATCCGGGGATCATAGAAGAGCCATCCGAATTCACCTTAAACTATAAGTGAGGTGGATGAGAGAAACATAGAAGATACATTACTATTTCACAATGCAACAATCATTAGTATGTATCAATATTTAAGTTTTAATCTATTTGCCATCCGTACATATAAACGGTATCTAAGTGTTCAACAATGATCAAATATTATTGCATAAATATTTATAAAATATATAGATCACAACAATATCTATTGGTCGCTAGATAATAATGAAAGAATTCAAAATTTGCAATGTTATACTTGACTTATGAAAATACATCACACTTGTGAACTAGGTGCTTCATAATTATGAAAAACTCTCCCACGATCATAACTGATATATAGTTCATTTTTGTCAAATTTATGCCCATTCACTCACAATGATTGAGAGTCAGGTCATAAATTATTTGCATCACGATCGTAAAAAATATATATGTTCTTATGTTCGTAAAAACTCCACCTATGTTTTATAACCGGTCCCAAGCTTGGATAAAGGAGGAGGGTTGTGTTAGGTCCCAACAGCCAGCGTAAAATCTTATCGAATCGCATGAACATGGATCAACGAATGACGTCGTATGATTCATGTAGCCGATCACACCTAGTGTGATAAGACTTTTTTATTATTGTTGTTGTTATTATTTTTATGATTGTGAACGACAGAGACGAAACCAGGCCTTTTTTGGGGAGGCCTTGGCCCCCCCTAAATTTTTGATATGCCTATATAATATGTATTACATCTGAGTAAAAATATGAAGATATATATTGTAGTATATATAGCTGCCCCCCCCCCCCCCCCCCCCCCCCCTTGAATTTGAAGTCTGGTTCGTTACTGGTGAACGAGTCCCAAATTATTTTTCACACATTTATTCGTTTGCTTATGGTTGTGACTCAAAGGTCACATTCCACAAATTGTGTCAGCTTTACGATCTTAATACGATCATGAACGGACATTAATTTCCACCATAACTTTTCGACTACTTGCTCAATCGCAATCATAGACAGAACTAATTTTATCAGGACAAATTGAATATTGAACGTTATCTGCAACCCCACCAATATAAATATAGATATATAAGAGCATTCGACGATCGTCTCCTCCTCTATCTCTGCTACGCTACGCGTCTCGAAAGAGGAGACCATGGCAGCAAAGGACCGGAAGGATGCTCCCAAGGCTGAAAAGAAGGCCAGTGTCTTCAACTCTTACACAACTTTTGCATCTTTCTTTCACTGCATGCATATGGACTGATCATGGAATGATCATCTCAAAAGTCTTGCTAATTAAGCTCATCGTTTTTTCCCCTCCCATGTATCCTATCCTTATCATCCATATCCGAGATTTATAATGTATTGCAGAAAGAACATTATTTCTTTTTTCCTTTACAAATTAAAGCATGACATGATCGATAAGATGCACCCCCACCTGTATATATATATATATATATATATATATATATATATATATATGAGCTTGCATTTGATTTTTTTCCCTCTAATTATTTCTCTTCTGCGAATCCATTTTTCAAATAATTAATAATTTATCTCTACTCAGGACGCTACGTTAATAATCAAAGCTCACCTCGACTGCCAGGGTTGCTACAAGAAGGTGTGGAAGATTCTTCGCAAGCTCCGAGGTTCCATTCCATACGTGCATGTTCTGAATTGTTATCATTGTTTCCATTAATGGTACTCTTAATTCGTCATTTGCATGCATGCATCTAAACTTTTTTTTCTCTTTAATTGTCTCTACAAATTTCCGTACGTGAACATTTGGAAAAAAAAAGAAAAAGAGAAAATACAATTAGCAACCTCGTCCTTCGAAGACAAGAACAAGACGGTCACCATCTCCGGCCCGTTCGATCCCGAAGTGGTCATGCAGAAGATAAAGTGCATGGCCTGCAAATGCAACGTGATCTTGGACGTCCAAGTAAAACCAGATCCCCCGCCGCCGCCGGCTCCTGCTACGCCAGCGCCCGCGGCCAAGACGCCGACGCCAACGCCAACGCCGGAGCCTAAGCTGCCTGTCTGCGACAGGGACAAGCAGCTGACGGTGAAGGTCGAACCGAAGATTTCGGTAGGCGCCGCGGCCTGCTGCCACCATGCTCCGGTAGGCTACCACCACGGGGGATGCAAAAGCTCCTCCTCCTGCGGCGGTGCGTCTGCCGAGCATTCCTGCCGCTGCTCCTCCGGTGCCTCCTCCTGTGACAAGGCCCATGAGTTCCGCTGCGACTCATCAACCTGCTCCTGTGGTAATGTGTCTGAGGGCTGCTGCGGCACCACCCGTCACCACGTCTGCTTCTGTGGCAAGAACTCCGGCGGGTGCCCGTCAGGGGCGCATATTGCAGTCTGCGGCCAGCCACCTTGCAAATTGCTCTTCGAAGACAATGTAAACCCAACGTGCCGTGTGATGTGATGGCCGGCGGTCGATCGTTGTCTACTTTCTTTGTCGCTTCGTGTTCGGTCTGATGCCAAGTGTTATGTGAGGATTATGAATAACGTAAAGGGCTTTGTGCCTGTGTATTGCTGAAACGAAGCGAAGGCTGTACGCTTCACGCCAGGTCTTGTTTAATGAACTCCAAGTTCATCTTACGACGGGGAATTCGATCCGAAGGATTTTAATCATTAATAACAAAATTCTTTAAAAAAATCTCTCTTTCTCTCTCTAAATAAAAAATTGTTCTGTTCGGATGATCCAATTCAAAATTTAATTTTCACTTATAAGATATACTAATTAACATTAGACAATATTATATAAAAATTAATTGGAGGACTCGATCTAATCCACAGATGACTCGAAGGTCCGGGAAATTAATCCGATCCAATCTAACGCTGTCGGATCAGGTCAAATTCTAATTAATCTTGTAAATACTAACATTATTGTTTTTATTAAGCTATAACATCTTCTAACATGATTGGCCAATCACATGCAGAAAACGCAACACATTCCTGCTTACGAACTATAAAAGGCAGACGTACTAAAAGATTGTGCTCAATCGCTCGAGCTAGCGATATATATAGTAAACAAAAGTCCACTAGCATCAGCAGCCAACAAACTAAAAATGGGAGATCCGATAGAGGATCCTGGTGCATGTTCTGGTCTTAGCCGTGGCTAATACACAAATTCGTTTGCTCGATCGATGCTTCAATGGCAACGCACGTAGGATGTTAGGTAAACTCAAATTGGCACCAATTGCCACTTTCAGAGACCAATTCGTTTGTGACCCCCAACAAAAGATATTTCTCTATGTTATGTCAAGAGGACTATATGACTTGCATAATTTTCTCTCCTTTTGTTTTTTAAATTAGGTCATGAGTTTTGCCACATTTTTAAAAGTAGCAAAGAACTTGAGCAATATGTGCTATGAGGAGTAGAAAACAATCAGCCAAACTCTGACTTTAGTAAATGCAATATATATGTATGGACAAATACGGAGGCACGTGCAGGTGTACTGAAATTATAAAAATATTTTAGTAGTCATATTAGCATATGTCAACTATTAGCTTAGTGATTACTACTGTTTTTAACATAGATCAATCTTCTTCTCCAAATGAGCATCCTTTAAAATCTATCAAGTGTAATATATTTTAATATTAATTTTTTTTCTTATTTTAGTTATATTTTATTTTTCATCACATACTCAAATATAATTGGATTTCATTATTTTGTCATTTAATATTATAATCCATTTGTGCCATTCGTGCAAGGTATTTAGATTTCATTTTTTATATTTTTTATGTGATTGTGTCATGCATAATAAATTTATTTTATGCAATTATTTCACTTAATTTTAAAATAATTATCTCTTTATTATTATGCATCACTTATATTACTCAATTATTTTACTACTTTTTATATATTGGGATATGAAAATATTAATTAAGTAGTTTCACATGTTTACTCTACATTAACATGTTTAGCTTCATTATTATGTTTAGCTATTTTAATTTATTAGGACAATTTTAACTTAATGCAATTATTTTACAGTCAATTATGTCATTGAATAAATAATTTAAAAAGAGATATCCTAGTCTTCAAAACGATAAAACAAGTGAAAAGATTTTGAGTTAAAATACTCCAAATGAACATTATATTTTTAAAATGGATCATATTTATTTAACTATTTGTTTGTCTAATTTTAGAGACAGAATATACAAATTAATTAATTATTTTATCACTCGAACGTTAATTTTTATCTTTATAGTGAACCCACTCAAAATTTTCCTAGCTCCGCCACTATGTATGGATATAATATTTATCCTACCACCTGTAGGGCGTAACATCCTGCGACATCTCTCCTCGAGCCGTTTGATTCTTCTTCCACGCTCCTCTCTTGATTGACACGTGCGTCCCCCCGAATGAATTGAATGAACGAGCCAGCGAGTGAGCCAAGACGTCCTCGCTTCGTCGTGGCCAACCAAAGGGCAGGGAGTTCGACGTCGATCGAGCCGACGTCCTCGCTTCATTGTGGCCGGTCGGCGAGCAGTAGGTAGAATGCGTCGTCGGGGGAGAAGAAGACACGAGCATTCGGGATCCTCAGAAGATGCGCTTGTTCGTCTGGAGTCGCTGGCATGTTCGATGTGGATCGAGCCACCCTCCTCACTTCGGCGTGGCCATCGGAGGAGAAGAAGGCACTAGCATTCAGTGTATCAAAAAATTTTGCCTATTCATCTGGAGTTGCCAGCATATTCAACGTCCAACACCCGTGCTTCATCGTAGTCGGTCGGCGAGCAGTAGGTAGCACATGTAGTCGAGGGAGAAGAAGACACGAGCATTCGAACTTCGAGGTCTCCAAAATATGTGTCTGTCTCGAGTTGCCGGCGTGTTCAACGTCGATCGTGCTTACCTCCTTGCTTCGTCATTGCCGCCCAGCGAGTAGGTAGCACGTGTTGTCGGGGGAGAAGAAGATGGGCAGTAGGTCGTCGACGCTCGCTCATTTGGGGGATGCACAGAATGTGGTTCGGGCGACATCGTCTTGGAGCATGGATGAAGGATCTGACGGCTAGCTATCTGCCTAAATAATCGAGTAATAATATACAAATATAATTCATGAGGAAAAAATTATTAGAAAGTGAAAGTTACATATACAAAGGAGGGTTTTGGTATTGGGATAAAGTGTGAATTAGAGACTTGTTCTCCATTTTGTATCCAAATAACACTTAATTGAAAGTGTGGGGCCCGTGCGCAATTATTACACGAACAAAGAAAAAAATCGAAAGTTTTTATGTTCTTGCCATGTCCTCACTTGAACAAGGAGTGGGAGCAGCAACTGGGTCATCACGAGGATAAAAAAAAATGATCTAAACGGCCCCAAACAGAACCAACTGGATGAATAGACATAAGCCCAAAGCAGTAACAGCCCATTTAAAGAACCACTAAATAAAGGCCCGTTTCCAGTGAACTGTATGGTGGTGCTGAACGATGAGTTTTGATGACGAGTTTTGATGAGGTCAGTGGGAGAGGCATATCCAATTCTAAACCCCTCCGCTCCATTCCTGCCTGCGAACCAGGAGGATGATGGCCTTCCACCACCCCCACCACCTCCTCTCTCCTGCAAAGCCTCCCCTAAACCCCGCCGGCGTCGCCTCCGCTGCCACCACCGCCGGCGGCAGCAGGAGCTACCACTACCAGCTCCTCCTGCCCCGCCACCGCTGCCCCTTCCCGCTCCCCTTTCCCGCTCCTTGCAGACCCATCAAAGTCTCTCTTCAGGACTCCTCCCCGACCGCGAGTTCGCCTCTCGAATCCCAGCCTCAGCAGCCGGCGTCGCCGCCGCAGACCTTCAAGAACTCCGTGTGGGTGAACCCCAATAGCCCCCGGGCATCCCACCTGCGCCGCCACTCCGCCGACTCCCGCTACGCCCGCCTCGCCAAGCTTGCCGCCTCCCTCGATTCCTGCGACCCATCCTCTGCGGCCGTCGCAGACGTCATCTCCTCCGCCATCTCCGATGGAGCCCCGACAGAACAGGACGCCGTCATCGTCCTCAATTCCATGGACAACTCCGGCAATGCATTCCTCACGCTGCGCTGGTTCCTGGACGCCATCGAGGTAAAGAAGGAGGTCATCCTCTACAACGTCACCTTCAAGGTCCTGAGGAAGTCCAGGAACTGGGACGGGGTGGAGCTCCTCTGGCAGGAAATGCTGGGGAGGGACGTGCGACCTGACAACGTCACCTTCTCGACCATCATCAGCTGCGCCAGGCTCTGCAACTTGCCGCTGAAGGCCGTCGAGTGGTTCGAGAAGATGGGCGAGTTCGGCTGCGATCCGGACGACGTCACGTACTCCGCCATGATCGATGCCTACGGCCGGTCGGGCAACGTGGAGATGGCTCTTGGACTGTACGACCGAGCGCGTGCGGAGAGGTGGAGGCTGGATCCCGTGACGTTCACCACGGTGATCAGAGTCTACAGCGCCGCCGGGAACTTTGACGGGGCGTTGAACGTGTACGAGGAGACGAAGGCCCTCGGCGTGAAACCAAATTTGGTGTTCTTCAATACATTGCTGGACGCCATGGGTAAGGCCGGAAGGCCGTGGCAAGTGAAGACCATCTTTAGGGAGATGAGCAGCAAGGGGCTTGTCCCAAATCGAATCACCTATGCCGCGCTACTGCGAGCGTATAGTAAGGCTCGCTACGCCGAGGACGCCTTGAGTGTATACAGACAGATGAAGGAGAAAGGATTTGAGCTCAACGTGATTTTATATAACATGCTTCTGTCGATGTGCGCAGACATAGGCTCTGTGGACGAAGCGAAGGAGATCTTTGAGGAGATGAAACGATCATCGGATGAATGCCGTCCTGATAGCTGGAGTTACTCGGCCTTGATAACTGCTTACTCTTGCAGCGGCAAGGTACTGGAGGCAGAAGCCATGTTGGATGAGATGCTAGGAGCTGGATTCCAACCTAATATCTTTGTGCTTACATCGCTCATCCAATGCTATGGGAAGGCTGGACGGACTGATAGTATTGTTAAGGCATTTAATACGCTCCTAGAACTGGGTATATCGCCAGATGACAGGTTTTGTGGTTGCCTGTTGAATGTGGCCACCCTGACAGCAAACGAGGAGCTGGATAAGATTATTGGATGCATTGAGAGGGCCAATTCTAGGTTGGGTTCCCTTGTAAAGCTTCTGGTGGACGAGGAAACTACCAATGAGACGATTAGGCGAGATGCAGAAGAACTCCTTAATAGTGTCAGCAATGAAGTGAAGAAGGCCTACTGTAATTGTATGATAGATCTCTGCGTGAATCTTGATCAAATGGAAAGAGCCAGTGTTCTCCTGGAATTAGCACTTAATCTTGAGATATACACCGACCTTCAATCAAAATCTCCTACGCAGTGGTCCTTGCATGTCAAGAGCCTCTCCTTAGGAGCAGGTCTTACTGCATTACATGTTTGGATGAATGACTTATCCAAGTCCATAGAAAATGGGGAGGAGTTGCCTCCATTACTTGGCATCAATACAGGACACGGGAGGCATAAATACTCCGAGAAAGGTTTGGCTTCTGTTTTTGAGTCTCATTTGAAGGATCTAAATGCTCCATTTCATGAGGCACCAGATAAAGTTGGGTGGTTTTTGACCACAAAAGTTGCTGCAAAATCATGGTTGGAATCGAGAAGCTCGTCAGAGTTGGTTTCTGCTTAGATTGCGGAGTTTAGATCCAAGAAAGTTGTCTGTAAGAGTTATTCTTCTCTTGAGTTATTTATCATTCTTTTTTTAAATGTCCATCTAGTGTCAGTAATGTTTATTGTCACTATTATAGCTGATTTGATTATATTCTCATTGGTTGTCCTACGTTTCCTTTCAACAATTCAACGCCTGGATCATAAGCTTAAGTTCAGATGTTATCTATCTCTAAGGAGTATCTTTTATATCACCAAATTGCTCTTTAATGTTCTGACAGAAAAAAAATTACTCTTTAATGTTGATGCTTCTTCTCTGGTTCTTGAGTTTGATAATTGATTATTTCACCTTTATCTTCATATCTGCTTCTCTAGTTCTTGAGTTTGATCATTGATTATTGGCGCCTTTATCTTCATAACTTTCTCTTTCAATTTTACTAGCTAGTCTTCTAGTGTCAAAAACAAAGAAAATTTGTAGGACTACTTTTGACATCATTATGAGACAGGCATAGCAACTTCACAAGATGGAGAGTCACAGCCACCATCTTGATGCTGGATCAATTCTAAACAGATTTGCCAATTGCAGTATACAAAAGTCTTATTTCTCGTTCCCCCCAAAGAAATCTTATTTCTCATACTAGAGAGAGTTGCTTCTTACAAAGAAAAGATCAAAGAAAAACTGTTCCAGAGTGGTTAATATATATATATTTTTAGCAGAAAAAGGATGACTACCAAAGTTGTGATTGTCATCCAGCAATGTATATATATGAAAGTGTGAGAAAATGTGCAGGTGAGAGCTCTCGGAGAGAGCCGCAAAAGATGACCAAGGTCACAACAGAAAAGTTAGCCAAAACCCCACTCTCTAATAAGAAATGAGATGTGGGGTTAATATATATATCAGCTCTAAGATGAAAAAAAAATCATATTTTTGGATCATTCTAACTTCTCAAACCGATGAACCATATTGCTAGTCTCCCCATATTTGTACTTTGTTTGTGCTCAAAGAAAATCAAGTGGTCTTGTATGCCAACAAGTTTGAAGCTGCACGCTGAAAGCTTAATTAGGTTTCAAGCTTACATCAAATTTCAAGTTCTTTAATCCTTCAGATTCATTAATCTTTCCAGTGGATTTACATCAAACTAGAAAGAACTCCTTTATGGTGAGTGTCAAATGTCATATGATAACATAGCAGAAAGAATTAGCACATTTGATATTTGGGCAGAACAGTGCAGTCCTGGTAACATAATGGTACTTATGTCAGAGTCCGTTAACTATAGATGATTATATAGCTAAGACTTTTACTAGAGAAATCTTGAAGACAGTGACTCTTGAAACCAGTGACTACCTTTTCAAGGCATTTCTATAGCCGCTGCATTTCTTCTGCTCATCGTCTATTCCATGGCTATTAGCTCTGGTATTGCATCTTCCTTCTTTCTGTGCAACTGCAGACCAAAAAATGGTTACTTGAGAGGGAATATAATAACTGATATTATATTTTATTGCATTTAACCTTGACTTCAGTAGATTTTTCATTTTAAACCCTGTTTTTCCCATGTGATTTTGTTAAGTTGATGAATTTCTTCTGTAGTGTCAGACAGTAAACCAGATATCATACCTTCATAAACATGTTGCAGAAAAAGCCATAACTTGTGGTACAATATCTCCATGCTTTTTGGCATGAATTTCTTGGGAAACCTTTATTTATACACTAGGATTAACTTTCCTATACGTATTCTCCTTTCCATTTTCATCAGGAAGCTTTTTATTGGAGCTATGAAGTTTTTTTTTTAAGCATCCTCTCTTGTGAAAGCTGAGTTCAAACCATCTGGTTGATTCACTTTATAGCCAGTGTTAGTACCATCAGAGTATGAATTAGGCATGTTGTAATCAGTGTTGTCAAACACGTAAAACGGACACGACACGGAGCAGTCGGGAAAACACGAAATCGTATACACGTAACTCGACACGGCCGATTCTACCAGAAAAATATTTTATATATTAACTAGCACAGATCGAAATAATATATATCATTTTTTTTTAAAATGAAGCAACTAGAGTAAATATAACATTCTGAGTTCCAACCCCCATGGTTCATCTAATCACAAACACACACCTCGGTCCTCTGTTTGCAAACACATAGAGAAAGAGGAAGGATCCGAGGGAGGCTTTGCTGTTCGCAAAGACAAAGAAAGAGGGAGGAACCGAGGGAGTGCCTCTGTTCGCAAAGACATGGTCAAAGAGGGAGGGAGGATGCAAACAGGTGCGCATCATAAACATGTAGAGAAAGAGGGAGGAAGGGCGTACCAGCAGCAGTAGAAAGAGAGGGTGGACGGCTGCAGGAGATCAGCGGTGGCTGCAGGGATGAATAGCACGAGCAGGGCATCCTTAGGCGGCGAACAGTGAGGTTGCACATGGAAAAGAGAAAGCAGCAGCACGAGCTGGGGCGAACAATGCCAAGCTGCAACAGCACGAGCAGGGGTGAACAATGACGAGCAGCAGCAGCACGGGCAGGGGCTGTAGGCGGCGAACAGTGCAAGAAAGGGGGGCTGCGGAAGCGAACGCCAGCAGCGATGTCGTGGTGGGAGGGTGGGAGGACAGGGCGAACAACGCCGAGAAGCAGCAACACGAGCAGGGGCGAACAACGCCAAGCTGCAACAGCACGAACAGGGGTGAACAATGACGAGCAGCAGCAGCACGGGCAGGGGCGGGGCTGTAGGCGGCGAACAGTGCAAGAAAGGGAGGCTGCGGAAGCGAACGCCAGCAGCGATGTCGTGGTGGCGAGAGAGAGTAGCGGACGAAAAAGGATTTTAGGGCTTTGCGATTTGGGAGAAAAGAAGGCAGTGGCATTATCACGTGGGCGAATGAGCGGGAGGGGGGAAAAAACGGAACGCGATTCCACCGTTTTTACGCGTCAGAACGCGATTCTACTGCGACTCGCCAGAATGCGATTCCAGCTGGAAACGAACACGTTTTGCCGGGGTGAACTCGTAGAATCGTACGATTCTACGAGTTGACTCCCATTTTTGACTACCTTGGTTGTAATACTGTGACTCTTATAGAATTATGGAAAAAATCCTTGTCTTGAATTATTTTTTTTACTTCTTTTGACCATTAAACTCCGCCTATATTTTATAGCCGGTCCCAAGCCCGGATAAAGGAGGAGGGTTGTGTTAGGCTCCGACAGCCAACATAAAATCATGTCGAATCTTATGAACATGGATCAACGAATATAGTCGACCCCACCTAGTGGGATAAGGCTTTGTTGTTGTTGTACTTCTTTTGACCATTAGTAAATGACAATGTACCTTTTATCTCTGTGTTTTCACTTTGTTTATCTGTCAGAGTTGGCACATTCTTCCAACCTTCCATTGTCTTAAAGCCTTAGTTGTCTACAATTGCACATCAAAGCTTATAAGAATACTGAAGTCTGGTCTGGATCCATTATGAGAGGAACCATAATATTCACTTATTCTGAATTTAGATTCTGCCTTAGCTGTTCTTTCTGCTATAGCTATCTTTGCCCCTAGCTGACGAATCTCCGCCTACATGCAACTTAAGTGTTGTAACCCAAGACAATCACATCATATGTTGTGTCATAGATGCACGAAATGTACACCACAACTTAGTTTCAAAATGTTTAAAAACATTGTATGGAACCTGTAAAAACCTTCACTCCTCTAGCCCCAATGATTATGGATGTGGCCTTTGCAGTATCATTCTTCTGCTCTTTCGTCGTCATTTTGCCACTCAGTTGTCTGACCAACTTTGAGTTTTGCTAACTCCATCTCAAGTGTCTTTTACTTCTTGAAATGAATTATTTGTGAAGTAAACCACGTCAGAGGAAACAGCACCCCTTGGATAAAACTTACATGCTAATTAGAAATCTATGCACTGATATTAACAGCTGCATGACCGTTGAATACGCTCAAGCTGACAAATTGTTTGAGAAAGCTTCTTGATCTCAATAACTTTTAAACTATTTGCCTTCCCTAGCTGTTTATTCTCCTCCTTCTGTATACCAAAGATGTACCTATAACAAGTATCTTCTGTCTAGTTTTCCAATCAGCAAATTCGATATCACAGTGTACTTTGCATACCTCTAGTTTCTTCTTTATTCAATGTTCTGGCTTTGCACGTCTCTTCCATGAGTGCCGCTCTGCATTCTTTTGTCTGCCTGAAGAAGTATTAATTACCACCTTAGACATTGGCATCTTTTCCTGAGTCCTATCCTCTTCAAGCATTATAATCTGCAAATTAATTTAAGTAGAAGTGTAGGGTACGTAATTACAGAATTTTGCTAATGGTGGTACCAGAGATGCTGGATATTTATACCTCATTCCTACATTTTCTAATATTAAATTCCAGATGTGCAACAAGAACCTGAAATGGAACAACTTCCTCATTATTTTTTAACTTCATGTACCCTTGTTAAAGTTGCTTCTGTGAAAAATCGTGCATATGATGTCTCTTTCTTCTCATTGTTAAGCTTCTTGATTTAAAGATTCTGCAATCAAACGTCCCATTATTAAGATCTTCTTAATGATCCAATTGTCTCTTTGGAATTCTGAGTTTCTCCTATTAAGTGTGAAATTTCAGAATTATGTACTTATGCAGCTATGCTCCTAAATAGTGGGAGGGTACAACAACAAAGTCTTATCCCACTAGGTGGGGTCGGCTACATGGATCATACGACGCCATTCTGCATTCGTTGATCCATGTTCATGCGATTCGACAGGGTTTTACGCTGGCTGTCGGGGCCTAACACAATTCTTTTCCTTTATCCGGACTTGGGACCGGCTATAAAACATAGGCGGAGTTAGTGGGAGGGTACATGCACCGAAATTAATACGATATATTTGCCTGCAGATGAGCTCTGCCCTTCAAGGCTTCGGTCACCTTTAAGGCCTTTGATTTCCATTCGGATCTCCTTGACTTCAAGAATTCAACTCCACACATACTATTACATTTTTGGCCTGTTGCAGTTCAAACATTCTTATTTCATGCCAGATGGTTCCGTCTGGTTTAAATTACGATAAAATTCATTTTTGGCCTTACTTTCATATTCCATGTATTCGTTTTTTTTTTCTAGAGAAAATAATTAGCTCCGTGTGTTGTCTCAAATTTGATTCATAAATATAGGATAAGTTACAAGTGTAGTCTCAAATTTTACCCTTTGTAGTTTTTAGCATCGAGCTTCAATTATTTGTACACATTTATTCTTATAACCGACTACAATTAATTTGTTACTAAATCATTCATGTTCTCTCATTTGTGTGGTTTACCCTGAATATTCAAACAAATGCAGATAAAGTTATATTTTATATTTCAAAAGTAAAAATAGGACAAACAATGTCGTGACAGAATTTCAAAGTTGAAGGAGATTGATAAAAGTTGCGAAAGATTTTGTGTAACGTTTTGAAATGTGGAACAAAAAACATATTTTTTTATCTTCCTCCTTTTTATGAAGAGTTAGATCTACATTTTATGTTGTAAATTTTCCAACTCGGTGGTCGTCGCGTACTTAAAGAAGTGATACTCTCAACAAAAAAAATTACATTAATAGGAATTTGTTTATCATTTCACCCTAATCTCTAATGTTATCATTGATTGGTGGCTCAGTATCAACTTATCAAAGTGATCTAGATGGTAAAATCCCACTTAAGGTTTACAATTCCGATTTAAAATTGGAATTATTTCTGTAGACTTGATAGTACATAGGATCATATACTAAAATTTTATCAATTCTATTTATCCTTTTTTCCTTTTTTTTATTTTCACAAAGTGCAATATGATTTTTGGATAAAGTAAAATTAAAAGGAAGATGATTTATTATAATTCATAATTTTAAAACATTCTCTTCATGAAATGATTTTAATATTGACATATATTAAAAGTTATTTATATAATAATATTCCAAATTAATCGTTTTATTATCAATTTCTATTAAATTATTTCTATATAAGTAATATATATATGCATTTGTAAGAAGTCTTAATAGGGTAGTAATTAAGTTAATATTATTCATAATATAAATTATTAAAAATATTTAAAAATGATTTTTGCATAATATTATATATTAAATTAAACTCCGCCTATATTTTATAGTCGGTCCTAAGCCCGGATAAAGGAGGAGGGTTGTGTTAGGCCCCGACAGTCAGCGTAAAACTCTGTCGAATTTCATGAACATAGATCAACGAAACGTCGTATGATCCATGTAGCCGACCCCACCTAGTGGGATAAGGCTTTGTTGTTGTTGTTGTATTATATATTAAATTATTTTTATTATATTAAATTTGATCTTATGATTTTTTATTTTGCGAACTCCTTTTGGTCATAAAATTTCGATATTGGCTACCTTCCTAAGCATTATGGAATGAATTCACAATTATGTCCATTAATTAGAGATTAAAATTTAGGTTCATCATCAAGGTTGAATAGTGTGATGTTCATATACATTGGAATGCAATTTTTTGGTATTATTGATTTATAATTGAATTTGACTAATTTAGTGTTGATCCTCATAATGTTGTGTTATTTTAAAATAATAATTTTAGGACGGAAGGAAATTACCCCCGATTTTCACGATCCCTCATTTCTCGATTTTACTATTGATCGTCGACCGTGCAACCTCCTCATGGCCTCCTCCGATTAGTCGGCTCACCCTTGTCTTCCTTGTGCGCGTGCACGATGTCGGCACCCACAATGGCACGCCGTCCTCCCTATCCTAGTATCCTCCTCTGCCAGTTCACCCTCGATCTCCGCCAGCCTCCACCAATGTCTAGCCTCTTTCGTTGGCCGCACAACCTCCTCCTCCTCCGGTGAGCCCTGACTTCTTACTCCTTCCCGCACCATCGTCATGGTTTGGTGGGAGCTCTCTGCCATTAGTTCTGTCTATCAGGGGCCCCTACCATGCTGATTCCTCCTTGACTCTATCGCCAACCTTTGCACTATGGGCGCCGACCGACGACAAGCTGCGACAATTCGAACTTGACAGCGCACTGACGCCCTGAGATCGTGAGTGATGTTAGGATTAGGGAGGAGAAAAAATTTATGATGTTAGGGAGGAAGAAAGAGAAAAGGATAAGGTTTCTTATCTTATATATATGATGACATGGACGATTGAGATATAATATAGCTGATCTAATGGATGATAATTATAATGAACTATTAGTAAAATATTAAGGTGAGATAATTTGGGAATCTAATGGTGCGAGGATCATCTACTCTCCCTCGATTTTTTAAAGAAGATGTGGGAGCAATTTGCCCCCATCCCCAAGGGGATGGGGATATTGCCGTCCGGTCTTCTCTCATCATGCACATACTCCATGCCAATAAATGTAGACATTTATTATACCTTCCGGCTCCTATTGCACAAATTGTACTGTGATCGTTATATTTGACTAGACAATTCTTTATAAATTTTATAATTTGTATGTTATATATTTTTATTTATAATTTATTATGATGACTATGATATTTTTTTAATACTATAGAACATAGGTCATCGCACTAAGTTATAAAAATCTTATAAATCAAATATGAGAATGTACGTTTTTCTTAATATTGCAACATTCCTATTTTGTTACATCAACGTTAAATTATTATATCAGCAGTAAAACATTGGTACTGTTATAATTAAAAAATATCCACATTTTCATAATTAAGTACTGAAAATATCAGGGAATCGAAGGACCACTTATTATTAATTTTTATATTTTAGCATCATTATTTTATTTTTATTTTTTTATTTTAGTGTTGGTAATAGTAAACTTGTAACACTATCAAAATATTATTTCACTTTCAACTTTTGATCCGCACAAATTAACGTGAATCTTCGTAGATGAAGAAAGTAATTACATATAAATTCACATGAACTAAAGTCAGCTATGATATTGTTTTGTGATACATGTGGACACAATCGAAGTATTATTCGTTTAACTTTCGATCGATACAAATTTAAAATGTGTCTTGATAGACAAAAAAAAGTTTTTGATTAAGCTTATAATTACCACTATATTTTACCCATATATGACTATGAATTGATACTTTTAGTTATAAATTTTTGATTTATTATATTCTTCCCCCTTGAAGAACTCGATGTCCTTATTAAGCAATCGTTATTGGCTCATGACCCGTTTCACATGATTAAAGTTTGCATGTGAGATCAATTTTGTTATCATTATGTAGTATCTTCGCCTCAATCAAGATATTATTCATTTTTATATACAAATTTAAAATGTGCTTTGAAATGAGTGAAGTAGATACATATAACTACATGTACATGATCATTTATGTGTTTTGCTCATATAAAATTATGTATTAATACTCTTAATTATGAAACTTCGAGTCATGACAAAAATGTTAGCATAGACCTGACAAAAATTCATCCTAATGCCCATCGATGAATTATCTTGAATATTATTTTTCAGAAATAGGAAATTATAGTTTTGAGTTTTTACAGTAAAAAAGACAAATTGATTATTTTATTATAAAAAATTATTTTTCGTTTTATTCTTCCCATTTCTCGCCCACGTGTTTGGGTATATTAAAGAATTCTACAAAAGCATTAAAAAACAATGTAAGAAATTTTTAAAGTGTTCATTACAATGAATTAATAAACAACTAGAAAGGATATAGATGAGTTAATGAAAAAATGGTTGTAATTGATTATATAATTACAATGCATGTATATTATTGGGGATGATAGATGAAACAAATATTGAAAGACAACAAAAAATATGATGATACATTGAAGGCTATAAGCGTAATTTGATTAGGATATTCTTCATTTTTTCCTTCATAAAAAAGAATTACTTACGTGATATATATGCATTGTAATTTCATATTTCTTCGTCCAAAGTAAAATTACGTTTACATTTACAATATATGTTAAATAAAAGATAATACCGTGGCAATTATTTGCTCCTTGTTTCCCTTTGGACTTACCACTCGATTTTTTTTAATAATTCATATCATAATATTGAATAATCAAATAACAAAATAATTAGAAAAATGAATATGATCATCGGATCCACCAGAAGGAAGAAATTAGAATTTAAAATAAACTATATATAAAAGCTCATGTGCATGCTCAATATCTCAATTGGACTGAATCGACCAAGAGATAATTTAATCATTCGTTCTCTTGTAAACTTTGGGGCATATCGTATGCCAATCTTACTATATAATTAACAGAACTCAAAATTCCAAAAGTTCTCTCCATATATTAAAAATGACTTCCAGACCTCATTGACTTGGCATTGTTACATATTACGACCAACGCATTACATCAATACCTTGTCTGATTGCTCTAATAATTTAAAGCTGTCGACGACTTGACCTAATGAAGGTCGATGACGCCCACTTCTATTAAGTGGCTTCATTAATGATCGTAAAATGTTAAGAATATAAAATTATAATATTAGTTTTCTTAACGATTTAGGTTTTTAAAAAAATTGATCAGCACGTTAAATTTAACATGATATTAAAACCAAAATTCAAACCTCGTTAAGTTCTTATTAAAAAAATTTCTTTCATTTGTTGTCCATGTAATGAATTAGACTAGATCAAAATTATCATGGGAAGGAGTGTTAAGAATATAAGATTATAGATATTGTACTTTCTAACGAAACTTTTAAAAAATTTGTCAGCACATCAAATTTAACATAAAAGTAACATCTTTAAGAAAGTCATATAAAATAACACTTTTTCCATATGGAAGCAAGTTCAAACGCGCAATTGAGGTATGTATAACCTTATTCTCAACAATTCCCGCTTTTGTTTTTGTGGAGTGGATTGATTGGCAATTATATATTATTTTAAGGTTACAAATGCTTTGCAATTCTTTATGAAAAAAATTATATTCGTTTGAAATATAGAATTAATTTCCCCCTTTTTTAAAAAAATACAGTAAAGTATGATCATATGAAAGAGTTTGACAGGAATACAACAAGTCTGTGAATTCATGATTCATATCTATTTATTTCTCAGCAATTTTTTTATTAGTTAAGTTTTCCTTAATTAATTATCAAATTAAAGGATGAACTATATGTTATTTAACACTTTGGTTCATTGTGCCTTGAAAGATTTTATGAATAATTCGTGAACTAATGATTCCTTTGCAATTTGTGAATAATTTTTGTGACGACAAGCTCGTGAAAAAAAAAAGCGAAAGTCGTCGGAAAATGTTTAAAGATGTCGAACACACTGAAACTTGGGAAAGATATAATTGTCAAAACTTTAAAATTAATGTATATTATTATAAGGATATTTTCGACCGACACATTCTCATGATATTACTATTTCGAGACTTGAAAAACGCGTCCTTTTAAATGAGAGTGGAGTCTTTTTTTCCGTAGTATATAAAAGTATCCCTCATCTCATATATAGTTGGAGCTAATTAATTTGATGAAATCAATAGTTGCGACTAATAAATATTAAATAGATAGATATATCCGACTCGAAGATGTCCTCAAATTCTTCATGGTCCAAGAAGATTTAAGCATTTAACTTGTGCTACCACTTGTCACATCGGAGTCATGGAGGATGGACGTAGGGTGAGTGGCAACCAAGATGAGGCGAGACGAATAAATAAATAAATAGTTTAAACATTTATACAAAAAAATTGTAATTTGTCAACGATGTTGATTTCCAAGTCGTTTGATTTAATTTGATTAAAAATAATCACTCCAAAAACCATCAAAATCAATGTTTTCATAATGGAATCGACTCATTATCAAATCGCGATTAGATCGGTCCGATCGGATTAAATCATTTTATCAAAATAATATTATTTATCATTATTATAAATATATAATATAAGTTATATGATATAATATATGAATATTGTGCTAATAATCTATTAATAATATTAAAAATTAATATAACACATTTTTTATTTACTATAAGTTTTAATAATGATAAATAATAATGATTAACATATAAATATAAATAGATTATTATTAGATAAAAGATTAATATTATTAACATATAATATAAATAATAATAATAACATTGATAAAAAACCACGATAAAAGAATCAGACTTTCTATTTAAGAAAATTTTCAAATTTTTTTATTTTATTAATGCGAAAAGGACTTTTATAGAGAGTTTTTAGAGAAGATCCGACTCAAAGTAAACGAACTAATATATATATATATATATATATATATATATATATTCTAACATAAAAGAGAGAACTAAGATCTCTGTCATCTTAGTTATTAAGATTATTTAAAAAAATAACAAAATTTTATTACATCAGACCATTAAAGCAAAACTTAGTTATTAAGAAGGTGTGAAGGCATGCAGCAGTTTGTGCGCCCGCACCAGCTAGCGATTTGACTGATACTACACAAAAGAGGTTAAACTTTTTTTTTCCAAACTTTTTTGACCAAAATTTAGGGAAAAAAAAAAGAACTTACAAGTCCAATGAATAACATGATATATAAAATACAGCGACATTGCTGCACATCTTCTACACATTTGAGTCTACTTTCATTTGAGTCTACCTTCTACACATTTTGATTATTTGTATCGTTGCTCAGCAATTGACTTAGCAAACTCCTTTTTTAAGTCAGAAAGTTAATTTGATTCAAAAGTCCTTTTTTTTTTTCTTCTAAAAAATGCAATTAGTCAGAAATCTTCTGGATGTCATGTTGAATAGAAACTGGAGTTGCTAAAAGTGATCCATCAATTTACACATCTATAAATTAATGGAAAAAATAAACAAAACAAAAACCTAAACAGAGAGACTGAAATGTTGATCTCTTCTTTGTTTCCGGATTCGAAATTTCAAGAGTTACACAAAAATCTAAACCCTAAAATATAGTTCCTAAATGGAAGTAAGTTTTCTGCCAGAATTCTGTCAGACGTCTTCCTCTTCCACGCCAACAGCGTGATCCATTCTTTTCCCACGCTTCATTCTGGCGATGAACTCCTCGCACCTCCTGTTGAACTCTTCCAAGTCCTCGTGCTCTTCTTCTAGATCCTCAGCACTCTCCATTTCTTCTTCTTCATCTGTTCCATCTCTTTCCGTCTCCGAATCAGAGCTGAACCAGATTTCTTCTTCCTCCGAAAGCTCCTCACTTGTTCTACTCTCCGCAGACGTGACAGCACTCGTAATTGTTGACTCAGAACACTTCGCGTTTTCGAACTCCAGGTCAGAGCCGACACTTTCCACGACGCCGACCTTCTCATCCCCCTCGGCGACGGCAGCGCCCCTCGGTCCATCGGGAACCGCCGCCGTCCTCGGGTAGGAGTAGGACTCGTCGTGCATGGCGTTCGCCGGCGCGAAGAAGTCGAGGAAGCCGGAGTCCCGCGCCAGGAACAGCAGGAGGGCGTTGCAGAAGAAGAACAGAGCGCCCCTGTCGACGTTGAAGAAGACGACGACGTCGTCGCTCACGGAAGGGAGTCGGGAGCAAAGTGGGGCGAGGACGGAGAGGAACGAGGCCGCGATGAGGAATCCGAAGGCCCTCTTGAACGTAGCGGCGCTCATAGCTCGTGTCGGAGAGTACATCCGAAGACCGTCCATCGCCATCGATCTCACTCTGTTCTTTTCTTGCTCTGCTACGCCCACTGGCACCATGAACTGTATGATGGAGATTTTGGACGTGAGAGAGACGTGAGAGCTCGAATTCAAATATATAGAAGTCGGCAACGTTGGGTCGATGGTGGTCTTCTCGGATCGGCTGCAGGGTTACCTGAGAAGTTTAGAGCCCGACGTAGGGGTGGGCCCCATCGAGAAAGCGATCCTATTGTTTAGTTCCCCTGTTTGCTGTTGAGGGATAACTGCCAATCGAATGGGGAAGGCAAGAACTTGGATGAGATGTGCGACGACCCAAGAAGGAGACGTATATTAAATTATTAATTATTAAAGGACTTATTTAATAATAACAGGAACGGAGAGGAAGGCGACTCGAGTCAACGAGTCCCATGGACCCCTCCACCTATCAGAGGACTGAGGACTTTTAGAAGAAAAAAAGAAGAGGAAATTATTAAATTAAATTGGAAGTTTAAACTAGAAAGGAGGAAACAACACCTAAAAAATTATGGCGTACTAAAAAGGTTTATAATTTATGATACATATATGGATTTAATTGTGTCACGTCTTTACACACAATGTTTTTTCATGTTTTTTACTGATAATTTAAAAAATCATTGATGATAATTGGAAAATTCAAATAATCATAGGTATTATTTTTAAAATTTTACATTATTTTATGTAGTAATGAATATAATTATTTTTTATTTTTAAAAATTACTTTTATTATCATCAATGTTATTATAAATTATTACTAAAGAAATATATAAAAATTATATATATCTTTTGACTCGCAGCTTATTTTTTCTTATATATATTATGAACAAGCTCAATTAATATAGAAAATGATTTTATATTTATTTAATATATTGTTATGAAAAAAAGTAAAATTATCATAAGTTTAGAATCATAAATTTTACATTGAACAATTGAAAATTCGCATTATATAAGTTTAGGCAGATACGTTATTCTTTAAAGAAAAAAAAAGGCAACCACTCACTGGCATCTTCCAGTCAAGCACAAGAGATGACTGATTCAAAGGAATCAGCCCACCATTTCCTTTTTTTTCCCTTTATTATTACCCGCGACTAATTCAAAGGTTCGTTTTTGTCTTAGATTTTCTATCCCATTTATGTTATTTTATAAAAGTTGACTGCTGCAAACTCCAATCCATTATATTTTCATTATAGATATGTATTATAGATGGACTTATGGATATATAAGGTTAATCAAAAGATTGAACATCCTCATCCCCACCCATCTCCTCACCCACCAAAATTAAGTTGATGAATTGATGACTATATTAGATAACATTTATTATTTTTTTATTTATACACATATGATATCGATATTATACTTTTAAAGTTGAGTTTAGTGATAAATAATTCATCCTTTTTAGGTATATTTTTAAGTTTTTATTAGTGGTATTCACCGAATCCGATCGAGTTGAGTCGAATTTAGCTCATCAAATTCCTTTGGTTCGACTTGATTCGGCCAAATTTAATTGGATTGGGTCGAATTCGTCTCACTCCTAATTTCTGTCTATGCGTAAATTTTTTTATTAGAAGCATGACTTACCATGATGCTTGAATAATAAGGAGATAGTGATATGAAATTTTCACTCTTTTAAAAAGTTGGGCAATATCCACAGTGAAGATTTGATCATTACCATCGCTTTCACAAATGATAGTTAGAAAAAGAAATTGAACTCTCAAGTATATATTTAAATTAAAATTGAGTAAGTAAAATTTGTTTGTTCTTCCCTACCACCAGCAATGATGGAGCCGCGATGCCGAGGGATGAATGACGTCATATTTTTTATTTCATTAACTTTTTTATGCTTTTTTAAATATAAAGGGTAAGAAAAATGCTTAAAACAAGAATGGGATCGTGGAGGTAAAAGTGGAAGCAAGAAGAAAAAACATCATAGAGCAATTTGACAACGTTTGCAAAGACAAGAGCCCCTCAACAAAATTGGGCGATTTATACCGATAATTAAATTGTGATTTTTATTACAAACGAGCGAACACAAAATCATACTTTTGAATAATGTGTACTTCTAATCAGAGAGTAGCTTTCGTTTTTCTTCTCTCTTTAGAGACTAAAATATGTTTGATTGCGAATATTTTCGGTCAATGATTCACCTTTTTACGAAGCTTCAATTAATTCAACCATACAAAATAAACTCGTACTGCTCATGAGACAGAGAATTTTTTTTTTTTTTGCTTACTGAAGAGTTCTACTTCCCTCTAGAGTGTGCTCGTTAATATTTTCCCCATATGTTTAAATTATAAAATATATCTCTTTCCCGGATCTCGCCCAATTACTGTACCAGAACTATCCTCCTTTCACATAATATCATGCTTTCTTTTCAAAAAAAAAAAAACAAAGTATTGATATATGCAGCATAACGTAAAGTAATCTATTTTTACATTTCTTTTTTGCGGTTAATTAATTTTTAGTCTCACTGTTCCTTTCTCCATTTTTTTACTTACAAACTTGGGCGTTGGATTTTTTTAGCTAACTTTCTTTTTGCAAACTTACAAAAACTTTTCTATCTTTAAGACTAGTAGCGTCGAATTGAAATAACGATAAATATGTATTTCTCTAATTAAATTGATGATTCTAAAAATAGAGAGCTTACTAACATCTAGAGAACTATTTCAGACAGTGTGAACCAACTTTTGTTTCAATTATTTTTTTGGCATGAGTAATCTATGGATAGCAAAAGTAGGGGAAAATTGCCACCAAAATCAATCCGACTTCGAAGAAGGTTCATGTTCTTGAGTTCACACCGAAGATTAAAAAGATTGAATTGAATTGAATTGTGTTGCTTTGCTTGAAGTTAAAATAACACGACCATATAAAACAAATCGAACTAAGGGGTAAATGGAAAAAAAAGAAAATAATATGAATCCAATTGAATTCACTCTGGACTCCATAAACATAGTATGGCTATGACTCGTACACAAATAATTAACATTTGTCAGTTAGTCCTCCTCCACTTCATTAAACAGAAAAAAAAAAAAAAGATACCGACGACTAAGTCACCGAACTTTGAATTACAATTTTCGTCCCCAAGTTTTTTCTACCACTAATTTGACATTTCAGTCCCTTTAATTTGTTAAAGCCGCCCATTTCCCAATTAGGATACCCCGTCTTCCGATCATAATTGGCTAATTGCATAAACATTTTTTTTTTCTAAATAAGACCAAAGTACAGTTAAAATATTTTTAAAATATGATATTATATTTAAAATTAATAAACAAAATACAAAGAAAAATGTTTTACTAAAGTATAGGAGGTGTACTACCATCACTTTTTGACGAGCTTTGCCCTGACCTCTCTACTAGAGAAACTAGTAGTGATATTCAATGATTTGAAAAATGTTTGAGTACTAGTAGTGATATTCAATGATTTGAATCGATTTGGTGAACCCGATCATTTGAGCCAATCAAATAGTTATTGGATCGGTTCAGATTTAGATTCGTGTTAGAACTAATTTAGATAAATGAAATGTTATTGATTTCAATTCGTTAAAGGTTCAATTTTTTTTAACCCAAGTAAACTCAACCTGAACAGATATCAGTATATATTTGATGCTTGAATTCGGAACGACTAAACCACAAAGTTTGACTCATGGAGTCTTTAGTGTTCTTTTCTTGAACGGCTCACACGTGACCCGTCTAATGATCAATGCTATAACACTTAGCTCCTAAGCGGTGAATGGAGCACCGATGCACCAAATCCTCTGTCGATCTCTCCTCTTGCCTCAAGGAACTCAAGTTGTTGGTTCTAGGTCGGCCACAATTTGGACCAAGAAGATGCCGCCAAAAATTAAGGTCTTCTTGTTTGTGCTTTCATCACTTCTTCACCTCGATGCTTCATCTGTTCACTTCTTCCTCATCTTAATGATTCATTCATTGTAATCTTGTAATGAAAAAAAAAAGAACGAAAGAAAGACTAAGCCATCAGTCCGATTTGAAATCTACCCCTTTAAAGGTTGGGTCGTATCGGGTTTGTGACCTTAATGTGCGTTACGAAAATCAGCTCAATCTGATCGAATTCAATCAGGTTAAATCAAAATTGATCTGAGAACACCCTTAGAAGAGAGGGCTAGGGCATTGTCCTAGGTACTTATGCATAATAAATTTTCTCCTTCCACTCTTGCGATAAACATAGGTTACTCTCTCTCCTAGATTGTGATTTTTTTAACATTACCGGTGGTTTTAATAAGTGGATAATTATTTGATAGCAAATAGCGATTTGATCTACACGTAACAGATAGCTATCATCAGTTAAAAAATTGTTTAAACTATTGACAAATAATTGATTATCAAGGGCCGGGATGACTTAATTGTACTAGCCCAATTCAATCCTATTATGTGAGAGTTGCTTTATTTGAAATATTTTTAGGTCAAGACTATGAACGATTTCTGAAAATTTTAACTTATTTTAGGTCGAGATGAGATTGTGATCAAGTTTGGTTTCAGAGAACCCGAATTTATTCTCTTCCTAATTGCTTAATATTTATATTATATTACAATTTTCTTTTAAATGTCTGATATACAAAATAATCTTATTGGTAATAAAATAAAGAAAGTTTTAAAAATAACTGATCTTTAAAAACTTTATAATTTAAAATATTTTAATATAACAAAATAAATTAAATCAAGATAATCAAGTTCTCTCGTCTTGATATTTTTAACTTGAGACAACACGCCCCAGCCTACACTTGATTGGTCCGGATCCGCCTGCGCGATCGAAACTAGCCGTGCACGGATCGGATCTCGCTCGTTTTTTCTTACTTTGTCTGTGTCAACAAACAATTCCAATAAAAAAATAGTGGCCAGGAAGGTTATAGTAGCAAAAGCTATTGGAATTTATATTTTATATATCGGAAGAATCCGTTTTGTTATTAATTAACCGTTGGAGGGGAAAATGACAACTAAAAGAATTAGTAAGTCAACTATCTTTCCTTTCAAAGAATAAAAGCTTGTATTGGAGTGCCCTGATTCGTTAAGTGCATGTGAGGAATTCTAGAAAAATCATTTCAATTTCCATTCTTTGATTGTTCTGCTCCTCAAGGAGACTTATAGAAAGGAAAGGGCCTTAGTTTTTAACCTCAGTCGGATCGGCATGCATGCGTTCGGATCGGGTCTGCGCGCGGCCGAATCCGTCTGCGCACAGGCCCGATCCGGCCGCGCACGTCGCCTGCAAGAGAGAGAGAAGAAGGGAGGCCGCGCACGTCGCTGCGAGAGAGATGGCGGGTCGTCGTCGGAGGTCATCGCGTCGGTCGCCTGGAAAGAGCGCGCGAGTGAGGGAGAGAGAGGAGAGAGGGAGAAAGTGAATAAAAAGAGAGGGATAAGCGGAGAAAAGAAAAAATATGCGAGAGAGTTTGATAGGGTTTTTGACTTTTAGACGATTTAGACTGAAAAATATTTTTTACAATTAAAACTGAGAAAAATGTGAGAAATTTCCATGACCAACGGCTTGAAGATGTCCTCGAATTTCTTCATGGTCCAGCACGAGAGATGCATTCAAACAAGTGACTGAGGTAGCAACTCCTTCCAGCCATAATTTTTTTAATAGAGGGGAAGATGACTCAAGTCAACCAAGGCAATTTTCCTGCGACCCCCTCCTCCAATCACAGGATTTTCTTTCTGAATTATCAATTTCGGATCCAATTATTCATCATTGTTAAGTCTGGAATTGACATATATACATATATAATCAATCAAGTTCCATATTTTTTCCCTAAATATATATGTTCTCATCGGAGAAAAAAGTGGGTTAGAAAGAGATGAGGAAATTATATAGGAAAAAAAAAACAATGACGCGTTTGCAGCTTGTGGTCAGGCGAAGGAGAATAGAGATGAATAACTCATCCCATGTGCAGGATAGGACCGACGACGACTGATTCAAACGTCCAATTGAGACATCGCCCAAGACGACTAATTCAAAAGGCTCCTTTCTTCTTTTTTTTTTTGTTTTCGATTTCTTCGTTGGCCTTGCAAGAGGGATATTGAAAATGGACTAATTAATCATGTTATTTTTGTCTTTTAAGGAAAGCTTCGGCGTGCTGCCGGCGCAAGATCAGCGATGGAGAAAATGAAGCCCAAAAGAACAGAGAAAATATAGGAATAAAAAGGGGGAAAGTTGAATGCTCTTTTGATTCAAAGCAAAAAGAATTGCAAAAATGATCGAAATCGAACACACTCTACTTTTATATTAATTTTAGATTGACATATAAGATGATACAAATGATAATAGTGCTAAGGAACATGATAAACTGGTGTCGTCTTTGTCAGCAACAACTCGTCTTCACCGGCGACGGCCATGGGTCATGGACAACGGCTTTTCACTTTAAATTTTACTCTAAGATAATCGCTTATTAACTTATTATTATTGGATCATCCGATAAACTGATAAATTCAGGGAAAGTAACTTTCTATTTTATCTTTCTTTTAATAGAATTATCTTGCCCATTGATTGAGGACTCATAGCTAATCAACTCGTCCCAAATCATTTTTCTCTTTTTAATATTTTCTTAAATTTGATATATAATTCATTTCCCTATTTTTTTTATCATCCTCCCAGTTTTTCTCTTTTTACCTCGTATTTTGATTTTCTTCTTTTATTTTCCTATGTTTATTTGTTATTCATCACTGCATTAGTAAGAAAATATATAACAAATCATTTTCATAATATGATTTTATCGGGATGTTATTTTAGTGAAATTGCTCATTTTTGTTCATATATAATATATAAACCATAACCTGATAATTCTCAAGTAGTAAATATAAATAATTAATGGGCTAGCCGACTGTAAATTCATTATCAGACAGGTATTGAACTTTTGGGGATCCATCAAATGGATTGAAAAATAATATGAAGTTGTAAACAATTTATGGATAGAAAAAAAGCAAAAGATAAAAAAATTGCAATCACGAGCACTTAAATCAATCCCACTTGTAAGAAAGGTTCATGTTCAGGAATTCGCACCGATTCAATTGAGTTGCTTGAAGTTAAAATAATATGTTCACATGAAATAAAGGTGTAGTGCAGTGAGTTCAAATTTCACTAATAAAACATAAGTGCTGCATCAGGTATATTAATGTTTTTAAAATTGGACAGGACATCGAACTAGTCAAAGTAATTGAGTCATGATTCGATCGAATTAATCAAATTTTTATTAAAATAATAATAATTTTTATTATATTTCTTTCAAAAAATATAGTATAAGTAAAATTATGAAAATACAAAATAATAGCACAATCATGTTTAATTATTATTTTAACAAAATTAAACATTAATTAAATTTTTTTGAAACATATATTTATTACAATAATTTTAATAAAATAGTTTTTATTATAAGATATTTTGTTTAGACTTTTGTGAATATTTTCCCTTTTATGTTTAATTTCTTTCACTTTTTATCTACAAATTTCAAATATAACTTCCTTGTTATTAATTTTCTAATTTTTATACTTTCTATTTTTTTACCTTTATTTTTTCCTGGAAATTTCAATTTAATTTCCTATAATTAATTTCCTAATTTCTTATACTTTTTATTTTTTCCACATTTATTTCATTATTATACCTTCCTTATTTTATATTTTCTTTCATAAAATGACTTATTTTTTATTTATTAAAAAATGATTTGAACCGATTTTTTAGTTCAATCTAATTTTACTCATATCCAATTGATTCTTTCGAATTTCTTTTTTAAAAAATGGACTTTAATATCAAATCGGACCGAATCGACTTTAACTAGTCGAATCGATTGGTTCGGTTCGCTTTTAAAAATAACTAATCGAAAAAAATAATATGTCCATAAAAAAGGATATAAAGCAAAACGAACTAGGGAGTAAAATTAAAAGAAACGGTATAATATATAATATATGACTCCAAGTCAAGTCACCAACTATGACTCGTATATTATGTTTAGTCAAGGTAGTCCTCCCCCTCATCACTAAGAACATACTGACAACGAAGTCGTCCCACATCCCAGTAATTTCGACGGAGGCCCACCAATTTACGTTTCAATTTCCGCCCCCAAATTAATTTCCACCAAATTTAAACGGTTCCCAAAGCAGTCCCCTAATTGGTTATTTGGTTGGAGCTCATTTTCTTATTTTAGGAACACATACTTGAAATGAACGTATATAATTTTTTAGAAAAAATTGGAACATAGGAAGAAATATGATAAAATATTTTTTTAAAATAATATTTATAAAAATTATAAAGTAAACGATAGAACCTCCTCAACAAGAGATGAGAGAGATCTTTTTCACCGTCTTGTGTGACGTAAGTATCCTTTAATATATGAGAAAGAATATACACGGAGGAGAAATGGTAAATGAGAAGGAACGACAAATGATGAGAAATACGATCCTTCACTCATGAATTACGAAGGAATTCAAACTTCAATGCTAAGAGTTGTGTGTGACATCTATTTATTTATTTATTTATCTTTTCTGGTATTAATTTTTTGCATTCATCTTTGTAATTGAGTTAAAAATTAAGATGAGGGACTGGGTCAGTCAGAGCCATTGATATTTTTTTTGCAACGAGAATATTGCACCATTTTTTCTTAAAGATAAGAAAATAATAGAGTTATCATCGTAAACCACCCTTCAACCAACACGATTTTTCACGTCTGCAAATTATGAAATTAATTTTTTTGTATCCGTAAACTATCACGATTTTTTCATTTTATTCCTTCCGTTACGATTTTTTCCTTGAACTATTACTTATTTTTTTATTTTTTTCATTTATAAAAAATTAAATTACTCCTCCCTTCATAACACAACAAATAATACATATAAAAAAGAAAAAATCGAAGAAAAATAATTTAGCCTTTTTAGTAAATGACATTTTTTGTTTACCATTTTAATACTTCTAACGATTTTTTATTTTTTATATTTATTATTTTTCGAGAGGGAGGGTAATTTGGTTTTTTTATAAATAAAAAATAAAAAAAGTAATAAAAAATGTAACAGAAGTAAACAAAAGAATTAAAATGAAAAAATGTGATAATTTAAAATTTAAAAAATAAATTCGTACTTTGAGATTAAATATAAAAAATTATGATACTTCATGTATAAACATCGTTTCTACAAAAGTTCACCTCTTTCTTTGATCTCTTTTATTGTGCATGTACGGATTTTTATTTTTCCATATTCATTACATCTGCTTTTATATGTTTATTTTAAATTACAAATTTTTTTTTATTACTGAGGTTCTAGAGGTTAGATGGTGACTTCGAAATTAGCATGAAAATTGGACACATGCATTGAAACTTTAGAAAATAATAAAATATGTAAAG
This sequence comes from Pontederia crassipes, assembly GCA_030549335.1. Lineage (NCBI taxonomy): Eukaryota > Viridiplantae > Streptophyta > Magnoliopsida > Commelinales > Pontederiaceae > Pontederia > Pontederia crassipes. The sequence continues at coordinate 23,731,669 of CM060183.1, forward strand.
TTGCAGGATAAACAACAAATTCAAGAGACGAAAATGGAAAAAAATATCCCAAGTTCAGATTTTTCGTTTAAATTTACCCTCCATCCAGTAAAGATATATTGGATTTGGTACTGGAACGAGTCCTAATTAGTACCCTTTGTAGCGATATAATATGCAATAAATTGAGGGTAAATTACATTCCTCCAATTTTGATATTTGCTCAGTAATATTTTCTAACTTCACTTTATAATAAAAATGTCATTCATCTTTAAATTTATTTCACTTGGTGCCCTTTTTATCTGCTATCGTCAGTTTCTCGGTCGCTCTATCGATATGACGTCCACGCGATCATTTTCTTTCTCTCCACATAATTGGTCGTCTGACGTGACAATATTAAAAAAATAATAACTAAAATATATTTTTTTTCTTTCCTCCCCTACATCGGCAAACAAGGAGGACAGACGACTAGAAGAGGGAGGGGGGCACCACCTTAGATGGCGGGGGTTGCCCCCATGCGACCTTCACCGTGCGCGTAGGACACAGGACCCCCCTCAACCTTCGCACGTCGGCGAACTGTCACACGGGGGACGACCCCCGCCGACGGAGGTCACCCCCCTCAACCTTCACCGGCATGTGAAGGTCGGGCGACGGTGGAGGGGGAGCCACCCACCCCCTTCTCGCTTCGCCGATGCGCGATGCGAAAGGGGGCCCCTTGCTCGTTGCACGGAGGGGGAGCCCGCCTTCTTGCTTCGTCGGCACGCGAAGCGAAGGGGGATCCCCTGCTTACGCGTTGCACGATGGTGATGTGAAAGGGGGGTCGTCGCCCCCCCCATCATTGCGCACCGGCAACGCGTGGAGGGGGACCCCCCTTCGCGTTGAACGCCATCGACACGCTTCGCCGACACACGACGCGAAGGGGGGGGGGGGACGTCCCCCCCTCCCCTCCTCGTTGCACGTCGTCGACACCCGAAGGGGGTGCCCCCCCTCCGTTGCACGCCGGCGACGCGAAAGGGGGGATCGTCGTGACTCCCCCTCCCCTTTCGGCACATGAGCCGGCATGCAACGCCCCACCTCGCGTTGCACGTCCGCGATGCGCGCGGGCGAAGCTTGTCGGAGCTTCCACTTATTTTTTAATTTTTTTATTGATGCCACGTCGGATTTTTCTTACGTGGAGGAGAGATAAAATAGTCGTGTGGACGCCACATCAAGGACGACCGAGAACCGGCGATAGTAGGTAAAAGGGGCATTCGGTAAAACGAGTTAAAAGATAAAGGACATTCGTATTACAAACTAAAGTTGGAGGGTATCGCTGGGAAAGCAGCCAAAGTTGGAGGGCATTTGACGTAATTTATTCAATAAATAGTTGTCGGAATATAAATTTTTTGAAAGATTTAATGTTGATAATACAAAATATAGCTTTCTCATTATAAAGATCCATTTAAAGTTGGAGATTACCTTGATCTAGTCTTCTTGATATGTACATTTTTAAACATATTAAATTCTAAAATTTTAATCATTAGTTTTATTTACGCTACTCTACAATATGAATGTTTCTGTGAAGATGTCTAATTTAATCTTAATTATCATAGCAGTACATCTCTAAATAACTAATTAGTACTTATATTATTTTAGTATATATGTGACACCGTCAGTCAATGGAAATGGTGTTTTCAGATAAGTAGACACTTGCATACAAGTAATGAATAGTTTCATGTTCGTAAAAGGAAAAAAGTATTTTTCTTTTCACAATGTCTCAAGTGAAAATAATACTTACACACGTCATTACTTCAATCTGAAAAATAACGTATTTAAATTAATCATTTTATGTGCTGCATTTACGAGTGCCTTGTAAGTTGTAACTATTAAATGAGAAAACGAGGATGACCACAAAATCACACAAATTATTGAGTTATTGAGTAGGTGCATGGGGCCGCGTGAACTCCTTTCTAAGTGAGTTGCGTGGAACTCGGTGGTTCTTAACTCCCACATTATTTCCTCTTTAATTTGGCCTTTTGGGTGATATATATATATATATATATATATATATATATATATATATATCTTAAATCTTGTACCTAAGTCAAAGTTAAATATTGAAAGTAGCATATGCTTACTATATAGTAAGAAATATAGTCAAGCGTGTTTTTTTTTGTTGTATTTCAAATAATTAAACATCAATGTTTCAGCTACTCTTGCGGGGGAAAAGAATGTGTGTTTTGGAAGTCAAATAATTTAAATTTAATGTATCCATCATCATACATGAATTCACGGAAATTGCACGAACCTTTCCTTGAAAATAAAGTTAAAAACAAAGGGTTGCATCCTTAAACGTAACCAAATATATTAGTAAATTGTGTTGTGTGTAATTCCGATCTGAAAAATTCCAATGTTTCTTTATTAATTATTTCAATAGCATTTATATAGACTTATTGAATATTGTAATTCGTGAAATTTTTGAGACTATAAGATCGCCTCATTTTAATTTTCTCCCTATACTGTCTCTGAGACTCTCTTTAATTTGGACCTCACAGAGAGTAATCTATGACCTTTCTATCTCTACATTAGAACATTAATTGTCTTCATAATAAACATCTAGAAATAAATTGGAAAAACTAAATTATTTAGTAATCCGAATCTTAATTATATATTTTTCTATCCTTATGTTAAAAGATGTGCCATTGTATATATGTCAAAATTTTTAATCTTAATTATTTATTACCCCACAGAAAATAACAGTGAAATGTCTAAATGCTCAATTATTTGTATGTACAGACACTTCTTGAGTTGATGCTAGGAAGTGATAAGAAGATGACTTTGTACTCTACCTCTGCAGCAGACAAGAACCTTCAGTACAGTTCGTCACGACATCGTCACTTTGTGGTTATTGCCTATAGATTCCAACATTTCTTAAAGTTGAAGCAACTGCACCAAATTAATTAACCATAGTTTTGTAATAAATTTTGTTTCAATTTAAGGCGTAACGTTTTTAGTTTATAAAATAGAATAAGCGAATAAGAAGATATTCCACAAGACATTAATTAAAAATAAACACTGCTGAAAAAGATTACATCTAGTAATTTGATACTTAAATTAAGCTAATTGGATGAACTCAAAACTTTCTTAACACAGAAACTCAGGCATGTAGCCAGGCATACATCGCATACATGTAGAAAGCTTCATAAACTCCACTAACATACCATACAGAAAGGTATAGTTCCATCAGGCATTAGGGGCAACTCTCTCTCTCTCTCTCTCTCTCTCTCTCTCTCTCTCTCTCTCTCTCTCTCTCTCTAGATATATATGAAGGAAGCACGTAAGGATCTAATACAAGAAGAGTAGGTGCACGCATGCTTAGAGCTGGTCGGGCCACAAGAAGGCCCCCATGGCGTACTCCCTCTTCTCCTCGACGCTTCCGTCACAGGACAAACCGTACTCCCTCAGCAAGGCGTCCACCTTCCACATCTCCATCTTCTCGTAGTCCGCCTTCCTGTACCGAGGGTAGTGGAGAGGCATTCGAAAACCTGACCATCCATCTTTCTCACTGATCGCCATGCCCTTCTGGCTTCCCACCTCCGGACATGAGGCAACGCTGATCTTGCCGTGCTCGGCTTTCGCGTCCTTGGGGCATGCATCGCTGTGGTGCCCAACTATGTTGGTACTCGCCATCCGCAAGAACCACTGGAGAGCCATCCTCAATCTTTCTCTCTCCCCCTCTCTAGTTCTGTCACTTCTGTGGCCCTCTTTGGTAAACTTGGGAGGAGGGTGGAGAAGAAGCTCTATATATATATATAGATGATCACAAAAGAAACAGCAACGCTTTATATGTGGCGCTGCCATGGAGCAAGTGTCATAAGCATGATTTTTGGTGGGCGCGTGCATGTTGTTAATGACCATTAACATGCAGTGCGTTTGTTGTCAATGACGTGGAGTCTTCGTAGGCCCATGACTCGTTTTTGCCTTAGTGGTTTCCATCGCTAGTTGATGACATAATTAATAAATAGTGCATGTAGGTGGCGAATGGCTATTCATGTCATGTTGCGATCGGACTAATTACGTGAATTATGAGTCATTGTTGGCAATTAATAAGTGCGAGAGACACATGTCCTGCGAGGCATGTCATGTTGGCGTTGCGTGCAAGCAAAATGGCCGTTTATGAGCGAGTGCCCTGCCGCGACGAGTAGGAAATTAATTCGAATTGTTATATATATCATAACAATTCTATGGCCCTCCTTTTATTATTATTATTATTATTATTATTATTATTATTATTATTATTATTATTATTATTATTATTATTATTACTATTATTATTATTATTATTATTATTATTATTATTATTATTATAATTTGAATTATTGACACATTATTGGGTACTTGAATATAAAAAAGTAAAAGTATCGGATGTCAAGAATTCCGTTTTCCTTCATGGAGATATAGGAATTGGCAAATTCACACGGTGTTTTTGCACCATACATCGGTTGAGTTGTATTTTCATTTTTGTGGTACTTGCCATCCTCATGCCCATTGCAATTCCTACCTTCACATTTGTGATTCCTTTCGGCGATAATATTTCCTTGTGATGAATTATTGATTGAATAATTATCCTTGTGGAGTGAGAGATTAAAGGATTCAATTATTAACTAGTAAATCAATTTTTAAATATAGATTATTATAACATAAAATAGAAATACATTTTAAAATTGCATTTGATACTCGTCGCTTGAAATGAATTAATTTGTAGGCATTTGGATATGAGAAATAACATAAATAACAGGTACAATTAATCTTTCGCAGCATTTTACAATATGTGCTTATCTATATGTTTTTTTTATTGTTGAGTAGTACTGAGAACCTTTCTATATGTGCTTATATACACTGAACCTTTCTTTGTGTTAAATAAATTAGGAAACTTCCATAGATGAATTAAATGTAAGGTCCTCCTCGATGTGTCATGAAATTTATAGGTTTTCGTCAATATAGGTTAATGAATTTAAGGAGTATATTGCAACACTGCATAATACATACAAATTTGAGTTTGAGTTTGATTTTTTTTTACACACGGCCTTGTAATATCTCTCTATTTTGTGTTTGTTTAAAAAGTGTTAATAATGTCTTGAATCTGAACCCAGTTGATCTTCCTACATAATCAGGCGCTTCAGCAGAATTCTCCTACGGGGGTCTCGCTGCCCGGTCAACGAGCCTGTGGGGGGTCAAGGGGGATCCAGGGGGATCCCCCTGCGGGGGTTGCAAGGGGGCGGAGCCTCCTGAGCGAAAATTTTTAGGGGTATTCTGTTTGTGATTCGGATTTGATTTATTTCCTTATCACGAGATATGTGTCCTATTTTCAGGGGATTTATTTAGAGTCCCAGTCCGTATGTAATTCCTATCATCTGTCAAAGGGAGTGCCTATATAAACTCCATAGGGTCTAGACCGAGACCGATCCTTGTAATCATTATTATTCCATAACAAAGAGCCGCCGTCGTTTTTCCTCTTCGTATTCTTTTGTATTTCGTGTGATCCCTCTCTCCCTCTTTTCGTAACAAATTGGTATCAGAGCCTTAGGGTTTGTCAACGATTCTCGATCAGCAGGGAGATGGCGTCGCACAACGTGAGCGTGGAGAAATTCAACGGCAGAAATAGTTTCGAGTTGTGGCAGGTCAAGATGCGGGCGCTTTTGAAGCAATAAGAAGCCTGGGCGCCGCTCTCAAACGTGTCGAAGAACAAGCCAAAGGAGGAAGACTCGAAAGGCAAAGAAAAGGAGATCGACCTCGCAACTTTGGCGGCACAAGAGGAGAAGGCGCACTCGATGATCCTATTGTGTCTGACGGATGAGGTGATAATCGAGGTCGCATATGAAGAAAAAGCGGACGGTCTGTGGTTGAGACTCGAGAGTCTATATATGACGAAGTCTCTTACTAACAAGTTGTTGTTGAAGCAACGTCTGTTCTCTCTCCGCATGCAGGAAGGTACCCCTCTAAAGGAACATCTTGATCAGTTAAATTCTTTGTTGATGGAACTCAGAAATATCGATGTTAAGATCGAGGATGAAGATGCTGCCATAATTCTGTTAGTTTCGTTTCCTCCATCATATGAAAATTTCGTTCAATCTATGATTATCGGGAAGGAAACTATAAGTCTGGAAGAAGTAAGATCGAGTCTCCATACTCGTGAACTTCGGCATAGGGCATCTGGAAATTCTGCAGAGACTCAGGCCGCGGGTTTGATATCGACCGCAGATAAGGGACAGTCCTCGAATTCAAAGAAATCCAAGTCGAAGAAGAAGAAAATCACTGCGAAAGACATCTGTAATTACTGCAAGGAACCAGGTCATTGGAAAAAGGATTGTCCGAAGAAGAAGAAGGCCCCTGTCGCTGCGGTGGCACATGAAATAGAAAATTTCGAAGATGATTTGGTTCTGACTGCTTCTGATCAAGGATATCTGGCGGATAGTTGGGTTGTGGATTCGGGGTGTTCCTATCATATGACTCCGAATAAAGAGTGGTTCTCAACTTATCAGAAGATTGATGGTGGAAACGTCATCATGGGCAACGATGCAGCCTGTCAGATAGTTGGGATCGGTTCTGTGCAGATCAGGACTCATGACAATCTTGTGAGGACGCTGATAGATGTCCGCCATGTTCCGCAACTGAAAAAGAATTTTATATCACTTGGAGTCCTCGACTCTAAAGGGTGTCAGATCAATGCTGCTGGAGGCATCCTCACGGTCATGAAAGGTGATGCTACGGTTCTGAAGGAAGTCAGACAAAAGTCCTTGTATGTATTACAAGGCAAGACAGTCTCTGGCGTTGCTACAGTGGCTAGTTCATCTGAATCAGATAGGTCCAGGCTGTGGCACATGCGGCTTGGGCATATGAGTCAGAACGGGATGAATATCCTCAGCAAACAAGGTCTTCTAGGGGAGAAGAAGATATCTGAAATCAACTTCTGCAAGCACTGCGTATTCGGCAAACAGAGAAGGTCTCAGTTTGGCAAGACAGTGCACAGGACGAATGCGACACTTGACTACATCCACGTCGATTGTTGGGGTCCCTCTCGTGTTCCATCATTAGGAGGTGCGATGTACTTCCTATCTGTGATTGATGACTACTCGAGGATGACTTGGGTATTCATGATGAAACACAAGAGTGAGTCCTTCAAGGCCTTCAAGCAGTGGAAGGTTCTGGTGGAAAATCTAACGTCGAAGAAAGTGAAGCGTCTTCGCACTGACAATGGTTTGGAATTCTGTTCTGCTGAATTCGACCAGTTCTGCAAAGATGAAGGCATTGCCAGGCATCGCACAGTCAGGGATACTCCACAGCAGAATGGAGTTGCAGAACGAATGAACATGACACTTCTGGAGAGGGCAAGGTGCATGCTCTCTAACGCTGGCCTAAATAGGACATTCTGGACTGAAGCTGTTAACACAGCTTGCTACTTGGTGAATCAAAGTCCGGCGACTGCGATTGATCTCAAGACTCTAACTGAGGTATGATCAGGAAATTCTGCTGATTATACTTGTCTGAAAGTTTTTGGTTGTCCAGCATACTATCACGTCAGTGAAGGAAAGTTGGAGCCAAGAGTCAAAGAAGGGGTGTTCATGGGATATGGTGCAGGAGTGAAGGGCTACAGAATCTGATCTCCTTCAGAACACAAAGTCATCCACAGCAGAAGCGTGACCTTTGATGAAGCATCAATGCTTCAATTGAAGGTGGAGGTTGAAGAGAGTGTCAGTAAACAAGTGGAGGTTGAAATTACTCCAACTGAGGATGATGGTGAAGGATCACATCAAGAAACATAACCAGAAGGTGAAGAATCTGATGAGCAACCTGAAGAGGAGTTAATTGCTGCTAGACGTCCTCGCAGAGAAATGGGTCCTCCTAAGCGATATGGTTTCGAGGACATGGTTGCTTATGCACTACAGGTAGCTGAAGAGGTGGAGTCCCTGGAGTCATCCTCTTATAGGGATGCCATCACATGTGCCGAATCTGAACAGTGGATCACTGCTATGGGTGAGGAGATGGAATCTCTTCACAAGAATCAGACGTGGAAGCTGGTCAAGTTGCCTAAAGGCAGGAAGACTGTTGGCTGTAAATGGATCTTCAAGAAGAAAGCAGGAATTCCGGAAATTGAAGGCACGAGATATAAAGAACGACTAGTTGCTAAAGGTTATAGTCAGAAAGAAGGTGTGGACTACAATGAGATATTCTCACTTGTTGTCAGACATATTTTTATCAGGGTGCTACTTGCTCTTGTAGCACAACAAAATCTAGAGCTCGAGCAACTAGATGTGAAGACTGCTTTCCTCCATGGAGAACTTGAAGAAGATATTCTTATGAGCCAACCAGAGAGATTCTCCATTCCTGGAAAGGATAATCAAGTTTGCAGTCTGAAGAAATCTCTGTATGACTTGAAGCAGTCTCCCAAACAATGGTACAAGAGGTTCGACAGCTTCATGATCAGTAAGGGATTCAATCGAAGTCCCTATGATTGTTGTGTATATCACAAGAAGGTGAAGGACGGCTCCACCATCTATCTGCTCTTGTATGTTGATGATATGCTTATTGCTGGCAGAGACATGACAGACATTCAAAATCTGAAGAAGTTCCTCAGTGCAGAATTCGATATGAAAGATCTTGGTGCAGCACAGAAGATTCTGGGGATGGAAATTCTAAGGGATCGCGCACAGGGTAAACTTTTCTTATCTCAGAAAAGTTATATTGAGAAGATTTTATTCAGGTTTGGAATGTCTGGAGCGAAGCCTTTGAATACTCCATTAGCTGCAAATGTTCATCTTTCTGTTGTCTTCGCACCAAAGTCAGATGCAGAAAAGGAGTACATGTCTCGAGTTCTATATGTTAGTGCAGTTGGAAGTCTAATGTATGCCATGATTTGCACAAGACCAGACATTGCTCATGCAGTCAGTGTTGTCAGCAGGTTCATGAGCGATCCAGGAAAGGAGCACTGGCAAACAGTGAAGCGAATTTTTCGGTATCTGAGAGGAACATCTGATATTTGTCTCATCTACAGAAGTGATAAAGAGTGTTTGGTTGCAGGGTACTCAGATTCAGATTATGCTAGAGATGTTGATGGAAGACAATCTATGACAGACTATGTCTTCACTTTGGACAGTTCAGTTATTAGTTGGAAGGCTACACTTCAGCCATCAGTTACATTGTCCATCACATAAGTTGAATACATGGCACTGACGGAAGCTGCCAAGGAAGGCATCTGGTTAAAAGGCTTAGTTGGAGATCTCGGATTACATCAAGAGCAGGCTATAGTACACTGTGACAGTTTGAGTGCAATATGTTTAGCCAAGGATCAAGTACATCATGAAAGAACCAAACACATTGATGTCAGATATCACTTCATCCGCACTTAGAAGAGGATCAAGGTGAAGAAGATTGGCACTGAAGACAATCCAGCTAATATGTTCACCAAATCTGTTCCTTATGGCAAGTTTCAACATTGTTTGGACTTGCTTAACATAAATACTTGGTAATAGCTTCAAGATGGGACTGGCGGCGGCGTGGCGTGCTTTTGTGCTCTGAAAATGATTCAAGTCAAGGTGAAGATTTATTAATAATGCCTTGAATCTGAACCCAATTGATCCCCCTACATAGTCAGGCGCTTCAGCAGAATTCTCCTACGGGGGTCTCGCTGCCCGGTCAGCGAGTCTGTGGGGTATTCTGTTTGTGATTCGGATTTGATTTATTTCCTTATCACGAGATAGGTGTCATATTTTCAGGAGATTTATTTAGAGTTCCAGTCCGTATGTAATTTCTATCATCTGTCAAAGGGAGTGCCTATATAAACTTCCTAGGGGTCTAGACCGAGACGATCATTATAATCATCATTATTCCATAACAAAGAGCCGCTGCCGTTTTTCCTCTTCGTGTTCTTTTGTATTTCGTGCGATCCCTCTCTCCCTCTTTTCGTAACAAAAAGATATTATAAACTAATGTTTTAATAACCACTTTGATTGGTTCAAACCTATCTATTAGGCTCAAAACTCAATAGGTTGTAAATAACTAAATATCACATCTGAATTGTTTTGTTTTCTTCTCAGCTGTCGCTCTCTTTTACTATTTTTTTACAATTTTTAATGTGATTTTTTTTTTACATTCAATCATTCGGTTGTATTTTATACATATATTTTAATGAATTAAAATAAGACCCCTTTTTAAAACCTGCTTTACTAAGAACAATAAAAACATGACCGAGAGCTAACACAAATAGTATCATGGTGGGTTGTGACGCGTTCATTAATATAATTGGGTGGTTTGACATGCAGGGCAGCAGGTGATTGGTGTCGTGTGAAATAATATACGTTTTTTTCCCATAAAAGGAAAGGTAACTTACTTTTTTTTCTTCTTTCTTTGTTACTTTTTCTGGTATTAGTTTATTGCTGTTGTTGTTTTTTCACATAAAAGAACAAAAGGCGTTCATCTTTCTGCCTTCCGAGAAGTTGAGCACGCCCACGGATCAACAGAAGGATCCAAAAAACTAATTAAAAGCAAACCCAGAAGTTTAACCTACAAGAAGAATCGTCTTCTCTTGTTTTTCTTATTCCAATCTTTTTGTTCTGTCTTCTCTTCCGTTCACCGTGCATTTTTTATCTGAGTGAAGCACTTTGTTGATGTGCCTTGAATTATGTATCATATATTTAAAATTATGAAAGAAAAAAAAATGAGAAGAAAAAATGAGGATAGGACTTAGGACTTTTATATATGAGGATTGTGATTTTATATGACGTACTCTATTTTTGTTCATAGTGAAATTCTTCTGACGGCGGTCTCCTTTGTCCGTGAATGTTCATATTAATCAAGAGGGTAAATTAATTAAGAAAGTTTTATTACGTTAAATTTTTGTGTTCATCTTCTCATTTCTTTTATTATTTTCATTGTTCATCGATTCTCGATGTTTTATTCTCAACACACTTTGGAGCCAAAGATTGTTTTATCTCCCAGTTTGGTAAAAGAATATAAGGTAAAATATTTACTTATTATATGAAGTATAAACAAACACCCACATATAATAGAACCAAACATCATTAAAAAATTATCAGAATATCATATTCCCATCAACATCTCAAAATTTTAAAACCATCTACAAAGTCGTCAAAATTACTATAAAAATTCTCCAAACCAAGATTATCATATTCCTTTCAAATGGTGGAATATCAAACATCACGTCGTCGTATTTTTTTGAACTTCTTGATCTTTCGTATTCCGATCGAATAAATACAAAATTTTATTCTCCGATAAGAATTATGCATATTCTTCATAATATGTATTTTTATTCTTTCAATAAAATCCTGCATCCAAACGGGTGACGGTTTGGTTAGGAAATCCTTTTTAAGAATAATAAATTTTATTCTAAAGAATATCATATTCTAATTATATTCTTATTCTTCCTCTTATTTGGTTGAAAAAAATAAATTTAATATTCTTATAATAAAAAATTTACTATAAATCATTTACATTTATAATAATAATAATAATTGTAATATAATAATATATAGTTAGATAATAAAAATTAAAAATGTGAAAAAATGAAAAATAAGAACATTTTTATTCTATGATTTTGAAAGAATAAAGATATTTTCATTTTGTACAAAAAATGGTGATTTCACAAAAATCAAGATGGTTTCGTTGAAAAGAAAATTTTTGACATTATTCATATTCCACATTACGTTTGGTTGTATTCTCGAATATTCTATCCTTCATTCACGAATCAAACGACGCCTTAAGTTTTACCACATTTTCTTTGCTTAAATTCAGAAATGGCAAGCCATTTTAATTCCGTCAAAACAAAAAAATCTCTTACAGAATGCAATCTGACAAGATTAGAAAAAGAATATATTTTATCGGGTTAAATAATAAGGATTGAGAATTTCATGAACCCAAAGTAGATTCACCAATGTGAATTACCGTCTGTAGATTAATGGTAGTGCTAAATTTATTATAATTTCATTTTAAAAAGTGTTTATCAAGATTTATCATTGGTTTATGAATCAATACACAACGAGTCTGTGTGTGTGACCCAAAATGAGTTCACGTGTTTCTTAAATCCTAACATTTTTCTTGGATTTGGAAAGCTTGTGTATTTCATGTAGAAGTAAAAAAAATTATGGACGAGAAATATAAAGTTAAAAATCCAAAAACTTGCACTTCAAAGTTTATGGTCTAGACAGATGTCTAGAGAGCCTATAGCTGCAGACAGGCCGAAGCCTGTTTTATTATTTAACGTAAAGCCCACACATCAGTCGCCATTCACGTAAAGCAGACAAAAGCAAATCAATTACTAATTTCCTTTGGCCAACTATTGATGACGTAGCTGGATTATTATTTCCCTTAAGCCCACGACCTGAGATAACTCATCAACGTAATTATGATCAAAGATGATTAATATTTTTCTGGAGCCAACTGGGGTCGAGGATTTGATTCGCACAACGTCACTGAATGCACGGACCACCATTGAACTCAACTATTTCAATAAGACACATCGGATCGCGTAATAACTTGAACTCGATGTCTTAATTATATGACGATGAATTGCTTATTATTCCATCCCAATTGAGAGGAGGATTAATTTGATCGTCTGGTTATGGAACTCAATCCTTTGAGTAGTATTATTGAAGTCCTCTTTCTTGAAGACTATGTTTGGCGTGAGGATTTTGAGTTCTTGTAAGTTTTCGAGAATTAATCGATTTGATAGAAAAGAGTTTAGATTGGTGTTTAAATAAAAAATGTAATGATGAGAATTTTAAAAGTTTATTTGATAGATAAGTTTTAGTGTGTTTTTGGATAAAAAGTAAAAAATAAGAATATAATTTACTATTTTATAAGATATATAATTATAGTAAATAAAAAATATTATACACATTTATTTGTTTAAAATAATAATTACTAGCACATAAAAAATATTATATGTTATTATTTATTTAAATTTTTATTAAAAAATAAGTTGTCACAATATATTAATATTAATTTTGATTAAATCTTTTATTTGTTATTAATATTATAATTTACATAAATATTAAATAACATATTTATATGAAATTATATAAATCTTTTATATGCTATAATAAAATTCTATATATTAAATATAATATTATATGTAATATTTTACATTAATTTGACTTAATTCATATTATAATACAATAAATGTAATTATATATTTACATCATTGTTTGTTTGTGATAATGTATTAATATATAAATACTATATATATATAATTAAAAGTAAAAGAAAAGAAAAGAAAGAAAAAAATAAGAAAACAAAAATATGAAAGTTATTGCTTCCAACAAGAACTTTTGCTTAGAAAATTCTAAGACGACCTCACCTGACTAGAATTTTTGAAATTCCCATCATACACCATGTTGGCTGAACTTGCTAAAACTTGGGCTAGTTCTAACCCAAGTTCTAGTAGCCAAACAGAATCAAAGTGAACGTACATGTGACGCAATGTGGTGCCACATTTATGTTTTGTTTGGCAATGTTAAAAATAACGTTTAGGATAGTGTTTAGCGATCGAAACGTTATTTCATCTATCTGATAGCAGACATAATCAAGTAGAGTTTAGTGTTTAAATGAAAATATTAAAAAGTTATTTCTACTAACATTTAGCTTTTAACAATCAGAAGTTTATATTTTTTCGATTTTATCCTTATCAAAATGTATCATTTTTTTATTTATCTTATTATTTTATCACCATTCAACTATATTCCTTTTATATTCATATTTAATTAATTACAAACTATTTATTTATTAACAATGAATATAGAAATTAATTTAACAATTAATATTTTTATATTATGTACGAGCTATATAAAATGTATTGTAAATATAATTTTACATATTTTAATAGAAAATTTACTTGTGAAATTTTATTTTATTTCATTGAGATATTAATGATTTATTTATTAACTTTTAATAAAATTTGTATAGCGATTAAATTGAATAATTTATTATATGTCCAAAATTATTTTATATTCATCGCTAATTTTACCACTAAATTTATCAAATATTTATGTATTAATATATTAAATAAATTCATAACTACTAATTATCGCTATCTACTATTTAAATCTCTATCCACTGTTCACTCGTTAAACCGTTATAATGTCAAGAAGAACCTTAGACAAAGGTTCATACCAACATCCAATAATTATCTTTCACAATGAATATTTCTTCAGACAAACAGATTTTGTTGCTTGAAGATGATCATGCTATCCTTCGTCTTACTTATCAATTTTTTAATCTTTATTCATAAAAAAGTTAATTAAGTTTTTCTCAAAAGAAACATCAATTCGTGTTTTTTTTTTCTTTCACATATTTGGGTTTTTACTTTCCGTTATGCGCTCATGCAGTAAATTTTTAAGTCTCATGCAAATAGATAAAGCAAATGCCATTAATAAAAATGAGCCAAGTGTAAATTAAACAATTTATAAAATTTTGAATGATAAATAATTTTCGTGCTATTGGAAATGACAAAATTAAATGATAGCAAGAAAAAAAAATTTAAAATAAACAACGATGATGAAGGCTAATAGTCCGAATTTAATTTTTGAAGCTGCGAAAGTGATATTGATAAATGCGACACTAAATAACACATTATTTAAGCGTTGAAAGTCGGTAATTCAATTAGATTGCAATGCTCTTGATGGTATTTGTGATTAGGGATAAAGTGGTTTGGATCGGGTGGATTTTGCGTCCAAAAAAAATGATCTTTAAATTTTAGGTGATTTTTTAAATGTAAAAATCATCTTAAAATTTTTTTCGAAGAAAAAAAAAATCGACTTAGGCGACCTCGATTTTTCGAGTCGGAGATCTACTTAAAATGGTATTTTTTAAAAAAGAATTAATAGGCATTAAAGACATCATAAATTATATTAAAAAAATTAATATTTAACTCTAAGTTTTTAAAGTAACTAAACTATCATATTATCACATTATAATTAAAAATATAATAGTTAATTTATACAAATTTTATTAAAATATATTTATAACTTGATGATATTCAAGTTTAACCATAACATAATAAGTTAATAACATACTTAACCAATAAATATAGGTAAAAAATATAAAACTATGAAATATTATTTGAAAGTTGATATAATATTTTAATTATAATATTTTATAAAATATATTTGATTTGGGTCGGACTTATTTGATTTTTTTGTTAGAAATTCTAATTTAAACGAGTGATTTTAATTATCGGAGTTCGAATTTGTAATTCTTTGGACTCGTTTTTTTTAGATTAGATTTTTCGGATGGATAATTTTTTTCTTACACCCCTAATTGAGATTAGAAGAATTTTCTACTTTTATAAAAAATTAAATCGATCTTGATTAAGTGAGAGATATTCTACGGACTCCGGGTGGGTAAAGAATTTAAAGTCAATTCTTCGAGTCCTCTCGGCTCAACGGTTGCAAGACAACACCTATGGCTACAAGGTGCAATCCTTTGGCGGCTTGTTACATCTTAACTCCGTCCGGTTTGCTGTCATCTTTCCCCACGCTACTACCATCTGCTCACTTTCTTCAGATCATTGATGCAACCTGTCTACATCTCATTTACTACCTTCGTCTTTGCCGGCCTGCTTTTTGCCTTTGCCCTCGCGTATGTGCCCTCATGTGTCCTTCTCCCCCTCTTTGTGCACCTGCCTAAGCGATCGAGGCACGGTGCTGGACTCTCTCTCTCTCTCTCTCTGCGCCCATATACCGCTATAACTGTTTGTAGCTTGCAGGTAGGCAAACTTTCTGCTCAGTCCATGCGGGAATTTAGCCCAACAACTAAATACAAAACTGTGTCCCTCTGCGCCACCTCTATGATACATAAAGAACGTTATGGCAATCAATGCTCGTTACAGGACTCACTTAACTGCGCACGAGCATCTCTCGAAACACTAGACGACTTTAATTTGAATATAAGAAATACCAGTGATGCGTGCGTCCTTGATCAGCTCAACCTTTTACAATTTTCAGCTGAAAACCAGGTTCTTTCGCTGCACATATCAAATTCCATCTCGCAATGTTTACTTGCCTGCATGCTTATCCTTTGAGAGTTGATACCAACATACAAAGAGAGAGATCAGCCCTTTTTGCACTCGTGCACAAGATAGCGCTAAATCAGCTTACACTCTACACGTCTTGTGAAAGCATATATGAATCCAAGTCCCTTGTGCTACTTATAAACAAATTTAGCTATGATCTGCTAGTTCAAATTAGGCATCCAGCTGCACCAAGAAGAATCGTCAAGTGTGACATGCGCAGATCTTCTTAGCTGCTCAAAGCATATATGCATGTCTAATCAGACAGAACCAGTGCCACGGTGCAGCGTCGGAGATAGATTAGACAACCCTCCTGCATCCTCATTTAATGTCATATATATCTGCAAACTTTTCGCCAATCGAGGTTCATTTATCATGTCCCTAATCCTTACTTATCATCATGATCCTGATGCGTGTTAGACAGATTACCTCTCAGAGATGAGAGACAAACTATGCATCAAAGCACTCGTAATAATGTAACAGTACTGTAGGTCAAAGGTAATATGTGAACGGACAGATGTTGAACGACCGCCGGATTCGCGCGCCATCCGACGCCTTGCATGCATGCACTCATTAAATGCTCCTTCCGGGAGGTGCACGATGGCAGCATCCGTAATATGGGCATACAACTGAGGCTGTATCGAAACTTTCTCGCCCCATCTTTTCCGGTATAAGAAAGGACAAGAGGAGCCGGGGGGATTCCTTTCAAACGCCTGCCTTAAGCAAAACCCTTTTTGACTTTTGAGGGAATACTTCACAGTCCTTCCAGTTCTCTGATCTCTGTCTTCCTTCTTTGTGATCTGATCACTTGCAGGTCTTCTGGTGTTTACAGCATCTAACTGTATCTGCAAGTAGGATCATGGATTGGTTGCTGCGAAGTCGAGGTATGCTAGGATGGCGTTTGCCAGCCATCTCAGTCACTTTGAGCTTTGGGGTCGTCTTGGTGTTTCTCCTCCGCGGTGCGTTGGTTACCTCGCAATCTCGCATGCATTTGCGGTACTTTTACAGAACGCATTCCATGTTTAGGGGTTTCTGATTACTTCGACTTTTTTTTTCCTGTGGACATTCCAGCTATGCATCGTTAGTGTTTCCACAGTCTTGACATACTCGCAAGTGATTACATCTGAAGTAACTTTCTCGAGCCGTACGCAGTAATTAGGATGATAATTACAGTGGAATGAGGGATTTAACATGCATTGCGCTTTTCACAGTGAACTCCAACCACGACGAGGAATCCTTCCATCGCCAGGTATTAGATCAGAAGTCGACGAGGCCACGCAAGCTCCTGGCGACTAGTGTGCATCCCATGGCGGATCCATCAGAGGCTGCAACGACCAAGAGGATCGGAGCTGAGTCGTGCACCAAGGACGACATATTGGTGTACCAGGGCGCGACGGCGCCGCTGCCGAACGGCATCCCTACGTACACGGTGCAGATCCTGAACACCTGCCCGGCGGACGGCTGCGCGGTGTCGGACATCCACGTGAGCTGCGGGTGGTTCAGCTCCGCCCGGCTCATCAACCCCAGCGTCTTCCGGCGCCTCGGGTACGACGACTGCCTCGTCAACGACGGCGCCACCCTCGCGCCCGGCGAGAGCCTCTCCTTTCAGTACGCCAACACCTATCGGTACCCTCTCTACGTCTCCTCCGCCAACTGCTGCTGAACCAATTGCGCAAGCTACGTGTATATGTCAAACATGTGCGTGCAAGCGCGCGTGTAGAAAGACGCGGTGCAAGCGCATGCATGCTAATTTATAAGTAATTAACTAAAGCTTTCCACGGCATCTCCGTGACGAAGCTTTTACAGCATTTGCGAGGGACAATAATAAGGCCTAATATATTGTAAGAAAAGTGGCCGAATTGGTGGTCGATGTCTTTTTTGTTCTCTTTGCACCATTTTGCTGTTTTCTTTCGGTATGATTATGATAGGAGGGGGAAAGTGTTGTGCTAAGTTGTAACATGTGGACTAATTATGGCAATGGAGTCATTGCAACGTGCCGGTTTATTTGCATTTGTTTTTCGGGGCGAACGTTTATATGCAATTTTATGTAAAAAAATGCTGATAAAAAGCAATCGGAACTCTGCTTCTGTTACCAATCGCTACTACATCGAGTTGCCTTATAATAGAAGGTGCAGTTTGAAATATATACGTAAAGAAGGGAATGAAAGGTAAGGGAATTAGAACTAATTTGAGGTTGAAATAAAATAACATAAAAGGGGAACTTCATTTTTTTTTATTTTATCAAATTTTATTCAAACAAGGAATTTTTTTCCCTTCCCCTTATCTTTACCCTCCATTTATCTCAATTCAAATATACTATTTTCCTTCCTCTTACATTTGTCATCCTTAAATATTTTGGCCATTATTTAATTTTATATATTGAATAAAATAAAAACGAAATTGAATGAGGTGACTATTAAAAAAGTGGAATTTGGAGTTAGAAGTGTAAATTAATTGTAACTTTCGGAAAACAAAATTAACTATAAAATTTATTACCAATCTCTTAGAACGCTTGAAAACTAGTTTGAGGCCCTATTTGGGATCAATGTAAAAGTAAAGAAAGTAGAAAAAACTGCAGTATATTTTTCTATAGCAGGAAAATTTACAAAGAAGTGTTTGGTGGGATTGAATACTAAAGTATGGAGTCAATTTTTCTATAGCAGGAAAATTTACAAAGAAGTGTTTGGTGGGATTGAATACTAAAGTATGGAGTCAATTCTAGTGTAAAAAATTTAGGAGGTCAGACTTCCGAAATTTTTTTTCTTTGAACTGTGACTGGTGTCAGTACAAAGAGATTGCCACATTATATCATTTTTTTAATTCTTACCATGGTAATTTTTTTTGCTTCCAAACACTTTGAGATGAATTTTTTCTTTAAATTTTTTTTTTGTGGTATGCCACTTTTTGAAAAGTGTTATACTATAAAATTTTAAAACCAAAATTTTTTTTAGCCAAACAGGCCCTGATTCTGTGAACAGTGTAAACGGAGAAATACATGAGTTCCAATCAGGGGTGAAGTACTTCGGAGCTTGTCGATTTTTTTTATTAAAACAACAACATTCATTTTCAAATTCGAAAACAAAGAAAGCATCGTTTAACGGGTTGATATTCATTTATTTTTTTGAGATTCTATTTTAATATAATAACTATTTTAAATATAACTAATTAAAATTTATATAAATACATTTAATTTATAGCTAAATACAAGAGATAATATTGTTATCAAATAAGATTTTCATAATATGATAGAAAAAAAATTAAATCATGTAAAAAAGTATTATACTAATAAGATAAAATAAATAATTTATTAATTAATTATATAAATAAAAATGAGCTCAAACAAACTCTACGTGGACGGTTTCTACTTTGAACGAGTCAATTTGATTTTATAAAAAAATATTAATTATGAATTAGGGTGGAGATGCTCCGGCTCCTACCAATGTTATAAGATCTGATCCGGATTGATCATCGGATCAGGTCGGACCGATTGAACTGAGTCAAATTGGATAGTCGGATCGGATAATATAAATTAATAAAGAATAAAATAAGTTAAAGAGATTGTTATAATCTTATTAATATATAATATCTTATTGAACTAAAATATAATATAATAAAGTAAAATAAAATAATTCAGATTAAATAATATAATAAATTAATATAAATTAAATCATCAATATAAATAAAAATTCTTGTGAGATAATTATAAATAAAAAATAGTGAAAAAATTATATATATGACAAGAGGACATTAAAATATAAATTTAATGAAATATATATATATATATATAATATGTTAATAATTTTGTTTATGTTTCATTTTTTTTATTTCAACAATTGATGGAGTCGGAGTGAACTCGGGTTTTGACCGGATTTGACCGGGTCAAAGTGGGTCAAATTCGTCCCCGAATTTTGATCGATCCACGAACCGTTTTAGACCTAGACACCAATCCGACCTGCCGGGCGGGCCAGGTCTGACAATCATGGTCCTACTCTACTCCTGCAAATGCAAAAAAATAAAAATAAAAGTCAGAATATTTAATAAGATTCGTTGAATTTAATAATAAGCTGACTTGTAATTTATTAGTGATTTTTTAACTGCGAATTAAACAGTCAGCCCGCTTTTAAAAAATTGACTACTAAAAAAAATTCTATTTTTTTTGAATTTTTTATTCGAATTTTTTATTAATCAGATTAATCCGAGGTGAAACGCAACCATGGTCGAGAGTGTGGAACATGATACTGTAGCACGTTTTCCTTTTTTTAGTTGCCGTGACAATTATTTTTTTCTAATTTTATTTTAAAATATTTATAATAAAGGATTAATATAATATTATTTATTATTTAATTATAAAATCCAATATTTTGTTAAATATAATTAATTTAAAATTTGATTTCTATATTTAAATAATGTATTTGTAACAAAATTTTAAATTTTTACTTTTTATTAATAAAAAAATATATTTTATATTAATAATAATTATTTTTATTTCAAAATCTATAAAAAATTTAAGCTATCATATCTATTCTTGTTTTATCACATCAACTTTTTATTTTCTTATTACTCAATCCACGTACGTCATGAATGAATTTATCAATTTAATTATTCATTAAAAAATTTTAAAAAATTATTATTATATCATTTTGAAACGCAGCCCTAAATTCAATCGACTGACTCATATATAAACTTGAAGCCCAAGAATTGATTTTTATAACTTGCTTTTTTTATCTATATGGTGGAAGTGGGAAGGACAATGTGTCATGTTCTGATTCTGTCATCTGTTATAATTTTAAAGAATGTATTGTAACCCTTTTTTTTTTTCTTTTGACAAGGTTCATATGGTGGTGCGGTGCTGCTGGAGTTTAATGCGAGCTAGGAAGGGTACTTGGAAGAATCCGGAGATGCACATTTAATTACTTTAAGCAAAAAAAAAAGAAGGAAAGAAAACATTTAAAATGGCATTGGAAACTAACACATAATAATATATTTCTTAATTCTTGCAAGGAGGCCCTGCTCTGCTGCTTCGAATTAAAACTCTGTGCTTTTAATATTTTGTTGGACGACATGTACATTGCCAAATTTAGTGAGTCGACTCGTAATTAATACAACCTTGACAGGCGCCATCAATTGCCCATATGTCATATCAACTGATATATATATATATGTAGTCCATTAATGATGGCATTTGAGTCCCAAGATTGTATGATATGTGTGACTTACCGAGATCTTTTATTAAACGCATAATTTTGCAGTTGTTTGAACGAAATCAAAGAAGAGACCGAGCAGCAGAATGACAGAGCTTTGGTAACGTATATTAGAATTAAGTTTTAAAATATTTTTTGGTTAAAAATTGCATGGTGATGACTGATACACTCCAACCAGTTAAAAAGGTTTTTTTGACAATCCCGAATTATAACTTTTTGAAATGATATCAAAATCGGATCGAATTAATTGGTTCAATAGTAAATTGACTTATAATTCGATTCGATTTGATATTAAAATTATTTTTTTATGTTGAATCGGTTAATTCAGTTTTGAAAAATAAAATTAAAAAAGAAAAGAAATATAAGAAAGATAAAAAAGAGGGAGTACAATAGGTATAAAATTAAATAGGAATTGAAATAAAAAAATAAGTATTCAAAATTAATTAATATTAAAATAGGAAATTATTAAAGTGCATAAATAAAGAAAATAAAAAGAAAGTGTTAAAGAAAAAAGAAATAAGATTAATTTAGGATAAAATTTATTAATATAGCATCTATCATTAAGAAATAATATATACTAAATTAATAATAATCTATTTATATTTATATGTTAATAATTATTATTTATCATTATTAAAATTTTAATAAATAAAATTATGTTATATAAGTTTTAAAAATTTTTAATAGGTTATTAGTATAATATTCATATATTATATCATATAACTTATATTATATCCTTATAATTATTATAAATAATATTATTTTAATAAAATTTGATTCAATTCGGTCGAATCCGATTGGACCAGTCCAACCATCCAACCATGATCGGGTAAGGAGTTCGGTCCGGTCGCTAGTCCGATTCTGAAAATATTGCTTTTTTGTATGAATTATAAAATTTAATTTATGAGCTTATTCAATTTTGGCATTTAGATTTTCCTATTATATATAATCCAATTTTTTTATATTATAAAAATGTGTCAAATTAGTATTTCATATTTATCGAAAACTTATAAATTTGAATTAAAATTAGCCAAAGCATTTAAGTGTTAATTTGAGGAATAAAATTTATAATTTATAAGCAGATATAAAAAAATTATAATGTTCCAAGCAAGATTGTCAATATTGGAATCTAATTAGACTCTATTTTTTATCCTATAAATTTGTATCAAAAGTCGTATAGTAAATTTGTAAAATTATGTTTCAAATATATTTAATTAAAAGAATAAGTATAATATTACAAATAACATTGTTATATTTACATCTACGTTATATAATGTTTAGTGATGGTGAGCATGTTAGCTTTATTTATTAAAAGAACTTGTACCATGTGATATTTTCAAGTAGATGATAGTATAATATAACAAAAATTGACAATAAAATAAATTCTAATAATTTCAACTATATGTTCTATTACAAAATATGCGATATTTATGAAATAGATGATAATAATTATCTTTTGAGAATAAAAGCACATTTAGTTAAAAATAAGTAAAATTTGTATTGCAAAAATATAGATTATGAAATAAAAAATGAATATCTTAATTTGTGGTTCTATGTATCTTATAAAAAAAATTAATAGTAAGTTGAATTGTTGAATAATTCTCAAGGCAAAGACTAAATAAATGCAAAATTAAATAAATTAAAAATTATGATTCAAAATAGCTAAAGCAAAAATCACAAAAATAAACATACAAAAAAAGAGAAAATGTGATCATCAATTTACCATTGATGAAGCAAGTTAGCGACAATGAGCTAGATATTATCACATGAGGGTGAATTAATACAATAAGCAATTATAATATTGAATTAGCTGTAGTGAAACAAAAGATTAAGTGATTATTAAGATTGAACTAGTTGTGATAAAATAAACCTATTAAGAGGAGCAATAATTTGTTTTTGTACTTGAGGAATGAAGAGATTCAATTATTAGAATAAGAATAATATTTATAACATAAGCAACCATATTCATCTATATCAATTAATAGATTTAAATTTAAAATTATTTCAACATTTTCATACCTAAAACATAGATTTTAAAGTTCTACAAGTAGATTCATAAGAGTCAATAGTGTTTAACGAATTTAAAGAGTTGATTCACCAATCAACTCGTATTTATGTCTATCTTTTTATTTTGATAAGAGTTGACTCAATTTTACTAGTGATATTAAGAATCTTGTTCTTACAATTTTATTCCTAACATTTTATCAAACGAGTAAATTTTATCTTTTGGATCCTAGTAATGCATCAAATGGAGGAATAGCAAAAAATATGAGATCATCTTATTCATTTCTATGGAGCACCTTTTGAGCCCCTTTAGTACGGGAATAAACTGAGAAATAAGAATATTGTTCTCACGTTTTTAACCAATTATTATTTTTGTAATAACGTTGGCCCACTGTAATAGATTACAAAAAAAAAAGTGTTCTTGCTCTATGAAGAACATCAGGTTCCTGCTAGAATTAAAGATGAGAACATTGCTGAGTTGTTAAAATTGTGTTCTACAACATCTATAAACTATAAAACATCCAAACGAGCCCTTTGAAAGTAACTTACGAATTATGTTGTCTTATTTGAACAAAGTGAAATGAACCAAACTGAGGTTGCTAACATGTAAGTTGCACATAGTATTCCCCTTCACAACTCTTGAAGTGTTTGATTGTTTGGTTTGAGTATTATTATTCAAGAATTAAACATTATGGATAGCTTAGGATTATTATTATATAACTATTCTTCAGAATTTTTGTTTGGTTAAAAGATGAATATTTTTTTAACAAGAATAAAGAGAGAAAAGCTATGAGGTTAGTAATTAATATTTCATACCGTGAGAAAAAGAATTCTAAAATAAAATTAACACATTTTAATATGTTGATCAGAATAGTTTATCTGTATTTTTTTCTTTTTATGTTCGGTCTTTTTACCATATAAGGCCTTATTCACGTGGTTATCCATTAACCAAACAACGAAGGCCCAATATTTTCTTGGGCCGTTAAGATTTTTGAGATACTAAATATAAAAATATTATTCTGATTTTTAGAAGTTTTTAGTTGTCGACCTATTGTAATAAGTATAAAGATAACAGATACATTAAATTTTGTATGTTATATTTCTTAAAGTTTTTAAAATTTTTGATAGCACATTTAGTTTAGATTTCTATTATGTTTTATTGCTTTTTTTGTTAGCCAACACATTTTCGTTTGCCCTCAAAATATTGGAAAACCAACCTACAATTAAACTATTCCAATTTTTTAGTTTATTCGAAAATAATTTTCTAACTTTTATAGTTTTACATTTATTACTATGTAACATAAAATAAGAATTAATGATAAAGTATGCAATATATATATATATATATAGATATATTAATAGTGAAAAAGAAAATGTAATAAAATGAATAAAAGGAAATAATGTTAATAAGGAACGTGTCCATGGGTAAAACACAATATTTTTAAAACCGGACTGGACCAGTTCGATCGGTTCAATCTGAATCGTCCGTTGGTCCGGTCTGATTTAACATTAATTTTTTAGAAAAAAATTGAGATGAATTAGTTCCACTCGGGAAAAATCAAGTTGTACCAGAAAATCGATTCAAATCGATTTTTTTTCAAATTAATAAAAAAAAGTTATATGGAAAGAAATTATGAAATAAGGAAGGAATAATAATGAAATAAATGTGGAAAAAATAGAAAGTATAATATATAGTAAATAGAGTAAATTATGAATTGTTAATTAGAAAAGAAATTAATTATAAGGAAACTACATTTGAATTTTCTAGGAAAAAAATAAAGGTGAAAGGAAGAGTAGAAAGTATAAAAATTAGGAAAGTAATAATCAGGAAGTTAAATTTGAAATTTATGAATCAAAAGGGAAAGAAAATAAATATATAAAGAAAAATATTTACAAAATTCTAAAAAAAATATTTTAAAATAATAAATACATGATTATTTGATATTTTATACTTTTATTTATACTATATATTTTTAAAAATCTAAATATTATGATTTTAATAAAAACTTGGTTCAATTCGATCAAACTCGATTAAATCATCACCCAATTATTTGAATGGTTCGATGCCCGGTCTGATTTTAAAAATATTATTAAAAAAAAAGAGAAAGTTGGGTTCCTTCGATAGATTATTGCATAGTGTATCCGGATAAAATTAAATATAATGATGTGATTTAAAAGATGACGATTCACTTTAACGTGTTTACGTGAAATGTAAAAAATATAAATATTAAATATTTTTTAATTAATAAGTATTGAGCACGCATTAAAATATTATGTTAATTAATTTTAAAGAAATATATTATTAAAATAAGAATAAGTAATATACATAAAAATATATTTAAAAAATATAAAACTATGTTTTATGAAATGAAAAATGATAAATATCATTAAAGTAATATTTTTATAATAAATATCATATATATAATAAATAAAATATTTTGTGTGAAGAAAGTAAGAGAGAGAAAAACAAGAGATGAAAAAATAGAAAAGATGATTTGAAAAAAAAAAAGATTGTCACATAAAAAACAAAGGATAGGCGACCGAGTGCTCTGGTTCGTAGGAATCGAGTTCTCACCTCCTCCTGTTAAGACAAATGCACCTATGGATATATCTTCTTGAATCACTTTCCGGAATTTGGGTGTCTCGAGAACATGATCTCTTCTTTTTCATTATAAAAGAAGATTAACTATATCGTTAAAAAAAAATAGTCTGCTCATTTGGAAATGTTTAACTGGTTCAAGTGATGTCCAAATTATTAGGTACCCCAAGAAGAGATCATGAAATATTTGTGTTTCATAATGTTATAAAATCCGATTCCACCAAATCGAATAGGATAGGATTATATATATATATATATATATATATATATATATATATGAATTATATTCAGAATATTATATACAAGAAGAAACAAAATAGGATAGGATAATATATATACAGTAAACATAAATTACATTAAGTCAATATGAAGTAATTATAAATAAGAAAGTATCAACAAAATATTATATACAAGAAGAAAGAAAGAAGTATTTGGAGTCTAAAATTAAATAAAAATAATGTTATATCTTAACATTTTTTTTTAGTTTTTGGTCATCCAAATTCCTCGGATGGATCGGTTAAATTCGAATTTTGAGATCAATCCGATCGGATTTGGGATGACCTATAAGCCATTTTAGTGTCCTGACATTGATCCCATCAATTTGAGGCCGAAAGGGTTTTAAAATAGTGGTTGTTGAATAAAACATATTCCTTTTATTTATGTCTGGTAAACAAGATGAAATCAAACTAAAAATGGAATTTGTTGTATGACATATACGTACGTATAGCATGGCAGGCCGGTTATTGCAATGACTGTGTGGATTCACACTTAGGTTAATGCTGCTTGTGTACTAAATGGAGCACATAGGAGGTACAGAAGATTTGATCTTGCGGGTGAGTCGTATGGTTCCGGCTGAGTAGACTCGGACGCTATTTCCGACAGAAGATAATCTTATACGATGACCGGCCGGTCGGCGGCAAGACGAAGCCTTCGGCACGGCGAGGATCCTGATGGTGCAATCTTCGGCAATTTGGATGGCGTGCAGCTCCGATGGTAGATCGATGGTGAACTCCCCGTACTCGTCAGTCATTCCGTATACATGTTTTCGTCTCCCACCATTTGCTTTGCATGCAACCGCAACTCGAGCACCTTTGGTTGAGCCACATGCATATAAACACACGTACGCGATTTAATTTGAGCCATGTGCTTGAATATATATGCAATACTTTAGCTCTTTCAAAGTTGCAAATATCTCATACATTATATATATATATATATATATATATATATATATATATAGTGTTGATTCTTTTTGTAGGTATACAAGGTCACCCACCCGCCCACCCCCACCCTCCACACACACACAAAGATGGTTGCAACTTCCATACCTAAAATCACACACAAATTTCGTTGGGATTAGCTTGTGGAAGATTGAGAAATCCGCTTGGACGACCTTAATTTTAACATGAACACCTCAAATAATTAACCCCTTCACAAATTTGGCAACTATTTACCATCCATCGAATAATATTCTGTCACATCAAATCATATTAAGGACACGAATACACGATCATGCAAATGGCACATTACACTCAGAAGCCCAAAGTGTTTGCTTGCAATGTCAATATTATGCTCGTGCTCGTGGACATAAGCCTCAATAGACATCCTTTAGATTTTACTCGCCAACCCATTGACGAAGACCACCCATCGACTGACTTTGCTTATTTCTCAAGTGGAGCAGCAGAACAAAATAAAAGAAACGTATATAGAAAGACATGTAGCTAACAATACATGCAATGGACTTCTGAAATCGCCATTAGTATACATATCAAGATTGCCCTTTTTTGAAGTACTTAAATTGATTTACAGCATTTGATTTTTCTATCTTCTTCCGGTGTAGACCATGCATGATGCTTTCATAACAAAGGATTTTAATTGAGGATAAATTTTATTTGATCCAAACCAAATTGCCAAATAATTGAGAGAAATAGAAAAGAAATGATGCTCACAAAATGGATGAGAAATATTAAACTTTCATTTCTCACTCTTTTTATGCCACATACAAAAAATAATTAAATGATCATTTCACTTTTTCCATTTCAATTCTTGAAGCCTCGGGACAAAGTCAGAAAGGACTTGAGTGGCGCAACATATTGTTGCATGGCTATACATGATTCAAAATTAATACACTATGCACTTCTTGGAACATGGCGTACGAAATTTCATATTAGATGATAATTAAGCTTCAAATGCAAGTTAATTACATGGATAGATGTAGAAGGTTAATGAGAACCAACCTGTCATGTAGGAGGAAGAGGAGGAGGACGAGAGCTTTGATCCATGCTTCGAGCTGCATGGATCACAGAAGAGAGTTCCAGTGATCAGAACCGAAGACAACCTCTCCTCTCCATAACCGGCCAAGTGCGCGAACTCCACGTACTGCTCGACCTGTGACCGGAACTCCTCGGTTGCCGCTTTTGCCGAAGAAGACAAAGCCACGGAGTAGCAGAAGAGCAAGGTGGCTAACACAGCGGATGCGCTCCGGTTCTCCTTCATCGGATCCTCCCCACACTGCTTTCTTTCAGAGCCCTTCTGGATATATATGTCAATGGCACTTGCCTAGCTACTTCTTTGAGTGGCTTCAAGGGAATGTAATAGTTAAGGCAACGAGTACATGAGAAACCTGTGTCGTCCCCTTATTAAGATATTATAATATGTATGTATGAATTCACCGAAAAAAAATGTATGTGTTTGTGCCCTCTACGTATGTAGTTTTCTTGCATCTATCGTTTCTTGCTCTTATTGCAATCTTACATGAAATGTGAGTAGTGTGACATGATTTTTGTGCTGCCTTTTCTGGCTAGAGACGAAGGTAAAGTGAACAGTTTTTTTAGTCACTGGGCATTCTTCTAAATTTGTGAATGGGTAATCATTTGTCAATGGTTAGTACACCTTTCACGTCCTTTTTTTTTTCAAAAAGCTTTATATTCATTAACTAATAGCTACATTGGAGTCCTCGTACAATATATGGGACAATCCCGAAGGAAGACTGTCGAGCAATAAAGTGCCGCTATGATTAGTGCGACCAAAAGAAACGAGAAAATCAACAGTCTGATTCTTGTTTCTGTGGCAGTGCTTGACGACAGGATGCAACTGACGGAGAAGATGCCAAATGTCAAGGATGATTCCTTTGATGCTCCAAGGGTAGTTCGCCTTATGCGTCAGAATATTGATCAGCGTTAAGGAATCCGAGTAAGCAAGGATGTGGGTAAGCGATCTTCGAGCACATTCGCGTAGTCCGGCCAGCAAACCACGAGCTTCGATCTTCAGAACAGTCCCAGCAAAAGTGCTTGAAGCCCCTGCAAAAAGAAGTGAGCCACTATCAGTGCGAAAGATAGCGCCATAACCTCCATTCCTTCTCCGACAGGGAGGGAGTCATCTGACTGAAGAAGCAGCAAGGGGAAACGGGGAGTCTCCCAACGTCCTGTTTGGAGTAGTCCCCATCTGCATTACTTACCTTCTTGACTCCATATACATATATGTATCAAAGATTTCCAAGTAGAAAATATATTTTATAGAGTTCTGATCATGCTAATTTAATTAATGGACACCTACCCTTTCGTTAGCTCGTCTACAGTTCTCACTTTGTTACACAAATGAAAAAGAATAAAAATAATATTTTGAAATATAAAAGGAGATTGCATTGAATTAGGTGCATGAGAAGCATATACTCATGACTACATGCACCGATATACGTAGTTTTACATAAAAGCGACTTGCATAAATTTTGTATAATTATATTAGAAAGGACATTATTTCGAATTAATCATCCTTATATTTTTTCATTATTACAAAACAGTCGAAATCGACTCCAATTTAATTACTAGTTGTTAAAGATTATGAAGCGTCTCGCCGTAGGGGAAGGAAAAAAAAAAGATTATGAAAAAGAGTATGGTGACAGATCCTTGTTGATGTTGGTGCGAAGGCCCGTTCAAACAAAAAGTCCCCATTAGCCTTCATTGAGAAGGTTGTCACGTTCCCCTGCAGAATAAGCAATTTCTTGGTTTGCAGAATGTTTCAAACTTCACTACCAAACCCCCAAAAATTGTAGGGAACTTTTCAACCAATTTGACACAAGGTAAATATCATGATCGTAGCTAGAGATTTAATTTGTATATATGCACAATCGATGCATGCATTGTAGTCGTACGTTTTGTATAACTTTTTAAGTTAACTAATTGGATGCTTCATGTAGATTAAGACTCATCGAGTCATGAAATTTCTCTATACTTAAAATTTTCATAGTTGCTTGTCAAGTGGAGTTACCTATGATACGTTCAACCAAATTCACAAAGAAAAAGGATCCATGAGAATCAGATTTTTGTTACCTTTGTAATGATAATGGCTTAATAGTTTCACATGGACAAAACACAAAGGTGATCATGAGTTTATATGTAACTATTCCTTCATAGGTGACGCATTTTAAATTCGTGTGAGCCCCTAGGTATAAAGCGGATAATATGATTGGATCGAGAGCGTTACAGAATGGTATTAGAGCTAACCTTGCGTGCTTTGAGCCATGTGGGAAACACGGGTCCTGAGCCAACACGGACTTCGCTCAACGAGGACATTTATGAGGAAAGATTGGTTGTAATGACCTGAGGTTTAAGGACCAAAATGATCTCATTGAATAATCTCACATGAATAAAGTACAGAGATGATTATGGGCCAACACATATCCCGCTCAACGAGGATGTTAATAGAGAAAGATTGTAATAACATGAGGTCTAAGGACCAAAATGATCTTAATGAATAATTTTCCACATGAACAAAATATGGAGATGGTCATGAACTTATATGTAGCTAGATCATGTGTTATATGTTACCTTTGAAGCAACTCACATATCATGGAACATGTCATGGATGTTTTTCACTTTAGCCACACCTAAAAATTGACCCCTATCGACATACTAGTATCTATCACACATTAGACAATATGGCAACGACAAATAAACTTATATACTATTTGCCATTTAACCAGTTTCCTTTAAAACATGGGCTATGAAAATTGTTATGTTTTCAGCAGAAAACTTGTTGATATTCTATACCAAAGTGAGCATTTGTTAAGTTTTTGTATATATTTTATGCTTAATATCCGATATCAATGTGTAATATTTACTTTATTAATATTTAACAAATAAATAACATGCATTTTTATTGTTATTTGGTTTGATCATTTGATTTAGTGGGTTTGTTCGACCTGATCGGGATTGGAGACCTCTCCGAGTTTGTCCCCGGTTGGGGCTTGACAATGATCTTTGACACCATCATAATGTCATCTAATTCAATGACCCAAGCTGACAAGGAAACATATAAGACTTTCAAAACTTCATAGATAATAATATATTTTTTAGGAAAAAATGAATATGTCTTGCACTTTTCATGTCATGAACGTGTTAAACAATTTTACGCGTATTTATTTATGGGAGATGCTATATCCTCCTAATTAGTAATTCTCTCACAATGGTATTAAATGTAATTTTATCAACTTTTTGGGGCAAATTAAAAATATGAGTATTAGGAGAATTTTTAGGCTAAATTTTTAAGAGGATTTAACATTTTTCTTTATTTATTTTTTACTTTTTATACATTTTCTTTTATTATGTTAAAAATCATTGACGATAATAAAAATAATTTTATAATATCAAAATTATAAAAATGATTATATTCATTATGAAGGATAAGAATGTCCAGAAGTTCATAAACTTTTAAAAATAACAAATATAATTATTGTTAATGATTTGAGTCTTTTTATTTTGTTATAATATATAATTTTCTAAACTATAAGTAAAATATATATATATATATATATATATATATATATATATATATATATATATATATATATATATATATATATATATGTAAAATCGCTTGACATGAGACATGAAAAATGTATGACATCATTAAAACCTATATTTCATGTGTCATGAAGTTAGATATCTTAATAAGTTTAATAACACTTAGAAGTCACTTAATGGCTGCAATGACGCTAAAAAGGTCACAATTGTGTTCATGTGTGTTAGTCATTTTATTACTTATTTTAGTTAACATCAAATTTTAGATTTAAAACTCTACATACACAGAGTTGCATTCACATTATAGAGATGACTATTTTCTTCATATATGACTCAATAATTTATCAGACACATAATACATGCATTTTTGTGGTATCCAGTATGCTCATCAACCATTTTTGCCTAGGTTATAAAGGTTATAAGCAGATGACATGTTCGATCATATATTCATAGGGATATATGGAACACGGTAAACTAAACAAAGATTTATATGTGTAGATTCACGATTGAACCAATATTGAATGGTAGATGGTCATTTAAATTATTTGATGATGTCATGACATTAAAATAATGAAAGTTATCTTAACTTTCTATATTAAGATCCATCATCAAACTTTAATCCAATGGTTGGACTACACATGTAAATCCTTTATGGAT
Source organism: Pontederia crassipes (assembly GCA_030549335.1). NCBI lineage: Eukaryota > Viridiplantae > Streptophyta > Magnoliopsida > Commelinales > Pontederiaceae > Pontederia > Pontederia crassipes. The sequence continues at coordinate 23,763,964 of CM060183.1, forward strand.
TTGCACATGCATGTTTATCATATTCATATTCTTACCTAAATTCAAATTCTTTCTCCAAAAATAGCTTTGGGATTTAATTTTAAAATAATGATTGTCATGTCTGTCTTGACCTAACATTAACATCTAAATTTCATAAAAACCATCTAAATTGCATGGCTCTCAATCTTTCGTCAATTTCGAAGAATAAAACTTCAAGCAATTATTTTTTCTTATTAATTGAAGCACACAACTTAGAAAATGACCTCTCTAGTGGATTCTAAGATTATATTTCATCAATCCATTTTTGCTTATATACATTGTCAAATGCTACATAGCAAATTAATTAAATATGTAGTTATCTTTTATTTTATCATACCATTTTATTTTGAGCAAGCTCTCTTTCTAGAGCGAGAATGTGATGTTGAGTGAATAACACAAGTTTAAAAGTTTTAGTACTTAGAAATATTTTTTTTTTCATTTTTTTATCTCAAGTCAAGTTGTTGGTTATTTTAGGCTTTTAGGATTACTATAACTTCTTTTTAGGGTGACTACAACTTTACGCAAGAATTTTATATGGTACAAATAAAATTAGAAATTGATGTTTTGTAATTTAATTTTGTATTTATTTCATTGTGTGAACTTTGGATATCGTTGATGGATTTCTAAAAAGTTCGGAGTAATATTTTTCTTATAAAATTGAAGCAAATGAGTTGTAAGTCAACAATGATAATAGATTCTAGAGTCTTCAATAATTTTTGAGCTTGTTTGTTCATTATTCCCTCTAAGAATTCCATTATTGTCCCCTATGCCCATCTTTCACAAACCCATGCATCAGAAATATATAGAAAGGAGTTTTAACATGATTGTTGAAGATCTTTCATAAATTTATTTTTAATTCTTGACATTAATACTGTGCATGCTTTCTTTTGGCTCAATTTATAACTCATAACATTGTCTCTTATATGCGAAGAACTAATTGTTTCTATGAGTGGTAGATTGTAGGATTAATTTAATCATAAGACTTGTTTAGGCATACTGATGACAATAACTAATTGTTTTCTATGTATGGTAGATTTTTAGGATTAATTTAATCATATGATTTGTTTAAGCATACTAATTCGAAAGAACTTTGTAGATATAAAAATAAAGAAAAAAATAGTATGAGGAATCTTCATTCATGCAACTTGTAAGTTGATTGAATTATGTTAGAATCTCTTTAAGTATTACCATAACTTAATCACTTATGAGATAAATAACGAAATATGTGATATTGACATTATTAAATATTTTCACTTTATTACAATGACATAAGTCAATATTTTGGTCATCATCCTCAGAATTTGAGAATGATGGAAATGACCCAACATCTTGTATTAGAATTTCTTTGATAAAAATTGGGAACTCTTGATAACATTGTACCACAATCATATTCTCTTGTGTTAGGATCGGTGACACAAAATTATATTGACATCAACAATGTAAAGTCTACAAAGACAATACAAAAAGTTAAGCAGCTTGAGAGTTGAGATTCTTGCGGAGCAACGGTCCCGACGAGCAATGTTCCTTCCTCGACTACATCCTCTTTGGCAACCTTGTGGTAGTGTTAATGGTTAATGAAGTCGACTGGTTGTTGAGGTAGATCTCATGGCTGCGAAGAACATTGTGAAGCTCTGAGTAGGACAACGGATCAACTCAAGATAAAGAGATGCTACAATGCCGTTGAAGTCTGGTCCCAAGTTGTTGAACAATATGACATTGAATCTTGATGGCGAGATCTTCTCACTGATGGCTATAAATTCGTCGGTAAGGTACTTTGTTTGGCAGAGAAAGGTAAACAATAAAGAGTCTCCTTTCTTGAAATTCCTCAATTGTAAGCGACGAGTCTCAAATGATGCTTCGAAAGATTTTTTGCGAGACTTTCACACATCATGGGAAGTTTGCAGACCCATTGCAATACAGAGCACTTCCTCGGACAATGGCACGAGGAACCAACTTAAGAGCAGTTGGTCTTTTCTTTGCCACTCGACAAAGGCATGATTAAGCAAAGGTGATGCACCATATTCAGAGGGATAAACAAGTTGAGGATGGAGCTGAAACTTTTAATAAGATATTTCAGTTGGGTTGTCCATAGGAAATAATTGGTGGAAGTTAATTTAAGGGTGAGATAATGAGTAATGGAGCCAAAATTTGGAAGTGTTGTCGAGAGAGAAGTCATTTCCAGTGGTGGTGGCGTGTTGAAGGTGGAAGATGATGTAGAGGTCGCATCCGGCTTAGTAGACATTGAAAAAAATGAAATATCTGATACCATGTAACACACACTATAAATGACAGAATACCCAATGCATTTCATTAACGTTGTTTTACATGTATATTTATATATGCACATAAGTGGCAGTATGTAAAATTGAAGTAGTGGACATGTTCTTATGACTGGACATCCAATTGACACATTCTTTTAACAAGATAAACTACTCTCACATGTTGTAACAGTATGGAGGAATGGTTGAACGACATCTCTAGTGGATTCTAAGATTATATTTCATCAGTTCATTTTTTTATATGCTGTCATGCTACATAGCATATTAATTAGATATGTGGTTATCTTTTACTTTATCATTCCATTTTATTTCGAGAATGTACTCTTTTGTAGAGCGAGAATGTGATGTTGAGATGAATAATACATGTTCAAAAGTTTTAGTAATTAGAAATATTTTTTCCATTTTTTATATTAAGTCAAATTGTTTGTTATTTTAGGATGTTTTGTGGTTTACTTTTGTATTTCTTTTATTGTATGAACTCATGATTTCTTTGGTGGATTTCTATGAAGTTCGAAGTAATGATTTTTCTTATCAAAATGAAGCAAATGAGTTGTAAATCAACAATGATGACATATTCTAAATTTCTCCATGATTTTTTAGCTTGTTTATTCATTATTCCCTCTCAGTCGTTGTCCCCTATACCCATTTTCACAAAACCATGCATCAGAAATAGAAAAGAGTTTTACATGATTGTTGAGAGATCTTTCATAATTTTATTTTTAATCTAGAAATTAATAGTATGCAAGTTTTCTTTTGTCTTAATTCATCACTTATAACTAACATTGACTATTATATGTGAAAAAACTAATTATTTCTATGTGTGGTAGATTTTAGGATTAATTTAATCCTACGATTTGTTTTTGCATACTATTTCGAAAGACCTATGTCGTTCTGCAGAGAGATGACAATTCTGGATTCATGCAACTTGTAAGTTGATTGGATTATGTTAGAATATGTTTAAGGATTACCATAACTTAATCACTTATATGATATATAATGAAATATGTGATATTGATATTATTTAAATTTTCACTTTATTAAATAAACTTGCAGTATAACATTGCAATAAAGATACCCAACAACTCATACTAGAATTCCTTTGATAAAATCCCATAACTCTTGATAACATTGTACCATAATCATATTCTCTTGTGTTAGGATCGTTGACACGAAGTTATAATGACCTCAATAGTGTAAAGTCTACAAAGACAATGCATAAAGTTAAGTAGCTTGAGAATTGAGATTCATTTAGGCAGCTTATATATCTTATATATTTACGTGTAATTCAGTCTATCATAAGTAGTAGGTCAATCGATTTATTATAAATAATCTTTTTATACAAATTAAGTCGATCGAACTACTAATATGTGTTTTACTTTCTCTAACCCATCCTATTTTTTTACTAATAACCAAGATGGTTGTGACCTATGAATCAAGACAAAAGTCCTATGTTTGAGACATGAAATTATCGATTTAATCATAATTTATATTTTTTCTTCCTTATATTTAAGTGTTCATCAGGTCAAGCCGACTTGGTGACCCCGATGATCCAATTCAACTCAATCTTAATTTGATAATGGGTCGGGTGGGGTACTTTTGATCCGAGTCGACCTGATTTGACCTAACGACCTACATTTTTAAATTTTTAGTTGTTTTATTTAATTTTTAAGCTTATATCTTATATAGAAATTTTAAAACATTAAAATAAAATATTTTATGTGAAAAAATATTTAAATATTAAGACATTATTAATACTAGTTTAAATATTAGATAATATCTTTATATGAAATAATGAATCAAAAGTAAGAAAAAAAGAAATGGTGGACAAGTAACTCGACCTTTGATCCGATTCATCAAGTTGGATCAGATTCAAATCTTATTGGATCGGGCATTCCCGCCATTTTGTCTATTTTTCTTTATTTGTCATCATCCAACTCAACTACCAACTAATATGATTGGGTATGGTGGATAAAAAATTTCTAGCTAGGAAAGAAATCGATCTTAGATACTTGAACTAGAATAGTCAAGATCCATAAAGAATTGGCATTAAAAAAAGACCTAATCTTCTGAACACCAAATTAACATCGAAAAAAAAATCAATCTTCATTCTCATTCAAGAAAATGGCAACAAATAATTATAAACGAAACGTACGTACGGAATGGACTACAACCAAATTGGCGACATATTATGATGGACGAAGCAAGGGTCAGATGCCATCGGATAAGGCACACCACGAGATCCATTATCCAATGCGCACAAGACATTACGTCCACCAGAGCGGAAAAAGTATTCTTTAAGATGAATTTAATAGTGTACTTATAAGACTATTCATGCATAGTTAAGTTGCATGGTTAAGTTGTACGAGGCACCCCCTCACTGTAGCATTTCCTTAACAGGAAGTGCCCTCTGCCCTGTTTTTACTCTCAAGGCAGAGCTCTTTACCAATGCAGCAACACATGTGGATCATCTATTCTAATCCCCCTCTCGTACCAACGCGATTAGTGCACGCATTATGCATTTAGCAGATTAGGGTTCCTGAGTCTCTCCTTTATATGGTCAGCTCTGCAACTCGCCGACAAGTGTCCCACTTATCAAACACTGATCTCTGTTTCCTCTGTTTTCTTTTATTCATTCATTTGTACTCCCTTTCCCTTCCCCGGGGCAAAGACTATTAGATGTCTTTTGTTTATATAACTTCTCCAAGCTGATGAGTTGGGTACTAATTTTGACTTGTTCAGATCTCACTGGCCATGTTAAACCCGATGGATGTCGCAATCAAATATCCTCAGGAATTGCAACTGGACTCGTGCTTGCTTTTTTAACTGAGTTCATAGGACTCGGTAATTGTTCCTGGATATATATTTTTTTCCTTTCTATTCTTTTTTACTGCAAATGCAAGTTGACGATTTTGGCTTCGAATCATGGAAATACCATTCTTGCATCGAAAGGCAAGCGATTGAATGTTCTGCAGTGCTCTGCACTTCCGAGGAACAAAATATCTGGCCATCACGTTGCAATCAGAAATACTTGCATAAACTGTGAAGGTTCTGATATTTGGAGTAGTAGTTTCGTCAACGGGAGTTGGTTGACAGATTCACTTCTTTGCTGCTTGCTCAGGGATGAGAGCACAATCATGTGGCTGGATCAAGAGGATTCTGTCGCCTTCTGTCCTTGCGCATGGAGACACAGCAATTTGGATTTGAGATCTATCTCAGAACTTGCAATATCTGCAACAGTGAGAAAGATTCTGTACGAATCAGAAACAGGCAACGCAGATCAGGATCTATTTAATGGCTGCATGAACTCACGGTTCGGCTTTCTGTGCGAGATGGATGCCCCTGGAATGGAGAGTGTAGCAATCATACGCATGCATATCTTGATGCCAAACCAACTGGATTAATACATCATTGGCGGCACAAACATGAGAACGAGGCCCTTGAATTCTGATAGGTAAATCTTACCGTTCTAGATCTCCCGTCTAGAACAAAAGTTTAGCTTGTTAGCTCTTCTCTGATGCTGTGTGAATCGATCACAAACGATTGTTCTTGTCGAAAACAAAAGAGGTTATAGGTTCAGTTCTGAACCTATATAATTTAATTGCATGATCTGCCATGGATCTGCCGGTAATCATTGTCCACTTTTTGTTATCCGTGTTTCGCGCCGGATATTAAATTTTGTGATTATGATTCTTTTGGTTTTCAAATATTGTATGCTTTTTTTGCCGTGGATCGTTCATCTTTCACTTGACATAAATTAATGACAAATATTTAGTGCTTTAAATTAATTGGAGTTCTATTTACGAAATTTCAGTTGAGATTAAATAGTCATGCATCAGATTCTTATGGTGCTTATTTTTTTCTCGATAAATTAATTTATCCTTTAGAATTATCAATGTCTTCTGCTCATTGGGTGTTGTTTTTTTGTGTGTTCATGCGTTGTCTTGCTGCATATTACATGAATGGGAGAAAGGAAAAAAGGACGTCTTCCTCAAAATGAGCAAAAGAAAAGTTGGAGAAGAAGAAAGATGTAAACAAGCCTGCAGGGTTGGTGATGTTGTTGTTGTTGTTGATTGTTGCAGAATGGATATTCTGAAGGCCGAGTGGTTTGGCCTTGCCTTGGAACTGCACCCTGATTTCAGAAGCAAGCGCACATATAATAATAACCCCATTCTTCTGTACTTACTTCCTCTTTTTGATTTCGCTGATGGAGGGAAAGTGCCATGTGGTGACCTGAAAGCCCTGCACATGGCCTCTCCATTTTCTAAGCCATTGGACCTCAAAAACCTGCACAGGGGCCATTTAACTCCCTCTTTCGTTGCCCCAAGGGAATCAGGCTCAGAAAGCTGCAGGACCACCCATTGGGCGCTGCTAAGAGGAAGAAAGCCTCCTTCCTCACTCGGTCTCAGTTTCTCAGGTTTAGGAGAAAGTGCACTGGTGAAAGGAAGGAAAAGATAATAATAAAAAAATCAAGGAGCCCCATTCTCTGAGGAGCAGTGGGAGATGTGAAATGCAGAGATTTTTAAGCTCACAATTCACTGCTAGCTGTTTCAATGCAGAGAAGAAGAAGAAAAAAAAAAAAAAGAGAAAGAAAACCCTACCTCCATGCTTGCTCTCTGATCTACTGTTCTGGTCCAAGCCTTGACTTTCTCTTTCTCATCCTAGTACTTATATTTATCTGGATCCTACCTCTTCTATAGCATATGATTGCCATCTTTCTCCAGTTGTTATTCATGTACATGACAATATGGCGTAAACAAACAGTCACTTTTCTTTACTTTTCCTGATTTGCTTTTGCAGGTGGATCTGGTTTCACCTGCTCTCCTGCTCTAGACTATTTGCCGAGTGCTGTCAAGGGAGTGGAAGAAGAAGAAGCAGTCACATTGGTTCTCCCTTTTCGTTACCTTTCGCCATTCTCTCAGCATTTATCGAGATAGGCTCTTGATTCGATCTAGTGAAAGGTGCATGCCCGGATGATGCACTGTTCATGTTAGAGCCATTTGAATGCGGAATGGGTCCTCCTTGCTTCCACAAGCATCTCAGAGCGGCAATTACCCTCTCCCTCCTCCTCTGCGTCTGCTGCAGCCGCTGTTACACCAATTCCTTCACCTCCGCATTGCTCACCGTGTCCGTCTTGCTTCTGTCCATTTCCTTCCCGCTGCTTCTCCCCAAGATCAGGCTGTTCCACAAGGCGGATTCCATGGAGAGGCCACAAGTTGTGGACGTCGTTCCAGCAAAGGACGAGCCTTTCGAAGAGAACGATGCTACTGAAGGAGGAGAAGATGGATCAGTGACGACGGGGAGCCCGACATCGGCGGCGAGTTCCACGACCGGCGAATCGGCGCAACCGGAAGACTCGAGCCATTACTCGACCTCCGAAGTCGAGTCCTCCTCCGACGGGTCGATATCTGATGACGAAAACCTCATCGAGCTCGAGCTCCCCGAGGGCCACTACGTCGAGCCGAAGAATCCGACCGCAGCCTACCGGCAGCTACCGGATTTCAGGGGCGGATTCCTGCCGTGCTTCCTCCCGGAATCAGTGTTCAGGCAACACGGCTTCAAGGAGCTGCTGTCGGAGATCGCCGAAGAGGACAACCTCATAGAGATCGACATCATCAGGGGTTCCATCAAATGCCCAAGATTGGAGATCAAGGTGTAGGACGATCGTATGGATAGATACAACAAAGGTTCGTCTTCAATACATGTATGTAACTTGTAAACACAGGCGAAGATTTGGGAACCATATCCATGTCTGCTTTCGGACTTAATGGTATTACTAGTATTATTATCGTCTCCTTGCATTCTTGCCTGCTTTTAGCGTTGATCCCCACTGTTTTCTTAAAGCCATTCCTCATGGTGGTCGAAGTGCTTATAAAGTTCAGCCACCTGAAACCATATCTTCCTTTGGTGCATGATTTCGGAAAGCATGCAGTGGTTTGCTCTCTGACTCCAACTGCTGAACTTGCTTGTCTGAAGCACACCATGGTTTTATCCTCGGTGCCTGATTGATTTTGCACTCGTTAAGCTGATAAATTTTCAACAATGGTGGTACTGATTGAACGATGATCTCTAGTTTTGCAGTGCTTTTAATTTTGAAGTGTTGAACAGTACCTTACAAGCATGCTTTTCTTGCCAAGTCTGACAAGCCCAGATATATAAAAAAATCATACCAAAAAGAAACATTTCAGCTTGTCGGTTAGCCATTTGTTAGGTGCCTCGTGTCCCTGCCGTTCAGAAAACACATCTCGGTCCACAGAAAGTATGCACTGCAAACCTGATTTATTATCTGATGGTCACTAAATAGATCTTGCTCAGGATGTTGGCAAGATGCACAAAGTTGCATGATGTGCATCCCTGGAAATAAATCCATCTGTGTCAGTGTGCATATTGCAGGTTGCCAGAAGATGTACTGTACAACAAAGGTCATGATCATGAATGATAGTTTTCTTGCTTCTTCCCAAATCTTGAACGCGTACGTGACATGTCCAGCTAGTTTCCAAAGTTCCTTGTCTTCCTAGCTAGGTTAACTTTCAGGCAAAATGATGCCAGGTGATAAGAGTGTTTAAATGATAAAATATAAAGATGCAATTTTTTTTCTGTCTATTTAAACTTTTAGAATAATTGGCGGCATATTTAATTTGGACATCATTATTATCATTTGAAAAAGTAAAAAATTATCAATATTTTCAACACTATTTTTTGAAGTGGCAAAAGTGATGCCTTTAATTTCATGTGATATCAGATCGTTAGTTCAAATTTCAGGTGGGCTATATTAAATCAAAATTGTCAGAGGTAATAATTATAAAGAATTCAAATTGAATTCGTGTTAAGAATAATCTTGATCATCTTTTATGCATCTAAAATTTCTTTTTAAATGCCATTTAGTTCTTTTTTTTCTAAATGTATTAGAAGCACATTAATCTATAAAATATGAGAAGTTTCACGACTGATTAAACGGTTTATCGAATGTTCCAATATGGATATTTTTTAACCAACTCAAGAAATTGAATCTTTCTTTTGTGTGTGCCAAAACCCAGAGAATTAATTTGGTAAGATTCAACCTGAACCTGTCAACAAGTTAAGTTCGACCAATCTGATCGAATTGGATAGTATAAATTAATAAAAAATAAAATAAATTAGAAAGATGATTATAACATTATCAATATGTAACTTCTTATATAACAATACACTAATAATATAATATAATAATTCAATATAACAAAATAAGCATAAATTAAGTCATTAATTAAATATTTACTAAACAAAAAATCTTATGAAGCAATTATAAGAACAAACATCAACAAAATTTTTTTATATATTTTAGAGAACGAAAGAAAAAATATTCAAACATAAATAAATAAATATATAAATATATAATTAAAAACTTTAATTTTTGTATTTTTTCTCATTTTTTAACTTGATTCGATCATATGATTAAAGTCATCATGTCAGTCGGTTGAAATTAAATTTTGATCCAATTTGACCGAGTCTCACGCATATGAATTTTAAGCAATTAGCGGATCATTTTAATGCTCCAACATGGATCTGATCGCTGAGTTGAGAGGAGTTTTAAAGGGGACACGAAGAGAGAATTCCAAAACTTGGTGCAAATCATTCACAAAAAAAAAACAGTAATTGTCCTTGGATTAGTCCTTTTGTGAGACATTTAGCATGTACTATCTTTTGTTTGACGGATGGATTCGTATATTTGGATTCTTTCCTTCAAAAGTAAAGGAGACATCAAGTGGATTAAAAGTGAAGTTCTTGAAAAGTAGATCTTCCTTTGAGATTCTTTTTTGTGCCAAGTTGCAGGGCGAGAGGTTCTGCAATTAGTGGCTTATATATTCGTCCAACTCCGTTTGGGAGCATGCTTTCTGAAAATATAGCTTGTTTTTGGATGGTTAATCATTTGGGTAAGAAATTTTTTTATGTTCTTCCGTACATAAAAATGCTTGTCACATGCACCTACTTTGATTTTTTTTTTGAAATGATACTAAAGTAGATAAAAGTGTGTTTTCCCACAGCATTTTTTCTTTAAAATTGACTTTAACCACCAACGCAATGAACCTAAAGTTTGTGGAAATAGACAACAATTAATTTTGATTCGATTAAATATTATGGGAAATCATTATTTGCTGTGCAATATTTAAGTTTAATGCTATTGTGTTTAGTTGAACCGGTCAAAATTAATTGTTATCTTTTTCATATCAGCATGAAAACAGAAATAAAAGTTGTGGCCGTGGGGGAATGAATTTGCAACTTATTACATTTCGAACATTTTTCAAAATTGTATCCATTGACCAGATAATAGGCAATCTATTTCATTTAAGTAAAGACTCAAGTTCAAGTAGAAGATTTTTATTAAAAGTTCCATTCGTCATAATGAAACTTTTGACTCTAACCAATTCAGGAAAAAATATATGCATTTATAAGTCACCAAGATTTTATTATTGAGATAAAAAAAAGCATGAATGCCTCCATTTTATTTGTCTAATAAATTTTTTTTAAAATACTTTAGACCGAAGTAAGGCGTTATTTAAATTAGGCGATAATTCTAGAACGAATTCCCCAGTCAATATTTCATGTCTTTGTTAGTTTGTTATGTTTTTTAAAGATCACAATAAATGTAATAATTTGTTCAACTAAAAAAAAAGTAAATGTCTGTTTTTTTAGGATGGAAGAAAAATTTGATCCATCCAAAAACTTATCCAACTCGAAAAAATAATAAATAACCAAATATATTTTTTTAACATAATAAAATTGATTCGCTTAAACCAAGGCTCCACTAAAAAAAATTCTAAAAGATCCGTCAAATAATTAGGAAAATACAGTGACAGGAATTTCTAGGGTTACGGCTTGCAATCCTTAGCCCAAGATTTCAAGCTCAAGTGGCCGACAGCACAAAAAGATCGTAGATGCCCCTCCCGTTAGGTCTACTAATATGCAAAAAAAAAAAAAAAAAAAAAAAAGGTTTCGTTGAGGCGACAAGTGAATTGGACTTTGATAAGAATCTAGAAAATATTTGTACTATTTGGTTGTGCATGCTTCAAGAATGATCTTGAGAGCTCATTAGTCATACGTACTGTTTAGGCCGGTGGCACATTAATATTCCAATGTAGACATCAAAGAACATTCAATCCAAATCCGAAAGAATATGTGATCATCATACGTGGATTCTTGCAAACTCGTGTAAAAAAAAATAATAGTCATGCAAGTTAATTTTTCTTCCCATCATTTCGTGTGTTAAGAAGATAATATAATTTGCACTGTTTTTATTTTTAAACTAATTTCTTTATCCAACCATTGTTGTCTTGCTCGCATAGACTCATAGTTCAAGCTCTGCCCGATTTGACTTTAAGTTTTAGTTATATTTCTTTGTGAAATTACTATAGTTCAAGCTGAAATTCATCAGTGTACAAGATTAATATTCGAAAAAGCGATATGAATAAATTCTAATTAAAATAATAATTTTAAAAATTAAACTTAGGATATTACCAAGACATAATTCCGTTATTTGTTAAGGGCTACAAAGTGTTTTTTTCTCCTTTGGTTTGTAGAATCATTTATAAATTGTTGAACTTTGTATTTTCAACGTCGAAGTCATTCATTTTTTTTGAAAGAAAATCAATAACTAAACCGTGGGAATGACGCACCATCATTATTAAACTAGATATAAGCTTATCAATGATGTTTAAAAGTACAAACTATGAAACTATTACGAAGAGATTAATCCCCGTTGGATTTAAATTAAAATAGATGAAGGGCTTTTAATTTTTAGCATTATATTTATATTATTAATAATAGCTATCGTATTAAATGAGAAAAATAATTCATAAATATTAACCCGTTCGAAACCTCAGGAGAAAAATGTTCCTGATACATTTACACCTGCAAAATAACAGAAACTGATTAAACTTGTTAAAGAGTTGTTCCAACCACCTGTCCAAGTTCAACCAAAGAGTGTACTCTCTTCTTCTTTCCATTAATTCTACAATATGAAAACAACTGTTCGATTCATTTACGCTGCCAACCAGCAGGCGTGGATTTATTTCAATCATTGCATGCAGAATTTAAAAAAACAAAACAAAACGTCATAGATGCGTTTAAAGATTTGTAATCGAAGATATTTAGTAAAACCTTAATAAAAATAAGTTAACCGATAGATCCACGAGTAAATTACATCAAATATCCTCCGACTTTCACTTTAATAAAAATAAGTTAACCGATAGATCCACGAGTAAATTACACCAAATACCCTCCGACTTTCACTTTTGTTCAGTCTTACCTTCCAACTTCACTTTGTAACAGCGATGCCCTCCATCTTTTAATTCATTTCACCCGATGCCCTCTTTACCTGAGATATGCGATTTTCCGGTCGTCGAGCTGACGTGGCACACACGTGACGCTGACAGAACATTTTTTCTTCTCTACGCGCTGACGTGGCAATATTAAAAAATAAAAAAATAATTAAAAAAATAAAAAAATTACCACGCGTGAGTTCCCATCCCTCCAACCTCGCCGGCGTCTCACGCGAGACACCGGCGAGGAGACAACGGCGGGAGAAGGGGGGCCTCGACCCCCCTCCACGACCTCGCCGGCTTCTCTCGCCCGTCGGCGCGCGAGAAGAAGGGGGGCCTCGACCCCCCTTTACGACCTCGCTGGCGACCGGCGAGGTCGCGGAGGGGGGTCGAGGCCTCCCTTCTCCCGCGCGCTAGCGGCCGAGAGAAAGGGGGGGCTCGACCCCCCTCTGTGACCTCGCCGGTCATCGGTGCGCGAGAAGAAGGGGAGCCTCGCCCCCTCTGCGACCTCGCCGGTCGCCGGCGAGGTCGCAGAGGGGGGTCGAGGCCCCCTTCTTCTCGTCCGCCGGCGAGGTCACAGAGGGGGGTCAAGCCCCCCTCTCTCGCCCGCCAGCGCGCGAGAAGAAGGGGGGCCTCGACCCCCCTTCTGCCTCCTCGTCGGCGTCTCGCGCGATACGCCAGCGAGGTTGGAGGGGTGGGAACTCACGCGTGACAAATTTTTTTATTTTTTAATTATTTTTTTAATATTGTCACATCAGCGCGTAGAGAAGAAAAAATGTTCTGTCAGCGCCACGTGCGTGCCACGTCAGCTCGACGATCGGGAAATCGCTTATTTCAGATAAAGAGGGCATCGGGTGAAATGAATTAAAAGATGGATGTCATCACTGTTACAAAGTGAAGTTGGAGGGCAAGACTGAGCAAAAGTGAAAGTTGGAGGGTATTCGATGTAATTTACCCATAGATCCCATCTAGCAAAGAGAATCCCATGGATATGTGTTGGCATTAGTGGGTTGGACAAAAGCACAACACCATGAATCCATGATCTTTAATTAGTGGAATCGTGGTCTAGTTAATCTACCTCTTTAATCACAGACTTCGTTTTCATAGCTTTAGTGCGACACTTATCCGGGTTGTATGTATCAGATACCTTTTAGGTGGTGGTGATAATAATAGGGCTTAAACCTCATCCATAATTACCTTCCTCCACAAATATATATATATATATATATATATATATATATATATATAATTTATTATTAGATTATGATTTCATTTCGATTACAAGTTCTCGAGTATAATACAAAAATTCATTATTTTTATGAGTAGTCTGTGACTCAAACTATTAACATCGGCTTAATTCGATGTTTAAATAAAAATAGAAATGATATATCTAATCAACACGTGAAAATTCTAAAATTCGAACCTAACACCTAGTATTCTCGCGACAAAATCTTACTACCCAGTTATGCCAACCTTCTTTGTTTAATAAAAAACCTCCTTTGCTTCACTTCATATTTATAAATTTCCCAATTATTTGGATATGTTGTCCAAGTGCCATTTGTCGTCCAATTAGCAATTTGCTGACGTCCAATTCTTCGCACTCTTTCTTTGTTGCAAGCCAAAGGAGCCTTGCCCTTACGTGTCAGTGTGCATGCATCAAACTTAACAAATAGACAACTTAATTATGTATAATTTTGTAAACACGAGTTTACCATATTCTTAATATTAGAGGCGGCATACAACAGGAGAAGCATTACCAGTTACACCAGCCTAATATTCTAATACTAAAAACAATTATTAAGATTAATAATTAGAAGAAAAGCAATCTGATTAAGATAAACGCACCACCCTCCAGCTTTGAGCTTCGTGCCTTATTATCTATATATATTAATATATATTATTTATAACGTATTTTGTTGTTATTATCTTCTTCTGCACCTACCTGCCGACTACTCGTGGGACCCGAAAAGGCGCACGGACGGCGGAGATGTTGGAAGGGAGTGCATCGACGGCTGCGGGGATCCCACAAGGTCCCAGACTTATCGACAAACAAACGGCCAGCACCTTTCCACGTGTCTCCCTCGATGCGATATTAGATCGAGATCGACGGCACCCTCCCGGCCACTCGTCCGCTCTCTGCGTCTCCGGCCACCGTCGCCTCCTCCTTCCGCCGTCTACGTGCCTCTCACGAACCCAAACACCAGTCGGTGGAGACGGCTTCTAGGGCCCCTCGACGCCGGCGGATGACGCGGTGGTGATCATCGTTTGTCGTTGGCTTGGAAAGATCGTTCCTTTCTTCAGTTCTTTGTGCTGTTTTCTGAGAGGAGACGCCGATGTCTTTTGCATCCATTTGATCCGAGTTTTGGCGCTCGGGACATCAGAGTTCGAGTTATTGTTTCTCTGATATTTTCCGAAGCATGAATTGTCTGATACTTCGTATAGCGCAGGAAATATTGCAATTTTACGAGCTCGAATCTTTTTCTTTCGTTTTTTGTTCCTGGAAAGAACATGGAAACTTTCCATGGGCTCCAAATTGTGAGAATCTCTTGTAAAGTTTCGAACTTTGGCTTTGGTTCCACCGGGAGCTCGCTGTAAACCTCTAAAGGTCGCCTTTTTTTATTACTTTTCCTTCTGAGCTCTAGAGCAAATTTTCTCACTCGGACCTCTGTTTCCATCTTGGTATCATCTGAAGATATTATACATCTATACGAGTTTCGTGAAGAATTTTCCATCTAGTTACGATCGTGATCGATGGCGGATTCGGACAACGAGTCCGGCGGGCAGAACAATGCGGGCGGCGGCGAGTTATCGTCTCCGCGGGAGCAGGACCGCTTCCTCCCGATCGCGAATGTTAGCAGGATCATGAAGAAGGCGCTCCCGGCGAACGCCAAGATCTCCAAGGACGCCAAGGAGACGGTGCAGGAGTGCGTCTCGGAGTTCATCAGTTTCATCACCGGCGAGGCCTCTGACAAGTGCCAGCGCGAGAAGCGCAAGACCATAAACGGCGACGACCTGCTCTGGGCCATGACCACCCTCGGCTTCGAGGAGTACGTGGAACCGCTGAAGGTGTACCTGCAGAAGTTCCGGGAGATGGAAGGCGAGAAGGGAACCGCGTCGGGCTCCCAGAAGGAAGGCAGCGGCGGCGGAGGCGGTGGCAGCAGCTCCGGGGGAGGCGCAGGAGGTATCGGAAACAATGTGGGTGGGTTCGGCGGCGCCGGAGGTGGCGTCGGGATGTACGGGGCCGGCCCCGGCGGGGGAATGATGATGATGGGGCAACCCATGTACGGGACGCAGTCGGGGGCTCCCTCGTACCACCACCAGATGCCCATGGGCCCCGGCAAGAGCGGCTTAGGAGGAGGCGGCGGGAACTCGTCGACTTCGTCGACAGGCGGTGGAAGGCAAGGTGGAAGGGGATGATCCTAAAATTGTTCAATATTTTGCTTATCCTTTTGTATTCGATGAGAGCTTTATTGTCCAATCTGTCATCCGGCCATGTTGCTGAGGTTTTAGAGTTCTAAGATGTCAATCTTGTTCATAGCAATTGGGGGAAGGAAATATGTGTGTTGTATATTGCTGCCCTTCGGTTGACGAACGGCCTGGTCTGGTCGTCTCCTCTGTGTGAGCACTGAGCAGCAAGGAGGGTGATGTATTCTGTATAACTGTTAACACCTCAATTTATGATGAAAAAAAAGTGGAACTAATCCTTTTTGGCCATATTGTAATGACTCCTTGTATTGAGAAACTTATGGTTTCTTGTAGGAGGCTTCGAAACAATACGTGGAACAGTGGAAGCTTCTAGATGCATTAGTAGGTTGACTCCGAGCGACAATGGAACAAAGGCATCACCCTTTGCGCTTGAGGTGCATGTGCTACTCACAGGAAGCTAACTCCTATATGTTTGATTCCATCTTGTTGTGGCTTCCATGTAGCGGATCCTAGTTCTGTTATGAGCTTAGTATCAAAAAAATTAAAATCTCTAACTCGAATAAAGCAAAGTTTTAAGTCACTTCAGTTGATGTGAATTATAAAATGACATTTCGTCTTCTTATCGCCGGGAGCATACATATAATACTAATTTACAAATACAGTAAAACTCCGTACCCAAGTGCGAGGGGCCTAAGTAACATTAAAATACGATTTCATCTGGTTAAACCTCGTTAGCCTTTAGTCAACACCTATAAACGCTCAGGTCCTTTTGCTGGTTGCCCACTTCAGTGCCACAGTGAGGAAAACAACAGGCTCTTGTTTCAATATTCCTGCTTCTTGGGCGCACTGAGCTTTGGTATACATTCCACCACCTGCGAGGTGCGAGCAGATAGCAACCGCCACAAGTTGGCTA
The DNA here is from genome assembly GCA_030549335.1 of Pontederia crassipes. NCBI lineage: Eukaryota > Viridiplantae > Streptophyta > Magnoliopsida > Commelinales > Pontederiaceae > Pontederia > Pontederia crassipes. The sequence goes on from CM060183.1 coordinate 23,780,895, forward strand.
CAGTGTTGTAGATCTTGTTCATTCATTCCAATATTTTATATTCGGATCAAGAATTACTGTGTAACTTCGATAGGAATGATCCATTTCTATCTGCAGCACGTTATCTGATAGAACAACACGTTGATGAGCCCGAAAGAAACTATTTGCTCAGTGAAGACTATTTTCATCGACTTCAGAATTTAACATTTCGGCTTCAAGCACCCCCTGCATGTGTTCAACATTCTTTTTACCTCGAGATCACATGATTTACTCAAAGTACTTGTATGTAAGTGGAGAGCGAACCTTGAGAATAACAGTTGCGGCATTCTTGTTCAACACTTCATTGTATTCACGGCAAGAAAACATCTGAAAACACGGAGCATCCAGGAATCAGTACATGGAGATCGAAGAGGTAAAAAAAAAAAGGATTCAGAGGTTAATTCTTACTTGTACACAATTTGGACAGCCATCAGTACTAAGACAACAACATTTTGAAACTAGTTCATACGCTGCTGTTAGGAGTTCTCCGAAGAGAATCTGCACCTGTTGGGGAAGTTACCAGTTATTTCTAACGTGGTTTGAGCTTTAAAGCAGATGAAAACTTTTGTCACTGCTCAATTAATTATTGTACACCATGCTTGAAAGCGACCATAATGGTGATCTAATTCAATAAAAACTCCGCCTATGTTTTATATTCGGTCCCAAACCCGGATAAAGAAGGAGGGTTGTGTTAGACCCCGACAGCCAGCGTAAAATCCTGTCGAATTTTATGAACATGGATCAACGAATATAGCGGAATGACGTCGTATGATCCATATAGCCGACCCCACCTAGTGGGATAAGGCTTTGTTGTTGTTGTTTGTATCACATAAGATTATAACACCTATTTACGATTGAATGCTCTGTTGACTTCATTTTTTACAAGGAGAATTATTGACTTCTTTGCACACAATCTTTCTAATTTTTCCTGCCACATCTGAGATATGCAAATGCCTAAACACACCTCAGAGAGCATAATGATCCTTTTTATGAGAAATATAGAATGGGGACAAGTAATATATCTCAATCATAAGACTTTTTTGCATGAAGATCCATATTAGTCGTTACCTGTAATGTAATACCAATACCTCCAGGATGTTGATCATACAGTAAAATCCTCTCCAAAAAGGGACGTGTTTCATGAGGATTTGCACATTCTGTCGCCAAATCACTCGTGCTACACATAACATATCTGTAGTAACATTTACAAGAAGCTTTGTGTCAAACAAAACTACATCAGCTAAATATTTTGCTTTGCATGTATGACCCTCTAGAAATCCGCCTTTGAAAATTATCAAACTGACATAACCTTGGAAGTGAACGTACTATAAATATGTAATATTGAATGGAAACTAAAGCACGGCAACTTCTTTACAAGAATAAAACACATTTTAAAATCTCAAGATTCACTTTATACATCGTCTGGCAAACAATAAAACAAAAAAAAATGCTTGCATTCCTTAAGCAAGTGTTTCCAAGAACTAGATCTGGTAAGAGAAGGGACATGAACTACAAAAAGATACTAATAAAGCTAATGTTTTTTATACTTTTTTATAGGAGAGAATGTTTTTATACTTCAGATTCCACAAAATAAACATTTTTTTAGCCCGCAGGATAAACTTACAAAGGCACCACATTGAGAAGAGCGTGGGAAGCTGCATGCAAGCCTGCACGGAAAGGTAGCTTTTTTGTCTCTAAATTTGTCTTTATGCACTGAGGAACCCGTATCCAAACAGCCTGGTTTAGAATTTGTGACAAAGGAACAAGTGATATTTGATGTCCTAGAGCAAGATAAAGAATATTGTGTACAAAAACCAGATACTGCAGACCTGAGATTCATATGAGAACGTAGGTAGATTAAGATCAACTGTATCAAATATCTTATTTGTTGCTCTCCACACATGATAAAATCCAAACCATGTAGTTGTTAGTTTGCAGGCAGTTGCTTGGGCAGTTGTTTTTAAGTCCCCAAATTCAGATGAGTTAACTAGTGGATATGCCTATGGAAGAAATTTATCGTAAGAATAAGCTTAATAATGCTGTAACACAAAAGACAGAAGCTATATGAATCAAGAAGTTTTTAGAGGTATCAAACTGTCCAAAACACAGCCGATTCAAAAACTTCAGATATATCCATATAAAAGAAAACTGAATTACACAAGACAGATTTACTAGTTTGAAAAAGAAATCTCTCTGGACAAGGCAACTGTTGGGGCATCTCAGCATACTTAAGTCACATCCGACTTTGAACAGGGAGACCATTATCTTAATTTTAAAGAGTCGCTCTGATAACCTATTACTTTGCCTCTTCAGAAGCATGGCCAAAAGGAAACACAAACTAGAAAAAACATTACAGAGTCGCTCTGATAACCTACTACTTTGTCTCTTCAGAAGCATGGCCAAAAGGAAACACAAACTAGAAAAAACATTACGTGATGTTACAGCTTACAGGATGCATTCATCATCTTATTAGTGAAGCATATTGATGTCCATTATTATTATTATTATTTTGAGAAGATAAAGGATGTGAGTCAGGTACTCACATCCATTTTTTATTCATTATAAAAGCTTGTATGTACTACAAAATATCTTATAACCTCGCCCACTCACCAAATTTCTAACTGCTATTACAATATTATCAACATAACAATTTTCTCCCTTGAAATTATCAATATTGATGTCCATTATGAGTAGTGAAAAAAGTATAAATCTAAAAAATTGTTATGTAAATTTGCTGTGTGCATTACTCCAAGATTAAGCCAAAGTAGGTTGAAGTAACACAACAACATCAATATCTAAAACATGAAATAAGGTGATCACAATATGTCCAGGGACTAGAAAAGTGATAATTGACAGCAAAATAATGTGGAGCAGTTCCAGTTCAGAGTTTTACGTACAAGATCACCGCCAATGACCTGGATATCTGTGTAATCTCGTGTCTTTGTATAGTACTTCAGATCAGCTTTCTGACAAAATGCAACCATTGCTGATATATCTAAATCTTGCACCAGGTAGGTGAATCCTTGGTGCATGTAAACAGCACCTTCATATATCTAAATGAGAAGAAGTTTACTGAAAAATGTGGTAGTTGTGAAGCAAGATAAAGCAGCGTTAAAACATGATTCGATTATCAATTTTTTTAAATATCATTGCAAGGCAAGTCCAACATGAATTTTTCATATTAATATAAAGATATGGACGCTGCAAGGTTGTATTGGCTAGCAACTGTTTCATACAAACATTTGTATTAGGTTTTAATCCCATCATCCCTACCCATTAGTTTTCCTTTGGGCACTAATGAGGAATCAATTTAGAGCCTGAGTTTTGCAGAGAACTCATTCTGAACTGTAAAAGGTGACACTGAGATCGGTTGTTTCCGCAAATGTTATCATTCTGAGCTCAGTTGCTAGTGAATATTACCAATTCACTATTGTAATGGCAATAAATTAATCCACAGTTCATTGAAAAACATAGGAATAAATAGTATAATTTTTATTGGTATAAAGAACAATGTTTTTTCGTTTCTTTTTGCATTTGAAGAAAGTATGACATGCCAATAATTCAAATAAAATAATTCAGCAGGATAATTGGAGCTGATATACGGTAATATGGGACCAGAACCTTTCATTCACCAACAGAACATGAAACAAAATCCATTACATGCCACCAACTAAAATTGTTCATCGGTGTACAGGTGTACGCTACAAAATATGCCAGTTTCAGTTTTTTATAAGCTCAAAGTGGAAATCAACTACAGCAAAAAATTAACTATGTATGATTTGTATCTACATTCACATCTTAAACCAAAAAGAAACTGTTTACAGATTGTATGTCTTCCCAAAGAAAATACCCGAAAAAGGAATCGTCCCGACCATCTTAAAAAATACTTATGAAGAATCTAAAGAAGATAAATATTGTCAATATGCAAACTTCCATTAAACATGTAATCATATAATTCAATGAAAATGACCTGAAAAAAGGCTCTGCTTTCTTCGATTTCCTCAAGTAGTTCATTGCTTAATTTCTCCACAACTTTGTACTTGTTAGTTTCAATCACTTGTATGCTGACTACATACGAAGGTGACTCCTACAGAAAATGAGGAATTTTAAGAAGTTGAATACAATTGATTCATTAATGTACAACAACAACAACAACAACAAAGCCTTATCTCACTAGGTGGGGTCGGCTACATGGATCATACGACGTCATATTCGTTGATCCATGTTCATGAGATTCGACAGGGTTTTACGCTGGCTGTCGGGGCCTAACACAACCCTCCTCCTTTATCCGGGCTTGGGACTGGCTATAAAACATAGGCGGAGTTATATGAGTTCATCAGACAAAAATAATTTAGAAGAATATTGTTTTAGCCCAAGAAACAAATAGCAATTTAGTTGAATAAAGGGTTCAACTACATGTCACTCACTAGGAGTTAAGCGTGAAACATTTCAACAGGAACAATGATTTAGAACAAATCTAATATAACAAAAAACCAAACAAGCATCCATTAGTAACATGATGCAAAATGCATCTTACGCATACCAAGAATGTCATCAATAATGAAGTTAGTAAGAATTAGAAGTTCGAGACACCTTTGGAAACATACCAATTTGCAGAATAACTTAACAGATTTTGTCATAATGAAATGTTAAGAGGTCAATGCATCAACAAAACATATAAGAGTAGTTATAAATAGGTCAACATAATGCAGAGGTCAAACCAATGATCTGAGAACTCGAAATATTAACAAGTCTAGCCTATCCATTCGACAGCAGACATTATGTCATACCTAGACTCCTGTCTGCCATACTAATTTCAAATAGGAAAACTCCAATAGCATCTTGAAGGGAAGGTCTTAACCACTAGACAGAACATTAAGATTCTTTGCACCACCTAAGTTGAGAATCCATACATAGATAGAACTACTGACCACATTGTCATTTAATAGGATTTTTATTGACAGCTCAGGTTGTCAACATGGGTTTCAAGTTTCTGGGGATCTTCCTGAGGAGGGGATTCAGAGCCTACACATATGTCTCTAACAAAAGAAGGATTACTTCAATCTGCCTGCTTTGGCTATTGTGGCGACAGCAAAATGCTTTTACATTTTGAAACGAGTGTTTCTATATTGAAAATATAATGCCCATGGATGGCGGCTACATTTCATAATGGTCTAACTATAGTTGATATCTTCATTGTATATATTTCTATTGTAAAGATTTATTGATTAATAAAATGGATGGCAGTCACCTTGTCATCCTATTTCCTTAAAAAAAACATTGGTTTCAAGTTCAAGAAAAATTGAATTAAAGAAGTATATGAAAAACAAATATACAAGGGAAAAGTCAACTAGAGTTCTGATGATGGCTAGAGGTGATAGAACTGGTAATCATAACAAATTCTTTGGTCAGCATGAGATTAAACAAATATAAATGTTTAGTCATTGTACACATCATTAAATAAGTCTTTATACATGAACCAAACAAACCTTGGCACAATTCCCCAATAATGAAGCTCAAGGTCCAATATAAATGATTCATTAATGTATGAAAAGAAAAATCAGTGTCAACAAAGGCACCTCAGGTCCAATATATGTCCATAACTTGGGAGACGAAACACCAAATGAACCTAAATACCCTTTATCTTTTAGAGAAACTACTGCAGAACCAAGGCCAGAGCCAAAATATTTTTCATCATGGTCCAAGCTCAAGGGAAGTTCATATGCAGCACATGCGATATGTTGCTGTAGCACCTGAAGATGTAATATTGCAAGGTTATATTTCAGAATTGAATATCCACATGGAAACAATTATGTTAAGTGTTTTAGTTCGGCAAAAATATCATTTCAAATTGATTAACCTTCTGGTTGTGAGGATCAACATGGCAATGTTCAATTGGGCCTCCAAATAACTTATGAGGAAATTTCATGAAATACTGATCCAGAGGCCCTTCAAATGCAACATATACTGCAATTGATGGGTTGGCTCTTCTTCCAGATCTCCCCGCTTGCTGCCATAAGCTACAAGACAGAAAAAATATTATGCAAATATGATTACTTGCAGATAGAAAAAATGTATTATACATTTTAGTCCATTTTGGTTTACCTAGAAATGCTACCAGGAAAACCAAGATGCAAAGTTGCATCAATATATCCCACATCAATACCAAGTTCAAGTGCATTTGTTGCAACCACTCCACGTAATTTCTTATCAAAAAGATCAGCCTCAATCCTCCTCCTGTCCTGATCAATAAGTCAAACACGTTTTAAAACAAATTTTAAAAGATTATCCTCCCTAGGCAGGATAATTTTTATCAAGACAATTTGGATTTCTTTAGATCAGAGATCTCCTATGTTTTTTTTTGAGAAGAAAAAGGATGACCACCAGAGTTGTGGTTGTCATCCAACAATGTATAGAACTATGGAGAAATGTACAAGTGTTGACTCTCACAGAGACCAGCAAAAATGACCGAGGTCACAAAAGAAAGAGCTAGCCAAAACCCCACTCTCTAATAAGAAATGAGATGTGGTGTACAACACACTCAGGCAGGCTGACATCGCTCCCCACAAAAAATGATCCGGTTGTGCTGTAGCCAAATGGCACAGGCACTGGCCAAAAAGGTCGTCCCCGACGCTCGCCAACTTTGTCTCTGACGCAACATGCTTCTGAAGGTCTGTCACATGTACTCTGTATCTGACAGAGAAATGGTCGCAATGGTAGTCCGCTGCCATATGCCCCGAGATATGGGGCAATCGAAGAAGAGGTGGGTGATGTCCTCGGCTGACTCGTGCAAAACACGCATGAAGTGTCACTATGTGATGCCCATTAGGTCTTGGTAAGAAGCCGTCCGCGCCATAAAAGCTAAGCAAAGATTTTGACTTTTAGCGTAGGCCAGATGAGTCTACAATACGTCCTGAAATCCTCTGGTAGCGTAAAGGTGGGAAGAAAGCGGATGTAGAGGCTGCATGCTGAGAACGACTCTCAGATATCCAAACCCAACCATTTGACATGGACTGGTCCAGGCGTATCCCGACTAATCGCTAGTGAAGGGCCAGTAACTCTGTGAAACGTTGGTCTGGCAGCTGTGCTCTGAAACAAGGAGACCAAGCACCAGAGCCCGACTCCCCCTCCACGGACCAGGTGTCCGCAACCGTCGCCTCGAGGAAAGTCGAAAGGGCCCATAGTCGGGGAAAAGCCTCAGCCAGAGAGCCACTAGCAGTCTAGGCTTGCCGCCAGAAAGAGAAATCCGTCCCCGAGCCGAGGGATGGAACCATAAGCGAGCGGACTCGCGGCGCCATGGCTGCAACACCCCGCCAGAAAGATGATGTCCCTCAGGATAAAATAAATCTCGACTCCCATGACAGATCCCGACCATAGCAGGTATCAACCACTGAACGCCAGAGGTTGTCCTCTAGCCCCATAATCCGTCTAAGCCAACGGGCTAGAAGTGCCCAATTGGCGTGCCGAAGGTCTCGAACACCCAGGCCCCCCTGAGAGCTAGGACGACAAATGCTCGCCCGGTCGACCAAATGGACGCCACGATGATCGGGGCCACGCCCCTGCCAGAAGAAACTGCTCTTGAGTGAATCTAAACGTCTGAGAACCCAAGATGGTAGAGACAGTACAAACATGTAGTACGTCGGGAGGGCCGAGAGCACTGACCGTAGTAGAACGAGTCGGCCTCCACGAGACAATAGACGTGCACTCCAACTGTGAAGTCTATTCTCCATACACTCAATGACTGGTGTCCAACCTCTGGAAGCAATGTGGCGGTCCGAAAGTGGAAGTCCCAAGTAGGTGATCGGAAGGGAACTGATCGGAGTATGAAGCTGGGATGCACACCGATGAGCCTCCTTCCGAACCATGCCAGAGGGGATGAAAGAGGATTTGGCATGATTAATCTGGAGACTAGTCGTCGCGCTGAATAGATCCAATGGAATCGTGACCCGTCGAGCCTCTTGCTCTGAACCCTCGACGAAAAAAACTGTATCGTCCGCATACAGAAGTAGGGGCATGAGTCTCATGGCGAAGCCGACCTCGCGGGAAGCCTGAGTGCATCTAGCAAGAGCATCAACTCCTAGGACAAACATCATGGGGGCCAAAGGGCAACCCTATCGGACCCCTCTCTCTGGCTGGACCCACTCTCCTAATCGTGTCCCGTTGACCAAAACTGAGAAAGAAGCGGAGGTGATGCACCGCTTCATCCAAGTGATCCAGGTCGCAGGAAAGCCTCTGACATGAAGGGCATGCCATAAGAAGGACTATGATATTGTATCATACGCTTTGGAGAAGTCGACCTTCCATAAGAAGGCCTGAGTGGTGCTCCTCCGCTGGGCAGCAATCTCTGCTACAATGGTGTCGGTGATGGACCTACCCTGAATAAAAGCTGACTATGCAGGATGTATCAGCATCGGAAGTACCTCACGAAGTCAATTCGCCAATACCCAAGCCACCAGAAGGTAAATGGCGCTGGATAAGGTGATCAAAGCCCCGATTCCTGTCAGTGAACTCCTGAATCACTGCGACAACATCGTCTCGTACCAATGGCCAAAACTCCCTATAGAAGACGACAGGGAAAACGTCAAGGCCAAGGGCAGCCTCACTATTGAGGTCTCAAAGGGCATCACAAATCTCATCCTTCGTGATCATCTGCACCAGCAATGATGACTGTGTCGCTGAGTCGAAGAATGTCACCGGGGGCCCATCGCCAAGGGCCCAACGACTGCCGTCGAGATGTGAAGTGAAAGTATGAAGTGATGTACTCCCCAATGTGCTGACGGCCGATGATCTGCTGGCCCTGTATCAGTAGCTGCTCAATCCTGTTAGCCCTCCGGCGAGAGCTAGTATATAAGTGGAAAAACCTAGTGTTGGCATCCCCCTCCTGAAGCTAAGTCTGTCGGGATCGTTGCCTCCACTGGGTTTCCACTATCTTGTCCTCCATATGTATCGTCTCCTGTGCACGTCTGCCCTCATCCATCTCAGAGTCTGTGAGATGACGAGAATCCTCCATGCGGTCCATCTGAGCGATGATTCTAAGGGCATCCATCCTACGACGAGCCCGATCCTCCCTGATCCGGCGGCGGTGCTGACAGAGACGGGTCGCCAAAGTCCTGGCAGCTAAGTTCGAAGGTGCCACCCTACGCCACTAGTCCTCCACTAACTGTCGAAAACCATCCTTCAAGAACCATGAGCGCTCGAAACGGAAAAGGGAGCACTGTGTCATATCGTCGTTGGAACTGGTGAGCCTCTGCTAGCTCAAGTGAGCCAAAAAAATGGTCGATCCTAGATTTGGCAGCCGGTGCAGCTGTGCTCCTCCATGTGAATGTACAGTTGGTGGTCGGGAAATCAACCAACGACTGAGAGTCAATGAAGTCACGGGACTCCTCTGCACCATGATCCCTCCCACGATGTCTGACTGGCCGGTCCTCCATGTCAAGGGTGACATTGAAGTTGTCTCCGATCAGCCAGCGAGCATCTGGGAGATGGGCGCGAGCCTCACGAAGCTCTTGCCATAACGTTCTGCGCAAGGACGCTGAACAAGGTCCGTAAACGCAGGAGATGAGGTAGTCAGTGTCGTCCCTCGACCTCCGCAGATGGGCCGTCATCGAGAAACGGGCCATCCAGGAGTCAACTACTGACAAAAGATCAGATCTCCATCCAATAATGCAACCACCTGACTATCCCACAGCATGCAAAGATAAATGATTTGACATGCGGGGCTCGCCAATGTGAGCCAAAATCCCCAAGCTGCAATCTGTCAGCTTGGTCTCCCGTAAAAGGGTTACATCCACATCCCACTCTTTAAGATAGCGGCCCAAGGTCCGTCGCCTCGTGGGGTCACCTAGCCCCCGTACATTCCATGTAAGGACCTTCATCGGATCACTGAATTGTTCCCTTGGCTGAGTGGACCTCCGACCACTTCTGATCGAAGTCGGGTCCGACAACGAGTATGGCGTAACCCGGCTGTACCTACCACGAGGCAGACCTCCTCCTCATAGCCGGGCAGGAGGGGACGTCCGGCCGAAATAGGTGATGCTGCTGGGCAAGGGGTGCCCGCAGGTGGCAGCGACGTGGAGCGACGATGGTGCAAGCGGTCACGGGTATCCGACATCAGGGCCTCCTGAGAATATGCTGGCAAGCCCAACGTCCCCAGCCTCGACAGTAGTGGTGGTGGGGAGTCCAGCGGCATGGATGGCGGCGGCGAAGTCGAGGTGGCCGTGGTGCGCCTTCATCTACGGCGGTACTGGTGAGTAGTCGTGGTGGATGAGTAAAGGATTCATGTCAAGCCTCTTTGCCGCAAGTCACAAGAGATTCCCTTTCCCTTCAATAAGCATACACAAGTGCACATAATTCAATTTCATGACTTGATGAGACATTAATCACATATGAAATGTGTAAAGTCAAACTAGTAGCTCTTAAGAGTTTAGGTAGTCAAATATGTCAAATCATATACATCATAAAATCATTAACTTTGGATAGAATTATGAACAAAATTATATAGATTCATATGGGTTCAGTATATAATTTACAAAATAACTTATTATACTTTCCTTACCTAGTGGTTTAGAATTGTGTTCTTAGATTCAAACCCCAATTAATACCACTTCTGTTGTTACTTTCTCTTTCTATAAGGAGAAAACCCACAAAAGAAAGAAAAAGTCATACAATATAAGATGACAATAATCATGTAATGATAGTTAATGTGAAAGTATTGTTATAATAATAATCTTTATATTTTGGCATTAAATATATACAATTTATGTTAAGAACATATTAGTTAGGGTTATTTTCTTTTATACCCCCGAAATATCGCAATATTTCCACATCTAACCCTAAGTTTTTGAAATTCCACTTTGCTCCCTTGAACTTTACATGCATTGTCACTTCACTTTTTCTGTAGTCGTGTTATTTTTTTGTGTCAAATGCCAATTTTGCCCCACACCTACACCCCACAACTTGTGAAGAGTAGTTCTCTTCCGTCCTCTCATATTCCACCTCCTCGGCCGGACGAAAACGAAAGGCCACACAAATGCCCCCTCCCCTCTCTCTTTCTCTAACATGGGAAAGGGTGCAATCCCTTGAAGTTTTCCTTACAGTAGCATGATCGACCACTTTGGCACCTTCAACACACAACGTTGGAGGTGCAAGAGCTTGAGGGAGGGAGAGGAGAGACGGGGGGAGGAGGGGTGGACACTGCTCCCTCTATCATTTTTTAAAATTTTTTCTTTAAAATTAAATAAGTAATAAGAACTAACAGAAAAGTTGATGATATCTGATGGAAAAGGTAAAGTGGAAATGCGTTTATAGTTCAAGGGAGGAAAGTGGAATTTTGCAAGCCTAGATTAGATATGGAGATATGCGATAGTTCAAGGGGTTTAAAAAGAAATAATCCTACTTATTTTACAATCCAAATTTACTTGTGAGGTAATAGGGGATTAAAACTCAAACAAATCAGTCGTTCGGGTTCAAAAGCATCACAAAAGGTTCAATTGAATGGTTTATAGCATCATCAAACATTACTTTGAAAGCCACGAAAAGAGAAAACAGCATAGGATCTTGGAACAAATGGAGTATAATGGAATTGAATAATAATGAAAGAATTGAGAACTATTTATACACCTTTCACAATAAAATGTTAAACAATTTAAAATTTAAAAAGATAGAATAATAACAAGATTTAGTTGAGAATACAAATGAACTAATCTTTATCCTATTCATCCTACATAAACTTGGTACTTATATTGCAATACAAACTCGCACAATTTTCATGTAGTAAGAACATACAAACTTCCCAATTGTAGCCAAGTTTCAGTATACGTGAAAGGAAAGTTGTTAAAAGCGAATCTTCAGAAGAATAATAGGTGGATTGCAAGAATGATAATCAATCAAGAATTTTAAGGTAAAATTGAAAGATACTTTGATCAAGATCACAAAATTGAAAGAACAATTATGACAAAATAGTAAAAGATCGATATCTTGACAACGTTGCCTGAAACATCAATTCCAATGTGAACCACACTTGTCAATGTTTAAAACTTGTCTACCATGTTTGCATCCCATTGGGAAAAAAAATTGTAAATGAGTTCTTGATGTTAGAATGTTTACTTTGGTCAAGAATTATGGAACGTGCAACAATTTAAGTGCCATTTATTGCACCAGGAAGCCCAATCTGTCGCTTGCTTGACCTAATATGATAACAAAGAAGCTCGTCTAGATACGCCTCATAAGTTATCAGACAAGACAACCGGGGGCCATGAATTTTTTTGAGGAGATAAGAAACTTATTGCGACTTTGTTAGATACCACTGAAATCCCAACAGATCTCAAGCTGGGACAACTATATTACACAATTGCCAAGTTACTTGATATATATCTATGCAATGTATTTACTAAATGGAACAAGAAGGTTATACAAAGGGACATGTTAACAATTACAATAAGAAAAAATGTTAAAAGTTGTACAAATGTAAATGTGAAATATGTAAAGGGTATATAACAATTTTTTATATCTTAAATAAAACACACAAGTCACACTACACATTGTTACTCCTCTACTGAATTTTGTTCAACATAAAAGCGTAGACTAGTATCGGCAGTATAATAATTACACTTGAAATTAAACATTTATGTAAGCATGGATTAGTAAAGAGATATTAGAAACCTGTGGAGTGTAACCGGCACGATAAACACAGATAGAATTGGCCACATCCTTTGACGTTTCTGAAAGAATTTCACGCCTAGAATAACACAAAAAAAGATGCTAATACATTTCGTGATATGAATCAACCATCAAATTGTTGCAAGTGAAAAAAGGTTATATCATATCCTTCTCAAGTACTTAGGCTTGTAAGCTAACACTTACGTGTAACACATAACTAGCTCACACAATTTCCGAGTCTTGCAGAATGCAATGCAACGAAGCCCATGTTGAACCATTTCAGCAAGAAGATATGAGATCTCCATAATGGGGCTGAAAACAAGAATAAATAAATTGTTTAAGATTCCATTGCATCATGTTGTGTTGTCATATCAAATGTATAGACATGCTGAAATTTAGTATTGTTGAACTAATACACCTTAAAAAGGAGATAAATTTAAAATACCATCAAAACATAATAGATTTACAAATAATATAATGCAATTTCATAGCGAAAGAAGTACATGCCACATTATATCATAAGGGCTTAGATGTACAACCATTAGTAGATATAATGCTTCATAAATAAATAGCATATATATATATATATATATATATATATATATATATGTACATACACATATGTGTGTGTGTGTATACATGTGTGCACAACATGCACACAACACATATATTTGTGTGTTTATGCAGGTAACAGATCTGATATCCAATATAACCTGTAGATGCAAATGACAACCTTGGACGATCTGTTGTCAGACTTCATCTAGCACCTCAACTGCTTTAGATGGCCTGTCTAGTTCAGTTGAGCAGTGTTAAGCTGACTGAAACTAGTAGCCATTAGTCATGATAAGATGATACATCTAGAGACCGTGGATGGTGGATGAATGGATAACCTTATCGTTCCTTGAAACAACATATCTACATTTTCCATCATCCTCTCTTCATCTCTTGTATATATGCAGGTTTACAGAAACCATAAAACATAAATTAGTTCCCAATTAAACATTCCTCGATTCTGGATGATATAACCAAGTAATTATGCACAAGGATGCACTTCTCAAGAAAGTACCAATCATGATGTCTCTTGAAAAGCTGGCATCAATGTCCTTTAAGAAACTTTACAAAATCCACATATATTCTTAAATTTACAGTCACCAATCCCATTGGAAATACATACTAAACTATTGGTAAGCAACAAGAAAGAACTACACCTTGATCGTCTGATCAATACTTCAGACTCTACAGTTCCTTTCTCAAATCTGCTGCTTGGAGTTTTTGGTCCCTAATGGTAATCAATTAACAAAAACACTCCTTAATTAACCATTTTAAGATATGGAAATACTAAAAGCATATAATGTTACAAAATAGGAGATATATGTTTTGAAATGATTGATTTATCCTGGACAGAACATAGAGACGTACTGAGCTTAAAGGTGGGTTCCATAAAAGAAAGTACTTTGGACCACAAGGGCTTCCATCCTTCTGAATCAATTCCACATTCAGTAGGTTTCCAAGTTCCTGGGTGCGCAATAAAAGAGATGCAGAAAGATTGAAAGGCAGTAGTTAGTAGTTACTTCAAATGGCATGAATGCCGACAGAATTAGAACGTGCAATATCAGAGTAGAATAAAAGGAATAAGTATGTATCTCATTCCTCAAGTAAATAAAATGTTGGTTCCACCATTCGAGTGGTTAATGCTCATCAGTCCATCATCTTCTACTTCTACTGGAACCTATTTAATCACCTGAATCCTCATTAATGCCAGTGTATCCTGACAAAACTTACAGTCTCTAATCTTCTTCCACGCTGACTTCATTAACTCTCTTATTCCTTCATTCCAATTTCACCAGCAAAGCCTTCTTTACACACTGATACTGTCATGACTAGAAATCCTAATTATGCATAAAATGAATAGATCGCCATGTTTTTTTTTTTTGAAACGAAGATCACCATGTATTTCCTCTTTTACATCCAATTTAGCAAGTTTAAGTTCATTGCAACTACTGCTCTTCTTTGACTCTGGCTAGTCGTCACCCGATGTTCAAATTCTATGTCAAACCCAATTGAAGTTACCAAGGTGCAACCCATAAGCCCCTAAAAAAAATTTACCTATAAGTTCATATTCAGTTTGTTTACAAATAATGCACCATGAGCTGGTACCAATATATAATTTACATGGTCTATGTTGTCATTATTTTACATTTTGGAATAATTCGATGCAACAGTACAATGACAAAATCTCACATACCATAGCATGCTCACTTGGATTAGCAGAGGTAGCTGTACAAAATATATATGATGGCGCACTACCATAGACTGCGTAAATGAAAAGACAAGAATGGAATTTCAGATAAGTTGATAAAATAAGAACATAAGGCAACCTATTCAATCCAATACCATGTGAGCAAATCCGATGAAGTCTCCTGAGTATGAGAGCAGTGTGGCATCCAAATGCTCCTTTATATGCATGAGCTTCATCAATGACTATATACCTGATTAACGTCCTCATTAAAAACAAAAGAAGACAAATTTAATTGTTTGGAGAAATTGGTCATCTTTGGGTCTTGGATCTGCCATTTCTCTAAATAATAAAATCTAGCAAAAATAGATATTCCATAGATTGAAGAGTCTGCATCCATGAACTACATTAAAGTCTAAAGGCTAAAGCTAAGATACATGAACTTTTCATTCTTTTGGTAAACCATCAATGCTAACATGAGATGATATAAATATTTGGTATTTGGTTTGGCGATTTCTAGTCAGTCATAAAATAATTGCAGGTCACAACACATTCCACATTGAGGTTGGTACTAAAATACATGTAACATAGCTAAAGAATGAGCATGGACTACCTAAGACTTGATAGTATCCTTTCGAATTTTCTATGACTTGGCAAGATTGACACATGCAACATATCTGGATTGGTAATTAACTGTAATAAAAGATGAGTCAGCCAACTTAATACATAATATAGAAAATGGGTAGATTTCACTAAATGCCCTCCAACTTTACCCGCTTTCCCAACTCTATCTTTTAATTTTACTTTGTAACTAGATTGTCCTCCAATTGTGAACTTATTTCACCAGTTACCTTTTTTACATGTGATTGCCCGATTCCCGATTGTGCGGTCTACGTGACGGCCACACATCATATTTCTCTCTCATCCACGCGTGCAAGTGTCCGGTGTGGCATGTTATTTAAAAATAAACAGAATATAAAATATGAAAATAATAATTTAAAATTTTCTAAAAAAACTAAAAAAAGAGAGGGGGTGTGCCACCTCTCCCTCTCTTCTCCGATGCTGAAGAAGAGGCGCCCCCCTCCTCCGCGTGTGCACTCGGCATCGGAGTCCAGCCGGCCATTCATCTGGCAGCTCACTTGGTTGTTGAGAAAAGGCACCCTTTGCCCTGTACAGTGGGTAATTCTTTGTATGATAGACTCATGTCCCGTCGAATATGTTGCATTCACGCTCCCTCGGCCTGCCGCCTTCGCCCTCCTTAGGCGGCATCACTATAGTGCTCCGCAAGGAGATTGCCAGCATCGGTGCAGTGGACTACAATAGTGCTGTGAACTTAGACTCTAAGGTGGATGGCGAAAGCTTCATCACATCTACTGCGACGTGTCGCGCAAGTGGCAGAACGTTATAAACCGGCTGCCATACCCCGGAGGAGTCACGTTCGAGTTCACCACCGGCCGACTCGGGAGACATGGCAGCTGGGTAACGTGGTACCTCAAACTCTTTCTCCTCGGCACTCGGCCATGGAGACCAGGCGATGCTCTGCCCAGGGCCCAGGCGATGAACCTACGAAGGCCTCGGTAGTTGTCACGGACGGGAGGCTGCGCGGGATCGGCGGCGGCACTATCGAGTACCTGGATGATGGGGGAGGGGGAGGGGCACCGCCTCCCTCTATCCTCTCCGGAGCCGGAGAAGAGAGTGGGAGGGGTGCGACCACCCCCTTCCCCTCCCTCACCAGTGTCAGAGAAGAGAAGGGGAGAGGGCACGCCCCCATCTTTTTTTAGTTTTTAGAAATTTTTGTATTATTTTAATATTTTATATTTAGTTTACTTTTAAATAACTTGCCCCATTAGACACT
The DNA here is from genome assembly GCA_030549335.1 of Pontederia crassipes. NCBI lineage: Eukaryota > Viridiplantae > Streptophyta > Magnoliopsida > Commelinales > Pontederiaceae > Pontederia > Pontederia crassipes. The sequence continues at coordinate 23,797,661 of CM060183.1, forward strand.
TGCACGTGTGGATGAGAGAGAAATATGATGCGTGGCCACCATGTAGACCGCGCAATCGAAAAACGGGTGATCATAGGTAAAAAGGGCAGCTGGTGAAATAAATTCATAGTTGGAGGGCAGTTTAGTTACATAGTAAAGTTGGAGGATATAGTTGAGATAGTGAGTAAAGTTGGAGCGTATTTAGTGAAATTTACCCTACAAAAAATTGAATCATTACAAGTACCAATCTAGCATTCTCTCTAATCCATGCACGGCGGTCTTGAGGAGTATCTCCATCATAAACACCAATATTCAAGTCAATACCCAAGCTCTTTGTGATCTCTAAGAATACTCGGAGCTGATCTTGAGACAAAGCCTAGAAAGAAAAATAAACCTTCAGCATACTGTGATATAATACATGAAACCATAGTTAAACTTATGAAACTAGGACAAAAAAAGGAGGAAAATGACTGGAAATCCACAATAAACCTTTGTGGGAAATATATAAAGAGCACATGCTGAACTCTGAGAGAGTGATTCGAGAACTGGAAGATTGTAGCACAAAGATTTTCCACTAGAAGTTGAAGTTGACACAACAACATCCTTTCCAGAAAGGGAAGCCTGTATAGCTTCAGCCTGAAATTTCTTCAAAAAGGATAAGAAGCAAACAAAGCAAGTAACCTTTCTTCAAAGCAAAGGTATAATAAGCACACCCCACAACCTGGTGATTGTATAACATGGATATCCCAATCCTCTTAAGTGCTACCAGTAGAGTATGTGATAAACACATAGGGAACTCTGCATATACAGCTTTTCTCGCACTTATTTCTTCAACATGCATTATCTGCAGAATAATATGTATCCACTTAACCACATTGGGCTAAGAATGATAAAACACATAAAGGGACATGTATGACCAATTGACGAACCTGCCCATGCTTTCCAAGACCATTTCTAAGATGTTCAACCATTTCGACAGGTTTCATAGTCTCTACACCCTGTTTTTCATGAGTTGATGTTAAGATAGAGATAACTCGTGAAGAAAACTTGCCATTTGAAATTATGACAACTTTTTTTATTGAAAAATACTCCAAAAATTTTCTAGTCAAATACTCATTGCATTGCAAGATAGAAACAGATACATACATGGCACAATGATGCCAAAGATCTCTTTTTTTCTGTCGCCGTCTTAAAAGCTTCTGAATCAGCAGTTATATCCTTCATTAAAATATAATCATCGAGAGGTAAAATTAACGGCACGCCACTTGAGAGTTTTTTTTCCTGCACAATATATTTTAAGTGGATACAGACATTTAATTCAATATAAAAAGCCAAAATTTTCATCCATATCAGAGGTAAAAAAATTAATATAGATGTCCAGCATGACAACTGCGCGGACAGTAGGATAATAGATAAATGTCATATTTTGCCAAATGCCAATATTTCTGCATCACCTATACCAAGTTATTAGATAGATTCTTTTTAAAGAAATTATTAGATATATTAATCAAGCTAAAACTTTTTTTATGAGGAGAATCAAGCTAAAACTATGATAAAGTCAAAAGGTGAAGTCATGAACTTTTGCGGGGGAGGCTGTAGAAAAGATTGCAGTTCTTTTACACAGTTAGGACTAGTACTTAATCATATAAAAGCATGATTTTTACGTTGTCATGAGATCAAATGAAATGAGTTTACTTGAGTTTCAATAGACATGCAAATTTCTTTCATTATTATTCATTTCAACAAAAATATTAAAATAGGTCATAGACCTCACTAGGAGACATTATGTTCATTTATTTATATTTACAATATATACAAAACAGTTCTTATGCTCACTTCAAAAAACAACACTAAAAGTTAGACCATCTAGGACCAACTATATTTTTCTGCTTATGCTTACAATTTTATACTAGGAAGTTCTTATGTTCCAAGTATTAATATTAGAAATATAAAGATGTTACTCTTTCTAATGGTTTAAACTTTTTGGAAAATCAATAGTTTAATTTAATATTGACAAAGATCTTATTAAAAGAATATATTTTCTCCCTTAGTTGTCCATGTGATGGGCTGGACAAAATCAAAGTTATCAGCTTTCTATATGTAAGGGAGTGTGTTAAGATTATAAATATGATGATTTTTCTAAAGGCTTAATGTTCTAGGATTGTTGATAACTCATTTAATTTAACATCATATCAAATTGTGGTCACGAGGTTTCGAGTTCAAAACCCGATAGTGTTCTTATTAGGAAAAAAATATTCTCCCTTAGTGGTCCATGCGGTAGGCTAAGTTAAATCAAATTTGTCAGCAGTCCACACGCGTTAGGAGAAGTGTTAAGATTATAAATATAAAGGTGATACTCTTCTTAATGAATTAAGCTCTTACAAAAGGTTGTAGCTCACCTAATTTGTCATTGCCCAATACAAAATTTCATACTGAATGAAGGCACCAAAGAAAAAATGTATTAAATGAAGTAATCCTTCTTCAGCTATATGCCACAATAAGCTCAACAATATCAAAAGGGACTGAATAACTTATAAGATCAAATGATCCTTTCTTCAACATATGGATAGAGAAGTTTCCTAATAAAATTCAAATATACAAAGGAAAAATAGACAGATCTTTCCACGACTTCAGAGTAATCGTACCATACAATACTTTAGAGTTTTCCACAACTTCTTTTTGAAGGAGACAAATCTTTTCTCATATGATCTGATAAAAACTGTAAATTTCTCCTTAGCTGCACACAATAGTATGAGATAAAAGATTTCCCCATAAAGAAAGTAGGTGAGACAAGAAGATATCATGTCAAGTGCAAAAATACATTTTACTATAGAAAAGTGGGAGAAAATCACGGATATCGTACCAGGCATCTTTGTGGGCCTACAATGATCGGTAAAAGAAGAACCAATAAAGATGGTGGATCCTGACTTTGAAAGAACTTTTTCTTGTTCTCCAAGAATCTTTATTGCCTGGAAAGGAGACATGAGCATCTCAACTGAAGAAACCACATCATACACTCTTTTTAGCAAGTGAGAAGAAACCACATCATACACTCTTTTTAGCAAGAAATGATATCACAGGTTTCATTACTTGGTCCTCTCTTAAAACTAATAAAACATAAAATGGTACACAGTGAAACCAGATATGCGCTTTGAAGTTAATGATCCTAGCTTACTTTTATATGCACCAGCCATAAATAGAGAAGAGTCCTCTAGGTTGAGAAGACTGCTCTAGGTTTAATATGTAAGATTGACTTACCCATCTTTGCAATCTAAATGGTGGACTATTCAAACATGTCGTCATAGTCCAAAGTTTATATAAATTAAAAGATAATCCCTAAATGAGTTGTTGGGGCAGTTATTGTACTTCCTTCTGCTAGCAAGGCCTCCAATCAAGTGCTAGGAAACAATCTAAGATTTATTTCCTTGCTCATTGAAGATACAACAGCAAAGCCCAAACCATTAATCATTTTCTCTAGTGATGTTACCAGAAGTAAAAACAAACATATCCATAATTTTCCTGAATGCACAAACTAAAGTGAGATGAAAGTACATAGTATTTCATCAAAAAAAGATACATTGAACATGACACCAAAAGTATTCATGGAGTTCCAACATTCTCCAGACAATACAATTTGGACATGAGCAGAGGAAGCTGCCTGGTGATTTTAGAGTTAGCACGACTTCAACATTGTCACTTGTTTTCTATCGCCAGAACTATCATGAACACACTTCCAGAATCTTAATATTCAAGACAAAATTTAGTAAATCATAAAGAACAAAGAAAACATTCAATGTTACTACCTCAGGATCGAGAAGTCGAAGTTTTTCAACATCTGATACAGAAACATCATCCAGTCCAAAGCTGTGACCTTCATTCAGCACTTTATGTATGTATTCCCAAGTCAACCATTTCTTCTGCATTTGAAAAGGCACATAGAGAATGTTTATAAAAGTGAAGATCTTTAGCAATCTCCTCAACCAAGATGGACAGACACATTGCTCCACTGCATCAGTTGCTCTGAAATATTCTTCATATAATAAACAGTGATTAGATGAGTCATCAGAGAAACAGCTGACTGATTCAACTATCCGACGAATCCTATTAATACACTGTATCTGTAACAATTCACCAATATCAAAGCATAGCAAATCATGAAGTATACAATCATCAGAACTCCTGCGTTTTCTTTTCAAGGTAGTATTGCTAGAAGTTGCATTTTCTGTGGATTCATCATTCCACTCATTCATACTTCCAGATGAACTGCAAGGATTATGCTTATCATCAGATTTACATTTGTTTGATATCACTGACAGATCATTCATGATATCATGCCAAGCAGCATCAGCGGCAGGAAAAACTCTACTTTGATGAGCACTTTCTGGTGGAATATCCTTCGACGAGTCACTTTCTGTTGGATTTCGCTTCGTGAATGGAACAACAACAATGAATTGACCTTCATCGACAGCATAGCTATCAATTCGACGATCCAAACTCAATTTCGCACCCTTCAAAAGCAAACACCCACATCTAATCATGAGTTCAACAATAAAAGTTTGGCATAAGAAAGAAAAAAGGGATTTCCCCTCAGTTTGGTCCATTTTTGACCTAAAACCCCGTGAATAACTACTAACTGAACTATATGCCTTCAGAAACAAATTCGCATACATTAAGCATTCAAGACTACCACCATACAACTTGTTGTACCAGGGAAATTATTAACCGAAAATGAGCAAAAAATATTGAGAAACCGGAAAACGGAAAGAGAAATCAATAACAAAAAGTTCGACATGGCATCGACAACAGGTAGAGATCGAAGCAATTTCTGACCTTGAAAAATAAATGGAAACTTGGAGATTCCTTCACCGGAGGAAATGATTCCTTCAGGAGAGCCTTCAGGTCGGCGATCGATCGTTCGGAGGAGATCTCTACGACGATGGACTCGCCGCTCAGGGTTCGGACTTCGACCGACGTCGTCGCCATCGCAGTCCGGCGAGAGTTGAGTGCCGCTCCCGTCCTACTCAGCGGCCGTTGGAAAACCTAGGACTAGGTGTGATTTGGGCGCGAAAAGGACACGTGGATAGCAGGTTGACTTGTGACCAGTTTATCCGGGCCACGAAGTATATCATTAGGCCTACGTGGAAGTTCAAAAATTATTCAAATTAAATGACAGTGTAAAATAACTGCTAAGATTTAATTACTCCCCTTTAACAAATTATAAGTATTACATACGGATAAAATATATTACTGAATAAATTATTTATTAATACTTATAAAGTATAACTTCAATCGTAAATATTATTTCACATAAAAAGGAGGAATATATATATATATAGAGAGAGAGAGCATTTGACGTAAAACGAATGGAGAGCACTAATTCTTTTTTATTAAATTAATAAAATAATTATATATTAATTTAAAGTATGTATTAAATAATAACGATGATTAAAATCATGATGATCAAATAATTCGATGAACAATCATGTTAATAAATATAATTAATTCAACTAGTGTAATTTATTTAATCTTAGATGATGTATTTTTATTATTAAATTATTCAAAAATATATAATTTCATTTAAGAAGTATATAATCAATTTGATGATGGATTATAATTATTAAATTAATTAAATGATAAAAAATAAATGTTTTACGCCAAAGTGTAAAGACAGATGCTCTAGATATTATTAACCTTTATAAAAAAAATTATACCATTCATATATAACTCATGGATAACTCTACTATGAATCTCATTGATTCAATCTAATGATTACAATTTAACTTGTTGACCTCTTGTATACGAATACTTTAACAAATTTCAATGATGGTGTCCTGCTCATTTGGGCAGGACGGCCCTCTTTATTGTGACGCTCATTAAATTTTTTGTGGACGAGAGATTTAGTATAACATTTTGACGGGCAAAAATTGGCAATTTTTTTTCACCAAATAGAAAAAAATCGACGAGAATGAGATGATAGCGAGGAATGGCAAAAGATGACGAGAGGATATGGTTAGAGCAAGAAATAAAGAGCATAACGAATGAGAGATGGATCCGATTTTTTTTCTCCCTCTACAGTAACATGTAATGAAACGTTGTTTATAACTTTATTTAGTTGCATTAACCGCCCTCCACTGTGACTATTTTCATTGTTTCAATGTAATGAAATCGCAACGTAATACTTGAGATGGATAAAATTTACAAGGAAATATTTGGGATGGATAAACTTTGCGACCAATTATTAGTCCACCGAAATATGTCACTAGAAGCTATATGTAAAAAGGATAATTTAGTCATTTATGAAAATAATTCATCAATTACCTTTTCTCAAATTCATGGTGTGAACATGTTCACAACAAATCTTAAAATTTTTGTCAAGCATCACAAATGTTCTCCTGATCTATTGATAGAATCTAACAATTTGATTTTTATCGTTGTCCGTCCTAATAGAAGGAAAAAATTAGATAAAAATAATTGCACAATTGAGTCCCAATTTGCAATTTCCTCATGAGTAAAAGACTTGTACCAAATTTTGGCTCTATCTTTGAATGAAAATGGGAATAATTTTATGTAGATAACATTCACAAGTGTGTTGTGAAAATGAATAGTACTACAAATCTTCTCGAAATTATCTACATGCAAAATTGGATCTTCAGTACTTAGTCCTATAAAATAATGTCACCATAATCATGATGACTAAAGCTGAATTCAACTCAAATGTAGTAATAAGCAATGACTTCATCAATTGATTGTCTTCTCTTCTGACATTGCTAGATGAAAAAGAGTCTTTCAATGTTCTTAGAACAGTCATGATTCGATTGTTTTGAACATGTTGATTGTTTATCTTCTTCAAATATTTTCTTCTTGCTTTTCTTTGAAATCTCCTTTTTCTATTGAATCTTCTCTCAAGTTCAAGATCGAATAGTGCTAAATAATTTTGGCTATTTGAATCTTGCATAAATTAAAAATATAAGTATCAAGTTCAAACAAGAAAAATTAGACAGAATTGACAGTTCATAGTAATTGTGAAACTAAAAAACTAATGAAAACATACTAAAGTTCGGCTAAGAAAATAAAGGAAACTAACTAAACGAATGCAATATTTATCAGTTGCGACTGTTGATTTTATAGCATATTTTTCATTGTAAATAGTGAGTTTAAAATTAATTAAAAGAAAATAAATAGTTGTTTAGATTTGAAAAATAAGGATTTGGAAAGGCATAGTCAAAATTTGAAGAGAAAATAAAAGTAAAAGTGGATAAGAGATATGAAAAGAAGAAAAAAGGGTAAAGATTAGATGGAGAAGAAACTTAATTAGATTAATATTATGAATTTAAAAATGATTTGAATTTGATAGTAAAATAAGAATACAAAGAACTCTCGATAAGGATAAAATTAAGAATTTTGAGTATAAATTATTTATAAAATAAAAATATTATTTTATTTTTTAAAAATAATATGTAAGAATAATAAACCATTTTTAAATCCATAATTTTAGAAAATAAATATAATTAGATTTTTAATGGGAAAAAAGTATTATTGAAAGAAAAGAAGAAAGGAAAAAAATGAAATGAAGATAAAATTAATTAAGATGGATTAAGATAGGAGTTCAGAACTATTTAACTAGAATTTTAATTTGGTTAAATTTTAAGCCAGTCAAAATTAATTCCCTATAAAGTATAAACTAAACCCTCTCCTTCCCCAAGTCTCCTCCCATTCGAACATAATTTTTTCCCATTCGTTTTCCCTTCCTCAATGACATGAGTGATTCCGATGGACACTTAGCTAATATTTTTTTCTTTGGATAACTAGCACTCAATATTTGAGAAGCGGTGTGGACGATTTAACTCCCGCGGTGTTAAAAAGTGCACTGTCCACAAATTGAGAGTAAGTTCATCATCAAGAATAGAAGACAATGTATGTTGGAGTTGATGTGAAATCGAAGTTTATCCCAAATAGAAAAGAGAGGGTTGATAAAGTTTTCTGCAAAGTACATAATATTTCATATTTGCTTTTATATATGATTTTATAATAGGTTAATTAAAATAAGAGAGTTTAATTTAGGCTACTAGAGTTGTCCTTTGATCCCTAAGAAAGTTCTAAAGCTTTCCACGTTGGATGCACAATTTTTTAGGCTGCCAAATCATGAGGAAAAAAATACACTAAGGCCCGTTTGGATGTCACTCAATCCATTGGAAGAAGCTACTTTCCGTGTTTCTTTTCCAGCAATTGGAAAAAAGTCAAAATGGCCGTTTGGATGTCATTTTGAAAGGGAAATGAAACTATGGAAAAACGTAATTTTCTTAGGAAAAAAATCTTAGGTCAGGTCTCATTTTTTTCCTGTGACATCTGTTGGATGGCTTTGGAACATCTTCTTCCCTTTTCGTGGTGGTTTCCCTTGTTTGTTTCTGGTGGACATCAGGAGGTTCTTGTGACTTCGCCACAGATAAAGCTACTCCGGTCATACTCGGCGGGAAGGCAAACTGACAAAGGCGGACAAAGTCCGGCAGTGTTGATCGGCGCCGGAGATGACTTATTTGGTTGGAGAGCTCACCGTGATCAAATATTTCTCTTGAGAGTTGAGAGCTGAATGAAAAAAAAAAGGATTTTTGGGGGACTTTTTGGTTGTAGAATTTAATTTTCAAGAGGGATTGGATTTCAAGTGTTGTGATTATTAATGACAGTAAGATTAAAAACTTGAGGACTTCTTTTGCAAAGTAAGAAGATGAACTGCGAACAATGAGCTTTACAACGACGACGGAGACGGAGAAGGAGGGCGCCGGAGATGCCGTGGAGATCCATCTGCCAGCCGAGGTGGACTGGGAGATGCTGGACAAGTGGCAGTTCTTCGTGCTTGGCGTGGGGCTCTTCTCCGACGTCTCAGTGGTGCTCTACCAGCGGTGGTGCTGAAGACGCAGCTGCGGATGAATAAAAACCAATTGGTTTTCCTCTCATTCCCAAACATGATGATGGAAATAAATCTACGGACAAGTTCCTTAAAAGTTGAAAAGTGCATTTCGTTGGAAATTTTAAAATTTTGGAATTTTTTTTACTGCCAAACGGGCCCTAAAATTTTGTATCATTCAAATTTGGCATGTGCTGTCATAACCCAGGTCGAATTTCACTTTTTTTTCTGACCACTTGCTCGACGTGGTTGACATGGAGCCACGTGAGTTTCACGTGCATCCACTGGATAAATATTATAATAGTAGTAATACATCTAAAATGTTAGCTAGCTTTACTGATAAGAGACGAGGTCATGGAATCAAGCCATCTCGTCACTCTTATTTTGTTCTAAGAAACTATTCATTTATTTCTATTGCTATAGTAGATAATAAAATATCAATCACATTTTATTAATTACAATAAATACTATTTTATCTCTTTCTAATTGTGCATTTCTACTTACTATGTTAGTGACTTTTATTTTTTTATTTTTTATTACACAACTTGAATCCATGATTTATTTTTATTGCAAAACTCATTTCATATTTAGATTATTTTTGTAATTTTTAATTTTTCCCACCTATTTATTTATATTTTGATAAAATGGTTAACTTCATATCAATATAATATATATCATTATGTTAAATTGATATTAAATAATTATTATTCTATTTCATAGTTATAAATATTTTTTACATTACAAGTAATTAAATATAATTAACAATTATGTCGAGTAACTATTTGAAACAAATAATCTTCATTAGAATAATATCCTACATAACTTTTTTATTTCAAATAATTTTAATTATATAATTCAAATATATTACTTTTTTATTTGATATCATTAAGAGAATATATTTCTTGATCATATATTTGAATTTTCATTTTTAATACTATTTTATACTTAAAATATTTAGGCATATTTTAAATTTTTTATAATATTTAGATAATATAATATTAGGTCAATAAGTGAACCCACTTAAAAAATTCTCTGGCTCCGCCACTGGTTGGCATGTAAATCCATCACGGTTTATTCCTAATTACCCAACTTGAATGTTTATCGTAGAGTAAGAACTCAAGTTCATGAGAGTTTCCTGTGCTACGCGGCCATGTTTCCATCATAGAGAGAAAATTATTTCGATATCCAATCTGATACTTTCGCAAATTTGATTGGAGATTTGGGTTTATTTGTGAATAGGTCATTTGTTGGGAATCCAACCCAAGTTCACTTGAAATATAGTCCCAGTTTTGAAACTTATTGAGGTGTCTTAAATTATGTATCATGTACTCAAAATTATATAAAAAAATGAGGATATGTGGCGGAAGCAATGTTAGGCCAAAGTCCATAGCCTGTCACTAATTCTTGTGAAAGGTGTGGAATGGTACGGACCTTTATATATATGAGGATTAGAATTTTATCATCGTGTACTCTTTTTGTTCATAGTGAATTCCTTCTGGCAACGATCTCCTTTGTCCGTGGATGTTTTCACATTAATCAAGAGAATTTTACCATATTAAATTATTGTGTTCAGCTTCTCTTTTATTTCTCTACTTCATTGCCTTGATTAAATCCCGAAATGATTATATCCTTGGTGCATTATTCCCAATAAAAAGTATTTGATTTATCTTTAATCTTATCTAGGCCAATTTCCATTATTTTTTAGGAAGAAGTTTATCCTATGATTTGATTTTAAGTCAATCATGTAAAACTGAAGCTTACAAATGTAAAAAATTAAGTTATAAGTTAGAAGTCATAGTGTTGATAATGCCTTGAATAGTTGTAACTCTTCTGTGGTCCCCTTACGTAGTCAAGCGCTTCAGCAGAATTTCCTTACGGAGTCTCGCTATTCCATAATAAAGAGAGTCATCGTCATTTTTCCTTCGCGTTCTTCTGTGTTAGTGCGATCCCTCTCTCCCTCTTTTCATAACAAACTAGTATCAGAACTTTAGGGTTCGTCGGTGATTCACAATCAAGAAGGGAGATGGCGTCACACAAAGTGAACGTGGAGAAGTTCAATAGCAGGAACAGTTTCGGTTTGTGGCAGATCAAGATGTGGGTGCTTCTGAAGAAACAAAGAGTCTGGACACCGCTCTCAAGCATGTCGAAGAACAAACCAAAGGAGGACGATTCGAAGGGCAAAGAAAAGGAGATCGACCTCGCTACTTTGGTGGCACAGGAGGAGAAGGCGCACTCGATGATTCTATTGTGTCTGGCGAATAAGATGATAATTGAGGTCGTAAATGAAGAAAAGACGGCCGATATGTGGTTGAGACTCGAGAGTCTATATATGACGAAGTCTCTCACCAACAAGTTGCTGTTGAAGTAATGTCTGTTCTCTCTTCGCATGCAAGAAGGTACCCATATGAAAGAACATCTTGATCAGTTAAATTCTTTGTTGATGGAACTGAAAAATATCGATGTTAAGATCAATGATGAAGATGCTGCCCTAATTCTGTTAGTTTTGCTTCCTCCATCATATGAAAATTTTGTTCAGTCTATGATTATCGGGAAGAAAACTATAAGTCTGAAAAAAGTAAGATCGAGTCTCCATATTCGTAAACTTCGACATAGGACATCTGAAAATTCTGCAGAGACTCAGGCTGCGAAATTAATATCAACCGCTAAAAGGGGACAGCCCTCGAATTCGAAGAATCCAAGCCAAAGAAGAAGAAAATCACTGCGAAAGACATCTGTAATTATTGTAAGGAACCAGGTCATTGAAAGAATGATTGCCCAAAGAAGAAGAAGGCCCTCGTCGTTACGGTGGCACATGAAACTGAGAATTCCAAAGATGATTTGGTACTGACTGCTTCTGATCAAGAATGTCTAGAGGATAGTTGGGTTCTGAATTCGGGGTGATCCTATCATATGACTCCGAATAAAGAATGATTCTCATCTTATCATAAGACTGACGGTGAAAATGTCATCATGGGCAATAACACGTCATGTCAGATAGTTGGAATCGATTCTGTGCATATCATGACTCATGACAATCTTATGAGGACGCTGACAGATATCCGCCATGTTCCGCAACTGAAGAATAATTTGATATCACTTGGAGTCCTTGACTCTAAAGGATGTCAGATCAATGCTGCTGGAGGCATCTTTACGGTCACGAAGGATGATGCTACGGTTCTGAAGGGAGTCAGACAGAAGTCTTTGTATATATTATAAGGCAAAACAGTTTTTAGCGTTGCTGCAGTGGTCAGTTCATCCTAATTAGAAAAGTCCAGGCTGTGGCACATGCGGCTTGGGTATATGAGTCAGAACGGGATGAATATTCTCAGCAAGCGTGATCTTCTGGGAGACAAGAAGATATCTGAAATCAACTTTTGCAAGCACTGTGTGTTTGACAAACCATAAAGGTCTCAAATTGGCAAAGCAGTGCACAGGACGAAGGTGATACTTGACTACATTCACACAGATTATTGGGGTCCCTCTCGTGTTCCATCATTAGGAGGTGCTAGGTACTTTCTGTCCGTAATTGATGACTACTCGAGGATGACTTGGGTATTCATGATGAAACACAAGAGTGAGTCCTTCAAGGCCTTCAAGCAGTGGAAGGTTTTGGTGAAAACTCAGACGTCGAAAAAAGTGAAACGTCTTCACACTGATAATGGTTTGGAGTTCTGTTCTGCTGAATTCGATCAGTTCTACAAAGATGAAGGCGTTGCCAGGTATTATACAGTCAGAGATACTCTACAGCAGAATGGAGTTGCAGAATGAATGAACATGATACTTCTAGAGAGGGCAAGGTGAATGATCTCTAACGCTAGCCGGAATAGGACATTCTGGGCTGAAATTGATAATACAGCTTGCTACTTGGTGAATCGAAGTCCGGCAACTGCGATTGATCTCAAGGCTCCAACTGAGGTATGGTCAAGGAATCCTGCTGATTATACTTGCCTAAAAGTTTTTTGTTGTCCAGCATACTATTACGTCAGTGAAGGGAAGTTGGAGCCAAGGGCCAAAGAAGGAGTGTTCGTGGGATATGGTGCAGGAGTGAAGGGCTACAGAATCTGGTCTCCTTCAGAACACAAAGTCATCCACAGCAGAAGCGTGACCTTTAATGAAGCATCAATGCTTCAGTTAAAGGTGGAGGCTGAAGAGAGTGCTAGTAAATAGGTGAAGATTGAAAACACTCCAACTGATGATGAAGCTGAAGGATCACATTAACAAGCAGAATCAGAATATGAAGAATCTGATGAGCAACCTGAAGAGGAGTCAATTGCTGCCAGACATCCTCGTAGAGAAGTGGGTCCTCATAAGCGATATGACTTCGAGGACATGGCTGCTTATGCATTGTAAGTAACTGAAGAGGTGGAGTCCCTAAAGCCGTCTTCTTATAGGGATATCATCACATGTGCCGAATCTGAACAATGAATTGTTGCTATGGGTGAGGAGATGAAATTTCTTCATAAGAATCAAATATGAGAGCTGATCAAGTTGTCTAAAGGTAGAAAGGTCGTTGGCTGTAAATGGATCTTCAAGAAGAAAGCTGAAATTTCAAGAGTTGAAGGTACGAGATACAATGAGATATAGTCAGAAAGAAGGTGTTGACTAGGATGAGATATTCCCACATGTTGTTAGACATACTTCTATCAGGGTGCTACTTGCTCTTGTAGCACATCAGAATCTAGAGCTCGAGCAATCAGATGTGAAGACTGCTTTCCTCCATGGAGAATTTGAAGAAGACATTCTTATGAACCAACTAAAGGGATTCTCCATTTTAGAAAAGGAGAGTCAAGTTTGCATACTGAAAAAATCTTTGTATGGTTTGAAGCAGTCTCCCAGATAATGGTACAAGAGGTTCGACAGTTTCATAATTAATAAGGGATTCAGTCGAAGTCTTTATGATTGCTGTGTATATCACAAGAAGATGAAGGACGACTCCATCATCTATCTGCTTATTGCTGATATGCTTATTGCTGCTAGAGACATGACAGACATTCAAAATCTGAAGAATCTCCTCAGTACAGAATTTGACATGAAGGATCTTGGTGCAGCACAAAAGATTTTGGGAATGGAAATTCAAAGAGATCGCGCATAGGGTAAACTCTTCTTATATCAAAAAAGTTATATTGAGAAGATTTTATCCAGATTTGGAATGTCTAGAGCGAAGCCTTTGAATACTCCATCAACTGTAAATGTTCATCTTTCTGTTGCCTTCTCACCAAAATCAGAAACAGAGAATGAGTACATGTCTCGAGTTCCATATGCTAGTGCTGTTAGAATCTGATGTATGTCATGATTTGCACAAGATCGGACATTGCTCATGTAGTCAATATTGTCAGCAAGTTCATGAGCGATCCAGAAAAAGAGCACTGACAAGCAGTGAAGTGAATTTTTCGGTATTTGAGAGGAACATATGATATTGGCCTCATCTACAGAAGTGATAAAGAATGTTTGGTTGCAGGGTACTCATATTCAGACTATGCTGGAGATGTTGATGGAAGACGATCCATGACAAGCTATATCTTCACTTTGGATAATTTGGTTATTAGTTAGAAGGCCACACTTCAACCATTGGTTACATTGTCTACTACAGAGGCTGAATACATGGCAGTGATAGAAGCTGCCAAGGAAGACATCTAGTTAAAAGACCTAGTTGGAGATTTCAGATTACATCAAGAGTAGGCTATAGTGCACTGTGACAGTTTGAGTGCAATATGTTTAGCCAAGGCTCAAGTGCATCATGAAAAAACCAAACATATCGATATCAGATATCACTTCATCCACACTGAGAAGATGATCAATATGAAGAAGATTGGCACCGAAGATAATCCAGCTGATATGTTCACCAAATTTGTTCCTCATGACAAGTTTCAGCATTGCTTGGACTTGCTTAACATTAATACTTAGTAATAACTCCAAGGTGGGACTGGCGACAGCGTGGTATTTTGTGCTTTGAAGATGATTCAAGTTAAGGTGGAGATTTATTGATAATGCCTTGAATCTGAACCCAATTGTAACCCTTCTATGGTCCCCTACGTAGTTAGACGCTTCAGCAGAATTCTCCTACGGGGGTAGGATTAATTTAGAGTCCCAGTCTGTATGTAATTCCTATGGTCTGTCAAAGGTGTAACTATATAAACTTCCTAGGGATTCAGATGGAGACTCATCATTGTAATTATCGTTATTTCATAATAAAGAGAGTCGTCGTCATTTTTCCTTTGCGTTCTTATGTGTTCGTACGATATCTCTCCCTCTTTTTCTTAACACATAGCAAGCGAGTTCATCATGTGCACTTACTGACAAAATTAAAGTTGACGGCATTTAGTTAAAAAAAATCATTTTGAGATTGAGGTATAATCTTTACTTATTAATTTTTGGGTGTAAAGTATACTGAACACTTGCAGCCGATAATATTGATACATTTTTTCTGAAGAAAAAAGAAATGTTTAGAAAGTTCTCATGCATTAATTAACCGAGGAAGAGTCACTTGTGTCCTAAGTCTTGTTAAAATAGTAATACTTTTGAATGCATAGAATGTGCAATGTCCTTTTCCTTTTTCTTTGGACGTCGTTGTCTTGCATAGGGCGATATCTATGAGGGTGTTATGGTATGGGGATAATCACGGGAACAGCCTCTTAACTCAACCTTTTTAACCAAACAGTCTTATTTTGTATAAATGGGCCACACGTCATTGAATGCTGAAACAAGACAAGAATGAGATCTAATATGTTCCAACTCATAAGAACACACAACTAGAACAAATTTTTTTATCCTAGGACAAGAAGATGAATGCCAAAGAGACAAATCCCGCCATGGCCTACCCACTTTGGGAGATCTCATTTTATATGTTTTATTTTAACTTATTATTGGTTTATAATTAATTTACTTGATGCGGACTACTTATTTAATATTATTAGTTTAGAGTTTTATTTAATGTGACTTGAACTTAGTTTATATTTATTATTTTTATGCCGTTCGTTATATCCAATTCTTCGTGGAAAATTTCATGTCTGTTACTTTATATTTAAGTATATCTAAATTATTCAGTTTGAATACAATATGCTTGTTTTATTTATATGTATTTACATTTAAGACGTGAAGCCGACAAAGAGAAAGGATGCCGACGAAGACCACATTTAAATTTATTTTATTGCATATGTTTTTAAAATTTGTTTCGAATTTCATATATTGATACGAAGATGATGAAGAGACAATCGCAGGCGGACAATAGCTTTTCTTATTAAAACTTCTTTTTTGTCTTAATAAAAAGTTGTAACCGAAAGAATTGTGATTAAAACCGAAATAATTGTGATTAAAAAGAATTATAAGAGTGCTCATTTTAAATATTTTCCTAACATAATTTAGAATTTGCCAATGTTGTTAGGACTGGACCGGACAATGATCCGACTAGGTGTCCGTTTCAGGTCGAACCGATTGGACCGATCGAACGGATCGGATAGTAATAAAATATTATATTTAATATGCTATATTAAATCAAGTTATTATATTTTAAATATATACCTATATCAAAATATAATTATACAAAAAAAAACAATCATAAATCATAAATTTTAAATTAAGATTTGATGTTAAAATTATTACACACTTAATAAATGAAAATCTTATTAAATTTCATTATTATAAATAAATTTTCTATTGTTTAAATTTTTTATAAATATTTTTTCCAAGATATTATGAAAAGATTATATATTCTATAAATAAATATACAATATAAATAGTGATTTATTAAATTTGAACTTATTAAATAGTAAATTAAAGAAATTTTAAATTTGTGTATATATATTTATATATATAATACTATACTATATTAAGTATGTTATAGTTTTATTGTATATTATACATATATCAAAGAAGTTTGCATCATTCATTTCTAACTAATTTATCTAATATAACAAATATTATATATAATATAATAAATATATAATTAACTTATATTATAATGTACATTTATGATATTAAAATTTTGAATAAAATAATAATCCATAAGTTAAAATCTAAGCTTAGTAAATTCTAGACTAAGGTGTACAAACATATTTTCACATTCATAATACTAGTAACATATGAGCAATGAGACAATTATAAATTAAGGAGGACACTAGTGGACAAATGTAAAATTTTATGAAGAAAGTCTATTTTTGAATATTTCCCAAATTTATAATAATAAATTTTAAAAATTATTTTTTAACAAAATAAATAATAAAAAATTAGTTGGCCCAAGAAATGCGGTTCAACCTGATTTTTTATGATTTTGATCGGTTTTTTCTTGTTCTGTTCAACCCGGTTCAACTTTGGATCCAATTTGAGGGCTCATAACAGTCCGTCTTAGTAGACCCTAATAATATTGGAATTTGCGACAGAAGCACTATCTTCCAAATTCAATATTCCGCCATATATAATTTGTGACAAATAAATGAATTTCTTTTGTTATGCAAGGATCCTAGTGCAAGAAAATTTTAAAAGTGAAATATTCCTCGGAAGTTCTACTGTAACAAATTTTAAAAATTTACGGCAGAAAATTCGGCCGGTCAATCTTCATTTTTTCTTTTGTAATGATTATTTATGTGGTTAGAATCATGCTTAATTATCGAGATCTTGCGGAAGGAGAATATAAGATCGAAAATTATAATATCAGATAATTCTACTTATTAATAAAAAATATATTTTAATAATAATGAATATGTTTTTTTTATAAATTTTTGACATTTAATTATTAAATTACACCTCATAAATTATTTTTTTATTCTTAAGTAAGATTATATCAGAACATATTAAAAATAAAGAAAGTATATTAAACTTCATCTAAATTAATTTTTATTATAATAAATATTTTTTAATTAATATTTAAATAATTATATTAATCATAACATCGTAAATCGTGTGATCCAAATAAATGAAATCGAGATGGATAAAGAACAGTAAATCAAGATCGATAAGGGAGAATCTTAATGAGATACTGACAACTTTTTTTAGTAAATGGGTAAATATATCCGAAGATCACATTACAAAAGACAAGTTATGGTAACGCTAAATCCGTGGAAAAATTGCAAAGGACATTTATTAAGACCTTGGTATATGGTATATACTGCCAAGTAGGGATGGCACCCGCCGTTGTTCGGGGCGGGGACACCACCCCCGCCCCGACCACGACGACTCGCTCCTGCCCCCGACCCCGTCCCGAATTCCGGTCCGGAGGAAATTTTATCCCCGTCCCGATCCCCGTGGGTCCCCGAATCTCAGCGGGGACCCGATTCCTCGAATTTTTTATTAAAAAAATTTTAAAAATTTACAAAAAATATCACAATTTTTTTAAAAAAAGTGCAGAAGTGAGTCACCTCTGCGCACTGTGCGCAAAGGCGAATCGTGCGCAGAGGCGATTTTGCCTCTGCGCACCTGGCGAAATCGCCTCTGCGCTCGCCGCCGCCCCTCCATAGCGCGTAGAGGCGCCGCCGCCCTTTCGGCCGATTTCGCTTGCGTAGACGCTTTCGGACGCCGCCGCCGCCGATGGCGGCCCTCGACGATACACGATGACGCCGTCGTCGTCGACCAGATCGAACGGATCAACGATGTCCTAGACAACGATGCCCTCGTCGATGACGACGTCCTCGCCGATGACGACGCCCTCGACGACGACGACGGCGGCCCTAGACGACGGCGACGCCGCCCTCGATGACGATCCACGATGACGCCGCCGCCAATGATGACGACCGGATCGATCGAATCGATGACGATCTACGATGACGCCGCCGCCGCCGATGATGAGCAGATCGACGACCGGATCGACCCGCCCCGGATCCCCGATGCCCTCAACGATGATGGCAGCCCGCGACATCGACTATGACCGACGATGGCGGCCCCATCGTCCCTCAACATATCGTTGGCCCCATCGTCCCTCGACATCGACGACGACCGACGATGATAGCCCTCGACATCGACGACGACCGGCGATGGAGGCCCTCGACATCGACGACGACCGACGACGGCGGCCCTCGACATCGACGATTGTGAGAGTGTGAGCAGATTTGATGTAGATGTAACAAATTTTTGAGGCTGCTGTTTAGGAAGTTTAGGATTTTATGTTATATATATGTACAAAATGAACGATTGAGATGAAATCTAATGCAATCGGAAGTAATTCATATTACTCGCGAGTATAGTGGCTAAAAGCGATATATGTTAAAGATTCTTCCTTCCCTTGATATCAATTAAATGATACAATGAGTTTACAACTTTTAAGTTCCAGTGCATGTAGTAGATTGATCGACTTAATGTAAAAATATATTTTTATCATATAATAAATCGATTGTCTTACGCTCCTTTAATTGTTTCCTTAATTAAAATACCATTGTGCCTTTATTTGAAGAGCATGGGTAGCATATTATTTCACACAACTCTCTTATTATGAAACATGTATGTAGTCCATTCATTAGTTTGGATTGGACTCACGAACAAATTCAGCGAACTCAATTGGGATTCAAATTTGACCTAATCCAATTTGATTCAGATTGAGTTGAGTTGGATCGGATGGGCAAATCGCTCGACAATAAATTTATTTTACTATTTTACATTATTTGGTATATATTTCAAGACATAAATAAGATTTATAAATGTTTAAGTATTCTTTTCGTACTTAAAATATTTTTCTTTAAAAAATTTAGATTTTAATTCAGGCTTAAATTTAAATAAAAATATCATTTTTTAGGACGTGTTAAGATGGACTTAGTTTGAAAAATCTCAAACATGTATTCGATTAAATCAACCACTCCTGCCAGTCCTTTATTAAATATGAAACCATGAATGGTCAGTAACTCGGGAGCTCATCGGCGGCATATGTGGTAACACCCCAGCTCAATTAAGATGTTGTTCGCTTTGAGCCATTGATTGCACGAATTTAAAACGCGTTTTGATAGGTGAAAGGGTACTTACATATAAGTCCAGAATCACCTCCGTGTTTTGTTCATGTTTGACTATTCATTAAACCATCTTGATCCTTAGACCTCAGATCGTTACAATCTTCTCCACATAAAGGGCTCAACGTCTTCGTTGAGCGGTGTTCGTGTTAGTCCGTGACTCGTATTGGTGGTTCTGATACCATGCTGTAACACCCACAGCCCAATCAAGATATTATTCACTTTGGATAATTGACTCGCACGAATTTAAAATGTGTCTTGATAGGTGAAGAGGTCATATAAGTCCATGATCATCTTCATGTTTTGCCCATATGGGACTATTTATTAAATCAACTTGGTCCTTAGACCTCACGTGGTTATATATGTAAGTTTGAGTGGTTTCTAGGAAAATTATAAAAATCTCTTCCTCTTTGGTTATTAATAATATCTTTCAAGAATAAGGTTTTGTAATCCAATAGATCAAATTTAATCACAATATTCTCACTACCTACAGATTTAATAAACGAGATGGGACCGATGAACTAATCTATATATCTATCTATATATAAAAGCAGAGGTTGAAATTGCCACGTGTCAAACTCTCATAAATTGAATATATAAAATGCTAATATTTTCATTATATAAGTATGGATACTTAAAAGTTACTTATTAAAAATATACAATGTTATTATTTATAATTTAAAATTCTATATTTGTAACTATAAATAGAGGAAATTTCAATGTTCATCTTAATACTCAATGCTTTCTTTGAAAGCAAAGAATACGCGCAGACCTACAAATATAGGTCTATGCGTGATAAAAAAATTTACTTATATATAATTTCTTTTCGTCCAAAAAAATATTATAGGAAGAATTATTTATATGTAATTTATTTCTGTTTAAGAAAAAATATTAAATGGCACAAGGGATTTTCAGTTTTCATCTGGATACTCGATGACCTCTTTCAAGAAAAAAGAGTATGTGCAGATCAAAATATTATGTGATGATATGAAGTTGGAGTTAACAACATGCATTTCATACTCTAATGAATATGGACACAAGTTAATGACATTATTCAACTACTATAAATTTAGCATTTTTTTCTATAACAAATAATATATGAAATAAATGATATACTTTTTGTGTTATTTATAATCATATATTATTTTCACTAATAATTTTTTTAGTTGTATATAGTTATTTTTTGTTGTAATCATATTATTATTGTGTCAAGGGGATAAGAAGTTTACATATATCAAATATTTTATATTGGATAGTTTGTTATAAATCGATATAGGATATGTAATCAACGATAAATAAAATAATCAACCAAGCTTAATCATTATGTTATTATTATTAATATTTTGTTAATTTATTATTATATGTATATCTATGTGCTATAGTTCCTTATAAAAACATAATCACCTAATAATAAAATAGTGAACAAAACGTAATCATTTTGTTATTACTATTAACAATTAATTTATTATTATAAGTATATAAAAAATATTGTGTTAATAATATTCAAATATATTATTTCTACTAATAAGTTTTAGTTGTATATAGTTATTTTTTATTGTTATAATATTGTTATTCTACGAAGGAGATAGAATACTTTCTATATCAATCATTTAACAACTATGATTCTTAAGCATTTTAGTATTATTGAATAGTTTGTTATAAACCCATATAAGATATGTAACGAACTAATAACAAAATAATAAATCAAACTTAATCATTAAATAATAAATCAAACTTAAGAAAAAATGTTAAATGGCACAAGGGATTTTCAGTTTTCATCTAGATACTCGACGGCCTCTTTCAAGAAAAAAGAGTATGTGCAGATCAAAATATTATGTGATGATATGAAGTTGGAGTTAACAACATGCATTTCATACTCTAATGAATATGGACACAAGTTAATGACATTATTCAACTACTATAAATTTAGCATTTTTTTCTATAACAAATAATATATGAAATAAATGATATACTTTTTGTGTTATTTATAATCATATATTATTTTCACTAATAATTTTTGTAGTTGTATATAGTTATTTTTTGTTGTAATCATGTTATTATTGTGTCAAGGGGATATGAAGTTTACATATATCAAATATTTTATATTGGATAGTTTGTTATAAATCGATATAGGATATGTAATCAACGATAAATAAAATAATCAACCAAGCTTAATCATTATGTTATTATTATTAATATTTTGTTAATTTATTATTATATGTATATCTATGTGCTATAGTTCCTTATAAAAACATAATCACCTAATAATAAAATAGTGAACAAAACTTAATCATTTTGTTATTACTATTAACAATTAATTTATTATTATAAGTATATAAAAAATATTGTGTTAATAATATTCAAATATATTATTTCTACTAATAAGTTTTAGTTGTATATAGTTATTTTTTATTGTTATAATATTGTTATTCTACGAAGGAGATAGAATACTTTCTATATCAATCATTTAACAACTATGATTCTTAAGCATTTTAGTATTATTGAATAGTTTGTTATAAACCCATATAAGATATGTAACGAACTAATAACAAAATAATAAATCAAACTTAATCATTATATT
The DNA here is from genome assembly GCA_030549335.1 of Pontederia crassipes. NCBI lineage: Eukaryota > Viridiplantae > Streptophyta > Magnoliopsida > Commelinales > Pontederiaceae > Pontederia > Pontederia crassipes. Next base: position 23,820,048 of record CM060183.1, read on the forward strand.
ATTATTATTAACAGTTTGTTAATTTATTATATGTATATTTATATGTCATAGTTCGCTATAAAATTGATATCGAATACGTAATCATCTAATAACAAAATAGTCAATCAAACTTAATAATTTTGTTATTATTATTGAAAATTTGTTAATTTGTTATGATAAGTATATCTATATGTTTGTTTACATATATATTTTAATAATATTTATAATCATATATTATTTATATTAATAAGTTTTAGTTATATATAGTTTTTTTTGTTATCATGTTGTTATTCACTTATTCTATCAAAATCTATCTATACATATATAAGCAGAGGTCGAAATTGTCACGTATCAAGATCTCATAAATTGAATTATAAAATGATAATATTTTCATTATATAAGCGTGGATACTTAAAAGTTAGTTATTAAAAAATACAATGTTATTATTTAAATTTAAAATTCTATATTTGTAACTATAAATATAGGAAATTTCAATGCTCATCTGCATACTCAATGCTTTTTTTGAAAGCAAAGAACATGTGCGGACCTACAAATATAGGCCCGTGCGTGATAAAAAAAACTTATATATAATGTTTTTTCGTCCAAAAAAATGTTATAGAAAAAATTATTTATATGTAATTTATTTCTATCTAAGAAAAAATGTTAAATGGCACGAGGGGTTTTCAGTTTTCATCTGCATACTCGACGTCATCTTTGAAGGTAAAGAGTATGTGCACATCAAAATATTATGTGATGATATGAAGTTGGAGTTAACAACATGAAATTCATACTCTAATGAATATGAACACAAGTTAATGACATTATTCAACTACTATAAATTAAGCATTTTTTCTATAAGAAATAATATATGAAATAAATGATATACTTTTTTGTGTTATTTATAATCATATATTATTTTCAATAATAATTGTTTTAGTTGTATATAGTTATTTTTTGTTGTAATCATGATATTATTTTGTCAAGGGGATAGAAAGTTTACATATATCAAATATTTTATATTGAATAGTTTCTTATAAACCGATATGGGATTGCCAGAGGTAGATGAATTAATATGATTTAAATCCTTTCCCTCATGTCATAACATTCCTTTGGTAAATATATATCCTAATCTTTGGTAAAAAAAAAGAACTTTCCATATGCCTTAAAGCAAACTTTGCCCCCTAACATTGTTAAGATTACTACCGAAACTCTTGAAGTTCACAAGATGGCTGTCTGGTCCTGTCGAAAGTAGACAGATTCAATCCTTCAATGTGAGAACTCGTTTGTCTATCTGAAGAGAGAGAAATTTAACCATGCCAAATGCATATTATATGTATGTATGCATAATAAAACTAATTATTATTTGAATAATTAACCACCTGAGAAGCTTTTTCTCATAACAGGGTTGGAATCCACGAAAGTACTCCTCCTCGTCATGTACCTCCTCTCCAGGTCTGTAATTGTTGTTTCAAGCAGAAAATGAAACAACGCAGGAATATTATAGAAGAAGTGAATTCTCAGAACATAATAATAATGTACAGCACACCATGAATGATCTCTCCAGGAGGGAATGCCTCTTCTTCTTGGCTTCTCCCATTCTTGCCCTTTCTGCTGAAAATACTTGGTAATTTAGACTGCACATCGCACCAAGTGTATACGTATAAATATTAATTTACATGAGGAATCTAATTTCTTAGCCCCCAATGAAATGGAGAACCATTTGAACTTGGAAAGAGAATTGAACAAAGCACGATTTCACGTACGCGTGCATTTTACCTTTTTCTTCTTGCTATTCTTTATCGAATCATCATCTTTGCTAGACTTTGTCATATCATGCAAAGACTCGCTAGAACTTGAAATTCATTCAAAGAGCAACAGAATAGATTCGCATGGTTGGCCGAGGACGCTTATTTCCGGTGCCGCGGTCGGCCGTCAAGAATTTGCAGTAAGCTTGGCATGCATTGGTTGCATGGAAGAAAATGGATGTGATTACGACAAGGAGAAAGGAAATGGAGAAGACAAGAAATGGCGTTAAGTTTGGAAATTTTTGGAGTCAGGGAGAACGGAGGAAGAGGGGTGGCCGCTAGATGGAGGGACGTCCTGCTTCCTCGTTTTGGCTCTCTTTCTCTTCGTTGGCTTTAATTTGTTAAAAGAATAGAGAAAAAGGAGAGAAAACTGTAACGAACTCTCCCGCCACCTTCTTTGGGGTGCCCAAAGTGGGAAGACCCGTTCCACTCCTCCCATTCTCACAGCACATTTCTTCTATGGAGAAGGGAGAGAATTTTGAGAAATGTTCTTCTGTTTGGCAAAAGGAAAAGACTGTCGATCAAATAAAACTCTCATACTATTTTCATATTTATAATGCATGAAGAGAATAATTGTTATATGCTTTGATTTTTTTTTGTACAACACTGAAAACTAATTTAATTAATTTCCCATTTTTTTCTTCTTATAATAAAACAAGCTTAATATTTTTAAATGAAAAAATATGAAAAAGAAAGAAATTCCTTTAATATATTATATATTTAATTCCTATATTTTTTTTAATAAAAGAGTTACTGAGAGGATCATCTTTAAATTTGTAGATATTTAACCTACCTTTATCATATTCCTCATGATTACTAGAGTTATAATTTTTAAAATAAAGTTATAATAATTACTATATCTGAATGATCTAACTATTATTTTTTTTCCTATTATCACAATCTTGCTTCATTAATTGAATATTAAGTTGAAGATCTAAAAAAATATTAATTTCATATTTTAACAACTCAGATATTTATAATTGATTTTACTTTGGTATTATTATATGATGATTTAATTAATAATTATTTTTTACGTGCGCCAATTAGGTTGGTGCTATGTTCACCTTTGCATGCTACCTTTCAATTTCAACCCGCTGAATGTGTCATTACAACATTATTTTTTTGTTAAAACTAAATTAATATATAGTTCATTGCATGATACTAATCACTAAAATGTATTTCTAAATGGCATGTTCCAACAAAAAAAAAAAGAATTAGATGCAAAAATATTATAAAAAAGTTCAATTAATATCTGGAAAAAGTTGAAATTGTTTATGAAAGAATAATAGCTTAAAACAACAATGACTAAGTTAAATTCTTACATAGAACTATGCATTTGAAGAATAGATATATATCTTATATAAAGAATAATATTTAAAATAAAATATGTGTTACACTCTATTAAAGTCAACATAGTAATTTAGGAGGGAGGGAGTCATACTTGGCATAGGCTAAAGCTATCATGTGTCACAATTAATTAAAATTTTATTTTATCTGCTAATCAGAAACTTATTGAGTAATTTAAATAAGTATATTAATCTTTTATTTTAAGTCAATGAGAAGTCTCTAATTAACTTTTAGTTGTTATATAGGAGTCTGTTTATAGCAACTAAAATATTTTAAGATAACACTCTACTAATAAATTATTATCTTACTAAAGTTGTAATAGTTTTTTTTTGTGTTTCAAGATAAATCTATTAATATATATGTGTGTGTGATATAAATCCAACGTTATTATTTTGAAAAATATTTATAGATTATATTTTTTATAAAAATAAATCTTAGATATACATTTGAAAGGGAAAATATAATTATCATTGACTTTTATAAATGCATAACTAAAAATATAACTAAGAAAGGAGTCAATATCTGTTTATTTTCATATCACATTACTAAGTGATGATAAAAAAAATGACGGAATAGACAGTACCTAAGCATGCAAAAGAAACAAATAAAAAAATAAGCTCTAAAATATCTATTAAAAAATCTCTATGTGAAAATGCAATTAAATGTAAATAAAACATAACGATAAAATCCAAAATTAAGTAGATGATTAATAGATGATTTTTCTTAGATTACGTCCTCTATACCAAAATGTTTGTTGGAGCCTTACCCTCTACATCTAATCAAAACAAAAGTTCAAGATTGATATGAAATGTATTCAATAATATTTTTCATTATTAAAGCTTTTCATATTGTGTTACATTATTTTTTTATCAAAAATATTATAATATATAAGTGATTTTATTTTTCAATTAAATAACTAATTAGTGATCAACATCTATAGCTATATTAATTTTATATATTTAATAATTTATTAGATCATTATATATTATTTTTTCATCCTCCGTACATCGTGCGGAAAGTATACTAGTTTTATGTAAAAAGTTATATTTTGCACTCATTAACTCCGGGGTCCTTGCACATAAATATACATATAATAATAAATTAACATAATATTAATAATAATATAATTATTAAGCTTGGTTGATTATTTTATTTATAGTTGATTAATTTTTTTCTGAATAATGTGTGATTTATTTATAAAATAAATATATGCATTTTATATCATTTATGTAAAATTGTTTAAATTTGATCATGCTAAATAATAATCCGTGTTAACAAAAATATGATGTTGTGTTTCCCTTCCCTCCACACGTGTAATTTAGGGGCATGGTTTTTTTTTCATTTTGGCACTCAACAAAAAAAAAAGGAAAATAATTAAATAAAAGTTGTCTCCTGAATGCATGCATTCCACTCCTATGCTATGTGCGTCCCACATGGATGTGTATATACATGGACTACAGAATAAATGTTTTAAAATTAAGGCTATCTAATTATATTAAAAAATTCATAGAACTTGTAAAAAATAGAATATAGTAAAGGAAAAGAATTTAAATAAAATAAATTTCTATATGACAATTCTTGAAGAAAAATAAAAAAATAGTGAAAAGAAAATAGAAACAGGTGACATTATTGAAAAAAATAATGAAATATACTATTGCAATGGAGTTCAAGGCTCCACTCCGACTTTTCTCAAATAATTATAATATTAATAAATTCTTCCTACAAAAGTGAATACGATTCAATAGATTAATGATATAATAATTCAAAATTAATTATTCTTAATTTTTGTATGGTCTCGTAATTTTTTTTGTGAAAAAATAGTTTGAATGTAAATCAAAACCAATATAGTTATCCTATGTGAGCTTTTCATGTATATAAAATCCTCTTGGGCGAGCCATGTCATATCACCAAGATAAATTAAATACGTAAGAATCTATATATTATTAAAAAAAATAACTGACTCTTGCAATGGAGTCCAAGACTCCATGCAAATCTGTCAAATAACTATATTATGAAATAATGAAATTTTGTTTATTCCACATAAGACAATGCAATATGAAGATACACGGGTAGAATTATTAGTATAAAATAAATATCATTTACTTTCGGTGATGTTATCACATAGATAAAAAATAATATTAGTTGTGATATAACTATGAATAAAAATATAAAGTGATCTGCAATATCTCAATAAGATATAGAAATTTATGAATAAAAATAAAATATCATCGACATAGCATGGAGTCCATATAATCATGGCATATAGAATTATAGATAATCCAACTATGAATGAAAAGTAACAAACAATGGAAATGAAATAAGAAAAAGAATTGTAAATACTTAATTTGATATACTATATTAGGCTTTTTTATTAAGAACACACACATATTAGAAAGAATGAAAGCAATGGAATAAAAAAAAAACTTTGACGACCTATTAATAAGTGTTTCGGATAATCTCAAGTACTGAGACTTTCAGGACTAACAATAAGAAAGTTGTATGGAGTAAATTTAAATTTCTTTCTTGAGGTTGTTGAAAAGATTTTTGCAACCTTCTTTATAGTGAATGGTGTGGTTAGTTTCAATAATCAGTATCTACATAACCATCCAGTCATTTATTAACCGCTACTAATAAACGAATCTTTCATTAGCAAATAACTAATCATTTTTGCGTAACCATATTTTTTTACTACTAACTCTATTACCGTCTTAATTAATCAAGATAAATAATCTTTAAGATGATTACCGTACATGACATATGTCATGTAATTATGCGACATGTCAAACTATTCTATTTTGCATTGTATATTTATTAGGTGTAGACATTTGCTAATAAGAAGTGGGAACGGTTGGTTACAAATAAATAAATTGGCATACATACAATTAGAGGTGGTTGTTAATTACTCTGTCGGTTGCTAATTAAACATGAACTAAAAATATGATGAAATATTATTAATATTTTAATTATTTGATATAATATACATAGATTTAAATTTTTATGATGTCATAATTAATAATTTATTTATGTAATGTGAAAGTTTATTAGGAAAAAATATCCTTTAAATTTCCAGATATAAGTACTATTATTATATTGGCGATACTATCGTTATTAATATATATATATATATAGGACAAATTAATATATATCGTTATTAAATTTAATTAATTATAATATATATAGGACAAATTAATTGTCCAAATAAAACATTTGTCACATCTTTTCATTCAAATTTGTTCTCATTTAAAATAATTAATTATCTAGAAATAATCATTCAAAGATAATTATAATAAAGTTTCACTACATGGACACTTGTCAACACATATTTATGTCAAGTGTCATCACCTCCATACAAACTTCTTTGCTTTTAATATAGTATAGATATAGATTTATAATAACATAAAAATAAATTATATATTAAAGTAATTAAAATTTTTATAAATTAAATATTAATAGTGAAACTTATTTCATAAAGATGAATATAACATAAGAAATAACAAAGAATTTTTTTTTGAAAAAAATGATTAACTTTTTATGATCCTAAGAGGATTTTTCTCTTATGTTAAAGTCTTTTTTTCTACCAACGGAACTAGACCAAAGAGTTTAAGGAAATGACAGATGACAAAAGAAAAATTAAAGTTAAAAAAGAGTAAAAAAATATGAGAAATAAAGAGATGATTAACTAATCCAAACATTGGAAAAGTTGGAATAAAGAAGAAGAAGTATTAAAAAAATAAAAGTAATAGAATAGGAAGGTGTGTTGGAAGAAATTTAAGAGGAAATAAAAAAGACAAGTTTGTATTGGAAGAAAAAAAATGTATATTGAAAAAAACTGTTATATAAAAGTATTCTATAAGATATACTTTTTTAAAATTAAATTTTAAATAGGATACAATTATATTTCATAACATATATATATATATATATATATATATATATAGCCTAAAAACTAATAATGCATTGTTTCAATTGACCCTATTGTGAACAATGTAAGTCTGCCACTGTGTATGTGTCATAGTTCCTTATAAATACGTAATCACCTAATAATAAAATAATGAACAAAACTTAATTATTTTGTTATCACTATTAATAGTTAATTTATTATTATAAGTATATAAAAAATATTGCGTCAATAATATTCATTAACGGGAAATATGGGTGTCCCCCCATTTCAGATGGGGGACTGTCCCCCCACGATGCGTCGGCCGTCAGATGGCATCCGACGACTATCGCAGATTTGAGCGGTTTTGTGAGTGAAAATCGGTTGAGGAGCGCGGTTCGATGAGTGGACCGGACGGTTCGATAACTGGACCGGTTCAAAGGGTATATAATCCAAAAACCTTACGCATCTGTCATTTCTTTTTCTTCTCTCTCCTCTCTGCTCCGAACTCTCTGCTCGACGATCTGGTCCCACCGACGGCATTCGAGCTCGAAGCTTCGTCCCAACAGATCTGGCCGCCGACGACCGATCTGCCCGCTGACGACCCCCGCGCGCTGGCATCCGACGCTCGCTCTCCGATCTCCGATCGACACCGACGAGATTCGACCAGATCCGGCCAGATTTGGTCGTCGGCGAACTCGCTCGACCAGATCTGGTCGTCGACGGCCCCGTTCGACCAGATCTGGTCGTCGGCGGCCCCGGCTCTTGATGCTGAGGAGAAGGCGTCTCGCACGACTCCGCCCGCACGCCGCCGGCCGCCTACTGCGCTCGCAAGACCCCGCCCGCACGCCGCCGGCCGTCCTGCTGCGCTCGCACGCCCCCGCCCACATGCCACCGGCCGCCCTGCTGCGCTCGCACGACCCCGCCCGCACGCCGCCGGCTGCCCTGCTGCGCTCGCACGACCCCGCCCTCACGCCACCGCACGCACGCCCGCGCCTGCCCTGCCGCGCTCGCACAACCCCGCCCGCACGCCGCCGGCCGCCCTGCCGCGCTCGCACGGCCCCACCGCACGCCACCGCCCGCCCCCGCACGCCCTGCCGATCTCACACGCCGCCGCCCGCCCGCCCGTCCTGCCACTCCCGCCGAGGACCTCGTCGCCGCCGACGAGATCTCCCCTCTCTCTCGCGACTTTGCCACTTGAGACCGGGCTGCCACCGAGAAGATCTGCCTCTCTCTAGCGACTTCACCACCGGAGATCGGACCCCGCCGTCGTGATCCATCCATCCAGAGTTATCAAAGTGTTGTGTGATTAGTGTGATAGTGTGATTAGTTACACTTTTGTAAATTTTTGTAAATATTTTGTTGATAATTCATGTTGTAAATGAGTGTGATTTATCAAAATGTTAGTGTGATAGTGTGATTTATCAAAATGTTGTAAATTTTCTCAGAACGATGAATGTTGTTATCGTGTGAGAAAGCCTTGAGATAGAGAATGTTGGCAGAAAGAATGTTGGGGGATTGATGGTCCGAGTCCAAATGTTGTTTTCCCATAATGTTCGAAAATTTTGAAACATTGTACAATTACGACAATCATATACAAGCAAGAAAATTTTTTACAGTGTAACAAATACAAGTTAACAAAAGTTAACTAATTTCCAACATGAATAATTAACATGGATTAACCAAGAGATCGGCGACGTGCAGTGATTTGCAAGTGTTTACATTGCCCGATCGGCGGTCGTCTAGCTTCGCCGCCAGCCCGCCTACTAATTCCAACGTGATTAGGACATTTACACATGGATTAAACATGAATTAGTAATTAATTACAAGATATCATCGATTAACAACATTAACAACATGGCGGGGGCGACGACAGTGCGCAGGCGAGCTCGACGGCGGCGGTGCGCGCGAGATCGGGGCGACGGTGCGCAGGCGAGCTCGACGGCGGGGCTGCATGCAAGCTTGGCGGCGGCAGCCGGGCGAGCGAGCTCAGTGGCAGTGGTGGCGGTGCGCGAGATCTGGCCGGGGCAGGGGGTCGCCGCGGGTCGACGAGGTCGGTGGTGTCGGCAGGGTCGGCGCGAGGTCGGCGCAGAGGGCAAAAGCGGTGGCGGGGCGGGCGAAAGCGACGGCGGGGCAGGCGACCTTGGTGGCGGCGGCAGACGAGCTCAACAGCGGCGGCGCGGACGAGGTCGGCGAAGGGGTAGGCGCTGCGCGAGGTCAGCGACGTGCAGATCCGGTCAGCGACGGTTGGATGTGCCCCCCTGATGCGCAGATCTGGCCATCGCGGAGGTCACCGGTCGTGCGGCGGTGTGCCGTCGTGAGAGGAGAGGAGCGGAAAGAGAGCGAAATGGAGAGAAGAGAGAGAAGAAGAGAGATAGGGGGTCGGCGGCGGGGAGGAGGTCGGCCTCGTCGGCGGCGCGCAGATCTAGTCGAACGCGGTCGCCTCGGCACAGATCTCGGCGGCGGCGGGCCGAGTTCGCCGCACAAGGGGGAAAATGGTCGGTCAGACCGCCGGTCGCCGCACGCGAGAGAGAGGTGAGGTGAGAGAGAAATGGGATATTCCTGCGCCTTTTGTACGAGCGGATCAGACCGCCGGTTATTTTTTATGATGAACCACGCTGTGAACCCCCCGGTTTATGATAAAATAATCTTTTTTACATTATTTCATCGACGCTCGTCCGATCCCAATCGGACGGGCGCCGATAAATGGGGGAGTGTCCCCCCATTTCAGAGGGGGACACTCATTTTATCCTTCATTAACATATATTATTTCTACTAATAAGTTAATAAAGAGTATGTGCAGACCAAAATATTATGTGATGATATGAAGTTGGAGTTAACAACATGCATTTCATACTCTAATGAATATGAACACGAGTTAATGACATTATTCAACTACTATAAATTTAGCATTTTTTTTCTATAACAAATAATATATGAAATAAATGATATACTTTTTGTGTTATTTATAATCATATATTATTTTTACTAATAATTTTTTAGTTATATATAGTTATTTTTTGTTGTAATCACGTTATTATTGTGTAGATAGAAAGTTTACATATATCAAATATTTTATATTGGATAGTTTGTTATAAACTGATATAGGATATGTAATAAACTATAAATAAAATAATCAACCAAGCTTAATCATTATGTTATTATTATTAATATTTTGTTAATTTATTATTATATGTATATCTATGTGCTATAGTTCCTTATAAAAACATAATCACCTAATAATAAAAAGTGAACAAAACTTAATCATTTTGTTATTACTATTAACAATTAATTTATTATTATAAGTATATAAAAAATATTGTGTTAATAATATTCAAAAACATATATTATTTCTACTAATAAGTTTTAGTTGTATATAGTTATTTTTTATTGTTATAATATTATTATTCTATGAAGGAAATAGAATACTTTCTATATCAATCATTTAACAACTATGATTCTTAAGCATTTTAGTATTATTAAATAGTTTGTTATAAACCCATATAAGTTATGTAACGAACTAATAATAAAATAATAAATCAAACTTAATCATTATGTTATTATTATTAACAGTTTGTTAATTTATTATATGTATATTTATATGTCATAGTTCGCTATAAAACTGATATCGAATACGTAATCATCTAATAACAAAATATTCAATCAAACTTAATAATTTTGTTATTATTATTGAAAATTTGTTAATTTGTTATTATAAGTATATCTATATGTTTGTTTACATATATATTTTAATAATATTTATAATCATATATTATTTATATTAATAAGTTTTAGTTATATATAGTTTTTTTTGTTATCATGTTGTTATTCACTTATTCTATCAAAATCTATCTATATATATAAGCAGAGGTGGAAATTACCACGTATCAAGATCTCATAAATTGAATATATAAGATGATAATATTTTTATTATATAAGCATGGATACTTAAAAGTTAGTTATTAAAAAAATACAATGTTATTATTTAAATTTAAAATTCTATATTTGTAACTATAAATAGAGGGAATTTCAATGTTCATCTGCATACTCAACGCTTTTTTGAAGGCAAAAAATACGTGCGGACCTACAAATATAGGTCTATGTGTGATAAAAAAAATTACTTATATATAATGGTTTTTTCGTCCAAAAAATGTTATAGGAAAAATTATTTATACGTAATTTATTTCTGTCTAAGAAAAAATGTTAAATGGTACGAGGGGTTTTCAGTTTTCATCTGCAATTTCGACGTCCTCTTTGAAGGTAAAGTGTATTTGCAGATCAAAATATTATGTGATGATATGGAGTTGGAGTTAACAACATGAATTTCATACTCTAATGAATATGAACACAAGTTAATGACATTAATTAAACTACTATAAATTAAGCATTTTCTATAACAAATAATATATGAAATAAATGATATACTTTTTGTATTATTTATAATCATATATTATTTTCATTAATAATTGTTTTAGTTGCATATAGTTATTTTTTTTGTTGAATCATGTTATTATTTTGTCAAGGGGATAGAAAGTTTACATATATCAAATATTTTATATTGGATAGTTTGTTATAAACCGATATATGATATGTAATCAACTATAAATAAAATAATCAACCAAGCTTACTAATTATATTATTATTAATATTATGTTAATTTATTATTATATGTATATCTATGTGCAACGACCCCAGAGTTAATGGGTGTAAAATATAACTTTTTACATAAAATTGATAATAACATAAAAATAAATTATATATTAAAGTAATTAAATTTTTTATAAATTAAATATTAATAGTGAAACTTATTTTATAAAGATGAAAATAACATAAGAAATAACAAAGAATTTTTTTTTGAAAAAAATACCCTAAGAGGATTTTTCTCTTATGTTGCAGTCTTTTTTTCTACCAATGGAAACTAGACCAAAGAGTTTATGGAAATGAGAGATGACAAAAGAAAAATTAAAGTTAAAAAAGAGTAATAAAATATGAGAAAGAAAGAGATGATTATCTTATGGATCATTGGAGAAGTTGGAATAAAGAAGATGAAGTATGAAAAAAAAATAAAAGTAATAGAATAGGAAGGTGTGTTGGAAGAAATTTAAGAGGAAATAACAAGACAAGTTTGTATTGGAAGAAAAAAATGTATATTGAAAAAATTGCTATATAAAAGTATTCTATAAGATATTCTTTTTAAAATTAAATTTTAAATAGGATACAATTATATTTCATAACATTTATATATTATATATATAAATTTGTCAAAGGACAATTCTCACAAATTCACCTATTATTATATTTTAAAACGATAAAATGTTAAATTATATTTTTTTTATAATGAGTAACAATAATATATATATGCATAAATAGAAGTGTCACATGTAGAGCTCTCATGAATACAAGTATAAAATGATAATATTTTAAATATATAGTTAGTTATTAAAAGCACATATGTTTATTTATCCAATTTTTAAAATAATATATTTGTGGCTATAAACATGGGGGCTTTCAATTCCCATCAACATACTCGACACTTTCTTTGATGGAAAAAGAGTACGTGCAAACTTATAAATATAAATTTGTACATGATAAAATAATAAACACACATACACACACATATATTTATATATAATTTCTCTCTATCTAATAAAAATATTAAATGTTATTATATATATAATGATATATTTAAAAAATTAGGTTCTCATATATATATATATATATATATATATATATATATATCGAGTTAAAAACTTGCATCTCCCTATCCTAATTATGTTATTTATTTTTTAGGTGATATAATGATGATGATGATGATGATGATGATATTTATTGGTAATTATATTAAATATGATTACTTTTTAAATTATATTATTATGATAACTTATATCTACATATTATATATAAACAAATGTTAAGATATGATATGAATAAACTTTGATACATACTTTTTGTTGGAATTGTTAAAATAGAATCATGATATTAAAAATTTAGTTGTGAAAATATATAATGTTGTTTATTTATATTTTAAGTTATAAATTTATAAATATTCTAAATTTTAATAATATATATTCTAATTTAATTTCACATTTATATTAATTGCATGAAAACAATTAAATAGATTTATAACAGAAACCATGTGCAATTGATTAGGTTGATTCATGAGAAAAATATTTCATTGATGATTAATAATATTTTGGCTATAGTTAATAATATTATATGTATAGTATTAAAAGAAAGGATAGATGATGATCCATGCCACTCCCTCATGATATCATAGAATTCAAGCTGGATGGTGTAAGTGGAGGAAAGCCACTGGAGTTCTTTGTGATAGAAAAATACTCAATAAAGTTAAAGGAAAAATCTATCGTACTGCTATAAGGCCAGTAGTGTTATATGGTAGTGAATGTTGGGCTATGAAAGAATAACATGAACGTAAAGTGAGGGTAGTCGAAATGAGGATGTTGAGATGGATGTGTGATCATACAAGATTAAATAAGATTAGGAATGACCATATATGTGAACGAGTCGGAGTGGCTCCTATTAGTGAGAAAATGATAGAGAATCATTTGAGATGGTTTGGTCATGTTCAGAGAAGACTATTATATGCGCCAGTAAGAAGAGTAGATCAAATAATCTGGAGTCCGATTAAAAGAAGGAGAGGGAGGCCAATGCGGACACTTGGCGAACTAATAGAGCAAGATCTATTGGTGAATAATATACCGAAAGGTTTGGTTACTAATAAAGCGGAATGACGTCGTATGATCCATGTAGCCGACCCCACCTAGTGGGATAAGGTTTTATTGTTATTGTTGTTGTTAGTTTTGATATGATGAATAATGAAGTATATTATTAAAATAAACAATGAAATGTAATTGGTTCAAAATTAATTATAACTTGAATAAGGGTAATTGGAGTTGTTTAATTTAGTCCTACATTTAAAGCTTATAATATAAAAAGAGATGGAATAGACTATAAAAAAATGTAGATTTACAAACATGGTAGCTATATATTTGTATTAAGTCAATCAATATCAATTTAGAACTTAAGTAAGATACATGAGATTGATAATAAAATAAAAAGTAAATAAGTTTTAATACTCATGTATATATAAGCTAAATATAATGTTTATATTTCATATCTATATTGTATTAGAAGGAACAAAAAATATTCACATATTATAATATATATTTCATATATTTTTCGAATGATGTATAAAAAAAATAGATTTACATATTATAATATGAGTTAATTTAGGATGCAATCACAATATAGGATTGTACACTTTAGGCAAACAAATTGACATTATATATGATGACACAACCAATATGAATCATTGGATCAAAATTTTTAGTCCCACGTTCAAAACTCACTAAATCTTAAAAAAAGTTTTTAAATGAGAACACATATCAAATATAAAAATTTGATTAAGAATGATTTATGACTAATTTAATGATAATATTAAAATAAGTTTTAGTCAATTATTTGTTTTAATTATTAAAATAAATGTTATCAACATTAAATATATTATTTTAGTTTTATTAAGACAATGAAGTAACATGTTATATTCAAATTAAATATTTTTATATATTCTTAAATATAATATTATATATATCTGTGTGATTATATATATATATATTAAGGAGATATAAGTAAAATGAAGGTGTCCCCTGTTTAAAGGAGGGACATTGTATCTCTTATATTTTTATTCATTGGATTAGAAATTTATGAATCTTATTTCGTTCATTTTCAGGGACATACACATTAAGTCCGATTAGATTATTATCCTAAAAGTTCAACGACTATTTGATGTATATTTTTTAAAATTACAATAATAAATCATAACGGACTAATTAATATCACAATCATATTTCATATCTATATTGTATTATAAAGAATAAAATATACTCAGAGAAATCCAAATGACGAATAAAAAGAGATAAATTTATGTATTAATAATAATCCACATTATATTTGAGAGAGGGAAGGGATAAATGCTATTGGCACACACAAAATAATATTTTTAAAATTACTTTTAAATACTATATTATGTATATATAATGACAACATGAATAAACTAAATATTAATTTATGTAAATATATCGTATATTCTTTTAGTTTCTCATGTAAATATTATCAAACGCTAAAAAGTAACATCTATACTATATTAAAAGCAAGGAAGTTTGGAAGGAGAGCTTGACATTTGGGAAAAGTAGAAAGTGACAAGTGTCCTTAAGAATGATAATTAATTAGAATATTATTTTGATGAAAAAATTATTTGTCACTCATTTTTTTAAATCAGTTATAGATAACTAATTAGGATATTAGTATATATATTATAATATTATGAAGTTAGTTAGCTACATAATAATTTTGAATATAATATATATATCCTACCTTATCTTATATCTATACTATATTAATATTAATATAGTATAAGAATAAATATGAATGATATAATATGATGACATTTGGCCCCATGTGTAATAGATATAATTATTATTTATATGATATAATAGATATAATAGATATATATTCATATTATCTCTAAGTTAATTATATTATCATTTTATATAAGTAGTATTACTTTATGTCTGTATACTATATTGAAGGAATAATAAGCATGAAGAAAATGATATTCTATCTATATATTATTAAAAGGAAGGTAGCATTGAAGGAGAGTGTGACAAATGTCTCTATAAATTAATAGTATGTTAAAAAAAAATCAGTCACAAATATAAAATGTATATATATGATTTTATTATATATAAAAGTAATTGAATGTCAACAAAATCGTGCCCTCTTATTAGCAATCATTTCCACTATTTCTGTATATAATGCCACCCATTAGTCATCCTCTCCATCTTCGTAGCCATTGTTTCCACTTCTCATGCAATATAGATGGTTAATTATTTAATAATTGTTTATTAATGGTAAAATAATAAATCATTGGATAGTTACATAGGGTGGTTTATTTAACTAATCTCACAATTCCCTATAAATAAGATTCCAAATGAACTCTATCCACAATCCATCGAGAGGATAAATATTTATTCAATTTATCTTATTGTTATGTCTTGAAAGACTTTAACTTTTGAGATTATCCTAATAAATTATTATCTGATCCTGA
This sequence comes from Pontederia crassipes, assembly GCA_030549335.1. Classification (NCBI taxonomy): domain Eukaryota; kingdom Viridiplantae; phylum Streptophyta; class Magnoliopsida; order Commelinales; family Pontederiaceae; genus Pontederia; species Pontederia crassipes. The sequence continues at coordinate 23,836,183 of CM060183.1, forward strand.
GAGTCTAATTTACACCTTATTAAGAGTATACAAATATTTCTCTTTGTTGCACTGAAGTAAAAACATAATTATGTCATAACTTATATTAGTTATTTTTTAATTTTATTATCTATATTATCTTGCACTACATAGTTCAGATTCTCTTAGATATATGGCATTATATTTTGACATTCTCAATATTCTTAATTGTTTAGTTTGTTATAGTATCTTTATTTAAATTATCTCTTCATATTGTTTAAATTAATTTTGGATGCAGTTAGTGAAGACGATGTGCAACTACCGCAACCAATAAATATCATGGTGAGAATTAATAACTTGCTTACAATAAATATTATATTTAAATCATATTACAATATGAAATGAAAATTTTACTTCTATTGGGTTTTGTTTTTTTTAAAATACATATTTGTCATAGAACCATTTGTTTATTGTCACATTCTATTTTTTTATCTATATATATTATTTTTCTATTATTACGAATACTTACGTATAGACAAAAATATTATAGTAACTTCATATTTACCAATAAGTAAATGAAAAAAATTAATATTTTACCATATATTTTTATGATCACATTTTTTTAGAAAAATAATATTTGCTTTAGAACTTCCCAGAGTAATCATAATATATAATAATATGACTAGGTAATTATACATCAATTATTCTCGATATGTCAATCTATTTTATCTTAAGCACGGATCTCTTTGTTTTATCATCTCTCTATTTATAGTTATAAATGCCTTAGTAGTTATAACTGACAATTTGACATGTTATAAATATTGATGACGAAACAAACTTTACTTGATCTCTCTCTCTCCTATTTTTACAAGATAGATCTCAATTTTAATGAAATTTGTAATTTCGTAATTGGATTTTCATTTTGTAAAAATATTGATTAATTTAAGCATACATATATTTAGAAGTTCTTTTACATTTTTTGACCAGCCTATTTTTTATTATAAATTAATTGACTATCAATGTTTAACATTTATGAATTTATTTACTTTAAAAATTAATAATTGTCAGTTTGTACCAATTTCTATTTAATTTATCACCATTTCCATTTCTGTTACTAGCTATTTTTGTATTATATTTTTAAATTATTTTGTTCCATTCCTCATGAAAATATATGTTTCATAAATTTTATATTTTTTTAGTTTTTATTCCATGAAAATTAATATACGTGCATAACTATATATCATGATAAATTTTTTACATATTCCAAGGGATTGATATATTGAAAATGGTGTTTGAAGAAGGAAAGATACATTACTCTCACTATGTTATAGATATTCTTATCTTTTTTTTAATTTGTCTTTGTGATATGGCAGGGATTGGATGATATAATATATTATGTTGACATAAACACGGATAATTTATCATGCATTATTTTTGCATATAAATAAAAGTTACTAGGCTTTGAAAGAAATTAAGATTTATCAATTTTGAATTATTATATTTTACACCGTTGAATCATACGCCACTTTTGTAAGAAAAAAAATTACTTTATAAAAAAAATATTTGATAGATTACTCTAAAATAAAAGTTAAATTGCTTGCATCTGGACTCCATTGAAAGGTTATAGTGATATCCATGATTTACATGTTGCATGCAAAATTATATTTGAAGAATGAAAGATATATGATGTCACTATTTTACAGATATTCTTACCTTTTTTTTTTCTTTTTTACATGTCATGGCTTAATTGAGAGCATGGGATAAACATATTAGTTTACATTCAACTTTTATATTAATTTTGATCATGTATTTTTTCACATATATTTACATATATTAATTATGTACGAGCAATTACTTAAGAAAATTAATGTTGATGAGAAGAAATTATTTGATAATTATTTTTATGCTTTATTTATTGATAGTTGTATATTTTTATGATTAATATAAGTTTTAAATATTTTATATATTAAATTTATTATGCCCCGTGCATCGCACCGGTGTTACACTAGTATTATAAAAAAATATAACCAAGGTGAGGATTTGCATTGAATTAACTTATGATTAACTTAAAAATTTTCCATTCCTAATCAAATAATAATATTAAATATATATTACATATATTTCTTATTAAAATAAATGCTATCAACATCAAATATACACTTTTAGTTATACTAGATTTTAACTTTAATCATTATTTATATTTAATACATACATAACATGCATATATACATACGCCTTAAAGAGAGTTAAAAGTTGGATGTAACCCTATCATGAAGCCATGTAATATGATCTAGATAATTGATTTTTCAAAGTTAGACATGTATGATAAAAAGTAATATTAATTAATTTTTAAGAATGAAAGATATAATTATTCATATAGATTATTGGAAGAAAGTTATAACTATTAATTATATATTTAAAATAAATAATTATAAAATACACTTAATCAAAAAAATGAATGCATTGTGGTGGACATTTTCTAAAAAATAATCAACAAAAAATATAATTAACTATAAATTATAAAAAAATATAAATAATAAAAGAATTTACATATCATTATTGTCTTTGTCATTTCATCATCAATCTCTCTCTCTATTAAATGGAAAGGTAGAAGTTGACTTATGACACTATTTCATTAAGTCACATATATTGATTAAAATATTTAAATGATTTTGACACTCTATATAATAATTTAATTTATTTATGTTATATATTTTTAAATATATATAGCATGTCAAATATGAAAATTTTACATTGTCACATAGAAAATGAAATAGATAAAGTAAAAAGTAAAATAATAGACATTGTTAAAAATATTAAAAAAATAGTATTTATTTAATTCTAAGATATGATGTTGTTAAAAAAATATAGATATCAATTGCTATTTATATTAATATTATATCAAAATTAGAAAATATATAGCTTGAAATGAGAAGTCATGGTGTTTCTATATTGTCATATGTAAATTAACATAAATAAAATAAAAAAAAATTAAGTAATAGATGTTAACAAAATAACGAAGTTAAATGGGGCAAAGATAGAGTATGAAATAATTAAAAATAAAATAGAATGTAATATATTTTTTAAAAAATTAATTTCAAATAAATTTATTATAACATATTTACATATATAAATTTCTAAGGCGAGAAAATGAATAGATAGTCTATAAATTTTATATCAAAATAAAATTTCTTATTTTATAATCAATATTTATAAATATATCAATTTTTATGTCCTCCGCACATCGCGCAGATCATCATACTAGTATATATAAAAGTAGAGATAAAAGTACAAGAGCCGATAGCGCGACAAGTGGCGAAACATTATAATGACACGTGTCAAATAATAATAATTAACATAATTAACAAATCTAAATCTAAAAAATAAAATTAATCTTATTTTCGGAATTAAAAAAATAAGATAAAATAATAATTCAGTTTAAATCTAAAAAATAAAACTAATCTTAGAAATAAAACTAATCTCAGAAAGTTTGTTGCATAAGATAACAATATATAAAACTCAATATTAATAATATACAATACATGAAAAGTGAGATAAATAGTATTATTTTAAAATTAATCTTAAATTATTTGAGTATGATTGAAATAAATATTATTTTCTTTCTAAAAGATATTATGTAAGTAAAAAAAATTTGTTATTTTCGAAATTTTAAAATAATATAAAATAAAAATTCAATTTAATTCAAATTAAGATTAATCTTTTCTTTTTATCCATTTGAGTATATTAAAATAAATTATTTTCCTTCTAAAAGATATTTTGTAAGTATTTTTTATTTTCAAAATTTAAATTTAAAACAAATAATTCAATTTGAGTCAAATTAAGATTAATCTTTCTTCTTTTATCAAATTGAGTAGGATTAAAAGTAAATATAAATAATTTTATAATAGTATGTTATATAACGTAATAAAATTAAAAGAAATAATTTGTTATTCCCGGAAGAAAAAATTTATAAATAAATAATTTAATTTGAGTCAAATTAAGTTTAATATTTCATTATATCAATTTGGGCATGATTACAAGTAAAAATAATTCCTGTTTTAAAAAATATTTTTGTCATTTTTTGGAATTAAAAAAATAATTTAATTGTAGTAAAATTTAAATTAGCCTTTCTTCTTTTACCAATTTGAGTATGATTAAAAGGAAATAAATACTATCTTATAATAGTTTGTTATATAAGGTAACAAAAGTAAAATAAATAACTCGTTACTTTAGGAATTTTAAATAAATAATTCAATTTGTGTGAAATTAGTATTAATATTTCATTTTTATCAATTTGAGTATTATTACAAGTAAAAATAATTCTTTTTAAAACATAGTTTGTTATTTTCGGAATTAAAAAATAATTTAAATTATATAATTCAATTTGAGTCATATTAATATTAATATTAATATTTAAGATAATAATCTCAATTTAATCTCAATATATATATATAATTCTAATAACATGGAAAGAAATCAAATACGTACTAATCAAATCAATGATCCTTAGATAATTTTAATTTCTTTTAAATTTTATTAGATAAATCTAAGTTGATTAGAAATATCATTCGAATAGACAAAGAATTATATTTATTCTTATATATACATTATCCCGAAGACATCATAATATTTAATACTTATAATAACTATTTTATTCATAATTAAAAAATAATATAGTATAAGAACAATTTATTATAATACTAATTTTTATTTAAAATCCTAATCCCAATAAGTAATAATTATATTTTTATTTGAAATTAGAAAAATGTATAATAAAAGTTTGCCACAATCCTAATTTATTTCAAATCATAATCCTAATATGTGTGCAAGAATTCATACGTTAGTTTTATCCTAATATTTTATAATAATAATATTTCTCCTAATCTTAGCACATATGATTGAAAAATCAATCTATCTCTTAGAGTTATTGTATGCATAATTATTTGTTAACTATGACTATTACCAATGTATTCATAATATCCGAAGACATATCTTAATATTTATAATATTGTACTTTTCGGAATTAAAAAATAATGTATAATAAAAGTCTATACTATATTAAAAGCAAGAAAGTTTGGAACGAGAGTTTGACATTTGGCAAAAGGATAAAGTGTCATGTGTCCATAATTTTGACAAATAAATCTTAATTCTTATAATGTACAGATATGTGGTATAAATTATTTGCATGTGATATGTGTTACAATATGATGCTACGTGGAATATTCATGCATGCATATTTATTTAAGAATTATACTCTAAATAAACAATTAATATAATTTTATACATTTATCATTATTTATTCTAAGAATTAATGAGCAATATCATTTAATGTTTTTTATTTTAGATAAAAATAAGCAAATATTGTAATGTGTCCATACGTCCATAATTTTGACAAATAAATCTTAATTCTTATAATGTACTAATATATGGTATAAATTATTTGCATGTAATATGTGTTACAATATGATGCTACGCGGAATATTCATGCATGCATATTTATTTAAGAATTATGCTCTAAATAAACAATTAATATAATTTTATGCATTTATCATTATTCATTCTAAGAATTAATGAGCAATATCATTTAATGTTTTTTATTTTAGATAAAAATAAGCAAATATTGTAATGTGTCCATACAATTGAGGAGATAGAATTATAATTTTTTTATAATTATAATATAAACATTTAACTATGATTGTATATAAGTTAGACTTGGATGGAACTACAAATAATATTTATTTCAAAAATTTTATCTTGAAAAATAAACATTTGTAAATGGCACGATGTCCATGACTATATAGGAATACACGTGCATGATTGTGCGTGCACCTATGAATGTTCCAAGTGGTGAAGTAATGGGAACTGTAACGTGTGCAATATAATAACTAACAAATTGTCCATTCTTTTTTTTTCTCATTCATATTTATATAGATACAAATTAATGATAACCGCTTCAAGCAAACTTATCCAATCAACATAATGGTTGATAACCGCATGGAAAGAAAACTGAACGCTTTCTTAGAATATTATCGTGTGATACGTGTGATAAGCAAATGACAACAGTGCTAAGAAAACAATGGTTGTCTTAGCATAGAAGAAAACAGTGGTAAGATGTTTTTCCCTGTTATATTTTTTTATTGTATGTGTATTCTTCTTATCTGGACTAAGTGAAATTTAAATGTTTCTTTAATTATTTTTTAGCATTGCTCCTGTATTATGATGTCGAGGATGGATTTTGTTAACGATATCAATCAATCTAAGATACATTGGAATATTAAAGTGTGTGTTTTGAGATTATGGCAAGTTTCATCACGAGAAAATCCGAATAGCATTATCTCGGTTGAAATGATCTTACAAGATGAAAAGGTAGGTAATCTTTTAATGTTTTATATATATATTTATAACATATGTTTCAATAAGCCTTCAATTCATTTCTTTACTGTCTTTTCCAAATACATTGCTGGGAGTCCTACGTGATATAAATATAGTACATATTTTTTATGATTCTTTTACCATTTTCATTACTATAATTTTATCATTCTATTTTTAAAAAAATAAGGTAATTTAATTATACATGCATTTAGATGGTATGGATACTTTATGTATGGCACTTATATTTTTTTTTACAATGTTACATTATTTTAACAATACTCATGATATATTATTTTGTTTTTTTAACAGGGAGCTTGCATTCATGCAACAATCAACATACCAACAATTCATTTATTTAAATAAAAAATAAATGAGTTAGGTTTGTACATGATTAAAAATTTTTTGGTAGGATCAAACAAGTCATACTTCAAGAGCACAAGACACAACCACAAGTTGATTTTCACTCAGAGAACAAGTATCATGCAAATAGAGGACTCAACTTTTCCCATGGAGATATTTGACTTGCGTCCTTATATGCAATTGGTCAATGATGTCAAAATTGATGAAAATGAATTATTTGGTGATTATATTTTTACTCTTAAAATTTTTAAGAATTTTTAATATGTATATTTTTTATCTTTAAAATTATTTTAATTTATTGTAGATGTCATAGGACGAATTGTAAGTCGTAGTGAAGTTCAACAATGCAAAATGGATAACAAATCCAATATCTTCATGAATGTAGAATTGGAAGATTATGAGTGAGTTTTTGTACATATTTTAATTATGTAATTCATAAATTTAGTGTCTGTACTAAATTTTATATTTTGTAAGCTCAAGAAAAATAGGATCTCGACTACCTTTTGGGGAGAATTTGTAGATCAAATTCTAGCTGAGTTAAATACATCCACCTAACAATCCATTATTGTTGTGATGCAGCTAATAAGGGCTCGCAAATTTAGAGGTATTAAAGTTTTTTAATATATTTTGTTGTGACTTTTTTCTATTTGTGTATATGATTGAGTAATAAATTAAATTATTTCAGATAAATATTCAGTACACAACACATGGCATGCATCAAAGCTTTGGATAAATTCTGATCTTTCACAAGTTATTAATTTTAAATCCATGTTTTAATACATTTTAATATTTATTTCATATTCCTATTTTCCTCATATATTGTTAGATTTAAATGGATGTTAGTGCATGTTATTTCTAAATTTTTTATATGAGCAAATGCAGATTACTACATGAACAAGGAGAAACTTCAGAAATCATCACTCAAATATCATCACAACAAAATTATCCTATCTCCAAAGAGTTATCATCTAAACTGGTGGAAGTTGTAACTATTCAAGAATTGCTTCAATGCTTACCGGTTTTGTTTTTTTATATAATTCTCATTGGTATTTTAGTTTCGTTTTGCACAATAAAATTAAATATTTCATTTCAGGAAAAAAACTTTTGGATTGTCGCCAAAATAGTTCATTTGGAATTAGAAAAGGAATGGTCATACATAGGATGCAAAAGATACTAAAAAAGGTTGATAAAGTTGGCAGCAAATTTTATTGCAAGAAATGTGATCGTATTGACACTTCAATTACTCATAAGTATGTATCATAAAATTTGATAAAAATATAATTGTATAAAATATATGTTCATTTTATATATTTTCTTCTTTAGATATAAACTTCAAGTGCGTGTAATGGATGGTACTGGATTTATTTCATTATTACTTTGGGACCGTGAATCCATGTAGCTCATCCAAAAGACTGCAACAGAAGTGAAGGAAAATGCATTACAGGTAGTATTTTAAAATTATTTATTTCACTTATTTTATTTTCCTTCATTGAATAATATTGCACTTTTTTAGACTTCTGACATTGACGATGATTGCTATCCGATGGAGCTTGATACTATTCTGGACAAAACATTTATGTTCAAAGTAGTTGTTAAGATTTCAAACATTGAAACACATGATGAAGTTTACAATGTCATAAAACTTCGTGAGGATGAAAAACTTATAAAGCAATATAGTTATTCAAAACATCAACAAGAATTCATTGTAAGTACACGTGGTCTTTACTCATGTATAAATATTTTATTTTTATGTTTCTGTTATTGACAATTTATGTTGGTTTTATAGGATCCAGCCTTGGATGAAGAAGATTTTTCATGTAACATCAAAGAATTTAAGGTTAGTATATACTTCATTATAAATTTCACCTCATTATTATATTGAATTGCACATCATATTAGATTGTGTGTTGTTGAAGTTTTTATTTTAAATTTTAATTATTTGCAGGATTCAACTTCTGATAGTGAAATGTTATCTCCATCTAAAAAGAAGGCTAAATGTTTGATTGAGGATAATGCAAGATCAATACTAAATCTTGATGATGGTCCAGATTCCCAACTTTCAATCAACAAAGTCAAGAGAGTGATGGTCGAAAAAGAGAAAGACTGTTAATTAGTGTTCTATTTAACTTAGAGTGTTATGCTATTAGCAAGTTACATTTTCTCCAAGAAACACTTATGTGATGACTGCATTTTATACACATTATATGGATAATAGTTGTTTGTTTAAATTCATTTTATTTTATTTTTGTCAAATATATGTATGATAATATATGCCATCAGTGTTTAGATGGAGGATAATAACAATGGAGGCAACGTCAATTTTCAAATACAATTCAAATTATAGTAAATAAACTTACTTCACTCTTTAATTATAATAACTCATGAACCTTTTAAGTTAAATTGCAATTTATCGCATGAGTCATGATATAGTTGATAATTTGGACTTGATCAATCGATAGCATTAGTTAGGTTCTTTTTAAAGTACAATTTATTCTAAAAAAATGGACCACGTTGCATGAGTAAAACTTTAAATATTATTTTCCTAACAATAATAAATAGTAATATAACATATATGCATTAAATATATATTAATATTATGTAAAGTCAAGTGTTATAACATATTCAGAGCATGCCTCTTCTGTCAAGATCGAAATAAAATAAAAAATACAAGTATTAACAATGATCAGAATGTGAGTGTATAAAATTTGTCATAAACTACTTAAACACATGCAACAGTCTACAATATATAATGAACATGGTAGAGAACCCATGTAATGCTATGTAACTATACTACATAGCAAATATTAATATAATGGTATGATAATGGAAATATAGTTATATACATTGTTGGAAATTAGTATTTTAGTTTTAAAATATTTTAATGTAGGACGTGCTTATTGAATCTAACGTCATAGTTATAATACTGAGATATGGATTTGTAACCGTTAGCTGCAAAAGTGAACTTCAAGTAAACAAGCATTAATAAAATATCACTACATAGTTGGATTGTATTCCTATGGGTATTTCAGCATGGAAGACAACAATGGTAAGAGAAATATTATCTTTCCTTTGTTTAGTAATATTTGACACATTTTGTTATTATCTTAACTTATTGTGTTATTAATAATTTTTTCCTCTTATTTCTAGCATTGTTTCACTTCAAGTATGGATTTTATTAATGATATCATTCAACATCAGGGTGTGTTGTGAGATTATGTACACGATGAAAAAGGTATGTTCTATTTTTTTTTCTTACATTATCATGTGTTGAGACATGATCTTCCATTAATATAGTTATCTTTAACAGAACATTATTCTGTTTCTTATAAAATCTGATAGTGCAAACAAATTTAAATCTTTTCATGCAATGTCTGATAGTGTCCATGATATTTAACTACATAGAGCAATGCTTTATTAATGCAATGATATCGCAGAGCATGACTTCATAACCACCTCATCAGCAAATTATCTAATAACGATAATATTTTATTGCAAAACATGAATAAAGTGATGCTACGTGGCTGCAACATTCATGCATGCATATTTATTTAAGAATTATACTTTATACAATTGCTATAATTTTATGCATTTATCATTATTTATTCTAAGAATTAATGCGCAATATAAGAATACACATGCATGATTGTGTGTGCACCTATGAATGTTCCAAGTGGCAAAGTAATGGGAACGGTAGCATGTGCAGTATAACAACTGTCAAATTGCACATTCCTTGTTTTTCATTAGTATTAAGTGTGGTTGGTGAGGTGTCTTAGGAAATATTAGATGGTACTCAATACTACTTTTTTATGTACAGCCTTTCACTTTTTTTAGTCCGCCTTCATAATTATTGTTCTACATATCTGCAAAAATAAATTTCTGCATTATATTAGATTTCTCTTATCCAATAAGTTCTGTATTCTACATTAGTTATATTCTATTTTCTTAATAATTATTTTATATTCTATAATAGTTTATTATATTAATATTTTAATATGAATGCAATGAATATTTTTAAAAAATGTATATATCATTAGCGAAACAAAATTACACCATGTTTAACAAAAATTGAAAAAAGGATATTTTCTACATATATATGTTTAAATACTAGGATATTATTCATTATTTTTTATTAAGAAATAACGTAAGTTTAGCATACGTGTGTGTAATTCTTATATGCAATATATTTAAATGGTTCGAAGAAATTATATTCAGTTTTTAATAATTACTTTAACTCCAGTCTACGTTTGGTTGAAAATTTTTTATATAATTACTTTAATTTCCGATAATTCTTCATAATATCATAATACATTGTGGGTGTAAACATAACTTGAGGGCACAATTTTATTTTTGCACTTTGTCGTATCAACCATTTGTTTCTGTTTCTTATCCATCTTCATTTTAGCTTTGTCCTCATTATGTTAGCTCGTTGTTTTTTTTACTTCTTTTCTAAAGTTTTTATCCCTTGCTATTACTTACAAACCTTGGATGCCTTATGTTCATCCTTTAGCGGTGACCATGGTGACAAATATTGTTTTCGTAATCATTCATGGTTGTCCTTTTATTTATCAAACCCATTAGCTGTGACGCCAACCAGCTTCTCCTCTTAATTGATTGTATAGTTGTCAAGCTTGAACAAAAATTATGATCTATTTGAAAATGTGAAAAAATGACATAATTCATCATATAAAAAATAATGTACCTGCAAATATTTTAAATACTTCTACAGATTTAAATCAGAAAAAAATGGAGAAGAAACTTGCACGGATGAATAGAACAAATATCCGAAGACAGAAAAGGACTAAACATTCAGGTAAGAGAAAATTCAATCTTTTCAAGAAATTCAAATTCGTCAAAGTTGTCCTTAATTATATTCAATTGTAAACATTAAAAATAAGCTAAATAATGCTTAGATATTGATGCATTTTTTAACTTAGATATAACTTTATATTTACCCTTAACATGAGTACATATTAATATTTTTTTAAACTTGAGAAAGCTTTTATTGGATTCTATATTTTTACTCATATAGTATTGATTTGTTTACTAACATTTCATATGAATCTCTATGTGATTTGTTCTACAGGAAATAGTGATTTATCGAATTCCAAAAGGATTAGCAAGAAGAATAAAACAAGAGTTCTATCTATAAATGATATAACAAATGGTTAGTACCATAAAAGACTGTCATATATTTACTTTTTCTGTAAATGTCCAGTTTTATTGATTTTATTTAATTTTTGTTATGCCATTAAGAAATTGAATGATTTATAATAAAACCAACAAAACATTCTTCCTCATAAAATTTATGTATTATTATACTTCTAATTTTTCCACTATAAGATATCGAAACTTATGCACTTTCACAATTTCTTAATTTCTATTTTATGATAAAATTTGTTTAGAAAATATGTAATTTATTTGGTTGTTTTCATATACATTTTTTTATAATGACATCTCTTCACGAACACAATAGAAGGATAAAATCATAATAGTGAAATGATATTCTAGATTTATATAATAGGAGTTTGATATATGAATTTTCTATGTACACGAATACCAAAGTACATAGATATTGAAATTATAATGGTAAAATGTACATTTTGTCAAGTAACAATTAAAATATTTGTGATTTTTTCTATTATTTCCTCTATATTTTTTTAATCTTTTTTGTTTATTCATGATAGATATCCTAATTGATGATAGCCAACCCAATTTAAATGGTGATCATAGAGACAAAGGTGAAACATTAACTCATTTAAATTACAATATCCAAACTTGAGGCAAATATTCATATTATTATTTATTTATGACATGAACCTCCCTTATTTTTTTACTGTGATCTTTGGTTACTTTCTTTTATAAAAGGATTTTGTTTTCATATTTCACTTATAAAAAAATTAGCACAATATGTTAAAATTGTTTCACAATTAAATTTTTCCTATTACAAGGAAAAGTTGAAACTAACAATGCTGTTGTACCATATATGTCGTTCATATACCAATATTTCAAATAGTTCTAAAATTAACCTTCCATATAATATTAAAATTAACCTTAATACCATTAAATATCCTTGTGGAACATTTTTTTTACATTTTATTTATAAATAAAATATCATGCTATGTTGCAATTGTCTCATAAATTATATAATTTTTCCTACTAGAATGTGAGACGAAAACTAATAATGGTGTTGTATCAAGTGTGTCATTCAAAAATTACTTATATACCAATGTCCACTTCAAAATAAAATATTATATACTATTTATTTATTTATTTATTTATTTTGTTACATACATAGAATATTTTATGCCAGATCACATGGAGGATCATTCTGGAAATGAGCTTAAAGGTAAAAAATCATGCACACATTTATTCATGAAATATTTAAATTACAATTCTTGAAATGATTTATTTTTTATTATACCACATTTTTAGAATATGATGTTGAGTTAATAGACGTCTGCAATGAAGGTATGTATACATTTTAAACATACATGCATATGAACATGTCAAATCTTAATACTAATATATCCACATATTAAAAATTTAACATATATTAATTACCACATTTTATTTTATATATTTTCAGAAGATGAAGAAGTTCTTTCAACCACGTCTAATCAAGATATGCAACTATTTTTTTAAAAAATAATTCATAAATTATATGTTGAAATTAACATTATTTATATTTAAAAAATAGGATATTGGGATTCAGGACATCCAACTTATGAATGTAAAAATTGTGGAGCATTATTTTGGTATGAAGAAAGAATCCGCAAATACTATAATGCAAAAATCTCAGAGTTCTCACTATGTTGTTGCCATGGAAAAATAAAATTGCCAAGTTCAAAAGAGCCTCCTCAAATTTTGAAGCGATTGTTCTTTGGATCAGGTTAGGCAAAAAATTCATTTATTGCTTGAAAATTATAATTATTTATTAACTTTGGATCACGTTAGGCAAAAATTTCATTTATTTCTTGAAAATTATAATTATTTATTAACATATATCTTATTATTTAATGCAGGAGCTAAAAGTGATCATTTTTGAGAAAATATTAGGAATTATAATTCTATGTTCGCATTTACATCATTGGGTGGAAAGGTTGATACGTCTATAAATCAAACAAAAGGACCAAGGACATTTAGATTATCTGGTCAAAATTATCATCAAATTGAAAGTTTATTGCCTATTGAAGGAGCATTCCCAAAGTTTGCACAACTTTATATCTTTGATATAGAAAATGAAATAGAAAATAGAATTCACATTGCAAGGTAATTTTCTAACATATTTAAATAATTGCTCATCTTTTTTAAAATATTTATATAGATATATGTACATTATTTTTTTTTTAAATTAATTTGTTTTTGCTTTTTTCATGATATATTCTTATACAGTGGTGGGCAATCAATAAATGCTTTTCACACTGAAATTGTTGCTGACTTGAAACAAATGCTTGATGAACACAATGTCTTGGCAAAAACATTTAGAATGGTGAGAGATAGATTTCAAGAAAACATAAACTCTAATATTAGACTCAAATTGATTGGCAAAAGAGGTTCAGATGGGAGAACATACAATCTACCCACCACTTCAGAAGTTGCAGCTTTGGTAGTTGGAGACTTCGAATTGTCTAGAGGAGATAGAGATATTATTATTGAAACGCAGTGTGGGAAATTGCAAAGAATAAACGAATTAAATCCTGCTTATTTAAGTTTGCAATATCCTTTACTTTATCCATATGCAGAAGATGGATATAGAGAAGACATTTCTCTCAGTTGTTATAAAGATTCAAATCAAGAAAGAAAATATTTCGCTTACAAGATTCAGGAAAGGAAGAATGATATTTCAATAATTATTTTTGCCAAAAAATTAATTCAACAATTCTTGGTTGATGCATACACTATGATTGAATCTTCTCGCTTAAAGTATATTAGAGGTCATAAAAAACAACTGAGAGCTGATATCTACAAAGGATTGGCAGATGCTGTTTTGCGTGGAGAAACAAATCATTCTTCTCAAGGAAAAAGAATCATTCTGCCTTCTAGCTTTACAGGTAGTGCAAGATATATGTTGCAAAATTATCAAGATGCTATGGATATATGTAAATGGGCTGGATATCCTAATCTTTTCATTACATTCACATGCAATCCAAAGTGGCCTGAAGTACATAGATATGTAAACAACGTAGGCTTCAATTCTGAAGATCGTTCAGACATCTTATCTAGGATTTTCAAGATCAAATTGGACAACTTGATAAAGGATTTTCGTCAAAATCAAATTTTTGGAGAAGTAAAAGCAGGTACATAGTTTGACTCTAATTTTTTTTTACATTGAATTTAAATTATGCAAGTTAGATCTGTCTATATACATATATGTTATCATTTTATTTGTTAAATTTTTCATTTTATTTATTACATGTTTTATTTTGATGCAGTGATATATACAATTGAGTTTCAAAAACGGGGGTTGCCTCATGCTCACATCTTGCTATTTCTTCATGAGCATAATAAATTTCCAACAACAACTGATATTGACCGAATAATTTCAGCAGAAATACCTGATGAGTTAATGGATCCTCATTACTATGAAGCAGTAAAGAATTTCATGTTACACGGTCCATGTGGTGCCATTAGAAAATCTTCTCCTTGCATGCAAAATGGAAAATGTACAAAACACTTTCCAAAGAAATTTATTCAGTCAACAATAGTTGATGAAGAAGGTTATCCTATATATAGAAGAATGGATAATGGTAGAACTATCAAGAAAGGTGGTATTGACTTGGATAATAGGTATGTAGTGCCACACAATCGCTTATTATCATTAAAGTATGGTGCTCATATAAATGTTGAATGGTGCAATCAGTCAAGGTCGATCAAATACTTATTTATATATGTTAATAAAGGATATGATCATATTACAGTTGCTTTTTCTCAAAGTTCGAATGATGAAGGTTCATCAAATTGTGTTGATGAAATTAATATGTATTATGATTGTCGATACATATCTCCATGTGAAGCTTCCTGGAGGATTTATAGTTTCCCAATCCATCATAGAGAACCACTAGTAGAACGATTAGCCTTTCATCTTCCAAATGAACACAGTGTTATATTCTCTGATGATGACCCCATCGATGAAGTTGTCAATAGACAAAGTATAAATGAATCAATGTTTTTATGTTCGTTTGAGGCAAATAAATTATATCCTGAAGCAAGGGAATTAACTTATGCAGAATTTCCTTTTAAATTTGTATGGAAAAAAATTTAAAAAATGGGAAAAAAGGAAAACTGTAGGATTTTCTATTGGAAGAATTTTCTTTGCTGCACCTAGAAGTGGTGAATTATATTATTTGAGATTGCTTCTGAACATAATCAAAGGTCCAACTTGCTTTGAGGATCTTAGAACAGTCAATAATTGCACCTATCAAACTTCTAAAGAGGCATGCTATGCACTTGGATTATTGGATGATGACAAAGAATATATAGATGCAATAAGGGAAGCAAGTCAATGGGGTATGCCATCTTACCTCATACAATTATTTGCTATGTTATTATTATCAAATTCAATGACACAACCTGATATTGTGTGGCAAAAGATCTGGCAACTATTATCTGATGATCTACTATATGAAGAAAGAGTATTATTGAACAATCCAGGTACAAAAAAACTTTTAACTTTTAATAACATGTATATGTCATGTTTTGTTGTTCACCCTTCATTACAAAACTTTAATTATTTTATATTCTTTTACAATATTCATTATAAAATCTTGGATATTATATATTAGTATTGATTCTTTGTTTTTTTACACATTCTTATTATTTCTAAATTTTTTTGTCTTCCTTTAGATGCAAAGTTACCAGAAGATGAAATTAAAAATCAATGCTTGCAAAAATTGGAAAGAAATCTAAAAGCTTGTGGAAAAAGTTTTCAAGAATTTCCATCAATGCCTAGGCCAATTTATTATGAAGTCCGGTGTGATTTTGGCAATCGATTAATTCTTGATGAGCTTCGTTACAATAAAGTAACTTTATACGAAGAACATCAACAATTAATGAACAATTTGACAATGGAACAAAAATCTATTTATGATTCAATAATGGCAAAAGTAGATGGAGATAAAGGTGGCTTATTTTTTGTACATGGTTATGGAGGCACCGGAAAGACATTTCTTTGGAGGACACTTTCTTCTAGATTAAGATCCAAAGGGGATATTGTCTTAACCGTTGCATCAAGTGGTATTGCATACTTTTATTGCCAGGAGGTCGAACTGCTCATTCAAGATTTGCAATCCCTTTAAATGCAAATAAAGATTCTACGTGCAATATTAAGAAAGGAAGTCAATTGGCGAATCTAATTCTTAAGACAAAATTGATTATTTGGGATGATGCACCAATGATGCATAAATTTTGTTTTGAAGCTCTTGACAGAACCATTAGAGATATTCTTAGGTTTGAAGACACATTCAGCTTAGATAAACCATTTGGTGGAAAAATAGTAGTTCTTGGAGGAGATTTCAGACAAATTTTGTCTGTTATTCCTAAAGGTACAAGAGAAGATATTATTCATGCTTCTTTAAATTCTTCATATTTATGGCCTTATTGTCAAATTTTAAAGCTGACAAAGAATATGAGATTGAAAGGTAACGAGTCACCTATGCATTTGAATGATCTAGGAAATTTTTCTAATTGGATTTTGGGAGTTGGTGATGGAACAATTGGACAAGAAGTGGATGGTATTGACAAAATTCAAATTCCTGATGACATAATCATAAAGTTTTGTGATGATCCATTATCTACAATTGTTCAGAGTACATATCCTGAATTTTTACAGCATGCAAATGACATAAACTACCTTCAGCATAGAGCAATTCTTGCTCCTACACGATATGGTGGAATCAATCAACAACTATATGATTACTCTCAATCACAATCCAGAGAAAATGTATTTGAGCTCAGATACAGTATGCATGTCTGATCATTCATTTGATACTTTGGATCATGTTTATACACCAGAATTTTTAAATAGTATTAAATGTTCTGGAGTTCCAAATCACTTGATCACTTTGAAGGTCGGTATACCGGTGATGCTACTTAGAAATATAGATCAATCATCTGGATTGTGTAATGGCACAAGATTGATCATCACAAGACTTGAAAATATGGTTATCGAAGCTAAAATTTTATCAGGAAATAATGCAGGAGATAAAGTGTTCATTCCAAGAATGACTTTAACTTCATCTGATACAAGGGTGCCTTTCAAATTTCAGCGCAGACAATTTCCAATCACAATATCATTTGCCATGATGATTAATAAAAGTCAAGGTCAATCATTATCTCATGTGGAATTATTTTTGAAGAAACCTGTGTTTACTCATGGGCAATTATATGTTGCACTTTCACGAGTAACAAGTAGAGAATGACTTAAAATTTTAGCTTATGATGATGATGGTCAAGTAACAAATGAGATTACAAATGTTGTATACAAAGAAGTTTTTCGTAATTTATATTAAAACTTTCTTTTCAATATTACATTATGCATTATCCTTTGTTCAAGTAGAAATACATATTATCTTTAACAATAAAATTATTATATTTTTTATATGTCATTATTAAATTCCTTTTATCGCGCATCGCGCGGGTGTTATACTAGTTTGTTGTAAAGGCATAGTTATATGTTATCTATTACTAATGCATTAGTAAGATCTGAAGACATATTTTATTATTCAAATTATAATTATAATTCTAATATATGTAATATGTGTATTTAAATTAATCGTTTGAATTATTCAAATCCAGATAAGATTTCCAACATAATATATTTATATATTTGTTTAAAAAGAAATGTTACAATGACACGTGTCAAATAATAATAATTAACAAATATAAATCTAGAAGATAAAATTAATCTTATTTTCGGAATTAAAAAATAAGATAAAATAATAATTCAGTTTAAATCTAAAATATAAACACAAAGTGGCATCATAGAATGATGATGTGTCAAATTTTTATATAAGGTAATATATACAGATCTAATTTATTTTCACATAATAAAAACTTTAGTTAGTTATATAAGGTAATAAAAATAAAAATTGTCTTATAACTTTGTTATATAAGGTAATAAAAATGAAATAGGATTAATTTATAAGCATATTTATACAAGCAGATTTTTTTGGTATGATTTAAATAAATAATATTT
The DNA here is from genome assembly GCA_030549335.1 of Pontederia crassipes. Classification (NCBI taxonomy): domain Eukaryota; kingdom Viridiplantae; phylum Streptophyta; class Magnoliopsida; order Commelinales; family Pontederiaceae; genus Pontederia; species Pontederia crassipes. The sequence goes on from CM060183.1 coordinate 23,855,066, forward strand.
TCTTTCTAATAGATAATGTATAAGTAAAAATAATTTCTTTTAAATATTATTTTTCGTAATAAAAAATAATTTTAAAAATAAATCATTAATATATTATTTCTAAAAGGCAATGTACAAGTATAATAAAAAAAAATTTCATTTTTTAAAAAATAATGTATTATCTTTTAACTTAGAAAAATTAAAGCAATGAATTCAATTCTATCCAAAATAATTTAAACTAAAAAAATCAATATGAATTGAAAATAATTAATTATTTAAGAAAAAATAATTTAATTAGAAGTTGGGGTCTTGGTAAATTTAAATTGAATTTTAAACTTTTAAAAATAGAATAACCTATTTATGAAATTTAAATACTAATAAAATAGTTTTGATAATTATTATAAATTATAATATTTCAATTATATACTATATATTTTTATAATATCTGACATCCGTGCATCGCTCAGAATTTAGGACTAGCACTAATAGATGTTGTCTAATTTCATAAATATTATCATTGTGTATAATAATCTTTTATTAAAAGAAATTGATCAGATATTAAATATCAAATATCATCTTTATATATTATAAATAATATTTTCTTTTTAAAAGTAGTGGATAATTATAATAAAATATTATACTACTTCACTTTTATAAATTATTATACAAGTATAAATAAATTTTTGATAATTTTTATAAATCATAATATTTCAATTATATATTATTTGTAATATTTATGATGCACTGGATTTAGGACTAGTTTGATTAAAAAGTTAGGAATGAGATCATAATCGAGGTTTTATTCCCCAAACCAAACCACAACGGTTGGTATTTAATATTTATGAAGAATTAATTAGACCGGTGGTCGGCAGGCAGAGATTTGAACACGTTCTCGGGGTGGGGACACAATGAATGACGTGGCATATTAAATATAACTGGTCCTGGATACCTTAAATTTGAGAAATTGTGGAAATAATCAATCAGCCACTCCATGTCTCCATCAACCATTGTCTGGAAATTGCTAAAAACAATCATCAATCACCTGCCATATAAGCACGTTTCTTTTTCTCCGAAGCACGTGTGGTATACATAATTATAAGAGGAGTGCTCTCCTCGCTAACAGCTTCAATCCATCCACCGGCGGAGAGGCATGGAGGAGAAGGAGGGGGAAGCTAATGGAGTAGTCACTCGGCCCATTCAAACGTACTCTGCCTTCATCTCTACCCTTCCCCTTCGACACTACGGCATAAATTATCCTCTCCGGCAGTACCGCGGCTTTTGGTTCTCGGAGAACGTACTTCCGGGGTTGCTGTACATGCGGGACCATTTCCGGCCACGCCCCGGAGACCTCTTCGTCGCGAGCTTCCCCAAGTCCGGCACCACGTGGACCAAAGCCCGCATAGTTTCCACCATGACCCGAGGCGAGTACCAGCACCCCCTGATTCTCTCGCGCCACCCGCACGAGTGCATCCTGTACATCGACGACATCTTTGCCGCCGGCCACGATGCGAAGATCGAGGCCTTGACGTCCCCTCGAGTCGTGTCCACCCACATTCCTTACTCGCTGCTGCCGGACGCCGTCACTGGCGGCTCCGCCCGCATCGTGTACGTCTGCCGGGAGCCCAAGGACGTGCTCGTTTCCATCAGCAACTTCGAGGACAAGGGCATCGCGCTGCCGCCGACGGATCCCCTGACGGCGACGTTCGGGCCTTTCTACGAAGGGGTCTTCCCTTTCGGCCCGACATGGCAGCACGTGCTCGAGTTCTGGAACGAGAGCCGGCGCAGGCCCGAGAAGATTTTATTCTTGAAGTACGAGGAGATGATGGAGGACCCCGTGAGCAACTTGATGAAGTTGGCCGAGTTCATCGGCTGCCCCTTCTCGGCGGACGAGGAGAAGGGGGGCGTGCCGGAGGGCATCGTGAGTCTCTGCAGCTTCAAGAAGTTGAAGGAACTGGAGGTGAACAAAAATGGCGTGCAGGGAACGCTGATCAGGATCCCGAGAGCTGCGTTCTTCAGGAAGGGAGAAGTGGGGGATTGGAAGAACCACATGACCGAAGAGATGGCCCAAAGGATCGATCAAATCGTCCGATCGAAGCTGCAAGGTTCCGGGCTCACTCTCGGGGTGACTGCCAAATTGGAGTCTGCATGATAAGTTGATCCATCTGCATGCTGTTTGGCTTCTTACGTTCAATAAGGACTTCGACAAGGGTTTGAATTCCCGGTGTGAATTTATTGCAGTTGATCTTTCACATTAGCTTTATGACGATATACATTGTGTAATGGAAAAAAAAACTAAGTTTGCATGTGAAAGGGAGCAGCGAAACTAGGTAAGAGGAAGAGAGAAGAGATATTTGTCCATCAACCATTGATCTTGATATCAACAGTCCATATTGCCCGCATGTATGCAAAATTTTAGGTGCTCAGCATATACATTAATTCATATATATATATATATATAAGGTTATTTATTTTAGTGTATATATATATATATATAGAGAGAGAGAGAGAGGTTGGCATATAAATGGGAAATTAAAATAAAATATCAAATAGAACTAAAATTATAAAAATATTATTCATACGTTCACAACCGATTACATGAGATATTTATTTCGAAACAAAATTAGACTATAAAAGTCTTACTCGCTGCTTTCCGTTTTCTCGCTTGGGTGAAACAGAGGAACAATCCTCTCGCTATTCTAAGGGAAGAACTCAGGGCGAAGCGATAGGGCAAATCTCTCCCTTTTATCCACCCATCATGTCCCTCTACTGTAATCCCATACCTTTGTCCCTTATCTCTCTCTCTTTACCTTTTCTAGTAACTTTCCCATCCGGAAAGGCAAGTCAGCTGATACTTCTAGCAACTACTTGACTGACCTCCTTTAACAGGGCGACTAGGTCAGTCCATTGAGGGAGGGGGTAAGGGGAGATTCTTCGCCATTGGGAACTATATCAATCAGAGGTTATTGAGACCCGTGCATGACTGGCTCATGATATCCATGTGCAAGCAAAAAGTTACTTGTCTTTATCATACGATTCATACCCATACACTTGTCGTCTAGAAATAAATATTGCCCTAATGAATCGGTAATCCAATTGATCGAACATATCAATGGGACCGATCGAATAATAACGAAATATTCTTTTTATATATACTATATTAAATCAAATTATCATATGCTAATCATATACAAACTTAAATGATGTCAAAATTCAATTATGTAAAAGAAAAATAACAATAATAGATTATAAATTTATAAAATTAAATCTTACGTGAAATGCTATACTAAAAGAATATATTTTATATTAAATTAGTAATGTACATATATCAAATTCACAACTATTAAAATAATATATATATACTTAATACATTATTTTTTTTGTTAAAGTTGTTCTTGTTAAATTTTTGCGTGTTTGTTAAATTAACAAAGACTAAAAATTTCATGCTGCAAATATGATGACAAGGTCAATATTAGATATATTTATAATAATTGTATAATAACTATTTAATTCAAACTTATTACATATTAGATTAAAGGGGAATTAAACTTTGTATATATATATATATATATATATATATTATATACATAATACTATACTATAGTACTATTTGTACTATACCGTACTAACTATACTATAACATAATATAGTAAATACTATTAATTTATATTGTATACATATATGACATTGAAAATTTTAAATACAATCATAATCCTATCCATAAAATAAAGTTTAAAGTTTAACAAATAAAAACTACATGAACAAAAAAAGAATAAACAAGCATACACACGTAATCTCACATTGATAATAGTAGAAATTATGTGAAAAGTATGGTGACCGATCAAATTAATAAAATTAAATTTATAGAATCGAGTAATATCGTTAAGACAAGAACAACTTTCATCATTTAAAAATATTAATTTATCATAAAAGAATAAAAAATATAAAGATAGAATACGATACTCTAACCAAGTTCCTATCGCATGTACACGAAGGTTAGGAAGCCATTCCCATTGGGTGGGCAAGACGTCTAGGCTCGTCCAACGGAGTCGTTATGGCATGTGTACAACTTCAACTTCAGCTTTTGAGTATGGACCGAGTCTCACTAAAATGAAAAAAAATAGTGGACCAAATCTGGATTTTGTCTTGATACAAGAATACACACAATATAAACACGTAATATTGTATGTAAGAGTACAATTTGTTAGTTGATCAGCTTGGGATGGCGATTAACCATCTTTGTCTCCTCCAAAATATATGTGAAATGATATTGTTTTGTTAATTGATCAACTCATTTTGTTATATTTAATAAATTTATTTCTTCTAGCTATATCTTTTGAACTAATATTATATATAATTCCATATTTCGACAGCATGAAAATATTGTTTCTCCATAGTCAGGTTCCAAGTCCAACTCAAACGATCGGAATCCGATCTAGAAAAGTTTCCAAGTCAAGTTGGACTGGTTGGATCGATTAATTCTGATGATGGAATTGAGTGATAATAAAATAAAATATAAAGATATATTTAATTAAAATACTTATAAATATATAGTTATTAATAAGCAATATAATTACACATATCAATTACATTATTTACAAATTTAATAAGTAAAGAAACAAGACAATTGTTCAATTTTTTTAAAAAATTAGTCTTGAATATATACATTAATATATGAACTCGTAATTCATTGACTTAATTAATAGCATTTATTTAATAGAAAGTGCTAAAAGCTAGACAAAATAAATTATCTAGTATTTTTTTATTATAGCGAAGTTTTATAACTTCAACATTGAAAGATGGTAAAAAAAATTATGATCTCGATCTTGATGAAATCGTTATGAAAAAGATATAATAATTTTAATGATTGAGTGGTCCTGCCTCTTCAACCTCAAGAGATATATAGAGTTCAAATCTCACTGGCCAAGGTGGGCCTGATCTTTCTTCATTAAATGAAAATTAGGTTAGAAAGTGAAATATATCCTTTTTTGTTATTAGAGAAATATGTCATTATCTAAGGCAAAAATACTATAAATAAATTAAGTTTCACTTGATCTTTTAAAAAATTGAGATTTCAATTAGTTGCCTAAAAAATGTTGGTTTGCTCGATTGGTTTTTCAGAAATAAAAGGTTAATATATGGGAATAGTAAGCAATAATATTTTTTCATTCATAGTCCTATTTTATCCTATCCAGAGTTAGAAAACAGTATCGAGGGGGATGTGCCCATGCACCATTGCTACCTTTTGCCTCTATTCTCTTTGACTCTTTGAGTGACTGGGGGCTGCATCCCCTCTGCCTTATCCTGCAGTGGTGAGAGTCGTGCCTGAGGAGTGAATAGGAGAAGGGGATAAACGGGTTAACAACTTGTTTTTTTTAACATTGAATTTCCTTAAAAGTTCAATAAAATTATATTCCAAAGTTGTTGCAAAAAATTTTGGTACCAAGCAAATCATTGATACCTATGGTGAAAAAAATGAAGAACAAATAGTGGAAGAGTAATAAAAAATTACATACAAAGAAATACATAAATTTATTGGTTCGAAGATTATTTTTTACATTTATTATCATCTTACAAAGTTTCACTATTTTCATATGTTTGTCATATTACATTATTGATCATATTCTCTCAATATATTGTGCATAATCATCACCAAATATGAGTCTTCGGACAACAATTCAAGATAATAGAATATTTATCATGATATCTTCATAACTCTATATCTAACAAATAATATAGTTATGATATTTCTTAATCTCATCATAACACTATATCTTACAAAAAAGTTACAATATCTCATATTCTTCCTATCAATTTTGTCAAACTCACATATCACTACTACAAATAGGATGAGTTTACATTTCTAGGTCAAGAAATTGGTTTAACTTGGTCTAGATTGTATTGAAGACATTGAACTCGCACAAAATCTTGGAATCATGCGAAAATTGATAACAATATATGCTAGCAAGTGCACTAGTCGATCATGTAATAGAGTGAAAAATATAAGTTGTGGATTCCATGAGGAATTAGTTTACTTATTTATCAAATTTCAGAGACTAATAAGAGACGACATAAAATTTGGATAAAAGTGTGTAGAAAATAAAATAACAAAAAAATTACTAAAACTAATGATGCGTATATCCTTAGAATAATTTATAATGATTAGAACAATTTGTATTTTCTGCAAAATCAAGTATAACATGAAGTTTAGATTTAATTTTTAGACGGATTAAGCACACTGAAAATATGATCTCCCTAACCGGATAAATTAACTATCTTAAGACAATATAATCTGAAAGAATTTCACACGTATATACCCTCAATTATAATGAAATCAAGATGCAATTCTTAAACTACTTAATCGCCAGTGCGCAGATCACACAATCTAATATTCTGCACGATTCTATTAGATTATGACATGCATTGATTCAACATAAAAGTTAACAATCAATTCGAACAAAAAATTATGAATTAAGAATTGATTACAATGCACAATTAATAATCAACCTAGAAATAATTAAAATATGAAGGAAAGCATTAAGCATAACAATCATTTTCATAAAAACTAAACTAATTATTATTTGATTAATAAAAAAATGTTCATACACTAAAACTCTCGCAACTATAACAAAACGATAAAACGAAAACTAATAATCTATAGTTCTAAGATAGATAGATAGATAAAATATGAAAAATCTAAAATATCATCACAACAATATGTAGAACAAAAAGTACTCTTCATAAATAATAATGAACTACTGTGCAATCCTCGCCTTAGTCTATCACGCAAAAGTCTTCTCCTTTGTCATTTAGAAGTTCTCGTTTGTCCTTGATTTGAAAGCTTTGGTTCCAGACCCTAGCATGATTATTTCTGGCTGCCAGACATCCCTTTTTTTTATAGAGGCTCAGGTTTCATGAAGTTTGAAAATAAATGAAAACATTTTCCTTGTGAGATAAGATAAATTCGGAGTCCTATTAATTCTGAAAGATTTGCCTTGTAAAACTCCAAAAGTTCTGGTCTAATTTATTTTCAATTGAAGACATATGATAAGAGTTGGAATTCTTGTGTATTGAGAATTCTTCCAAAAAAACTGTCCATCGAAATCTACATCCGTCATGGCCCTTGGAAATGATTTAACGACTCAATCAGAGTCGGAGTTGAAGTTTTCTCTGTCTTCACAGGGCGTGAAAAGAGTTTCACAGTCGTGATTCGAGCGATTTCTCTTCGACCGCATGACTTGTGTGATTTCACGACTGGTGACAGAATGCTAACGGCACGTGAAGATTACTTTGTTGACCTGGAACCTTCTGGTCGACCCGTTAAGCATAGATCATGGCCAGCTAAATGATAATAGATGATTCCAAACCTTGTGACGTCCGTGAAAACTATGTAACGATCGGTAAAATATTTGTCATTGAACTGCTAGAGTGCATAATAACTCATTATTCATTTCTCATGGCCCTTGATAAGTCTTCTATATCCGATTCGCTGTAGGAGTCGTGAGACTGTGCAATTCATGATAATCTATTGTAACGGGCGTGACAAATATGTTATGGCCCGTAAGTTATCTTCAGGTGAAATAGGCAATGCTCGATCTGTGAAATACAGCAGTTGTATGTGAAATTTGGTCTTCACGATCGTGAAAGATATTTAACGGGCTGTGAAATCATAATTTCTTCATTCGAGTGTTTTCTGCCAGAGCCGTGAAGACAAGTAGTTGGGGCGTTAAACCATATTTCATGACCCGTGAAGAGGCAGACACGACCCGTGAAATCCATTCTTTTGAGTAAGACGATTTTGTAAGGATCGTGAGTGTTGGATGATGGGGCGTGAGATAGACCTTTCATGGCTGTAATAATTGTATAACGGCCCGTGAAAAGGCACTTTTGAATTCCTAGAATATAATTTGACTCGGTTTCACGTTATTCTTCTTTTATTCCTTTCATCCACTATTTTCATCAATGAATCCTGCAAAATACACCTACTAGAGGTAGATTGCTATTTCAAAGAAATTAAGAAAATAAATATAAAAATAGATGCATGCTATGAGCAAATTATACAAAATAATCCTAAATGCAAGCCTAATTATATGTTGTAAAATGCAAGCATCACGCACGAATTTATTGCTAAGATCGACGGTTCCATTGGGGATACTTTAATTACTTAGATTTGCAAGGATAATTTTGAGGGAAAACATGATAATGTCTTAGGGCTTCTCATGTTGGGCCGCTACATTTTGTTGGATCTAAGTTTTAATGACATATAAAATTATATTTTGATTCTACAAACCTCAAAAGATTAAAGTTAAAATGCTGAAAAAGTTTAAAAAAAGGATAACTTTATGTACTACACTTTGATTAAATAATTAATTATGATTCTATTAGATTTTTGATTACTCATAAATATTAAAGTTGTAGAGAATTCTGTTAGCTTTCCGTAGAATAAAAAATCATCTCATTTGGATAACTGTGCAAAATGTTATGCTTAAAATAGTACAGGGCGGTTGAGCCGCCGGCTAGAAAATAGGTCGACCGGTCAGGAACACATGTCGACCGGTCCAGAACACAAGTCAATCGGTCAGTGCAGAAAATGCTCAATTTCAACAAACAGAATATCGAGATTGTATCGATTGAGGTACCGGTCGACCGATCCGGAACACAGGTCGACCGAACAGTGTAAAATTCATCAACGGTCATATTTTTCATAAAAGAAAGTGTACCGGTCGATCAGTACCATATGTATGGTCGACCGACCTTCGAGTCAAATGAACAGTAACGGTCAAATTTGAACGAGAAAATTATAGAATGAACTTTGGACGACTTTCTCACTTGCTGAAACTTATAAAAGGAGTGTCAAATCCAGAAGCAAAGACATCCATCCAAGCATTAAAGAAAAACTTCAAATTATCAAAAGGAGATCATTCCTTGAAGTTTTCATTTTAAGTTTTCTCTTATTTATCTCTTCTCCTCTTGTGAGAGCTTAGCATTATAAAAGAGAGAAACAATTTATTTTGAAAAATATTGCGAGAGCTCATGTGTAAAAGAGGTTCAAAATCTTACCTCTTAACGAGAGAAAAGATTAGCTTCATTCGAGAAGAGGTGAGCCTTACCTCTCAAAGCGGAGAAAAGACGGTGGTGTAAAGGGCTTTTCTTCCTTGCCCCATTTGGAACAAAGGAAGAGATTCTAGTGAAATCTTTGTTGGTCTCGAGGTCGAGAAGTATGAGCGGGAACGTAGGCCAAGGTGTGGTCGAACGTCGTCAACAACCACCTGTGCACCTTTGTATTTAATTTTCTCTCTCTCTCTCAGTCTCATATTGAGTTTGATGTGATTTGAATTGCATTAATTTAAAAAGTTTTTAAGAATCAATTTTAAGCTTCCACGATGGTTGTTGTGAATCGATATTTTTGATTAAATACTAATTCACCTCCCTCTTAGTGTTCTTTGGGATTCTACAATTGGTATCAGAGCGGGTTGCTCTTATTTTAATATCAAATCGTTTTAAGATTTAATCATTTCAAGATTTGATCACCTCATTTTAAGATTTAACAATATTTAAGAGCTATGGCATCAAGTGGTTTTAATTTTGCCAAAGGACAATCAATTAGTCGTCCTTCCCTTTTAAATGCATCAAAATTTGTTTATTGGAAAATTAGAATCCAAGCATATATTTGTTCTATTGATATCGACATGTGGAACATAGTTAAAAAGTGTTATTATCTTAATGAAAAATTACCTACAGATTCTAAAGAAAGAGAAAAGATTTTTTCAAAATTTGATTGGAAAGGTAAAAATATTTTTTTTATTGTGTTTTGGATTCAACGGAGTTTAATCGGATTTCAAGTTGTGAAACTGCAACCGATATTTGGGAAAAGCTAATCACTACTTATGAAGGAACCGATAAAGTTAAGAAATCTAGACTAAATATTTTAAATCATCAATATGATTCCTTCAAAATATATGAAAATGAATCCATAAATGATATGGTTGTTCGGTTTAATGATATTTTGAATGGCTTAGCCTCCTTGGGTGAGCCAATAACTAACTCCCAAAAAGTAAAAAAAAATTTCAGGTCTCTCTCCTCCAAATGGCATACGAAGATGACAGTAATCGAAGAAAAAGATCTGAACAAATTAAATTTTGATGATCTTATTGGTTCATGTCTAACCTATGAGATCTCAATCCAATAAGATCAAGAAGAAAAAGCTCCCAAGAAGAAAACATTAGCATTAAAAGCCAATGCTAATGAAGAAGTCTCAAGTGAAGAAGAAATGGGCGAAAAGAGACTCGCCCGCTACACAAGAAAACTAGATAAGTATCTCAAGTTGGTGAAGAAGAAAGAAAAAAATGAGAAGTCTACTTGAAGATCATACAAAAATCACAAAGAAAAGACATCTCGAAAAGGTAAAAAAAAAGTTTGAAGAGTCAAGTGAAACAAGTAACTAGTCAAGCTCTTCCAGTGATGAAGCATACTTATGCTTAATGGCACACGACGATGAGGTAACTTCTAATCCTTTAAATAATGACTCATCGAGCTCTTCCGAAGAAAATATTTCTTTAGATGTAAACAAAGAACTTTCCTCTTTTATAAAAAGATATTACTCACTTAAAGAGGAAAATAAGAAAATACGACATGAGATTGAAAATTTAAAAGAAGAAAAGAATACATGTTTTATGGAGAATGAAAATCTAAAAAATGAAATTGAATCTTTGAAAATCTCACATGCATGTGAAATAGTAAAACTAGTATATTCTTTAAAAAAAGAAAAGAAGAAAAATACCTCTTTGAAAAATATAACTATTTCCCATATAACAAAAAATAATACTAGAAAATATTTTGGACATAAAGACTCTTATTGGAAGTTTAATCATTCTTATGATAGAAAATCACATATTACATGATTTGCATGTGGATTTTATGATCATTATGCCTATCAATGCAAAATTAGAAAATCTTCAAAACATGGGAAGATATGAGTTCGAAAAGGAACTTTGGCTAACAAAATTGGACCCAAAGAAGTTTGGGTACCAAAGTTTAAATGATTATTTTTCAGGTGTGTCTCACATGTAAAGCAAATGAGGAATTGGAAATGTGAATACACAAATGTTATGGTAAAAGTATCATCTATCTTTGATTTTCACCCAAAATTTCAAAATTACTATTTCTTTAAAAAGATAGAACATCTAAAATTGATAATGGTGATATGGGGAGTATCACACCTCACTCTGTGACTAAGTTTCAATTCCAACTATTACCTTCCTTAATTATGTTTAACAATTTTATAAATAAAATCAATAAAACCTCATTCCTTATTTTGTGTTATTTGTCAATACATACAAAGGATGCATATATATATATATATGTATGTATATATATATATATATATATATTCATCAAAGTTTAAATAAACAATTATAAGATATATCATTCACATATTATCATTATAATTTTTTTTCCACTAACCACCCCACATACAACACCCCACAGAATCAAGTTTTATACAATCTTATAAAAAGTTTTCTCACAAACTTAATTACAACATCTAAGACTACCTATTACATGCATGTTTCAAAAACAAAAGTGAAGAGGAAAATAAAAGTGAAAGAAAAATAGCAATGCTCCGATGGTTCGACCTCTTCTATATGCCTCAAACCAAGTTTCGAGTCAACTCAACTCGAGAACTTACGAGTATCTGAAAAATTTAAAATGGGTAATGTGAGCAATAATCATTTGCTCAGTGAGTTAAATAAAAGTACAATATAGAGGAACAATACGAGTGTATATAAAATTTAGATAATTATATTTTTTTTGTATGAGAAAACATTTAAAGCATAACTCATATCACATAACTTTTCAAATTATATGAATTTTTATATAAATATCAATTATTCAAGATATCATCATATTCACAATTAAACTCCACACATGTGTCATTGCACATACTCATCATGAGTCAATACGTATTCCTCTATGATCATGTGTCATACAGCTAAGCAGAGCTTCATAATTAAGAGTATCAGATACGCAGAGCAAATCATGAGTCAATACGTATTCCTCTATGATTGTGTGTCATATAGTTAAGCAAAACTTCACAATCAAGAGTCTCAGATACGCAGAGCAAATCATGGATCAATATGTATCTCAACCATGATTGTGTGTCACCCAATCATGATTATCAGATACACAGAGCGATCATGGGTCAATACGTGCACGCAAAGCAGCTCCCAAAGAGCAAAGACACCCGATATATGCCCAAAAGGCTTCATGTATATCGAATGTGGTCCCAAAGACCTTTTTCAAACAGCATAGCTAATGAACACATGGAGTTTAAGAATATCAAAATACACATATCATAATCTCATATCATTATCAAGTAAAACTTATTTTCACTTCACAAGCATTGTTCATTGAAAATATTTTTGTATAAGATGTTACTCCATCTCATATGAAATCTTTGAAACATATCATAATTTTTGCTTGAGGTAATACCATAAATAAAAGAACTAACATATAACATTTTGTTATGTTGTAAATTTATCAACTCACCTTGTACTTTATGTTTTCAAAGAGGTTTACTAGATTTTCCTCCTTTCACTTGTAGCTTGTTGGTTTCCTACAAGCAAGGATGCTATTTCACTTTCCAATTACTAATAATAACAATATGCAATGCATGCTCTTACATGAACCCTTGTTCACCTTAAAATGCATATAATCTCCTCTGGTACTAATATCTAACTTCAAATATTTATATTCATAGACTATTTCACACTTGAAACATCTCAATCTTCCATAACTTAACTAGGTGTTGTCTCAAAATTCCAGACTGAGTGTGTGTCAATAAATAATTCATAACTTCTTAACCCTAAGTGCAAATCTCATGATTCTAGATAATTTATAAATTATACTTATTAAGGTTTCCAATCCCCAAATATCATTAACTAATTCGAAGTTATCAAGTCATAAAAATCAAGACAATCTGACATAGAGTTTATGCTTTGGTGGACTGTGTATCATTGAAAGATTAATTTATATCTTTAACAATACTTATCCTTTTGATGAGATCCTAATTTTATTAGAATCTAGACTTCAGTAGTGTTTAAGCATAAAAATTGTAGAATTTAACTCCTTGTATGACCCTATAACAAAAATAGTTAATTAGGGTCGTAATCTGTCCATGTCTTGGAACCTGATAGAAAACTTATTATGAAATGAAAAATTAATTTCTCCACATCTACGTATTCAAATTGGATGATTCCACTTCTCACCGAACCCTTGTGAAGTATACTTTAACATGTATAAATTTCAAACCCTAATTAAATTTACCCTAATCATACTATAATCTACAAGGCGGACCTATCTCTGACTCGGGACAGAGTGAATGACCTACGGTGCTCGGTTCATAACTTTCTCTACAGAAGTCCTTTTTACATGATTCTTGTGGTAATGGGAAGATAACATCGAGCCATGAACACATGCAGAATTTATGAAGAAATAATTACGAAGATATAATCATATGAAATTGAAGGTCGATTTCAGATCCGCAGATTCACCCTAACCCAGAAAACTTGTTGAATTTCCTCAGGCTGTTCGGCAATGGATCTGATCTTGGAAATTGTTCGGCTTGCAGATAATACGAATAAATGATTTATATATTTTTTACAGAAGTTTGACACGTCATATGACGGTTTGGAAAAATCATTTTCTAAGCAGTTGGTGAGCTGTCTGCTTCAGCTGCTTGAAACTCTATTAGTTGAAATGGAGGTCCAATCATATTATTTGGTTAAAAGTTAGTGTTAAACCTCTAATTAATATTAGTTAATCATAATTAAATATGTTTATTATAATATTTACAAATATTAGAATTAATTCCTAATAATCTTATATAATTTTTTTATAACGCTTATCGATAATTTAATTTTGATTATGCTTTAATCCAAAAGTTAATTGCTACATGCAATCATGACTATATAAGCATCTAAACTTACTTAAAATGTCAATTAAAAGTAAGATTATGTTAAAGTGATATTTTTGGAGCACGTTCGTGACATGGAGCATAATAAACTTTATTTTTGATATATCATGAATATTATTGTTATATTAAAGTTTTATGTCATATTTTGATTATTAACTTATATATATTTTTGATTTTCATCAAATTGTTTCCATTCTGTCATTATAAAATAGTCATAAATTTAGGGGGAGTTATTTCTTACATACTAACTCTTTAAGGTGCAATATTTTACATGTTTCTAATATGACAAAAAGAGAAAATAATTTTTTTTAAGGGAGAGTTACATAAGATTTCCTATATGCTTCATATACAAATTATTCTTTTTGATGAAACAAAATATGAAGAAATATAGGAAAAATATGATATGAATATCACTTTATATGAAGAGTTCCTTATAATTTATACTTATGTGAATATCTATCATTATAAGAAAAGTTGAGTGTTACGGGGAGTAAAATTGATTTTACAACTTATTTTATAAGTTTTTTGCAACATATACATTTTTCATATTTTTCGGTTTGTCTTCATAAAAAAGGAGGACATTGTTGGATTTAAATTTTAATAACATATAAAATGATATTTTGATGTATCGAAAGATTAAAGTTAAAATGCTGAAAAAGTTCAAAAAAAGGGGATAACTTGAGTTGGATTTTTCAGTTTTAGCATTTCTTATGAATTTGAAAAAAGACCTCTCTTAATCTCTTACCCCTTCGCTTCAGTGCAATTTTCCCCATCACGATCGCAGATTCTTAAGTTCAACCGTGTAGCACCTCAAGTTTCAAAGTTGTAGCTTCGCCTCGGTGAAACATTGAACATATGTGCATTTAATTTATTGGACTGCTTGCTAGTTGCATGTTTAATTATATAGTTTCCTAGTAGTGTTATGAACTTGACATTTTTTTTTCAATTTATTGGATATGTTTCTAGGTGCTTGTTTAATTATATGAATATGTAATCCCTATACTATTATTGAAATGGAAATATACCTCTCAACTATCTGAGTTTTATTAAATTTAATTCCTAAAATTAAATGCTGGATAATTTTGGAATCATATTGACTAAAATGTTAGGTTTGCAAATTATTGAAGTATATTGTGGTTAAACTTTATAGATACTTACCTACTTCATTTTCTATAGTGGCTGATATTTGCCTACACTCTACATTCAGTTAAGGTGATAAAAATAATGGCAAGGAATAGCACACCGTGTCCTAAAAACAATAGGAAAGAATATTTGTGGTAATCGATCAGACATTGTTTGGGAACATGCAATAGGCGTGGACAAGAATCATTTGATTAGTACACGCAAGGATGATGAAGCTTGTTTATCTGTCCTAATGAAGTAAAAACATGGAAATCGAAGTGCAGAGCAAGCAATACTGAATCCAAAAACTAGTAGCTCACGCAGTATCAGCCAAGTAACTATTAGTCATATGTTAAAGAAGGACCTAAGGGAGGAAGCATGCAATCAAATAGAATTCTTTTACAATTGTGGCATTCCTTTCAATTGTGTAAAAAGTCCTAAATTTACCAAAAAAAGTTTATATTGTTGCTAGACACTTTGTTTGTTTTCCCTTTCTACCTAAGAGGTTCTAAGCGGGCTTAGCAAGGTGGATTTTCGGGCAGTATTAGCAAAGAGGCATTCCCGAAATGCAGGAACGATATGATTAGAAAGTCATTCAAAACTTGATCGAAGAACAAACGTTATTGAAGAAAGTAGAGATTGAATGAAAGTAGATTCCCCCGCCCCATTCAACGCCCTAGAACGAGGGCTTCGTCCGAAGGTACAAACACCTTACCGCCTCCCCTAATGAGAGAAGCAGATTTGGATTCCTATATATCTATTCATGTGGTACTTCATCATACGATTCATATAAGATCCATCTGTCTAGATATCATCATATACATCTAGAAAGCTATAAAAAATCCTCCTCCTAGGTATGGGAGGGGGATTTTTTGTGCCTAGTTTTAAGCCACCAACTTATCATGAAGTGCATGTGAAGTATTTGAAAAGAAACTTGGAAGAAACAGAAAAAACTATTGAAGATTATACACAAAAGTGGAGAAAAACAATACATTCTATTATGGCAAACTCTTTTGAACTGATAAGAAGAAAAGATGTATTTGCAATTTCTTGGTCAATAGCCCTAGAGGCACTATGTTTTTTACTTCAATTAATACATAAAATGTTTCTAAAAGAAAAATAAATGTTTTTGAAGTGTTAGATGGGATAGTTGAGACAGTGGGTGAAAGAAATGTGATACTAATGATTGATAATTGAGCAAACTTCAAAGGTCTAATGTTAATGGAGAAGAGAAAGAAATTATTTTGAACACCATGTCCACTCATTATATTGATTCGATTTTAGAAGACTTTGAGAAGAAACTTTCCATGCATAAAATAAGCATAGCAAAAGCAAAAAAGGATTACATCTTTTATCTATTTGAGAACATTGCTAGTTAGCATGTTGAGGCACTTAACTAATAAAAGAGATTTAATTAGACATGGTACTACTTAATTTGCCACTGCATACCCACTTTAGGATGCCTTCATGAGTTAAAAGGCTACTTGATGAAATGTTCACTTTTACAAAATTTGTAAAGTTGTTGCCATTACTGAAGGAAGAAAAATGGTAAATCAATTTGTTACGGATAGTCAATTTTGGAAAAATGTTGTTGTGTGCCTCAAAGCTGCTATTCCACTAGTCAAAGTTCTTTGATTTGTTGATTTAGAGGACATGCCAGCTATGGGGTTTATGTACAAGCAATTGTCTTGTGCAAAAGAAAACATCAAGGCAAATTTCAAGAATGTTAGAAGAAGGTAAAATAAATTGAATATTTATAATTGTTAGCAACTCAAGTTTTAATCTTTTATTTCCATTATGAAGTTTATTTCTTTTACTTGTTCTTATTTTTAACTAATGCAACCCTTGAATTTTAAAACTTATTATTTGAATCTCAATATCATTATAGTGTTGATTTTATTGTTAATAATGAAATAAAAATTGCATTTTATGATTGTCTAAGGAGATTGGTACATGATAGAGAAGAGAGAACCAAAATAGTCCTTCAAATGGATGCTTTTTCTTTGAGGCAAAAGATTTCTTTGGACTAGAAGAAACAATCATGACAAGATATAAGAAAGCGATGGAGTTCTTATGGAGATCATTGTCTTGAGATAGAGTATCCGACTCGTTTTGAGCAACTTTCGAATCGTGCAAAAGATTGGAGTGAACGTTAATTGGTGGAAACATTTGTTGAAGGATTCTTCTTGATATTCAACGTGAAGTCAAAGCTCGAAGACATGTGACAATGGTAGTTGTTATCTCATATGCTCGAGTAAAGGAAGAATGATTAAAAGATAGACAAACAGAAAGACTTTCAAACATTCTAATGAATGGTACTCCTTTATATGCTCCATCTAAATATTCAACTAATGAATTATCACAATAGGATATGAAGGAACATGCTTGAAGGTTTATGCTTCCATTGTAATGAGAAGTGGCAGAAAAGTCATGTTTTCAATAATGGACATTTATTAGCAATTGCACATATGGTTGAATTAGACAATCACGAAGATGAGTAAGACATTGAATTAAATCATGCAGAAGTTGGAAATAAAAGTATCATAGTTGAATCAACAATGCATATGCTTGGTGGTTATACAAATCTTCAAACTCTGAAATTGAATGGATTTTTGAAGAAACATCCAATAATAATTTTTATTAATACTGAAAGCTCTAATAACTTTATGAAGGTTGAATTAGCTAAGCAGTTGGGGCTTTCTATTGAGCCATGTTCAAAGTTTGAGATCAAGCTTTCTAATGGACGAATTATGACATGTGAAAACAAGTGCTCTCGTGTTAAGCTCTCCATCCAAGGTCATGAATTATTTATTGATCTTTATCTTTTTTCTATTGATGATTATGAAGTTGTTCTAGGAATACAATGGCTACGCATGCTTGGACAAAATATTTGGGATTTCTCAAAACTTATCATGGCATTCAAGTGGAATGGTCAACATGTTACTTTTAAAGGAAAAAAAATCATAAGCTCAATTATGTATCGAGTCAACGTATGGAGACAATTCTACCGAAGAATCAACTTATTAAACGAGTCATTAAGAAGAATAGGTTATCTTGGCATCACAAGAAGCAATCAAGTCAATGTCCTGGATTAATTCTTCCTACAAAGTATCATCAAGCTTGCAAAAAGAAGATAGTAATTCCTCATCGCAAGAAACAATTTTCAAAATTTCTTGCTACTCAGCCTTAAGGACAAGGCTAATTTAAAAGAGGTAGGAATGATAAAATCCTTTATTAATTAGTAGTAAGAATAGTTGCTAATATAAATAATATTAGTAGTAGGAATAGTTAATTTTCCTTTAGTTAGGATTAGCTATTTACTTCCTAGTTTGATTAGCACTTTTTTTCTTTTATTTCTAGTTCTACTAAGACTTGTTTGGGTTTACCCTACAAATACGGTCCATTGAAACTTTTTTTAATCATATATTATAATATAATCTTCTTTGATAATTGCTTAGAACAAGTATCTTGGAGGCTTGACCCCCTCGAAGTGGTCTATTGAAGGTTTGATCCCCTCGAAGTGATCTACTTAGAATCCTAGTTGGACTAGGAACCTATCAGATTCTTTGCTCAAGAGGTGGGCACATCTCTTTCACAAAGGAGCACTCTCAATCTTTTCTCTAGCTCGAGAAGTAAGATAAAATCTCTTCTACACAGGAGCTCACACTAAAATATATAAACAAATGTTTCTATCTTTTATATTACCAAACTCACATGAAGAGAAGAGAGAAAGAAGAGAAGATTCAACAATATGATTCAATAACTTCAAGAAAATTATTTTCCTTTAATGTTTGATGTTTTCCTTCAATGCTTGATTGATTCTGCATCCCTTGAACCTCTTTTATAGTCATCTTTGGATAATATGACCGTTGTCCTTTCGTTTGGTAAAAAACTAGCCGTTATGTCATTCTACATGTAGTCCGATCGACCGGTGCCTCTAGCCGATCAATCGGTCTTCAAAATATTGCGATTTGTGAGTTTTCTGTTCAAATTGGTCGATCGGTTCACCTGGCCGGTCGATCGGTTTGCCAGATCAGCTGGTCGACCACTCTGCACTATTTTGCATATAACATTTTGCACCAATATCGGAATGAGGCAATTTTTGATTCGTTGGAAAGCTAACAAGATTATCTACAACTTTCACATTCATATGTGAGTCCAGATATAATGAAATATATTCAAATATTAACTTCAAGTTCATTGCATAAAATAATCCATTCTGAATTGAACTTTTCTAGCACTTTAAATATATGACTCAGATTATTCGATATTTGTATCATCAAAATATAATTAGATATAGAATAAAAACTTTGTTCCAACAACACAACATCCTACAACAATCTACCTTGGCACCCTCCGACGAACTCCACCTTCATAGCCGACTAGCTTTACTTTCTCCTCTCTTCCACAGTGACATCGTCATACTAGGGAACACCTTCGGCCAACACTTTTAATCCGATGAGTTTAGCCAAGCTTTCTTAGGCGATTCATAATAGCACAAGCGAATTTTGGTTTTTGCTCCTGAACGACCGGGAACCATGAGCTCTGTTCATCAAGTAACTAAAGGAAGATAACGAGTTACAATTGTTACATTCTGTAATGACCCGTAACTTCGTAGAATAATCGTGACCCAAAATTGTTACCTACATATATTGGCTGGTGATTGAGAGGAAAAAAGGGGGTTACTACTATGAGATCCATGATTCTACTCTCACGATGCGTTATGACAGCATTGGACCAACACTTCACTAGCGTTATCTACTCGTTATGGATTGTAATCTCTAGCAAAGAGATTCCATCACAATTAGGATCGTTACATAAGTATAATGGCCCATGACATTGACAAAAGTATATGCTAATCTAGCCATTACTGGCTTCAACGAAGAGCATTAGCACACATTGATAGATCATGAGTAAATTATCATGACATTATTTCTCTCCAATTGTTACACAAGTTTCATAACCCGTGACGAGAAAAACAAATAGATTATTCAAATTCAATAATTTCAACTTGGCATCCCATACATACATGCACAAAGATTATATGGCTTTGTACTTCAGCTTCCACATCCATCAGGTTGTACCTTTCTTCTTCTTTGATATTATTGTTTATCATGTTTGCACACCCTTTAATTTATGGGTTTGATGAGTTTAAGCCTAAGAGAGTTTGCCATTTCATGCATCATATCTAACCTTTTTAGATTGCATTTCATGTTTAGATTTTCATCATGATTTATCCACTATTAGCATGATTGCTTTATCTCATATCAAAAAAATAAAAAAAAAACAATATCATGCATTATTAAAATAGCATCTTTCTTTTTCATGTCCTTTTCTTATTTTCAATCATTATTCAATGACATCATGTTAACTAGCAAAATTTGAAACATTATTATTCTATCTTTTATCGTCTTAGTATTAGGTATTTGGAATGTGAATGTTGTTAAGGAATTATGAATAACAATTTTTGTTCTTGATCATTTTTTATTTTCCTTTAGTCTTGATAGTAATTTCCTCTTTGTTGAACGTTTAATTGCTTATTAAGCTTATAGCTAATAAAAACAAAAGAGAAAAATATAAAAGAGGATTAGTTGAACCCAACAAAAAGAAGTGACAAACAATAAAGAAGTATAAATGTATTATCCGAAACATTGGTATGTCCAAATAATTAGATTCGTAGGAAATTTTTGCCTGATGATCTATGAGCAACTGCTCTGAAATCCGTCAATCGAAAGTCTGTTACATGAATTATCTTGTGCAATATGGAGAAGCAAATGAGTCCTAACTAAAAAATAATGAAAGTTCAAAGTGAAAATGCATAAGCTCAGTATGTACTTATGCTATCAACATTAAGACTCTTATTTGATAAACTGTGTTTTATTATATAAGCCGAAATTGGATAAGTTTAAATATGTTTAATATTCAAACATTATGCAAGGTTGGGTAATTGGAAAAGAAGGAGAGATACTTTGGCGATAGATGTATAAAATAAATTTCCAAGAAAAATTAATTGACTGATAGGATGAAAGTGATTATTAACCTTTTTTTGTTGGAGCTTTGCCTTGAATATTTTTTTAGAACAAACAAATATCTAAGCTTGGGGGAGTTTGATGTATGCAAAATTCAATATATTATTAATCATGCATTTAATCTTATTTCAATTCATTTTTTTATCGCATGCATCATTTTATGACCTTATTTGCTTTAATTTTATAAAAATGAAAACCCAAATTAGTATTTTATTGTCTAGATGAAAGAGAAAAGAGCTACGAAGTTACAAAACAAAATGACATTCAAATAGAAAAAATAATAGAAGCTGTGAAGTTGGAAATCAATCGTGACTACGTTGTAATAGTCCGTGACAAATTGACTTGTTACGATTGTGTGTAGTTTCACGCCTAGAATGTCATATTTTTAGTCATATTACAATCGTTACAAGACACCTTATGACCCATTATTCACATGTTACACCCCAAGTACATATAACGGATCGTCACACTCTTTTTAGAGTTGTTACAAGTGACATTCACTCATAAGTACATATCAAGATCGTAACTCATTTATCACGGTCGTTACCTATCGAATTTGGTTTGAGAATCATGCCTACAACGAGATGGATATCACAAGTCGTTATACATAAGTTATAGACATTACAATGCAAATCATGATGTAATGGGTCATTATTAATTCTTCACGACTATGATAACTTTAAGTTATGGAATCCGAGTTGAATTCGCCCCAAAATCACGACCGTTACAACAAAGGCAAGACTCATGACAACTCCAAATTAGACATTGTATGAACAGTTACTATGGCATAACGGATCGTGACTTTGGTGTAGGATTCAAACACTGGGTGAGCCATCACCATGGGGGGGGGGGGGGTGACAGAAGCTGAATTTGATTAGAAAATTTATTTTCTAAAGGATTACCAACGCACAATTATTCATACTCATACCATATGTCCCAAGGATGATAGAAAATATTCTATGATAAAAAATTGGAATTTGACAATGCCAAAGTCTCATATTCAATTCAAAATCGCAACTTACTTATATTTTGCATAAGAAAATGCTTTCGTTTTTTCTCCGATCACATGAAAATTTGAACTTCTATAAATAAAGGCTTTTTACCACTTGAAGAAAGAATGATAGGGTATGTGCTTTGAAGCCAAGAATGCGGAGAAATTTTAGAAGCTCCTCAAGAATATTTTTGCACGATGAACTCGAAAAGAGAATCGAGTAGTTTGGTCAACATCGAAATTATGTGAGTACCTTCTGTTCTAATATATGTTGGGATGAAACTAGTCATTAATATTATCCTTTTTATGAGTTTTAGTTCTCTGTAATAGCTTTAATTTTTAGGACAATTTGTTAACCTCTTTTCAGTTTTTACTAATAATAGATTATTTAGTTTCTAATAACATAATTACTGAGTGTATTACTTTTCTTCAGTCTTGATTGAATTAATTAGCTGACTATTGGCATATCCTATGTTAATTTGATATTGCTATAGAATTGGTCATTTACTTTTTAGTAGAAGTAATTTATCTCCAATTCTAGTAGAGTCCGAAGGGAGTACTAGAATTTATGATTTGTTGGATAGATCTCGAAATGGGTTGTTCAATAGTTTAGGTGTACAACTCATTGCATCCTAACTTAAGTGGAACTGAGAGTAGAGTCAGAAGGGAGTACTCTCGGTCTACAAAAGTTGGGATAGTTGATTCTGTTGTGGAATAGAGAGATAATAATTTAGGTGTTCCTAATCTATCTAGAAACTAGATATCTACATTATTGCGGTGGTGAAACTTAGTTTGTTCGTAATCATATCAGCACATCCTAAGGACCATAGACATCGTTAGGTTAGATTAGTTTAGTTTAGTGTTTACATTTTAGTAATTTAGTTTTTTACAATTTATTTTATTGGTACCTTATTGTCTCTTATTAGCATATGAAATTAGTTTAATTAATTAAGTTAATTCTTCACGGATCAACAATTCGTACTCGATATACTTTATTACTTTAACGACTAATGCACTTGCTAGTATATATTGAGGGAGGATCCCATACAATTTATGTGGATGCACACATCCTAGTGAATGTCAAATTAAGAACAAGACTTACTTTCAATGTGGACAAGTAGGTCTTGGTGTTAAGGATTGTTCAATTTTGTATGGAACTTAGCGCGCAAGAGGCACCAACAAGCTAGTTCCGGAAATAGTCTACAATATGGATGTTGATGTATGACACGATTATGTTGATGTAATGAAAGACACTCTTTGCATCGCTGAGACCTAACAACTATTTTAGAGCCACACATTCATTCATATTTGAAGAATGTGAAAGGTTTTTAGAAGTCTCTACACATTATCTCTTTCATGGAATGGGGATTACCACCCCAATGGGTATACTTCACTCTATGAGATACTTGTCTAAAGCACCAATTGATGTCAGGGTAAATTACACAAATCGCCCTCCAATTTTACATCAATATCTCAATGGTCTCGTAACTTTAATTTGTAATTAGATTATCTCCAAATTTTATTTTTCTTATACGAGTCATCCCCGTGACCGGTAATAGCCAGTTTCTCGATTATATTGATGATGTGGCATAATAAAAATAATAAAATATTATAAATGTAATAAAAATATTATAAAAAAATAAAAAAATGGGGTTGGCGTGCGAGCTCGTGCGCCATCGAGATTGTGGGGGTCGACGCCCTTGTCGCACAGGGGGCCCCGACCGCCCTTTTCTTCCTTGCGTGCGGTGAGGAAGAAAAGCGGCACTGACATGCAAGCTCGCGCGTCGGAGAACTCACGAGGGGGCTCGCACCTCCTTTTTTCAGGAAGAAAAAGGGGGGCCGACGCCCCCTGTGCGAGCGAGCTCACACGGGGGGCACCAGCGCCCCCCCTGCGAACTCACCGGTGACGAGGAAAAAAAGGGGGCTGACGCCCTCTATGTGAGCTCGTGCACCGGCGAGCTCGCACAAGAGGGCGTCAGCCCCGTTGCGAGCTTGCACGCCAGCGACAGACGTGTAAAGAGAAGATAGTGGGCGAAGCATGCAAGAAAATCAAAGTTGGAGGACAATCTAGTTACACATTGAAGGTTGGGGGCCGAGTAGTTACAACATTCAAAGTTGGAGATGATTGATGTAATTTACCCATTGATGTCGAGGCCTATATTAGCTCGTTCGATTTGATCATCATCCCCATGTATTATTCCGATGTCATTTTAGGTTTAAATTGATTGCCCTACCATAATGCATCCATTTTGTGCAAAGAGAAGAAGGTGATTATTGGAATTCAAGGCATGCCAAAAGTAATCGTTCAATGGGAAGAAGAAGACAAGGTGATGGTATTGATTCGAAAATTATGAACGCAAATATTCTACCAAGTATATTAGGTCAAATAAAATAATAACGAGTAAGTAAAATTTATCATCCCTCCAGAACTAGCGATTATTTATTTTCCAACCCTAGTTAATTAATTAGAAGGAACATATATTTATGATATAAAATAGAATAAAATAAAGATAATGTCAATCTCAAATATTCGAGCCCTTTATTAATGTGAGAAACAAAAGTAGAGATAAAACCTTCTATTCACACCTTATATCTTAATTAATAATTAAATTTTATTTAAAAAATTGGTGAAAGGATCTTAAATTAATAATAGATAAAAGTAACTAAACAAATCAACTCTGATCTACTTGAATTATGATACTTTGGTATGCAAATATATATTATTATTACTAAATTAATTAATTAATAATACATAATTAATGATATTAAAATGTGATTAAACCTAGCACAGGGTTCAATATTGCTAACCGAAGTTTGGGTTGGCGGACGCACAAAGTTGGCTTCAAAACGATCAGATGCGGCCTAAGTTCTGTGTTAACCTATTTTGATACTTATTTGATTGATTATTTTGCACAAATTCACGTAATTACTGCTAGACAACTAATAATCTACAAGTAAATCCATCTAGCAATTATGAAAGTATTAAGTAAAAGTCGTATGTGAATTCATAGAACTCTACATTGTACAATAAATTAAGAAAAAATGGGTTCAAATTCAACCTTCATGTAATAATGAAATTACTTCATAGATAATTATTTGACAATAATTTCAATGAGAAAATATGATAGAAGGATTGCAAATTATAAGTTAAACTCTCAAATAATGATGACACCTCTAAAATAAGCCTTGGCTAAGACTACTGAAAATAATTGTCACGAATTTTTTAATCTTCAATTCATTGATTGATTAGTAACGCATAGTAGAACTTGATCTCTCATTTTTTTGGGTTAAGACTACAATTTTTGAGGTTGCATATTACTTAAGATCATGGTAATAGTATTTATATTATGATGGCCTTCTAGGGTTTTAACTTAATTCTTATGCTTAAATTTTTGTAAAAATTGTTAGAAAAATGACAATCGTTGCAGGAAAATATGATAAAGGAACCTAGTCCGAGTTTCTAGCCACTCGGCCAGGGTTCTAGAGTTCGGCCGAGCTTGACTTATACTCAGTCAATGTGATCAACCCCGCCTGGGTATGAAACTAACCCATCCCAGGATCTTTAACAAATTGAGTATAAATATTATTTCGACACTGACTTTCACGTTCTTTCGATCCAATTGCTATGTAACTTTGAAATAATAATTCTGAAAATAAAATAAACTAAAAGTGGGTAGTCTCACAAACTAAGAGAATATGCACATCTAATGAACAACACTACGAAAATAATCTAAATTATATACACAAAACTTGTATAAAAATGCATGCATCAAATTTCATGATGTAATATCGCGAATGTATTAACTACTTGTTGTGAGATCATTCCTTATTGTATATCTTATTTCTAATTTTCATGCCGACATCTCTTTATTACCTTATGTTAGTTAATGTTATCAAAGTCTCAGGCAGATTTTATTTTCCTTTTAGATCAAGTACTATTCTTAACTTTCACTTTACTTCTGAGTTGTTATTTGTTTTTTTTTAAATTTACTCACGACCCCTTAAATTGTTAGCATTAATATATATGACTACAAGAAAAATGTCATTTTCCGACGGACAATTTCCCTATTCGTCGTAATTTGCAACGAATTTTTTGACGGTTTCATTTCTTACGGATTTTTCGATGGTCACGACCGTCAAAAATTTATTATATTATTATTTTATTTTTTGATGATTAGGAATGTCGATATTTCCGACGGATATTGATCCGTCACAATTTCCGACGGATTTTTCGACGGTCAGAACTGTCAAAAATTAAAAAAATAAATTATGTAATTTGTTATATTATTATTTAATTGTTTTGACGGATTTTCCGACGGTTACGATCGTCAGAAATAAAAAAATAAATTATGTAATTTTTTATATTATTATTTAATTTTTCCGACGGTTACGACCGTCGAAAATAAAAAAATTTAAATTATATAAATTTTTATATTATTATTTAATTTTTCGACGATTAGGAACGTCGATATTTTCCATCCGTCGCAATATTCGTCGTAATTTCCAACGGTCGTAATCGTCGGTAAATATATAATAATATTATATAAGGAATATTTTATTAATATAATTAGCGACGGTCCAAACCGTCGCAATTACCGACGGTTTGGACCGTCGGTAATAATTACCGACGCTAATATTATATATAACTAAATATATTTTTGACGGTCACAACCGTCGATAATTTTAAAAATAATTAATATTTATTTTACCGACGGCCAGAGCCGTGGATAATTAAAATTATGTTATCCCGTGCTCTTTTCGTTTTCCCGCTTTCTCCCATTTTTTCACATATATATCACCCTCCTCTCCTCTCTCTCCCTCATGTCCTCTCTCTCTCCCTCTCCCGGCCGTCTCCCTCTCCCGGCCGGCGAGCCTCTAGCCGGACGTGAAGCGTCGACCGCCGATGACACTCTCCCGCCAGTGTCTCTCTCTTTCTCTCTCTCTTTCTCTTTCTCTATCTTTCTCTCCGGCCGTCGACGGTCGGATCCGGCCGCTAATTTTTTTATATTTAAAAAATTCTTTGCGACGGTTGCGACCGCCGAAAGATCGACGATTGTGATGACCGTCGAAAGTTTCGGCGGTTGCGATCGTCGAAAGATTTCGACGGTTCAAACTGCCGGCCGTTTCCAACGGTTGCAACCATCGGAAACTTTCGACGGTTCGAACCGCCGGGACTTTTTCGTCGGTTCCGACCGTCGATATTTTCGACGAATTTTTTTCGGCCGTTGCAAATCGATTTGCGACGAGCATTTTTTCGACAGATCGATTTCAACTGAAAAACCGTCGGTAATTGTATTATCGACGATTTTCGAACTGATTACCGAAGCGTTTTTCTAGTAGTGTATCAATGTTACTTCCATAACAAGTTATGACCGATCCGAACTCTCCAAAACATGGGTTGTGAGCAATTGTTCATGCCCCTGCAACGTCCCTTTCTCATATCCAAACCAGGATCAAGATCGTGCCAGCCACTGTCTACTTTTCAGTCACACCAAGTCACCTATATATCAGAAGTTTTGTACTTTGTCTCCAACCCACGGACCCCTTCTCCAACATAATTTCCATTCCATTTGGAAACGTTTCTCATTATTTTTTTCCTTTAACAATTATTTACAGAATAATTACTACAAGCATTTTATTATGTTATTTTTTTAACCTCTTGACATAATTTTTTATACTTATATATAAATTTTCAATATGGAAGGAAAACTATGCAAACTTAAAAATGCTTTTAAAATAATGATTTCAATAATATTTCAGGTCCAACATTATTCTCATACTATTTGGAAACGTGTACTTTTAATTTTTTTAAACAAATATTTACTTTTATGAATAATTATTTCAAGCACTTTATTATGTTGTATTTTTTTAAAATATCTTGACATAATTTTGTATCTAACTTTGAAACAAAAAATATGGAAACCTAACAAATGTTCTTAGAATAAATATATCAAACATGTTATTTTTTTAATATCTTTACATAATTTTTTATTTATCTTCTATTTAATTTTTTAACATGGAAGCAAAAGATAAGAAATCTCAAACAAATCTCAACCATTTATATTATATATTAAAAATCTTTATCTTTTTAATTAAAATATATTTTCCATTCATTTTCTTACTAATGTTCATTCACAAAAGATATGGATATATAATTATATAATATTTTTATAAATAATCTAAAAAATTAGTATTTTTTATAAAATTTTATAAATTCATATATTTTATATTATTTATTATTTTAGTGAACCCACTCACAATCTTTTCCCACTGACTGACTGACTTTAGATTGAACGTCTATTAATGAGAGGTCGTAACATTTCTTTTTCATATATAAAAGCCAAACCTAATAACTTGCTTTAATTGAATGGAAATGGCCGCTTGACTATATACTATAGCTATGTACATATTGTGTGCTCTGTGTTTGCAATACAATATATATACTACAAGACCTGGTACTTGCCGCAGTAGAACACACAAGGAGGGATTAATATCAGGTAAGGGTGTACTTTTTTTGGATGCCGGCCCGGTCTACGAGAGGTTTTCGGTGTCCAAGATTATTAGCACATGACTAATTCAGAGTCGAGAGGAAAGAACAGTGAAAGTTAATTTCCTAGCCAAGGGGCAGCGAAGATTAATTCCCTTCTCCAACATAATTTCCATTCCATTTGGAAACGTTTCTCATTATTTTTTTCCTTTAACAATTATTTACAGAATAATTACTACAAGCATTTTATTATGTTATTTTTTTAACCTCTTGACATAATATTTTATACTTATATCTAAATTTTCAATATGGAAGGAAAACTATGAAAACTTAAAAATGCTTTTAAAATAATGATTTCAATAATATTTCAGGTCCAACATTATTCTCATACTAATTGGAAACGTGTACTTTTAATTTTTTTAAACAAATATTTACTTTTATGAATAATTATTTCAAGCACTTTATTATGTTGTATTTTTTTTAAATATCTTGACATAATTTTGTATTTAACTTTGAAACAAAAAATATGGAAACCTAACAAATGTTCTTAGAATAAATATATCAAACATGTTATTTTTTTAATATCTTTACATAATTTTTTATTTATCTTCTATTTAATTTTTTAACATGGAAGCAAAAGATACGAAATCTCAAACAAATCTCAACCATTTATATTATATATTACAAATCTTTATCTTTTTAATTAAAATATATTTTCCATTCATTTTCTTACTAATGTTCATTCACAAAAGATATGGATATATAATTATATAATATTCTTATAAATAATCTAAAAAAATTAGTGATTTTTATAAAGTTTTATAAATTCATATATTTTATATTATTTATTATTTTAGTGAACCCACTCACAATCTTTCCCCACTGCCTGACTGACTTTAGATTGAACGTCTATTAATGACAGGTCGTAACATTTCTTTTTCATATATAAAAGCCAAACCTAATAACTTGCTTTAATTGAATGGAAATGGCCGCTTGACTATATACTATAGCTATTTACATATTGTGTGCTCTGTGTTTGCAATACAATATATATACTACAAGACCTGGTACTTGCCGCAGTAGAACACACAAGGAGGGATTAATATCAGGTAAGGGTTACTTTTTTTGGATGCCGGCCCGGGTCTACGGGAGGTTTCCGATGTCGAAGGCTACTAGCACTTGACTAATCCGGAGTCGAAAAGACAGAGCAGCGAAGGTTAATTCCCTGGCCAAGGGGCAGCGAAGGTTAATTCCCTTCTCCAACATAATTTCCATTCCATTTGGAAACGTTTCTCATTATTTTTTTCCTTTAACAATTATTTAGAGAATAATTACTACAAGCATTTTATTATGTTATTTTTTTTAACCTCTTGACATAATTTTTTATACTTATATCTAAATTTTCAATATGGAAGGAAAACTATGAAAACTTAAAAATGCTTTTAAAATAATGATTTCAATAATATTTCAGGTCCAACATTATTCTCATACTATTTGGAAACGTGTACTTTTAATTTTTTTAAAACAAATATTTACTTTTATGAATAATTATTTCAAGCACTTTATTATGTTGTATTTTTTAAAATATCTTGACATAATTTTGTATTTAACTTTGAAACAAAAAATATGGAAACCTAACAAATGTTCTTAGAATAAATATATCAAACATGTTATTTTTTTAATATCTTTACATAATTTTTTATTTATCTTCTATTTAATTTTTTAACATGGAAGCAAAAGATACGAAATCTCAAACAAATCTCAACCATTTATATTATATATTACAAATCTTTATCTTTTTAATTAAAATATATTTTCCATTCATTTTCTTACTAATGTTCATTCACAAAAGATATGGATATATAATTATATAATATTCTTATAAATAATCTAAAAAATTTAGTGATTTTTTATAAAGTTTTATAAATTCATATATTTTATATTATTTATTATTTTAGTGAACCCACTCACAATCTTTCCCCACTGCCTGACTGACTTTAGATTGAACGTCTATTAATGACAGGTCGTAACATTTCTTTTTCATATATAAAAGCCAAACCTAATAACTTGCTTTAATTGAATGGAAATGGCCGCTTGACTATATACTATAGCTATTTACATATTGTGTGCTCTGTGTTTGCAATACAATATATATACTACAAGACCTGGTACTTGCCGCAGTAGAACACACAAGGAGGGATTAATATCAGGTAAGGGTGTACTTTTTTTGGATGCCGGCCCGGGTCTACCGGAGGTTTCCGGTGTTATAGCACTTGACTAATTCGAAGTCGAGAAGACAGAACAGCGAATGTTAATTCCCTGACCAAAGGACAGCGAAGATTAATTCCCTTCTCCAACATAATTTTCATTCCATTTGGAAATGTTTCTCATTATTTTTTTCCTTTAACAATTATTTACAGAATAATTACTACAAGCATTTTATTATGTTATTTTTTTAACCTCTTGACATAATTTTTTATACTTATATCTAAATTTTCAATATGGAAGGAAAACTATGAAAACTTAAAAATGCTTTTAAAATAATGATTTCAATAATATTTCAGGTCCAACATTATTCTCATACTATTTGGAAACGTGTACTTTTAATTTTTTTAAAACAAATATTTACTTTTATGAATAATTATTTCAAGCACTTTATTATGTTGTATTTTTTAAAATATCTTGACATAATTTTGTATTTAACTTTGAAACAAAAAATATGGAAACCTAACAAATGTTCTTAGAATAAATATATCAAACATGTTATTTTTTTAATATCTTTACATAATTTTTTATTTATCTTCTATTTAATTTTTTAACATGGAAGCAAAAGATACGAAATCTCAAACAAATCTCAACCATTTATATTATATATTACAAATCTTTATCTTTTTAATTAAAATATATTTTCCATTCATTTTCTTACTAATGTTCATTCACAAAAGATATGGATATATAATTATATAATATTCTTATAAATAATCTAAAAAAATTAGTGATTTTTTTATAAAGTTTTATAAATTCATATATTTTATATTATTTATTATTTTAGTGAACCCACTCACAATCTTTCCCCACTGCCTGACTGACTTTAGATTGAACGTCTATTAATGACAGGTCGTAACATTTCTTTTTCATATATAAAAGTCAAACCTAATAACTTGCTTTAATTGAATGGAAATGGCCGCTTGACTATATACTATAGCTATTTACATATTGTGTGCTCTGTGTTTGCAATACAATATATATACTACAAGACCTGGTACTTGCCGCAGTAGAACACACAAGGAGGAATTAATATCAGGTAAGGGTGTACTTTTTTTGGATGCCTGCCCGGATTTACGGGAGGTTTCCGATGTTATAGCACTTGACTAATTCGAAGTCGAAAAGACAGAACAGCGAAGATTAATTCCCTGATCAAAGGGCAGCGAAGGTTAATTCCCTTCTCCAACATAATTTCCATTCCATTTGGAAACGTTTCTCATTATTTTTTTCCTTTAACAATTATTTAGAGAATAATTACTACAAGCATTTTATTATGTTATTTTTTTTAACCTCTTGACATAATTTTTTATACTTATATCTAAATTTTCAATATGGAAGGAAAACTATGAAAACTTAAAAATGCTTTTAAAATAATGATTTCAATAATATTTCAGGTCCAACATTATTCTCATACTATTTGGAAACGTGTACTTTTAATTTTTTTAAAACAAATATTTACTTTTATGAATAATTATTTCAAGCACTTTATTATGTTGTATTTTTTTAAAATATCTTGACATAATTTTGTATTTAACTTTGAAACAAAAAATATGGAAACCTAACAAATGTTCTTAGAATAAATATATCAAACATGTTATTTTTTTAATATCTTTACATAATTTTTTATTTATCTTCTATTTAATTTTTTAACATGGAAGCAAAAGATACGAAATCTCAAACAAATCTCAACCATTTATATTATATATTACAAATCTTTATCTTTTTAATTAAAATATATTTTCCATTCATTTTCTTACTAATGTTCATTCACAAAAGATATGGATATATAATTATATAATATTCTTATAAATAATCTAAAAAAATTAGTGATTTTTTTATAAAGTTTTATAAATTCATATATTTTATATTATTTATTATTTTAGTGAACCCACTCACAATCTTTCCCCACTGCCTGACTGACTTTAGATTGAACGTCTATTAATGACAGGTCGTAACATTTCTTTTTCATATATAAAAGCCAAACCTAATAACTTGCTTTAATTGAATGGAAATGGCCGCTTGACTATATACTATAGCTATTTACATATTGTGTGCTCTGTGTTTGCAATACAATATATATACTACAAGACCTGGTACTTGCCGCAGTAGAACACACAAGGAGGAATTAATATCAGGTAAGGGTGTACTTTTTTTGGCTGCCGGCCCGGATCTACGAGAGGTTTCCGATGTTATAGCACTTGACTAATTCGAAGTCGAAAAGACAGAACAGCGAAGATTAATTCCCTGATCAAAGGGCAGCGAAGGTTAATTCCCTTCTCCAACATAATTTCCATTCCATTTGGAAACGTTTCTCATTATTTTTTTCCTTTAACAATTATTTACAGAATAATTACTACAAGCATTTTATTATGTTATTTTTTTTAACCTCTTGACATAATTTTTTATACTTATATCTAAATTTTCAATATGGAAGGAAAACTATGAAAACTTAAAAATGCTTTTAAAATAATGATTTCAATAATATTTCAGGTCCAACATTATTCTCATACTATTTGGAAACGTGTACTTTTAATTTTTTTAAAACAAATATTTACTTTTATGAATAATTATTTCAAGCACTTTATTATGTTGTATTTTTTTAAAATATCTTGACATAATTTTGTATTTAACTTTGAAACAAAAAATATGGAAACCTAACAAATGTTCTTAGAATAAATATATCAAACATGTTATTTTTTTTAATATCTTTACATAATTTTTTATTTATCTTCTATTTAATTTTTTAACATGGAAGCAAAAGATACGAAATCTCAAACAAATCTCAACCATTTATATTATATATTATAAATCTTTATCTTTTTAATTAAAATATATTTTCCATTCATTTTCTTACTAATGTTCATTCACTAAAGATACGGATATATAATTATATAATATTCTTATAAATAATCTAAAAAAATTAGTGATTTTTTTATAAAATTTTATAAATTCATATATTTTATATTATTTATTATTTTAGTGAACCCACCCACAATCTTTTCTGGCTCCGCCACCTACCTGACTGACTTTAGATTGAACGTCTATTAATGACAGGTCGTAACATTTCTTTTTCATATATAAAAGCCAAACTTAATTACTTGCTTTAATTGAATGGAAATGGCCGCTTGACTATATACTACAGCTATTTACATATTGTGTGCTCTGTGTTTGCAATACAATATATATACTACAAGACCTGGTACTTGCCGCAGTAGAACACACAAGGAGGGATTAATATCAGGTAAGGGTGTACTTTTTTTGGATCCCGATTCGGATCTACGGAAGGTTTTCGGTGTCCGAAGCTATTAGCACTTGACTAATTCAGAGTCGAAAAAATAAAACAGCGAAGATTAATTTCCTGACCAAGGGACGACTCCAAGATTCGAATCTGGAGCTACTAGCTCCCAGTGAACGCTTGGAGCTCAGTCCTACTAATCAATTGAGCCAGCATTGCTTGGTTAGTAAGCGTGTACTTTGAAGAGCCTTTCCTTGCAAAATAGCATCACTCCGCTGGAGTTTGAGACGACGTAAAAGACGAAGGTAACCAGCACGAGGATTAAAATTGTTCGCACACTCCAATGTTAGGTGCTTAATTACAACGTACCTCTTTCTCTTTTGGAAATTTATCTCGGACTAAACTACTTGGCGTGGATCCATATGTCTCAGACCTATTAGCATTTTAATTAGTTTAAAATTCGGATATAAGTAGAACGATAGATTTTGATTAAATTAATGAGGATCTTAATTAATTCTGATCGCCTAGCTAGACTCCAAGCTCCGTTTCTTAGAGCTAAAAAATAAATGAATAATGAGCATGCAACCAGCCAAGATTGGCAGTCTATGAATATTTAGTCACCAATCATGCAAGATTAATTAATTTATTGATTGATGCTCCTATTATCTAGTCTTCTTTTTCTTTGTTCACGAGATTTAAATATGTTTGGTAGTCAGTTGTCAGAATAATATGCAGCCATCCTACCAATCATGCATGATTAATATTACTTGATTATTCTTTCAATTATCTCATTTTTTCGTCCACCAGATTTAAATATGTATTAGACTTTCATTTCTCGGAAGAGTTTTTTTTTTCGAGAATATGCATGGCTTGTAGTACCGAATATATTTTTGAAATCTAACAACTAATCAGCTGGTCAATTGCGTCATATTTCGATTGAATCAATCGAATTTGATGAAACGAATCAGATTTCTATTAAAATAATATTGTTTTTTGTTAATTTTAAAAATATGCTGTAAATGAAAGTTTAAAAGGTAAAAATAATAGAATAAAAAGTTATCTTATTGTATTCTTAATACATATTATTTACAATAATTTTCTTATGTCAAACAATACTAGTATTATTTTTTGGTTATATTATTTATAATAATTTCAATTGATCATTTTCTAGTTTAAGAATATAATGAATAATTTTATCTTTTTTTATTTTCCTCTATTGCTCTTTTTTCAAATGTTCTTTTGAATCTTTTCAAATTCAAACTTACTTGCTTATTATTACTTTCCTTTTTTATGGTTCCTGAATAATCTACGTTACTGCTGTCTCTAATTTATATTTGTGATTCCTTAGCTTTTCTATATATTCTGCAATTTTTACTTTTCTGAAGAGTTAAAAAAGTAGTTTTCTATGTCAATCCAGTTAGGCCTAATTCATCCGGAATTTTCTTTTGCAAATATATTTCTCCAAACTGGGTCGGACTGATAGCCGATACTCACAATTTGGACTAATTCTAACATGGACTAATGCTCATAATATTAGTTTGGCTAATAAACACCTTCATTCTTTAATTATGGTAGTGAACATTTTTATCATTCTCCACCATTCAGTGTTCTTTTTCTTATTTGGTTGTCAGTCTCCCATGTTTGGAAGGCTCAATATGCATGGTGCTAACGATTATGGGCATTGTTCACATGTTGAAGATTGACCCATTGAGCTCAATTAATCCAATAAGATCGTCTTGTCTCATATATCTGACAATGACATGTGAGTCTTCTAGAAAAATTTTTTTACATCCACATATACTTAAATTTAAGATCTTGCTTAAATGAGGAGGAGACGCTTAGTACTATATCTCAACCCCCGGTGGTCAATCATCTAGAATTCTAACTCGAAAGCCTTGAGATAGATCAAGTTATTATTTTTGTACCCCCTTTGTCCTTTTGTGTAGACATGAACCCGGACAAAGCTTTTTTATTTAATAATCCAAATACATATATGAACCTATTGGAGTTAGTTAGGTGGAATCTGATTTGGGTATAACTAATTTGTTACTTATGGTCCGAGAGATTGTAACTTCTAATCATAATGGGGAGATTGAGGAATACCATAACTACCTTATTTATTAGATATAAAATTATGAAAAATCATGATAGATATTAAATCATCCTGAATTGTTGCCCGAGGCTCATATCTGATGGCGGTTATGTACCATATATTGAGAGAATTACGGGCAATGCATGAATCACGATTGACATCTGAACATACTGAAACTTTGTGAGACAATCGTGGACGTACGAGATAATCTCCGAACCACTTACATGTGTGTCTTTCTCTGTATGTGATTTCTTATTAATTTTCCTCTATTTGTTCATTGATTTATCCCACCTATTGTCGACAGTTTAAAATTGATATCAGAGCTACAATAAGGAATTCGTGGGCAGTGGGAGCAATGACAACAGATGTCATGAAGGTCAAGATAGAGAAGTTCGATAGTAAAGATTTTGACTTCTAAAAGGTGCATATCAATGACTATCTATATAAAAATTGCATGAACATCTCTCTGAGAAAAAGCTAGAGGCGATAAGCAATGCGAATTGAGTGCTCCTCATTCGGCAGGCGCTCGATATTATCAAGTTAAAATTGGCGCAGAGCGTAGTCTTTAACATTGTGAACGTAGCATATTATCAGGTTTGATGAAGACACTATCAAACATGTACGAGAAGTCGTATGCATCAAATAAGGTATTTTTTTAATGAGAATGTTGTTCAACCTGAAGATGTTTAAAGGGGCTTCAATCGCGGATCATATCAACCAATTCAACACTATCATTACACAATTGAATTCAGTAAGTATCATTTTTTTTTATGATGATGTGAGTTTAAATTTTATTGTCTTCTTTGTCAGAAAGTTGGGATACAATTGTGACGGTGATCAACAATTCTTCTGGTTCAATGAAGTTGAAGCTCGATGATATTTGAGATTTGATTTTGAATGAAAATGTTCACATGAGAGAATGCTTCAAGTTTGGCATTGAGTGCAGAGGGTGGAAGAACACAACAACAAGGACATAATCGAGGAAGATCAAATGCTAAATTGCATAGCACTCAAGAAGAAAACCAATGAGAGTTAGCGAATGCTGCAACTAAAGAAGCCCGCATTGGTTCTGAGTTGATAGTCTGACAAAATCCTGAATTATGGAGCTTCGTACCATTCCACCTTACAAATGGAGTGCTTGAAAGATTACACTATAAGGAATTTCAACAATGTTTATCTAGCATATGATAAAGCCTTGAAAGCTGATGTGTTTGAAACAATGTTTATCTAGGAATGTTGTGAAAAAAGGGGAACGTGATGGTTTGAAAGCTGAAGGATGCTCAATATATACCAAGACTGAAGAGAAATCTAATCTTGATTGGACAAATTGACTTAGAGGGTTATACTAAAGTATTTGTAGGTAACATTTGGAAGGTCACCAAAGGAACTATGACGATAGCATGGGTCAGCAAGCTGTGTACCTTGTACAGGCCGTCGAACACAAAAATTATTGTGGCATCTTATTTGGATGATATGCCTGAAGTCTAACATTGTAAACTTAGTTATACGAGTGAAAAAGAGATAAAGGTTATGCACAAGATGGCTCGACTATTATATCTAAAGTCTATTGATTGTGGACTTTATGAAGACTGTGTGTTGAGAAATAGAAGAAAGTCACCTTTAGCAAAGTGCCAAAAATGTCAAAGAGAAGTAAGTTGGAGTTGTGCACACGAATGTGTGAGGGTCATCTCTTGTTTCATCTCTTGGCGGATTATTATATTATGTGACATTCATCAATGATTATTTTAAGAAGGTGTGAGTTTAATTTCTAAAAAAACTAATTTTGATGTGTTCTTACTTTTAAGAAATGGAAAGCACATGTAAGTGAATAAAACTAATGTCAAGAGTTCTGACAATGATCGTGAGTATGCGAACCATGAGTTCAAGGAGTTCTACATGGAACATGGTATTAGGATGGATATGACAGTTCTGATTGGACTGAGGGTTATGCTTCATATAAAAATTTGTAAAAAAAAGAGTACGTATTCTAGTATTTTAGTGAAAATCCCGACGCATGAACGACGAATGTTACAAAAATATATAATATATATAATTATAATTTGATAATGTATAATAATTATCAAAACTAATTTCTTAGCATTTAAATGTAATAAGTAGGTTAGTCTACTTTGAAAAGTTTAAAGCTCAAATTAGATCTATCAATACCCCAACTTCTACTTAAATTATTTTTTCTAAATAATTAATTGTTTTCCAAAAATAAATTTATTTTCTGATTTATCATTTATTTTATAAGGAAATATTAATTTTCATTATACTCAAATTGAATTCTTTGTTTTAAGTTAATCTTTAAAATTTGGAAATAAAACAATATCTTCTAAAATTGTAGTAGTATAATATTTTATTATACATGTACATTACCGGTTAGAAAGAAAAGATTATTTATTTTAATCATACTCAAATTAAATATTTATTTTTTATTTCTGAAATAATACATTGTCTTTTAAGAAGGAAATATTATTACGTTTATTATACTTTTCGATTATATTTTAAAAAACAATAATCCAAATTTGGTCTTTATTTCTTATATTTAAATTATTTTTTATGCCAAAAATAACTCATCTCTTTTAAAAATAAACATTATTTATTTCATTATACTGCAACTAAATATTATTTATTCTAATCATAATCAAATTGAACCATTTATTTTTAAATTTATGAAATAATATATGTTTTAAAAGTAAAATATTATTTATTTTATTATTCTTGTCCATTATCTTTTAGAAATGAAACATTTAATATTAATTGGACTCCAGTTGAATTATTTTTTAAAATTTAAAATAATAAATTATTTTTTGGAAAGAGAATATTATTTTATTTTATGTTATCTTTCAGGAAGGAAAATTTATTTATTTTAGTCATACTAAAAATATATTTTTCTAATTAAATTATGCTATTTAATTTTTTATTTTTGTTGCCTTATACAACGAATCATTATAAGATAAATTTTATTTTCTAAAATTATTATACTTATCCATTCTCTAAAAAAGAAAATATAAGGAAAGATTATTCTTAATTGGACTCAAATTGAATTTTTTTTCTATTTTAAATTATTTGGACCCAATTGAATTCATTGTTTCAATTTTTAATTAAAAAGTAACACATTTATCTTTTAAAAATCAAAGATTATTTTTTTAATATACTTGTACAGGGCCTTTTATTAATCCAAAAAATAATACATTATTTTTTAGAAATGACATATTATTCATTTTATTATGTTTTGTGCATTACCTTTTAAAAAGGGAAGATTATTTATTTTAATCATACTTAAATTAATAAAAAGGAAAGATTAATCTTAATTTGACTCAAATTTATTTTAATTTTTTAATTTTAAAATACAAAGTTAGCTTTTAAAAAAGGTTTATTATTTACTCACATTATCTTTAAGAAAATATTATTATTTTCATCATACTCAAATTGATAAGGAAGAAAGATTAATCTTAATTTGACTCAAACTAAATTGTTTATTTTAAAAAAATTTTTAATTCCTAAAATAATATTTTTTAAAAAATAAATTATTATTTACTTGCATAATATATTTTATAGGGAAAACATTAT
Organism: Pontederia crassipes; assembly: GCA_030549335.1. Taxonomy (NCBI): domain Eukaryota; kingdom Viridiplantae; phylum Streptophyta; class Magnoliopsida; order Commelinales; family Pontederiaceae; genus Pontederia; species Pontederia crassipes. Next base: position 23,894,811 of record CM060183.1, read on the forward strand.
TTATTTTAAGCATACTAATTGTGCCCTCCAACTTTGAGCACTTTCTCAACGCTATCCTCAAGCGCTATACTCGAATTAATAAAAAAAAGATTAATCTTAATTTGACTTAAACTGAATTATTTATTTTAAATTATTTTAAATCCGTAAATAACAAATAATATTTTAAGAATGATTTTTTTATTTGTACATTATTTTTTAGAAAGAAAATATTATTTTTTAATCATATTAAAAGATGTGCTTCTAATCAAAATATATGAATAATTTAATCTTCTTTTATTTTTTATCTTATATAGTAAACTATTATAAAATTATATATATATATATATATATATTAATGGGGTGTAACCCATTAGGTGTAATCCTGTGCAGCGCCCAAATCGCAATAGTTCATTTTAGATTTATAGCTCAGATACATCTTGCATTATTTCTTTCTTCTCTCTCTCTACTCTCTTTTGGTGATTGCCGGCGAACAAATTGGCGGCCATCAGGGGTGGCGGTAGTAAATGGGGGCGAACAAGGGTGACGATTGGGGCATATTGGTGTAATGGTCGACAACAGTTAACGATGCAGCGGGTGTGACAACAGTCGACATATTTGGTCGTGATCCACACGTGGGCTTGCAGGGGTCAAGGATGAGTGCGTCGGCGGGATCCATGCTCGACGACGGTGGCAATCGAAGAAAAAGAGGAGGCGATAGAGTTTGCTGACGCTTGCAGAGGATCGTGGGGGCGCTCGCGGCAACGGGCTCGGAGGAAGGGGTCGACGGCATTCATGAGAGGAGGATGAGCAATCATTGATGGTCAGTAGCGGTGGCGGTAGCGCTTGGAGGAGAAATCATCATCGTGGTCGGGAAGGGTTGCGCAGGGGATTAATCAATTAGCGACACATGTATATTGACTCTAATGCGTCGTTAATTTGTCACTGAACAATGTAGCGTCAAATTAGCACCCCTTACGCGTCACAGTCATAGCAATGCCAAAGATTCGATGCTATTTACATTGCCATTACATGGTCGGCGCTAAAGTGGCGCTAGAGTGTTCATCTCTAACACAACGCTAATATGACGTTGTTTTGATGTTGATATGGCACTAAAATAATGCTTAAGTTTATTATCATCATTGGCAGGTAGCGCTACGTAGATGCCAGCGCAACGCTAAATGGCGACGCAATTATGCAACACTAAGTGGACGCTAATGGGGCGCTAAATTTGGGACGCTAATGTGACGGTAACTATGACATTTGTATCCAACAAAAATAACATGCTTTGTACAATTTAATTTACATTTCAAGTTTCTTTACACAAGTTTAACTACAATACTCGATCATGTGCATGTCCTAATTAGGTTCATCAAATTATACATTACACATTATACATTAAGTTTATATATACATTTCAAATTACACATTCTAATCACATTACACATTATGATATACCACACTGGCGCTGCCATCGAGTTCATCTGCAGCATCAAGAAGCGGATCATCGTCGTGCAATGCCTCACCCACATGTGCAACTGCTTCATCTTCCCTCGAGTCCTTGGCGGTCCATCCATGCCACGGACGGCATGAAGTTGTCGATGTTGAACAGCCCGGCCAGTGTGAGCTCGACCACCATCTCCTTGAACTCGTTGGCCTTGGAGCCCTTGGTCTCGGACAAGAGGCAGGCGGCGACAGTGGACACATCGGTGGCGGACGACATTAGGGAGGCAGGCGGCAGCAACGGATGGCATCAAGGAGGCAGGCGACAGCAATAGACGTGTCAGCAGACGACGTCAAGGAGGCAATCGAAGGCAGCGGACGCGTTGGCGGTTGGCATCAGGGAGGCAGGCGGCAGCAATGGATGCGTCACGACGTCAAGGAGGCAGTAAATGGTAGTGGACGCATCGGCGGACAGCATCAGGGAGGCAGTCGGCGGCAGCGGACGCGTCAGTGGATGACGTCAGGGTGGCAGGCGACATCAGCGGACGCATCGGTGGCAGGGGAGAAGGGGCCAATGGGGTGAAGGCAGAGGCGGTTTTTGCTAGCATTTAAAAGAGGGAGAGAGATCGACTTAATCAAAAGAGGTGTTACGAATCGTCGGATTAAAAGAAAGGACGGTGAGGATTTGTTCCTTGACGAGCACGGATCGCCAAGCGATGCCAATGATACGACGCTATTGTGTCGCTACTATGACGCCATGTTGTATGCCAAATTGCACCGCAAGTTAGCGACTCAAAAAATTGATACGCTAAGTTAGAGTATCACGTCGCATTGACGTCACGCATTTGAAACACTAATTTAACGTCACATCTTAACGACGCTACTGTGACGCTACTGTGACACTAAAATGAAATCATCGCTATTGCAATGCTGACGTGGCACCAATATGTATATTCATATGTATATGTACATGTATATATGTACAAATGTGTATATGTATATCTATATATCCATGTATATGTAAAATGTATATATATGTATGTGTACATATGTATATGTAATACGTGTATATGTATATGTATATGTATGTGTGTGTGTGTATATATATATGTGTGTGTGTGTATATGTATATGAAATATGTATATATGGATAATATTTGAGAATCGTAAATCGATCAAATGAGACCATTCTAGGAAGTCCCGAGAGGTCCAATTTTCAAGAAAGATCATTTCTAATATTTTTTTAGGCGCACGAAGGAAAATAGACATTTTGAATTCTCTTTTTAAGTTTGGATACAAAAAAAATTCTAACAAAATCACCATTTCTCGAAAATTTTTTAAAACTCTATGTCAACTAAATGGGACCCTCGAGGGCTGAGCATGCATTTTTAGATTTCTTAGGTGGGGCGGAAGTTTTGAAGAATAAAATAGGTATTTTGAGAATATAAGGAAACGAAAAAAATATGAAAGGTTTGTGTCATCCCACCTTCCTAGCCCTCCGAAATGCTTATTTTTTGTGGCAATCCGAGCTAGATTGCGGAGACTCGACCGTTTCTATTCCAAAACTTTGCCCATTTTATTGAATTTATTTCAACCTCCGATCGCCATGATTCTTGTGCCAGCGGACAACTCGCATAGATCTCTATGAGTCCGTAATTTTTGTTTTGACCGATTCCTACCGGACTCATGTCGGCGACCGTCGGAAGCCTATTTTTCCTAAGTTAACTCTGCCGTCCGGCCTCCTAAAATTGCCAAAAAATACTGAAAAATCGTTGTTGCAGTTGTCTATGGAATGTATTTTCATGATGATCTAACGGTCAGATCTCCGACAATCGCTATTTGAATTCCATGAAAAATGAAGAAGCACTATTTCTCCAATTTTGGAATTTGGAAATTAGAGTATAATGTATGTATAGCATGGCATATTAATTTTTGTATATTATATAATAGAATAATATAGTATAGTAAGGTATATAATATAGTATAGTATAATATAGTATAGTATAGTATAGTATAGTATAGTATAGTGTAGTGTAGTGTAGTGTAGTTAGTAAAGTATAGTATAGTATTCTATAATATACTATACAATATATAACATATATTGCCAAAAGAGCACAAGCTAGCGTTTACTTAGCATCACAATCCTCTGATGCTAATATAATGTCAACGTCAATACAATGCAAGACGTCAGCACTAATATTGCCTCTTATTTTAGTATCGAATTAGCGATGTCGTCATGGTGATGCTAAATTAGCGTCACAAGCTTGCGACGCCAATATAGCGCTACCATCTTACGCGTGTTTTCTAGTTTTCGCGCGTGATAATAGCGTCGAAATAGCGTCTAAGGGGCACCTCATTTAACATCGACATCATTTGACGCTAATGCGACGCTAAATTGACGCTATAGAGAGGTAGTTAGCATATATTTTTGTCGACCCAATGAAGGCGCTATTGTGACGCTATTAGCTTCTACTTAGCGTCGCATTGTGCGGCGACGCTAATTCGCATCACTATTTGACATTTTTCTTGTAGTCGACCTTGGGGAGATGGGGGCTACCGTCAGCGAAACGTCGGGGGCTGTCGCCCAATGCTTACGGGGGCGGGAAGAAGGGGCTGCCAACCGGCGAAGGGTAATGCAGGAGGTCGATGGGGGTGACGGGGAGAGGAGGGCAGTGGTGGCAGAGGAGGGGGGAGGTTGATTTGGACTCTTATCGAATAGTTCAAATTTGGGAACTACACAGAGTTACCTAAAGGGATTAGACCCCATTAATTAATTATATATATAATATGAGTTTAATGTATATGTTAGAGCGCTAATTTTTAACATCCATGCCGTTCATTCGACATATATGGTATGATCTATGCTTCATTCGACTTGGACGGAATTGTAGAGTTCATATGAGAGAGATAGAGGGGGGCTTGTAGCGATCTTGTGCATTTGAGGAAGTTTTTTATTTCTACAGATTTCATAGAGATAACATTTGGTAAAAGAGAGCACTATAGCAGCCTTGCAAGAGAGCGCTATAGCAGCCTTGCAGAGTCCATGTCACGGGAAGAAGAGAGAGAGGATGCCTTTTCAGGGTGCTCGTAGTGAGAGAGTACGACAATGATATATTAAAAAATGAACAGCATCAGCATATGCAAGAAAAAGGATGGTGCACTACATGGATTGCACTGCACCTTGTACAGCCCACAAGTGTAACAGTTGGATTTCATCCAATGGGTATTAGCCATGGAGCTTATGTGATTTTCGTCCTTTTTTTAATGTTCTTTCCCTCGATCATTACTTTGTCTCTCTCTCGTTGATGAGCTCATGACTAGAGCTCTCTGCAGCGTCATGGCTCCGTGATGAACAGATCTCGTCGTTCGTTCGAAAAAAAGATCTCGGCAACAGACAAAGCTTGCCGGAGCAAGTGGTGATCTTGCAGAAGTGAAGTTGGTGTGGCGAGCTCCACATCTTTCTGCATTCATGATGCTTTCAAATTTATTTGTAAGTTTGTTCTTTTATTCCGACAAGTCTGCTCTCGCCCCTATCACTACTCTTTTTGAGGAACTTTTAGGGAACTCATTCTTGAGCACGCATGATGCTTTAGGTTTAAGTTAACATGGATGTCACCTTCCTCACGGCGACCATGGCATTCTCGATCGAACAACAGCTACGGCGTCTACTTCGCCATCAGGGATGCGATCATGGGCACTGAGTTCGGCGTGCGTTGACACCATTCGAGGTTGAGGCTCTGTGTAGTTTCTTGGAAAATCTTGGCCCTGCGCTGTAACGCCCCCAAAATCGCCCTTCCTGCCACGTAGGCAATCAGGTTGACCCCGGGAATGCTACACTGCCTGCTACACTATTGACCATGATATAACTTTGACTATTCAACAATTTGTATACGTGGCATCGAATATAATAATCAAATACTCAGGAACTTTATTGCGGAAGGTGGAAATATACTTTATTGTAGAAGAGTTGGAATATCAAAGGACACTAAGCACTTATTGCAGTGGGCAATGACAATAATATCCAATAAAATCTTGACAATGGTAACATATTTGATTACAGTGGAAAATACCATAATAACCTTCTGGTGTAGGGATGAATTATTCAAATAATATAATTACAAACGAAAAACATTATTGAGTACAATGAGTCATGTGCAGAGACTCTTGAGCATTGCGTTCTCCATCACTCCTCTCTAGATAAGACTCTCACCTGCAAAATCCCAATTGTAGGGGCATCGAATACCCGTGAGCGAAAATGCCCAGTACAATAGAATCATGGGCTATAAATTAATAATCAAAATATGCTTGAATCAATAACAGATAAGTAATGACATATTTTGCTATGGACATATAATCTCTTCTTTTCTCATTATAATCAATACTTTGATTGCACAAGACAATGAATCATCATAACTATATTTCATTCCTTACTATGTCCATGCTCTACTCTCTTCCGTAACTTTGCTTTGTCTTTACTATGTCAAACTCTGTACATTGCTATACATTACTTTGACATACTTTGCTATACTTTCCAATACATTATTTTTCCATGCTTTGCTATACTTTGCATTGCAATACTTTGCTATGCTGTACTTTATCATGCTTACTGTACTTTACTTTACTATGCTCTATAGTACTGTGTCATACTGTACCATGCTTTACTTTACTATGCTTTAGTTTGCTATGCTTTGTTATACTTTTATATAAGGCAATGAATCATTATGTCCATACCTTATTCTGTACTATATCCATACTCTATTCTTTTCTATAACTATGCTTTTTCTTTATTATACCATACTGTGTACTTTGTCATACATTACTTTGCCATACTTTGCTATACTTTGCCATACAATTCTTTGCTATGCATTGCTGTACTTTACCATACTATACTTTACTGTACTATACTTTACTTTATCATGCTTTACCGTGCTTTACTTTACATACTTTACCATGAGTTATACTACATCTTTTATATTACTAAGCAGTCCTTGAAGTTCATTGTCCTATGCGAGCTCGACTTTATTAGGTTGAGATGCCAGATGTGCCTCTTTAAATCTCTGAAGCCAGTAAGGCCAAAAAGGAAAAACGGGTGGGTGTTAATGCTTCACCCAATTTGGAATGTAGGTGGGAGTGAACCTACACCCCAGGAACAGTGGTCAATTAAGAAACCTGTAGGTTCACTGTCTCCTCAGTTAGCTACATGTTCCTTTGTCTCAATACTATATTCTCTAAGGAAAGGAGTGTGACCAATGCATCACCCTTTGTTCGAGATACAGGTGGAAGAAGACTTGAAATCTCAGGAACAGTAGTCATTGAAGACCAATAAATTCACTGTCTCCTCAACTAACTACCTGCCCCTCTCTATTCAATGCTATGATACCGTCACAGTGGGGCTATTAATATCCACCTCATGACGTTGATCGTGGTGGGGCTATTAATACCCACCTGTTAGCCTCTATGATCTGTACTTTGGGGCGGCACATGACAATTCCATAATTTCATCTTTGCTTTACTTACATTGTTAATCATATGTAAAATTTAGAAATCATGGATCAAAGAAAAAGGGTAAATTCAAACCCCTTTTCCTGAGTGATAAAGATCCATTACATTCTGTACTATATTGGACATGGCCTCAAGTAGGCCTAACAAAAAGTGGGGCTCAACTATGAAGTTCGAATTCAAAAATGTCATTTACGTCTTTTGTAATAGAGTCCAGACCGAGTAAGGGAAATTCGGTTCGAGTCTTTTGTTTTAGGATCCATGTACGTGACTCGGGCCGAGTTGAGGTTCAACTCGGGCCGGATCAGTGTTCATACTTTGAAATCGATTTATAATTTTCTCTGTCCTTGGACCGGTCCACCGCTCCCATTGGCCGGTCGATTGTTTTCTTACATTGATCGGTCGACCGTCCACAATGGACCGATCGACCGTCATCGGTCCGGTCGACCGCTCGCATTGGACTAGTCGATCGCTCTCCTGACGATGTGCGCTATCGAATCGGTCGACCGATCTCCTTGAATCGGTCGACCGTTCTCAATGGCACGCTTGTGCCTTACAAATCTGGTCGACCGTTCTTGTTGAGTCGATCGATCGTTCTTCTGTTCGGTCGATTGTTCTCATGAGGCTGGTCAACTGATCTTGCAGTTGGTCGACCGATCCTGCGGCTGGACAGAGTCGCCCGTCGATTTCTCCTTTTTCGGTCGACTTCCGATCATCGGATCATGACGGTTACAATACAAAAGTTTAACTTATGGGTCTCTAGATTATTATGGCATCATCGCACGCATTATATGATCAAAGATTTATTGCCTATGGGGATTAAACGTCTAAGGTACCTTTTTCGATCATTTTTCGTTCGTCGGCGATCCCTGCATTGTCTTCTCTGGTTTTGATTGTTTCGGACCGGCAATGGGGTGCGGTTAACCTTCGAGCACGTCGAGGGAGGGCCGCTGTGCGTCGGATCTCCTTTGGATCGTCCCTGTTCGCCGCTCCTGTCGCTCGGTGCGCGCGTCTCTTCGGAGAGGGGAAGAGGAACGGAAGAGGTGATGGTTGTTAATGACGGTCGTTCATGGGAGAGTCAATAGGAGTCCAAGGGCTTACCTCAACCCTTTTATAGATGCAAGTCGGCCTGATTTGAGGTGTAATTGGAGAGCGAATCGGGAAGGAAATCTCTCCCCCCATTTATTATTCATCATTTTCTTCTTCCTTTTTATTTCAAATCTTTTTCCTTTCTTGCTCCTCCCATGATCTGAATTTGATTTAGTATTTAAATTCTTTTCATGTTTGTGTTAATTCTTGTCAGACATTACATAATGCGTGTTCGAATTCAAATTCCTTTCCTATTGGATCCTTCCGCGCTTTAATTTTATTTATTTGATTTTAAATTGAATTTTGAATTCCCTTCCTCTTTTGGTATTTCCTTGTCCTGAATTTAATTTGCACTCAATTCCTTTTCATATCTGTGTTGATGCTTACCAGACGTTACATGATTTGTGTTCGAATCCTTTCTTCTTTTGTATTCTTCTATCTTTTGATTTTGAATTAAATTTGAATTCTTTGCATTAATTGCCATTGATTTGAATTTCCTTCCTTAATTATAATTTACATTTGATTCTTGATTTCCTCTCATTAATGTCATTTAATTCCTTATTTTTGAATTCGTTTCCTTCTTTAAAAATTGATTTCAATTAACCGGCCAATGGGCTCTGCATACAGAGGAAGTGCTGCAGGCGAGCTTGCGCGGCGACCTTACAGAAGTAGAATCGATGCAGGGAGCTCCGCAAGTTTCTCTCTTTATCGCACGTGAGCAAACCGATGCGTTGACAACGTAGGATTCACAGAGTTGGGAGAGCCTGCTGGCATGACAAGCTCAAGGAAGCGGCAAGCTTTGACCAGTGAACTTTGCGCATCTTCCTTGGCCAACTCTGGAGGGTGCAGACTGCAGAGCTTGGTGGTGGATCAAACTAATGGGATGTTCAACTGATGGTGGTTTGCTCAATTTATGGAGTTGAGTTTTAAGTGTTGGTTGGACTGTGGTAACTTCTAGTTCCAATTTTAGAATCATCATTTTAGTCAAGAAATAAATCATTACTATTTTATCTTTAATTTTAAATATAAAAAGAGACAAGATGAGAAATGGAAAAAAAATAAAAGAATGGACGGTTAGATGTGATCAATCATGCCCTGACGTGCATGTATATGGATGGCCCCTTTGCATATAGTCATCTAACCCCTGAGTTTCACGTGGAGGCAGTCCAGCAATGGCTCATCGTTGAATCCACTATTTTAACCTCGTGGTGGTTACCTGCGTCTCTTCCGTCGTCGCAAACTCCCAGTGAAGTGAAGCGATGGAGGAGGAGGCTGATCACGCCAATTCTCCACAGGAGCCTCTCCAAACATACGCCGACCTCATATTATCCCTTCCCCGTAGAATCTACTGCGGGATCTACCCTGTCCGGCAGTTCCATGGCTTTTGGTTCCCGGAGTCTTTCCTCCACGCGACGCTCGCCCTCCGTGACAACTTCAGGCCACGCCCCGACGACCTCTTTCTCGTGACCTACCCCAAGTCCGGAACCACATGGGCCAAAGCCCTCATGTTCGCCGCCATGACCCGGAACCAGCATCCCTTGGCGCAACACCCGCTCCTCACCCGCAACCCTCACGACTGCGTTCCGTACATGGACGAAATATTCGTCGTCGACCATGCTGCATCCAAGATAGAGGCCATGTCATCCCCTCGAATCATGGCCACCCACACCCCTTACTCAGTGCTTCCGGACGCCATCACCAGCGTCCCCTCCCCCCGCTGCCGCATCGTTTACGTCTGCCGGGACCCCAAGGACGTGCTGGTCTCCATTACTAACTTTCCAATTAACGGAGTCCAGCTGCCGCTTCCCGAAAGGTTCGAGCCCTTCTGCGAAGGTGTCTGCGCCTACGGTCCGACGTGGCAGCATGCGCTCGAGTTCTGGAAGGAGAGCCGGCGTAGGCCAGACAAGATCTTGTTCTTGAAGTACGAGGGCATGCTGGAGGACCCTGTGGGCAGCCTGAGGAAGTTGGCCGAGTTCATGGGCTGCCCCTTCTCCGCCGACGAGGAGAAAGAAGGGGTGCCGGGGGGACATCGCGAGCCTCTGCAGCTTCAAGAAGTTGAAGGAGCTGGAGGTGAACAAAAAGGGCGAGCAAGGGACGGTTCTTAAGGTCTCAAATGCTGCCTTCTTCAGGAAGGGAGAAGCAGGGGACTGGAAGAATCACTTGAGCCAAGAGATGGCCGACAAGATCGATCAGATCTTCCAATCGAAGCTGCAAGGTTCAGGTCTCGCTCTCAGGGCCTCTGCCAGTCCTTCAACGTCACCTACTTCTTCTTGAAGCAGAAGCTGACGATGGGGATCTGATTCAGGCGTAAAGTTTCATGATCAATTTCGTTCATCTCTTTCATGAGATTTGCTTCCGACGTGACGCATAATGCACGTTCTTCCTCTTTTTTTTTTTCTCCGGTGGAGTTATGAACGTTCTTTATTAATGTTTCCTTCGTGTGTGTAGTGCTTTGTAATCGATGAACAATGAGCGACTGCAGCTGCATCAGGTTCCTATTTGCATTCGGATAGTTGTTGAATAAAGATTTTGTCCGGATCCAATATGGTCATGTGAAAGTCTTTTTTTATATTGGTGACAAATTAATCACTCGATCTCTCCCGACTCCCGAGGCTTCCAGGTTAGTACACCTGAATGGAAATAATGATAAAAAAAATTGGCTACAAGAAAACAAAGGTTTTAAGAGGCCAGCACATTAAGGGCATATATAGTTTTGTCTCATAGTAATACTTTTTTTATTTATTTTTAATTTTTAATTTTCTTATATTAAATTCATGGCCAGGACATTTGAAAAAGAAACCATTTGTTTTATATAAGATATTCTTCTTGGGGTTGGGATATTAGCTTGCAACCAGGGGCAAACTAAAATCACCTACTTTTTTCAACAATAATAATTAAATTAAATTATAATAAATAAAAATGGACAATCAGAAAATAATTTTTATATCAATAAACTACATCATCTAAAAGTAAAAATGGCATAACTTAGTCAATCTTTTCCATGTAATTATAAATTAGTATCCCAAATTAATTAAGGAACTATGTGAGAATTCATAAATTATATAAAAAAAGTTAATGCTGACTTTTGTTTGTTTTTTTAATAAAAAAGAGAAATGGTTTCCAAAGAAAAAAACTATAAGGTATAAAGAGAAAAATCAACTAAATTCCACGACAATATAATGAGATTTTGCACTTAATGTCGAAGAATATGAAAATTAGATATGTGAAGTCATTTTATGAAATTTGTTAGTTTTAAATAAGGAAGTTATTAATTCTATGCAACTTATTAATATATAGATGTAGTATTATATAAATAATAAATATGATTATAGGAACCATGTACGTATAGCATTGGGACATTAGCGTCCAATCGTATCGCACAAAATACTATACAATAAAACTTAGGCGTGTGATTGCACGACACGTTAATTTAATTCCAGGAGATTTATTTTAATTATTTTATGTTTCTTTCGCTAGATACAAATTTAAATTAACAATTTGAGAATCTATAGAAAATTCTCAACATTATAATAGAATTGGGAAATCTTATATGTATAATATATAAACATGGTTGTAACAGCCCGAAATTTAACCCCGTCACGTGACGAGATATTCATTCGGAGCGATATTTTTTATGCTTCTTCTTTCCTTTAATCATAATGACCCTTTTCTTTGACCAGGCTAGCAAAAGAAGGGTGCCACATTCACGGAAGATTTAGAAAAATAAAATATTAACTTTTACGACATAAATGCGAAAACTGAATAGCTAAAAGTCCATAAATGTAAATACATAAGGCAGAAGCTCGATAATACAAAAAGTACATCACAAAACATAAGTAAGGTGTCCATGGAACACGTCATAATATAAAGGTACACATCATAATATACAACTTAATAACGTAAGATAATAAAGACCAACTACTATATCTATGTGCACATACACCATCCGAGCATGGGTCTCCGCATGTAATGCCCCCAAATCGACTCCCGCCACGTGACGAAGACCAATCTGAAGGCGCTACGGCATGCTATGACTTTGACCATATCTCAGTCAAGAACCGAGACACGTCAGCGGAAGAAAGAAATAAAGAAAATGATAACTTAACTACGCGAAAGTCTAAAAGTGACTATATCATTGCTAAGAAATAAAGTTTTACATCATGAATCTAAAATGCGAAAGATAAATAAAGACTAATAAACACTCTAAAAAGTCATATGGTTCATGTGTTGTCCTATCGTCAGAGCTTCATCACCACACGCCTACTCCACCACGTCAGTCCTGTGAAAATCAAACACAGGGGAGGAGGTCCTCCCGTAAGCTTTACAGCCTAATGGGGAACCACATGATATACAATGCATGATATGAATATAATAATTAATGGTAAATAATCATGCTTAATTTGAACGTGAAAGATAACATGCTAGTATCATAGATCATAATAGGAATAAGAATAAGAATTATAATAGAACATGAATCATGAGGATCAATAATACTTAGTAAACTTATAATCATGACATACTTGACTTGACTTGAACATGCTTCCTGACCTTGGATTATTATTAAAATCAGGGTGACTTTAGGTGCCTTTAATTCTTGGGGTATGCCGAGCAAATGATACGGCCTTGTGCGGGTCAATGGGTGATCAAACCATGACCAAGGGAGCGACCATTATCTTGATGCACTTGGCTTGGACTGGCAATCCATCGTTAATATTTCATCTGAACTTATTAATCACTTTTAGTAACTTGTCATTCTTTGTATCATATGATGAATGTGATATGATCGATATGAGGTAAATTAGGACAAAGAGTTCATGTTGGAATCATAAGGCAATCAATAATGCTCATATCAAAATAAGGGAAGACTGATGGGTGAAAAATCAAGGCTATTTTGTGGCCTGACACGGTCGTGACATCATATCGGCACGACCGTGCCGATCTGGATGACAGGTACATAGGGGGTGGCACGGGCGTGCCATAAAAAGGGCACGGCCGTGACAGGGGTAAAATTATCCTACGTGTGACTAGGCTAGTCATGGCACGGCCGTGCCGGAAGGGTGGCACGGCCATGACCGGTTGAGCACTCGGTCGATCGGCATCGGCCAACCTTTTACTTAGATTTTATCGAATCATGACACGGGCGTGCCGGCAGGGTAGCACGACCGTGTCAGTAATGGCACGGGTGTGCACATGGCATGGAACGGCCATAACCCTCAAGGCATGGGCATGCCATAGGGTAGCACGGCCGTGACGGCGGCGGGTTCTAGCCGATTTTAATCCGAAAATCACATGGATCTTTAACATACTTTCGCCCTACTCTAAATCCTACATCCTAGCAATCAATAATACAGAAATAGAACAACCAGATACAACTATGCATGCAAACAATCAACCAAACTAAGAATTCAAGAAATCAAACAATTCAAAACAATAACTCAGACCCTATTCATATTCTTTTCTTTCCATAACGATTAGGGCATGAATTTGGATAATTCAGAGGTCATGCAAGGTGAATTTCGATTCACCCACCTTTATTCGCGATTAATTTCTCTTTTCGTTCGTCGAAGATCGGTTAATGACGCCCTCCCCTGTTTCTCCCTTGATTTCCTTATTCTTCCTCTCGGCCACCCTCTGTAGAAATTTCAACAAGGGCGTAAGGACATCACTCGAAAGACGATGAGATGAGGAAGAGATCTCTGTACAACTTGCAATCAAAATGATGGAGGGGATTCTGCTCTTGTCGCGCACGAACAGCAGTACGGGAAGAAAAGAAAAAGGCCGTGGGATTCTTTGGGGAAGAGGGTTTAATGCAGAAAATCTGATTTTATCTATAACAATCCCCTCTCCTAATCAAATCTGATGAGATCAGATTTTATCTCTTTTCCATTACAACTTTGAGTGGCAATGGGCTTTATCCCCAGCCGTGTGGTCCATCACATTTTCTTTTCCCTTTTTTTATCTTTTGTTGGTCGTTACATTCTTATCCCCTTAAAAGAAAATTCGTCCTCGAATTTTGCACTAAATAGAGGGCTTATCGAAAAGATGAGGAAATTCTTGACGCATTTTCGACTCGAGCTCCCATGTTGCATAATCTCCGTTTTGGTGACGCCAAGCTACTCTGACCATGGGGACATCCTATTCTTCTGACGTTGCACTTTGCGATCCACTATGTGCGTTGGATATTCAACGAAGGTCAAGTCTGCAGCTATATCTGGCTCAGATGGGGGTAGAGTCAGTCTGCATGTTACCTCGCTTACCAGCTCGAATATCTCGAATGGGCCTACATAGCGAGGACTGAGCTTTCCTCGCTTGCTGAATCTCATGACTCCTTTCATAGGAGATACCTTCAGAAGAACTTGATCACCAGCTTAGAAGATCTGCTCTCGTCTGCTTTTATCTGCATAACTCTTTTGCCTTCCTTGGGCGGTCTTCATCCTTTGTTTAATCAATTCTATCTTTTCTGCATACTCCACTGCTTCTTTCACTTCTTCCTTACTCATAATATTCTCCTCGCCTACTTCACTCCAATGGACAGGTGAACGGCAAGGTCGTCCATACAGGGCCTCAAAGGGTGCCATACCAATACTAGAATGATAGCTGTTGTTATAAGCAAATTCAATCAGATGAATATGCTCATCCCAGCTACCCTGTCAATCTAGTGCGCAGGCCCTTAACATGTCCTCTAGAGTCTGAATGGTTCTCACAGAGTGTCCATCCGTCTGAGGGTGAAATGTGGTACTAAAGTTAAGCCTTGTACCAAAGGCTTCCTGCATGCCCCTCCAGAATCTGGCAATGAATCTAGGATCTCGATCAGACACTATGGACTCTGGGATACCACGGAGCCTGATTACTTCCCTCACGTACAAGTCTAGCAGACTCTCCACGGATTATTTCCATCGGATTGGAGTAAAGTGTGCCGCCTTCGTGAAACGATCCACGACCATCCATATGGCATCATGACCTTTCTTAGTCCTAGGCAAGTTTGATACAAAAGTCCATAGTGATCTTATCCCACTTCCATTGTGGATTTTTCAAATGCTTCAACTTGCCATATGGTCGATGATGCTCAATCTTGACTTGTTGGCATACTAGGCATCGGGATACATATTCCGCTATATCTCTTTTTATGTCCGGCCACCAGTAGCTGCGTTGTACATCCTTATACATCTTAGTGCTACCGGGGTGGATAGCGAACTCCGACTTGTGGCACTCATCAAGTACCTCTCGTCGGACATCAGCGTCAGTGGGAATCCATAATTTGTCCCGATATCTAATCCCTCCATCTGCAGAGATCTGAAAATCCGCTGGTTCATTCTGGCACCTCTTCAAAATCTTCTGATATTCAGGATCTACTTTCTAAGCTGCTATAATCTTGTCAATTAAGCTGGGCTTCATCTGATGCATCATTCATAAAGCTCTATTTGTGCCCAGCTTGGGACATCATTGCTCAATTTCTTCCAGCATCTCATACTCGCATAGTCGCATATAAGCTAGCGAGCCCTCCCACTTCCTGCTTAATGCATCGGCGACTGAATTTGCTTTACCCGGATGGTAATTGATAGCAAATTCATAATCTTTGAGGAGCTCAAGCCATCGTCGTTGCCTCATGTTAAGATCCCTCTGATCGAAGATGTACTTGAGACTCTTGTGGTCAGTGAAGATCTCGAACGTCTCTCCATACAAGTAATGTCTCCAGATCTTCAAGGCAAAGACCACTGCCGCCAATTTCAAGTCATGTGTGGGGTAATTGACATCATGCTTCTTCAGTTGCCGTGAAGCATAGGCCACTACTTTGCCATGTTGCATCAGGACACAGCCCAATCCTGTTCCACATGCATCACTGTAGATCACGAAATCTCCACTGCCTGTCGGTATGGTGAGAATTAGTGCCGAAGTCAGACGGTCCTTCAGAGTCTGAAAACTCTGCTCACACTTGTCTGTCTAGATAAACTTTTCCGCCTTCTTTGTGAGATTCATGAGAGGTGCAGCAATCTTGAAAAGTCCCTGATAAACCTCCTATAATAACCCGCTAAACTAAGGAAGCTGTGAATCTCAGAAGCATTCTTTGATCTTGTCCAATTCGTCACCGCCTCCGCTTTTGCGGGGTCTACTACGATGCCCTTCTTGGAGACTATGTCCCAAGAACATGATCTCCTTCAGCCAGAATTCATACTTTGACAACTTGCCATAAATCTTGTGTTATCTCAGGGTCTCCAATACTATCCTGAGGTGCTCTCGGTGTTGCTCTGGACTGAAAGAATAGATCAAAATGTCATCCACGAACACGATGACAAACTGATCTAGGTATGGTCGAAAGATCATGTTCATTAAGTCCATGAACGCGACAGGAGCATTCGTCAGTCCAAATGGCATGATCAGGAACTCATAGTGGCCATATATTGACCGAAAGGCAGTTTTCGGTATGTCCTCTTCAGCCACTCTCAACTGATGGTAGCCACTACGCAGGTTGATCTTGGAGAACACCGATGCTTTTAACAGCTAATCAAAAAGGTCATCTATCCGTGGTAGGGGATACTTATTCTTCACTGTCACTTTATTTAGCATCCTATAGTCAATACAGAGCCGCATGGAGCCGTCTTTCTTCTTAACAAACAAGACTAGTGCGCCCCAGGGTGAGATGCTCGATCTAATAAATTCTTTATCTAGAAGCTTTTGTATTTTCTTCTTCAGTTCTTGCATTTCGATAGGTGCCATGCGGTAGGGTGCCTTAGAGATGGGTGTTGTTCCTGGTAGGAGCTCTATCTTAAAGTCAATTTTCCGTTTCGGTGGTAGTCCGGATGTGTCATCAGGAAACACATCTGGGAACTCCTGCACCACATCTATTTGTTGAAGCTCAATGACAGGTGCATCTGTCTTGACCACACTAGCTAAGTACCCACAGCATCCTTTCTCCAATAACTTCTGTGCCTTGATCGCTGAAATAATGACCTTGTTCTTTGTTAATGAAGTGCCTCCGATCACTGCCTTAGGCTTGCCTTGCGTCCCTATGATGATCTTCTTTTGTTTGCATTGCAAGGCTGCATCGTGATACGAAAGCCGATCCATCCCCAAAATAATGTCGTAGTCCATCATGGGGATGACTATGAGGTCTGCAGAAAAGTTTTTCTTGTCTACATTGATAGGTACATTCGGGATGTACCTGGCAGCATGGAGAATACCCATAGGTGTACTCACACGCATAGCATGGGGCATCTGCTTTAAAGGTAAACTAAGAGTTTGGGCACATGACTCCGAAATAAACGAGTATGTAGCCCCAGAATCAAATAAAATAGTAGCAGAGAAGTTGACGATCGAGAGGATACCTCTAATGACATCATTGTCATTTTGGGCTGCATCAGCTTCCAGGTTGTGCACGCGACCTTGCACAACGGGATTTGCACCTCCTGCTGTCCGGTTGTCTCGACCTCCTCTGGCAGCCTGTGGGAAATTTTGGATGAAATATCCGAATTGTCCACACTGAATGCATGCGATGTTCAGCCTGCGGCACTCTCCATCGTGATGACGACCACAATGAGAACATAAAGGCTTCTGTGGCACTTGTGGCTGGCGAGGTGGTGGTGGTAGTTGTCTCAGTGGCTGTGCTTGCAGTGGCGTAGGGCGTGGCTGAGCTTGAGCCTGTCTTGGAGCTTTCTTCTGCTGGTATGGCCTGAAACGGCGATCACGGCGGTCGTTCCTCCTAAATGGTCGTTGATCATCCATTCGAGGCCTGGGCTGCTCTACCGCTTTGGCTGGAGCTTTGGCCTTACGTTCAGCTTGATCCTTCTCCATGCGCGTGGCCAAGCTCACAGCCTTCTCCAAATCCTCACAGTCCCCAGACAAGACTTCATTCTTCAGTGCTTGCTACAGCTCATTGATGAATCTATTAGCTCTAATACGCTCTTCAAATGGCATCGGGCAGTACTGCTCCAGTTGGATGAACTGTGTATGATAATCCACCACAGACATAGTTCCCTGCTGCAGTTGCAGGAACTCCTCTTGTTTGTTGATGCGGTCATGTTCAGGAGTGTAGCGGGCCATGAAGGCCTTCTTAAATTCATCCCATGATATATCCTCTTCTTCCAGTCCTCTGAACCTAGTGGCCCTTGTAGTCTTCCACCAGCCCAACGCAGTACTAGTAAGCATGTGTGTGGCATACAGAACCTTACGTTCATCAGCGCATCTCATCAGCTTAAAAATCTGATCCATGGTCTCAATCCACTCTTCAGCCTTGAAAAAGTTCGCCTTCCCATCATAATGAGGCGGGTGCAACTTCAGAAAATTTTGAATTGTGTCTTCCACTACTTCATGGCATGTCCTCTGATTACGGCGTCTCGACGCCGGTGGACTGTCTCCAGCCTGATTGCCCTCAGGTGGGGCAATCTCTACATGTTCCTCAAATGGCGCTCTAGCTGCGCGGCCTCTACCTCTTCCGCGGCTTGACGCACGACCTCGGCCACGGCCACATCCGTGACCCAGCTGGGCCCCCATCTCAGGAAGTAGGCCTTCCGATGCCTTATAAAGATTTCAGTCCACTCTGGCCATCTGCTCCTGAATCCGTTCTGATCGCCGTGACATACTTATCCTCTAATCATGAAATAAAATCATGCATCAATAATCCATAACTTATCTTAAACATAAACTTGACTTACATTGCTTCCCGTCTAGATAAGCATGACATTTTTCTATTTCATTATTTATCTTTAATTAACCTATTGACCTATCTTTTGATCACTAGGGGTGTTCACGGGTCAAGTCCAACCAGACTCATGAACAAATCCGCTTTTCGACCTGAGCAAATTTGGTCGGGTCGGGTCAAGTCAAGTCCCTTTTGGGAGCCAAACCCAATCCAACCTGACCCGATTCGATCGACCATCCAATTTTATTTTATTTTTTTCTTATTATTTAATATTTATTTGAAGGCATAAAATAAGTTTTCTAACTATCTAAATATTATTTTTGCATTTAAAATATTTTAATTCAATCTTTTAAATTTTTTAAGTACATATAGGCTTACATTTAAATAAATAATAAAAAATCAGGTCATCGGGTCATCGAGTCAGGTCGGATCAACTCCTCCAAGCATGTGCCTTGGTTTGGCTCAACAGTTGGGATGAGCATTTACCGTTGATCAAATTCTCGTACAACAATAGCTTTTGAAGCGATGTATGGGAGACCTTGCAGAGTAGCCATGAGCGAGGAGCTCGTAGTTCGTGCTGATGCCATTAAGAAGAGGATGAAGGCAGCACAATCTAGACATAAGAGGTGATAGAAAATGGAGGGAACAGGTAGTCGAGGCCGGAGACCAAGTTCTATTGAAGGTGAAAAAGGTGATGCGGTTCAGCAAATGAGAAAAGCTTAGTCCTCGGTTTGTGGGCCCCTTCGAGATATTAGATTTAGTCGGCGAGGGAGTGTGCAGGTTGGCCTTGCCCCCTTCCTACGGGCTAGTGCACAATGTGCTCCGCGTCTCCATACTCCGAAAGTACAAGCATGATGATGCCAATGTAGCGAGGCTTCAACCAAATATGAAGGAGGACTTGACCTACGCAGAGTATCCTACGAAGATTCTAGAGCGCAAGGTGCAGCACCAAAAGGATTGAGACATACCATTGGTCAACGTCGTGTAGAAGTTCCACCACGAGAAGGAGACTACATGGGAACTCGAGTCAGATATACAAAAGGAATTCCCACACCTATTTGGTAAGCCTTACTTCATGCAAGATTGAGCACGAATCTTTTTTTTATGGGTATTATAATGTAGCATCCCATAATTTTCATAAAAAATTAATCAAATAGCATCCCATAATATATTCTTTGGTCAAATTGATCAATTTTTTCTCTCTCCTAAATTATTCTTAATGTCTTGTGAATGGTTAAAAAAAGTGCTTATAAACTGTCTTCTTTAGTTACGAAATAGGAAAAAAGATAAATTTTCTTATAAATAAGTTTGACTAATTTATAAGTAGACCCATCTTCTAAGTCGAACATCATGATTTATAAATCTTTCATATAATTCAGCATATTTGAAACTTATCACTTTGTAAAAATCAATTTTTTTTGAGAAATAACTAATTAAGTGTTTGAGAAGTGATAAGAGTTTGTTTGAAAAAGACAAAAGAAAAGAAGATAACAATTAAGTTAATTAACTTGATTAAGATAAGTGTTCAAAATTAATCAAACTTGTCATTGAAGTTTTAATATGATTGAAATTTAATGCAATCAGAACTAATCTCTTATAAATTAAACCTTGTTCTCTCCCTCATTTTTTTCCTATCAGAACACCAATTTTTTCCTCCCCTCATTGTGCCTCATTTGTTTCCCCTTAGTGTTAGTGCGATGAGTGTTGCCTCTGACCAAACGACCATGATTATCATGAGCTGCAACCAAAAGTTCAACAAAAGTTAAAGGTCTAAGATAGTTTTTGACAAAAATAAGTAGTTTTTTATGCACTTTTGAATATGATTTTTTAATAGGATAATTGAAATTAAAGAAAGTTTAATTACAACCTTATGTACTCCTATGATTCGCAAAAAAGTCTCCTAAATTTACATGCCAGGAGCACGACACTAAATTACAAAATCATGGCCAAAGTTGAAGAATATGACACTAAAATTTATGTGGTTGCACACATCCTAGTGAATGTCAAGTTAAGAACAAGACTTACTTCCAATGGACAAATAGGTCTTGTTGTTAAGGATTGCCCAATGTTGTATGGAACCTGGTTGATGTAGGAGAAAGAAGATAATATTTTAGTAGTTATTGTTGTTGTATTTATTTTTTTATATTAATTAGAATCTATTAGTTAGTATTGTTATTTTTTAAATTAGCTTAAATTTGATTATATAATGTCTATAAATATTGCATAAACTCTTTTGTTATTGATAGTTCAGTTATTATCCAATTATTCATTAAACCTATTAGGTTTTGTTTTTCGGTGGATTTCGAGTTTATCAAGTCATTGATGATGCTTTGAACCATCAACCTCTTTCGGAATTCATCCCAAAATTATAATCTTCTCCACTTTACGATCCTCCGCTGCATCACTAGTAGGCGCAGGAGAGTCTACAATATGAATGTTGATGCATAACACGATCATGTTGATGTCATGAAAGACACTCTTTGCATCGTTGGATACCTAACAACTATTTTATTTGACACAGGAGCCACACACTCATTCATATTCGAAGAATGTGCAAGGTTATTAGAAGTATTGACACAATATCGCTTTCATGGAATGAGGATTACTCACGGATGGGTATGCTTTAATCTATGAGGAACTTGTCTAAAGCACCAATTGATGTCGAGGAATATAACAGCTCGGTCGATTTGATCATCATCCTCATGTATTATTACAATGTCATTTAGGTGTAAATTGATTGTCCTACCATAATGCATCCATTTTGTGTAAAGAGAAGAAGTTGATTATTGGAATTCATGGCATGCCAAAAGTGATCGTTCAAGCTACTACCAGGGAAGAAGAAGACAAGGTGACAGTATTGATTCGAAAATTATGAATGCAAATATTCTACTAAGTACACTAAGTCAAATCAGATAATAAGGAGAAAGTAAATTTTATCATCCCATGAGAATAGTGATTTATTTATTTTTTAACCCTAGTTAATTAATTATAAGAAACATATATTTATGATATAAAATAAAATAAAAATAATGTTAATCTCAAATATTCGAGCCTTTGTTAATGTGAGAAAAAATAGAGATAAAACTTTATATTCGCACCTTATCTCTTAGTTAACGATTATTTAAAAAAATTGATGAAAATGTCGCTAAGAGCATATGTTTTGGTTAATGTAATAACCTTAAATTAATAATAGATAAAAACAACTAAATAAGTCAAATTGGGTCTACCTGAATTATGATACTTTCGTATGAGAATTTATATTATTGTTACTAAATAAATTAATTAATAATCCATAACTAATTATATGAGAATATGATTAAACCCATCATAAGTTCAATATTGCAAAGTCTCAGTCAAACAACTCGGTTTGGGTTGACAGACGCGGCCAAGTTGGCTTCAAAACCTGGCCCCGTTGACCCAATGTGGCCTAGGTTGTGTGTTAACTTATTTTGATACTTATATATTTGTTTGATTATCTTGCACAATTTCACATAATTACTGCTAGACAATTAATAATCAACAAGTAAATTCATCTAGCTATTATGGAAGTATTAAGTAAAAGTCATGTGTGAGTTCATAGAACTCTAAATCGCACAATAAATTAAGAAAAAACGGGTCAAATTCAGCCTCCTGTAATAATGAAATTACTTCATAAATAATTATATGACAATAATTTCGATGAGAAAATTATAATAAAATAATTGTAAATTGTAAATTAAATTCTCAAATAATGGATGATACCTCTGAAATAAGCCTTGATCTCATTTTTGTAGTAAAGACTCCAAATTTTGAGATTGCATATTCCTTGAGATCATGGTAGATTAATATTTATAAGTATGATGGCCTTCTAGGATTCCAAGTTAACTCATGCTTAAATTTGAGTGAAAGTCGTTGCAGGACAATATGATAAGGGAACCTAGTCCAAATTTCTGACAACCCGGTCATGGTTATGAAGTTTGGCCAAGCTCGACTCAGACTCGGTCTACGATATTAACCAAGCCTGGGCATCAAACTAATCCAACTCATATTTTTTAACAAATTGAGTGACATTTACGTTCTTTTGATCCAATTGCTCAGTAACTTTGAAATAATAATTTTGAAAATAAAATAAACCAAAAGTGAGTAGGCTCACAAACTAGGAGAATAGGTGCATTAAATAATCTAAATTATGTATACAAAACTTGTATAAAATGTATGCATCAAATTCCATCATGTAATTCCACGAATGCATCAAATACCGAGCAATTGCCAATGCCGCAGCAAAATTAGTTTGGAGTTACAACGTCCGTACATTATACCTCGAGCTTACCTAGCATTTCACATGTGCATGTGCTGAAGTCGACTTCCACTTCGTATGGTGGTGTTTGGGGCAGTTTTTTCCAATAATATTGTTTTTGTTAATTTTAAAAATATGCTGTAAATGAAAGTTTAAAAGGTAAAAATAATAGAATAAAAAGTTATCTTATTGTATTCTTAATACATATTATTTACAATAATTTTCTTATATCAAACAATACTAGTACTATTTTTTGTTATATTATTTATAATAATTTCAGTTATCATTTTCTAGTTTAAGACTATAATGAATAATGTTATCTTTTTATTTTCCTTTATTTCTCTATTTTCAAATGTTCTTTTGAATTTTTTTTTTCAAATTCAAGCTTACTTGCTTATTATTACTTTCACTTTTTACAGTTCATCCTGAATAACTACTTATTTTTCTCTAATTCATATTAGTGATTCCTTAGTTTTTCTATATATTCTGCAATTTTTACTTTTCTGAAGAGTTAAAAAAGTAGTTTTCTATTTCAATCAGCCTAATTCATCCGGATTTTTTTTTACAAAATATTTCTCCAAACTGGATCGGACTTATTGTCAATACTCATAAATTTGTGTTGGAGTTGGTGAATACTTCAGGGCCCCTTGTTTCTCACACCGGGTTCGTCCACGTGAGCTTAGGGGGAATCTGAGTATTACCCAATTAATAATATTGCTGGCGTACGAACGAAAGGGGGGGTTCGGGGGGCTCCGCCCCCCGACGGCGGGGGTTCGGGGGCTCCGCCCCCCGACACCTAGACGGGTTTTGGGCTTTTGTTTAGCCGGCCCGTGTGGTTCAGATTAAGTTTTTTCTCTGTTTGTTTGAGTTTTAAACCCGATTTGGAGAGGCTATTAATAGCCTAATTTCTGATATAATTTGGTGTGGCGGCTGTAAATCTAAACGATATAGTGGAACCTCTTTGCAGGACATAGCCCTCATCTCAAGGGTGAACCTGGGTAAATTCGTGTGTCTCCTCTATCTTTCTGCAATCTCTCTGCGATCTTCTCTTCTTGTTCTCGAATTTTCCCATCAATTTGGACTGATTCTAACATGGCCTAATGCTCACAATATCAGTTGGCTATTTGTTCTTATGGTAGTGAACATTTTTATCATTCTCCACCATTCATTGTTCTTTTTGTTTTTTGGTTGTCGGTCTCCCATGTTTGGGAGGCTCAATATGTGTAGTGCTAACAATTATGGCACTGTGGCACTGTTCAACCAATCCGGTAAGACGTCCCACATCACATATTGTCAGTGAGACTCCTAACATAAAATTTTTATATGATCTTGCTTAAGAGATGAGTCACTTACTATTATATCTCAACCCCTAGTGGTCAACCATTTAAAATTCTAACTCGGAAGCCTTGAGATAGATCAAGTTATTATTTTGGTACCCCCTTTGTCCCTTTATGTAGACATGAACCCGGACAAAGCTTTTTTATTCAATAATCTAGATACATATATGAACTCATTGGAGTTAGTTAGATGGAACTTGATTTGGGTCTGACTAATTTATTAGTTATGGTACGAGAGATTATAATTTCCTTGTAATCATAATAGAGAGATTGAGTGATACCATAACTGTTGTATTTGTTAAATATAAAATTATGAAGAATCATGATAAATATTCAGTTATCTTGAATTATTGTCCAAGGCATATATTGAGGGGATTTTGGGCAATGCATGGATCACGATTGACATCTAAACATATTGAAACTATGTGAGATGATCGTGAACGTATGAGACAATCTTCGAACCACATAAATATGTGTCTCTATGGGTGATTTCTTATTAATCTTCCTCTATTTGTTCGTTTGTTTATCCCACTTATCGGTATCTAACGGTTTGTTGGTATCAAAAGTTTTTGCAACAATTGGTATTATAGCTACAATAAGGAATTCGTAGGCAATGGGAGCGATGACAGCAGATGACGGGAAGGTCAAAATCGAGAAGTTTGATGGTAGATATTTTGGCTTCTGAAAAATGCATATCAACAATTATCTGTATTAAAAGAAATTGCATAAGCATCTCTTTGAGAGAAAGCCAGAGGCGACGAGTGATGCAAATTAGGTGCTCTTCGATCGATAGGAGCTTGATGTTATCAAGTTGACGTTGACACGGAACGTAGTCTTTAACATTGCGAACGTAGCATATTGTCATATTTGATGAAGGCACTATCAAACATGTATGAGAAGTCATATGTTGTTCAATTTGAAAATGTCTGAAGGGCTTCAGTCGCAGATCATATCAACCAATTTAACACTATCATTACACAATTGAATTCAGTAAGTATCACTTTTGATGATGAAATAAGACTTTTAATCTTGTTGTCTTCTTTGTCAGAAAGTTGGGGTACATGATGGTCAGCAGTTCTTCCGGTTCAATGAAGTTGAAGCTCAATGATATTTGAGATTTGATTCTGAACGAAAATGTTCGCAAGAGAAAATTAGGAGAAGCTTCAAGCTTGGCGTTGAGTGCAGAGGGTGGAAGAACACAATAGTGATGACATAATCAAGGAAGATCAAATGTTAGATTGCAAAGCACCTAAGAAGAAAACTAATGAGACTTAGCGAATGCTGCAACTAAAGAAGCCCACATTGGTTTTGAGTTGATAGTCCGACAAAATTCTGGATTCTAGAGCTTCGTACCATTCCACGTCACAAATGGAGTGTTTGAAATATTACACTGCAAGGAATTGCTGGTAAGCCTTGAATGTTGTGAAAAAAGGGGAACGTGAAGATTGTCACTGATAATGAAACATTCTGAGAGCTGAAGGATACTCAACATATATTGGGACTGAAGAGAAATATGATTTCGATTGGATAGATTGACTTAGAGGGTTATACTATAATTTTTGTAGGTAAGACCTAGTCACCAAATGAGATGATAGCATGAGGCAGTCAGCTATGTACCTTGCACAAGTTTTCGAAGACAAAAATTATTGCAGCATCTTATTTGGATGATATGCCTGAAGTCTAACATTGTAAAGTTGATATGAGTGAAAAAGGAATAAAGGTTATGCACAAGATGGGTCGACTATCATATTTAAAGTCTATCGATGGTGGACTTTGTGAATGTTGTGTGGTGAAAAGCATAAGAAAGTCACCTTCAGCAATCAAAATGTCGAAGAGTGGTAGATTGGAGCTGTGCATTTGAATGTGTGACGGTAATCTCTTGTTTCATCTCTCGGCGGGTCATTATATTAATTATGTGACATTCATCAATGATTATTTCAAGAATGCATGAGTTTAATTTCTAAATGATAAATTTAATGTGTTCTTACTTTTAAGAAGTGGAAAGCACATGTAGTGAACGAAACTGATGTCAAGATCAAGTGTTTGTGGTCTGACAATTATCGTGAATATATGAATCATGAGTTCAAGGAGTTCTGCAGTGAACACGATATTACACTACAAGAAAATTGTCATTTTCCGACGGGCAATTTCCGACGGATAGAAATCCGTCGCAATTTGCGACGAAAATATTTATGACAAATTTTCCGACGGTTACAACCGTCGGAAATAAAAATATTAAATTATGTAATTTTTTATATTATTATTTTATTTTTCGATGATTAGGAACGTCGATATTTCTAGCGGATATTCATTCGTCGCAATTTCCGACGGTTGTAACCATCGAAAATAAAAATATTAAATTATATAATTTGTTATATTATTATTTTATTTTTTGACGAATAGGAACGTCGATATTTCCGATGGATATCCATCCGTCACAATTTCTGACGGATTTACAACCGTCGAAAATAAAAATATTTAATTATGTAATTAATTTGTTATGTTATTATTTTATTTTTTGATGATTAGGAACGCCGATATTTCCGACGGATATCTATCCGCCATAATTTTCGACGGTCTTAACCGTCGGTAAATGTATAATAATATAATATGCTGAGTATTTTATTAATATAATTAGCGACAGTCCGAACCGTCGCAATTTTCGATAGTTCCGACATCGATAATAATTAGCGATTATTCAAAACATCGATAAAATAAAAAATAAATATTATATATATTATATAATACTATAAATATTATATAGTATTTTATTTTTATAATTAAATATTTTTCGACTGTCACAACCGTCGGTAATTTTAAAAATATTTAATATTTACTTTTTCGACGGTCAGAGCCGTCGGTAATTAAAATTTCACTATCCCGCTTTTTTTTCGTTTTTCTGCTTTCTCATCTTTCCACATATATATAATCTTCCCAAATTACTTCTCTCTCCCTCTCTCCCTCGACGACCTCCCGGCCGGCGACTGGCCGCTAGGCGACGATCGCTGGCAACCCTCGCGCCTCTCTCTCTCTCTCTCTCTCTCTCCAGAATGTGTCCAGCCGATCTGGCCGATGGCGGCCAGATCGGGCGCATAGCGGTCAGATCTTGCCGTGGGCGGCCGGATCGGTCGCCTGCCATCGGGCGGCCGGATGTGGCCGCGTGTGGTCGGATCTGGCCGTCGGGCGGCCGGCTAATTTTTTATATTTTAGAACATCTTCGCGATGGTTGCGACCGCCAAAAGTTTTGACGGTTTGTGACAGTCGAAAGTTTCGGCAGGTTGCGACAACCGAAAGTTTCGACGGTTTTGACAGCCGAAACTTTCGGCGGTCGCGCGATCGCCGAAAGTTTCGGCGGTCAAAATCGTCGATATTTTCGACGAATTTTCTTCGACTGTCGAAAAATGATTTACGACGACCGTTTTTCTGACGGATCGATTCCGTCGATAAATCCGTCTGTAATCTCATTACAGACGGTTTTGGGACTGATTACAGATGATTTTGACCGTTTGTAATCAGCATTTTTCTCTTATTGTTAGGATGGAGATGACAATTCTGATTTGACCGAGGGTTATGCTTCATATAAAAATTTGTAAAAAAACGTATGCATTATAGTATTTTAGTGCTAAATCCCATGCGACGCATGAAAGACGAATATTAAAAAATATATAATATTATAATGTATAATAATTATCAAAACAGATTTATTAGCATTTAAATGTAATAAATAGGTTAGTCTATTTTGAAAAGTTTAACACCCAAATTAAATCTATCACTACCCCAACTTATACTTAAATTATTTTGTATTAAATACTTAATTGTTTTCCAAAAAAAATATTTTTTTCTGATTTATAATTTATTATTTATTTTATAAGGAAATATTAATTTTAATTAGACTCAAATTGAATTTTTGTTTTAAATTATTCTTTAAAATTTGAAATAAAAAATGTATTCTAAAATCCTAGTAGTATAATATTTTATTATACATGTACATTACCGGTTAGAAAGAAAAGATTATTTATTTTAATCATACTCAAATTGAATATTTATTTTTATTTCTAAAATAATACATTATCTTTTAAGAAGGAAATATTATTATTTTTATTATACTTTTCCTTTATCTTTTAAAAAGGAAAAATTAATCCTAATTTGGTCCCAATTTCTTAAATTTAAATTATTTTTTATGCCAAAAATAACTCATTGTCTTTTAAAAATAAAATATTATTTATTTCATTATACTGCTACAAAATATTATTCATTTTAATCATAAACAAATTGAATAATTTATTTTTAAATTTATGAAATAATATATTTTTAAAAATTAAATTTTTTCTTATTTTATTCTGCTTCTCCATTATCTTTTAGAAATGAAAGGTTTAATCTTAATTGTACTCAAATTGAATTATTTATTTTAAATTATTTTAAACTAAAAATAATAAATTATTTTTTGGAAAGGTAATATTATTTTCTTGTATGTCATCTTTTAAAAAGGAAAAAATATTTATTTTAGTCATACTAAAAATATATTCTTCTAATTAAATTATGGTATTTATATTTTTACCTTATACAACAAACTATTATAAGATAATTTTTATTTTCTAAAATTATTATACTTGTCCATTCTTTAAAAAAGAAAAAATAAGGAAGGACTAATCTTAATTGACTCAAATTCAATTTCTTTTCTATTTTAAAGTATCTGGACCCAATTGAATTCCTTTTTTTAATTATAAATAATACATTTATCTTTTAAAAATCAAAGATGATTTTTTAATATACTTGTCATGGCATTTATTAATCCCAAAAATAATACATTATTTTTTAGAAAGGACACACTATTCATTTTATTATATTTTGTACATTACCTTTTAAAAAGGGAAGATTATTTATTTTAGTCATACTTAAATTGATAAAAAAAGAAAGATTAATCTTAATTCGTCATATAAACTTTTATTTTAAGTTATTTTGTAGTTTAAAAAATTAGAAGTTATCTTTTTTACCCACATTATCTTTAAGAAAGAAAATAATATTATTTTCATCACACTCAAATTGATAAAGAAGAAAGATTAATCTTAATTCAACTCAAATTGAATTATTTATTTTCCTATCGGTCGAACTCCCATCGCCTTTGCAAATTGGTCATTTTCTTATAGTGCTACCTATTTTAAACTAATAAAAGTTGAGATAAAGAAAAATGCATGTAGCAATACATTGATCCTCTCTTCCTGGAGTAAGCCACCTAAAAAGAATATCTTCATGAATGTAGTGGGGTAGATGAGTTAATACATAATAATAACATGCAAGTATATAAGATCAATTATATGAGAAAGTAATGAAGTAAAAAATATTATAGCTAGGATTAAAACGTCATCATCTCTATACTTTTGAGTAATTTTAGTCACGGTCATCTACTCAAACTAAATTATTTATTTTAAATTATTTTTTAAATCCATAAATAACAAATAATATTTTAAGAATTATTTTTTTTATTTGTACGTTATTTTTTAGAAAGAAAATATTATTTTTTAATCATAAATTTGCCTCTAATCAAAATATATAAATAAATTTATTCTTCTTTTATTTTTTATCTTATATACAAATAAACTATTATAAAATTTGATACATATATATGGATTAATGGGGTCTAATCCTGTGTAGCGCCCAAAATGGCTTGATGATTGCTGACGAACAAACTGACGACTATCGGGGGTGGCGGCAGTGAACGAGGGCGGTGGCGGCAAACGGGGGCGATGATCGGGGTGGATGGCGCTGCGATCGGTGGCAGTCGATGAGGGCTCGGCAGATCTAGTCGCAATTGACGCGTGGGCGTGCGGGGCTTAGGGACGGGCGCGTCGGCGGTATCAACGTCGACGGCAATCGAAGAAGAAGAGGAGGTGAGACAGAGGTTGTCGGGCGCTTGCAGAGGATCGCGGGAGGCGCTCATGGCAGCGGGCTCCGAGGAAGGCGTCTGTGGCAGCACTCACCAGAGGAGGACAGGCGATCGTTTGACGATCAGCAGCGGCGGTAGCGCTTGGAGGAGAAATGTGAGGGTTGTGCGGGGGTTGGGGACCTTGGGGAGATGGGGGCTGCCGACAACGATGCCCGGGGCTGTTGACCAACGCTCGCAGGGGTAGGAAGAAGGGGCTGCCAGCCAGCAGAAGGAAGACAAGAGGTTGGTGGGGCAGCAAGGGAGAGGAGGGCTGCGGTGGGAGGGGAGAGGGGAGGTTGATCTAATGGTCGATTCAGATTTGGACACTAAACATGGTTACCTAAGGGGGTCTTATATCTATATGTATATGTATATGTATATATGTGTGTGGATGGCCCCTTTGCATATATTTGAAATGTATATGTATATATGTGTAAGGATGGCCGCTTTGCATTAAGTACTATACATATATGGGTTTAATGCATATCCTCTCCCCACATGATCCCTCCATGCCCGTTGGATGAGGATCCAATGAGCGCCGATGATGCACGTGGTTCACTAAGGGTAGAGTCGGAGTCTCTTCATGCTGAGCCAGTTCGGGGTCTCGATCTTCATCCCCCCGTCGTCGCGCCTCAATCCCTTCTCGGGAGGGGTGAGGCCTCTTTGTGTCGATCTACTATCATCGTGATCCCACATCGGGAGGGGCGGTGGAGGCCGTCATGATCCCAACAGTCATTTGCGTCAAAGCGGAGGCCGTAAAATGGAGCTCAGGGTGGCGGGGCACTCCGAAGCCCAACGACGAGGTCTTAGTAGAAGAAGGGGGTGAGGAGAAGTCAATTAGGATGATTGGCGATGCTAGATGCATCTGCCAGTTTCTGTCATCGACCGCTTGATTCCCCCACAGCCTCTGCCACCCTTTGCGCGCTCTTATCCCCTCACTCCCTCCTTCCCCTCCGACCATCATAACATCTATCCCATCCTGCATGGCTTTCGTGTTGCCATCGACGAGCGCAACCTATCCATGGAGTCCGGCTTCCTCATGAAGCTCAAAGGGATCCCTGCCCTAGTTCATTTCACGCTCAAGAATCGTTGTCGCTGCACAATCTTCGTCGCCGCCGCAAGATTGCCGCCACCCGCAAGGTCATCGCCGCAGTAGCACAAAGAGAAGCGAGGTCGCGACCGGATTGATAGCCTCACTGTCGCGGTCGCCGTCTCCTGCTCACTCCATTCGATTTTTTCACCGCTGAACTGCACGAGCCTGAATCGTGCAATGCTTCAGGATAAATCGTGCACATTATCTGCGGCCCTTCCGACGGTTGCGGATTGAGGAGAACCATTGTAATGACCACAATTTTTTTAGAGTTGGAAAAATAATATTTTATTATTTATTATGAGAAAAATGACCATTAATATTATTATAATAAATAATTCCGAAAATGAAGGAAAATAGGGGAGAAGTTTAATTAAGGATAAAATGTATTATGGGATATTTATTTAAATTCGGAATTATTTAATTATTAAAATAAATCAAAATTGTTAAAAGGGATTAATTAAAAGATTAAATTTGATTAGGATTGTATGTTATAGATGGATTGGAGATAAAGATTTAAGAGCCCTATAAATAAATCCTTAGAGTCGATCGTCAAAAGAGTTTTTCTTCTCTATGGGTTCTTGGTGTCCGATGGCAGAGGTATGGCAAGGCATGATTCAACGTCGAACGACTACGAGGTACGCAGGGGGATCCGTATGATTATTTAATAATTGATTATTCTTTCTGGTACTATTGTTATCGGGCGAAAAAAATGTAAAAGTATTTTATCAGTATTATGACGTAATGTTTCACAGTACGAAATTGATTAGACCAGATTTACTATGACATTAATTTCTTGCCGGGTGATTTTTGTATCGCAAAAAAAAAAGAGAAGGAACAATAAAGCTTCGGATGGAAGGCGTAAAGGTTAGAAGAAAGTAAATTTTGAACCTATTTTTTGTACGGACGTGCAGAGAAGAAAAACGAAAGAGAAAAAAAAGAATTGAAGGGTTGTTGGGCGAGAGAAGAGAAAAACAATAAAGTTGATAAGATATTGCTCAAAACACAAAAAAAAGGAGTACGTAAGGGAGTAAAGAATTGGAGAGAGAAGATGTGGGGGTGTAAAGAATTGGAGAGAGAAGAGGTGAGGGCGTTGGTGAAGTGGAGAGAGAAATTGAGAAAAAAAAAGAAGAGATAGGTTTATGGAAGAAAGAGATAAGTTGGCGGCCAGAGGAGGTAAGAGAGAGAATTAAGAGAAAGACAAAAGCCAAAAGAAGGAAAAGGGCAATGAAGACGCTCAAGTGAATAGGAGAAAAAAAACAAAATAAGAATAATAGGATATCTCAGCCACAAAAAAGGAATAAAAAATAATATATATATATTTACTGAGAGAGAAATCAGGAACTCACTTATTTTGATATGATTAGTAATAGTTAATTGATAATTTTATTATAATTATATTATATTATTATTATTATTTATTAATTGTAAAGTTATTATTTATTCTGATTATATTATTATTGATTGTGCTAATCATATCGTTATGATTTCTGATTATATTCTTATCATATATAATCATTATATCAGATCATATCATCATCATATTTGATCATATTTTGTTATCATATTCAATCTTACTGATCCAGTAGCCTTTTTATTGGGTCTTGTTTCACCTAAATTAAATTGTTAAAAGATAGACGTCTTAGGTAAATAAGATAAAAGCTGAAAGCTGCTTAATCTCCATGTTCTCTTATTGCCTCCAAGCTCCCGGACCATATTGTTATTGAATTGAATGGAGGCAGATAGTGGACCTAAAGGTTTGAGGCGCCATCATCCTTTAGAGAAGCTATGGCTGTCCTGTGTTTGGTCATGGTCCTCCGTCATTCACGAATAATTATTAGCGCTATATTATTGGGTGACTTACCGTGACACTGATCCCCCACTGGTCTACATGAAAGAGACATAGAGTTTTCTTAATTGACCGAGCGCTCCCATTGAATTAGATAACTCTGAACATTGTAAATTTAATTGAATTAAATTAAAATCGAATCGAATTGAGTTGGATTGAAATCGAATTGAATAGATCATGATCATTTGGATACTGGCGTTGACTGGCATTGCCTCCGCCTATTGAATCAAATGGAATTGTTATTGATTAATGACCATTGATATTAAATTAAAAATTGTTAAATTGAATAGTGTCATAGTGATCAGACATTTAATTGCTAAATCAATATTGATCGATCATCTGATCTTTTTCTGATCCTTCCTATTGATTTATGACTTTATTGTCCTATTGTTATATTGAATCATCGATCCAATTGATTAGGCAATTATTAATTTCTATCTCTATTGATTGATCTTTTGACCATAACTTAATATAGTTACTCATATTGATAAATTGTTATATTGATAAATTGATTATTGTATTAATTGCTCAATTGACTCATCATTGATTATATCTTATTTTCGATTGAGCATATTGATTGTTTAGTAGACCCTACGTACTGAGTATTTTTATACTCATGGATATTTTCTTGTACCTGGATCCGTGCAGGTGAGAGTACTTTGATAGATGATGATCCTGCAGGTGATTATGCTCAGTGATAGACAGATGTTGCACATGTTCTAGATTGAGTTGTCTAGTTTTTATTATTTCTGCATTTATTAGAATTGTGAACTTATTAATATTTTAATTATTTTGAATATAATGGATTATTAGCTGTTATTATTGAAAAAAGTCTTCCACGTTTATTATTTATATTCCACAAAAATGTATTAAAAAAACTAAGTAACGTCTTTAGAACGACTTTGAGCACCACGTGAGAGCGTTACAACAATCCTTTAAGGGGAGAGGGTAACCCCTGAGTTTGACGTGGAGCCAGTCCAACAATTAATGTCTCAACGTTGAATCCACTATTTTAACCTCGTGGTGGTTGCCTGCGTCTCTTCCGTCGTCGCAAACTCCAGTGAAGTGAAGCGATGGGAGAGGAGGCTGATCACGCCAGTTCTCCACAGGAGCCTCTCCAGACATACGCCGACCTCATATTATCCCTTCCCCGTAGAATCTACTGCGGGAACTACTCTGTCCGGCAGTACCATGGCTTTTGGCTCCCGGAGTCTTTCCTCCACGCGACGCTCGCCCTCCGAGACAACTTCAGGCCACGCCCCGACGACCTCTTTCTCGTGACCTACCCCAAGTCCGGCACCACATGGGCCAAAGCCCTCATGTTCGCCGCCATGACCCGGAACCAGCACTCCTTGGCGCAACACCCGCTCCTCACCCGCAACCCTCACGACTGCGTCCCGTACATGGACGAAATATTCGTCGTCGACCATGCTGCATCCAAGATAGAGGCCATGCCATCCCCTCGAATCATGGCCACCCACACCCCTTACTCAGTGCTTCCGGACGCCATCACCAGCGTCCCCTCCCCCCGCTGCCGCATCGTTTACGTCTGCCGGGACCCCAAGGACGTGCTGGTCTCCATTACTAACTTTCCTATTAACGGAGTCCAGCTGTCGCTTCCCGAAATGTTCGAGCCCTTCTGCGAAGGTGTCTGCGCCTACGGTCCGACGTGGCAGCATGCGCTCGAGTTCTGGAAGGAGAGCCGGCGTAGGCCAGACAAGATCTTGTTCTTGAAATACGAGGGCATGCTGGAGGACCCTGTGGGCAGCCTGAGGAAGTTGGCCGAGTTCATGGGCTGCCCCTTCTCCGCCGACGAGGAGAAAGAAGGGGTGCCGGGGGACATCGCGAGCCTCTGCAGCTTCAAGAAGTTGAAGGAGCTGGAGGTGAACAAAAAGGGCGAGCAAGGGACGGTTCTTAAGGTCTCAAATGCTGCCTTCTTCAGGAAGGGAGAAGCAGGGGACTGGAAGAATCACTTGAGCCAAGAGATGGCCGACAAGATCGATCAGATCTTCCAATCGAAGCTGCAAGGTTCAGGTCTCGCTCTCGGGGCCTCTGCCAGTCCTTAAACGTCACCTACTTCTTCTTGAAGCAGAAGCTGACGATAGGGATCTGATCCAGGCGTAAAGTTCCATGATCAATTTCGTTCATCTCTTTCATGAGATTTGCTTCCGACGTGACGCATAATGCACGTTCTTCGATCTTTTTTTTTCTCCGGTGGAGTTATGAACGTTCTTTATTAATGTTTCCTTCGTGTGTGTAGTGCTTTTTAATCGATGAACAATGAGCGACTGCAGCTGCATCAGGTTCCTATTTGCATTCGGATAGTTGTTGAATAAAGATTTTGTCCGGATCCAATATGATCATGTGAAAGTCTTTTGTTATATAATCACTCGATCTCTCCCGACTCCCGAGGCTTCCAGGTTAGTACCCCTGAATGGAAATAATGGTAAAAAAATTGACTACAAGAAAACAAAGGTTTTAAGACGCCAGCACATTAAGTGCATATATAGTTTTGTCACATTAAGCGCAATTGCCATTCTAAGAAGTGTATGTACTTTTTATTTATTTTTAATTTTTTATTTTCTTATATTAAATTCATGGCCAGGACATTTGAAGGCAATTCTTGAAAGAAACCATTTGTTTTATATAAGATATTCTTCTTGGGGTTGGGATATTAGCTTGCAATCAGGGGCAAACTAAAATCACCTACTTTTTTCAACAATAATAATTAAATTAAATTATAATAAATAAAAATGGTCAATCAGAAAATAATTTTTAAATCAATAAATTACATCATGTAAAAGTAAAAATGGCATAACTTAATCAATCTTTTCCATGTAATTATGAATTAGTATCCCAAATTAATTAAGGAACTATGTGAGAATTCATAAATTATATAAAAAAAAGTTAATGCTGACTTTTGTTTCATATCATTAACTAATAATAATGAATTTCTGAAAAATATAAATTAAAGAGCCGTAGAGACTAATGGAAATAAATAAAACAAAATACGACTAATAAGATTGTTTTAGTGAAGGATAATTTATGAGCCAATAGTTCTCTTTTTCATGTTAAGTTTTTTTAATAAAAAATAGAAATGGTTTCCAGAGAAAAAAATTATAAGGTATAAAGAGAAAAATCAACTAAATTCCACGACAATATAATAAGATTTTGCACTTAATGTGGAAGAATATGAAAATTAGATATGTGAAGTTATTTTATGAAATTTGTTAGTTTTAAATAAGGAAGTTATTAATTCAATGCAACTTATCTATATATATATATAGAGAGAGAGTATTATATAAATAATAAATATGATTATAGGAATCATGTAGGTCCGCCACTGCATGCAATCGTATAGTATAGGGAGATTAGCATCCGATCGTATCGTGTTTGATTCGAAAAAATCAAAAATTAGAAATTCGAATATGATTTAGGGTAGTTTTTAATAAATTAAAAAACACTCGCTAAAATTAGGACTTCCATTCAAAAAAATCGTAAGGGCTCAAGAGCCCGTTGATATTTAAATGATTAATTCTTAAGTTATCTATTTTTTTATAAATATAATATTTTTATATAAAATTTCACACTTTTCTATCATATTATCGAACTTTAATTTGGTAAATTTAAAATATTAGTAGTATATTTTATATTTAATATAAAATTAAAATTTTATGTTAAATTTAATTTAATATATAATTTTAAAAATATATAATTATATAAAAGTAGGGACCCAAAAAAAATATCTGAAAAAATCAACTAGCTAGAAAGTGATTTTTATTTTTTTAAAATGATTTTAGGATTATTTTTAAATTTAAAAAATTAACCCAAAAATTAGCGGACGTTTTTTTTTGGACCAAAAATCCAACCCAAAGCATGTTATTGCACGAAACGTTAATTTAATTCCAGCAGATTTATTTTAATTATTTTATGTTTCTTCCGCTAGATACAAATTTTCATTAAAAATTTGAGAATCTATAGAAAATTCTCAACATTATAATAGAACTAGTGAAAATCATCGCGCTTTATGCGATTAAAACTATTATTAGTTTTTTATAGTTAAATATTATAAACAAATAAGTTATATTTGAGTTTATACTTATCATTGGCCACCATTAAAAATATAATACTTATTAACAACCTGAATTTTAAATAACATTCAAAGATGGACTTTAAAAAAAAAATAAGTTATAATATTTTTAAAGTCATGAGATGAAGTTTACTGGAAGGAAAGTGGATAAGAAGTTGGATGGAGGGTACAACTTATCACGGAGGAAGTTAGAATAATATGGTCGAAGAGGTTGCAAAAGATAAAAAAATAATAATTAGGAGAGAATAATAAGCTCATATCCATAATAAAAAAACATTTATCAATAGTTTTTACTAAATAAATAACAATGTTAAATAATTATATTTTTGTCATCATACTATATGCACATGATAAAAAGGAATAAATACTAAATAAGAACTTGTTCCACCAATTGAGGTATGGATTATTAAAATATAATTTCAATACTATTGTTTTTATTAAAATAATGCTGCGATGAGCCTAGATTTTATTTATTTCCATTAATTTGTTATAAGAATAAATTGAAATTTAGTTAAAAAAATAAGAACATTTCTGACGTAACACAATTGTCATGAAATTCTCTGTTTATATCTTTCTATATGTGTATTAAAATACATTTGTACCTACCTTTCTTTTGTCATCATGAAATATTAAACTTCTTACTTCTTTTGTTGAGTACCACAAATATTTCAAATCTACTTATTAGTTAATTATAGATATTAGATGATGGGGAGTTATGATATAATAAAATGCTTATTAGAAATTTTATTAGTTATAATATAAGAAGGTGGGCAGTTATCTTGTTTCATCTTTATATTTTAAATTTATTTTAATAGAATATGTATAGTTTTATTTTAGTTTTATAAAATGGTGGGGAGAATATTATAATTTATAATATCATCAATTTTTATTATTTAATATTAGGTATTTAATAATATTTTATTAGTATTTTTTACTTATAATATTATGTAATGTGAGAGGAAGATGAGTATAATATTAATGTCCGATTCATGGTAAATATAAGTATAGAAAAAAGTGTGGGAAGAGGATAATAATATTGGGAAGTTAATAATTCTTTTCAAGAATTCGTAGAGCCATAAAAGTAATAATAGTATAATCTTGTTCCAATGAGGCTCTAAATCATCCAGCTATACCAATAATATTACTATTAATAAATCCATTGATATTAGTAATAATCATGATAATTATTAATTTCATAGTATTTAATTGTTAATTTTCCTGAAGAAACTTTGATATTTAAACATTACAAAAAATAAAAAATAAAAAAATTCATATGTTACAAATTTAACACCCAACTTTTTTTCAACCTTTCTTTCTTCGCTCCTTCAATGATAGAGAGGTAAATACGATGCATACCAAGGACTTCTCCAGCAAGATCAAGATTTTTCCGATGAAAAGCAGAAGTATAACACCCCGAATCCAGTGTTGAGCGAGCCGGGCATGCCGAAGGGGATTAGGAGGCAACCGATGTGATGTAGGGTAGGAGAATAACGAAGAGGAGCAGGCTCGGATGCTGAGGGATGGATTGAACAATGGAACAGTCCTCGCGTGGATTACATATGAAGAGATAGAGAGCCGCACGGAGGAGGATGGTGAGGAGGTTAAGGATGGGAGGACCTTATATAGGAAGATTATATATGAAGATCATTATGGGAGGAAGTTACGGATGCGAGAGGTCATATAGGAAGATGGTAAGAGGAAGTTATGAAAATAAGATAAAAAATAAAAATAATTAAATAAAAAATTAGATCATCATATATATATATATATATATATATCTACATATAATCCTGATGCTTAAGGATTATATCTAATTTTTTTCTATTTTTATTTAATTGTTTTTATTTTTTATCTTATTTTCATAACTTCCTCTTACCATCTTCTTATATGACCTCTCGCATCCGTAAATTCTTGAGACCAATAATAATAATTTCAATTAAGTTACCCTTTCCTCATAATTGAATATGAATATAATTAATAGTATTTAATGAGTATGTTATAAGAACACGAAGAGATCAATGGGAGTAAAAATATATGACAAATGGAAATGAACGTTCCGAAGCCTCATAAACTCATTAGTAATTTTTTTGCATGGTTAAAAAAACTCAATATTTATTATGGTTTTGTACCCGATTGAACTCATTATAGTCGTAACTGAAAATTAGTGTCATTAGTAAAATGCAAAGAAAAAAAATAAAGTTCAATAATTCAAAAATTCAGCAAAAAAGATAAATGGAGATGGTGAAAGGAGAAGGCATGTGTCCTAATTACAAAACTGCCATTAGACCTTTGAATTATATATATATATATATATTGGGGAAATGTTATATATATCCTATATGAATATGGCAATATAATATATTCGTTGGTCAAATTGATCATTTTTTTCTTACAAAAAAAGTTAGGGTCTCCTAAATTTTTCTTAATGCCTTATGAGTGGTTAAAAAATGTTTTGTCTTCTTTAGTTACGAAATAGGGAAAAAGTTTCTTATAAACAAGTTTGATAATTTATAAGCAGACCCATGTTCTAAGTCGAACATCATGATTTATAAATCTTTCATATAATTCAGCATATTTGAAACTTATTACTATGTTTAAAAATCAGATTTTTTGTGAAATAACTAATTAAGAGTTTGAGAAGTGATAAGAGTTTGTTTGGAAAAAAATAAAAGAAAGAAGATAAAAATTAAGTTAATTAACTTGATTAAGATAAGTGTTCAAAATTAATTAAACTTGTCATTAAAACTATAATATGATTGAAATTTAATGCAATCAGAATTGGTCTCTTATAACTTAAACCTCTTTCTTTCCCTCATTTTTTTCCCTATCCGAATACCTTTTTTTCTCCTCTTATAACTTAGGCCCCTTTTTTTGGGTTGGAACATTCCAACACCCTGGTGGAACCACGGTTGTTTCTTTTTTGTTTTCTTTACGTTTTTTTTTCTTGTGATTTGACTTATCTTTTTTATTTTCTTTTCAACTTTTCTATTTTCTTTTATCATTTTTACTTTCTTTATCTTTCCTATATAAAATAATTTATTTATTATATATAAAATATTTATTATAAAAGATTACTATAATATTCTTTATTACTTATTATTTCATTAAAATTTTATTTTTTATATAATTTTAATAATAAAATTATACTTTATATTAAAATATAATTTATGAAAAATTTGATTTTTTATATTTAATTAATATATTTTTAACAAAAATTTTCAATAATTTTTTAAAATATATAAAAAAATTTAAAAAATTTATAACCTATATTCATAATACATTTTTAATTCAAATACCTACAAAATTAACCTATTACATTTACTTTTTTTCCTATCTCGTCAACTACTCCATTCCTCATCATTAAATTTCACTTCATCCACATAATCTGTCAATTCAACTATTTATCTGAAACTCAGAGGAACTCCAATTCCAATATCCAAAAGGTCCCCTTAGATCGTGTTTGGCTATGGAATTATGGTGGAACCGCACCCTTGTTTCGTCCGATTCTACCAAACGCGATCGTCGATTCTGAAGTCTGAGGCAAAATCGCGAGTTGGAATTGAAATCACACGTGGCCCCAATTCTAATGCTCCGGTTCCACTAACACTGTGGCAGAACTAAGGTTTTTTTGGCTTGACGTCACCTTTATTTGGAATTTCGTTTTTCTTTTTTCTTTTCTCTTCTTATTTCCTCTCTCTCACACATTTCTCTTATAAAATAATTTATTATATATAAAATATTTATAATAAAGTATTAATATAACATTATTTATTAATTGTTATTTTATTAAAAATTTAATGTTTGGTTAAATATAATTAATTTAAAATTTATTTTTATATTTAAATACTATATTTTAAAACAATGTTCCATAAAAATTTTATTTTTATTAATAATAAAATTATACTTTATATTTATATTTATTATTTAAAATTTAAAATTCATAAAAAATTATTCCATCACATTAACTTCTTTCTATTACGGTTGCTTGTTCCACTCCATCCAAACACGTCTTGAACTAATCTATCAATTCATTATGCACTGAAAATTTAGAAAAAACTATAATTCTATTTTCAAACGCAATCTTAGTGTTGGTGCGTTGAGTGCCTCTTACCAAACGACTATTATTATCATGAGCTGCAACCAAAAATTGATATTCGGGCACTGAAAAGTTCAACAAAAGTTAGAGGTTCAAGATAGTTTTGAAAAAAAATAAGTAAGTTTTTGTATTCACTTTTGAATATGATTTTTTAATAGGATAATTGAAATTAAAGAAAGTTTAATTACAACCTAATGTACTTCTATGATTCACAAAAAAGTCTCCTAAATTTACGTGCCAGGAGCACAACACTAAATTACAAAATCATGGCCAAAGTTGAAGAACATGACACTAAAATTTTGCATTGTCGAAACCAGACAAAGTTTGAAATTAAAATACCCCCGATTTTAACTTAATCTATCATTTTATAAATATACATGAAAGTAATCACGACAACTCATAATAAAAGTTAGAAGAGTTCATTTAAAGTATCACACACAGATATCTCTAGACAATTATGTTTAAAATAAAATATGTATTGAAGAGTTCATATAGAACATTGCAAATAAAATTCTTTAGGCAATTATGTTTAAAATAAAAATGTAACGCAACTCATCAAATAAGAAGTTTGCGTGTACTCATTTTTTAACTAAGAAGCTTCATTTCTACAGCAGCATGAATCCAAGTGCCTTGCAGTTCTCTGATTAGATATTACATCTAAGATATAATGCATCCAAATTCCCTTTGGTCTGAACTCATCAACATTCACTGATCACTCGCATGACTGCAACAAAGTGCGTGATTTGTGACAAGGTCGTCTTGAATTTAGTTGCTACGAAAAGAATTGTTTACATACAGCAATGTTAGCATTAATTTATTGTCCAGAAGCCTCAAAGCAATGTTTTGCATATCATGAGTGTCTCAGTCCACTTGTAACTGGGACAAGTGTTGTGGACCTAAATGATAAATGGACCTCAATGCTGAAAACAAATGAACTGAATCGATGGCAGAATAGTTGAAGCACAAGAAGTATTTGCCATGACCTCATTTGTTGCAGGGGAAGACACTATAACAAGTACATTATCCATGGTCAGGATTTCCCTAAGACACTAAAACCAGCCTAAAGGAAATATCAGCCCTACTTTTCATCAAAGCTTCTTAAAAATGAAGATGCATGTGTTCATCATTGATATGAATGAACCATCCACAGTTCACCCCAGATAAGCAAGTTCAATATACGATCTTCCAATCCTAGCATTCTACTTCCTCATATCAAACCAAGGGCGTCTTTTCTTATTAATTAAACAATAATGGTGGGAATGAACAACCCACTATGTGCATAAAGAATTCTCACTTTGATTAAAACTACAATTAAATTACAACATATAGAACTCTCCATAAAACAATAAGATAGCAAAAACCATTGGACATGATTTAGATAAAAGATTGCATCATGTATTGTACGTATACAAGAACAAATTGTTATTGCAAATCAACCTGCATTTTAAACGCATGTCATTTTGATTGAAAAAGAAGAAAAATCCACATTTTACGCTGATAACTTAAACAAAGGACAAGAAATGAACTGCACTAGTAAATTTTGTTGTACAACGTTTGCCTGAGTTGCAGGATGTGTTTCAAAAATTTGAGGCCTGATGAATGTAAAATCTGACATGTGAAATTACAATTTATCTGAAATGAGTGACAAGATCTGCAACACCACCGCTAGTTTCTTACATATCTGACCCTTTCCGGGCAGCATGTAAGAGATGAATAATGGGTATCAAACTAAATATTTTATCTTAACTATAAGAAAAGGAGAAAAAAAATGTCCTAATGTGTGATACAATCATTAATGAAAGGATGTGTAAAATTGATATACTGTTCCCATCGATGCTTGTACCTGGTGATAGCCAATTTTGACCATGGCTTCATATTCCCATTATAGTGCACAACAGCTGCGCTCTCTATTAGCCTATCATCAATATCCGAATCATATCCCAATCCCAATACATGCCATCTACGATCAAGGGGCTCAACAAGTCCATTGAATGCCAGGAAACCAGGAGAAAGAGTCCCTGTCTTCCAAAGCATTCCATCAATATTTTGTTCCTGCCAATAGTGATATTTTGCAGTAACGTCTGTCTTTCTCCAAGCTATGAGGTCAATAATGTTCAGCCCAAATGCCCATCCACATGCTTGAGGATCAAACTTTGAGCTGATGACTGGATTGGAAAAGTTAAGATACTTATAGAATCGATGGAATGCTTCTAGACATGTTTCCACAGCTCCAATGACATTGCCATGAAGTTCAACTGAAAATAATGGAGTTAGGTCCTTCTGCACCACAACATCATCATCAAGAAAAACTACCTTTTCCAATTGTGGGTGTATATGTGGGATATAAAAGCGCAAGTAATTTAGCAAAGTCACAATCTTTGAACCTTTGTATTTTGTTTCCCCAATCTGACTTTTA
Source organism: Pontederia crassipes (assembly GCA_030549335.1). NCBI lineage: Eukaryota > Viridiplantae > Streptophyta > Magnoliopsida > Commelinales > Pontederiaceae > Pontederia > Pontederia crassipes. The sequence continues at coordinate 23,938,530 of CM060183.1, forward strand.
GAACCACTGGCAGTATGATCTTCAGATTGTGTATGGAGTAGTTGCTTTACTAGCGGAGAGTAAGAGGCATTCAGCCAAGAGAACTCGTCTATGTTTTGTACATCTATAGTGCACCCTTTAAAATCATTCCTGAGAAACCAAGCAGTCATGGATTTGTAATTGATCTCATTTGTGACCACATGAAACACAAGCTGTTGAGGGTGATCAGCATTGGAAACTGTTGAATTTATGACAACAGAAGTTGCCAGCATATTATCAGAGAAAATACAGAAATGATAAAGGTTGTTATCCACAAGTCTAGGAGAGTTTCTATGTTCATCAGAAAGTTTTTCCACTGTTTGATCTCTAAACCAATCCTCTGTGAGTTTTATGTTTAAACAGTGCATGATTTTAGGAAGGGCTTCAGCAGCCAATCGACCAAACTCTGCACTCTGCAGAATCGCTGAATTGGCACGCTCTTCTAAGGCTAGGGCATGGCTCTTCAGTGTTGTTATTGTGGTGCCTATATCATAGTGGGAGTCTTGGGCCTTGTATATTAACTGTGCCATTCGACTGATTATAGGATGTGCTTCTTCCAAAGTTATTGGTTTCCCTCTTACAGCTGCTTTAGAGAGCAATCTCTGACCATTTCTAATCTGTGAGCTAAGTTCCCAAGCCAGCTGAAGGTTACCATGCTCTTTCCCAATAATAATGTATGCCTTCGCGAGTGTCATCTTATCCGCAAGTTGCCTAGCAAAGGATGTGCTGCTTAACAGTTCTCGTGTGAGGTTTAAGCCATCATGAGTAGTTACTTCAGTTACCAGACTTTTTTCCTGAAAATTTGGGAATAAAATGGCTCAAATACCTGGAAACTGAAAAGACAGAAAAGGCAAAGTACTGCATAGGAGAAATAAAGTAGTTTTCATAGTGAGCAAGGCCTGCATATACTTATATATACGGAAGGTGGTAAAAAATTACACACAACAATACAAAATTTGTTTCAAAAAATTAGCAAATGTTTTAATTTACTAATACTGCTTAGACAGACATATATATTAAGTTGAGAATTCTCATGAGTAAAAGGCATGTGATGCCTCTATGTATCTGTTAGAAAACATAATCCTAAACTCAAGAAAACTAAACTTATTATTAACTAAACTGCTGTGACAAGATATCAATGGATAATATACGAGAAACATGCAAAGTTGGCAGAGTTAATATAATGATAGAGGTAAATTAAATGCATAATCAATAGAATGTATAACATTCAGCAAAGAGTAAGCCAAATAAATGTTAGCTGATATTCCCTGGACGGTGTGATTTTAAACCAAAAATGCATCTAAAAAAATGAGTGATCCAACTGATTTCATAAAAATAAAGAGGAAAAAAAGTTTGAGCAAATAAAGAAAATGTACGGTTCCATACAATGAAATGTCTTCATAAGGTTCCAAGGATAAAGGCGACGAGTTAGCTGAAAGCCCCTCCACTTGGATGTCAACTTGAGAGATATATAACAAAGGAAAATGTATTGAATAATTGCCTTTGAAAACTTAATATGCACTTTAAAATTAAATAAATTAATGGCACAAGATGAGAAAGAATTATCTGAAACTACTATAATGGTGAACCCACTATTCAAGTTCTGCATTTCTGATAACAGAGCACTACTTAAACATGACCAAATAAGGAACAAACAATTGTGGGAATTGATCGCTGAGAAGTTTGCAAGTTAAAATGGAAATACAAGTTCTAACTGGTAAGCCAAAAGAATTTGCCAGTTATATCAAATCAAGGTTTAGGATCCTTTCACCACTTCCAAAGCTGAGAATATAATTTGAGTATTATATTCTTGTCTTGAAATAGGATTATCCTTATATTATGATGTATCTTTTGTGTTTTATCTTTCTAGTAAAGGCAGTCACATATGTTGATAGTCATGTAGTTCACATCATTCCTCCACTTTTCTTCATTCTCTTGTAGTACAATAATCAAAGGTCTCATTCATTCCATGCCTTTAAGTTATATGAAATCACAGAACTGACACAATAAATGTGCAAATCCTCCAAAAAGTTAGTCAATGTCTCATGTATGCATTGTCTCACTGATGTCAAATAGCCAATAATGTCGTGAATCAATCATATCTCAAATAACATGGGTCCAGAACAATGGGAACTGTCTTTAAATAGATCTTAATCAATAATCAGAAAAAGGCATGGTCCATTGTCATTTTTGCTGTTGAGTATCAAGTAACTGACTTTGGATTCTAAATAACTGGGTCAACTGCCATCAAGTTGTCAGCATCCCAGATTAACTCAGTTAGCCTACTTGAATATCCAACTGGAATGATAGTCCATTGTTGTGATGTCCAGAATTCATTTTTTTTTTCATCTAGTATGTCCACTGTGTTTATCTCCATTTTCTAGCATTCAGTGTATTACCCATTTTTTCATCTAGTATGTCCACTGTGTTTATCTCCATTTTTCATCTTGTAAGATCTTGTCATGCTGCAAAACATCCTCAAACAAGCACAACAAGTGCATTATTCAACAAATATAACATGTTATCTATAAGCTGCAATAGAGATCATGTTAATTAAGTAGTACATGACAGTAATCATATTAAGCGCCAACCAAATCACATCCAAATTTTGCAAAAAAAAAAAAATATCAGACCTCATGGGCAACAATTCTTCAATCCAATCACTCTAACCGAACCAATTCAAGTTTGTGACCACGGAACTAAATATTTCACTATCAAGCTGTCTCTCCCAACATTAAGATTCTAGTCGATCCCCAGATACCCCTACCGTCATCTACAAATCCTATATCAGCGTAAAGCTGAATGTCCAACTCCGGCAATCCCACAGACAAAAATCAAAAGAGAATGAGATAAAAAAAAGGATTTTTTTTTAACTGAACAACCACATGACTGAATTACTAAACAACTGAAGGAGTGCCGGAATATTGCGTCGCCCTTACCCGTACCGGGTGCTCGAACAGGTCCCCGTGGTGGTGCTGGAAGAAGAACAGGAGGACCACCGCGAGGGCAAAGATCCCCAGCAGGATCCAGATCCAGCATGTCAGACTCCTCCTCGACGTCGGGCGCCGGAAGTCCGGCGGCGCCCTTCGCCGCATGCCGGCGCGATTCTTCCCCTCTCCCTCCCTCGGATTGGATCTAATGGCTCGAGCGCCCTGTCAGCAAAGCGCATGTTCCAAAAGATCTCCCCTCGGACTCCGATTGCGCGAACTAATGGGCTTCTTCTGCGGCCGAATTCAGCAGGCGAAGGATCGTGTCATGGATTCGTCGAGGGGGTGTCCAAATGCCACACAACTCTTCGTGCTCTTCTTCTCCTTCCTCTTTCAAGCCTGCAATAATAATATTTTTTTCCCTCGGTTGCACAATAATATAGTAATTTACTACAATTTTTATAAGAATTAATTTATTTTTTAAAAGCGGGTTAGATCTGCGGCTATTAGCCGTCTGATTTGCGATATTAAATTAAGAATATACTTCTCGCGGTTTGAAAAAAAATTTTGAATTAAGATGGACAAAAAGTAGGTACGACTTCCAAGAAATAGCATTTTGAATAATAAATATTTAAATGGATTTTTGTGCGATATTTCTTTTACTATATTTATTATTATGAATACTCGTGACGTACGTAGATTGCTTTGCCGTTACCATAAAAAAATACGAAATTGGTTCTTATTTATATGGCCTTTATATATTGGGTTTAATTACGTTTAAAACATCATTTTGAAGAAAAATGACATTTTTAGTCATCCATGGTTCATATCATGATTAATTAAATTTTATTATTTAAATGTGTCATTTATATGAAACATTAATCAATGAATCATCCATTAGCATACGTGTAAGATCTCTTCAAAAAATAGATAATGCTTTGAATGTATATATTAAGTAAAAACACTATTTATTTTGAATTAAACATTTTCTAATCGTCAAAATAGATAATTCTTGTATTTTTCGAGTCGTAATTGGTTAAACTTTATCCCTTAAATATATTATTTATCTGAATCGTGGATCCAATTAGAATGCTCTCAATTCCTTTGGAAGTAGATCTACCGTAGTAGGCATCTTTTTAATAATAATAATAATAATAATAATAATAATAATAATAATAATAATGTTGTTGTTAATATAAAGTTGTGAAATGAATGGCATGCCACCCAACTTTATTGTCTCTTAGTCACAACACTTTCTCATGTGCGACCGGGGGTGGGTGGCTACTATATCAAAATTATCAATACATGAGATGTTATGTGTTGGATGTTTTAATGTTCAAATAGTAGTAGTGAGAGAGAGAGTATCACGAATGCTATGAAAGAGGACAACTTTGATCATGTTTAAATAGGATTCGTGTCGACATATTTTTATTTCATTTCGTTGCCTATAAAACCTCCCCCCCCCCCCCCCCCCCCCCCCCCCTCTCACACACACCTTCTAGTTTCTTCATTCAAGGCTCAATCTCTCAATCTCCTCTCACTCTCAAGTGGATGAGTCTCAAATACACTCTCACTCTCTCTCTCTCATAATCTCATTCTTACATATAATTGAACAATGTCAACGATGTAACATTTTCACTCGAAAATGGATTTAAACATTGGTTGTTGTGAGAATGCATCATGAAATGCAGAAATTTAGGATTTTCGAATGCCTACCGTCGTTCGTCGAAAACCCTAAGTTCTTGCATTTCATGATATAATGAGCTTTAAATCGATGAAAATTTGTATATTATCAAAAGATTGATTTGATGCAGATACTGAACACAAGATCAGAAATTCATATTTCCATACATGAAAGATGATGAAAAGGGCGCCTCCTCCATTTATAATTCTTTGTAAAATTACTAAAATAGTCAAACCACGTAAATCTTGATGTCCATTGTCACTTTTAGTATAGAGTAAATTAGTACTTAACTACATTTAATACTAATGTTATAGACTTATACTAATATGATATTATACTATTATGAATTATACAATAAATTATACATAATATATTAGTATTTATTATATTTATAAATAATTACCAATTAATTTTATGTAAGGTTATGTAAGTTATAACTCAATTATTCATTTTAGGAATGTATTTACTTAATAATTAATTAATGACTTAACATATTTAAAATTATATATAATTATTACATGATAATAATTAAAATAGTCACTACTCACCAAGTAATAATAATAACTTTGACATATATATTTGTCTGGGTGGCGATAAATGTGGTATCGAATAATAAAAAAATATAGAGTCAACTGCACAATGCCTTCCTTTATTATTCGTTCCCCACTATAATTATAATAATTTAAAACTTAATATTTTTGGGAAACTTTTATCATCACTATTGCATTATCATATTAATTTAGATATTACATTTATATCTTACGAATTAAATTTCATCTTAAAACACTAGGTTCGCTAAAAAATAAAATCGTTTATTTTATATACTTTCATTGTTCTTTACAATTAAGTTCAAGTATTATTTGTTGTGCTTATCTCATTTTAAATAGTTGTTATTTTAGAAAATATGCATAAAACGAACTCGAAAATCCCAACTCCATGAGGCCACATTTAATATTTATTTGTATACATTGAATAATCCTTTTTTTTCTCACATTCAATCCCAACGCCGTATACAGATGATGGCCGAGAACTTAAGCTATAGATTGTCAATATATAGTGACAGGTGTGAATATGAATATTGATTGTTATAATTAATATTTGAGTTATAATTGATTTCCATTTCTTATTAATATATAAAAGATCGGACAATGTTTCTTATTTCACCACCGAAATAAATTGTCTTATTTTTGTCAATTCTAACTGTCAAACAATTTGACGTTGGGCAAAACTCAAATTAAAATCGGATGTGAGAATCGATCAAGTAATATTAATTTCCACTGTCTTGTTCTATCAAAAGGTGGAACTAAACTAATGTTCATGTCTTACTACTTTTCTCAAAAAATCATTCTTTTCACGTGACATTTATATAGTTTAAAAATATTTAATATAATATTTTAATTTATGCTTAATATGTATCTATTAACAAAATTATATTTATATCTATAATTTCTATATTGCATTCAAACACTCGTTAAAAATTAATCTACTATATCTTCATTTTAAATCTCATCACTACTTGACAAACACAAGTATCTCATGCATCTATTCCTGCAAAAGATAGATGCATGTGAGCCCCAACCTTATTAGACTTCTGACACGTGTAGTGATTTTGAAAAAAAAATAGAAAAGTGAGCATGTAATGTGCCCAAAATTTAGTTCCAATTATGAAATCAAACTCTAAACGAGTACATTTACAATTTTTCTTGATATTTTATAACTATATTTACATACTTCAATCGCAAAAAACATAATGAAATAGGGACAATCAACATAAAAATACAATGAAAGGCTTAATTAAAATATAATACAATCGATCATGGTATACATAAGCTTTACATAATGGTTTACATAGACCCAACACGAGGTTTAACATAATACACAAAAAGGCTTCACATAATGATTTACGATTCAAGGCTCATAAGTCACACCTACTCGACTCAGATATAAGAGTTCAATGCCATCATAATAAGACATTAGAAATGATAGTAAATAAGTTAACTTGGGTCGTCAATCCAATAACTATATATGCAATCATTGTTATAAGACCTTCACCATCTAGCCTAGGCCTCCTCCTAACATGTACAGATTCATGGAGTATAAGAGATTTCTTTTGTTAAAATATGTCGAGTCTAAGCCTCCTCATTTGTACGGATCTTATATCATGGATTGTACATAACATGGCATACACAATGTGCATCATAACATAATGAATAAAGGGAAGTTGGGACCCAAAAATGGGTGCACAAGTGTGGACTGTCATGGATCGCAAGATTGACAATAGTAAGAAGGTGTGCGCATTTTAATGGGTTCGACGCTTTTTTAATTTGATTTTTAGTCTGATTCAATGCCTCTTTATTTTAGTTTTTTCAGTTCCAATCACATTGTTTTTCATTGTCCTCGTCTCCGATGGGATTTGGGAGACCCACCTCCTCTAAAGGTTGTGGGCGAGGGACACTAACAAGGAGATGGTGGCTGTGGAGTCCCTCTGAGTTGAAGGCCTCCTCCGCATGCAGTTCAACCAGTTGGATGTGACCGATGTGTCGTCCATCACGGCCTTTGCCTCTAGACATTCTCGTGAGTTGACTGCTACACTCAATTGCATCTCTGTCTATCTATGCAGCAGGGTGTAAGATCATGGATGCATGGTACGTTCGGTTGCGTGTAGGTTAATAAAGCAAGGGTCTTGTTCAATGAGATCGACATGAACTCAATCGGAGGAGGTGATTGGTACCAAATTCTATGGAACCAAGCGGCTGACAGAGACCCTCCTGCAACTTTTCCGATGATTCACCCATTCTAGCAGGATTCTAAACATGATTTCTAAGCTTGGCCTTCTCAGTGTCAATGTTGACTATGACTTTTTGTTAGTTCCTTGAGTCCCGCTTATTTTATGTTATGACCATTCTCTCCTTCGAAACAATAATTTTTAGATTAAATGCATAATTGTGGACCCATTTTAGAATTATTAGCTTATATTGTTTGTCGTTGACACCTCCTATGGCGATGAATATATTTTCATTAGCATACTTAATGACGCATAACATTAACTTCTTCATCTTTATGTCTAAGCCATTACATCTTAATCATATCATATAATTTCTTCGTCTTTCATATTTACTTAAGATAACTTATTATGTCATTTGATTGATGAATCAAGGAAGCACTTCGGATGGACACCTAGGCCATAGGATCATTCTTTTAACCCACTTTGAACTTAACATCAAAGGTGAATGCCCTCCTTTGAGACTTGGTACTAAGTAGTGATAGGCATTGTCTCTCTTAGAACTTAGCACTAAATATTTATAGGAAATTTGGACAAAAAGGTAAATTTTGGACTTGGCATTGCATGGGCCATGATATTGCATTCACAGACAGGATACCTCATTTCACGAGTCATGGCCAAGAGGTCACGACTCTAGCAATGACTTTTATGGTTAAAAAGATAATGATTCATGACTCCCATCACAAACTCATTTTCATGACATATGATTCCATTCTCATGATCGGGATTTTCAAGTTATGTAGCGTAGCAAGGCATTACACAAATTTTCATCGAATGTCACACTCATGAAATGAAATATCATGATCGTGACCAAGAGGGGTTCTTTCAAACTATAGATTTACCATTCCATTACACCCAGGTCATGACGTTGATGTCATGGCCCATGAAATTGTGTTTCATCTTCTTTTTTGTTTTCAGTGGGTGCATCATGATTGTTGCAATCCAATATAAGGAAATAGACCCTAGAAAATAAGCATTTAAACAATAAAAAGCAACATTAAATTGCATTCATGGATTCTCAACTCCCTAACATAACAACATGAGTTGTTCTTAAACACTTAGTCCAACTAATCCTAAATTGCATTCAAGAATTAAAGTTGAATTCTCACAAACATACCTTGCAAGGCTTGTAGTTAAACTCTAGCATACTTCTTTCCTTAGTTCTTTCTTCATCCTTGTTCTTCTTCTCATCCCAATGGCTTTCTTTCTCCTTCAGCTCCTCCTCCCTAATTTCTTTAGGGCATTAATTCTCCTTTTATACTTTTGGGTGTTAAGTTATTGGGCTGCTGGGTAGTTAAATGGGCTTAAGTGGCTGTAATTTCCCTTCTTTCTTTCTTTTTTTTTAACTTTTAGATGAAACAATGAACCTATTAAAAAATTAAAATAAAGGAGCACATAATGATTGTTAAATTTACACTCAAAACTTCTTACGTTCCCCCTTTGGTTTTAAATAAACTAGTGTTTTTGGGTATGACACCCACAATTGAAGATCGTTAATTATACGTAAAATTTTATAAGCCATAGTACACCACTAAACATTGTTATGTGGAACTTTAGCTAATAATAGTCATCATCATTATGTTTTTGTTGTTGTTTTTGACATGTTTTGCAACATGAAGCTTTATTTACTAGCGATTAACTTGTGAGCGTTTGGTTGCCATAATTTTTTTTCCCTGAGAGTTTTTGAATCATACCTAGTATATCATGTGGTAATCGTTCAATGAACAAAGCTGATGTGTTTGGATATGATTATTTGATTTTCTTTTCAATATAAGTTTATAATATATATAACAAAAATGATGGACTATAGCATGTTAAAAATAATATGATATTAATTATATTATACTAATTTTTAAAGATACTAAATGACCTACTCATATAGATCCGTACAAGTCCTGAATATTTAGTGGCTTGGCATATTTTGAGTCTTGCTCAACTCAGCTCATTTAATAAATAAGCCATCAGACCTTAATTCATAATTTGTCATCTTTTTCAAATAATTTGACATTTTAATTTAAATAGTATTATGAATATAATTTAAATTATATGCTAAAATATTTTTTATTGTATTATTTTAAAATATATTATTTTATTATTTAATGAGACTTAATATACTATTAAGTCAGATCAAGCTTCTTAAATTTAACAAACAAGTTGGATCCAATTTAATTTTTTTAATTTATTGCAAGATTATGGCCTAGGTTGCTTATTAAATATTTTAAATAGACCTGACGTATTTAGGGGTTGGTCTAACTTGGCTCCATTCGTATGATCTTAGCAGTCATTATGAGTCAAACTTTGTGAAAGGAACTGATGCACGTTACCTCAGAAATGAAGATGCGTGTGCATACATGATGCATATCAAAATTTGTATCTTAGTAGTCATTATAAGAAAACATAGAATAAAAAAATATTATATTCCACCAAAATAAAATGAAGCACAAAAAGGAGTGCATGTCAAAGGCCATCCTGCACTCAACTCGTCATGTGATTATGATTCACCGTTGGTTCTTCTTATCTACGTATCTCGAACCTTTTTTTTTTTTTTTGTGAAAGGTTGAGCCTTCCTCGTATGAGCCGAGAGGTTTCGACGTGGTTCAAATTTTCAAAAAGTTGCCCAAATCTTCCTATCATGAGAATGCAGTCGGGATCGAATCGAGACCGAATATATATTATTTATCTTAATTAAAATTCTTGTATATTATAATATATCTTAAACATATTGCAACATAATATCCGTAATTGATCATTATTTATATTACTAAAGTAAATTTGTATAATATTATATTAAGGCAACCATGTCCATTCTACTTTAATTTGGACCGGAATTGATTTTTCAAAATCTCCGGAATAAATAGCATTGGGTCCTGGACAAAGCCGTCGTCCTTGAATTCGCAAAATTCGTTCAGGCCTACGAGACTATGGGCTTTCATTTTATTAGATAATAACTAAGAACCTTATTTACCGAGAAACAAAATAATTTATTGAAATTTTGATGACGAAAACAAAAATCTAAATGTAATTAACGTCCATAAATCAATGCAATTGTTATATATATATATATATATATATATATATGGATAAAATGATTGTACTCAACACCTCTCGCTCAACACCGTGTGAAGCGGACGTATGCGCACGAGATATTAACGAGATTGTGTCATCATCTCACGAGTTATTGAACTCTCTCTCTCTCTCCCTTTTTGTATCCCTCTCTCTCAATCGATATGAGGCTGCGACGGCGGCGAGTCGACGGCGGAGGCGAGGTGACAACGGCTTACCCTCTCTCGGGCTACGAGGCGATGACAGCGAGTCGACGGCGGAGGCGAGGCGACGACGGCTAAGAGGCGATCAGATCTCTTCCTTTGCTCTCTCCCCCTTTCTCCTCGACCATCGCCGACGACGATGAGGCTGCAAGGCGACGACAGCTGTGAGGCGATTCGATCTCTCCCTCAGCTCTCTATTAGCAAATGTAGATATGTCAGTGTAGTGGTTGTTAGCTGATATTCTACGATAGATTTCAAATATCCCGTGCTTGTTTTTCTTCTTGGCATATAAATACCAGAAGAGAGAGTTGTAATTTGTGTGAGGAAAATAAGAAGATTCATTATTTTTCTCCCAAACCAATAGTTCTACGTCGCTTTGAGTCCATCAATATATATATATATATATATATATATATATATATTGGAGGTTAATTACACCGAATGCCCTTCAACTTTGACGTTTGCTTAGTGATGCTCTCCAACTTCACTTTGTAACATGAACTGACGTCAGCTTCGTGATCTGATAACCGCCGATTGTAGATAAGGAGGGCATCGGGTGAAACGAATTAAAATATGAAGGACATTCGTGTTATAAAGTGAAGTTGTTGAAGTTGGAGGACAGGGAATTCGGTGTAATTTATTGGAAGAGCTCCAATTGATTTTTTAACACTCAAGAGAGAGTAAACTATCTTTCTTGAGACGTAAAACTACATATATTTTGAGTGAGGGCATAAGACAAAGATTCTGAAGCGTCATGCCTGCAATTAGAAGTTGAAGTCATTAACTCGAAGCCGTGAGTATTTATCAAAACTACGCAAGCAAAAAGGCCGCCATCGTCACCAGAAAACAAACACGGGATCACAACAAATTGCACACATTCGTCCAGAATGCATTGCATGTCATGTCGCAAGATAATTAAGCTACAGAACTGCATCAGCAGCAGCGGATACAAATGGCAGATCAGAAAATTAGAACTAAGCAAGCAGATTAGTACTACAGATGAGTGATCATGCACTCTGTGCGCAGCATATAAAATAATACTGCAAATTAAGGAGTAGATCAAGGCATTTGATACCGCCTAAATCATCATCGTCTCACCGGCCTGACGATGCCGCTGAGAAGCTTGAAGCCCGCCCATGCCACAAATCCCCCCAGGCACGTAACGAGACCAGGTTTGCTGGTGCAAAAGCCAAGCAGCCTTTGCGCCGTCCGTGCTCCGACGAAAAAAAAGCGCGGGCTGATCTCGAACAAGACCCGAGGGATGAGCAGGCCGCCGGCGCCGGGAGCCTTCATCATCGTGATGCCGATTCCTCTCGCGCAGACGCAGCAGACGCCGTAGACGAGACCGCAGCACTTGGAAACGAGGGCGAGCAGGCAAACAGAAGCTGCATCCGCGAAAGACACGACATACGTCACGCTACTGATGACGCAACGGAAGCATCCGACCAAGACGCCGCAGACGAGATGAAACAGGTAGTAAAGACAGACGAGGACGAGCGCAGCCAGCAGCACGCGGGGTACCCAGCGAGACAAGGCGCGCAAGGCCTCCGCCCTCGTTTTCGGCGGGAGGACCTCGTCGAGCATTAACAGGACGAACCCGAGGGCATCTCGGTAGAGGTGCGGCACTCGGGAGAGCTTCCCCAGTATGCGTCCCACGGGCTCCTGCAACGTTTTCGCCATGTACGACCCCATGCAAAAGCCTGCTTCCCTCACGTTCTCGATTATAAGCATCACCGTGGCTGTCATTTGCTTCAGGGGCTTCACTCCAAGTCCAAGCAGTCCTTTGAGCTCGTCCGTGAGAAGATTGAGCAACTGAGCAAGGTTCTCCATCAGAAACTCTCAAGAGCTCTTCTCCTTCACCGATTCCGTTAAAAGAGTTCTATGTCCTCCCCTCACACTAATCCATAAAAATATGTTAAAAATTAGCTGTCAGCCGTTCTAAAAGTTTATCACGTAGGCACTAAAAATATGTAATATTAGAATAAAAAATATCTAAATTTGAATTTAAAATCTCTCATCTTACTCTAGATCTAATAGGAATTATTAGTAGATGTGCTATTATGTTTTTTTTAAAGGCTTAAGTTATTAGAAACGACCTCAATTTTTTACTTCTAATCTTAAGACTTAGTGGTGGACTCATAATTTTGCGCTAATTCAGTCTACAATCGATGATCTCGTGACCTATCACTTTTTTCTTGATACGTAGTATTAAATTTCCAAAAAAAATTAAACCGTTAGGAAAACAACATTTTTATTTTTATAATTTTACACATTATAAACTAAACTATTAATAATTCTACAATTAAAGTTGTTCGACAGACTATCAATTAACTTTATATTTATAATACTTTTTAATTTTTTTTTTAGAAAAAACCTTCTTTGTTATTCGCCAATTATGACTGACTAATTCCATCGACACAATTTACACTTAGTTTTTTTTAAAAAAAAATATGTATCAATCGGAAACACAAAAGAAAAATAACTAAAGAATTTGTATTCTTACTTCGGATTGAACAAAGTTCGAAGGAGAAGTGGTTAACATAAAATTTTGAAGGATATTAGTGTACTACCACACTTTTATGGTAGCATTATACGTGCACGTCTTCAAAGTTGTCCGATCTGAAATGGACGAATGAGATGAAGACATCCCGGTTTGCGGGGGTTCATCTTGTTCGTGAGCGTCGGTTCCCCGGGGTTTGCGAGGACAATCCTCTAGCGCAAGATTCGACGAATCCGCAGCGCGAGGTTCGTGTCCCCTCGACCATAGTTGTTAGATGCGGCCCGGCCCGGCCGGTCGGACCGGTGTCCGGGGCCTAAAACGGCCCGCGGGTCGGTCGAAACCCGAAGACGAGTTTGACCCATTTTGACCCGGTCAAATCCGGTCAAAACTCGAGTTCAACCGGCCGACCCGGCGGGTTTAATCGACCCGGCCGGGTCAATTGTTGAAATGAAAATAATTGAAACATAAACAAAATTATTAAAACATTTAGACATATTATATATATATTTCATGAAATTTATATTTTAATCTCCTCTCGTCACATATATAATTTTTTCACTATTTTTTATTTATAATTATCTCACAAGAATTTTTTATTTATATTGATGACTTAATTTATGTTAATTTATTATATTATTTAATCTGAATTATATTATTTTACTTTATTATACTATATTTTATATTTTTGTTAAATAAGATATTATATATTAATAAGATTATAACAATCTCTTTAACTTATTTTATTCTTTTATTAATTTATATTATCCGGTCCGACCATCCGATTCAACCGGTCCGACCTAACCCGTTGATCAATCCGGGTCGGGTTTTATAACATTGCCCTCGACAGAGCTTCGGCAAGGAAAGATCGGCGAGGGAAGGTCGATGACAACCTATGACCTACGTGTTTCCTCCCCTCTATGTGTGACGTCGCCACGATCCTCAGAATGAAAACCTCATGACATGCCACCCCATTCGAAAGTGGCTACCTCCTCACACGAAGCCGCCGACGACCGAGATGATTCATGTGGAGAATGGCTGATGGCGACACATCTTCGCGGCTTCAATTCGTTATTCGTTCATCGATTCAAATGGGGAGGCGACAACCAATCAATAGTTTTTGGAAGGGACGCTTCGCAAACCATTGTAGGCATGCCTCCATGATCTTGATGGTATTGCCCATGTCCTTGTGAGCCTCGTCGGCGGCGAGGAGAAGTCGACGATGACCCGCTAGCGATCGAAAGAAATTGAAGGCGCACAAGCGATGGAGGAGTGCCGGATTGAAGCCCCACACTCCTACCTAATATTCTAAAATTAATTAATTCCGAAATTAATAGAAATTATGGTATAAGTTGGAAATATGAGATGAAATTTGAATAGAGATAGAATTATTATGGAGATAAGTATGGAATTATAAAGTAAATTCAAATTTCATTAAATCTGATATTATGGATGGATTAATTATTGATGGATGGTCAAGATTGATTTTAAAAGAGTCCAAAGCTCAATAGAACTGAAAATCCTAGCCTGCACTATAAATAGACATCAAAGGGATGGCTGGAAACCCCCTTTGGCCAACACAAAAATTATGTCCCACGAGCCTCTCTTTCCTTCTCGTTTGCACATGAACCGAGACATCCCAAAGGTCACACGGTGGCTAGTTTCGAAGCCGACATATAAGAGAAGATCTTTCAAGTGGTGATCGCGAGTTTCGGAACGTGGACATAGAGATATCGCCGGCCAAAGTCGGCTTCTGGGCAACTCGCGCAAGTAGGGGATTTCGGTTGGTTTTTCAGCCAACTTTAGATACGTAGGGGAGAATCCCAATGTCGTCGATTTTCCATGACATGGAATCATATTCGCTTCTCCTTTGTTCCAAGAATCCATTGATATATCATATGCATAGTTTGGACATCGTATGACATAGTTATGGTGGTCAGAAAGTCGCATCGGAAAGCGTTTCTCCGTTGGCAGCAGAACCCGGCCCGGGTTCTGTTGTGCTCGGCCTGGATTTCATAGAATCTGGATCGAGTTAGACTCGGAACCGGATCAGGTTGTCAAACCCAACCCGGGTCGTGCTTCGGCACAGCACGGGTGCGACGCGATTTTGATTGAACATGAACCGGCGGATCCGACCCGAGTTCACTACACACCCGACGCGGATTTGCCCTAGCCGAGATTATTTCAAGTGTCTCTGATCATGGCCTAGGTTCTACCCGACGTGGGCCGGATTCAGGGGGCAAAAAACTTATTTTTGAATATATTATTATAAATAATTGAATAATTATTATGGGTAATTTTTCTAGATCATCCATGTTCATATTGTTAACAGATCTGACCTCATCAAATTTATTAAATTAGATTTGAGATTATTATTATTCCATCAGATCCTGTTATCCATTATAGTATTGATCCAGTAGTTTTTCCTTGATTGGGAAATTATTTAACCTAAATTAAATTTTTAAAGATAAATCCATTAGGTAAACAAGATAAAAAATACAAAGGGTTTTCATGCCTTCGATTGTCTCTAAGTCCCCTGGACTACATTGTTATTGATATGGATATTGTATGAGACAGATAGCATACATAGATGTTTGAGACGTCATCCTTTAGGAAAGCTATGGTTGTCCTGTGAGGGTTATGATCCTCCACCATTACGAAATTATTGTTTAACGCTATTATTTAATCGAATTGATTGGTAATCGAATTAAATTGAATTGAATCATGATCATTTGCCTCCGCCTGTTGAATCGAATGAAACATTGTTATTGGCTTATGACCATTGATATTGATATGAAATTGAAATTGTTAAAGCGGACAGTGCCATGGTGATAATTGATAATCGTTAATTGATATTGATCTATCTATTGACCCCCTCCCCCCCCCCCCTTCCTGATCATCTCATATTGTCTTATCTAGTGCTATATTATTTATTGCTCCATATTATCATTGATTTATCTAAGACTGTTGATTATTGATTATCGTTATAGTTAGACTCAATGTGCTGAGTATTTTTATACTTATAAGTTTTCTCCTACATTTAAATTCATATAGTTGAGATGATAAAAGATGGTGATGTAGATGACATGCTCAATGATAAAGTTGTTGCACATGATGTAGGATTGTGCCCCACTAGATTAGTTTGTTAGTTATTACTTTTTTGCGTTTTTAATATTGTGGAGTCATGGGTATTCTCAGCTCACATTTTAGACTTCTAGATCATTATTATTTTCATATTTTATAAAATTATTTTATATAAAATTGTGTAGTGCTTTAGAACGATTCTAAGCACGTGAAAATTAAGTTCATCTCGGAATGTTACAGCCGCGATGACTGAATTGACTTGAATTCCTCGCCTGAACCATCCTGATTCGGTGTGCACGCATCGGATTCATTCATATGACATCGGACGGTCTAAAACGTGAGTCTACAGTAGCATACTAATATCAAGAATTAGTTTTAAACAAAATAGATATAGAAACCCTTGACAATTTTCTTTTGTTTTCCTCGATGAAAGAGCTTGTCCCTGTGCAGAGGTGCCGTACTGAGATCTCTATCAAGTCTCAAAACTGCAACTCGAGGCACAGTGAGAACGTCGACACGCGTCCGTCACCGCCCTTCACCGTCGCATCGTTGGCCAGTCCACAGAACGTACGTACGGCGGACTCCCCCCCATATTTTCTTGATTTCTTCTGCTGCCTTTGAACTCTGTTCAAGTTTTTTTTAATTACAAAAAAGATCAATTTTTTTCAGAGATAAAAGAAAAGATCTTATTACTTGGTTAACTTAATCCCCCACTCACTTTAATTACTCTGTACAAAGTAGTAGTTAAGCTCACCATTGCAATCAGGAGTTCTAATCTAATCTATTTTGGGGAATTACAGGGATACTTCAAATTTCAAAAATAGTTGCACACTTGATTTGTTCGTAAATTATTATTATTATTGGTTAAATAGTATTTGTTTAAACTTTTTCTCTTTTCTAGGTATTTCCTCTGCGTCCTTGGCGTACCTTTTCTCATTGGCAATTTACAAAATATTATAGGCATAATTAATTAACAAAATTGTATTTCAAAAATACGTAATTAATAGTCCCATGTTTGGTTTTTTATAATTGTGTTGAATTTAGCACAATTTTACTCGTGTCAAAATTTTTCGTTTAAGCAACATGAATTCGATTTATGATATATGTATTTTTGAAATTTCATCCAGGTCCAGAGGGAATTAAATTGATGTAGACTAATTCTTCGATAATTAAAAAGTAAAAATAAATAAATAAAATAAAGGGAATGATAGGGCTCCCTACTACCTCATTCTAGTCCATTGTGGGGTAGGGAGTAGCCCTCGTACAATAGTAAGATATTTCTTTGTGTAAACACGAATATATATATATATATATATAGTAAAAAAGATAAAATAAATTAACAATTTATTTTTCATATTACATATAGCAGCTCATGACCTAATAAAAATAGAAAGTACATTAATTTCTTTATTGAAAAAAGGTGGAACTATATATAATTCACCGTTAAAAAATGAAAAGTATATGCTTGGCATATTGTGTTCTATAATAATAATAATAATAATAATAATAATAATAATTTGATAAAACCGTGACGAGTGAAATGAGAAAGTCGAAATAAGTCAAATGAGAAAAATGATTCAAGTACTTGTTTCAAGTATACACGGTGTTTCAACTTTGAAACAAGATATCCACGATCATTCTGTCAGCATCTTTAATGGACTTGATTAGATTTTGGCGGACGAAGTCACGTAATAATTATTCTGACAATGCACTGAAAGATCCCTAACCCCACCACCACAGGGACATCAATGTTATTTTCATGTATCCGTCCAACTTTTCAGTAGCTATTCTTATTTCTTTTATTATTCTCGAATTGTACTTACACGTCTCTATTATTATTATTATTATTATTATTATTATTATTATTATTATTATTATTATTATTATTATTATTATTATTATTATTATTATTATTATTATTATTATTATTAACTTCAACGCTAGTTGACGCAATTGATTAACAAGATTATATTTTCAGACCATTTGACGGATGCCAATAACCTCAAGAATCATCTTTAAAGCGACATCTCTGATAAAGAGAATACCATTTTGCTCTTCGATTCTGAACTAGTGCTACAACTCTGAAGTGGTGAGTATTAAAAAAAAGAAGAAGAAGAGAATACATTTCCTTTCTATTTTGCTCCAATTCAAGTCATCCGATCGGGAGGGGAGAATAGAATACCAGTTGGAATCAGTTCATTCCCCATGAGGTTTGAAGCTCGACAGAATAAAGCATCCTTATGAGCAGACATCTGAATGCCAAGGGTTGCTGGAGTATAATATATATGAGGTTTCTGTATCATGTCCAATCTGGTTATAGTTTCTTTTGCTATATACGAGTATTGATTTTATAAAAGTAAAATAACAAACCATTTCTTGTACAAAAAAGAAATGTCTTGAAAGATAATAATATATTTCAGGTTTTTTTTAAGAAATTAATGCTCGTGAGCTTGTAAAAGGGGAAACTAAATATTTTTACTTGTTGAACAAAAACACCCATGATGGACTCACTCTTGCATAGAAGTGCTGCATGGATGTCCATGGGCCATGCGCATGAAACTCCTTGAACAGGGTACCATTAGTTGCAGCCGTGACATGAGCATAGCAATTTGAAAATTTGCACCTACGTACAGATTACATTATTTAAGAAGAGTTCGCCGAGACAGGACCCTACTGGTGAAGGAGATCCAGACATTTCAATCGTTGGTGGTCAAGATTTTTTTTTGTCAACCCCGACATGGAAAGCGATGCTGATCTTCCAACTTATCCGGCACACAGTCAAGAGGTTGGAAAGTCAATACCATCGAGCTCAACTAAACTGATGTTCGTCTCGTTGATGGTGACATGTGAGACTCCATGTTCATAAGACTTGAACACGAGACCTTGCTTAAAAAAACATGATCGACTTCAACAACAAACACAATTTTTAGGAGGGGCCAATGTATCAAAATATTATACTTTTGTATTTTCTTTATAATTTTATATCAATTTATATAAGATTCCAAAAAAATGGGAGGGCTAAGGCCCCTCCCAATGAATTCTTGTCACTGACAAGGAATAGCCTTATACAACAAAGAATGTAAATCCTCCCTCATTGTTAAACTCATGGGAAGGCCAAATACTCCGGCAAAGGAACTGTATGCGGCAACTATGGAACTGTAAGGGTGAATTATATATGATTGATCTCCCTAATCATTTCTTCATTGTTAGGTTTGAAGCTGTAGAAGATCGAGAATGGGCCCTCATTGGAGGACCATGGAACATTCTCGGACATTATCTCTCAATTCGTTCGTGGACTCCAAATTTCGATTTGTGGAAGGCCAACATCTCCAAGGTAGTTGTGTGGGCTTGGATCCTTGAGCTACTGGTGAAGTTTCAAAACTGCTCTATACTAAAAAGAATATGTTGCAACTTTGGTAAGTTGCTTAAAATTGATGCAACTGTTAGCGCCAGAGGAAATTTTGTGAGAATATGCATGGGGATCGATACTGGTGAGCTAATAATACTAGAGATTGAAGTCCGTGATCAAAGTTACTTTGTGGAATATGAGGGTTGTGGACTAGTTTGCTTCAAATGTGGAAAAGTTGGGCACAATAAAGAATCTTGCCTACTCCTTTCCCTGGAAGTTTCAGTAGTCAGAAACCTTGATGCCGGAGTAGCACAGGACACTCCCAATGGTCGACAGGTCGCGCCATCCGAAATGGCCCTATAGAGGATTATGGTACAATGAAAAATGGATTCAAAAGAATACAAAAAGCTCCTATCTATACGCCACATCTGGGAAGGTCACACAGGGGCTCAATCTTATGACATTTCACTACCCAGGTAGTACAACCTCGAAATCCTCATAGGCGAAACAGTAACATTGCTGTGACGCACAATAATCAAGAGAACAACTCCCAGGAGTCATGTCATCATATTGATTGCAGACCATGAGAGATAAGAATAGTTAATCAAGACAATCAACAAATCTTGTATAACCATACCTTGAATCAACATTCATCTCGTCACACAAAAGGTTATATATGCTCCTTATACTCTGCAAGATATGACACAACATGTGCCTAAGATGACTCACAAAAATCTTGAGGTAGACAACTAGATAACAACTAACAAAACTCCGGTGAGCTAACCTCCTTGTCACCCTTTGCACATGCCTTGGGCACCTCACGCATGGGAGGAGGTTGATATGAACATGATATCCAATGAAATGGAACTAGACCCAAAAGCCTTCGTTGGTGTTGAGGTCACGAAACATATTGATGATGCTCTCATCACGGGATAAATTGTTGATTATTTGATTCATATCCTTTACATGTAGTAAAACTATGATGTCAAGAATTATATGATGGAACAATATCAAATAATATCCAAGGTTTTTAGAAGTGATAAAGGAACTCCTTTGGCAAGAGCAACCCGAGTTCCTTCTCATTAGGACCCATGAATAAGTGGCGCTTGAGCGACTGTCTGTCGAAAGTTCTGCAACTTCGAAGCCACGAGGGTTGAAGCTTGTGGATTCTTCGAGGCATTTGTATGTCCACATCTTTAGGCTATTGGTGCAAATATACGTACCTATGATCTTGGAGTCAAACTTTGATCTACTTAGACTGATAAGAAAGACGAAGCAACCATGACGACGGGTGGGACTATAGACGCTCTCAAGAACCTCCACCTCTAATGACATATACCTCGCATACTTTTCGAAATCCAGAGTCCATCCCTTGATTTTATTAGATATTGGACAGACCCCCCAAGAGCTGCTCAATGTCCCCTTGGTTGATAGCCTCAGCCTTGAAAATGGAAACTTTGGAATCCAATGGATGAGGACATGGTTGCTATGGACCCCATTGATTTTCATTCAAAAAAGGAACAATATAGAGATGGTATCGATTCTTATTAAAGAGATGGTATCGATTCTTCTTCTCCTTCACCGATTCCTCTAAAAGAGTTATGTCCTCCCCTCACACTAAGAACTGCGTGTTCGGACTTCGGATGTGGTGCAGGGTCAGAAGCCAGTCATGGGAAGAAAAGTGGCTTTTTTTCCACCAGGGAAAGCAAAGTGACTTTGAAGAGTCCTTTACCTTTTTTTATTCCTTCGCGACGACGAGTCGAATCTCCAAAAATTATAACAACAGAGTCCGTACATAGTGTAACCTTCCCTTCCCAATGCTCGCCTTCCCTTTCCAGCTCGCCAGTGTCTCTCTGCTTTTACATAAGCTTTCATCACTCTGTCTCATGGTCAGTGTCTCTGTTTTTACATTAAATGCTCTCACATATCCTCCTGGTTCATCAGTCCTGCCCCTTCTTTAGTCCAATTTAATTATTGCTTTCTTCTTAACGAAGCAATCTTCAAGACGTCATGGAAAACAAAAGCATGTATCTTAATGCCACCCCTCTTTTACTCATTATATTCTTTATTTCTTATAATATAAAAATTAGAAGATGGAAACCTCTATCTTAATAAGTAATAACTATACAAAATAATGTGATACTCTTTTCATCGTATTTTATTTTTATGTTTAGTTTTTATTCCTCAAACATTTTATTTAATCTGTGGTAAGAATATACTTTATTAGTGATAAATAAAAACTCTCCCTCGTCTCTCGGACGTTACAGCTTCCAAGGTCAAAGTAACGGTTTCCAAAGTCAAGTAAAAAAAATAAAGATAGCATGGTCTAATTCGAGTGACATGGCATTAAGGACACTCAAAATAAAATCCTAAACAATAAATTTTTTTTATGTTGAAATGATGTATAAAAAGTAGGACCGGACAAGTTTGCTACAAAATAAAAAAAATTTAAATTTGACATCACAATTTTGTGACAAGCTATGGATATAAGTATAATATGATTTATTTGATTAATTTTTAATGTCCGATCTAATTTTATTAATCCGTCAAGTCAAATATATTTATTAAAAATAATAAATATGAACTAAATAAAAAAGATATCACTAATTTACTTTTTTGAACATATAATAAAAATAGTAGTATTGAATTCAAAATTTATAACTTAAAAAATAAAAAAATATTTTTATTTTTAAAAAATTATATATATAATATAATATATTAATAAATCTTGACTTGATAAGCTATAAGAGTAAGTCAATTATTAAGAGATTAAGTCTCTTTAAAAAGATAATTTTTTTTATTTTTTCAGTCTGATTTATTTTAATAATAGATCAAGTCGAGTTAGGTCAAAAATAGGTCGAAACGATTTAACTTATTTTCAATCCTAATAAAGAGTTAAAATTGTCACGAAAATATAATTCTTTTTTATTTTGATTTTAAATTAATCAAATATTAATAATTTTGAGTACCGGGTGCTTGTATATATAAAAAGGAATTCTAAAAGGCCAAATTAATAAGTCCGGGATAATGGGCTAGGGCACTTTTGCAAAGAAGTGAGCTCGGGCACTTCTGCAAAGTAAGTGTCGTCTGAAACTAAATTGATTAACAGATTGTATTTTATTGAGTCCGTAACAGTTGATATCTTATAATTTAATTTTTGAAATCGTTACTTCATCAGAAAAATACTACTCTATTTTTTTTTTCTCGGGAGTTCGCCTAATCAATCTGAATAAAGTGAATCGTATAGGTAAAAAGAATTGTCATCACAGCATCACTCACAGCATCTTATTTGTTTTGAATGGAATAGGTAAAAAGATAACGTATTTTTATGAACCAATATTAAGAATACTATTCAAAATCCGCAATTACATTAATTTAAAGAATTGCAATACATTAATTGAACTCGTGATTTTTTAATTTTGGAAAAAAATGTATTCCACTTACACCAGTCACCACTATCTCCTTTTTTATTTATTTTATTTTTTCCCAATGTCGAAATGTTTTTTTAAATTTTAGAATCAAAATATATTCTACTGTGCAGTCCGTGCTACACCATTGTTTCCTACTCTTTTTTTAAACCCTTTTAACACTCGAATTTTGAAAGCCCAATCACTTGAACAGATCAGGATTTAATAAACCACAATTCATGTGAGCTGTTCGAAGTACTTTGAATTGGAACGCCTGATGCGTTCGCGATTCTACAACGTGAAATAATATCGCGCATGATATTCATAATACCATGATTATTCTGAATAAAACCTTGCTGCGCAATGACCACTGCAGAACAGTAAAAATGGCGTGACCATAAAGCTTGGAATCTAGAAAAGTGGAACCACTTACAACTTTTACGCGATTAGTAATTAAGGACGCGACATGATGATACCTAATAGAAGGCAGAAACATAACAACGTAGACGGTAGACTATACCCAAGAATAGTAGCAGGTCGATCGCCATTAGAGCACATGCAAGCAGGTTGATGACACAGCTTGCTTTAACTCAGAACACTCCAGCGAGCTTCAAGCCCGTCCAGGCGACGATTCCGACGCCAAAGCTTGTAACTATGAATTTGTTGGCAGCAAAGGAAACCAGCAACTTGGTGATTACCCTGAGGCCTGCAAAGATGAGCCGGGGATTGTACTCGAACAAGCACCTGGGAATAATGAGCAAGCCAAGAGTCCCAGGAGCTGTCATCATCGCCACGCCCATCAGATGCAAGCAACCACAGCAGCCGCGCCAGACGTACAAGATGCCATAGAATAGTCCTTTCAACAGCCAGAGGCAACAGTAGTAGAAACCGAGAAAGACGTAGTACAGGCCCTGGCACAGGAGACGGAGGCACCAGGCTACGACCGCGCAGATGAAGCCCAAGGCGTAGAAGCCGCAGACGAGGCCGACAGCCGCCAGGGCCACTACGGGGGCCCAGCGGAGGAAGATCTCCAGCGTCTCAGGGTCGAAAACATCCCGGAACTTGTCGGCCATGGAGGCGAAGAAGTGCTGAATGTCATGCAGCAGCTTGGAGAAGACGTCCGACGAGAACAGATCCGCAGAGCCGGCAGCGAACTTGTCCGCGAGCAGCGTTTGCAGGGCGTTAACCTTCTGCCGGAGGAGCCCCCACACGTTCTCTACGTCCGTTGCGTTGTCCATCATCAAGAGCTTCATCGTCCTCGCCATCTCTGTCTTCGCTCTCCCGCTCGCCTTCTTTGGGCACAACAAATGTCTTCAGGGCGGTGATCAGAGCCCCCTTAAAATAATTGGGCAGCGGGACGGACCAGGGTGCTAATTACCCTTGCTAAGGGACGGACGGAGTGACGTTAGATCTCATCCGACCCAGGGGTTGTTACGGGTCGCCCGACCAGACCGCGACCCGAACAGTGGTCGGGGCGGGTCGAGTCGACCACGAATTTCTCAATTGGAGTCTGCCATAGATCCGAAAATTCAACTTTTTTTTTACATTTTCTTTTTATTTTTTCTTCTTTATTTAATTTAAGTCTTATATTTGATAAAAAAATAAAATAAAATATGAAAATAATATATAAATATTTAGAAAATGAATTTTATATTTTAAACTAAATATTAAATAATATTTTATGTTAAATAAATATAAAAATATAAGAAAAAAATTAAATGGGTGATCGGATCGAATTTATTTATGGGACCGATCTAGTCTAACTCGAATTTGTGAACACCTTTCATCCGATCTCAACTTTTAAAATATTGAGGATATATTATTAGGTTATAATATTAAAATATGAAAAAGCAACTTCCATTTCGCTTGATATTATAGAATTATGACTTTAAATCTTCTTACACTAATTTCGTCCTGAATAGTTCAATAAGATTTTACAGTTTACATAACAATAGAATGCATTATATGGGTCTCATCAGTCAAATTGTGATAAAACTAATTAAAAAAAGCTTGATTATATAATAGAGTTTGTTGTAGATATGACATACTATGGATCTAAACATCCCAATGTTTTTTTAAAATTTATTTAAATATATAAATAAAATAATTTATTGATTTTAGTTCTTTAAAAAAAAAAGGAAGGAAGACACAAGTGGTTCAATTAAAGACAATCAAGAAAAGTTATAGATAAAGTTCATAAGTTGATTAAACTAATTTTGGAGTTCGATTTTCTCTATAAATTCAGCCTTTTTCTCCAATAGGTTCTACCTATCCAGAAAACAATTTTTCACCAACATCGAACTCTAGTTTCTCTATCTTCTTTGTGCATGCGCTATTGCTGCCTTCAGCCATCTCTTTGTGGTAAATTCTTCTGTCAAACATCGCCATAGTCATCGTCAGAAGCTAGCCATGTCACCAGAAATGTGCATGAAGTTTCAAGTTCATGTAGTTTTGCTTAACAAGGTATGTAAAACTTTGAATTCACTTTTAAATATGATTTCTTAATTAAATACTTTATGTAAAAAATGATTAAGACATGGCTTATATTCTCCTATGATACATGGATATTTCCATTATGTTTTTACATTGAAAGAAATAGTTACAAATAGTGAATTGGTATTGAATTCTCAGAAAATGGCACTAGATTTTGGATGAGATGGAATTCCTACCATGTTGAAGGAATCAGACCCATGTTCTTCAATAATTTGTGCAACGTGTCACAGTTGATTTTGAATCTGACCCTAATTCAAGCACAACCTAGGTCAAGATTTTGGCAATCCGACCTAGGTTTCTGCGGTAATTGTTTTCAGACATGCAAAGTAATTCTGATACTTCGGCTTAAACTTCAATTACACCCGGCCATAGTTCTATAAAGGAATACTTCATAATTTGTCGACCAATTGACCCAGCCCGAGCCACCTCTAATTTGGCATGGGTTCCTATAGGAAAATTGGCATAATAATTTTCTAAAGAATACGACCTACATTTTGAGAACATGATTGTCCAAATTTGGCTCAAATTTTATAGTACCTAGTCCGAATTTTTGTCTGCAGTTTTGATTTTTTTTAATGTTATCTATTTTTATTTTAACATGATATGTTTAGCCCTATATTTCTACATTAAATTAAGGATGATAAGAATAAGAATTAGATCAAAAGATAAAAATTGTAACACTAGATTACCATACGCACACTGTTGTATGAGATCAGAATAAGATAATTAAAAGTGGTTATTAATAGTCTCAATATTAGTTAAAAGTGGGTATTAATAATATCACAAAATAGTTAATATTAATAGGCACACACCTAAAATTTGTAAATTGGTCTCGATCTATTTCATTCTAGTAGGAGGTACTCATTTTTTGTCCTAGTTTTATATACCTCAAATCTGTGCATGAAAATGACATGATATGCCCGCAATAAAAGAAGTCGGGCTCACGAATTACATCACATATAAAAATTTAAGAGTATTAAATAAAAATATAGTGCAACACATAAAAAATAAAAAATGAATATATTAATAGTATTTAAAGAACAAAAAATAAAATAAAACAATAGAATAAAATTATTTCATTATGTTGTAAGCTTATCTATTTTTATCTTAGGTTATTTCTATAAACTCTCCTAAACTATCACAATTTTCGCATCTAATATTAAATTATGGACTTATACCTTTTTTTTTGTATTCCTAAATTATCATGATTTTTCACTTTAGTTCTTTTGTCTAATTACGTTTTTCGTTAGTTTTACTTTTTTTCATTTATGAAAAGATAAAATTACCCCTCTCTCCAAAAAAAATATAAAATAACAAATATAAAAAATAAAAAAAATCATTAGAAAAATTAAAGTGGTAAACAAAAAAATTGTCATTTATGAAAAGACTAAATTACTCTAATTATTTTTTATATTTAGTGTTTGTTGTGTTATAAAGGGAGCAGCAATTTAGTCTTTTCATAAATAAAAAAAATTAAAAGTAACAAAAAATGTAACAAAAGTAGATAGAAAGATTAAAGCGTGATAATTTAAGGATAAAAAAATAAGTTCGGAATTTGAAATTAGATGTAAAAAATTATGATATTTAAGGGAGGTTTTATGAAAATAATCCTTTTATTTTTTGAAAAATTATCCATTTATATTATCTTATATTTGGAGTTTCATTTTACTATGTTTGAACATCATAAATAATTGAATAGTAAATGTTGGAAGCGTGTTCAAGGCGATGCTCATGATGTG
Source organism: Pontederia crassipes (assembly GCA_030549335.1). Classification (NCBI taxonomy): domain Eukaryota; kingdom Viridiplantae; phylum Streptophyta; class Magnoliopsida; order Commelinales; family Pontederiaceae; genus Pontederia; species Pontederia crassipes. The sequence goes on from CM060183.1 coordinate 23,965,776, forward strand.
CACAAGATTAAGTCATTAAATTTGCTTTATAGTTATTTGCTACTAGGATGTCATAGAATGAATATGAATTATTATTATTATTATTATTATTATTATTATTATTATTATTATTATTATTATTATGAAAGTCCATAAAAAATAATTGTAGATAAAGCTGACACCAAACAAGCGCTCAATGACCATTTGAAAAATGAAATGGACTATAATTATTTTGCTCGCATGAATGACAAGAGAGGAAAAAGTGATTCACTCTTATGTCACTGTCTTTTCCCATTAAATCATTACTAAGCAACAAATTATTAAGTGCATTCTAATGCTCCCATTGTGTGTGTGTGTTGGTAATTAAAATTGGAACAATATGATTGTCCTGAAAGTTATAATTATTTTAAAGTCCTCATAAGATCAATTTATACATAATATATTTAAAGAAAAAAATATATATATAAATAATGCAAATTTAATATATTAATATATATACATATTAAATAAACTAAGTCGGGATGGGTCTTTTATGATTGGATCCGGTCCTCATTTGAATATAGTTCGGATCATATTTTTTTTTTTTTGTAAAAAAAGATGGGCCCAGGTTGATTGGAGTGATCGGATCGAGCTGAACCCAATGTAATGTTATAACTGCCATACGGGAGAAAAAAAAGGCTTAATTATTCAGAGGGAGCAGCACAATCGTGCATTGTGGGAAAAAAAATGAGTCGAGGAACGAAGGAAAAAAAATATACGGTATATTCTCATATTATACATAATGCATATTGTTTTTTTATAACAAAAGTAAAATATTATAACAGGATTACAAGGTAAAAAAAACACAAAAGTAAAATATTATAACAAAAGTAAAAAAACACAAAAGTACTTGTAAATAATATTTTAAAACATGGATTACAAGGTAAAAGATTATAACAGGATGTTTGGATACATTTTCAAATACTGTATACTATTTCACCGAAAAGAATTACTGTATATTATAAAAGTAAAATATTTTACATAACTCGAGTATTAAAAATAATAACATCAGATATTATAACATAAAAAAATTCAGTTTGTGTTTTCTGAAAATATGAAGGTCTTTCAAAATTTCATGTAAATTACACGAATGATCTTCCAATTTTAAGTCGATTTTCAACTGATCCTCCAATTTTAATTTGTAATCAGAACGTTCCTCATTTTTTATTTTCTTGCACGATTAATCCTCTTGACCGGTGATAATAGGTTTCACAGTTGCCTTGCATACGTTACCGATACGTGAGTCGTTTCTCTTTCATCCATATCATTTAAATCATTCACATCATTTAACGTTCTAAACCAGATAAATCACACGAATCGTTTTTCAACTTTGAGTCGATTTCTAAATAGTCCCCCAACTTTAATATTATTGCACGATTCATCCACTTGACCCGTAAAAAAAAATCTCCCGATTATCTTATGATGTGACATAATAAAATATAAAAAATTTAACTAACTGACTTCACATAATAAAAAATATTATAAAAATTTAAGGACGTGGACGAGCTGAGGGGGTATCGGCCCTTCTCTCCAAACTCGCCCTTTGGCGAGTTGGCGTAGGGGGTGCCGACCCCCCTCTCCAAGCTTGCCCCTTGGCGAGCTTCGCACAAGGGGCACCAACGCTCCCTCGCGAGTTCGTCGACGCTCTTATTATTTTTTATTTTTTATAGTATCTCAACTTTAAATCATTTAAGGTCTCCTATCATTCGTTGTTTGGATTCATTTATTGAACATTTCCAACAGTCAAGAAACTCTATTGTAAGCATGGTACTACCATATATCATTTTTTGTATAATTAGTAGCATTTTTTTTCAGTCCGTGAGAAAAAAAATACAACAAACAAATTTCTAGAATATTTTAATTTTCCTTCATATCCAAATGGGGCCGCCCGCATCGTCACCTACAGGAAAACCCAATCCAGCAACTTTTTGTTGAAATGACTTTTTTTAATACTTCACGTATTTTTTCCCGTTTTCTCTTTACGTAAAATAAAGATATGAACCTTTTTGCATTTGAAGAAAAAAAAAAGAAAAAATCGATTGGTCTACCTACGCTAGCCATTTAGAATTTCATATTGCGAAAACTTACTAATCCTTGATTCTTTTTATGAAAATATAAATTTAATTAAGAGAATATTAGATATCAGGTCAGGTGAATTATATAATTATGTAATAAAACGGGTAAAACAAAAGTAGATGTTAAGTTTTGAGATATCAGTCAGCATAATTTTGAATCCAAACAATCTTAATTCAAGATGGCCATCTATTTATTTATTTATTTATTTTCTTTTATTTGGTTCATTGAATTGTTTTTGTTATTTTCCGAATTTCAATAGAATGTGTCTCTTTACATCATAATTTGTTGGATGTTGGACATTCATCCTAAAACAAGTTGGGGGCTAGAGCTTTTTTCGCCCTGCCAACTTTAATTCTTCTGGATGTTACTGATTACATCAACATGCACAACAAACAGAGGACGGCATTAAAGGAAGTGGTTGCTTCATTTCTTCATGTATTATTGTTAGGTAAAGTGGGAGAGAGAAATTATTTCAAATTAGCAATGTTATCTTAACCGGTTCCACCATCAAATTGGATAACCAACTGGATCATGATTAAATCGGTGAGATCGGATTCAATAGGATTGAAGTAAATTTTAATAAAATAATATTTTGTATGATAATTTTAAATATATTTACATAACAAATATTATATTATATAAAAAATTAGTAATATAAAATAGAAATACTAACATAAAATTTAATATTTGATTATAATTAAATTTTTATTTACCTGTTAAGTGTTATTAATAATATGTGAATTTTTTTTACCATAAATCATTTTTATGTTTTATTTTAATTTCTTTTTTCCATTTCTTCATTTCTCTCATCATTAATTTTACTTTCTTTTTTCCGTTTTCCCTTTCTCTTCATTAATTCTCTGTGATCTTATTATTTAATGCTCTTAACAATATATTAATTTTTATTACCATATATCACTCATATCTTTTTATTCTTATTCTTATTTTTATTTTTCCATTCCCTTATATCTCTCTTCATTTATTTTGCTTCCTTTTTCTACCTTTCTTCCTCTCTCTCTCCATTAAGTATTATGATTTTACTATGTTTGTGTGATTCAAATATGTTACTTTCCTTTTAATTTTTTTCTTTTTATCTTTTTCTTTCCTTTTTACTAGTTTTTGAGTTTTTTTTCTCTTTTTTATGTTGAACCGGGTTCTGCCCGGTTTACCGGTTTACCGGTTCGCCGGTTCAACCGATTTTTTTTCCGATCAGATTATCATTCCGTTTTTATCTTTAAATCGGACCGGACCAGACGCCGGTTCATGTTTGAACCGATTGAACCGGTCGGTCCGGTCCGATTTTAATAATATTGCAAATTAGGGTAAAGTTATTGTAGGGTGATGATTTTCTTTGTTGTGAAAAATAACGGTTATATGAATATGAAATAATTCAATTGTCAAAAAATTTATATAAGGAACAACAATATATTATAAAAAATAAAAATATTAAAATCATTTAAATCTCATAAGCTCCACCTCGAAACCCCATAGAGTTAAGGGACGGGGGATGAATGACTTCGTCATTCCCTTTATTTAAGCGTTTGAATTACATAAGGATCATATAGAATTGGGTTTAAAGGGTTTAATGTGTATCCTCTCCCCTGTATGGGGGAGGACAGTTCCCCCTCCATCCGCAATCCGATAGCCGCGGATGATGCGCATGGTTGAGTGTGCGATTCAAGTGTTGCGAGGTGGTTTTGGACGCACGGTTCATTGACAAAAAACCAAAGAGAGGGGGAGACGGAGATTGCAACCTCACGATCGTGCAGGTGGCGATTTCGTTGGCGGCGACCTCGCAAGCGGTAGCAATCTTGTGGCGGCGACGAAGATCATGCGGTGACAACGACCTCTTCGCCCCTGATCCAGCCTTCTTTACCTCATCCGATGGTGACGGTGACCAAGTCCCATCACGTCCCCTTCGCATCTGATCCAGCCTTCTTCGCCCCCATCCGACACCGACAAAGACCAAGTCCCACCGCATCCCCTTCACCTTCGATCCGACCTTTTTTGTCTCATCTGACACCATGACCAAGTCCCGCCGCGTCCCCTTCGCCTCCTATTCGGCCTTCTTCTCCCCATCCGACACCTTAGGCTACTGATAGGAACCTAATTCCTAATATTAGTAGAAATAGTTAATTTTCCTTTGATTAAAATTAGCTATTTACTTCTTAGCTTGATTAGCACTCTAATTATTTACTTTCTAGTTTGATTAGCACTTTATTTCTTTTATTTCTAGTTCTACTAGGACTTGTTTGGGTTACCCTATAAATAGGGCTCCCTTGGAACTCTTTTTAATCATATATGAGAATACAATCTTCTTTTGATAATTACTTAGAGTAACTATCTTGGAGGCTTGACCCCCTCGAAGTGGTCTATTGGAGGCTTGATTCCCTCGAAGTGATCTAATTAGGATCCTAGTTGGACTAAAAACCTATCAATTGGTATCAGAGCTGTTCGATCTTCATCGGACAATTGTGATATCTTGAGTTTTTGGTTGGACCAATAACCTAGTTATCTTCGTCTTTCGCTGCCATCTATCGCATCCGCTACTGCCACTACATCGCCATCACCGTCGCTTCCTACTATCAACCAACTTCTATCATAACTTATTAATAGTTTATATTCATAATTTAATATTTCAAATGTGCAGAAAAAATCCATGGCTTCACAGGATTTATCAACTTTAGAGATTTTAACACTAGCCGATTGTCTTACTCAAATCGAAGAACGATTTCAACGAATTTTACAAGTATTCAACAACGAAAACAAATATCAACAAGTAAACAAGGAAAATCACATACAAGATGAGCTTGCAAATATTCAACAATTAAGTACGGTCGAGGAATATCAGACTCGTTTCGAATTATTATCAAGTCATATTAAAAATTGCAGCGAACATCGATTGGTAGAAACTTTTATTGAAGGACTTCTCCCCGATCTTCGACGAGAAGTGAAAGCACGACGGCCCATTATTATAGTTGCTGCTATTTCTTTTGCCCGATGGGAAGAAGAACGTTTAAATGAAGAGAGGTATAGATCAAGTCGACACTTGAACAAATCATTCCGAAGCACAAGTGTAATAATATTTTCATCAAAAATAGAAGAGTCCAACACTTCAGTTTCTTCAAAAATCTTTACGAAAACTTTATCTCAACAAGAAACGAAGGATATTGAAGACAATTCAGTTGAAGTTCAACCTTCGGATTCATCAACTGTGAAATCTTTTAAAGATTGGACATCTATTATTCAACTATCAAACGAGCAATCATCTTTTGAAGAATCTACTACAAAAGGCATTATTATTGGGAAGTCATTAATTTGTGAAGATACTAATAATGGCTCATTCACACTTATGGTAGTTGACTCAACATCAAAGAATGTCGAAGGCTTCAATGTCCAAAAACAAATTTACTCATGCAAAAAGAATTTGACCAACTTCGAATTCTCTTTCGTCAGAATATGCAAGCTTGATCCAAAGCTACTAATGTCTAGCCAAAGCTACGTTCTGAAGATGGATCTTTATTTTATTCAAATTATTAAGAGGCATCATCCGATTAAGCATCGAAAGGAAAAGTTCTCTCACACGTTTCTGCATAGCCTTGAGGACAAGACTATTTTGAAGAGGGCGGGAATGATAGGCACCTAATTCCTAATATTAGTATAAATAGTTAATTTTCTTTTGATTGAGATTAGCTATTTACTTCTTAGCTTGATTAGCACTCTAGTTATTTACTTCCTAGTTTGATTAGCACTTTATTTCTTTTATTTCTAATTCTACTAGGACTTGTTTGGGTTACCCTATAAATAGGGCTCCCTTGGAACTCTTTTTAATCATATATGAGAATACAATCTTCTTTTGATAATTGCTTAGAGCAAGTATCTTGGAGACTTGACCCCCTCGAAGTGATTTATTGAAGGCTTGATCCCCTCGAAGTGATCTAATTAGGATCCTAGTTGGACTAGGAATCTATCAGCTACTTCGATTCGTTGCATACGCACAATCTCATCGCCGCCGCCCACAAAGATCGTCGTGAGGTTGCTGCCCACACGATCTTGTGGCCCCACCCACAGGATCACCGTCGTTCGCGAGGTCGCTGCTGTAATTTCCCCATGCGTTGTCATGATCGCCGTCCCCCCCCCCCCCCCCCCCCCCCCCCCCCCCCCCCCCACGTATTTTCGCCGTTGAACCGCTGCTGCTGATCTGCACTCTCGAACCCTGCACTTCTTGAGCTCGCGGGCGGATATACATTAAACCCTATAGAATTATAATGCATTAGGATTGAAGACAATATTAATAATTATAAAACTTAGAATGCAATTATAACTATTTCACTGCTTATATTTTATATTATATTATTCGAATCCAACGATAGCTGAATCTAAAATTTCTCACTCTGATAACCTCATCTAAAGTACAATGAATAATTTTCATTAATCTCATACTTAATAATTGAAAATTTAGATTTCTTTTTATGGATGCTATGAAAGACCTCAAAGAGACAAAAAGAATCTAAAAAAGATGGCTTATGAAACCTGTGCAATAACTTTGTCCTTTTTTCTCCTCTGAATTATAATTCTTTTTGAAAGTTATCCACATACGCTTCAGTAGTTAAGCAATCATTTCGCTTCGACATCAACTTTTCAATGAACTTTAATATTTTCTACTACATTAATTGCATTTTTATTCGTTGTCATGATTTGAATTTTGTTTATCTCAAATATATTTGTCAAAGACTTACAATTGTTTCAAATATCAATAAAGGTTATAATTGAAAATATATAAGTACAAGAGAATAAAAAATTACAAGATGGTCAAAATGAAAAAAAAATTGAATACCTTGAAAGAGGTAAATGAGTATTTATATAATTTAAGGAGGATGTGCAATTTAACAAAAGCGATCAAACTTTCAATCTTTAGTCTTGCGAAAAATATTTCGTTTGACTTTATGTTCTTATATAAATTCCTCCCGTTTTGTCCATTGTCACTTTTTTTATTTTTTTTAAGCTTCGAATTAAATTTGAGGGTAATCTATAAATTAACCTCAAAATTTTTAAATAATTTTAATCATTATTTTCATTAATATTATTTATTAAATTTCTAATCATTTTAAAACTAATAATGTATCTTAACGGCAATTTAACTTACCGGTCATTTATAACAAAATTGGCCTGCCTGTTTTTGCGTTGGGTTGGGCTCATTTTCGGGCCCAAGTTGACTTAAATTGATATTATGTAAACTCGAGATATATCTTTCTTTTTAATTCTACCCGTTTTGTTTTAGGTTCAAGGTTCAAATTCAATACAATTGTGGGGACTAGGGAGTGACTAAAATAAAAGGGTCAAATTAAGATGGTTACCATTTATATAATAATGAAAACTAAATTACATTTTAAACAAAATTATAATTAAACCAATTGACTTGTAAGTATAAGCCAAATATTAATTAACACAAGCAGTCATCCTTTCTTAAAAAAATATTAAGAAATTGTTTTTTATATCACCGAACATGACCTTTATAAAAACAAAGAATTCGTCCAAAAACAAAATTTCAAATATGAACTTATCCGGACAACCTTGCCAATGAGATCTTAATGTATTATCTTTCATTTATCTTTGAACTAATAAAATTAAAATTATTCTACACTAAAAAACTCTATATATAATAGTTTTTTTCCAAAGTTCTATGATTACTAATATTATATATTTATGAAAACTCTAAATGGTAACAATAATCATGGATTATAGATTTTTAGACAATAATTTATACTTAGTTTCTTCTTAAAATATGTTAATTTTGTAATGTTGCTATTATGTTAAAAGGCATTCAATATATAATAGTAATAAATTTTTATATATGTTTTTTTATTGGATAGAGTCTTATTGTAATATTTATTGTTTTTTTAAGTAAAATTTATTCTAAACAATTTTTAGACTTTTAAAATAACAAATTTTCATGTGATTATTTGTCCGCCGCTCAATGTGATTTAATTAAATTAACTTCATATAAAAAAAAGACTATTTTTTTAGCTATGTGGAATTTTAGGTAAATTTTAACAATTATCCTCGAATTTTAACCATTTTCTTAACTGAGATTCGCGGACATTCATATGAAGAAACACTTATGATATTGGAACTCATGCCTTGTCGAGCATCGTATCCCATTTTAAAATTAGTTTATTCTTTAATTTATAATTAGACTATCCTTTTAACTATTAAATTATTTCACCTATTATCCTTTTGAACGACTATCACCGATTTACCGGCTCTAATAACCATTTTGTACTTATTCTCAGTGGTTGATGTGTTGTTATTTTTTTTTAATTTTTTGCAAATCATCGCTTTCTTTTATTATCCTTACCTGTCAATTTTCATTAGATAGTAGCTCCTTGAGAAGGGATATATATTGAGGTTGTGATCTAGATGCATTTATGGATGAATGTGCTGAACAACATAAGAGGGAATAGGTGTTATGGTATGATAGATTCCTAAGCTCTATTTAGGATGAGTAAAAAAAAAACTTAGAGGCGAGAGTGGGTAACAGATGTTGTAGTTGATGCAATAGTAGCATTCAAGTGATTTAATTGAGTAAACAAACAGTAGTTCTTTCCGGAAAAAAATCTCTAAAAGCTAATGGTTATTTTTATGAAATTATCTTCATTTTCTTCCCAACAGTTAATTTCTTGCTTTGTAGTTTCTCAATTGAAAATAATATAAAAAGTATTTACTATTTTAATTCTGATATTTTAGTTTTAGTTTTTTTTTTTGTTAAAACTTTATCTTATTTTCTATTATAACTGGATTTCACTCTTTAAAATTTATTAGTCTAGAAAGCAAAACAATATGTAGTTTCCATCCCATACTTTATTATTAGGACCATTGTATAAGGTGAGAGTTTGAAAAGGGTTCATGTGGAGGACTCATATACATTCTCCTTATGAAAAGAATATTAAAATTATGTCAAAGTACCATCACAAGAATTCATTTGTTTGAAATTTATTTGAGTTAACCTAGATTTAAAATTTTCCTATCATATTTTGCAACTCCTCCTAATCCCATACAAATATATTCCTTATTAGAGTGCAATTGCTAAACTTTATCAGGTTTTGTGCTAGATGTTTTATTTACCTCTTTATACATAAAAATCATACTGGTCAAGCTAACTTCGATGAATCAATTAAATAATAAGACGTTATCCAAGTAGGAAGCATATATAATATTAATTTACAATTACACATTTTTTGCAATAATTTGATCATTTTCTCATTTTCATTGAAAACTACGAAAACAGTTATTTTTATTAGGAAAAAAACTACATCAACAAATAAAGCATGCCATAATAAGCGAGCAGGAGGACAACAAAACTAATCTTATTTCTCTATCAATTTTTTACAAAACTCATACGCTCGAAAACCAAATCTTTACCTGTTAATAAGTCCTACGTCTATGTACGAAGGGCGATTGATTCATGCCAACAACCAGAAATCCTTGTGGCGCTTGGTGGTGATCAAGTAACCGCCGCCGGCTCTCCTGCTCTTCCGCCTCACCGCCAGGGCCATGCAGGTGGCGTTCTGGATGCAGTACTCGGCGACGCTGCCTCCTCTTTCCCCAGTCTTCTTGTTGTGGCTGCTGCTGCTGCTGCTGCTGTTGCTGTTGCCTCCGGCCCACAACATGATGAGTCGCCATGTCATGGACCTCTTCTTCTGCCCCAAGACGAGGAGGGAGGCCCCCTGCTTGCTCGCCTCTTCCACTATGGTCGGCCCTCGCTCTCTCCCTTCCACCAGGCACATCTCAACTTGGACCTGCTAATTGTGGCTATTAGCTGAAGCTACCTTTGAGGACGCTGAAACAGATAGCATTATCATGCATGATGAACTCTTGGACACCAGAGAAAAAAAAATATATAATGTACAGTGTGTGAGGCTGCTTGTGCATGCCTGCATGGTCTTATTAATTTTCTTATATATACAATATCAGATTGAGATCTTGATATCGAGACACTCTGTTGGAACCGTGTTTATTGGTGAGTTAGTGATCCATCCAAGTCCTCAGAGTAATCCACCTCAGATGCAAGTTAGAAGCCAAGAAATGGAATGCATCCATGAGGTGAGGAGCAGAGAATGTTAATTACCTCCGGACTCTTTGCTTGACAGATGCTCCTCATCGCATGGAGGAGTTTGTAACTCTTGGGATCCTTCTCTCTCGGACACTGTTCACCTGCCACCACGAAAGAAACAGACTGTATTCAACGCACTTTTATTATAACCAGTACATGTAGCACATACTTCCATCTCTCGCAACCTTTAGGCGGCTTCACGACGTCAATGAGCACCAGCGTGTCGTTGTTCTGAACAGAGTGCGAGAGAGCCCACTGCAACGCGGCCTTAGCCTCCGGTTTGGAGTCCACCACCACCATGATCCTTCTCCCGAGCTCCCCTTCTTTACCGCTTGCTGCGTCGGCAGGCATCTTCTCCACGCTACCAAATTGCTCCTTCTCCTGGAGCTGACCGGGCGCCTTCGGCGAGGGAGGCTTCGACTCAATCGTCGGCGATCGGACCCTGACGCGGGTGGCAATGCGGTTCAAGCAGAAGCTTGGCAACCTGGCGCTGCTCCTGCCCATGACAGCACGACAGATCCTTCTTCCGCTGAAGCTGAATAGTAAAGCTGCACAATTTGGGAAGAAGAAGAAGAAGAAGAAAGAAGGTAAAGTGAGGATATAACAACTGGCTTATGGCTCCACAGTTCGATCTCTGTCCCTGCGGCAGGAGTCATTTCAAAAAGGGCTCATGCTCCCACCCTTTTCCTGCAGGTCCTTGATCTCTGCTTGCAGTGCGTGGGCTCCCCTCTTAAACGTGGTGGGCATATACGCGTTGGTTTGTTAACCTGTCCACATTTAAGCTTTTGTTTATTTTAATCTCTGCATGCATTGTCTTGCACATTGTATCTCCAGACCATTAGAAAGTTCCAGTTCGGTGCAATGTCTTCTACATTTGAGCGACCCTTACCATACATCAACAAACAGTTGAGGTTGGTGTCCCTACAGCAATTCAATTAATCTCAGCTTATATGGCACATCAGTTCATGCTTCTTGATAGCAAGGTCAAGATGTCCGACCTGCCTACCTACAGGAATCAAATGGACTTGATGAGGAGCAAAGAGTCAGACTTGAATGCTGTATCCAAATATCCAAATCTCGGTTCATCGAAATCATGCCAACAAACTCATGATTGTACTGTCACTACTGTGAAACCAGTTTAATGTCAAGCCCAGTGGTGCAGACAGGTTAAATGCTTGATGTGCCAACCCTTGATGCTTAGGACAGCTTTGATTTCAGCTCTTTTAAGCTGGTCACACTGTCAAGCCACAGATCACCACAGACTTGTAAGGGGACAGTGTACTGTGAGTACATGCTCGCCAGCCACTGGGGTTAGTGGTTATCTCACTGGCTTGACATATTATCCTTCCAAATTAGAGGACACAAGTCTTAATTCCCTCTGACAATATTAGTGAGTCTCTTTCCTGTGCCTTCCCAGCACTTCTCTTGCTAGTTTGTGCTCAGTCATCAAATCAACTGCTCCTTCCAGAGAGAGGGTAAGATGGAGAGAGTATAATATCCTTAGTTGCCTGCCTTGCAGAAGACTAATTTACTCAGAATAATCGCAGGACCACTTCAGGCTCCACCCTCAAAGAAAAGAGGAAAGGAGAAACACGAGTGACCAGTAGGCCTCAACTACAGGGAGATGATTGTGCTGGAGATTTTCCATAGATTTAAAAGGAAAGACTTTGGCAACTTTAAATAAATTAGTGCTCTCTCAAACATCTTTCCATGGTCTGTACAGACACACCTAGGATTCCATTGTCCCTCTCGAGCCTGGATAGTGGATACTCTTCTTCCTCAATTAGCCTTATCACATGTAATCTTCTTTTGTTTAACTTAGTCTGATGGAAAACATACTGGCAGAGAAACAAAAAACATGGACATGGCCATGATTACAGCAAGTGACTCCATTTTTTTTTTCCTTTGTTTATGTTTTGGGGTTCAATACTTTGTCACTGCTAACTGCTTTCTAGTAGAAAATAGAACATATTAACGACTGATTTAAGCGGTCAGTTTGCCACCAACATCCATGATTAGCCCTTCTGTTCAACTGCTCATTTTGTTTATTAGGTTAAATTAAACATCACTAGTTCAAAACCATGCTAGGATTAGATCATCTACTTACTGTTTCAACTAAACCGCACTTTAGCCCCAAAACAAAGCCTTCTCGGTAAGCAACCACGTCATATATTAAGATAACCTTTCAAGCACTTGCAAACTTCGTTATGTGAAATGGAGTGCAGTAAAAAAATATATTGAGGCAATGTTGAAGATTCTAAATTAATTTCTGTCCCACGACTCAAAATTAATTATCATTAAGAATGACCTGTGAAATATATAATTTATGAGTTATATATCACTTTCCCTACAATTCTAGTGTCATCATTTTTTGCAAATATATTTAATGATCTATGGTGTCATGCATTGCTTTATGGTGCTACATTCCCATGCAATGCTGCATCCATCCATATATATGAACTTTATTGGTAGCATAAATGCCAACAGAAAAGACGATCTGAAGGGGAAAACAAGGGGCTGAAAAGCTAATGACACTGCACTAAATATATGAGACGCAATAAATAAATAGTTAGGTAGTTGGTAAATTGTAATAAATATTATTATGCAAATATGTCTTACGTACGCCGCAATAAAGGAAATGCGACTTGTTCTTAACCATCGATTCACCATTCACCAATAATCCTTTTTAGGAGATTAATATGAATTAATTATGTTATGTATAGTATAACTTCACTCTTGAGAGGAGCCAAGACCTTATCAAACTATTTTATGGGTGAAACTTTTTTTATTTGTTCTAAGAACATATGTTGTAACGTCCTCAAAATGCACTCCGCCACGTGATCGAATGCACTCTGGAGACGTTACAAGACATGACTGATGTGTACAATAATTTGATCAAAATATAACTTTGACTGATCATTATAATAAATGCATAATTGCGAAAGAAAAAAAAATAATTATTTGATTGAAAAGTGATATAATAGAAAATGAGTATGAAAGTCTTAATAAAATAACATAAGCATGATAGTTTGGATAAGATAAATACAACTCGATGATAATAAAAAAAAAATTGAAGAGGTTCGACATCATGTGCAAAGATCACCACGAGCTCGATCTGTCGTCTACGTCATCTTCTTTTTACTAGGACAGGTTGTTACCTGTGACATTGAATACACAGGGGGGATGAATCTCCCTATAAGCTTTGACGCTCAGTACATAATAATCATATGACATATAAACAATAATAACATAATAAATATAATCAAATAAACATAATCATAAATTATAAAGTCATGGCAATATAATTGATACAATAATAAGAGGCATGAAATAGAGTGGCATGACTGATGATAAGTGTAACAAGAATCACATAATCATCATTAAAAGATCATAATATCATTGGGCATTGCCCATCATCATAATCATCATTATTTTTTTTTCATTTTCATTATGTTACACTTATTTTGAAGTTTCTTTCAACACCATTTAATATGGGCCGGTGGAGTATCTTTCGACTCTCTTTTGTCCAAGGCGGAGTATCTCAACGCCAAACATGGAGCCGATGGAGTATCTTTCGACTCCCTTTTGGCCAAGGCGGGGTATTTCAATGCCAAACATGGGGCCGGTGGAGTATCTTTCGACTCTCTTTTGACCAAGTTGATCGTCGTCAACATAACATAAGAAGATATCTTCATTTATATTTTTTCGTCTTTCATCTTGCTTATTATTTAATAGTTCAAGAATCGCGGGTCACATATGGCATATTCAAGAATATTTGAGTAGAAATAAAAATCATGATATGATAAGGTTATGAGACGTAACATATAAATAATTTGAGTAAAATAGCGATCTCGTGCAATCGTGAGAGAGATAAATAACTAAGAGGTCAGATAATTAAAATTCTGAATAAATAATTTCAAGATTATATAAATTTTGAGTTGAATCCACAAAGCTGTATGTGCATGATAAAGTTGCTGTTACAGTAGTACGTGTATAGCAGTAGTCAAATGCACTTGGAGATCACGCATGTAATACACCTACTGAGTATGTGTACATGTGTTCATTGCCAATTGTGACATGTAAACAGGATTGATGCATGTAATCCACCTGCCACATCGTAGCATTTTTACCTCCTTGACATGTGATAATTGATTCATTTAAGAAGTAATACATGTCTTAGGTAGGCAATAGGTGCTAAATGAAGATAGGCTTCACCCTAAATTATATCATAAAAATCATAATAAATGTAGAAAGAGGATCTTGCATTGCCCGTAATTAGAGTAGAGCCCCAATGGAAATCGACGTGTATAAATTGATGGGATTTAATAATAGGTCAATAATATAATCTAGCATGGGATTAGTAGATCATGTAATCAAATGTGAAATGAGAGAGTTGACATGAAATCTCAGATTAGATATTACATGGTCCGGCACTAAAAGAAAATATGGCGCAAAAGATAACTAATGCCATCCTTAATCCCATAATTAAATCTTGCCGCCTCTGATTGATGCACATCTATCCATGGAAAATCACACAAGCATGTACATATAGATAAGATTTAGATGAGATAGATCCTTTCATATGGTAGCGATGAGATAAAATATTCTCGTACCTTTCCTTTCCAATGTCTACGTTCACGTCCTCACCGTTCGATGCTCTCACGCTATTAGGTGTCTCTCTCTCTCCTTCGACATCTCGTGCGATTCACCTCTTCTTCTCCTAGCGCCGATGCACGAATGAACAAAACCTCTTCAGTGTAGGTTTTCGAGATATAAGGACGTAGTGGGTTTCATGAGGCAGTTAGAGAATGGGTCAAATAATTTTATTTTTTTATGTTTATTTTTATTTTTTTAACGGACGTCACATTATAAATTTTTAAAATAAAATTCGTCATCGAATTATGTATAGTGTAAGAACTTATCAAATAGTCTGGGAAACTATTGACGCATTTCTGACTTGAGTTCTCAAGTCGCTTCATCGCCCTGATGAACTTCATGCGACTTTGACTAAAGGCACATCCCTATTCTTATGACGTTGGACTTTAGATTCTAGGATTCTCAGTGGTTGCTCTTCATAAGTCAGATCTTCTTTAAGATTTGATTCCTCATATCTGATAATATTTGTCTCATCATGTTTATACTTTCGGAGCATAGATATATGAAAAACATTATGCACTCAGGAGGTAGTGCTAATCTGCATGTTGTCTCTTCGACTAACTCGAGTACCTCAAACGGACCCACATACCTCGGACTGAGCTTGCCCTTCTTACTAAATCTCATGACTCCCTTCGTCTGAGATACTTTTAGCAGTACCCAATCACCTGCACGAAAGATTTGCTCACAGCCTTTATCTGCATAAGTCTTCTAGCGTGTCTGTGCTGCTTTCATTCTCTGTTGTATTAACTCCACCTTCTTGGCATATTTCTTAGTCTCCTTTAATTCTTTAGCACTCAGAAACTTTCGTTCACCAACCTCATTCCAACAAGCTGGTGATCGACATGGCCTCCCATACAAGGCTTCGAATGGAGCCATGTCGATGCTGGAATGATAATTATTATTATAGGCGAACTCGATAAGAGGCAAGTGATCCTCCCAACTGCCATGCTAGTCCAAAGCACATGCCCTCAGCGTATCTTCTACAGTCTAGATGGTCCTCTCTGATTGACCATCTGTCTGGGGATGAAAAGCCGTACTGTAGTTCAATCTTATCCCAAAAGCATTCTGCAGACTCCTCTAGAACCTAGCTGTAAAGCGAGGATATCGATCTGACACTATGGAAACTGGAATACCATGCAATCTAATGACCTCATGAACATATGTATCCATCAATCTCTCGATTGACTGCCTTCATTTGATCGATATAAAGTGTGTAGATTTTGTCAATCGATCGACCACTACCCAGATAGCATCATGTCTTTTTTGTGTGCGAGGTAGACATGATATGAAATCCATGGAAATGTCTTCCCATTTTCACCACGGGATTCCTAAAGAGCTAAGCTTGCCATATGGCCTCTGATGCTCAATCTTCACTTGCTGGCATACCAAACACTTAGAGACATATTCCGTGATTTCTCGCTTCATATCGTGCCACCAGTAACTTCGTTGTACATCCTTGTACATTTTCGTGCTGCCTGAATGGATGACAAACTCTGATTTATGACACTCATCCATCACTTCCCTCGAGCTCAGCATCATTAGGGACCCACAGACGGTCCCTATATCTGATTCTGCCATTAGTCGATATCTTGAAGTCCTCTGTCTCTTTCTCACACTTACTAACCATCTTGACATATTCTGCATCATTTGGCTGCGCTTTGATGATTCTGTCAACCAAATTCAGCTGAAGCTGTTGCATCATCAATATAGTTCCATTTTTGCTCAGCCTTGGATTCCACATATTGAGTTCTTCAGTCATCTCAAACACTCAGAGCCTCATAAATACTAATGAGCCTTCCCACTTATGACTCAATGCGTCAACAATTGTGTTCGCCTTACTTGGATGGTAATTAATGGCGAACTCATAATCTTTCAAAAATTTCATCCACCTGCGCTGCCTCATGTTTAAGTCTCGCTGAGAGAAGACGCAATTTAGACTCTTATGATCGGTGAACACCTCGAACTCCTCTCCGTACAAATAGTGTCTGCAAATTTTCAGAGCAAAGACCACTGCGGCTAACTCCAAATCATGTGTCGGGTAGTTCACCTCGTGCTTCTTCAACTATCTTGATGCATATGCAATCACCTTACCATGTTGCATTAGTACACATCCCAATCCTGTACCGCATGCATCACTATACACCACATACCCACCGCTACCAGAAGGGATGGTGAGTATCGGTGCTATAGTCAATCTAGTCTTCAGCTCCTAAAAACTATCTTCATACTGCCGTGACCAAATAAACTTCTCACCCTTCTTTGTCAGCTTCGTCATTGGGGAGGTTATCTTCGAGAAGTCTTTTATGAATCACCTATAGTATCCGACCGATCTAAGAAAATTGCGTATCTCGGTCACATTCTTCGGTCGAGCCCAATTTGTCACTGCCTCTACCTTCGCTGGATCAACAGAAATACTCTTATTGGAGACAATGTGTCCAAGGAACATAATTTCTTCCAGCCAGAATTCACACTTCGACAGCTTTGCATAGAGTTTGTGCTGCCTAAGTGTCTCCAATACAGTCCTCGGATGCTCTATGTGTTACTCGGGGTTCTCTGAATAGATCAATATGTCATGAACGAAGACAATGACGAATTGATCCAAATAAGGCTTGAACACCATATTCATCAAATCCTTGAATGTTGTAGGTGCATTCGTCAACCCAAAAGGCATAACCAAGAACTCGTAATACCCATATCTCGATCGGAAAGCAATCTTCGGAATGTCTTCTTCTGCAACTCGTAGTTGGTGATAATCACTCCGTAAGTCTATCTTGGAGAACACAGAAGCCTTGGACAGTTGATCAAACAAATCATCAATATGTGGCAACAGATACTTATTCTTCACTATGACCTTGTTCAACATTCTATAATCTATGCACAATCTGAGGGAATCATCCTTCTTCTTCACGAAGAGCACTAGTGCACCCCATGGTGAAACACTGGATTTGATAAACTTCTTATCTAAAAGCTCCTGAATTTGCTTGTTGAGTTCTTGCATTTCAACTGGAGCCATTCGATATGGAGCTTTGAAGATAGGAGCAGTGCCCGGATGGAGGTCGATGCGGAAATCGATCTCCCGTCGTGGTGGCAATCCAGTGACATCTTCTGGAAAGACATCCAGAAAATCTCTAACTATGTTCATCTGTCATGGGTCTGAAACTCGGACATCTGTTTTCACGACACTAGCTAGGTAGCCTCTGCAGCATTTATGCAACATCTTGTGTGCCTTCATTGCAGAAATGATCACCTTGCCTTCCTTGTCAATAGTGCCCTTCACAGTAGCCTTCGGCTTGTCTTGAGTACCAATGATAATCGTTTTTTGCTTGTATACTACTACAACATCATGATATGACAACCAGTCCATACCAAGTGGACATCATAGTTTGTCATGGGGATCACGATTAGATTCGTAGAGAAATTCTTGCCATCGATCGTCACTGGTACTTCTGGGATGTTCTTCGTAGTGCAGAGAGTACCCATAGGAGTTGCCACACTTATGGAACATGCCATATCATGCAGAGGCAAACTTAAAGTAATAGTACAATCTTGAGAGATAAATGAATGTGAGGCACCTGAATTAAATAATACTGTAGTAGGCATGCCTGCTATAGGTAAAGTACCTCTAATGACGTCGACGTCAATTGGTGTAGTATCCGTTTGCATATTATAAACTTTGCCTTGCACCAAGGTATTAGCATCTCCAGTGCTATGCTGAGCTTGTTCCTCCCTTGCCTTCTTAGAACAGTCACGAATAAAGTGTCCCTGCTGACCACAATGGATACATGCACCTGTTCTTCGTCGACATTTTCCTGGGTGAAACTTCCCACAATGTTGGCAGACTTTATTATTTTGCTGGAGCTGCTGCGGTGCCTGTCGCTGTTGAGGCTGAAATCATTTATTAATTAGTCATCATCATGACATACTTATAATTATTTATTTATTTTACTTCTCACTTGACGATAAGGTTACTACTGTTGTGGTGGCTAGCGTGGGGTGTTGCAAGGCTCATATGGCCTCACACGATTATCACGTCGGTGGTCCCTTCGGTTTGAACGCCTATCATTCCACCTGTGAGGACCATGCTCAAGGGTTTGTATAGGGGCCTTCCCTTTTTGTTCTTCCAATTCTCTTAAGTGGTCTTGCTCCATAATAGTCGCTAGCTCGACTGCCTCTTTTAGATTTTGCAATTTTCCGGATAAAGCCTTGGACCTGATAGTGGTGTTTAAACCTTGAGCAAATTGATCTGCTCTCTGCTTCTCACTCATGCGCATGGTATTATATTTTTCCAGTTTTATGAACTGGAAGTGGTATTCAGCAACAGTCATCTTCCCCTGACTAAGCTGTAGAAACTATTGTTGTTTTTGAATGTGATCATGCTCTGGAAAATAGTGTACCTCAAACACCTCATAAAAGCTATTCTAGGGAATCACGTTCTGCTCTCCAAACTGAGTTGCTTTGGTACTTCTCCACCAATCAAGGACTTCACTAGTCATACGATTAGTGGCGTACAAGTCCTTTCTATTCTCAGCACAATGCATCGCGAGAAAGTTTCCATCATACTTATGATCCACCTCTCCGCCTTATCGAAATCACATGTGCCGTCGAATTATGGCGGATGCAACCTCAAGAATTCTTGTAAGGTGTCTTGTGGTGGCGCTAGCATGAGCTGCACAATCGGAGGCTGCATCCGTCAAGGTTGCATCGGCCAAGGCTGCCCTAGTGGAGGCTACACAGGCAAGAACTGCATCTGTGGAGGATAGACTGGTGGAGACTGCACCGGTGGAGGCTGGACTGGCAGTGTTTGTACCGGTGGAGTTTGGACCGGTAGTGTCTGCGTCGGTGGAGGCTCTTGCACTTGTGGAGGCTCCTGCACCGGTGGAGGCTCAACTGACGGTGTTTGCACCGGTGAGGGATGGACTAGTGGTGTCTGCGCTTGCACCGGTGGAGGCTGTCCAAATTGAACTTCATTCTGATTCATCCCTTCTTGTTCAACATTAGTTACTCTATCACGTCGAGGTCGACCACGACCTCTACTAGTCGTAGTGCATCGTGGAGGCATCTACAATATTACACATCATAGCAATATTTAACAAAACATTTAAATCATAAAACATAACTTTCTTACTTGACTTGGCATCGATTGGCGCGGCGACTACTCGTGACGTTTTGCACATGGATCATTAGACATACTTAACATTTCAGAGCATAAGAATGTCCTGACTTTAAGCTCCGATACCTAACTGTAACACTCCCAAAATGCACCCCGTCACGTGGCTGAATACACCCCGGGGACGTTACGGGACATGCTCTTACGTGTACAATAATTTGACCAAAATAAGACTTTGATTGATCAACATAATAGAGGCATAATTGCGAAATGAAACATAGCTATCATTTGATTAAAAGAGGCATAATTAAAATGAATGAGGAAGTCTTAACAAGATAACATAACTGAATCTCACATAATCTAAACATGATAGTTTGCATAAATAAATACAACTCGATGAAAATTAAAAGGAAGCTGAAGAGACTCGATTTCATGTGGAAAGATCACCACGAGTTCGATCTGTCGCCTGCGCCATCATTCTTTTTACTGGGACATGTTATTACCTGTGACATTAAATACACAAGCGAGGTGAACCTCCCTGTGAGCTTTGACGCCCAGTACACAATAATGATATGACATATAAGCAACAATGACATCATAAATATAATCAAATAAACATAATCATAAATGATAGAGCCATGTAAACATAATTGGTATGTTAATATCATGATCAAGATACATAAAATAGAGTGGCATGACTGAAGATAAAATGATAAGTGTAACCAGAATAACATAGTCATCATTAAAAGATCATAATATCATTGGACATTACCCATCATCATAATCATTGTCATATTTACATTTTTATTATATTACACTTATTTTGGAGTGTCTTTCAACTCCCTTTAATATAGGTCGATGGAGTATCTTTCGACTTCATTTTGGCCAGGGCGGAGTATCTCAATGCCAAATATGGGCCGATGGAGTATCTTTCGACTCTCTTTTGGCCATGTTGACCGTCGTCAACAAAACATAAGAGCTATTTCATTTAACATTTTTCATCTTTTATCTTTTTATTCTATAACTATCTTTGAGGTTTAAGAATCCAAGGCCATGAATAATAAAATTTAAGAAGGTTCAAATGAAGATAAAAATCATAATATGACGAGGTGCAGCAATCACTATGATCGAGAGGACAACTAATTGATTGGACGAGTAATTAACATTCTTAATAGCTACGAGTAAAGGAACACATAATTGGTGATATGCGAAGTAGTAATCCAGTAAAGGAACACACAATTGGTGATATGCAAAGTAATAATCCATGGTACAATGCTACAACTCTAATTAATTGCATGCTACAATACCCGATAAAGGATGGCAGGACGTGTGACATAATCCAGATGCTAAGTGTACCAATTGATCACATCTGATGTGGTTAACCTTTTAATATGCAAAAGCATCCAGTGCATTTAATGCACGTATGTATTGGTGCATTTGTGCGATTCATCCACTTACGTGTTGATGCATTGTAGATTATGTGCATGTAATTCATGTGCAGTGATTCACATAATACCTTTTCTTAAGCACATGCTATTATAGACGACATGAGATGTATAATACATCAGGGATCAAAAGCTGGGCGCAAAAAGGGAAATAGGGTGCAGAACTAAAATTAATGTGATCATTAATCATGTGATTAAATCTGTAGTAGGCATACGTGACCGATTAATGCCACATCACAATAAGGAAAACGATAGACATAAAAGAGAGGAATTTCGGATGGAGACTTTTCACGTAATTATGAAACCTATCAAATTTTACTACCATAACACTACTAGGAGCAAATGAGACACGGTGATCAACCCCCCCCCCCCCCCCCCCCCTTTTCTATAATCAAGATTTAATCAATGATAGGACAAATTGATGTCGTCATACAGATTGTCCATTCATGTACCCAAAGAGGACTTTTCGTACAATTGAATCGATCAAATGACACAATACGTGAAGATAGATTTACTCATATATCCAATTATGATTTCATGTACCTTTTGTAAACGACTGATCTGCTCTTACTATTGGGGGCTTCGATGACTTCGATGTGTCCTTGGGCCACCGCGTCTTGGTGCTTCCCCCTCCCCTTCTCCTGCCGTGGAAAACCAATAAAGCTAGAGAAAAATCACATCTCCCTCTAGATTTGATTGTTCTACTTTTAAGGGGGTAATGGGGTTGTTACGAGAGCGAGTCAACATTTATTTATTTTATTATTATTTTTTAATTGACGGCCGTTACATATGTATTATATTATAAGCATTACTGTCGATCCATCTCGGGTTATGATAATTTATTGCTAAAAGCATCCAAATTATTATCTGAAGAAAAAACATATGAACAATCGAATTTCTAAATTAAATGGATTTGTAATGGAATAAAATTTGTGAATCAAAATGAGATCAAGACTAACGAGAGACCAACTTTGAAACCTATTGAAGTTATTCAATATATGATTATTTTTTGGGGGGATTAATGTGCAAAAATGTTTTAAAATTTTAAATTCAGATATACGATTTCAATTCTTAAATTTATTTGATTTTACCAAATTTCCTAAATTCCTTTTAGGTTTTACTAGGGCTGAGCACGGACCGGGTCGACCCGGCCCAGCCCGATCCGAAAAATCGAGAAAATAACTCGACCCGGATTAGATCCGGACCGGGACCGGGTCTCTTGACTGAAAAGCCCATCGGGTATCGGGTCAGGACCGGGTCTACAATGCAGATATCCGACCCGGACCCGATCCGATATTACTTACTATATAAATCCACTCTCTCCTCTCACCTCTCATTTCAATCTCTCTCTTTCTCTCTCCCACCCTCTTCCTCTCTCTCGCCCTCTTCCTCTCTCTCACGGCGACGGCGGCACCGACGACTCCGGCGCCCTCTCCCTCTCTCCCCCTCTCTCACGATGGCGGCGACTCTCGACTCCGGCCGTCCTCTCCTCCCCTCTCCTGACTCTCTCTCTACTTCGGTCGCCTGGGCGGCCGGATTGGCCATTGACGCATTCAAATCCGGTTGCCTGGGGCCGGATCGGCTCGCCTCGCCTGGCGGCCAGATCCGGTCGCCTGGCGGTCAGATTCGATCGTCAAGCGACCGGATCTGGCCACGCAGATCGACCACTCGCGCGACGAGATCGGCCACTCGCACGGCCAAATCGGTCACTGGCGGCGAGATCCGACCGCTGGATCCGTCAAGCAATCGGATCTGGCCGCGTCATCAACCGCTGGCGGCCAGATCTGGCCGTGTCAGTGGCCGATCCGGCCGCTCATCGATCGCTGGCGGCCAGATCTGACCGCCGGATCTGGCAGCTGTCGGCCGATCCAGCCGCTAGCGATGGGATCGGCCGCCACCTGCCAGCACTTTTGTGATTTCGAATTCCCATACGCAAACTCAGTCCGATTGCCAATCTATCGATTCTGAAGTACCGGGTCGAAAAATTTCTGACCCGGCAAAAGTCGGGCCAGAATTGAGTCCGAACCGCCTAGACCCGAACCCGGTCCCGAATTTGCTCTGCCCTAAGTTTTACGCAATCCAAAAACTCGATAAAGGGCATATGATGTACATCCAAGAAAGTGCATCGTTTTTTGGAAATAAAATATGGTAGACTACATTATTTTTGTCAGTAAATTACGATGCCACCGCATATAAGACACCACTTTTCTTTTTGTCATGCTTCTATCAAATTAATTCGTCCGGCATGCAACATACTGAGATTACTGACAGCTACAATCAAATCATAGCTTAATATATATATATATATATATATATCTTTAATAGTCAAATTAATTCTCCAGCTATGTATTAAATCATATTATTTTAAAATCTTAACGATAAATTCAGCTGTCTTATATAATTTTAGAATTAAGAATCAATTTAATATATATATATATATATATATATGCAGAGTTTAAAGCTATACTAAACATAGTCATGAGCATAGTTTTATTTAGCATCTGTTTAGTATTATTAACGATTTGATACACGGATAGCGACTTGATAGCGGATAGCAAATGATGATTATCGGTTAGAAATTCTAACAAATAAATGTTTAATAAACTTAACGACAAAATTAGCTACTAGATATAAAATGACATAATTGGACATATGATAAATTATTTAAATTCAAGCTCTATACAAATTTATTACAATGTAGTAAATAAATTATTTATATCTCAATTAATAAAATAAAATTTCACAATTATTTTTTTAAAATATATAAAAATTTATATTGACAATAAATTATATATAATGCACTCATGATATAAAAATATTATTTATCAATTTAAATTTTTTATTCATTATTAATATATAAATAATTTGTAAATAATTAAGCATGAATATAAAAATAAATATAGTTAAATGGTGATAAAATAAAAATGAGAAAATAATAAGATAAATTGAGAAAGAAATAATGCATTTGAATAAGGATAAAATTGAAAAAAAATGAACCGCTAACCTCTCATCGTTAAATATTAATAGTAATTTTTCAATATTTTCATATGAAATGCTATTTAATTTTATCATTTACCAAATAAAAAAATTAACGATTGAATCATTAAACGCTAATTGAAACTAAATTAATGTTGCTTTAGTCCCTTTGCTCTTTGGCATGCTATGTGCATGACCATGATGCCACAATCAACCTAGAAATAAAATCTGGTTGTTATACCCCTTAAAATAAAGAAATAACATTTTCAAACGTGATTGATTTAAATATTTAATGGCTGTGCACTAATAATAATAATAATAATAATAATAATAATAATAATAATAATAATAATAATAATAATAATAATAATAATAATAATAATAATAATAATAATAATAATAATAATAATAATAATAATAATTTTTTAATTCTCTGGGGGAGAAATAACATTTCAAAATGAGATCATATTAATTAGGATTTTAAATATTTGTCCTCATATAAAAAAAGAACATGTAATGAATTAATGGCCACTACGCCGTGAACCCCTAATTATTTTGTACGCTTTTGCAGCAAATTTAAGGGGAAAAAATGAGTGGGTCTTTTTAATGTTCAATTAATTAACGCTCACCATAATCTTTACACTTTAACCCCTCCAAAATATTAATTTATTTTTAGTCTGTAATATTTTACTCTTTCGGCCTCGAAAAAAAGGAAAAAAAAAAAGATCCGCTGGGTAGCAGCCAAAGACCTTCCTCCAAAGTTGAGATTTTGCTCGAATTTTTCCATCAGCTTTCGATCCATCGGAAACAGCGGCTCTATTAACAGGTAGTTCTTCCCCCGTTTCCCTGATATCTTCGCTGTCTAACAGTATTTGGATCATCAGAATCTCGCCGCGATTTGAGGTAGATTTTATCGACCCCCTAATGGATTGATTTTGTTGGGGTGTCCACAGCTTGGATTGTTATCTAATAGATTTTGATCACTTAATTTGGTCTTCTCCAGTTTTGTTTTTTTGTTTTTTTTTCCCAGTTATATTCACTTATCTGGCTCTCTATTTCGTCCATAGCGTTCTTTTCTCTTTTGAGGTATCTTGTGCTCTGAGTTATATCAGATTCTTTTGATACTACAATCTTCCCGTATTTTGTTTGTTAAACGTTTGATGCATTTCGTTGCAAGTTCACTTAATGAAGAACGGAACTTTGGTGTTTTGATTTCATGACATTATTCTTCTCATACCTCGATTACTTTTTAGTTTTATTCGTTCATTTTGGGGAAGCAATTTTCTTCTTTTTTTATTAGAAGTGATGTAAAAGGAGGCACAATATTTTGGATTTGCCAAAATTCTATTCATTGTATTCAAATTTTGATCATCTTTCCCAAGTGATATTTTGGTATTAGTATTGTGGTTCTGTACAGATCAATGATCTTTTTATTTTTTTTTGCAGGAATTTCTGCAAATTGCTTTCTCTTTTCGGCAAGAGGGTTTGGCTCGCAGATGTGATCTCTGTGGGTGGAAACCCTCTCTGATTGAACTTTTGCAAACATTTTCTATCACTGGAAAATTGCATAAGATTGGATATCAATGCCTGATATATTCATAGGCTGAAAGTGGGAGTGGGTTGAGATTTTGAAATTTGGAAAATTGAGAAAGCTGGATAATGGGATCTATCTGGTCTTGTTTACAGTTAGATGATTTCCAGGAACACAGGCGTTCAAATGCTTCAGTGTTTAGAAATTGTGTCTGTGTCAGATGCTTAGTGCAACAATTGGTCCACGTGGTATGCAAATTTTGGTGTTTATATCTTGAAATGATTGGTCATTCATCTTGTGAGAATTGTATTACTGGAAAATTGTTAAATACTTGAATGCATATTTAATTAGCAATAAGAAGAAAATGTAATTATCTGTCAAAGAAAGAAGAAAAGTTTACATCAAGAAATGTTGTTTGTCTATCGCGTATTTGATGTTCCAACTACGACGGCCCTTGCTGATATTCTTATATTATGGAACATTATAAATGACCATTGAATAACTGATGTAAGGTGATAATTTTAAGTTACTAAGTTTGATATTTCTTTATGGAGTTAGCATTCTTGAATAACTATGAGTACATTAAAATGGTATTCTGGTGTATGCATGAGCTTTGTGAATCAGTTGAGCCATGTATTTACTGTGGATATTGAACTCTTGTTTTTCAACACACACATACACTGTTTTTACTTGACTTGGAACTCCATGAAGAATGTGTTCCTTTCTTATGTTCAGATATAAGGTTGATCTTGTTGTTCTCTTCTATTTCTTTAAAGAAACAAGCATGCCTCAATTTTGCGACTGTTCACCATGATGGACTTCCAATCTCGTATACTTATAATGCTGCGATTGTAGTTTTGTTTGTCATGTTTGCATTAGTAATTTGTTTATATATGAGTTCAATTGATGCACTATTTTGGTTGCATTTGCCAAAACAAAGATTAGGTATCCTTTGAGCTCATTGCCATGCTATTATAAGGATTATAGTCCTACATATTTGAAATTTAAAGGATACAGGTAGATGATTTATGTATTAAACCTCAGGAAGTAGATATTGACTTATTGTTCTTTGTTATCATATTTTTCATGAATTACTTCTTTAACAGACAAATTTTAGTTGCTTTGTTCTTTCTTGATAAGAATTTGTGCTATGATGCAGTCTTGGATACTAAAATTTGATTGCTGACATTATATATGTGACTGCCTTTTCTGTCACTTAGATTATGCTTAGGTTAGTCATTTTAAATTAATCTTGCAGTATTCTGCAATATTTCTGAGGGACGAGGTGCACGCTGTCTCTCCTGTGCAAGGATTCACATCTATTGAATCAGTAATAGACAACTCTATACCTGATACTTTTCGTCCTCCTCCGTGGCCTATACCTTATGATGATCCCAGATGCTCTCGGTTGCAACATGATGGGCTTGTCTTAAGATGCGATAAGTCTTCAAGTCATTTCCATGATGAATCTGAACCACTTAGAAGCAGCAGTAATCAGATTGCAGAAGAAATGATGGAAACCAAATGTAGATCAAACTATGAAGATGGATGCAAAGTATGCCATCCTGAGTCATCACTTCATCACCCCTCATTAGAAGTCACAAAAGAAACAACTTACTTATTTCCCTCATCTGAAGACGATGATGTTTGTCCAACGTGTCTAGAAGGTGATTTGGAGAACTCGGTTCATGCATTCTCCTATCTAGAATGTTAAATATAATTGCTTCATAACTACCAGGAATGAATTGGAAGTATTGTACATTGGAAATCTAGACTGTATAAGACGAGTTCATATCTGTTTTCTTATAGTATATGGAAGAATTGAGTTATTTCAGACAGTAGCCTTACGGATACAAAAAAAGTTGACCCCAAATTTGACTTCACAAAAATTTTAGTCCTAAGGAGGGGGTCTCATCATGTTTATGTGTGTGGATCATGCAACCCAATCAACCTCACTGAAAGATAATATTATTTTATATTGCATATTTAATACTACTCTGTTTGAACCCTTGCATATGATGTTATTTTGTTACATCTGGTCAATCTAGTTTGGCATGATTTAACTGGGAAAGGAATTAGTAATGTACTTGTTACCAGTTTTTCTACTTGGTGATGTGGACCATTTCAATAACATGCTAACTCTTGTCTATGTTAAACGAAGTTTTACTTTAGAAAACTTGAATCAAACCTTTCTTCTTCTCAAAAAAAAAAAAATCAAACCTTTCTTGGGATATAATAGGCATTTACATTGATGCGTACTTCTCTATATTGATGCATACCACCCTTATATTTATTTTTCGGGGTCTTTGGTTTCTTTGTATGATTTTTATACGGCATTTACATGGATGCATACTTTTGTTATATTTTTTAGATACACTGCTTCCCTTATATTTCTGTCTATACCTTTGCATAGAATGGATCTCTAAATTAGTCATACTAAAAAGCAACATCTTTATATTTTTGTGCAATGACTGGGATACCCATTTATCAAAATGTTAATTTGTATGTAAGATATTTAATTAATGTTTTTGTAGTCGTATAAATAAGAAAATTTGGCATCTGTTGATTAGATCAACAAAGTATCTCATATTCATGGCCTCTATCTGATACTTCTATTCAACTAACTAATTTGAAGCCTTCATTGTACCTGACCATGAAGTGATAAACAGTATAAATTCCTAATGAATTATTGAATTTAGATGTTTGATTGGACCTGGGGGAATCAATTTACATCTTTTTCGCATCGTAAGGTTTATGATCCTTAATTAGGTGTTACATTTATGTCAACTTCAAATGACAAATTTTATATCCTGTGCCAAAATTTCATATGTTGAGATTTTATGTTTGGTTGTTCAGCAACTTTTAAGCATTCGTGTTGGAGGATATCCGGGTATGAAACATATAATCCATATTGGTGAATGTCTGCAAAAACATATAGTACCACCTTGAGCATGTTGTTATGATATCAAAAGCTTATATATCCTTTTATATTTGTTCTAATTTACTTCTTTTTTCTCTTCAGAATATACTACAGAAAATCCCAGGATAATTATGCAATGTTTTCACCATTTTCATCTAGGCTGTATATATGAGTGGATGGAGAGAAGTGAAGCTTGTCCAGTCTGTGGCAAGGTAGGTTGCCAGCAGCAACAACATTATACTACATATTATGATCACGAAAACTTGGCACAGATCAATTGCTAGATAAGCCATAACAATAAAGCAGTATTTAGGTTTTCCTTGAACTATAGAACTGAAAAAGTGATTGCACGCTTGCAGCCATGGATGATGGATATTTCACTGCACTATTTTTTCTAACTTTATGAAACTGAATACAACATTAATAAAAGTTATATGAACTGAAGAAGAGGTTTTAGTGTTCATCAGAAGTAGTTAGATCATCAATACTAGGGAAAAACCAGATAAGGCACAATGCAACCCATCATACTATGATTTGTGTACTGCTGAGACTAAGGTGGGCCATGATAATAAATAATTTGCAAGCAGGAACATGATAGGAGAAGAAGTTCAATACTGATCGTCAACATTCTTATGCTCGCTCCATAAGATACAAGTTTCTTGGGAAATCCCTTAGGCATGTTCATTCAATCTACTAACTCCTTTCATTTGGGAATTTAGGCAAAGTTAACATACCCTTCAGAAAGTCAGATTCATGGATAGCATACAATGTGCAGAATATCAAGCCTCTAAAATCAGCTGAACCAAATAACCCATCCTGAGCAGATCATAATTCAACAATGATAATTTGTGTGCTACATGTATAATATAAAACCGCATGTTGCATATTCATTTTACTCATAAATATATCCAATGACTGTTATTTTTAATGAACTTTCTATCCCAGAAAACTATCACTAATCGCATTATTCTATCTGTAAATTGGTTTGAAGGAAATAAATTCTTTTCACAATTATCATACTAATTGCACTCTTGCATATATCCTTTTGATGTTCACTTGAGTCAATTACTCATTTCTTTCATTTCATTGTCAGACCATGGTTTTTAATGAGAGAACATGATGTGAAGGCCTTGACTATTCTTCGGCAGACAGGGATCCTGGAGACTTTACCCATTTGTAAATATGGAGAAATAGAACAATACATGCTTCATATTCCAAATGAAATGTATAGTGAAGCTGTGCACATTGTCTGGATTTTCTATCTGCTGTAATTCTAATTATGTCTGTCGGTCATCTTGGGGATTCCCACAGTCGGTTTGAGAAATACAGGATTGCAACACTGTACATAAAAAAAAGTTGCTGTTGGGTTCCTGTGGCCAGTCCAAAAATCGAAACATGGAAAGAAGCTAAATTTGAAGTAAATATGCAGTAATATTCTCCTCGCTTAATGCCACACGAGAAAGCTAATTCTTATTAGTTCTTATGACTAATAGATTAAATAGAAAAAAAATTAGATTTAATGTTTGGATGAAAAATGCAACCATGGAAAATTAAAAAAAATGATTACACAAATAAATTCGGGTGTTTAAATAAGAAATAAAATTAAGCATATAATTTATTATTTTATGAGGTATAAAATTATAATAACTAAGATATTATATGGAACTATTTATTTAAAATAATAAATGCTAGCGTACAAAAAATAATATTATGTAATTATTGAATTAAAATTTTGGATTTTATTAAAAAATGAGTTGTGTTGCAATATATTATTATTAATTTTGATTGATTTCTTTATATGTTACTATTATTATAATTTATGCAGACAATATCTTAAGATCCTAATATAAAATGAATTAGATTATGTATAATTTTCAAAAAGCAATTGAAATTTTTATTTAATAAAATTCTATTATAATAAATATAATATTATGCATAAGATTTAACATTAATTTTATTTAAATAATATTAAATTTTATGCAATATAATACTAGTTAATTATAAAAAATAATTAATAAAATACCTATTATTATTAGATGTAAATAAATTTATTTTACAAGTTTTTATAATGTCTTAATAAATAATGTAAATATGTATTAATAAATTAATTGGTAATAGGTTTAAAAGTAGGATCACCTACCTTTAGACCTATACTTGCTAAAAGCTATATATATATATATATATATATATATATATATATATATATATATATATATATATAATGTGATTCTTTCTTCTAGCAAGAACTTGTCTAGTTCTTGCAAGAAGTAAAAAATTTAAATTCTCATGATTAATTTGTTTTTTTTGCCGGAACTAATTGGAGCTTAAGCTAATTATACCCTAAGTTGCAGGTGAAAAACACAGAGGGTAGCATGCATTCATATATGAGCCCATGCGACTAAAAATCCACCTTTAATATTTTTTGATACTCGATGTATTTAAATTCTCATTAATTTTTTTTTATGTTCACCGTGGAACCGAAATGAGCGTCTGTGATTATATGTGAAACTAAAATTTGCAATCTCCCCTTAATTTAAATATATATATATATATATATATATATATATATATATATATATAATAATAAATCACATAAAGAGTGACCTCCATATGCAATGGTGTAGAATGATTGTAGTCGACCCACAAAAATATTTAAAATCACTTCATTTAGTTTGATCTTTAGATTCGGCCAAGAAAAAAATTTGAAATTTAGATTTAACATTTTAATAATGGTCATATTTGACATGTTTAAATTAAACTTGTATCATATCATAGGTACTATTTTATTAACCATTTTTAAAATTATTATTATGTTAAAGAATTGTCCAAAAGATCAATCAAAACACACTAATATAATAGAACCATGTGAAATAACTTTTCTTGCTCGAAAAAGAAAATTATATGCTTAAACTACTGATAACTTCAACAAATTATTTTCACATCCTCATGGCACAAAATTTTTTTTATAGCCAACTCTTGGGGTGTCCGAGAAATGGAGCCTACTGCCCAACTTATTCCGCGCTAACAATTATACATACTATCCACAAATTAAAAATCGACTCATTATTAAGCTCAATTAATGCGATAAAGTCACAATCGCGTCGTATGCTTAATGAAGCTTCCAATAAAAATTTCTTACATCCACAAGAACTCAAATGAGCCACATCCACTTCACCCCGTCCTAACATAAAGTATAAAACCATCCAATGATATAGTTCTCTTATCACTCAACTCAATATTCAAATCCATTGTCTAGTTAAATAAGGCAAAATATAGTTTTTTTATTTTCTATTCAAGAACTTTTCGGATTCCGACATCTCGGTCCATTTCCCACCGGAGTTACTTTGCTTACACCTACTTTATAGTAGACGAGGAAACATTCAAATACATGCATATGATACATCAAGCACTTGTATTTTAGCTTGTAAAGCTATGAGCATAATAAAGCATAACATTTAATATAGAAATAAAACGTCACCCATTTTTCATGGGTTCAGCTTAGTTACGGCAATACGCAATGATATTGCTAATAATATACACAATAGGCAGCACAAAGGCATTCATCTTCACTCCCAAAACTTCCGATGAGCTCCAAAGCTGGAAACGTCAAGTACTTCGGAGAAGATTGAACGCAAAAAACAAAAAGATGAAGTCCCAGTGGAACTTACAAGTGATCGGAGTTGCCAATGGCTGCAAGGTTACTAGTGATAGAATAGCAAATAAGCCAATATAACTTGAGATGTAACACTTAAAGGTTAGCCAATATTGATTCTTAACTGATACTTATACTTCAGTTTCTTGATCCAGAAAGGTTTGTCTTAACTCTTTACATGACTTAGCATCCATGGAGGCAAGCCGTTGGTGTTTATTTGAGCAAGGGGACGAACGGGACCCTCGGCTTCAAAGAGTGCTCTGCCTTGGAAACTCCTGCATTTACAAGAGATAACGTACTTGAGTTTCTTACGGTCAATTATCCTGACAACAGTAAAACAGATTGATTCATGCTATAAGTAATGGATTCAAATCGTAAGTTGGGTAAGTAAAAGTTAGCAGGACGTAGACTATCATGTTCATTGACAGTTAAAACTGAAATGGAGTTGGCTATTCAGAAGTGAATAAAGATGGAAAAGCACTTGGTTTCCTAGTAAGAATAAGAGTATACCCAATGTTGAAGGTTGTGGGGAGAGGGTCTGGCGTTAGCACCAATGATGCAGGTGAAGAGCTTCTCTGCGCTTGGTTCTGGCACTCCCAATGCTGATTCTGGATCAGCGCCTTATCATTCTGTTCCATCAGCTGCGTGGGAACCAGAGCATGCAGAGTTTAATTCACGTCCTACAAAAATAGTATATAGATAGAAGAAAAGACTACAGTTGGACAAAGAATAAGGTTCTATATACCTGCTTTTCCAGTAAGTTATTTTGCTCCTGCAACATTTTTTCCTGCAGTAATTATCCTGTTAGAACGCATTCTTTTCTATCCTGAGTATATATGTTTATACACACACAAACATATATATACATGCAAGAGAAAAAGCAAGGTTTTTAGGTAGATATCTCATATTTATCAACATTAAATTAATTAATTACTGTGAAGAGCTAATGCAAATTAGTTTAGATGTCAATCAATGTGTGGAAGGAAGTAGCAGAAAAAGAGTCAAATTCCAACAAACAGAAAGTTGTTATTGGCAAGCAGGAAAGTATGATACAAAATAAGAATAAAAAGTAAATTAAGAACAAAAATATAATATATGTATAAGTAGGAGTTTTATCTGAATTAAATCAAGAAATTGCTTATAATATAAAAATAAATCCAAATCAAATTTACATAACTAAATATCAAACAAGTATCAAAAGAAAATAATTTTATTAAAATTAAACTAACAAATTAGGTATCTGACTTTTCTTTTTTAAAAAAAGATCTCTCCCTTGCTTATTTTTTTTACTTATAAGTAGATTTGATATTTCCATATCAACCATATTATAAATTTACCAAACAATTAGATAGTTTTATATTAACTTATAAGCTTAATCAAACGGAGCTTAAAGCCTAGTTTAAGATTTGATAATTCCGTTAATACTCAATGTCTGCTTTATGATTAATGTGTGGAGGGAAATTCTTCTTTTCCTGGGAAGAAGTGTGTAGCCTAATAAAATCGTCACTCGAAAATCAAGAGATTACGAATTCGAATTTAATTTTTAATTTTAGTTTCCTTGTATTAGGTCCTTGAACCTGTCTTTGTAATAAAAAAATCATTCTTTTCCCGCTCTACTAGTCTTTGGTTATGGTTTTAACTCAAGCTAAACTCCCTCACGTTCTCATGCTTTCATTCCTGAATCATGGGTGGCCGGACTACGGAGGGCTAATAGCTCCAACATAAATTTAGGCTCAACCCATTGTCAATACATCTTGTTTTGTTTATGAGGATATGGAAACTAAAAAATGACAATTTTGTTCTAATTCATCTATTATATCTATTATGTGGTATTATGTGTAGGCTAATGTTGAGAAATAGCTAAGACAACAGTTGAGGATCCACTTGCCAATCATCCACCCTAAATTCGGTGGGAACTTCTGTTGGGTTAAACTTTCTCGATTGGATTAAACTTAACTCTAATGAGGATGTTCTCGAAAAAAGGATTGCTAGTGGATCTTTCAATCTTTGAAGGCATGAAAAATTAGAACCGTAGGCGGTGGTGAAATCTAGTCAATAAATAGCTTTTACTCATTTGTCCCTCTTAGTTGCATGAAACTATGTTTCTTGAAAATTAATTTCAGTTGATGGAGTTATTTTAACACAATAATTCACGGTC
The DNA here is from genome assembly GCA_030549335.1 of Pontederia crassipes. NCBI lineage: Eukaryota > Viridiplantae > Streptophyta > Magnoliopsida > Commelinales > Pontederiaceae > Pontederia > Pontederia crassipes. The sequence continues at coordinate 24,000,428 of CM060183.1, forward strand.
TCTTGGTGCTTTCCCTTTAACAATTTGAATTCTTGAGAAAAAAAAGAAAAAGAAATTCAGACATAACGTAAGTTCCCACCATAATGACATAAAAATAATCTGAAGATCTAATAACACATTATCCGACACAAGCAATACACTTTGTGTCTTGCAAAACTATGCCAAAAAGAATACTGAAAATTTTTTATGAAACTTGCCTTTTTCTGAAGCTCGGAGATTGAATCATAAAGAAGTTGGTTCTACAAAAAATAAAGACAATAACATCAGATTATCAAGGGACACGTAGATCTGTAAATATGAAATATATAAACATCTGTCACTGCAGAGTGAATGAAGAAAAGAAAGTGCATACTTAGAGGTCTCCTTACCTTTCTTGATCTTATATGTTTCAATGAACTATCAAGCTGTTGCTCTAGTTGTTGGAGCTCTTTATGAGTCAATGTGTCGAGTTGCTCTCCCATGAGGTGCCTGAAGGATACAATTATTGCATGAGCACTACCATACGATGCAACACTCCATGATGGCTTTCGACTCTAGGGGCTCGCTTACCTTTGGCTTTTCTGTAGAGCCTCAATCTTAGACTTAAGCTTTAGGTACTCATGACTCCAGTTTCCCTGTAGAACAATATGAGCTGAAGTTAGTCAAATTGTTACGTTTATCTGCAAGAAGCAGCAATGCATTATTATCCATGACATAAATACTTTGGCTGCTTCCAGACCTGCATATCAGGGTCTGGTTCCGCAAGGGCTCTTTCTGCAAATGAGTATCGTTGGTAACGCTCAAGAATCTTTTCCATGCTGCAAGAATGAAAAACATTTTAGACCTTTAAATAATTATACATGGTTGCAGTAAAACATATCGTCCATCGGAATTCATGGCTAACAGTAAAGCCACAGTTTGAGGATATGATCGTCTACGTTCATATAAGAAAGGTACGCAAGCTTATTCATTAATAAAGCATGATCGCTACAACCTTCCGTCTCAAAAAAATAAGTTTATGCAAGCACTCATTGTAAAATTAGTGATATTCCATGTCAAACCACCGCCTAGGTACATGATATCGCAAATGCAACATTAAAACATCAAATATCAGTTGTCTTCAATTATCCTTACTGAGAAAAAAATCTTATTGGAACCGCGTGGTAGCCGTAGAAAAGTGCATATCATATGCCAGTAACATTAGTCAAATCATGCGTACAGTCATATAAAAACACAGAATAAATGTATTTTCTTTTATTCCCTTATAATCGTTTTATATGAATTTATAAATTCATCAAAATTTTATTTCTGAGCTTATTAACTTATATTTAAAACTTTATTAAGTTGTTTTCCAATAATTGTGAAATATCAACTTTGTCCTTACACATGTATTATAACAGAAATATTTTTAAAAAATATAGTGATCTATACAGAGGTGGTGTCAAAAGGAGAACCATTTTTCCTGATAACTTTTTAAGTGGTATAAATAATATCATTTGTTTTTATGCATTTGTGACATTTGTTTACTTTTAATTTTACCCAATGAAGATGTCCGATATTAGAAACGATTTGGTCGTGTGACAAGAAGATGATACAATTCCACCTCTCTCTCTCAAGAAAAAAAGAATCTGCTTAGCAAACCCATATGCACAAATTGAAAACTAGCAAAAAAATCAACTCAAACTGAAATGATAGTATTTACAAGGTGATTCTTTTTTTATTGTACAATTTATTTTAAAACGTTCACCTCAGAATTCACTTTCGACTTCAATGACACATTTCTTAAACCCCGCAAGTTTTACTAATGTCATGGCATTGCAAATGTCCAAGATAGTTTTTTGGCCCCAGGATAAGAATTCTGTGGCCTAAGGTGGCAAAGACTTGAATAGCAGTTATTAATATCATTTTGGTTCACAAGCATGGGGGCTGTTGAGTGCCTTCCAGGACACTCGTTTTGTAACAAGTAAACATGGAACTCCACAAATATGGGCCATGGTGCTGGAAATTGTTTACCTAAACTTTTAAAGATATTAAACTTGGACTTCAAAAACACATAGGAAAGGTCTGTCAACAAAGATTTTGTTTGATCCTTGTAGTTCTCGAAGTCCTACATGTTTCAAGCGCCCTTATGTAAATATGTTTCTGACTTATTCCTTGATCGACTTTCGAACATTTTCTATGTTCCCTGATCATGGTTCTATTCTCAAGAACCTGCCAAGGATGATCGAAAGACACGAGTGAAGGGCGCCTACTAAATTGCGAATACAAATGAAGTGATCGGCTTTTAATTTCATATCGAAAGACACGAGTGATCGGTTTTTAATTTCATATGTTGGTCTCTCTCCCACACCTGGTAATAATAGTTGGAATGGATGGAAGAAATGAAGTGGAATTGTCATTATAGACTAATTACAAAAATTGGATTGTGACGATTGATAACTCTGGGCTAACTACAAAAATGAAGTGGGCTCATTTAAAGATTTGATGTGTCTCCAGACAACCTATTATGCATCTAAAAATGTGGCACTCAGAAACAATTCATAGAATTGAATATGGATCGTTAATTAAACATGTTGCAACAACTACGCCCGACAGCTGAACGCATTTTATGTCAATTAGGCATGAGCCCACCATTGTTCCACATGCTTTTATTGTGGTACGTGTTAGAGTTGGTGAATACTTCAGGACCCCTTGTTTCTCACACCGGATTCGCCTACGTGAGCTTAGGGGAATTTGAGTATTACCCAATTAGTAGTGCTGCTGGCGTACGAACGAAAGGGGGGAGGGGGGGGGGGGGGGGGTTCGGGGGGCCCCGCCCCCCGACGGCGGTCCCGCAATCACAATAAACCTAGCCGGGTTTTAGGCTTTTGTTTAGCCGGCCCGTGTGATTCGGATTAGATTTTTTCTCTGTTTGTCTGAGTTTTAAACCCGGTTTGAAGAGACTATTAATAGCCTAATTTCTAATGTAATCTGTGTGGCGGCCGTAAACCTAAACGATATAGTGAAACCTCTTTGCATGACGTAGCCCTCATCTCAAGGGTGAACCTGGATAAATTCGTGTGTCTCCTCTATTTTTTTGCAATCTCTCTGCGATCTTCTCTCCTTGTTCTCGAATTTTCTCATCAATTGGTATCAGAGCACAGGTTATTCGAGGAATTAGGGTTTATTCGAGATGTCAGGAGGATCGCGGATTGAGATAGAAAAATTTGATGGAACGCGATTTGATCTCTGGAAGATGAAGATGGAGGATCTTCTCTGTGATCGAGATCTTTGGACGACAATCGAGTAGGAGAGGCCAGGCAAAGAAGCGGCGACGGCGGCAGATGCGGCGAAGGCTTCAGATACGGCTTCATACAGTCAGAAAGATCCAAAGGCGATCGAAGAGTGGGATCGGATTGATAGAAAGGCGAAGGGTTTGATTCGGCTTTGTCTCGCGGATTCAATTCTTACGAATGTGATGAGCGAACCTAAGCCAGAGATCTGTGGAGGAAGTTGGAATCCCTATATCAAATTAAATCGTTGGTTAACAAGTTATTTCTGAGGAAGAAATTGTACAATCTTCGGATGCAGGAGGGTGACTCATTTTCTACTCATCTTTATAACTTTAACACGGTGATCAGTCAACTTGTATCAATCGGTGTTAAATTTCAAGATGATGATAAGGCAATAACATTGCTCTGTTCGCTGCCGGATTCATGGGACAATCTGATTATCGTGATTGGTGATGGGGATAAAGAACTTTCGTATGAAAGTGTATGTGCTGCATTGTTATCAGAGAAAATACAGAGAAAGAGATCGGCAAGTTCTGGTAAAGAGGCGCTGGCGGCCAGAGGAAGGCAATCAGAAATGAATCAAAATCAGAGAGGAAGATCCAAATCTCGTGGGCGTTCGAAGAGTAAAGATAAGAAGGGGCAATGCTAGAGATGTCAAGAGTGGGGCCATTCGAAGCGAGATTGCAAAAACAAGCCGGTTCATAAGAAAGAAGCTGAGTCAACCTAGGACAAAAAGGAGGCTGAGGCAGGAGATATGTATGTGGCTTCTGCATGTATGGTACAGTCAGATAAGGATGTCTGACTCATCGATACTGGTGCTTCATACCACATGACACCTCATAGACACTGATTTTGTGAATATGACGAGTATAATGGTGGAAATGTCATGCTCGAAGATGACACTGCGGTTCAGATTATTGGACGTGGCAGGGTGAAGCTGAGGATGAATGATGATATGGTGAAGACTCTACCAAATGTGATGCATATACCACTTATGAGCAGGAGTTTATTATCCGTTGGTACAATGCCAGATTCGGGTGTTATATTCAGTTGCGACAAGGATTCGTGCAAGATGGTTAGATGGTCTATTGTGATTGCGCGAGGGGTTCACTATGGCATATTGTACAAGTTGCTCGGAGAGACTATATCTGTGAGCTGCGAATTTATTTCTAAAGAGGCCAAAGAAGATGAAGACAACACATCTATGTTGTGGCATCAGAGATTAGGCCATATAAGTGAGAAAGGACTTTCTACCATAGCATCAAGTCAGATGGTAGAAGGAGTTCCGGATTGTTCTATGGACTTCGGGTTCTGTGAATATTGCCTCCATGGAAAACATAACCGAGTCAGTTTTCAACACACAGGTTCAAGAGCAACGAAGATTCTCGAACTGATCCATAGTGATGTCTTTGGACCAACTCCGACTCCATCTATTGGAGGGTCCAGGTACTATGTTTCTTTTATAGATGATTTTTCGAGATACAGTTGGATTTATTTTATCAAGAATAAATCAGATGTATTCGATAAGTTTCGGGAATTTAAAGTTTTGGTGGAAAATCAATTGAGCTGCAAGATCAAGATCCTTCGTACAGATAATGGAGATGAATTTTATTCAGATAAGTTTGAGCAGTTCTGCGTGGACAATGGTATTGCAAGACAGAAGACAACTCCATATACACCTGAGCAGAATGGAGTAGCTGAAAGGTTAAATCGGTCACTCTTAGAGAAGGCCAGATGTATGCTGAATTGGGACAAGAATTCTGGACAGAAGCTGTAGCCACAGCAAACTACCTGAAGAACCGCTCACCGACCTCATCAGTGAAGGATCAGACGCCTTATGAGGCAATGTTTGGGAAGAAGCCAAATTTGTCTCATGTTCGGATGTTCGGATGTGACGCATATGTTCATATACCCAAGGAAAAGCGGGGTAAGCTTGACAGTAAATCTGAGAAGAACATATTTGTCGGATACAAGGAAGGGGTCAACGGCTACAAACTGTGGAATCCAAAGTCAAGGACTATTGTTTACAGCAGGGATGTTATTTTTCGTGAATCACGTTCCCAAGTTGAAGTTCAAAAAGGTGATGAACCTAAGAAAGTGGTAGTGCTTGAAGAAGATTCTGATTCTGAAACTTCAGAGATGGATGCATAAGATACTTCAATTGAGTCTGTTACAGAACCGGATCAAGAGGACTCGGTTAATGAAGTTGAAGATGCAGATTCAGATGAAGACCCAGATATTGGTACTATCATACCAGTTATCAGGAGATCGACACGAGAAAGAAGAGCACCTTTGACATACTCTCTTAGTGCTTTGAGTTCGTTTCATGCTTTGAACGTCATCGGAGAAGAACATAGTTCTGTAAAAGATGCAAGGTCTATGGATGATGCAAATCAGTGGGAGCTTGCTATGGCAGATGAGATGTAGTCACTGGATAAGAATGAAACATGGAGTTTGTGTAAATTGCCTAAGGATAGAAAGGCAATTGATTGCAAATGAGTGTTCAAGCGAAAGCTAAAACCGAATGGGTCTGTAGAGAAGTACAATGCGAGGCTGGTAGCTAAAGGGTACTCTCAGGTTGAGGGAGTCGACTATGATGAGATTTTTTCTCCCGTTGCGAAAATAACTTCAATCAGATTTATTCTATCTCTGGCAGCAGTATATAATCTTGAGGTAGAGCAGATGGATGTGAAGACGGCATTTCTTCGTGGGGATTTGGAGGAAGAGATATATATGAGGCAACCAGAAGGTTTTGAAGTTCAAGGTAAAGAGAAGCTGGTGTGCAAAATGAAGAAGTCTTTGTATGGATTGAAGTAGTCGCCAAGGATGTGGTACCAGAAGTTTGATACGTACATGCTCGAACTCAAGTTTGTACGTTCAGATTCATATCATTGTGTTTATGTGAAGAGAGTTGGAGATCAGTTTGTCATTCTTACACTGTATGTGGATGACATGTTGCTGATTGAAAACAGTACGAAGATGGTGAATTCAATGAAGGGTTTGTTGGCCAAGAAGTTTGAGATGAAAGACTTGGGGCCAGCGAATTTTATTTTGGGTATGCAGATTAGAAGGGATCGTTAGAAGCGAAAGTTATGACTAGGACAGGAGAAGTATATAAAAGAAGTGTTGAAGAAATTTAACATGTCGGACTGCAAGCCAATGGGTACTCCTATGTCTCTAGGAACCAAACTTTCTGCAGAGCAATGCCCGAAGACGGATGAAGAAGCCGAATAGATGGACCGTGTGCCATATGCAAGTGCAGTGGGCAGCTTTATATACATCATGGTGTGCACGCGTCCAGATATAGCCCAAGCAGTGGGAGTTTTGAGTCGGTATATGTCTAATCTAGGCAGGGAACATTGAAATGTTATCAAAAGAGTTTTCAGGTACCTTCGTGGAACTTCAGATTCTGCTCTGTGCTTTGAAGGTGCGGGAAAAGGAAAGAGGCTTGATATTGTAGGTCATGTAAATGCTGATTGGGGTGGAGACATTGATAGTAGACGGTCCACTAGCGGATATATTTTTACATTATTTGGGGCTGCACTAAGTTGGATGAGCAAGAGACAGAGCGTGGTAGCACTTTCTTCTACAAAAGCTGAATATATGGCTCTTACTCATGCTGCAAAGGAGGCCATATGGCTACGGCAGTTGTGCTTGGAGATCGGATTTGATCAAGGTGCTATAGAGGTGAGATGTAATAATCAAGGTGCTATTCAGTTAGCTAAGAATCCTGCATTTCACTCACGCACAAAGCATATTGACATCCAATACCATTTCATTCGAAAAAAGGTGGAAAAGAAAGAGGTTCAGCTTGAAAATGTTGATACAACAGAGAATAGTTCTGATTTTCTGACTAAAGCAGTTACATGTGCAAAGTTCGAGTGGTGCTCTACTGCTATCGGATTGAAAAAAAATGTTGCTGGCAAGGCTCTCTTTGGTGTGAAGTATCTACCAAGTGGGAGAATGTTAGAGTTGGTGAATACTTCAGGTTCCCTTGTTTCTCACACCGGATTCGCCCACGTGAGCTTAGGAGAATCTGAGTATTACCCAATTAGTAGTGCTGCTGGCGTACGAACGAAAGGGAGTTCAGGGGCCCCGCCACCGATGGCGGTCCCGCTCGCCGGTGAGCGGGCGGGGGTTCGGGGACAGCGCCCCCGAAACCTAGACGAGTTTTGTGCTTTTGTTTAGCCGGCCCGTGTGATTCGGATTAGGTTTTTTCTCTATTTGTTTGGGTTTTAAACCCGGTTTGGAGAGACTATTAATAGCCTAATATCTGATGTAATCTGTGTGGCGGCTGTAAACCTAAACGATATAGTAGAACCTCTTTGCAGGACGTAGTCCTCATCTCAAGGGTGAACCTGGATAAATTCGTGTGTCTCCTCTATTTTTCTGCAATCTCTCTGCGATCTTCTCTCCTTGTTCTCGAATTTTTCCATCAGTATAGAAAAAAAATGAGCTTTCATATTTATTAAGAATTTAAAATTAAAAATATTGCAAATGTCGTCTAATATAATATTTGTGTTAAGAAAAAATGTTAAATAATAATTCAGCAAATCTTTCCTCTGTATTAGTTGTGGGGTCATGGGTTCTAAGATACAGAACAGCGAGTGTTCACATTTGAGCTACACAAGTTCGTATTAACATCGTTTCGGCAAATGTTATCTCTATATGTCTGAAAAAGCGTTGTGGTCAAAAGATTTCTCATGTAATGTCTGCTGTCGGAGTGCAACCCAGCAGGATAAATTTTGCTGGTAATCACACCTACCACGAAACCAAAAGTGTTAGGACTCTTTTGGCTAATCTTCATAGAACTTTAACTTCCGATGGGCAAGATCATAAGACATCATTAATATTTTGTGTTACATGTAGGACTCATTTAACAAAAGAAAATTATCTATTTTCTCCAATTAAAAAAATATGGCTTTTGGAATCAAAGATAAATAACAGACAACAGATCACGAAACTCAGAATGATCTTGTGTGGATACTGGATTCCTATATTTATGTAGACAAATCTGTCCTAAAAAAAGTGAACCATCTTTTAGAATCACAGAAAAATTAAGGATTATAAATCATGAAACCGGGAGCAATTTCACGTGAAAATTGCATTTAGTTATTCGTTTAGAATATATATATATATATATATATATATACAGAGAAAATTCGAGATTTAATAATAAAAGATAAAACTAAAGAGAACAAATCAAGAAACTCAGGACAATTTCACGTGAAAGATGCATTTATATATTCAACTAGAGAAATCTGTGCTAAAAAAATTTGTGGTTCTTAGTATCAAAGATAAATACGGATAAGAAATCATGAAACGGAGGAGCAATTCTATGATAAAGTTGCACTTTATTCATGCAGAAAAATCCACAGTCGAATATTTAATTGAAAGTTCTACAACTTGTTGATGGGATTTAAATCCGTTAACACGAAAGGACTAATGTTGTAGTTCAGACATAAAAGAGGGACATGAACAGAATGCATGCAACAATACTTCGTGATCATGCCACGGAGACGAAGAAAAAAAAGTAACAGTTTCCTTATATCCCATTATTATTTCCTTAAACTTCCAAAGGTTGCTACTTTTGCAATCGCAGCAACAGTAAGCCTAGTAATCTTTAAGCTGTTTCCAGTCATCTAATAGTAGTAGTAGGTTAAGCGACAGTGTTTCGTCAAACCATGGGGAAGGAATAGAACAGCATGTTCAGATGGGTACAGACGATACGAAGGGGAAGCTCTAACCATAAGATATTAAGATGTCAAAAGCATGTACACCTTGAATCATAATATACAGTTGTGGGCGCTGCAGCATTAAAAAGTTTCACTTTATTCGTACTTATAAATCAAGCTAAAAGAAACTAATACAAGTCGTGGCATAAATCAGTTGGAGAATTATAGCGACATGATCACTGTAATGGACTAATATGAGCGTTAATGATCGTAATTTCAGAAATAGTCGAAACGTGATTAAAGACTATTCAAAGAGCCAAAAAGCATGCTGCAGCGAAGCAAAGCAACATAAAGGATTAATACCAAATCGCGAAGAAGCAGGAAGAAAGGTTCGATATTATTACTCGAGCACCACAAATTGGTGCACAACTGTGCGACGAGTAACAGCTCTCTTGCACCTCAAACGCGTAACCCAAGGAGACTTCGGACTCCCCGTGTCGTTTCAAATCTCAAGCAATCGTTTCTAAGATCGATCGGAGCGATAGAATCGAGTTCGCAACGTTAAATTAAGGCACCTCAGAGGTAGCAGGAACTAGGAAGCAAAGCATCGACGGGGACACGAGGACACGTATGTACTTGCCTGGAATCCGTGGAGTACTCATAGAGCTTGCCCTTGGCGGAGAAGATGATGAGCGCGACCTCCGCGTCGCAGAGCACGGAGATCTCGTGCGCCTTCTTCAGCAGCCCCGACCGGCGCTTGGAGAAGGTGACCTGCCGGTTAATCTTGTTCTCGATCCGCTTCAGCTGCACCCTACCTCTCCCCATGTTCCTCCGCCGGATCCGATTCGCGGCACAGCACCGCCGGCGTCGATCTCAGTCCACGATTCCGACCAAAGTGGAGGGCGAGACAACGAAGCAGCAGAGCGCGGACGTCGACGAGGGTGCGGGGAAGGGAAGAGGAGATCTATGAAAAGAGAGGTCGAATGGCGAAGGGGAGGAACTTTTTTAGTTAGATCGGAGCGGATGGTGGTTTTGCTAACCCGCGGTGGTTTTGGGGGTTTGGTCTGTCGAGCTCCCATTGGTCGGAAGGCGTGGGGACCGCGAAACTCGAGCTCCCATTGGTGGGAGTGCACTATGTGGTAGTTATAGCCCTCGATGCGCTGGTGGGGCCCGACGGCATGCACCCTGCGTACGGACTCGATCCCATTGGGCCTGGACGGCGACGGTGGGTCCGCCGACTTGTCACGTCCCGTACGAGGCGACGAATAAAGAAAAAGCAAGCGAGTTTAATCAGGAAAAAAACATGACTCCCATTTGCTCCTTTTTCCAATTTAATTTCGATCGGAAAAACCTATTCATTTTTTACCCCCGACAAAACCTTATAATTTTGAAAAAACACTTATAGTATAATATTCCGAATTGTTTTCATATTATTTCTTTTATTATTAGATTCTCATAAATACCGGGGAGATGAAGGGGGGGGGGGGGGGGGGGGGGGGGGGGGGACCTCACATTATCGTGAATAAATCACGTAAACGTCAATAAAGGACTGAAAGAGATCTGCCATTAGAACTTTTGTTTTTCTTAACTATTTTTTTCTTCTCTCTCCTTTTTATCCTTTTTTTTGGGGTGGAATGAAAAATAAGAGGAGAAAAGGAGACCATGGCGATGACATCGGGCCATGGCAGAAATGCTAATGACGTTTCACACGCTCAGAGGCTCCGCATGCTGACATGTAACGCCGTAATATACTAATATTCCCAAGTTCCCAAGACAGCCATGAGACATCACTATTCTTTCGACACGATAATACATACATATTTATCTATATAATATTTCATGTGATGCAATACTCCAGAGAATTATTATATGCCTACATGCATGCATTGTAGGAGCAGAAAATTAATACCTCCAAGGATTTAATGGGGTGCTTTCAACCTAAGTTGGAAGCCCCCTCCTCTTAAGATCATGCATGTCCAATTCAAGATCAGGTTGATATCGCTCGCGTGATTGATGCACATGAATTTTTATCAATTTTTTTCATTAATTCTACGCATGCACGATCAATCGTCACCCATTTGTCATATCATATTCTCTCTCCTCGTCGCCTCTTCTACATGCCCTCGCCGTCGGCTGCCTCCGGCCCCTTCGCGATCCTCACGTCGAAGCCCCCTGTGACCCTCGATCTCACCCTCGATGCCTTCGACGCTCGACCTTGCCAACAGTTGACACTCCGACGCTTGATCTTGCCCCTGACGTCGATGATGGACCAGATATGCGCGACCTCCGGCCAGATCTGTCGAACCTCAACGATCTCCGGCCAAATCTCGCGCAGTAGCGGTCCTCCGGCCAAATCTACGCGACCTCCGGACAGATCCGTCCAACCTCGCCGATCTTCGGAGATCTTGCGCAGCGACTGTCCCCGCGGTCAAATCTGCGTGCAGCGGCATCGTCCGGCCAGATCCGTCGAACCTCACCGATCTCTGGCCAAATCTACACGCAACGATGGTCCCCGCGGTCATATCTGCGTGTAGCTTTGACCCCCCCCCCCCCGGCGACCTTGAGCAGAAACATGCCAAACCTCGGAGACCCCCCGGCGATCGAGAACCCACGCCAAGCCACGCCAATCCCCCTCACTCCGAGCTTCGCCATCGATCGTGAGCATGCCATGACCACCATTGATCTCCTTGTGTCGCCGCGCTTGCCTCCGAGCTTCGCCGCCGACCTTAAGCACATCGCGACCCCCTCACGCCATCGCACAGCCACGACACACGGAGATCGGTGGGGGTCACTACTATGCAACCCCTCCCTGTCCGCCACCGACCTCAAGCCTCGGCGACCCCTCCGTGTCCGCGCTTTCCCCTTCCGAGCTCCTCTTCCAAGCGTCGATGAACAGCCTAGCCGAGCGCCGCCTACCCCAGCGCACCTCGCCTCTCTGTCCGCCGCCACGACCCCTCGTCGCCGCACAGGAACCCTCGCAACCTCTCACTGCCCCAATTTTTGTCTAATTTTGTCTGTATTTGTGTAATCATAAGAGTGTGTGTGGGGTTGCAGTTTGGAGTTATTTTCGAGGTGTAATGTTGTAATTTTGAGTCATAATATTATGTACGATATGATTAGCAAGGATGTTTATGTTACAATTTTTTTGTTACAAGGTTTTCTTTGCATGTATGGTAGTTCACATTCAGTTGTCTAATGCTTGTAGAGTTTCAAACTTGTTGAGTTGCAATCTAGAGTGTCAGAGCTTATGTACTCCGTGAAAAAGTGGGATGATGTTTCAAGAGTTAGGATATGCATGAAAGCAAATGAGATTGTCACTGGTATGAACAAAATGGAAATGCAATGCAAGTTTTGTTTTCTTGTATGAACAAAATGGAGGTCACTAGTTTTTATCATCCGTGTGTGATCCTCCGTTCGAGTAGCAACCAGGCGAGCATGAGTAGAGGAGCGATATCGTCTCCACCTCAATTAACCAGATGATTCATCCCGAATAAATAGAATCGACTTTGAACATCTAAAGGAATACTTTGAACATTTAAATGAAAATAAGAATTGAACAACAGATAACATTTCTACTACTTTTTAACATCCGATTTCATTACAATAACAAATCATAATCGTCCAAAATAAATAAAAAAATTACAAATAAATTAAACATGGATTAACAATTAATGAATTAAACATGGATTACAAATGAATCGGTGGTGCAGGAACGACGATAGTGCAAGGTCAACAGGGGTGCAGCAGGGGTCCGCGCGCGACGGTGGTGTCGAGCGGTGGCGGTCGCCGGGGTCACGGAGGTCGGCGCTCGAGGTGGGCGACATCGACGACGGCTAGGCAGGTAGGCTTGGCGGTGGCGGTGCACGAACTCGGCGACGGTGGTACGAGCGAGCATCGGCGTATTTATCGGGAAGGGGCAGCATCATTGTACGTATCAAGGGCGGGGTCGGTGAGGGTTCCCTAGCGCGGTGGCGGGCGAGATCTTGCAGCAAGGAGAGAGAAGTCGAGGAGTCGCGGGGCGGCATCGGCGTGCGGATCACGAAGGGGGCTGATGGTGAGGGTTCCCCGGTGGTGCAGACCTCGCGGCGAGGAGAGGGGGCGGCGACGGTGAGGGTTCTCAGGCGAAGGAGGTTGAGCGTTAGCGAGAGAGCGGACATCGGCCGGCGGCGGTGCAATCCTCGCGGCGAGGAGTCGTGGGGATGATGTCGGCGTGCGGATTTTTTTTAAGGCGACGTCGGCATGCGGATCGCTAAGGGGCAGCGTCGGCATGCGGATCGCGAAGGGGGCAGCATCGGCGTGTGGATCGCGAGAGGATGAAGGGGTCGACGAGGAGAGAAAAGATGAATGAGAAAATAAGATGATCGTGCCTTAGGGTTGGGTTATTGGGAAAAAAATGGAAAAAGAAAAAATATATCTGAGTCGTCGATCGTAAATCAGATGGCTTGTGAAATGTGCGCAATTGGAGAGATCGGACGAATGAAAATTTGGGAGCGCGCCCTCATTAACTACTTGCAACTAATGAAGAATTTATTTATCTCCACACTGCATGCATCTTATTATACATATCTCTTAGCTAGCTTAGCTAGCTACTAGCTAGGTTTGAGTGTTAAAATATATACATACAATAATGCCTACCCCCATAGACATTTGTAAGATAGCTAGCTATGTAGTGTACATGTACAGAGATAGAAGCATATAATGAAAAAAAAAACAACGACAATGTCCAAAACTAGGCAATTGTACGGGTCTACAAACAAATTAAGCTCATATGGCCTGCTCTGACTGAGAAAAGAAAATATGCATAGATTGTTCTGGCTGTGTTCTTTTTTTTTTTCCTGGAATCCTGGGAGCAGTGAGGCAGGCAGGTGCAGGAGGGCTGCGAGGGGGTGTACAAATTTGGGTTTTCCATTTTAAGAGGACGTGGGGGGGGGGGGGGGGGGGGGGCACGGGGCAGTGTGGTCAGTGGTGCGGTGGAGAAATTGGACCGTGGGGTTCCGGTGGACGACCGAAACGTGACTCCCAGATCAGCGAACCTTTTTGCTTCTATCTCTAAAAAGATACGAGGCATTTCATGCACTAAACATTTTGATGTTATATGGCAGAAGAAGAGTAATAGTAGTGGTAATAGTCCGCCTCACGAGGTCCCCCCTGCTCTTATTGGCTAGTCTTTTCTTGTCCTCCTTCCCCACTGCTGCGCCTGCCACCCTCTCACACACCCCAGGAGTATGGTACTCTGATTCCTCTCGCTCGATCAACAATGTAATTTTATATCAACTACGTTTCCTTAAAAAATAATCAAGTAATACACTTTTTAAAATTTAACTTTTCTTTTTATAATAAATTTACTAATTATTGGTTTGTAAATGAACCATAGATCAAGTGTGTAAATCTATTTTGGTTCGCACAAACCTAACAAAAAGAATTTAAGGAATGTGTGGACTACCACGTATGTAGGGCTTTTATTGATTTATAAATTAAAAATCATGTGTGCCTCAATATGTACAGTTTTTAAAATTGATGAATTAATCATACACACTCGGCCCATGAGCCACGATTAGAAACTCTAAAAACCTATACCTAATGCAGTTAGTGTTTACCATTGGCGATAGGCTCCGGGGAGAGGAGGGGCGAGCTCGTCTGGGGGTGGGGGCAGTGGAGAAGGGACATTGCAAGAGATCTACCGCTTAGCCACGCAGAAAGGTCTTGTTAAAGTGGCGCTAAATCGTAGCTAAAAAATTTAGTCACACATTAGCGACACGACGTCACAACACCGAGATACCGACCTTCAGTAGCTGTTAGCATCGACGCTACTCCAATGTTATGATAGTGCGAAAAGTCGCGTTGTGAAATAGTAAAATGAGTCGCTACGTCAACATTAAAGCAGCGCTAGTTCTGTCGATGTTAGCTCGACGCCATGTTGACACTATTTAGACGCTAATATGATGCTAAGACAATCCCCAATGAGGTTTTTTTGTCGCAGAGCGTGGCACCACATTGACGCTAAAGCATCGCTAATCTCGGCGCTATATCGACGCTAAGGTAATACTAACATGATGTCAAATGGAGTCTCTATGTTGACGTTAAATTGTGTGATGCCCCCACGACGTTAAAGTGATGCTAAGTACGATATGTTTTTCATATAGTGTCCAATCCTATTTCGAAATCGTCGTCAAGGAGGGGAGGGGCGACCTAGCACTAGACAGGCACTCGCGAGCGATGAGGTGGAGCAAGTGGGGGAGTGCGGCCCCCCACCGACAAAGGGGGCGAAGATGAGTTTTTTTATATTTTAACTTTTTATTATATACTTTTTCAAACATTTAAACATTAAAAGAGAGGAGAGGGTCCTTTAGTCATTTAATAAATAGAAAAAAATAAAAAAATGAGAAAATTAATAGAAACTGACGAATGAATTGAAGTGAAAATCGTAACATAATTTAGAGGGGCGTTACAGAAAGTTCATATATTAAGAATAGATATGAAAAATTACTATAGTTTACGGATGATTTATTAAAATATACGTCTTCGTTAAAAAATTATAATATGTATATATTATATGACTAAGATGTGTATACTGAGTAAAATATTAAGAATGGTAAAAACTCTTTTCGGACCGCCATGATTCCTCTATCAAAATAATAGAAAACTGCGTTCATGTTGTAGAGATTAGTTACGATGATGTGCTTGGATAAAAAAGTATAAAAATAATGTAAACCAAGAGGTGAGTGTTTAGATAGAAAAATAAAATCTCAAATAAGAAGTAATTAAAGAGGGAAAAATGATAAAGGTAAAATAATTAAGTCGTTCGGTTAACATCGTCTCTCCCGTGGGCAGTCCAAGTTCCATGCAGCTCCGGTTCCACGCCCTTACGAAAAATCAACGAACCAGATTATTAATTCCCTCGGGTCCACTTGCATGAGGTCATTTTTTCCCCTAAATAGATCAACCCCTGTACATCATTATAATAATAATAATAATAATAATAATAATAATAATAATAATAATAATAATAATAATAATAATAATAATAATAATAGTCCGGAACTAATTAAGATAAGTATTCACCAACCACATCCCAATACTAGTAAAAAAATGCTACATGACGATGCCTACGTCGTTGTTAACTAATTATTTGTCTGTTCATAATTATTAGTATCGATGGTCTCCTTTTGCTCTTTCCAAGATGAAGTCAAGATTAATTAAGGACAACATTCTTTTTCTTTTCTTAGTAAATTAAGGACAACATTCTTCACCAACCAAGGTATGTAAACGGATTACAACGTCGAAAAGAATATATTAAATTAGTGGCTCACTCCATGAACACGAGTTCTTGAGGCAAGTTGGGCTGTGGGAGAGGGAAGTGACATCTTGTTGTTTAAAGAAAGAGAAGAATATGTTTGATTCCATACGCCCTGTCTAAATAATCAATTAACTAAGACGGTGGATGAGAGGGAAAGGGTGGCAAACTAACTACCCATGCACGGACACCTTCCTACCTCCCACTAGATGTAATGCAATGATCAGCTGGAAAAAAAATTTGCACCTCAAACTAATTTTCACTGATTATATAATTAGTAGACCAAATCAAAATAAGAGTTGATAATTCACCACAATCATTTATATATGCAAAAATCAGTTATTACAGATTGATCCATTGCATGTTATCCACTTGCTTCATGGAAACCGTGCATGTTTGCAGAAGCTACATATATAGGTCGATGTAATTTATTGGTGTAGCATATATAGTATCCAATATGGGTTTCATCTTTATTGTGCTAGATCTATTATTCATAAGCAGAAGATGACACTGCAGACAGACAACTTATATAGCATCTCAAAAGCAGGCAGCCAGGACGAGAAGAACAGTTTAAAGTTGAGCAACAACATCCATCAACTTGCGGCACTCCAAGAATAGTTTATCACGTTGATCTCGGAAGGAAATCATTAAAGTTTTGACTACTTGAAGCTCCGAACTGATCTGTGCAAGCTGGACCGAATCTGCAGGAAAATTATATATCTTCTGATCATGATATATATATTAATCTAACGTTATTATCATGATAAGACAGCAACGTGTTTGTTCGTCATCACTATGCATGAGACGTAGTTAACTCACCCAATCTGTAATGGAGGATCGCAAGCCAATGTCTGAAGGAAGCCTTGTGGTTGTCGATGCTGAGGCTCGCTATAACTGTTGCTGCTACTGTCTCTCCATGACAGCTGAAGCAGGTTTTCGGAGTTGATTTCTTCCAGCTGCGATGAAGAAACTTGTCAACTGGGAGTGTATATTTTAGTAGTGTTGAAGCAAATGGACATGACAAAATACCATGAACTCTGTATTACAATCCATAATTCCATAAAGTAATGCTAAGGACATATGATTGAAACTTCAAATATATGCAATATTACTTTGAAGCTACCTAATTTGTGCCCTCATAAAGTGGAGACATGTAAGGGAACAAATAAACATGTTATCAGCAATATATGCAGAAATAAGTAAATTACCTTCCTTCTTAAACTTTTGTTAGTCTCTTGCAGCATTTGTTCCTGCCCAGAGTGTGATTAAGAACATAAACAATCCATTCTCAAGCATAATTATCTCAAACAAAGTAAGGTAATTAACGTGTGACATATCTTCCCCACGAAAATGCATGTAAAGAAGATCATGTTAGAATGCGTATATAGAGAAGCTCACCTTGCGTTTAAGATCGCAAAGTTGATCAACCATGATTTGGGTCTGGAACACGGATTAAAAATATGTAAACATAGAGCGTATCAATTAGCTTCATCATCTTCTTTAGGCTTATCCTTAGTATAAAGTTAACTATTATCAAACAAAGTTTGGAATCTTATTTAACAAATATCAGTCGTATTTTTGGAGTCAGTGTGCAATTAGCATATTTACTCTGTGACAGAGGTAGATCAAACACGTGCAGGATGCTCAATCTAATTGTCTCAAGTCTAAGATTCATTTTTTTTTCCAACCCAAATTACTCTATCCACTAGAAGATTAGCATTACACTTACCTTTGAGGATCTGATGTTTCGAAGGGATGTCTCGATTTGGTTCTCTAATTGCTCGAGGTCTTTCAAATTCAGCACTGCAAGATCCTCGCCCAGGAGATTTCTACGGGTTTTTTTTCGGCATTAGAAATCCTTCTAAATGCAAATATGTATATCAAGGGAGAAATGCTGAGAGCTTTCCGATAAGAATGTAGAAGGGTTTATACCTCTGAGAACGTTGCAGACAGTCAACTCTTGTTTTCAACATCAAATAGTCTTGATAATTGTCCTGCTTGGGAACAGGTACAGATATGTCATATGGATTAAATCATGCATAGTGGTAGCTACCATGAACGCAAAGACATATATGTGCTCACATATCATTGTTATATAGGTGGCTTGCATGCATTGTACATATGGTGTAATTTCCTAGTTCATATATAAATGGAAACCTCAATTACTTAAGTGATGAATCATTATTTGTTCATTGTGATGAGAAACAAAGTTGATCCAAAGCTGCTCCAGCAACTTCAGCTTCTTCATATAAATCAAAATAGAACTTTTAACAAAGATTAAATACAGAAAGCTCTATTAGTATCATTGCAGATGATCAGATAAGAAAGATTTAGAAATCAAACTAAAGTTTTACCTGGCTGATTCAACCAGTTCTAAGGGCAAAGGATCACATTCTTTGGTTAAAGCTCAACATGTCTAACAAATTTATACATGATGAATCGTTAACTTGAATATTCACACTTGGAAAGGTAGTGTTCACGCATCTACGTGAATGCAACTAATTGCAACCTCTGCAATAGGTTGGTGAATTCCCCCATTTGTACCTTTAAATTGATCCAGTACTTATTTATTAAAGAAAGATTGCATAAGAGTTAGATAAAAATGAATCATCAAAGTGTTGTGCTCTAAAGTCGAATATATACATCATGAGACAAATTAATGTGATACTAATTTTGCACGTTGATAAAGATCATGCTTCAATAGTTTCACTCCCATGCAGATTTGAATATATCTAAATACCTCAAACATATTAAACACAGCATGTAATGGAAGTTCAGAATATATCAATTCAGCTAGAAAGCTTAGGTTTGTCTGAAAAGAAGTGGTGCATCCATTGTTGATACACTCTTCATAAGTACATTTATCTGCACATATTGAATCCAAAACTACTAAGTACATAATTTTCTGTGCACAGATACACGAGCACGGATGCTGACTGCTGATATAGGTAAGGAGACCTCTTGTAATGTACATTTTTACCTGGTTCTCACTTGTTGGCATTAATGCTGGTTCAGATGCATTATAGCTGCATTTGTGGTACCTTTCAATTGTCCCAAGTATGCTGTAAAATATCCCAGAAAATATTAAGTAGAACAAAACGAAATCAAACTGGCAACTTACAAATCTATAGCATCCTAAAACAGATATTAGCCGCTATTAATACCGGTGGAAATTTAGCTGACATAGGGCTCATTTGGCTTAGCTAATGAAACATTATGGATAAGCATATATATGAAAAGTCTGAATAAGAATTTTGATCTTAACGTATAATTAATTGTTAAACAAAGCTCTAACAAAAATTAATTTTCTGCGAACTGGTTTAAATGACTTCATAAGAAGATTGTTTCGCACATGAGATCATTCTTATATTTTGTGATCTTCATTTGAGCCCAAAGTATCTTTTGTAACTTTAACACTTCTTATTTTTTAGATTCAAAGTCTTCGCGTTTGAGTTATATAACTTCTAGGATATGATGATTATTTATGAAAAAAATCCTCTCTCTCTCTCTCTCTCTCTCTCTCTCTCTCTCTCTATATATATATATATATATATATATATATAAGGTTCATGCAAGTGCAATCACTTCATCTGAGCCATTAGATAAAATTATTTAATTATAATGATTGAGATTTAATCTTCTATTATAATTTTGGTTTAATAAAAAATTCGGTTCACAAAAAAAAATCATCAACCTCCCTCGGCACCGATTGCCAGCCCTTTGATCGCTGACCTCAGCGTCGAAGGTGCATTCTTCTCTTTCTCCTTCGATCGTCGACCTCAGCGTTTGAGAATCCCAACCGTCAACGCTCGCTCGTCTCCTTCTTCTTTCACCTTCGACTGTCGACCGTCAACGGAGGGGGGGGGGGGTCGCAAAGGAGGACCAACCAACCCCCCCACCCTTCGTGCTCATTAGTGTGGTAGCAAAAAGGGGGTGTGTCAGGGGGCCGACGTCCCCCATTTTCGTTGCCGTGCCAGCGAGCGGGAGAGAGGAGAGGAATGGGAGGCAATGAAGTCGCAAAGGCAGAGACGAGGATCACGACACCGACCGCGACAGCAGATCATAACGGCATTCGTGCAAGGGAGATCACTCGCCTTCTCGAGCCCTAGGAGCGATCGACCTTGAAGCGTTTTGCTCGCTCGTGATGCAGCGCTCGGACGCCATCCGAGAAGGCAAGGGAAGCGAGTTGTCAAAGTCGACAGCCGACAACGCTCGATCAATCGATTTGGACGAGAAAGGCTATCGTCGATGTCTCCTCTTTCCCCTCTAACGATCGACGATGCTCGATCGATTGCATCCAGTCGTGCATGACAATCGTCGAACCAGCCAACGAGAGAAGATCCAACGTCGAATCACAACGAGAGAAGATCGCAAAGGAGGACCAACCAACCCCCCCCCCCCCCCTTTCGCACTCATCAGCGCTCGGACGCCATCCGAGAAGGCAAGGGAAGCGAGTTGTCAAAGTCGACAGCCGACGACGCTCGATCAATCGATTTGGACGAGAAAGGCTATCGTCGATGTCTCCTCTTTCCCCTCTAACGATCGACGACGCTCGATCGATTGCATCCAGTCGTGCATGACAATCGTCAAACCGGCCAACGAGAGAAGATCCAACGTCGAATCACGCGTGACAATGGTCGAACCGAGTCACTTGAATCACAACCATTAAGGGGAGATCCAATGGCTGTGAATGTATGATTGCACCTGTATGCATCCAAGTGTGTATGCAGCTTAATATTCCTCCCTCTCTCTCTCTCGGTGGGGTGCGATCACTCAACGAGGACGTTGAGTCCTCTAAGGGGGGAAGGATGCATGAGGCATGCATTGGATTAGTCCCACATGCATAAGTCACGGGAGAGATGCTGGACATATATGGTGATATGTCCTTCATTAGGTGTGACGCATTTTGAGAAAACCGTGCGGACCGAGGCCCAGAACGGACAATATCACACGTTGGTGGAAAAAAAAAATCTATATATATATATATATATATATATATATAGAGAGAGAGAGAGAGAGAGATGGGGGCACGCATGCATGTATACTAAAGCTGAAAGGGTTGGAGTTTTCCCACAATTATATGAGAATTTGCGATAGGCTCCTCTCTTCTTCTACATGGTTGAAGATTCAGTGACTTGTAAAATATTACTGCTGTTTATGGAGCTTTATTATTAGGTGATTAATGAGTTGGAGTACTTGAAATTTTGTTTAATTAAGTTCAAAGGGCGTTTCAAAATTTAGAGAAATGTGAAGAATAAATTATTGAAAGTAATAATTGCCCATCTATAGAATGCTTGAGCTGTCAAACATAAAAAAGATCAGTACATGATCAGCTTATTTTGTTCGTTTCTTATAGTTAGACCCATCTTTTTTCTGTACCAAATCCTAGTTAATTAAGATAAATGTACTAATCAACTGACCCAATTAACTAATAGGATATGCTTTATAAATGTGCACATTTCTCCCTAGTAATAGTCAATTCAGAAGTTATAACTTCCTGTAATATGAATACCTATCTGACACCTCCAATATAATTTATAGGCATAAGAAATATGCAAATTTTATTTCATGGCAAATTAACAAGAAACAAGACCTACCATACATGGATATAACCATACAAAATGTTCAATTATTACTTGGACACCAGAGGCCCCGTAGACCCGGACCGGCCCCAAAAAGAATGTTCAATCATTGTTAAATGTATCATTGAAACTACATCTATTTAGAATTCATTTCGAAGACATGAATCATTCTATTATTTTATTAAAAGAGTTGATAAATTTAGAGTTCCTAAAATAATCCAACTAATTAATTTTAAGAATGGGGAAAATATTGTACTGGATTGTTTTCAATTTTCAGAATCACCACACTAATCGGGGTTTATCACCTATCCGAATACCGGACATCAGTGGATTTCGACCAAAAAAAAAAGAATGGAAAAATACTAAAGAAATAAACGAAACATTTTTTTAGACCAATTGTAAGCATTTGTTTGCATAACAATCCATATCTGGATATCCTAGGATTCTTGGCTTGACGGCCGGGGATGGCAAGGTATTAATGAGACTCTCATAAGAAAAAAGAAAGAAAGAAATATTAGTGCACTCCAAGAAAATAAAGCAACTAGAAACATAAAGAGAATTGAAGTAGACGATGAAAGTTATTAACTTTCAGATACTAGCAAAGTTTTCCAAACAAAATAAGGAATACCACATGAGACTGGGAACGAATATATATAAACAATGTACATGAAGTTTCACATGTAAGTGGAAAGGTGTGAAACAAAGTCTTAAGATATTAAAACTTTGAGGATAAAGAAATGCTAAAAGGGAAAAAAAATCTCAGCCAAGCAGAAACAAACAGATGTCCTTGTGGAATATACATCAGATACATAAGTTATGCAACATAGAACCTAATTTCATTTCCCTAAAAATGATGTCAAAATGACGCATAGAATAAAATACTTTGATCTGATATTTTCTGCCATAATGGTCTGTCGATTGATGAAGATGTAGAGAACACCAGAGAGCAGTTGCAGAACTAAATGCAAAGAAATAAAATAGGACAACAAGACCAGTCTTATGTCTGAACATAAGAAAGGAGCGCGTTCTTAGTGGTGACAACAATAAACACAGAATATGCAGCTATATATCTTATGTTTTTTGGGTAAAAGACTTTTTCTATATTTTAGAAATAGCTTGTTGGACTTCTTTAACATCTGACATGTTTCCTAATTGTATCGAAGACACATATCTTTACCAGACAAAAATAAACAGGTAAAAGCTAACTGTAAACCCCACAGACCACCCAAGTACCACCCCAGAACCTAGAGAACTGAGAAAGCTAAAACCTAAATCTAAACATCAAAAGCTTTGAATGAAACAGTAGCTAGGTTACAAATGAAACAGTACACTTTAGATCTATGTTTCATTGTTCATCACTACAAGGTAACACAAAGCTGCCCCCAAAAAATATACGTTGATCTCTGAGAGCAAACTGCAAAATTCGCGCAGTGCAGCAAAGAAACATAAAGGGAAAAGA
Source organism: Pontederia crassipes (assembly GCA_030549335.1). Taxonomy (NCBI): domain Eukaryota; kingdom Viridiplantae; phylum Streptophyta; class Magnoliopsida; order Commelinales; family Pontederiaceae; genus Pontederia; species Pontederia crassipes. The sequence goes on from CM060183.1 coordinate 24,023,689, forward strand.
AAGCCAAAGTCAAGATCACTTGGTAGATTTACTATATTATTCATCTTAATTATTTCTAGAGGAAAGGTAAACCAAAGTGACATAAGGTAACCAAGATCTATAGTTTTTTTCTTCACAAAATCCCATCAACAACATAAGAAGATCTCAGCAACAGTCCCAGTCCCAGGTTAATTTCCCTATGTATTATCACAGCCAAAAGAGAAATTCGTGCATAGCTTTTAATCCTCTTTCCAACAGGAGGAAAAATGAGAGAGAAGGAGCTGAATTCCATTAACTGTCCTACCTTGAGCTGCTGCAGAACTCGAACAGCCGGCCGCGGCTGGAGAAGATGATGACGGCGACCTCGGCGTCGCAGAGAACTGAGAGCTCGTAGGCTTTCTTGAGCAGGCCGTTGCGGCGCTTGGCGAAAGTCACCTGGCGGTTCACCTTGTTCTCTATCCTCTTCAACTCCACCTTTCCCCTCCCCATGCTACTGGCACAAACCTACTGTGTTGATTCTACTTAATGATCCAAGCTTTTAACTGGAAGAATTGCTATTTGCTTAATGATCAGAAGTACGAGATGATGCCGCTGCTGCAACAGGAATCTCTTTCTCTCTCTCTCGCTCGCTCGCTCGCTCTCTTCCCCTCTTTGGTTTCTTTTTTTCTTTTTCTTTTTCTTTTTTTTTTTGGTCTATTAATTGCTATTGGAAGGTGAATGGATCGGACATTGTTGGGGTGGGAGATGGGGAGCATGAAGCATGTCTGAAATCTAAGCACGTCAACAGCAACCTTAAACCCATCCCCAACAAGTTGGGGCGGACAGGTGTCGCCTCGTGACTAGAGGACAGCGCCCCTTGGATTCGCAAATCCGGCACTGGATTGCGGGGATAATTACCTGGAATGCCACTTCTGGAAATTAGGGTTTACTATTGGCAACATTTGTACGTAGAGTAATCTTTTGGTGCGTTCGGTGCTCAAATTTTGCATAGGAAAACAAAAGGGAGCTTCTTAACGATTAACACCGAAAGAAGAAAGGAAAGGAAAAAAGGGGAAGTTTTAAGGTGGAGAATACATTGTGATGGATTGTGCCAAGAATTGCTTTTTATTGGAGGAGGTGGTGTGATGGGATGGAAATTAAAGTTTGTCTGATATGGACTGCATCTTTTATCATTATAGTAAGTACCTCATGCACCCACGTTGGTAAAAGGAAAAAAAAAGATCGAGTTAATAAGTTTTGTTCATATTGCTGCTAATGGATTTAAAGTAAACATATTAATTTTGTGAAATATATTTTTTCAGTTAAAAAAGTCTGAAAAATAAACGGGTAAAAGAGTTTTACTAATAAAAAAGATATGACAATATTGTGCTACGCTTTTACTGTCGACATATTAAGAATAGAGGAAAAAAACATCTTAAGGTTTAAAAAGAAGGGAAAATTAAGGCCTTTTTATTTAAAAGAAAGCATACAGGTCTATGGTGAAAATTTGCTGTCTTTTTTCTTATATGTAATATGTAAACCGGCTGTGGCTCCTATACAGTTAATGTGCAATTTAGGGTGTCGGGAAAGGTACAAAGATACGTTTCGTTTTTCACCCCGTTTCTGTAGGATCAAAAGTTTTTTTTTTACTGCACTGCAGTGAAAGAATAAATTGATTTGAGAGGTTGCTGTGACTTCTCAAGTCTAAAGCCTTCGATTCTTGATGTGGAACCAAGAAAACCTAGCGGCCCATCCGCTTAATGACATGATCAAATTCTTGAACATGGATGTCGTAATCGAAGCAACAAGATGTTTTTTATCTTGACCATTATGTACTTATTATCTTAAGATAATTAATAAATGCATCCATCTATGAACTGATGAATTGGCCCAATCATTAACACTCGACAGTCATATGAACAATTAACTTCCTGGAATTCGAACGGAATGATTCCTTCTATAATTACTTTTTACTTATTAGTGTCGATTGTAGTTTGATTGACATAAGTGCTAGCTACAATTTTCGAATCTTATATGGTTAATGGGTTGGTAACTACAACAGTATAACAATTTATCTGATAAGTGCAAAATTTATCGTTCTAAATCTCAGTGAGTAAGACATAATATAAGAAATTCTGGAGTAAATATTTGTGTCCACGCGATTATATAAACATCTTTTGAAATATGGAAAAAGTCACCTGTCAACCAATGGCATTGATACGCTCTCTAAAGTCTAAACGTCAGGCATTACTAAACAAGTCTTCATTATTTGTGTTTATCTTTTTCACTTATTTATGACTTTTTTCTATGAACTTTTGTTTTCTTTTGCTTGCAGACTACATTTTTAACCTCTATTTATGGCTTGTGAAGAAATACTTATTCTTATTTATTATAAGCTTTTATTATCTCAAATTCTAATTCTTATTCTCAATGTTTAATTGTAAATAAGAAAACAAATCATAATTCGAATGACAAAGACTCCATATCATGGTAGCGTGTGCATATTTACTATTTAGTCCTTCCCGGTTGGAAATCGATCAAAAATCGGTTAAGTCAAAGTGGTCTTCACCGTACAACAGGGACAGTCCCGAAATTGCTTAGAACATTTTTATTGCACAATATTGAGCCTTCCGTGTGTCAAGACATATATAATTAATCAAATAATGCAATCACTCCAATTCAATTAAAGCTTATTATCTAGGCAATCCATTTATATTCTTACCCCTCAATCCTCATATAATGAAAGCAAAATTGTGTGCAAGCGTACACAGTAGTAATTAAACAAATATAGGCATATATATAAGAGGAGGAAAAAAAAGATGTTGCCCGTCCTATGATCATGATTAGTTATATATATGTAGCAATTTCATAATGGAGATCCTTGATATGAGTATCGTGAGTTCTATGCATGTTCTGCCCATGGCTTTTGCTCTATCCATCCACGGCAAATTGGACTAAAGGTGGGTGGGGGGGATGATTTGGATGCAAATCGATCTTGTCGACGTTGCCATCTCGGTCGATCGTAGTGTGTAGCTTTTGATCTGTGTGGCACATGTTTGGCCAACATTACCAACAGGATGAGCTGCAGAAAAGGCAAAAGGAGGGTGCCGCGGCCATCGGCACCACCACCACCACCACTTCATCCTCTTCTGTGAGGACTCAAACATGACAGGTATATAACGCCATCTCCTTTCGGTGGAAGTCCCACAAACTTTATCTTCTTCTGTGAGTAGTTTCAAATTTAAATGATTGTAATTCTTCTTTTTTCTCAAAAATAAATCATTTAATAATATTGTGTATCATTTCAAATATTCTTCATCTTCTTCGATGTGTAATGTCTCTCGCGCTAAAATTATTAATGAAATTAAATTGTCATGTATTTAAAAATACTGTTAAATTGATGTGATCATGCTAAAATTGATATGCTAAACATTTTTTTAAGAACTTTAAGTAGTTAAAAAGAGCAACATCGTTATTTTATATTCTTAACAAATACGAAACGCATAATCCCGTAGTTTTCGTCAAGTGAAACCTTCAACTAATTTTTGCATGTACAGATTTAAAGTCTTAGTCAAACCAGGAAGCTACAGTTAATTATACATTTTCAGTTGATCATGCAAACAGTTGACAACATTATAATTATTGTTTCATGTGTGCCTCATCATATCTAGTTAGAAGACTTCAAAAGATCCATAAGATGAAAATGACCTCCTAATTAAGTAATTTCTGAAACATGAACGTGCACCAAATTTCGAAGAACAAATCAGAAAGCTAGAGGATAACAATGTGATAAACGGAATCTCTCGTCTGTAATCAGAATCGTATTCCTTGTTTAATTGGTGTCCAAATTAAATCACCTCTCTTGCCATTGAATCAGATATGTCGTCTTCATGCTTCTTCTTGACACAGACCCAGTCAGGACTCCAGAGATAGCAACCGGGGCAACAGTTAATCCATAAAAATATGCTAAAAAATAGCTGTCAGCCGTTCTAAAAGTTTATCACCTAAAAATATGTAATATTAGAATTTAAAAAAAAACTCTAAATTTGAATTTAAAATATCTCATCTTTACTCTAGATCTAATATGAATTATTAGTAGATGTGCTATTATGTTTTTTTTAAAGGCTTAAGTTATTAGAAACGACCTCAATTTTTTACTTTTAATCTTAAGACTTAGTTATGGACTCATAATTTTGTGCTAATTCAGTCTACAATCGATTATCTCGTGACCTATCACTTTTTTCTTGATACGTACTATTAAATTTCCAAAAAAATTAAACCGTTAGGAAAACAATATTTTTATATTTATAATTTTACACATTATAAACTAAACTAAACTATTAATAATTCTACAATAAGTTGTTCGACAGACTATCAGTTAACTTTATATTTATAATAATTTTTAAATATTATTTTTTTAAGAAAAACTTCGTTGTTATTCGCCAATTATGGCTGACTAATTCCATGGACATAATTTACGCTTAGTTTTTTTTTAAAAAAAAATATGTATCAATCGAAAACACCAAAGAAAAATAATTGAAGAATTTGTATTGAACAAAGTTGGGAGGAGCAAGTACTTAATATAAAATTTTGAGGAATATTAATGTGCTACCACACCTTTATGGTAGCACTATACATGCACGTCTTTAAAGTTGTCCGATCTGTGATGAACGAATGAGATGAAAGCGCCCCGATTTGCGGGGGTTCATCTTGTTCGTGAGCGTCGATTAACTGGGGTTTGCAAGGACAATCCTTCAGCACAGGATTCGACGAATTTGCACCGTTCGTGTCCCCTCGACAAAGCTCCGGCAAGGGAAGATCGGTAAGGAAAGGTGTAATACCCCGGAGCTCCGACAAGGGAAGATTGGTAAGGAAAAGTATAACACCCCCGGTCTAATCAAGATATTATTTGTTTTGAGTCATTGGCCCGTACAAATTTAAAATGCGTCTTGAAAGATAAAGAGGTAGCTACATATATCACTATTTTGCCTATGTGAGATTATTTAATGAGATCATCTTGATTCTTAAATCTTATGCCATGGATGACAACCTACGACCTACATGTTTCCTCCCCTCTCTGCGTGACGTCGCCAGGAGCCTCACGCGAGAACGAAAACCTCATGGTGGCGACCTCGTTCGAAAGTGGCTACCTCCTCACACGAAGCCGACGACGACCGAGACGATTCATGTACTGGAGAATGGCTGATGGCGACAGATCTTCGCACCTTCGATCGATTATTCATTCATCTATTCAAATGGGGAGGCGACAACTGATCAATGATTTTCGGAAGGGGCGCTTCGCAAACCATTGCAGGCATGCCTCCATGATCTTGATAGTGTCGCCTAGGTCCCTGTGAGCCTCGTCGGTGGCGAGGAGAAGTCGGTGACGAGCCACTAGCGATCGAAAGAATTGAAGGCGCACAAGCGATGGAGGAGTGCCGGATTGAAGCCCCACACTCCCGCTCGCCGCCGCATTGCCTGAATTGGCCTGAATTCCGTGCCTGAACCGTCCTGAGCTGGTGTGCACGTATCCGATTCATCTATATGAGATCGGACGATCTAAAACGTGAGCATAGAGTAGCACACTAATATCAAGAATTAGTTTTAAAAGTCGAATCGAAATGAAAACACCTCTTTGAAGGTGGGCAGTCACTGGATATTCAAGGTGGGACTTGAAGCTGCCATCTCAAAATCTTAGATTCATTTTAGCCCCTCAAAATAGATATATAAACCCTTATCAATTTTCTTTTGTTTTCCTCAGTGAAAGAGCTTGTCACTGTGCAGAGGTGCCGTACTGAGATCTCTATCAAGTCTCCAAACTGCAACTCGAGGCACAGTGAGAACGTCGACACGCGTCCGTCACCGCCCTTCACCGTCGCATCGTTGGCCAGTCCACAGGACGTACGTACGGCGGACTCCCCCCATATTTTCTTGATTTCTTCTGCTCTGAATTATGTTTAAGTTTTATTTTTATTATTACAAAAAAGATCAAATTTTTTCAGAGATAAAAGAAAAGATCTTATTACTTGATTAACTTAATCCCCCACTCACTTTAATTACTCTGTACAAAGTAGTAGTTAAGTTCACCATTGCAATCACGAGTTCTAATCTAATCTATTTTGGGGAATTACATGGATACTTCAAATTTCAAAAAAAAAAAATTTGTACACGGTTTGTTCATATTATTATTATTATTATTATTGGTTAAATATTATTTGGTTAAACTTTTCTCTTTTCTAGGTATTTCCTCTGCATCCTTGGCGTACTTTTTCTCATTGGCAATTTACAAAATATTATAGGCATAATTACGTAATTAATAGTCCAATGTTTGGTTTTTTATAATTGTGTTGAATTTAGCACAATTTTACTCGTGTCAAAAATTTTCGTTTAAGCAACATGAATTCGATTTATGATAGATGTATTTTTGAAATTTCATCCAGGTCCAGAGGGAATTAAATTGATGTAGACTAATTCTTCGATAATTAAAAAGTAAAAATAAATAAATAAAATAAAGGGAATGATAGGGCTCCCTACTACCTCATTCTAGTCCATTGTGGGGTAGGGAGTAGCCCTCGTACAATAGTAAGATATTTCTTTGTGTAAACACGAATATATATATAGTAAGTTAAAAAGATAAAATAAATTAACAATTTATTTTTCATATTACATATAGCTCAAGACCTAATAAAAATAGAAAGTACATTAATTTCTTTATTGAAAAAAGGTGGAACTATATATAATTCACCGTTAAAAAATGAAAAGTATATGCTTGGCATATTGTGTTCTGAAATAATAATAATAATGATGATGATAATAATAATAATTTGATAAAATCGTGACGAGTGAAATGGGAAAGTCGAAATAATTCAAAGGAGAAAAATGATTCAAGTACTTGTTTCAAGTATACACGGTGTTTCAACTTTGAAACAAGATATGTACGATCGTTCTGTCAGCATCTTTAATGGACTTGATTAGATTTTGGAGGACGAGGTCACGTAATAATTATTCTGACGATGCACTGAAAGATCCCTAACCCCACCACAGGGACATCAATGTTATTTGAAAAATTCTAAATCCTCCTAAAACATCTGCCTAATTTTCCTCCTAATACTCACATGAATAAACTCCCCCTGAAAGTTGATCAAATTACCATCAAAGCCACTGTGAGAAGTTAGGCTGATTTTTAGGCTAAAAATTAGGAGGATATAGCAGGTCTCATGTTATTTTCATGTATCCGTCCAACTTTTCAGTAGCTATTCTTATTTCTTTATTATTCTCGAATTGTACTTACACGTCTCTATTATTATTATTATTATTATTATTATTATTATTATTATTATTATTATTATTATTACACGTCTCTATTATTATTATTATTATTATTATTATTATTATTATTATTATTATTATTATTATTGGTTGACACAATTGATTAACAAGATTGTATTTTCAGACCATTTGACGGATGCCAATAACCTCAAGAATCATCTTTAAAGCTACATCTCTGATAAAGAGAATACTATTTTGCTCTTCGATTCTGAACTAGTGCTACAACTCTGAAGTGGTGATTGGTGAGTAATGAAAAAAAGAAGAAGAAGAGAAAACATTTCCTTTCTATTTTGCTCCAATTAAAGTCATCCGATCGGGAAGGGAGAATAGAATACTAGTTGGAATCAGTTCCTTCCCCACGAGGTTTGAAGCTCGACAGAATAAAACATCCTTATGTGCAGACATCTGAATGCCAAGGGTTGCTGGGGTATAATGTATATGAGGTTTCTGTATCGTGTCCAGTCTGATTATAGTTTCTTTTGACTGTGGGGCTCTTGCTCGGTCTCCAGGATTGCAGCCGTAGGAGGATTACTCATATCATCATGGAAATTGACTCTGAGATGCTACTTAACATTGTCACCCGCAAAGCTCAATGCCCTTGGAGACTCAGGAACCTTGTGCAATCTATTTGGGAGCTAATGAATGACTGTAATGCTTGTAATATTATTCATTGCAATAGAATTTGTAATAGGGCTGCTGATTATCTTGCAAACTATGGTCGGGCACATGGCTGCGGCACGATTTTTTGTGAGGAGTCTCTCCCTTGTGAGCTCCTCAGTATCTTGTATCAAGATGCGCTTTTGCGTAGTTAATAGTTAAGGCTTAAGTTGTTTTTTTTAAAAAAATAGAGTATTGATTTTATAAAAGTAAAATAACAAACCATTTCTTGTACAAAAAAAGAAATGTCTTGAAAGATAATAATATATTTCAGGTTTCTTTTTAAGAAATTAATGCTCGTGAGCTTGTAAAAGGGGAAACTAAATATTTTTACTTGTTGAACAAAAACACCCATGATGGACTCACTCTTGCACAGAAGTGCTGCATGGATGTCCATGGGCCATGCACATGAAATTCCTCGAGCAGGGTACCATTAGTTGCAGCCGTGACATGAGCATAGCAATTTAAAAATGTGCACCTACGTACACCTTACATTATTTAAGAGGAGTTCACTGAGACAGGACCCTACCGGTGGAGGAGATCCAGACATTTCAATTGTTGGTGGCCAAGATCTTTTTTTTCTCTTGCCAACCCCGACATCTGGAAAGTGGTGCTGACCTTCCAACTCGTCTGGCACTACGAAGCACACAACCAACATGTTGAAAAGTCGATTCACCATCGAGCTCAACTAAACTGATATTCGTCTCGTGTCACATGTCTGACGGTGACAGATGAGACTCCACGTTCATAGGACTTGAACACGAGACCTTGCTTAAAAAGGCATGATCGACTTCAACAACAAACACAAACCGCCAGTGACGGAGCCACACTGATTTTTAGGAGGGGCCAACATATCAAAATATTATACTTTTGTATTTTCTTTATAATTTTATATCAATTTATATAAGATTTCAAAAAAATGAGAGGGGCCAATGAAGTGTAGCTCTGAAACCATGAATTCTTGTCACTGACAAGGAATAGCCTTATACAACAAAGAATGTAAATCCTCCCTCATTGTTAAACTCATGGGAAGGCCAAATACTCCGGCAAAGGAACTGTATGCGGCAACTATAGAACTATAAGGGTGAATTATATATGATTGATCTCCCTAATCATTTCTTCATTGTTACGTTTGAAGCTGTAGAAAATCGGGAATGGGCCCTCATTGGAGCACCATGGAACATTCTCGGACATTATCTCTCAATCCGTTCGTGGACTCCAAATTTTGATCTGCGGAAGGCCAACATCTCCAAGGTAGTTGTGTGTGCTTGGATCCTTGAGCTACTGGTGAAGTTTCAAAATTGCTCTATACTGAAAAGAATATGTTGCAACTTTGGTAAGTTGCTTAAAATTGATGCAACTGTTGGCGCCAGAGGAAATTTTGTGAGAACATGCATGGAGCTCGATACTGGTGAGCCAATAATACTAGAGATTGAAGTCTGTGATCAAAGTTAATTACCTTGTGGAATATGAGGGTTTTGGACTAGTTTGCTTCAAATGTGGAAAAGGTTAGGCACAACAAGGAATCTTGCCTACTCCTTTCCTCGGAAGTTTCAGTAATCAGCACCCCTAATGGTCGACAAGTCGTGCCATCCAAAATGGCCCTATAGAGGATTATGGTACAATGAAAAATGGATTCAAAAGAATACAAAAAGCTCCTCTCTGCACGCCACATCTGGGAAGGTCACACAGGGGGCTCATCATGGGATATATTGTTGATTATTTGATTTATATTCTTTACATATAGTAAAACTATGATGTCAAGAATTATATGATGGAACAATATCAAATAATCCAAGGTTTTTAGAAGTGATAAAGGAACTCCTTCGGCAAGAGCAACCCGAGAGCCTTCTCATTAGGTCCCGCAAATAAGTGGCGCTCGAGCGACTAAGGTATGTTGAAAGTTCTGCAACTTCCAAGTCGAGAGGGTTGAAGCTTGTGGATTCTTTGAAGGCATTTGTATGTCCATATCTTTAGGCTATAGGTGCAAATATACATTCATATGATTTTGGAGTCAAACTTTGATCTGAGACTAATAAGAAAGATGAAGCAACCATGACGACAGGTGGGACTATAGACGCTCTCAAGAACTTCCACCTCTAATGGCGTATACCTCGCATACTTTTCAAAATCCGGAGTCCATCCCTTGCTTCTATTGATGTTCATTCGTCTTCTTCCCTATCCGTCCATTAGATACTGGACACAATTAAAGACCCCGAAAGAGCTGCTCAATGGCCCCTTGGTTGATAGCCTCAGCCTTGAAAATGGGAACATGGAATCCTATGGATGAGGATATGATTGCTATGGACCCCATGGGGTCCTTAGGAAATGGAATCGCGGTCCTCTTATGTTTCAGTGCATAGTTGACATATTAGTTCGGAGTGTGTTTAGTTGGAGTAAAATTTGATGATAAAAAATAAGGTAGTTGATGTGATAGGAAAAAGTAGATATGATGGATGGATTTTGGGTGAGTTTTGAATTAAAAAGTATTATTATAATTATGAAGTATAATTTTATTATTAATTAAAATAAAAAAAATTATGGGAAAATTTTTGTTAAAAATATATTATTTAAATATAAAAAATTGCTTTAAAAATTAATTATATCTAATGAAATATTAAAATTTTTAATGAAATAATAAGTAATAAATAATATTATATTAATTTATTATTATGAATATTATATATTTATTAAATAATTTATTTTATGAAGATTATTGTGTGAGAGAAAAGAAAAAGAAAAAAATAAATTTAAAAAAGTTCAAATGTCTTGTCAAACCAAAAAAACAAAAAAGAGGGGCAGCCATGGAACCAGGGTCACGTGACCCTGATTCAACCACATTTGTTCCCGTTTCGAAATTTAGTTATGGAGCGGTGTTTGGCAGAATCGAGCGAAACAAGGACGTGGTTCCCGCCCGGTTCCGCAAACACATGGGACCCATTGATTTTCATTCAAAAAAGAGACCATATAGAGATCGTATCAATTCTTATTAAAGAAAAGTAGGATTATCAAAAGAAAATCCGACAACGTAAAACACCTCGAGGAAGGAGCGACCTTTTAGCACTCGCCGGAGAATCTCTATTTTCGGCTTCGCCTCCGTAGCAGTAGGAACGAAGAGTCCTTGTTGAAAAAAATACACATTAAAATTTAAAAAATAAAAGAAGGAAAGCATGTTCGAAAGAAAGAAAAAAGTGCATATTTTTTTTAATTTCCTATAAAATTATATGCACATTTTTATTTAAAACAGTTAACGCAATTGTTGGTCTAAAGAAAATTACTACTATTATTGTGTCAAGAAAAAGGAAACATATACTTTTTAAATTTTTCTAGAAAATTAGAGGCACATTTGTGTTTATTTGCTCAAAACCTAGTCATGCAAAATTGTGGATGTCTCAAAGAAAAAATTATTTGTGCAATTGTTAATCTGAAATAGGTAATTGTGTGAAGAAATAAAAGCGAACATAGTATGATCAGACATTTCGCTTAGTAAATTTTGGATTGATGCATAGTTGCATATAAAAGTTTTCCTTTTACATTCGTGTTTTTTTTTAAAAAAAAAATTATAGCTTCATGATATTCACTTCCAATTGGGACAAAGAGACGGTAAATTTCGAAAAGTAAACTTTTCTATTTTTGAAAAATTATATTATCTTTGGATACTTGTAAGTGGACTATATTTGAGGATAGTAATCAATCAACATTTAGAAGGATTGGTTGAGGTTTTAATTTTCTTAGTAAACAAAGAAAAAGAAAACACTGAAAATAATTACTTGTTTACTGAAATTATGAAAATGTCCACTCACCCAAAAAAACCACCACTTTTTATCTCTCCAAAATATTGCAAACCATTAATAAACAGGGGAAAGAGTGGCATTACCTAAGTCTTTGTTTGGATTGGAGAGAAAGAAGGTAGAAGAGGGGAAGGGAAAAATTAATTGTTTAGTTAAACTAATTGAGAGGAAAGGGAGGGGAATGGAGGTGAGCCATTTTTTTAGCCCCAAAATGAGGGCGACAAGAAGAAAGAGAGTTATTTTACTAAATTATTTATTTGCCCTTTCAATGATATAAGAAAAATATATATAACGAAAAAATGTTATTGTTCGTTCAAATTATTCATTAAACTTTTTCCCCTTCTTTTTTTTTACACTTCATTACCAAATGAAGTAAACTCTTTCTCCCAATTTAACTTCCCTCTCTTTATCTTTCTGCTTCTTTCTCATCCTTTCCATTAGGGATGTGATAAGTAATACATATTATGAATTAAAGATCGATAGTAAGGTTTACGATAATTTTTATTCATTAACAAATATATAAATACTTCAACATTAAATATAGTTCCAAAGAAATCATAAATGCGAAAAACAAAGCTCAAGCTCCCCTTTATACATCGCCGCTCTTGCAAAAGTCTCTCGTAGACCACCCCAAAGTCTCCATGCCTAATAACACTGTCCTCACCTAATCCATTTGCGGCAAGCTCAAGCTCCTTGTAGGTGAACATACATCTTTACACAATGGCAACAACAAACAAAGAACAAGCAAAGCCAAAGATTTTGACGCATCTCGAAGCACTCCACCTTGCAGGAGTCACAATCGTCAGTGCTGCAAGTGAACACTCTGCAAAGCGTCCATGAGCAAATTGAGCAGCTATGCACCAACAGGGGGAAGGAAAGTTCACTCTTGGACAGGCTAGACTCGCCTTTGTTGATGATAGCGAACGAGAATGGGGTTCACTGTCTAGAGGTAACGGCACCTTAGCAAGGTAGTTGACAAAAAGAAGAAAGGGAGATTGAGAGAGAAGGATGAGATGCCACTTGAACTATGAGATATCCATATGTTTCTATAGTAATCGAATTCCAACAAAATGTTGATAACATATTCCAAGTGAAATGCAACGTTACCAAACACATTACTTTTTATGTCTAACCGAACGTCAAAATTAAATATTACATGGAATATTCCAAGCATATGAATGAAAAAAGCTCGAATCAAACACATCTTACTGAAATTTCCTCTTTCCTTTTTTCCCTCCTTATCTTTCCTTTTCAAATAAATTACACCAAATGCCCTTCAACTTCACTTTGTAACACGAATGTCCTCCATCTTTTCACTTGTTTCACCCGATGCCCTCCTTACCTATAATCGGCAGTTTCCCGATCACTGCACTGATGTCGCGACTCTTCCCTCTCCACGTTCACATTATAATGTCGTGGCAATATAAAAAAATAAAAATGCCACGTGGAGCCTATCACTGACGCAACGAGCGAGGGGGATCGGGGCCCCGACCCTCGGCGAGGTCGCACGACCTCCGGCGAGGCCTCAGCCGGCGAACGCAGGGGGGTGACGGGTCGCCCCCCCCCCCCCCCCCCCCCCCCTCCTCCTTCCCCTACCCTCACCGTCGCAACGCAAGGGGGGTGGGGTGGTCGCCCCCCTCCCTGCGACCTCGCCGAAGGTCCACATGGAGGGGGGCGACACACCCCCCACCCACCCCCCCCCCCCCCCCCCCCCACCCTCCGCACGAGGGAAGGTGGAGTGTCAACCCCCTTCCTTTTCTCCCTCTTTCTCCTCCTTTTTCTTTACATTGTGATTGAATTGAGGTGAAAGGAGGGTAAAGAGAGGGAGGGGAAGAGAAAAAATTTTTTTTTCCTTATTTGAATAGAATTTTAAAGGAGGAAAATGGAGGGGAATCTCCATTTTTTTCCCTGCCTTCCCCTCCATTTGTGCTATTTTGTTTCAACTCCAAATCGAAGTGTAAAATTTTCCTTCCCTTTCCTTAATTTTTTTCCCTTCCCTTAATGAGGTTGCAACCAAACACAATGTTACTGAAATTTATTCAAATAAAGGCTAAGGGTATGTTTGGTTAGAGATGAAAGGAAGGTAAAGAGTGAGAAAGAAAAGAAGAAAAATCTTTTCCTTTCATTTGGTTGAATTTAAGTTGAAGGGAAAGAAAAAGAAAGTCCCCTCCTTTTCCTTCTATTCTCCTCCAATATTCCATTTTTTTTCCCTTCAAATCGGGATGAAAAGGAGGAGAAAGACATTAAATATATGTTTTCAATTTTGATCAAATAAATTAAACATACAACTATATATGTAAATGATAAAATCGTCTAAATAAATTAATCACTTAACATTCATTCACTTTTCTTTCTTTTAATGAATATCAACCAAACATAAGTAACTATTCACACCCTAAACCCTAAGTGTCTGGATCTTGGATGTACTAATGCTTTTAGATAAGTTAAGGAAGTAACAATCTACACTACTAATACTTTCATTACATTGCAATACCATTTGTTGATTATCATATTTGAACCCATATATAATAATTGTCTGAATAATATTACCCCTTGAACTACCAATCTTGTGAATAATAAATTTTGAATTATCACACTACTCTCATTCTTAAATATAAAGATGAGGAGTTATAGATAAGGGTTAGCAGGTAAAAAACTTAATTAATTCAATTCAAGTTAAAATATTTTGGTCACTGAATGCGGTTCCATTTGCCACATTGCTACGATTTGGAAGCGAATGAAGCTTTGCTGCTCTATTTCCTCATAACAAAGTGGTAAAGATGCAGAAGTAACATGAAGTGGACTATGGAAACTGGAAACATCAATAATAAAACTCTAAAAAATCAAGAATCCGGAAATTGACTTTCCTGGAGGCTATAAAAAAGAATGTTACAACAGAACAAATATGCTACAAAATGTGGGGAGAAAACCTGCTTTGAGGCCAGCCTATTTTCCGCTTTGGAGGATGAACTCAAAAGGCATTATGGATATTTGTTCAATTATCCATCAGACAGAAGAAGAAGCCGGTCTCTTCTCTCATGTAACTTTCCTAATAGGAACTATCCTACTTACCAAAACTGTAAGGAGCACGATATGTTGTCTAAAGACTGACGTGTGGTTGTCTTAGTCCTTTAACCTGATGGGATGTATGGAAACTCCATTTCTTGCTGCTTGGACACGTCCCCATCTTCCCAGGCGAGGCTCCTAAAGCAAGAAAACATGTAAGACTCGTCAAAGGAATAGCTGTGTAAAAAGAATGTCTTTGGTAAGCTATTCACCAAGTACAACTGGGGAATTCGTGATCAGCTGTTCATTTCAGTTTTAATGGACGGAGTTAATAATATTATGATTTGATTATTTCAAGTTAGTTTCAAGGCGTGTATACTTGTTACCCATTTTCAGTTTAGTTTTCATGGTATAGACTTCATCACTGAACATGGAGTTATAACTTGTTCAGCATTATCTGGTGCTACTTCCAAACATGGAATTAAAAGAGGGGTCCATTTTTTTGCAATGAACCATAGCTGAATTCCTAACATCTTTAACAAAAGTCAAAAACAGATGGCACAACAAATAGCGAATTTGTGTCCTGGGGTCACTGAGGTCTCGTCCAAACACTGGATTAGTCAGTACTAGTAGCCCTAACAGTGGGTAGACCGAAAAAAAACAGATCGTGAAAAGAGGAAGGAATCAGTAAGTGGATATCAACTCTCCCAGCCAAGCTTGAGGAAGGAAAGCAGAAAGTAATAGTACTAGAATATACATCCAATTTTTTTCTTTGACAATGTCGCAGACAAGAAGAATTAGAAAGTACCTTGCCAACTCCAGCAACAAGGAAACGTCCTGATTTTGCAAAAGCAAGTGAATTAATGAATCCAACCTGTATTCAATGAGAATTAATGTAAATTCAGTAAAATATTATTTCTTGATATCTTAAGAGTAAATGGAATATAATCATGCTCCAAAAGTCTGCATGAAATCAAAATGCACACTAGGAATTATTAATTCTCTTAAAAAAAAGGAATTGTATTAATTGATCAGCCTTTTTTGCTCAACTAGTAATACCATGAACCCAACCCCCACGACCTCCCACGCTTTCACAATTCACAAGGTAAAGACTAAAGAATGAAAATAAGCAACACAAAAGTAAAAGACTTAAGAATCGTTCACTGCGTCAACCCTTCGCTTACCTATCCATAACAACATTAGTACCTACTGGCACATTGATCTATATTTTCCACTTATTTGTCAATACACCAATGAAAATGTACAGCTGCTCTATCGTACCAATAAATCTCATCAATACTAATTTCAGCACATCCATCTAAAATAAACATGTTAGAGGACTTTATACGAAATTATCTAGATGACTAGCCTTGAAGCAAAGAATCAGTACGTAGGAGATACAAATAAAAGCAAAAGCAGCTTGAGAAAAAGTACTCAAGCAAGAAAAATTACCAGGGAACAACTGAACAACGGTTGGATGCCTTTATTGTCATTTTCAATTGCCCATAGACAGACCAATCCATTAGCTGCCCCAGATGCAACAAGATCGCTCCCTCTACAGACTGCAACAGCACTAATCCACAAGTTGGCCGAGGAACATGTATCACCTCTGAAAGTTGCATTTTCTGCAAAAGCAACAGATGCATTTAAAAAACGCTCAATTTCAAATATAATAGCCTAAAATAATAAATCCCTCTCCAAAATGAAAACATAACAAATCAGAAAAAAAATCAATTCCAATCTCAAGCTTCCTGCTAAAGTGAAATTTGAATAGAAACGACACTTTACCTGTATCAGTGTTAATTGTATTGTCCAATTTCTCCCTGTGTATATAACCATTAGCAAGCAGAGACGGTGCATGGGCATTTTTTATTATGTGTGTAGGCTTTTTTCTCAGCATACTCCAAAGTTCAATACTTCCATCATCTGAGCCAGAGATGAATTCACTGTCATTAATAAAGCAGCTGCACTCCAAAGATGATGCAGAAGCTCTATAAACCAATTGTGATTCCTCTGGTACCTATGGTGCAAAAAATAATGCCATCCTATAAGTAAAAAAACAGGACTTTTTTAACAATTAAGTGCCTACAGCTCAGAGAGTCATTTAGAACCAGCACCAACAATCTGAAGATAGATCTTGTCTGCATATGGTATACAATTGGCAATTGCGTACAATAGAGTTCGAACTACCCACTGCACACTCACTACTTTTTTTTTTTGAGAAGTGCACACTCACTACTGGAGGATGACAAGTGGCAGTAACAATTACCTGATCCTGAAATAGGTCATTAACTCTTATCTATTAGGACCACTCAACCATGTCACTCTCCTACACCTAAATACCCACAAACCCCCATTGTGTTGTAGTTATTTGGTCTTTACTGGGACTCTGGATTGTTTAATTAAATAGTTGCTAACTTCTGTGTGCACTAACTTTTCTTCTTTTTTTTTTTCTTTTTTGAGGCTATATGCACTAATTTGTTCTGATTGTCATTTGCTTAGCAGTTGGATGTTTTGTACACTCCATACAGACACTTATTAATAGTTCTGTGATTTCTTCCCTAACACGATATATTTTAATTCACCATTTTCATATCATTCATTTTTTGTCTTCCCTTTCCTATACCTTGACTTCTATCAGCACATATCCTCATATAAGGGCCATGAAGTACCAAAACTATCAAAATATTTTAACGAAAATTTCTTTTCATCGGGAAACTAGTTATACTATGGTCTCGAAGTGGGGTTATGGATAACATCACGTTTTTGTTTGTTTGAGGCAACTACAGCCTCATCGTACCTCCTTGCACACTTATACATTTTCATTTTCATCTCAATATATGTGAATGACTAGAACTTTCCTTCCTCAAAAAAAAAAAAAAAAAAAAAAAAATAATAATAATAATAATAATAATAATAATAAATAAATAAATAAACTAGTAATACTATCGTTGGACATTCTGTATCATATTAGTTATTCAACTTCCACTCTTGTTGATCATGTCGTATAAACCCGAGTTTATGGTCTGGTAGCAGATTATAGTTCCATGCGACATCCAAATGACAATGCATTAATGTATATGACAATGATAATTGGATATAATTGACTATTGGCATTAGAACATTTTTTTTTTCAAAAGCATGTCATAAATTAGTTTCCTTTGATTTTTTTTCTTTCTCAAAAAAAAATTCAAATATCACATGCTTTCTTCATTGAGAAAATAGCAGTTTGAAGAAATATGCAAGCAACAACAACAACAACAAAGCCTTATCCCACTAGGTGGGATCGGCTACATGGATCATACGACGCCAATTCGTTGATCCATGTTCATGAGATTCGACAAGGTTTTACGCTGGCTGTCGGGGCCTAACACAACCCTCCTCCTTTATCCGGACTTAGGACCGGCTATAAAACATAGGCGGAGTTTGAAGAAATATGCAAGCACACAGAATAAATTTGATGGCTGATGAATTGGGAGATAATGAAATGTAATCAAAACCAGATCAATGAGAACAATGGATTTTGATCAAGTGCAATAATTCTAAAGCATTTTTACCTTCCATAGACGCATGGTCCTGTCACGTCCTACAGTTAAAAGTCGTTCTTTTCTTAGACAGTCAATGGTCAAAATTTCACTTTGATGGCCAAATAAATTATCCATATGAGTTCTGTCCTCTGCATTCCACAGTTTAATTGTCCTATCAAATGAACCAGAGAAAAGCTGAGAAGTTCCCTGTCTAAAAGTAAGGCAAGAAACAGGTCCTTTGTGGCCATGGAAAGCCTGTCATTGCAAACAACAACAATAATAAGTGCACAAAGAAGATATCTACAAGGAGAATGTAGCATATTGATCTAGCATAATATATATACACATAACTCCAATTTCTTTGTGCATTCCGCCTTCGCAAATAATCTTTTCCACATTAGATGTGTTCCAGTAAATATAAGCTGGATAACTTGGAAGATAATTCTATTCATATTCCAAAAAGTACTTGATTTTTTGGGGGTAAAAAAAATGGCTAAATTGTATCCGAATAATTTTCAATAGCAGTCAAGCACAATGATTTGGCACACAATTAAGTGATTACTTCCTAGAACAACTAACATGAGTGCATCACCAATAAGCATTGCTGAAAGGTGATAAAAATGTTAGAAAGGAATACCTGTAAATGCTCGCGAGTGCGAGTATCCCATAAATGGATATGGCGGTCCAAACCACCACTTGCTAAATATCGACCATCAGAGCTCACTGCGAGAGATAAGACATTCTTACTTCGTTTTGCATTGGGATTATGATGTGGTTTTGCATAATGTGACACCAGTACATCCTCAGTGGGCCACAAATACTTCTCACTCTTTCCACTTTCAACATCCCATTGCACAATGTTACCGTCCTTGGAAGCTGAGTACCCCCTTGAATCATCCCCAGCCAAAACTACAGCTGTGACAGATTGCTTGTGTTTCACTAGAAGGCGGAATTCATCATCAGGTTTGGGACTTTTGACCCTGGGTATTTACATCAGAAACCAACCTCAGACATAGTCATTCAAAAATTCATAGCAAGGACAAACTTTAGAATTCAACCTTGTATTTACTTCAGCTTCAACAATTAATATATAAGTACTTTTTTTGGTCATTTTCATCAGAAAAAAGATAGTTGCTTTGCTTGATATATTTACATAAACATTGCAGTATTGCACAGACACCAATGACCATTTTTTATGATTTCTGACTTGTAGAAATCTAACAAGACGTGAGTCAATATGGAATGTGGCATTAAATAGAGATTTCAATGGCAAATATATTAGAATATCTAAAAAATAATCACAATCAGGAAAACACAATCTAAGTTGACATGAGGTGACAGAGGCAACAAAATTACAGAACGTGAAGCTCGCGATGTTCATTCCATTCCACCCCAACGTGGTAATGAGAAAAGGACAACAACGAATCCCATTGTTTAATCTTCTTATTAAGCTTACCTTGAAGCGAGAAACCGTCTGAGGCGGCCGCTGTCCTCGAGCTGCTCCTTTAGCAGGAGCTCCGCCACCAAGGAATCCCTCCTCCCTTCCCTCTCCTCCCGCTGTCCCTTTTCGTCATCATCATCATCCCCTTCCTCTTCCTCGATCCTCCTGGCGATAGACCGTATCCGCTCCAAGTGCTCCCTGGCCACCCTCACCCTCTTCTCGTCCGCCGTCTCCGCGGGGCCCTCGTCGTCCTCCTCCGCCGCCACTGCAGCCGCCTCGTCTCCAGAAAATTCCCCGTCGCTGTCGATGTTCTCATCGTCGAGGCCGCCGGATCGCCTCTTACCGTGCTTGGTCTCGAAGAAACCGTCGTCGTCGCCGCCGCCGTCAGAGGCGAAGGATCTGAGCTTCTTCCTGCCGGACTTCGGCCCTCTTAGGGGCTTCTTGCGACTCAGAGGCTTCATCAATGGAGGATTAGAAGAGGGCCAGGGAAGCGGAAGCGGAAGCGGAAGCGGAAGTGGCAGGAGAAGAGCGGCGACGAGGGAGAGGAGGAGAATGACGAGGGTTTAAGTGGGGGTTGGAAGCTAATGGGTTGTCCGGAAACGGATTTCGAATCTTAAAGTCCGACCCGTTATGGGTAAAGTTGGAAGTTGGAACTTGGAATTAGGAAAAAAATAGAATGTGGGAAGTTGATTAAATTTGATGCAGACGGATGTAGAATCCTCTATATATATTTGATGTTGGTGAAGATTTAGAATTTAGAGGAAGATGTAAAAGTATATGTTAAATAGTAAATGTGATTAAGAATCATCATACTTAAGTTATTTTAACAATTAATTTAACGGCTATAGTTTATTTGACCTTAGATGATATTTTTTTATTATTAAATTATCTCAATAAATATGTATATTATTTCATCTAATAAGTATATCATTAATATAATTATAAATTATAATTATTAAATTAATTAAATAATGAGAAATAAGTGCTTTACACTAAGGTGTGTAGAGGGATGCTCTACAAACTCATTAACCTCTAGAACTTATTAGTGTGCATAAATTTTATTCATATTTTTTAGTCGGAATCGAAAGGATGTTGTCTTTTATTATTTTTATTTCTATAAAAACATATTAATCATTTAACACATCTCAATTTAAGCTTAAACTCACACGTGTTGGGCATGTTTGATTAAGCTTATAAGTTAGTTAAAATAAATTATAATAGTTTTAATTTGGTAATTGAAAAAAGAGTTTATAAACACTTATTTTACCTATAAAAAATAAGGTTGAGGATCCAACTTATTTTGTGTGAGAAAGAAGTTGATTATTTTTTCTTCGCATATTTCTTCTATTGTAGTATTAAAGATATTTTGATCATTTGACTAAAATAATAATTTATATTTTTTTATTAAGCGTATGATTGTTTATTTTTAAAACTAATTTCAACCATTTAACTTTTTATCATCACTTCACCTTATGAAATATTTTATATCACTCAAATGAGCCTTTATGATTGATCTGTTCTATAAAATAACTTCAAGTAAAATATTCAATTTATTTATTATTTTCTCTTTTTTGTATAATGATCTTTATGCTAGTATAATGATATTTTTCGGATTCAAGTATATTACTCTAAAATCAAATTAAACAAAGTATGATAGAAATAATGGTTAAGTTCATTTTTAGACCTCAAGTTATCTCATAACTTTAATTTACTTCTTGAACTTTAGTAACACTATGACTTATATCCCTTTCATATATACTACTATATATGTATGGGTTTAATGTACCTACTGAGTACTTTATAGTCTTTGGATGTAAACTTTGCGGTAGATATATTTTTCAAGATAGTTTTGTAGGATCTGGGTCATTCATTTTCTATCAGTGCTTGCTCGCGTAGCCATCCTCACAGCGAACGTATATGATGAACATATAAGACGGTACTTAGATGAAGGTCTTCGTCGATCGTCAAGCTTAGTATGCCAGCCACCATGATCACAATCTCAGCAAACATAATTTCATGGCTATTTCTTTACAAAAGAAAAGAATCTTGCTTTTGTGTACATGATTTGCATAAGAAATTCCATATCGCAATGGAGCTCTAAAATAAAAATGATTTCTTTACTCATCGCATCAGGCTTATGATACAAGTGAAACAATTTCTATTTTGCCAAACAATTCCATAAAATATGACACCGACTCCCAAATTAAACCTTACAAACTTGTGTTTATCAAGCCAAATCAAGTTTTGCTAACTCAGCAAAAATAAGCACAAAATCGAGGTCAACTTCGATAACGAGCAACAACAGGGGAGCAGCAGCTATGGCAGCTTGAGGAGCGGGTGGTTGGCTAGCTTCCATTGTGAACAGCAACGGAGGAGGAGCAGACAACTAGATCCAATCACGAGCAGCGAGAGTGAAGTCCAGAGGACAGATTTTGGTCACGCATAGCAGCAGAGGAGGAGAAATGATGGAAGAAAGGAGTAATTGGCATGCATCAAACACTAGCAGCAATAGAGGAGGAGCAAATGACCTACTTTGGTAACAGTTTATAGTTCACATGTTCAAATGAAGCAACAAAGAGAGCAAAAGACAACATGGAGTAACTGCGCACCAAAAATATAATTCATCAGCTAGATGGTCGTCGTCAAAGTTGTAGGTCGACCTGAGAGGGTGAACAGTCTTCCTTCGAAGATTGCCATTAAGAATCCCAAATGTAGATGAAGTTAAACATGCGACCAAATGTTCAAATTACTATCAAAGGGAGAAAAAAATGAATAAATTGACGACATTAAGAAAGGTAGCAGGGTAGCGAGCTTCGTCTGTGATCAGAGGCGGCAAGGTTCGATCATGGCGGCGACAGATGAAGCTTGATGAGCGTTGGGGTTCTTCGTCGGAGGATGGCGACGGGAGCAAAATGGGAATCATAAGATCTAACTTGGTATCAAAATAGAGATTTCAATCATTGATAACAAATGAATGGTCGAGATCCTATCTTATATTTTGAACAATATATCTACCATAGACTTTACATCGAAGGGCTATTAAGTGCTCAACATCTCTACTGAGAATTAGAATCAGTGCTCAGCAGATACATTAAACCATATATATATAGAGAGAGAGGGGAGAGAGGGGGGGTTAGTTAGCACGTAACTAACTTTTGTATGATCAATATACAACCGACAAATTAAGATCGTTAGATCATGATTGTATGATTGAGATTCAATCTCTATTAAATTTAATCTCAACCATATAATCATCATCCAATGGTTCAGATTTATTGGATACATATTGGTTGTACAACTTTTGGTTGCATATTAGTTAAATCATATATATATATATATATATAGTTTTAATTATAAATTTACATTTCCAATAGTAATTCTATGCATTATTATTGCATGTAACATAAATTTAGATATTCTAAAATTATCAATGATCGGGAAGGGTTTCATTTGAAACTTCTTTGAAAATCTTATCGGAATGATACTTCTTTCCCTTATTCCAAATACTTCGTACAATACCTAATAAGTTATTGGTTGTTATGTTAATCAATCCAGTACCAATCATTCACAATTCAAAGAAGGTTCATGGGCAAGGATTAAAATGTTAAATTTATAGTTATTTTGGGATGTACATGTTGTACTCGAAAATGATGTCAATAAATAATCATCAAGCATTTTGAAACATACTACTCAAAAAGATAAACACATCTAATTGATTATAATTGATAAAATTGTTGCTATTGTCACAAGTATGCAATTCATGAGAAAATAAAAAAAAAGATTGCACAGAATGTGTATGTGATCTTGCAAAAGAGGAGGAAGAACTTAACATAACAATATATATTATAAAAAAATCAAAATTTAGTTGTGTCATTTCTTAAGTGAATAAAATAAGGAAGTAGAATTTTATAGATAAAGAATAAATTATGATATATAAATTACCTTTTTCTTTATGTTCACTTTAGGAATTTTAGTTACGCTTATTTCTATCACCGTTGAAATTAGTTTTAAGCTTTCCCAACCCCTTTTCATCAATGAACTTGATGTATACAATTCCACATCTATATTTATCTTTAAGATGTTATAATTTTAAAAAATCTCCAAAACATGCGAAAGAGAAGTGCTATCCCCACTTAAATAAAGATATAACTTTTACCAAAAGTTCATTGTGACATTTTTGTTCAAATAACAATAAAAGTGAAGGAGGATTAAGAACAACAAATATCTTTATGATAAATAGGTTCATTTTACAAGTTCGTTATTATGAGTGATTCGTACAAAGGATGAGACTAATTGCATATGCAATGTTTGCATCGAATATTTAACTTGAATTTTGGAATACAGCTCTCAATAAAATTTATTTTTGAGACAATCTCCTCTCTTTTTTTATTGGCGTCGTATGATCCATGTAGCCGACCCCACCTAGTGGGATAAGGCTTTGTTGTTGTTGTTGTTGTATTAGTGTTATATTGAGTTTTGATGCTTTATCACATTGCCCTTTATGTGGTAAATTATAAACCATATAAATTGAAGTTATATATTAGCATTTAAGGAATATACAACACACAAATCAGATGTTTTTTCTCTTTCTTGTTATTTTATGTATGTGAAAATGAAAGTGTATCTAGCATGCATTTCTTCTTTTGTTTTGTCTCATCCTCCTATCACTAGTTTTTCATCCTTCCCTTCACCCTTCCTCTCAAGTTCTCTCTAATGCGACACATGAGTTCACGTTAGCTAAGTGAACTTGTAAAGCCCCAACTCCCGTCAACCATGACGAGGTGACCATGATACAATGGCAAGAGCCTTGCTGAAGTATTAGAGTAGCATCAATGGGGCAGCACAACACACATAGCTTAGATGCTCATGATGCAATCGTCCATTGCATGACCGCTCTCGCTAGTAATAACCCTCATTGGCGGAGTGGAAGATGTAGTCAAAGTCTCAAAGAACGATGAGCGCGATAGATCCACCGGGATCCCATTTCCTTCCCTCCATAAGGAATGCCCTCTAAGACACTCATCCCACTTGATGAGTTTTCTTTTAATATAAAATCTTGCTTGATTATATTCTAATAAAAAAATGAAACCGACATATTTCAAGTGGAATACTAGGAGTACGAGAGAGAAAGAAAAAGAGAGGGGGACAAGAATGAGAGGGAAAGGGAGTGAAGGAGATTGGGAAAAGAATGAACTACTCGGGAAGGAAAAAAATCATTGGTGAGTTAAAATCGATCCGTTGATTTAAATCCAATAGCTTAAATTAAATAGCTATAAAATACAGTAGAACACTTGCGATGTACATCCATTAGCCTCTGCATATTTTTTATATATTTATTATCTCTTTCTACCATCCTATTTATCCACATCCCCTTGTTTGTTTCACAATCTATAGTGCAAAATTTCAATTTATTGGTCATTAGTTTATGTAATTATTAAGTTTATAGCATGTTCAATCTTTTTTATCCCAACTAATTTTAAAGAAAAATTTAACGAGTCACACACTAAGCATGACTATTATAACAAATGATCAATCAAACATTTATTCAACTTATAGAATTTATCATTCTTTGCTTGAGTTATCGGAAAAAAAAGGAATGAAACATTTTTGTCGGTTCTAGCAATAGACAAGATCATAGCAAGAAAAACAAAAGCTTATCGCCTCTGGTTGGTTCCGTTTTCATTAGAAACAAAAGAAGAGGTTACATTGTATTCTATATAAAATTAAAACAGAAAAATCTTAAAGAGAACAACCATTTTTCTTAATTCTTAGAATTCATTTGATTTTTTACACTCATAATACAATGTCAAAAAAAGTGACTGGCAGTAAATATTTCTTTTAAAGTAAATATATAGATTTCACGGAAAATAAATTAAAAAAGAGTAAGTAAGAAGTTTGAACACAAGACAAATATTGTGCTGATCCCGACATTGTGTCACGCATAATCATTCAACAATACACCAGCACAAAATGATTTTGACACTAGCAATTTTATTAAATGAAAAACAACAAGGTTACAATCGATGGGGACTTAGTATGTGTCCTCTCAATATACCCTAAAGAATTTAGGTTGCAATGTATGGCAGGGAAAACCATTCAAGAGGGTGCACTTTTTTCAATAAGTTATTATATTAATGTCGTAATGTGCCAAAAGAGAAAAATACTAAGTAGAAATTTGTTGAACAAAAAAATTAAATAGAAATTATAGCAAAACGAGGACTCATGATTCATGCTTTTTTCTCTTGTTTTTTAATCACAATATATTTTCTTCAATTTCCCTATTGTTACATTTTTTATATATTATATATCATTATATTATTGTTGTTATCATCGTCGTCATTATTAAGTATTCTTCTTCATACCTATGTTTACATAGGGGTGAAAGTGGTTCTAGTCGTGTCAATTTTTTATTTCAAATTTATTGTCAGATTGTTAATTAAAACCATCGTAAAATTATTTAGAAAAAGAAAAATAATCTTCAAAAGAGCGATTATTTTGTTTTTTAAAATTCTATTTTAGTATAATAATATTTTCAAAGAAATATAATAAAATAAAATTAGTATAAATGCATTTAACATTATATCTAAATATAAAATATAATAGTAAATTTTGAAAATATCAAATTAGAGTTACATAAAGTGATAAAATTAGTATAAATGCATTCAAAATATTATGCCAATAATAAAATTTCATAACTTATGTGATTATATAGAAGAAAAATTATAACTAAAATATGGATTTTACAAGCTCTACGATTTTTTCCTAATGAATTTTTTAACATGTCGATTTCGTTACATTAAAAAATCATTCTAAGTAGTTTTTTATAATGTAAGAGAAATCCGAGCGACCTAAAAAAACCTACACAATCCGAAAAAATCGATCCGCTCAAATTAGGCCTCCACTCGAAAACAATCACAAGGGCCATAGAGCTCATTTCTATTTATTAATTTTTATTTATATTATTAATTCATATGTAATATTTTTTATTATTCATATAATAGTAATCTAATATGTTTCACATTATGAAAATCTGATTTAATAGTTCTAGTTCTATATCATATATTTAGTTACAAAATTAAATACTATGTGTTAATTTTAATATCTTTTAAAATAT
This sequence comes from Pontederia crassipes, assembly GCA_030549335.1. Classification (NCBI taxonomy): domain Eukaryota; kingdom Viridiplantae; phylum Streptophyta; class Magnoliopsida; order Commelinales; family Pontederiaceae; genus Pontederia; species Pontederia crassipes. The sequence continues at coordinate 24,050,512 of CM060183.1, forward strand.
TATTCAACTAAATTAGGGATCCGAAAAAATTGACCTGCTAGAGGGTAATTTTTCTTTGTTCTAAATGATTTTAGAATAATTTTTATAATTTAAAATTTTGACCCAAAATAGTGAGAGATTTTTTAATCACCCAATCCAAAGACTTTCAATCCTTGTATTCCAACCGGGGAATTTTTATTAAATTCCCTCCAACTTTATCAATTTCTCGACTTTATTCTCCAACTTTACTTTATAACTATAACGTCCTTCAGCTATTAACTTCTTTCACCAAGTGCTCTTTTCACCAAATATAGATGGTTTACCGATTATTTTACTTACGTCGGAAGCCATTAAAAGAAAAAATAAATATAAAATAATAATATTATAATTAAAAAGGGGAGACTGACCAAGCGAAAGGCTCCTCCCCCTTTTCGCGTTGTCGGAGCTCATAGAGGAGGGGTAACCCCCCCTCTCTCCCACTTTCCTTTGTACGTGAAACACCCTCCCTCCTTCTCGTTGCGCACGCAGACGACGCGAAAAAGTGGGGGCTCCGTTAACGATTTTTGTGGTTGATTTACCCCAAGGATTATCATCGACTATTCGTTAACGAGCTCATGATCGATTTGGATGTGTGTTCCGATGGAAAATTTTCGTTTGAGGCCCCATTTGGCACCTTTTGAAAACTAAACATTGTTTAAAAATTTATGTGAAATGACATTTTACAAAAGAATATATTCCTTAAGTCTACTTTCCTTTCCAGTAGATGTGTTTATTCGAATGTGTTTGGATAAATTGATATTTTTCCAACATCACAAAAAAAGGGGAAAGACAATGACAACTTCCACCTGCTTGGCCATGCTTGCAAAGGCCATTCATATGCTTGTCGGAAGTAATATCAATGGTTTGAACTGCTGCTTCACCTCTGCAATGTTTCCTCTGGTGTCTTATTAGTTAATGACCAATATGGTCAAGATATCAAAAGTTGTGTCTCTTGGTATCAACAATTGTGACTATTGGTTGAATGGGTGCAACCCTTGTTCACAATTGTGACTATTGGTTGAAAGGGTGCAACCCTTGAACAAAGGGTGCAAGATAATAAGAAATAGGTGTGGTATTAGGGGGACGGTAGCAAGCAAGAACACACCGGAATAGTTCATTGGAAAATAGAATATTGCTGCATCCGGATGATCCCCAAAAAATTAATTATATTCTATTTTACTTACTACATCGGTATCGTAGCAAGAGTTCATCCTCTCCTTTTTCAATCGTCAAAGTAATCCACAGTTGATTGTCATCATCACCAAAGTCATATTGACAGCGGGCAGCCCTTGCAGTCACCTATTCAATTTCCTTTTGTGCAAGCTCGCCACATGAGTAACCATCGCGACTCCTCGCCCTACTCGTAACATCAGCGCAAGGTACGCAAAAGATACGTTACTTCTTCATTTTTTTATTGGGGAAGATGAACAGTAACAAAAAGATGACCCACTTAATGTTTTAAGTTAAATTGTACATTATGACATATGTTGATTATAATATATTAAGTTAAATTGTACGCTATGCCAAATGCTCCATATAGTTAAAGCCCAATGGTTATTAGGCCACATAATTTTTGGTTAATAAGCCGACTGATCTAATATTTTTGCTTCCAATTTGTACATGCCATTTTGATTTAAAATCGTTATTCCTTTTGGAAATATTACTTGAGAATTTCAATTAAAGATTATCGTGTATTTTATGAGACCATGCAATTCTAATTATTCATAAATATTATATTCAAAATTATTGCTATTATATTTCGAAGATTACTATATATGTTTAGATATGTACGGGATATTAATTATTTTTCAATTTTTTGTTTATTACTCTAAGAATCATTGAATTTATTGTTGATATTTATATTTAAACTGAAGTTATTTTTTTAGTGATAATTTTTGAATGATTATTCAACATTCAGAGAAGTTATTATTATTATTATTATTATTATTATTATTATTATTATTATTATTATTATTATTATTATTATTATTTCTTTTGTTTACATTTAGAAGTCCGAAATAACTATCATCTGAATTATTATATTAATATTATTTTGTGACTCATCAAAATTTCATTATTGAATCAAATCATTCACTATATATATATATTTATACTTACATATATTTGCATAGTCGTTATTTTGGTTTCTAATTTATTTCAATTCATGGTTAAGTGCTATTTTTTGTTTATGCAAATATTAATGTTATTGAATCAATTACTTAGAATTCGATTTCCAATATTTATCATTCTTTTGAAACTTAGAAAATTAGTCAATTTCATTATTATGAACTAATTTTAAGTTGAGCAAATTACAACGTCTGCATGACATTGAAGATGATGTGGAGTCAGGAATTTTGTATGGACTAGTGAATGACAATGAAGATAGTGTCAACTATTCACTTTCTGTTTGAACTTTTTAAGGGTGCCACTACATAGAAGGCTGATGTGAAAGTCAAAGAAAAGTGGGAGTGGAATGATACAAGTTCCAGAATCTCATTTTGAGAATAATCTTATTAGGTAAGAAACCTATAAGATGTTGCATGATCTATTAGTATTATCAAGGAAAGTACAATTCCAAATATAGAAAAGAATATACAACTTCCTCTGTACAGATGTAATATTTGTAAACGAAGAAAATTGATAATATAGATCATGTGAATGGAACAATTGTCATGTATGGTTGAATATGTCGCCATTATAAGTATAGTCACATTAGTAATATTTCAAATGGTATTAGTCCTGAATGAGTGACTGCACAATTTAACAAAATAGTTAAGTTGGTTAATAATTTGCCAACTCAGTTAGCTATAGAATTTGATGTGGCTAGAATTATGCGGACTGATATCATCAAAGTTAAAAATGCTTAAGAAAAGATAGGAGTCCATTGTGATACACAATTAGAATTATCTTGACTGATGAGGAAGTAGTCAAAGGGGTGATAGGGAGCATGTCGTTCTTGTGAAAAATTTGACCATGTTGAAACAAATTCTCACAAAGTAAAGAAAATGGTTCAGAATATGGTACCAGAATAGATGGAACTCCAATAAGCCCAAATTCACTACAATAATCGGGCATAATATTATGATGATATAAATTATGAGGTCAAGATGATCGACTACGATGAAACGAAGAAAGGAGACAGAGGGTATATGAGGATAACACATATCTGAATATTGATAGTGTTATATTTTAATAGGCAGAATGTGAGTGTTGATAAGTTGTACACTTGGTGATAAGCCAAAATTTCATCTCTGTACTTATTCTTCGGAAGAAAATTCTTTTGAAGTCGATATCTAATTTTGAAAGTATATATATTAGAAAGAACAGAAAGGTCTTGTTATGTGAAGGATTGTTCCTAAAGATGATCTATTTTGTCTTTCGGTGAAATGAATAATCAATGAATGTATTCTTTTGAATATTATGTGTTACTTTTATCTCTGTTAAGAGAGTGCACACTCGAAAAATTTAGAATTGAACAAATGCGAAATGAATATGAAGATTAACATACTAGATGCAAGAATATTGCATCAGAATGTTGTTTCACCTATGTCTAACATATTATGTGCAAGAATATTGCACTGAAATAGTGTTTAGAGTGGAACCAATTCGAAATTATTTTCGAATGGGAATATGATCAAAAGAATTGTTAAGTGATTCATTCAATCATTTGTGGCATATTGAGTGTGGTTACACATAAGATAGAATATTATGTTGCATTCATGATTATTTGTGATTCTCCGTTTGTCAATTTTGCAATCTCTTGAAAAAAAACTGATGCTTTTAAAGTGCACAAGAGAGGTATGACAAATAAGAGAAGCAATTAGAAATACTAATTCGAAAGTACGAACAAGAAGAGAAGAAAATATCTCTGAGGAATAAATGATTATTGCATTCAATATGCAAGAATACAACTGATATCTTTCAAGTGCCACAATATAATAACATGGCAGAAAGAAATATTAATAAATGCAATAATGTGTATGTTATCCTACTCATAACTCTCAAATGAAATTTATTTTGAGATAGTTATATACAAAGAATTCTCACAAAGTCCAAAGAATTAATGTCATAAGAATTCTCAAATAGCAGAAAGTTCGAGTTAGGCCATTTCTGAATAGGGATGTAAATTGCATTATTAATTCGAGGCAACTTTGGGAGAAGTTGGACTTTAGGATAGTGACATGCATGTTTGTTGAATATATATTCGAAGGGTATAGATCTTACACAAGAAAGAATTATCCAAACGAGAGTCATGTGCAGTCTCTCATATAAAGAAAATGTGCATGAATGAAAGGATGATTATCCATTGTGATATTAAAATTGACTCTAAAGGGAACAAATTAGACATTGGTCCAAGGATGGAAGATGAAGCAATACAGAAAATTGTACCTTTGGAGGAAGTGGATGAACCCACTATCCACGAGTATAATCGACAACAAGAGGTCCAGGATGAAACTCGCATGTTTAGAGTCTGTACGAGTGCGAGATTTTCGTGTTACACTGTGTTGTTTATAAAAGGAATGTACAAGTCCTATGTCAGATTACTTCTGGTGAGTCTGGAATCATGTATGGCCAACATGAGAAAATAAGTGGACTCAATTGATCAACCATGAATGGACACTATGTGACTTGTCGGAAGTAGGTAAAGTACATAAGGTGCAAATAAGTATTCATGAAAATGTGCTGAATTTATGGTACTATTGAATAGCAATTAAAAATGCCAAGGGTTATACTCAGTTAGTCGGAATTGACTTTTAGATAACCTATTCTCTAGAAGCTAAGTATGCAGTGATAATGATGAGCTTAGCAATGACCGTATTTGTGTTTTTTGAAGTTATTCTTATGGAATTAACTTTCTCAATGGAGAATTGAGAAAATAAATATACGATAGCCTAATTTTCAAGAGGAAGAATTTTGGAGAATAAGGTGTACAAGAAAAGTCATAATATGGCTTATGAAAATTATGATATCAATGATATTAAAATATCAAAGATGGACATCCAATTTTGACGTAAGCAAATTGGATTGTCGCATGTCCATCAGAATATTGGGAGCAAGTTCGTGATAATACGGTCTTTTGAATCAGGCATTTTTCTCATTGAAAAATGATGTCACATGATTCAACACGATAAATAAAAGGTTAGGCAAGAAATTCGAAATGAAAAACATATGCAGAATGAGTTATGTTTTTAAATTTTAAATGACTCGAAATAAGAACTCGAGAACATCGAGTTTTGAGTCGTTAACAATATCTAAATAAGATATCGTTGAGATTTTAGAATATAAAATAATATTTAAGTACATACATCACTTGTGATTAGAGAAAGACTTAATGAAAAAAGTCAGTATATTGAATAAAGGATGGAAATTCCAATATACAAGAAAATGAGAGCTTGATGTATGCAATATTATGTACAAAACCTATGTTGACTTATTCAGTAAATCTGATTAAGATAATCCTGAAATTACAAAATTGAGAAGTCTTGAAATAGACTATGAAAAATTTGGAAGGTAAAAGTACAAATAAGATTGACATGCACAAGTTGATACACTTTAGACTGTAGGTTATTCGTATGCAGATTTCGATAGAGACATTGATGATCAAAAATTCACATCGGTCACTTATTTATATTGGGTGGTGCAGCTATTTTTTGAGGTAGCAATAAATAATGATGTGTGATGAGGCACACACAAGAAGTTGAATACATTGCTTGTAGTATGATAGTCACTCATGCAGTATGGACCAAACATTTTCTTATGAAACGTGGGCTCAATTTATGCAGTGGACCATTGCCAGTGTACTATGATAATGAAGTTGCGGTAAGCTTGATACACAATTAAACAAAAATTTCCAAAGGAAAACATATAGAGATAAAATATTACTATATACAAGAAATAGTAAAAAAGAAGAAAGTGGCCATAACTTATATGCATGCTTGTGACATGTTAGTTTATTCTCGTATTAAGAGAATTGCAGTAGGGACATTTATTAAACACGTGGGTTTAATGATACTCGAGAATATTTGAGTCAGAAAGGAAGTTTCATGAATAATGAACTTTGTGATTATATTAAACGCTTATTTAATACGACTCGAGAATTTGAGTAAAGACAGAGTTTCATGAATAATAAACTCCGAGATAATATATATTTGATTAACACTACATGAACAGTGAGTGTTGGACATCAGTCAAGATGAAGTTTCATGAATAGTGAACTTCAGAATAATATCTCTGATTAACACTACACGAATAGTGAGAGTGTTAGATATCATTGACCACATTGATCAAGTGGGAGATGTTAGTTAATGACCAATATGAGACATCAGTCAAGATGGAAATAGAAGAATGGAGATGAAGCTCGTGACAAAGAAAAAAAAAACAGAGCTCAGACTTAATTTTTTACTCTGTTGGATTTAGCTACTTTCCTAAAGATTGACAAATAAATTTTTTACGTCGAAAGAATCCAAACACTCATTTTGACAATTTTTCGTTGATAGGAACACAACCATCAGAATGACGTTTTTTTACGTCAGCGGTGGATAATTAAATCGTGAATTAAAGAAATATCATTTCTACTTAAATTAGCCACCTGTAAGTAGACGGTATTACTTCCTTTCTAACATTTCAGACCATTGTAGAGTTAGTAGATGTCGATTAATTCCGTATACAATTAGCACTTGATCATGTTCGTTACAAGGTTTTAGGCAGTATGGTAATGCCAGTTTTGTTTGATCCTGAATCGCCTTTTTTGTTGTGCATCATTAAATAGCTCAGTGTGAAGGCCAAAGTGTTTCTTCTACATTTTCTTCACATTTCCCTCTAGAGATTTTGCATATCTTGCTGTTACTTGATGCAAAATCATTCTTTTTTTTTTCCTGAATTGCACACACACACACACAAAAGAGGAATGCACCACGATAGAAGATTTTAAAACTTGAACATCAACCGGTGTTTGAGACATTTTGTTGGCCGCCGCGTGGATTCTACAAATATCAGGCAGTCCAGTATCCCCTAATGTAATGCTAAGTATTAAGGTGACGCACCAATTATAATCATACTCGTGTTTATTCTAAAAAAGTATAAAGGGTAAAATTGACATTTTTAAAAGAATGAATTTCGTGGATAGTGAAAAAAGATGAGACTTAACGTATTTTTCATATATCTTTAATTCGAGGTAAATTTCAAAAATTGATTAATCTATTGAATTACATATATCTTTAACCCATGCAAACTCCTAATATGATATAGTCAACTCATCTAATCGAAACCCATCGTTTGAATTAACCTATTAACAGCTAATATATACATAAATATTAATTTCTTGTTAATTTATCTATATGGTTTATCTTTTCTTACTTTGGCTTTGATCCACGGCTCAATGGCAATCCTATCAAGTTCCTTTTTGCTTCGATTGGTCTCGTTTCATTTGGTTTTTGTTATCGTAGGGGAAGCGACGACACGACGATGCTTCTCCAAACGGTGCTGAGGGCGGGGAGATCGATTCGGACGGCAGCAGCGGCCGCCTCTGCCGGTGGAGACTCGACAGGGGAGATCCTGAGGGCGCGAATTGTCGAGCGGGAGAGGAAACGTCGCCAGCGGCGTGACCCCGGCAAGGACGAATTCTTCGTCCCGGTGCCGGAGTCCGCAGCTTGGCTCGACACGGCCACCTTGCCCATGGTCCTCACCGCCGTCGCTGTAGCACTCTTCGCCAAGGTTCTCATGATGGTAAGGTCCCTTGCTAAAACGTTTCAGACTTCTACAAGATGCAAATCCATTTGCCTGGTGTACTTAGGTTACTGTGTTTCGTCCTGTAATATTCTGGTGTGGAAGGTCGAACCAAGAAACGAAATTTTTATGAAGATATGTTCTTTCTTAGCTGGCAATACTAGCAACTGCCCGCTAACTGTTCGACTTAATCACACGAAAGTCTCGTACAAAGAGTCCACATTGGTTCCTCAAAAAAAGGAAAGCAGTCCGCATTTGAGTATGAACTTTATAAGCTTTGTCTTATGGCGCTATCTTGAGCTCCTAATGTTAGAAACATGAGTTGATATGCTTCAAGCAGACCTCTTATATTAACCACATGCATATTCTTTCAGCTACTTGAGCTTTGAAAGTCAAATTGGAAATCCATGTATCATGGCGTATGGGTCATGAAAAACTAAAATCATGTCTCTTTCTTATAAGCTTTGTCTTATGGCCATATCTTGAGCTCCTACTGTTAGAAACATGAGTTGATATGCTTCAAGCAGACCTCTTATATTAACCATATGCATATTCTTTCAGCTACTTGAGCTTTGAAAGACAAATTGGAAGTCCATGTATCATGGTGTATGGGTCATGAAAAACTAAAATCATGTCTCTTTCTTATACTATTCATCCTTAATGTGCTTTGACTATATGCTAAGATTCTCCCAATTGATATTGGTCCCAGGGAAAGTATTCTGTTACCAATCACACAATTTAAATTTTAGGCCCATTGCTTCTTTTTATGTGCATTAACTATATGATTGTAGGTTCAAGATATGACATTATGCACTTCATACTCGTTGCCCTGACGTTAGTTATGTACCTTCTGTAACGGATGTCTTTTCTAGAGCATAAAACAAAATCTGTTCAATGTATGTAGAAGGCATATGTACATATAACATATATATACATATACATACATACATATATATATATATATATATAATATGTATATGAGAATATAACTCCGCCTATGTTTTATAGTCTGTCCCAAGCCCGGATAAAGAAGGAGGGTTGTGTTAGGCCCCGACAGCCAGCGTAAAACTCTGTCGAATCTCATGAACATGGATCAACGAAGCGTCGTATGATCCATGTAGCTGACCCCACCTAGTGGGATAAGGCTTTGTTGTTGTTGTTGTTGTTGTATGTATATGAGAATATGCATGTGTGAGTAGAATCTAGATACATGTCACAAGTCTTATTACCTTGATGATTAAAGTTGTCGTCCCTTTTATTTTGCTAAGTTTTAACCATTATTTGGAGTTTGATGATAGACAATGTTTTGTGTCCTTGTCATCTTGTGATAGGTGTATTTTGTTATTTGGCTTCATGTGCAAAAATTAGTTACCTAGTTTGATGTGACTGTGCTGCTGTATTTTGTTTCTGCAGTATGACGAATCTAAAGCTCAGGAAAGATTGGAGCGTAAAATAGAAAAGGCCCCTGCTGGTCAAGGAACAGTAAGGATGCTTACACGTGAAGAGTGGGATGAGATGCAAGAAATTAGACCTAGAACACCTTTTGAATCCAAGCTTGCACGCCCTAATGCACGAATTAGAACAGGCGACCCAATAAGAATGGTGAGTTACTTCAACAAACAGTGGCACTATTTTAGTAGGTAGATCGAATGATCTTTTCTATACATGAATGTAGAATCTTACATCATCAAATGGCTATATAGCTCAGATGCATAATTTTGATACATCCTTGTCAATGCATTTCCCAATATCTAATTGAATCACCTAAAATAACTAGTGAAGCATGCACAAAATTGTTTATGCATACAGGATTTATTACTAAACCAGTGTATCTAGAAAAAAAGGTCTTCTTACCTGATTCCTCTGTGATGAATAAAGTTGTCATCCCTTTTATTTTGCTAATTTTTAGCCAGTCTTTGGAGTTTGATACCACACAATATTTTCTGTCTTTACCATCTAACCATTTTTAAATACTGATCTCATGTAAATGCTGCAGCCTAAGCCTTTTTTGTTCAAGTACAAAAGGAGACACATCAGTCCTACCATAAGAAAAGATAAATTAATATATATTTTTTCAATGTTGACTAAAATTTGACCAGAGGAACTAAGACTTAACAAGTGCGAGCATTCCTATTTATTGTCAAACAAAATGTTCTTGCATTCCATGCTTTTGCTGGTGCCTAATTTCACAGGGTGGCCTTAATACTGCATGTTATGGCATTATCACAGGAGGATATGAAAGATTGGACTATTGATGTGTTCAGAGATGCGATTACAAGAATAGAAGAAAGTGCAAAGAAAAGATGACATTGTGGTAGGCATCAGTGTTGGGGTCTCAATATTGTTTCAACAGACTCAATGGATGTGGCTGAGTTGTTAGATCCGTAGTTGTATCCTAACTTTTCTTGAAATAATAGAGGAAATAAATTGTGTAACTTGGAAAAGTAGACAATCTCGCATGACTTTTTCTTGTCTCCAAATTTCTAGCCAGCATCATGAGAAGAATGCTGATTTGTAATTAGCTTTAGACATTGATTCTTCTCTTGACCTGTTTGCACTTTAAAAATATTCTTATGCCGGAAACATTTTGTATAGTGTCGAAAGAAAATAGTTTGGATGATTGGTCACGCCAAGTGTCATGGTTAAAGAGATACCTTTGATTTGTAGGCTACGTCCACGTGTCCTGGGACTTTCCTCGTGGGCGGTCGAGTTATCTTACTTGTATTTTTCCTTTTTAACTCACTTTTGTACTTAGTTTATTTTTCAAGTGTGATAGTGGCAGTTCTATAATTTGCACTATAGAAAAGTGCACCCTTCTAGTTTGTTCTCCACATCACACGTCGCATATCTACCATCCGAATCGAGGTATAGTAGGGGAGACCCATTAGCGCTCCCCTGAAATGTTGTAATCATTCTTATTTACTCAATAAAAATTTCAAGCTTTTCAAAATTTAGCATTGTGCCTCGAGCGTGGAGTGGCAACCCACAAAAGCGTCCAAAACGATCGAGCGTTCCGCCGAGGCGCCCGTTTGTTCACAAACGCCTCCATCGAAGCGTCCACTCGAGACCGAGCGTCTCAAAACTGTGGCATTCGAGAAAGTGGCATAAGCAAGCTTTCGCAAAGCACTCAAAAAGAGCATGCCTATACGTTGGGCACGTTTAGGCGCCGCACGGGTCAGTCGAGCGAAAAACAACCCATGACAAGTTGGTGTCAGAGCAATTTTTTTGGGACCACCCAAGTTGGCGTTCAACGATCAAAGAGGAATGACGACGAACTCGGAGATGACGAATGAACCCCCTACACCGGAGAAGGGCCGTCCAGAGCGAGGGTGCGCTTGCTCGAAGGACGTCATGACCGCCTTCGAGCAATGCCTCAATCAGTTCTAACTAGACGTGGGCGAGATGTAAGACCAACCAACTCGCAACGCACGAGCGAGAGTTAGAAAAGACCGTGGACATCACAATGGTGCGAGACGAGATGACGCCGTTGTATACGCGGCTCGAGTCCATGAAGGCGACAATCATGAACATGCGAGAGACATTGGAGAATGGTCTGTCGAGCATGAGGTTCGAGATGGAACGGGAGCTCAAGACTATACGGGAAGAGCTCAAGCGACACTATGGAGATGAGTGGCGTCCCAAGTCGTCCGCCTCACATGAGACAAGAATCGATGTGCCAAAGTCGAGGCCCTACAAAGGCGAGCGATCGGCAAAGGAGATCAATGACTTTCTGTGGAACGTTCGAAGGTACATGGACGTGACCTTAGAAGCGAGGATGGTGAAGACCTTATCCTTCTACTTGCAAGATGCGGCGAGTCTAAGGTGGTGGTGCCATTGCGACGACGTGGAACGTCGCAATGTCGATCCCATTGAGAGGTGGGACGACTTCAAGAGGCAACTGACGAACTACTTTTCCTCCGCCAAGTTGAGATTGGAGGCCAAGATTGTGTTGTTCAATATTTGTCAGAATGGCACGTTGAAGAAGTACGTGAAAGAGTTCACCAAGCTCCACCTACAGAACTCCCAGGTGGACGAAGACACATTGCTGACGATCTTCGTGAAGGGTTTGAAGCCTTGGACTAGGACCGAGTTGGAGAGACGAGATTGCTCCAACCTCCGCTCACTAGTCGTCACTGTCAAGTCGCTCGTGGAGTATGCTATCTTCGTTGTCGGCTCCGCAAGTTGTCCTACCACTAAAGCCGCAGAGTTATTCATGAAGCATGTAGTCAAGTATTGGAGTCTACCGCAAAGCATAGTCAGCGATCGGGATTGGCGATGCGTTGGCAACTTTTGGAAGAAACTATTCAAGATGATGGGCTCCAACCTGCATTTCTCGACATCACTTCATCCTCAAATTGATGACCAATCTGAAAGGGTGAATTGTATTTTGGAGATCTACTTGCGGCACTATGTGAGTGCCAATCAAAAAGATTGGACGAAGATATCCGACATCACACAATTCTCCTACAACTTGCAACGAAACGAGTCGACCAAGAGGAGCCCCTTCGAGATATAGTGACGGGGCAGCAACCTCTCAATCCACAGGCTGTCGCCACTTCTTATGGTGGTAAAGTTCCCGTCGCTCACTGCATGGCAAGGGAATGACATGAGCAGAATGATATGGCTCGGGCATGTCTACACAAGGCATTGAAGCACATGAAGAAGTGGGCGGACACCGCTTGACGGGACGCCAACTTTGAAGTCGGAGATTTGGTTCTTGTGAATGTGGTCCAACATCTTCGGCTAAGCACTGCACAAGAGCCTCATTAGACGTTACGAGGGCCCGTTCAAGATCCTGAAGAAGGTAGGCAAGGTGGCATACAAGCTGGAGCTCTCGCCACAAATGACACTCAGTTTTCTATGTGAGCATGCTCAAGCCTTTCGTCGAAGACCAAGAAGATCTCGGCGCGTGGGGTTTCAGAGCGCATCTCGCCGGCCATCCGTTAGATCAAGTTGAAGAAGTACTTGCCGTCCACACGAAGAATCTGAAGAAAAAAGTATCTTGTTCGATGGAACGAAAGACCGGACGCCGACCCAGTGACAGTTCAAGCAAAAGATTGAAGAATTTGAAGCTGCAACTCCAGGGACATCGCTAACTTGAGTGGGGGAGAATGTCCTGGGGGCTTTCCCCGTGGGCCGTCGAGTTATCTTACTTCCTTGTATTTTCCCTTTTCAATCCACTTTTGTACTTACTTTATTTTTCAAGTGTGATAGTAGCATTTTTGTAATTTGCACTTTAGAAAAATGCACCCCCTAGCTTGTTCTCCACGTCACATGTCGTATATCTACCACCCGAAGCGTTGTAATCATTCATATTTACTCAACAAAGATTTCAAACTTCTCAAAACTTAGCATTGTGCCTCGAGCGTGGGGTGGCAACCCGCAAAAGCGGTCCAAGCGATCAAACGTTCCATCGAGGTGCCCGTTTGTTCACAAATGCATCCATCGAAGCGTTCGCTGAGGATCGAGCTCCCAAAACTATGGCATTCGAGAAAAAGTGGCATAAACAAGCTTCCGTAAAACGCTCAAAAGAACTTGCCTAGACGTTGGGCACATTTAGACGCCGCACGGATCGGTTGAGCGAAAAACGATCCCGTGACACACGCGGGTGCCTCAGCTCATGGTCACGCCCATGGCGTCAGGAGTTCCCCGATGTTGAATGTGATCCAAAATAAATAGTACATACTTAGTCAGTCATGCTCTCAATTTTTTAAAGAATAAGTTCAAATGTCGATGACAAAAGAATTGTTAAGAATCTATAGGGAAAATATATAGTCAATATCTTCCAAGAATTAAAAGTAGGTAACAATTCAAAATGAATAATAAAATATTAATTAGTGTTAGTTAATTTTACCCTTTATGGAAGGGTAAATTTCACTTAATACATTTCAATTTTATCCATTTTTTTCAACTTTATCGGTTAAGTTTACTTTGTAACCATGTTGCTAGTTAATTATTAACTTGTTTTACCAATTGTTCTTTTCACCGGTATAAATGATTTACCATCATTTTACTTATGCGACAAGCTTAAATATTATTTAAATAATAATACTATAATTAAAAATAAAAAGAGGAGGGGGTGTCATCTCCTTCCCCCTCATTTTGGAACGATCTCACCAGCGTCGGAGGGAAGGGGTGGCGCCCCTTTGTGCAGTCATCGGCGTCGGAGGGGCATCACCCCTCTCAAAGGGGTCGTTTGGATGAATAAAATTTTTGAGGAGAAAAAGTAGCAAAATATTATATTCTTTAAAAAGTGTAGATATTTTTATTCTCACTTATGTTTGGATGAAAGAGAATAAAATTTTAAAATATAATATTTTAAGTAAAGTATTTTATTATAAATAATTTATGTTTACTATTATTATAATTATAAAAAAATAATAACAAATAAAAGATTAAAAAGAATGATTCAAAAAGTTAAAAACAATCTTCTAACCTTGAAGAATATGCAAATTCTTCTAAGGAGAATAAAAATTGTGGTTTCATCATTTTTAGTTGATTTTATGATTTTCAAAGTTTGACTGATATAATTCCTATTCTAAAAGGTGCTTGCATGAGAATAATGACATATTTCAGTATTTATTCCAAATGGCACTAAGAGTGTTGGCCAAGCAAAAAGGAAGGGGTTGGCGGCCCTCGCTCCCCCCTCCTCTTTTTCAATGCGCACATCGGCGAAAGCGTAAAAGAGGGGATGTCGCCCCCTCCCTCCTTCCTCTATGAGCTCATGGAGGGGGCGGCACCTTTTCATTGCGAGTGAGCTCGGAGAAGGGGCGTGCCCCCCTTGCGCGCGTCGACGACGCGAAAAGAGGGAGCATCATCCCCCTCTACATGCGAGTGAAGCGAAAAGGGGAGTTGCCCCCTTTTCATTGCACCCGTCAACCCTCCCCCTCTATGAGCTCGCAGGCGATGTCCCTCCCTTTTTATTGCACGCAATGACGACAAAAAAGGGAGAGCGTTGCATTGCCCACACCCCTATTCACTTCACCGACACTCTGTTAGAGGGGCTCTCCCCCCTTCCTTCAGGGTCGGCGAGGCCGTCAAAGGTCAAGGAGGGGGGAGGACGATGCTCCCCTCCTCTTTTTTATTTAATTAAAATATTATTTCATTTTTATATCTTATTTTAGTTTTTAATGTCTTTCCATATAAGCAAAATGACCGGTAAATCGTTATACCTAGTGAAAGGAGTAGTTGGTGAAATAAAATAATAGTTTGAGAATAGTCTTATTATAAAATAAAATTAAAAGATAGAATTGAAGAATGAGTAAAGTTAAAGGGCATTTAGTGAAATTTATCCCATTATGAAATGAATTTTTTTCTTTCCCTAAATTTTAAGTTATTTTTTTAATAACATGGACATTCTAAAAAACAATTGGCTTGCACATATGAATAAAAAATTATGAAAATTTTACTTTATTCACAATTTAAAAAAATAACTCGAACATACAAATTTGAAGTTAATGAACTTTATTCAATAGTATTAGTGTGACATCATCAAAGTACTTATATAAAAAAAAACTTATCACCGATTTTGATATGAAAAACGATGAAAATGATATTTTCAAATTCATGCATGTAACCAGAAAAAAACATGCAATGAATACCTAATACCACTTTAAATTAACTAATCATTGAAGAATAAAATATAATATTTTTTTGTCAAATGAACATAAACTTTCTTTCATGATTCAAGGAAGATATTTGCATTATGTAAATCATATACTTAATTACAGCATTTTAAAATTGCTTTGTTAATTGTGTAACACCCTGATTATTAATCACACAAGGGGCCCTATAACAATTTGACGGGAACCTTCATGAGTGAGAAATGAATGACATCTTAGCAGTCATCTTATATTAAAATATTATCATTTTATTTTTGGACCTAATTAAAAGATTTGTATACAATGTTCTAGCACTCATTTTTATTTGAACATTATCTTAAATCAAATGATTACCTAATAAGTAACCGATTAATTGAATTAGGGTGACAATTTGAAAAGTAATAACTATAGTATTTGTCATAAAAAATGAAATACATATTTGAAAAAGAAAAGTCATTTAATGCATTAAAAATACAATGCCTATATCTGACCTTGGTACCATGTCTCAACGCTGAGGAAATTTATATGCATATAACACTTGGAAAAAGAAAGATAAAATAGCTTGAACTATGATGCCAAGTTAATGATTTTTTAATATCTGAATACAAAATACACGAGAGCTTTCTAAAATCATGTAGAATGCATGAACAAACATTTGCATGTACAAACACGATTTGTTAATTAAAAAGTGAAGGTGACACACTTACTAATGAAGAGCAACTGTAGAACTTTGGGATCTTTTGAACTTGAACCATAATGGTAAAATCTGAAACTTAAGTCATTGCAATAATATTTTATCTTAGACAATGCACATAATTTTAGTTACTTATTTGAGAGCTATAATTTATTATTTATTGAATGGACTTTTTCAACCAGTTAGCATAGTAATTACATCATTATTATATATTTTAATCAAATTAAAATATACTATTTTGCTTAAGAATATCCTAGTTTAATTTAATTATTAAAATATTTTCTTGCACATGTTTGAAGGATAGGCAATGTATAATTTAGGTCCACTAGAGCATTCGATTATTTCGATTTTTGAATTGAAATGAACGAGAAATCTTAATCAAATTGATTGACTCTAAAAATTTAATCTAATACTGCTACCTTATTTCAATCACGTTATTTAATGACTATACTAATCAAACTTAATTAAGGATAGCTAGTTTATAATCCTTAATTTGACTCGATTTTTTTTAAAAGTTGATTCATGTTCTAACTATATATATATATATATATATTATTTTAGCTATTGTTTGAATGTTTCAAATCATATTTATCTCCTATTAGGAGCAGCATGCGGTGTTTGGAAAGTCATGTCGACGATTAAACTTGCGCGACGTTAAAAAAAGTATATTATTCATATGTTAAAAGTCTACTCATTATCAAGTCTAACTAATTTAGTTAGGCCATCTCACGATGCAGAGACTTCCAATAAAATTTTCTATTATTCATAAAAATTCTAATTCGAATTATGCTTGAACGAGGGAGCGCGAGATTTGCTTGTAAATTTTGCATTTCCAATCAAGAAGAGACTGCAATCTTCCACTAGAGGTAGATAGCTGTCCACTGGGCCAATATATATTTAATAGCATAAGTTGGTCACCAGAAAAGGCCAATCGGTAGCAGTTAAAACAGGTATACGTCTTGCAAGGGTGTGCGATATTGCCACCAAGCCAACTTGGCGACGCAGTGTACAGGTCCAGTCGGCATCTCCCCAACTCCGTCCACCAGCCTACGCGCCCACCGCTTACCCTAACAACTTGGATATAAGGAGGCGTGCATAATGAATGGATTGATCCCGATCTGATCGGTTTATTATTTTAATTAAGATTAAAAAAGGATTTATCCATTATTCGATTTCAGATTTTCGGTTTGATTCAATTAATTCATGAAAAAAAAATTGTTTGGTTTAGTTAATTCACCGAATTGTAAGAAGACGAATATGATAATGTTTTTTAAGTAAATCTTTTCCTATCTTTTTCACGTTCAAAATGCATAAATTATTTGACAAATTAAAATTTTTATATCAAACACGGACATAAATGGATTATAACAATTAGCATATAGACGCATATACAAATTATTTAGACTTTAACCATGGAAAGAATTAAAATATAAATATTAAAAAGAGAAGAACTTCTTATATCATCATGGTGATGGATTAATATTAAACTAAAAAGATCAATTTTATGAAATATGTCGCGAAAGCTAAAGATCAGTTATGTAAATTTTAAACTAATACGATAAGAATCAAATTACATGCATAATAGAGTCGAAAGAAGAGGAAGAAATAAAGAGAGCAAACAAAGTAAACGATACTTCTTCTTTTGCAAAAAGGAGTACTTTAATTTTTTTTCAAATAAAACTTACAGGCTCGTTCATACCTAAATATCAAAATAAATATTTCTTTGTCTTACAATATCAAGCTCACATGAAGAAAAGAGAAAAAGAAGAAGATTAATATGGCTCAAGAATTTCAAAAAATAATTTTTAACCTTTTTTATGGATTCTGCACCAGTGGATATTCTTTATAGATCTTTTTGGCTAATATAACTATTGCCCTTATTTTGAAAAAAAGTTACTCATTATTGTGCATTCCGCATGTAAATGAGTCGAGTACTCTGTTCATCGATCAACCATTCCTTTTGGCCACTTGAAAAGTATGACCATTGTTAATCTTTTGGCTGGCATAATAGTGATGTCTTGAATTGAACCGCCAATAGATTGGTAGCAAGTATCGATTGATTTATGCATTTTCTATGATGACCAATTGATCGATTTCGGACTAGTTGATCGACCATTCTGCACAATTTTACATATAACTTTTCACACTATTATTGGAATGGGGTAATTTTTTGACTTGCTAAAAAGCTAACAATATTATTTACAAATTTTCTATTCACATGCTAGTCCAGATATGAATGAAACATATTCAAATATTAATTTCAAATTTAGTACATAAAGTACTAATTCCTATTCAAGCTTTTTCAGTACTTTAAATATAACTATATTTAATCAAAATTTGTATCATCAAAATATAATTAGTTATCACATGAATAATTTGTTCTAATAATCTTTTCATTTTTATGAATACAAACCAAGAAATATAAAAGATATAAGTTTTTTCACTCCAACTAATTTTAAACTTTCCTTACAATAACAAATCTGCACATAAGTTTTAAATTTAAAGTAGTTTTCATATAAAGCTATATTTACGAGGTCCACATAATTAAATAGGTATTATATATGTTGGAGCTTATAATTGTCTTATATATTTTTTTTCTTATATTTTCCTATATTTCTCCACATTTTATCTCATAAAAAGTAGTTTGCACATTTAACAAAAGTAAGAGATAAAAGTTTACTCGCCCCTTAATCATATATCGTTTTCATACTCCCTTCCTTTCGTTCTTCCCCTATTTTCATATAAAATATAAATTAGAGAAATGAAAAATGAAAGTTTTCATTCTTTTAATCATATCATAGAAAAAATATTTTAAGTGTACCATATGTGATAGATAAAAAATAATTTTCCCTAAATTTATGATCGATTCATAGTAATAAAATATGAAGTCAAAATTACCTAGGAATTATAAAATCACATGTCTTAAAAAAACCTCATAAAATAATCAAAATATTAGTTAAAACTTTTAGAAATAATTATGTGCCAAATCAAGAATACTTTACTCATTTGTTTAAAGTTTGATCATATGCGCAAAGTTTTTTTTATGATTTATGATGTAGCAAACTCATATAAACAATGAAAGAAGAGCTAAATTTTAAACTTTCAAATACACTCCCCATTATTTTTCATTCAATTTCTTTCCTCTTTTGTCAAAGAATATTAATCAAGAATAGCAGCAAGAACATAAAAAGTGAAACTAGAAAAATATTCAAAGTTTAATAATTATTCTACGTACTTCTCATTTCTTAAAATGATGATAGCTATTTCAAGTTATGAATGAGGTGTAAATTTTTTTTATTATATGATATGATAACTTGAAAAAGATAAAAGTTATGTCAATAAATTTCACAAAGATAATCATATAAATTTATTTTGATATGAGTCTAAAATGATAGTCTTAATGATATGTGCATAAATATTGAGGTAGTCAGTTAAATGAGGTATGCGAAAATTTTTAAATACCATACTAATATTATCAATCATCTTATTTTAAATTAAGTTGTAAAAAATCATAATGTGTGTATTTATACCCAAAAGACATAGTGTAATAAGTCAAAATTTATAATAAGTTCATGCACATAAATTTCATATTACAATATATTAAAAAAATTATGACAAAGTAACAAATATGAAGTTTCTTTATTTGGAAAACAATAATAATTCAAGTTTAGGAGACTTGCAAACATATTTTTATGTGTAGTTATTTTTGCCAAATCAAAATGATAATAACCATGATAAAAGTGACCATAACCATATAGTTTTTTTATTTGACATATGAACAAAACATATTTTGCAAATATATTATGACAAGTCAACATAGTATAATATAGATGTAATATCAAGTTTAAAAATCTATATCTTGTTTCTAAAATTTTGAAATATCTTCAATCCTTGTGTCAAAATTATGACTTCTTTCAATTTTTAAATCATAAAGCATCAAATGTCAGAAAGTTTCATATTATTGAAACAAATAAACATGTTTTGGCATAACAATGAACTTATGCATTTTCGAAGTTGGATATGTAAAACAGTTATAATATGCACAAAGATCCTAATTTTTTTTAATTATTGACTTATACACACATTATCATAATAAATGGACACACTAAAGATACGAGTATGCATGATATCAAAATAATTTCCAATTTCATATGCTAAAAATATTTTTATCACAATCTTTGTATCTTCACGTCTTTTCACATGCAACTTACATTTTCTCTTGCAAGACGACCACAACAAAAAAATCATTTGATTTTTTGTACCCACATTTGTTTAGGTCAAAGATTATTAGTCATAGTTTCTTTTGAAAGCAACATCAATGTCATGCCCATATTAATAAACTTTTTAACTATACACTCAAAGGCCTGAACACCACAATAATGATAAGTAATATATGGTTTCTCACAATAATAATGAGCATGTTTAAATTTCAATATATCATTATGAGAGCTATGATAATGTTTAGCATTTAACGCATGGTCACAAGAATATATATATTTCAAATAATGATTATGACCATCATGTTTGGGTTTCAACAGAGAATAAAAAATATTTAAAATAGTACCCATTTGGGTTTTTAGAATTTCTTTTCAAATTATATTCTTTCTTGAAGTATAAGGAATAGGATTTGAAAAATATTCTATAGGATTTTGAGCATTCTTAGCATATTTCAAAGGTATAATGAATTTATCATTTAAATAAATTTGCAAAAAAGTAATTTTTTTTGTGACTCATCTTGTAACAACATTAACTTTGAATTTTCTACTATTGTCGAATTAATTTACAAGTTCCAATAGTTGAAGCAAGTGCTTCAGTATTGTCTTTCAAATTTTTAACTAAAGTAACCAAATGTGTATTTGTACTTTTTAAATCGTCACAAAAATGCACAAATTATAAAAGAAAAATCAATTTTCTTCCAATATGTCATCTTGGACTAGGAAATCATATTTTTCCCTTTTTATATTTTCAAAACCATTTTGTAATTGACAACTATCATTCATAAATATTCATGTTCCTTTTAAAGAAAAATATACTTTTGAATAAGAGAAGCAAATTCTTTGTGCATGTCAAAATCGAACTCTTCATAGTTATCACTATCACTACAAAAGCAAATTTTGTATCATCCTCGCTATTTGCTATCAAACACAATCAATGCTTTTTGTTTGATGAAGTAGGCGCGAAGTCACCATTTCTTCATTTTCATCCGACGAGTCATTGTCTCTTTTTTGTTCTTTTCATACCTAGCTATCAAAGTTCTTCGTAAAGATTTAAAGAATTATAAAATATATTTTTGGCTTTTCTAATAATTTTTTTAAATATAAATTTGGAAAATGTTATATCCTAAAAATGAAAGATCACTAGAAATGTCATTTATATCTTTCTTTGGCTTTTAAAAATTATTTTCAATAATATCCCACATTTCAAAATCAATAAAACATGACTACACCGCTATTCTAATTTTCCAAGAAGAAAAAAGTATAATCTTTAGAATTCGGTGGGTCCAAAATGAAATGTCCTTCTAAAATGGGTTTAAAATCTCAAAACAAATATTTATCTATTTTACATTATCAAGCTCACATGACAAGAAAAGAGAAAGAGAATATTCAATAATATAGCTCAAGAACTTTAAGAAATAATTTTCCGTTGATACTTAGTGTTTTCCTTAAATTGTTGATGGAGTCTGCACACCTTGACCTCTTTGTCTAATATGATTGTTGCACTCCAAAAATTAGTTGTTACTATGCATTTAGTGTGAGACTGATTGATAGCTTTGTCTACTGGTCGACACATGATTCTTGGATATATGGTGGATCGAAAGACTTTTTTATTTGTCGATCGACCGAACCTTCAATCAGCATAATTAGTGATGTCGTTGGTTGAATCGTCAATTGACCGCTCATTATTTACGCTTTCTCTGGCGTCAAATCTATAGTCACTGTTTTCAAATATTGTTCAATTTTACACGTTTTCATGCTGCCCGATAGACTGGTTCATCAAACTGACTGATCGTTCTGCACTACTTTGCATATAGGTTTTCACACTGTTAACGTAATGCTGAAAATTTTCAACTTATTAAAAAGTTAACAAGATTATTTATAACTTTTATATTCACATGTTAGTTCACATGTTAGTTCATGTATGAATGGAACATATTTAAATGTTAATTTCAAATTTAATACATAAATAACTCATTATTACTTGAACTTTTCGGTACGTTAAATATAACTTTAGTTAATTAGTTAAGAAATAAAACTTCTTACACAACAATGCTAATCAAATAAAATCACGCGTTGTTTAGAAATTAAATAACGCAAAAAGTATCTATAAACATTTGTAATTTGTGAATTCATCAGTTAATTTTGATTTAATTCATCCAACTGAACTAATTGA
Organism: Pontederia crassipes; assembly: GCA_030549335.1. NCBI lineage: Eukaryota > Viridiplantae > Streptophyta > Magnoliopsida > Commelinales > Pontederiaceae > Pontederia > Pontederia crassipes. The sequence goes on from CM060183.1 coordinate 24,072,940, forward strand.
GTTCAGTTAATAAAGTAGCTATCAGTTAATCAAACTGAAATTAAATCGAATGATTTAGATCGTTTAAATAGATAACGATTTAATCGGTCGATCAGGGTTACTTGGATAACGTTCGCTCACCCCTATGACATGTGGGAGTTCTGTCGGCATCGTTCTGCTCATATTTGCCCACCTCTTTCAAGATCCATTTGCGTACAAACCCTCAGGAGCAAACTGTCAATATATACACAGTAATTGCCATGCGAAGGTCGTGTTCCATTGTACTTAGAACATCTGTCAAGTATTTTATTGCTCTTAGAATATATGAGTGGCCAAAAATACAAATGAGTCATCCAATTCCACTGCATGCCATTCTACGGGGGCATGCATCTTTCCAGTCCCCAGTGCACATGTGGTGTATGCATCTAATGAGGCGAAGTTGGATGCCGAAGCCTTTATCCAACAAAACCCCATTGGGGGAGGAAGGCAAACATATATATGCATATGGGAGACAAAGGTGCCCAAGTTATGATGGGGGCGTCGGATGCATGATTCCTCTTGGCCGTGCCTCCGTGATAATAACGAAGGCCACGTCTCCCAGCAACGGAGGAGCATAGAGCAAGGCGAAGGTCCCGTCCCTGTCCCCCCTTCTTAAACACATGGGCTTTTAAATGCTTCTAAATCGTCTGCTTGGTCTCACTCTCCTCGTTGTTTGTGGATCCCCCTGCTTTTGTTGCAGTTTTGTTAAATACGAAAAATAGTACGACTGATCGATGCACCTGCACGCGATATGAAGAGGAAAAGAAAAGAAAAAAAAAATCATGATATATATCATGGATCTGTCATCATATGATTCATATCTGTCTAGTATTTTGTCTGGCACTAATCATGTAGTTGTGATCCATTTTGTTTAAAGAGAGTCTTTTTTTTGTCAACTTTAACGCCACTTAATGATTGACCTCGCTGTATCCTTGGCCGTGCGGAGTTTCAACTGAGTATTCAAGGTTTCAAACTTAAAACCACTTTAGCACCTCATACAGTCAAATTGATCGTCGAAACGACGATCTCGACGGCCGTTTGGTAACCATTGAAAGTAATTTGTGACGTTTAATTTTCGTGCGAATTTTATCTGTCAAAAAATCCGTCAAAAAGTTCCATTTCCGACAGCGTAACCATCGGTAAACGAGGTTTTTCTTGTAGTGAGCAACCTTGCGTGTGTGAAATGATGTGCAAATTAAGCAATGAAATGTCAATCTCTTTTCACGAAAAACATCAGAAAATGTAAAAATTTGGACACGTCGGTGAATCATGATGGGGAGGTCAATGCTTTCTCAACCTCACAACAGTAGACAGACAAGATTGAGTAGATCACATGCTTGCACCATGCATGAGGCAAACTGTGGTGGAGTTAAAAAAAAGAAAAAAAGATACTTGCTCTATTATCAACCCGCCAGCTTCTGTGTTACGTATAACGCGTGGTGAAGAGGTTTGGAAAAGAACCATTCATGCATTCAGCCGTGCGCATGCCTCCAACGCTGTTTACTCCGACTTCTGGAGACCTCATGCTCCATCTACAAGTCAAGCAGGAGTCCTGTTACAGACAGCAACTAAACATGCAGGAAGGGAGAGAGTGTGTGTGTGTGTGTGAGAGAGAGAGAGAGAGAGAGAGACCACAAGAAGGATTGGTTTAGACGATATGAAGGAACCCGTGGGCGCCTTGGCGGGACTCGGTCGATGGAACAAACATCAATTTGTGTTGCACCGCCATCATAATGCATGTTGTATTCGATCTTTAATTCCTTGTCGACAGGCGATAATGGCTCACTATTAATGGTTCAGTTCTTTTTGTGGGCTGTCGGAGTCTTCTGGCGTTGGAAGCTCCAGCTACCGTGGTTACAATTGGTGGTCTTCTTTGTCCGGCATACATTTTTCTGCTTTACCAGCGATGTTACTGTCATTAGCTGTGATGGCTTGCACTAGCATTGGCTGCTATTCGATTACTACCCCTAAAAGCAAGACTTATGTTAAATAATATCAGCTCTTAGATAAGATTTGCTGCGTTATTTCTGACCAGGAATTTGGGTTTTGAGTACATTTTATATTACCTTCTCGTTGCAAAAGATGAGAGAGAGAGTTAAATTGCACGCATACATTCATAGAAACTGTCAACTATTCAAACATTAGTTTCTCCAAATTTTATTTCAATTAACAAAGAGGAAAGAACGTTAATGGCCTGAATATTGAAGTCCAAATTCCATGGCACGTTATTCCATGTGTTATCCATGTCATAAAAAATGTGGGGATTTGGCGTAGGAACATCAAATTAGTTGAATTTGATAATAAATTTGTGATCTACATCGGTCAAAATTTGAACTCCCGATATTACTGTAAATAATAAACAATTAAGAAGATTATTCTCGTTAGCCTTTAATGTGGGAATTCTCATTATCTTTAGCTTTGATATGTACTTACAAAATAACTTGGTCCATTCACTTATCAATGATCTAAATCAATGTACACTTAAATTATAATATTGAGTCAAGTTGTATATTTATTGTACCAACGGTCCCAAATCAGCGGTATATTCTCATTATGCTTTTTTTTTTCGGTTAAGTAAGAGCATCAACCCCGGGGGGAGTTAACCAATCAAAACAAATTGCAATCGGATGGGTGGGGTGGGGATTGCAATCTCATTTAATTACAAATTTATAAAAATGTTCAAATAAAAGATAATACAATATTTAATTATGCTATTAAATACTATCATATTATTATTCATTATAATCTTATTATTATTATTTTAATAATAACTATTAAATGTTCTTCATTATTTGCACTACATTGTATTATTAATATGATTAGTTCATCTATTAATACATTATAGATACTCATATTTTACTATTAGTTTTGGTAATACAATAAAAAAACAGAATAATAATTATTAGTATATCATAATTAACATTATCATCTTATAAAATATATATTAGTTATTTTGTAAATATAAAATGTGTTACTCTAGATTATTTGTTTATGATTTACGTTTACATAATTAAAAATGAGTTATATAAAGTTTTCAACTTAAATGTTTTGATAAAGGATGGTTGATAAAATATGCGTATTAATTATTACTTTTTTATATTATAAATCAGAAATATGGATCGTGGGGTAGATCATCTAAAATGTATATTATTGTAATTTAATAATTAGTAACTTTTTAAAAGGCAATTTAAAGTACTAGACAATTCAACTATGTAAAATTAATAAATGTCACGCTACACCTTTGTTTGTGTTGGATTTTTTCAGTGTTTTTAAAATCGGACCGATCCGGCCGGTTCAACCGTGAATCGGTCGCCAGTTCGGTTCGGTTTTTTTTTTAAAATCGAAAATGATAAAAAAATCGAATTGAACCGAACAAAACCGGTTTAACCAATTGAACCGATTCAATCTGGTTTTTTAATTATTATATTAAAAAATGTAAATTTGGAAATTTTTAATGATAGAATGAAACGGAAAAGGAAAGCAATCAATCATTATGAAAGATAAAATTCGGTTTGTTTTATTTTTGTATTAAAATATGTAAATTTTGAACTTTGAATGATAGAATCAAATACAAAAGGAAATAAAATAAGTAATTTTGAAAGGAGAAAAAGGTAGGTGATGGAGTATAGTATAAATAAAGTGAGAAAATTAAGGAGAAGAATGAAGGGAGAAATTTAAGGAGGAAAAAAAAGAAAGTGAGAAAAAAATAAAATGGAAACAATTGAATGAAAAAAGGAGAAATAATTTAATAAAAAGATATACAAAAGGAAAGTTATTACATAAGTAATAATTAAATTAAAATATATATTAACAATAGTAATGAAAGAATAAAAATATTTATAAATATAAAGAATATTGATCAATTTCATTTTCTTCATGTTAACTAATTTATTCAATTTTTTTATAACATATACATTAGAATAATAAATCTAATTAAAATTAAATCATTCAACTTACTACCTTTTAATTATAATATATATGAATCAAGAAATAAAATATTTTTAATAGTATAAATATTTCATATTATTTCAATATAATGAGTCTGCTTTTTTTGTTTCTATTTGCATTCAAGTATACTAATGATATAAAATTACAATACATTTTGGATGAGTTTATTAATTAAATCATTTAGAAAGTATTTAAATTAATGTTCAATATTAATAACAAAATTTGTGATTATTTTTTATATTCTTATCAAAGTTTTATTCATAATATATATTTGAAATAATAGATAAATAATATTTTAATAAAAATTCGGTTCAATTCGGTTGAACCCGATTAAACCGGTCGAATCATGACCTAATTGACACGCCGGTTCGAAATCCGGTCCGGTTTTAAAAATATTTGAATTTTTCAGTTTGGTAGTAGTGTTGGACTTGACCATTGCACGATGGACAATGTGTTAGTTTAATACTTTTGCATCCATTTCGATGCTTTCTTTTTATTTGATAAAATTTAATGGTTGTGTAGATAAATTATTCTTCGACTCATACGCGTCAATAAATTATTCAGATTAAATATAACACAAAGTAATAATTTTAAATATGAAAATACCAATTAACTACTTTTCAAAAAAGAAAATTGATTGATTTACACTTCTATAAATTTCTATTATATATATTATTGTATTAAGATGGGTCCTTGAAATACTAAAATAATCGCTTTTTGTGCCACTTATTAATCTCTCGTGCATGTTAAGGGAAATGATTTGAGATAATTATTTTTTTCGTCTCCGGAAAAATAATAAATATCAGGGAAAAAAAATGTCTGGACGCACGCCCATTTGTGAAAAGAACACATACCAATTTGGGGCCTATCATTTAGTACCTCCATAAACAATTCAAAAAGCCTAATAAAGAAGGAAAACAAAGTGCTGAATGTGACCGTGACAATAATTCCCTTTTCTTAATCACATATTTTATGGGAACCAAATAATTCTCGTCGAAATGACTCAATTAGAGAGAAGAAAGCTCATCCACCCACCTCCCAACACCTTACAACACATGCTTGCTTACATGTACTGACTGTGCTCACTATTATCCAAACTTTTTTCCTATGTTAACCTTCTAGTTGTCTAAGCAAGACCTTAGTTTTTAATATTTTTGGTATTCTATTCGAATTCTCGGTGACATATTCGTCTTTTTCTAAAACAATTAAATAGAATATTTTTTCCTTTTTTAATGAAAACAATTAATATAAAAAACTATTACATAAGAGCACGTGGACCTAGAAGAGTTGGGATGGATCCGCTCCACTCCTTTAAACAAGATTTCAAATTCTAATTAGAATTTTTTTTTGGAAGACTCAATGAATATAACCCTTAATATCACAGGAGCTTACCATATTTTTTTTGGGGTGGGGGAGGGGACGATAAAAAAAATATATCGCACATGGACATTATTTAAGAATTTAAACCATGACGGGTCATGTTTTTTTTTTTTGGTGCCGATCCGGTGACGAGAGGTTTTTGGTGTTCAAAATTACTAACATCTGGTTAATTTGAAGTCGAAAAAATAGAACAATAAAAATTAATTTTCTGACCAAGTGATGACTCCAAAACTTAGTACCCAGCGAACGCGTGAGGCAATCCTTATCATCTGAGTTGGGTCATGTATTTTTTTGGAAAATTATTATTTGAGTCACTAAACTTTAATTTTTAATATACAAATAATTGAAAAACTTTCCATAATCAAAAGTAGGATCCAAGACATCTAATTTTGGATTCCAAATTTCCAATTTCCAAAACAGCTAATTCTTATTATTTCATGATTTCAAGCACTCATTTTCTTAAAATGTGTTTTTATTTAGCCATAAAATGTCATCTTTTTTATAAAAAAATTGATATTGAAAGTTAATTTTTGGAACATTATTCTGATTTTAAAATAGATCTATTGAATAAATAAACAAAATATAAATATTATTTTAAATGCTGTGGCATAAATTTCACTTGGTAAGGCAACGTTAACGACTTAGTTTTTTATAGAAAAAAAAACAAAGTTAAGTCGCTTAAAACATAATTTTATAAACAAAAGTCAAATAATCTTTGTAACAATTTTTTTTCAAGCTATCCAAATAACAAACGATTCTAAAAACAGTTCACACTTTGACACTTAAAATCCGTTTCTAATTATTCAATACGTGAACTATCTTTCAGACAAACACAAAATGCCATAGGATCTCCTTATTGTCATTATTAAAACCTTAATGTAACTTTCTTTTAGACCATTTCCTTCTTATATTAAATAACATATTATATATCATCAAAGTATCAATAATCAAAATAAAAAAAAAATAAAATTGTCCTAAACATGGTGACACTGGAGTGTCACAAATAAGAGCATCCATATTCCATGCTATTTATAATTTGGATAGATCTCCCCGTCCAAGTTCCAAAGCAAAAGAAAGGAGCCCCATCACATGAAGTCCCCCTCCTCGAGTGGTTGTAGTGGTCGCGACTACGTAGTTAAAAGGGAGACGTGCCTCTCCACCACACTCGTCCATCATTCCCCCTCGGACGCCACCAGTCCACTGCACCCCCACCACCACCCTCCTCCTCCTCCTCCTCCTCCTCCACACAGAGTGCTCACTGCCCAACTGCCGAACTGCGTCCCATGCGTGATCTTTAAGAAGAAGCTCCACCCCGCGCTAACGCTCGACATCGATCACCACTCCATGCAGCAGGGAAGTCACATATCCATGTCCTCGTCCTCCCACTCCTTCTCCGTGCTGAAGACCCGCCGCCGCAACGACTCCGGCGAGCTCGACGTCTTTGACGCGTCGCTCTACTTCTCCGGCAGGGTCGACGATGTTGTCAACCACGTAAGAAGGGTTGACAGGCGGCGGAGCCTGGACGCGTCGCTGGGAGCCATGCTCGCCCACAAAGAACAGCAGAAGGCCGACGACGCCACCCAATTCAAGGAGCGAACCAAGAAGAGCAAGCAGCCCAGCTCGCCCGGTGGCATGCTGGCCAGCTTCCTGAACTCATTGTTCCATCAGACGTCCGCGAAGAAGAAATCAAAGTCCTCCTCCATTTCCGCTTCGTCCTTCGTGAAGGACGATGAGTGCAAGGAGAAGCGTAGCAAAGGGAGGAGGAGGAGCATTGCGCTCCCCGAGAGGGTAGACGACGACGTCAAGGGCGATTCGCCCCACGCCCAGAACATATCAGGGGGACAAAGGAGATGTTCCCTCGGCGGCAGCACCGGCGGTCACAAGATCAACCAGCAGGATCCTTTCTGGTCAGAGAGATCAGAGGCCTGTACCGTTAACCGACCGTTTCATAATGGTGCGAATAGATGGGTGCTGCATGGAAGCCGCAATTACAATATCGTATATCATAAGGATCCCTTGTGGGCCGAAGTTTTCATGCGGAAGGAGGAGTGCTGCCATGGAAGGAGAGAGGAGGAAGAAGGTGGAGATCAGAGAAGCGAATCCAGCTCCGATCTGTTCGAGCTCAAGAACTGTGTCATAGGAGGCGGTCATCTCAGCTCGAGCGGCCTTCCTGTCTATGAGACTGCAGAGCTGTGTGCCCTCAACAGAGAAACCGCCATTGCCTTCTGAGTGAACGCAAATATATGCAACGACGCCTTTTTTTTTCTTCTTCTTCTCATTTTCCTAATTAATTCGCATGCACGGATTGGGCGTCTCTCAGATGTATGTGTGTGTATGATCTGCAAAGATATAACTGATGTACTTATTTCCTACCAAGTTCCTTTGCTTTCAGAATCCAGCACAGCATTGACATATATATCGTCATTATCTTATCACTAATCTTCGTTTCTGGATCGTCCCTGTTGCTTTCAGCTCATTTATTCGAGTTCATGACTAATTATTATTATGCAAAGATATTTATGAAAGAGTACTCACATTCACATATACGCATTCACCAGATAATATCGATCATACATGATTGTCATACGAAAAAATGATACAAAAATCAAAAGTTGGACTGTGTTCTGAGATCTAGATGATGAGTTAGTAATATCGATTTCGATTCTTCGGACGTCGAAGGCAAGAATGGCTATGATAGATTACTTGTGCAGGATGTGCTTGATACATGCACAGCTTGGACAATATCGATCTCTCAAGCAGGCCAGGGGATGTTGGAGGCAGCAGCATGCAACTGTGGCCACACCACAGTCGTCAAACTTGAAATTTGGAGGATTGCTCACTGTTATGATGTATCGTATAATGTTATAGTACTTACTGTGAATCCCCCCGTATATTCCGGGCTACAAGTCCCGTCGTAGTGCTACGGGCCACTCCGTGTACGAGTTGCAAATTAAATATTGCAGAGTGGATCCTACTGAGTTAGCTGCATGCGTTAAACATCGCCCACACGACTCCTTTTTTTGTTTCTTTTCTTTTTTTTTTCTCTAGTTTGATCGGTACACTAAATGTCAGCCAAAGACAAATATTAGGCGTTAATACACCTATGTATATAATATTCAGACGATTTATTTAAGCTCGGATTCATTGTATAAATTCGGATGTCAACAGTTATAAGATTTAATCGAGCTCGGATTCATTGTATAAATTCGGATGCCAATAGTTAAAAGATTTAGTTAAGCTCGGATTCGTTGTATAAATTCAAATGTCAACAGTTATAACTTTGATGGAACTAAATAACCTTCCGTTTGATACAACAATGAACGACAAATTGCCTCATGTTGAGCACGCAGTTTCTAGTTGCGGCCGTCGGTTGGTTCCCGAAAGCTGTACAAGGAGGACTTTATAAAGGGAGATATATTTGTGGATAATTAAAATATCCCACATGTGCATGGACTCAATTTCCTGTACACAATTAAATTGCCGCTCCATTTCGCAATCCAGACGAGAACTGGTACATAACAAGTTCTTTTTAATGGTTCCTACGAGTATTTGAACAATTTTAACTGGACCAACACACACAAAAAAATCTAAATTCTCCTAGTAACAATTATAATTAAATTGAAGTTAATTCGATCTTGTAATGTCTTCACTTTGAGATATAATAATTCGCTAATTAATTAAATAAATTTTTTTGTCTATGATAAGGTTTATAGATATGGAGGTACGTACGCGTGGTGCAGTGTGTTCAGCGGCAGAACTGGTGGTCTAAAGAAGAGGGAGCGAGATCGCCAAAGTTGAAGTTGGTTTGTGGTGCGTGTAAATTTGGATGGCCGAACAAACCAACCAGAAAATTTAATCATTACTTTAAGTTTATGGATATCCCTTGAGGTTACTTGCCGGCCACACAGGATTAAAAATGCATTCTTGAGCACTCGATCGCCGTCATAATGACGAAGAAAAGCACTTCGCTGGCTTTCCAAAGGGAGCTAATGGTTTCTCGAACTCCCTTTGGTGGCTCAAAAGCTCCACGTCGATTCACCGTCCTATTTAAATTTTTAAAAATGTCTTGCTACAGTGTTGTCGATCTAAAAGAGAACTATCAATTTTTTAGGCAACCAGTAACAGATATTTAAAAAGTGATGTGTATGATTTAATTCATTCGATCCCACTTAGTGGGATAAGACTTTATTATTATTATGTATGATTTAATTCGTACAATTGAGCAGGACATTTCGATCATTTCACCCAATTCCTATTAATATTATCAGTCATCTTTGATTTTAGTACTACTATGTAACGAAACGGTAGGATTTGCACGGCCCAACTTTATATACCTTTACTAGCTTTTATATTTATTTTTTTATTAAGCAAAAATTTAGATCACTAATTTCTCAACTAATATGTATTATTTTGGATTTTGCGCGATGGATTTACTCGTCAGTGGAAAAAAACCTTGAAGGTAGGGTTGAGCATGGGCCGGGTCGACCCGGACCGGCCCGACCCAAAAAATCGGGTAAATAACTCGGCCCGGATTAAATCCGGATCGGAACCGGATCCAAATGCTAAAAAATTCGACGGGTTCAGGTCAGGACCGAGTTTGTCATTCTAATACTCGACCCGGATCCGACCCAAGATATTTGTTCACTATATAATCCATTTTCACCCTTTTTTTTCATTTTACTTTCTCACCTTCTCTCTCCCATCTCTCTCCCACTCTCTCTCCGTCTCTCGCCCTCTCACCGTCTCTCGCCCTCTCCTTCTCTCTCAGACGGGACGCACGGCGATGGCGGCAACGCAGCGACGACGACTCCGACCGCACTCTCCTGACTCCCCCTCTCTCTCTTTCCCTTCTCGGCCGTCAGGAGCGCCGCGATCCGGCAGGCGCCGGATCGACCGCCAGGCGCCGGATCTGACGCCTGGCCGCCGATCCGATCGGATCTGATGCCTGGCCGCCGATCTGGCCGCCAGGCGGTCGGATCTGGCGCCTGGCCGCCGATCCGGCCGGATCTGATGCCTGGCCGTCAATCCGATCGCCAAGCGATCAGATCCGACGCCATGCGGCCAAATCTGGCGCCTGGCCGCCGACGGCCGAATCTGGCGCCTGGCCGCCGATCCCGCCCCGGATCGGCCCCAGGTGAGTCGATCCGGCCGTCCGGCGTCAGATCTAGCCACTGGGACCGATCTACAGCGTCCGTCATTTCACATTTTTGGATGATTCCCGATCGCAAACCCGGTAACATTCTCGGATTTTCGGGTCCGACTGGATTCAGGTCCGGTACCGGATCGAAATTTTTTTAATCCGATATAATCCGGGTCGGGACTGGATCTGCTTAGATCCGGATCCAAACTCGGGTTTGCTCAGCCCTACTTGAAGGCAGAAGGCTTGAACCTAACTCCCTTTTTTTTAAGTTAAAACAGTTTATTCACGTGGATGTGCTCTATCCACCGTTAGATCATAAATTCAATGGCTGTTTGAGATGCTACCCTTTTAAAAGGCAGCACAATTATTATATGTGCATAGCTTGTTTCCATGGTCGATTGTGCATTCAATAACTATTGTTTTTAAACTGTCATTTATTGTTTCAATGTTTAGTTTCTCTTGAGCTTTTGATGAATTTTCAACAACAAACAAGTTATAATTTTGATTTTTTGGACTCTTGGCACATGGGAGATTGGATCAAGGAATGTCGCTCATTGGACCGGAGATCGAAACGAATTTTTCTTTCACTTTTTGAATTTTGTCGAGGCTTTGGAAGGTTAGAAATGATTGTCACTTCAGTTCCAAAAGAGCAACCATGCTCTATGTATGGGAACAGATTGTTGCAGTGCATAATAATGGGAAAATCCGAGAACATGAAGAGAAGATCATAAAGAGATTATAGAAAAATAAAAGAGACACACGAATACTCAGGTTTACCCTTGAGATTAAGGCTACGTCCTGCAAAAAAGTTACATTATATCGTTTAAATTACAGCCGCCACACAAATTACATCTGAAAATAAGTTATAAATAATCTCTCCCAAATGAGTTTAAAATCCTAACAAAACAGAGAAGAAACATAATCCGAACCACACGGGCCTAAATTCATTAGCACTCATATTCTTGAGGCACATTACCCCCAAGAATCTAGGTGAATTCGGTGGGAGCCCCTGGCAGATGGTTGGGTTAAGCTCACTCTGATGGATCCTTTCGGAATCTATCTTTGCCAGGGGAGCGGCTACATTATTCATTCCCCTGACACTTCTTTTTTGACAGCAAGGTGCTGTAGGAGGAATGCAGAGGAGATATTGGAGCTTGAAGTTTGGAGTTTGCTGCAAGGGCTCAAGGAATGCAAGCGGCTTGGCTTTCTCAGTGTGATTGCCGAGGTGGACTCGGAGATCCTAGTGAACATCACCACTAAGGCACCGCTTGGTTGGGGGTTAAGTTTGCATCGGGTTAGCACATATAATATAGTATATTAGTCAATTTTTGAAGTTTACACCGGATTACTTCTATTCCACTTGATATAAAGAATACGTTAACACTCATTTTTTCACTATTTACGAGATTAGCTTTTTTTTCAAAATGGCAACTCTGCCATTTGTACTTTTTATGAAATAAATGGTGTGTTTGACTATAATCCGCAAAATATCTACTTAATCCGTCAATTAACTCGCAACCAAACGCCACCTAAGAAGCACAACACCCCATGGATAATACAAAACATTATGTCATCCATATGGGATATATCTAAGACTTTCAAGCTTTTCAATTACAACATTGTAGTAGATCATGTAATAGGGTTGCATATTTTTTGGCGAATATTGGTGTGACTCTTAGCATCAAAATTCTTTATGAGCGAGATTTTTCTCATAATCTCCTCACCATTTTGTACAAGGACGCTTCTTTAGCAACCTAAATGATATCTATCTTTTTTTTTTAAAACTATTGTTTTTATTTTTATTGTGAAATACTAATTTTACATACATGGAAACTCTATATTAGTAACTGCATAAAAAACAGAGACAAATTCATTCTTGTCCCATCATAAAACGTTATTATTATTGTCAAAGGAATAAAATAAAAATGAATGCATCTTGTTCTATAATTTATTAACTTTTTACGTTGGGTTTTAACCATATTTTAATGCCCCAATATATTTTTCTGATTTTTGGACAATTCTCCTTCGCTGATATAACTTTAACTGGGTGTTTAAGGCACAAATTTGATATACAAAATTTGAACTTAGAGCACTACCAAACTAACATCATATAAACATATATTCTTTTAATATTTTAACATATTATATTAATATTTGTATCTTTAAAGCACCTTTGCTCTTAAAGAATGTTGAAGACATTTCAATCATTGATCCACTTATTAACATTTCAAATAATGATATTTTTAAATGATGAGATTTAATCACTTATAATCAAATTTATTTATGAGTAGATCAACAATTGATATGCACTCAATATCTTTTTTAGAATAGAAGGGGTTATGGAGGTATATTAATCCCAGAAGTATCCAATTACATGTACATAATGTGAATATGTATTACTAAAAAATTTATGATATATAAATAATGATATTAAAACATAAACTATGCTATTATTATGAACTTATATAAACATTAGCACATTAGTTGATAATACATAACTAAATGATGTTAGGTAATGTGCAGTTAGAAAAAATAACTTTGTCCTATGCGACGATACACATGATAATATAATTCCTTTCTTTGAGTACTAGGTTGGTTGGAGATGAAACACTACAAGAAAATTATCATTTTTTTACGGACAATTTCCGACGGATAAAAATTCGTCGGAATTTGTGACGGATTTTGCGACGGAATTATTTTCGACAGATTTTTCAACGGTTACAACCGTCGAAACTAAAAATATAGATTATATAATTTATTATATTATTATTTTATTTTTCGACGTTTAGAAACGTCGATATTTCTGACGGATATCCATCCGTCGCAATTTTTGACGGTTACGACCGTCGAAAATGAAAATATAAATTATGTAATTTGTTATGTTATTATTTTATTTTTTGACGATTAGGAACGTCACGACGGATATCCATCCATCGCAATTTTCGATGGGTTTTCCGACGGTTATGATCGTCGAAAAAAAAATAATAAATTATGTAATTTATTATATTATTATTTTATTTTTCGACGATTAAGAACGTCGATATTTCCGACGGATATCCATTCATCGCAAAATCCACCATAATTTCCGACGGTCGTAACCGTCGGTAAATTTATAATAATATAATATGAGGAGTATTTTATTAATATAATTTGCGACAGTCTAAATCGTCACAATTTTCAACGGTTCCGATCATCAATAATAATTAGTGACTGTTCAAATCGTTGGTAAAATAAATATTATATATAATTAAATATAGTATTTTCTTTTTACAATTAAATAATTTTTAACGATCACAACCGTTGGTAATTTTAAAAATAATTAATATTTGCTTTTCCGACGGCTTGAGCCGTCGGTAATTAACATTTCGTTATCTCGCTTTTTTTTCGCTTTCCCGCTTTCTAAACTTTCCACCTATATATATATATATATATATATATATATATATATATATATATATATATATATATAACCCTCCTCTCTCCATCCTCTCTCCTCTCCCTCTCCCTCTTCCTCTCCCGGCCGGCAAGTCTCTGACCGGACGTCAGCATCGACCGCCGGCGTCTCTCTCTCTCTCTTTCTCTCTAGACCGGATCGTCAGGCAATCGGATCTCACCGCTGGCGGCCGGATCAGCCGCCGGGCATTCGAATCCGGCCCCCAAAGGTCGGATCTGGCCGCGGGCGTTCGGATCCAGCCCCGAGCGATCAGATCCGGTGCTCGACCACTGGCGTTGGCCGACTGGCGGCTGAATCTGGCCGTCGGCCGGCCAATTTTTTTATATTATAAAAATTCTTTGTGACGGTTTTGACCGTCCGACCCGACCAAAACTAATTTGTATCGGGTTGGGTCAGGTCATCGGGTTAGATCCGCCGAACACCCCTACTATCACCCATTAAATCATGACCACAAAAAATGAAAACCGATAGAATTATTGTTAGTTGCATAATACAATGGTATAAATGATAAGTTTTACATGTATATATATATATATATATAAATATAAAGTTGAAGATCAATGATAGAGTTGTAAATAATCTAGATTGCTTCTTTGTTCATCATTTTTATTTATTTATTTCTTAATTTTTTTTAGAATTTTAACACCTCAAAATTTTTAATAAGAATGTTATAAAATGATATAATTTCTTAGGAAACCTATTCAGCCAACACCAATTAAATGCTATCACTCATTAAATCGTGACACAAAAATGGAAATGAAAACCATATAAATGCTATCACCCATTAAATCATGACTTCAAAAATGGAAACGAAAATCAATTAAATGCTATCATTCATTAAATTATGACCCCAAAAACTTCGACGGTCGCCCGACGACGGCGGTCACGACCATCGAAGTTTTTGATGGTTACGTCGACCGCCGCAAATATCGGCGGTCATGATCGCCGAATTTTCGACGGTTTCGTGGACCGTCGCAAATATCGGCGGTCACGACCGTCGAAAAATCCGTCGAAATTTCCGACATTTCTTTCCCAACCGTCGGAAATTGATTTGCGACGACCATTTTTCGGACGTCCTGATTCCGTCGAAAAAACCATCAGAAACATCATTTCTGACAATTTGGGGGAAATTACAAACGGTCGAAATCGTCTGTAATTCCCATATTTCTTGTAGTGAAAAGAGTGGCGGAGCAAAAAAAAATTTGAGTGAGTTCACGATCAAAACATATCAATTAGCGAATTTATATTCTAACTAAAACTTAATAATGGTACAAAAATTTTGATTCTAAATTATAGCCATAATTTAATAATAAAATAATATACAAAAAACATTTATTGAAGGTAAAAAATTGAAGTATTTTTCCAATGCATAACTAACTGCAAAATATTTATATTAAATTAAAAATCAATATAATAAATTAAAATAATTAAACATAATAAGAAAAATAAATATGCATGTGTATAGTAAATGTGTTAAAATTAGTCCATGTATAAAGAATAATTACATAATTGAGTAATATAAATGATGCATAATAAGCTGATAATATTAATTGAATAAAATAGATTTATTATAAATGTCATAATCACATAAAAGTAAAAAAAATAAACTAAAAATAATCACAGATGAATGATGATAATAAAAGATAAAAATTAATGTTTAGTAATTATTTGTGAGTCTATTAAAAAAAATTAAATTTAAAATAAGCAAAAATATTAGACAAAAGAGTTAATATGATAATTGTATAAAGAATAATTACATAATTGAGTAATATAAATGATGCATAATAAGCTGATAATACTAATTGAATAAAATAGATTTATTATAAATGTCATAATCACATAAAAGTAAAGAAAATAATTAAACTAAAAATAATCACAGATGAATGATGATAATGAAAGATAAATTAATGTTTAGTAATTATTTGTGAGTCTATGAAAAAATTTTAAATTTAAAATAAGCAAAAATATTAGACAAAAAAGTTAATACGATAATTGTATTACTCGATAGAATTGAAATGATAGTATTGGACTGGGAACCTTCAAGAGCCAATAGACCACTAAAGCCACTTTGACATAATTCAACATATGTATTATTAGAGGATATTATATTTTCAGTGCCTGCACTTGCATCTTGGATGAAAAGATATAAAGAAGGGAAGAAAAAAAAAAGGAATTCGTTCTCATCATTTGTTTGAATTTAAGTTGGAGATGAATGAAGATTTTTTTTTTCATTCTTCTTTAATATTTTTGTCTTCACTTTCAGGATAAAAATAAGAGGAAAGACATATTTAATATATAATTTTATTTTTGACAAAAAATTTAAACATATAACTATATATATATAAATAAAATTATCTAAAAAAAATAATTGCTTAACATTCATTTCCTTACTTAATTATTCCCCTCCGTTCTTTTACATTTTCTTTTTATTCTTTAGCTTCCCTTCTCCCTAATAAATTTTGAACCAAACGAACTCTAAGAAAATAATAATATTAACCAAATGACACCATGCAACTAAAACATATTTTGTTGCGTTTCCCCGAAAAACATTTTAAAAATTATAATTTTGCAATTTGAAAAACAATAAACTGTTTTTTTTTTCTATCTGAAAAATTCATCCAACTCCAACGACCTTCAATCTTGGTTTAACTTTAATTATTGATGGCTCGGCCGTAGACACAACAAAATGGGCCGATAGTTTATTACTCAACGCAGCATTATTAATTTATTACATTTCAAATATACGGTGGAATTCAAGCTTGTCAAAGTAGAAATATTGCATAAAATTGTAAGTGGTAGATCGAAAATTATAAAATCAAATGGGAAATCGTAATTCTTATTTATTAAAAAAATAAATTCCAAAAAATTATAGCACTAAAATCTATATTATGCCTCATTAAATCATACTCCAAGCTTTTATCATAAACATATTATTGTTGTTAAAATAATTATGTTACTTCTATATATTTATATAAAATCAAATAACACAATAAGATTTTCAAAATAAAAAATAGATAATAAAACCGTCAGATTTTAAGATTCAAATCTTTATATTTATTTTATGATTGAAAAAAATGAAATTTGTGTGCTTTCTAATTTTTTAAATATTTTCTTATATTTCTTTCACTAGGTCGTCATTGATCGTACTGTTTTTACTTATCCAGAAAAGAAATTCCCGTACATTATAATATTGTGTAAGGTTTTTTAAAATCCCACAATGTTAATGTTTTCAAGTTTTTAATAGGTTAATTTTAACTACATTTTCGTAATTTAGAAGATGAAATATCTTGGAGGTATATTTTTTCTTTATTATGATTTTTTTAAACATATTAGAGATGCAATTTGTAATTTTATACTTTTGGATCATCACATTAATATTATTTTGATCGATCCAAATTACATATATTTTGGGCCACTTAATATAAGTCATATATTTTTTGAGTCGAATTTTTGTGATGTTTTTTTAATATTATTGTTGATAATGTCTTGAATCTGAACTCAGTTGTAATCTTACGTGATTTCCTACGTAGTCATGCGCTTCAGTAGAATTTTCCTACGGGAGTTTTGCTGCCCGATCAGTGAGCCTGTGGAAGGTGAGGGGAGGGGGATCCAGGGGGATCCCCCGTGGGAGTTGCAAGGGGGCGGAGCCCCCCAAGCAAAAAATTTAAGGATATTTCGAATGTGATTCAAAATTGATTTATTTTCTTATCACGAGATAAATGTTTTATTTTCGAAGATTAATTTAGAGTCCCAATCATTTGTCAATGGGAGTATCTATATAAACTCCATCGGGTTTCAGATAGAAATCCATTCTTATAATCATCGTTATTCTATAACAAAAAGAGCCATCGCCAATTTTTTTCCCTTTACGTTCTTGTGTTCGTGTGATTTTTCTCTCTTCTTTTCGTAACAGTTATGAAATATGATATATTCTAGAATTAAAGAAAGCACGATGTATGTGCGCCTGATTCCTGACATCGTTTGGATATCAAAAAGTTAATCTCCGATCAAGAATATATAATCCTCTGTCTAATTATATTTATTCCACCCATTTCGAAGAAATTATAATAATAAAAAAGCGACCGAGAAGATTAAACTCTCCTACTAATTCTAACTTATATCGTATTTAATTGTATTCCACGTATTATCTAGTTAATCCAATAAATATTTCGCAATCAAACGGCGCCTAAAACGCCGCCGAACGCTAAAACACCCAGCCTTTTTTTTTTTCCTTCTGTGCTGCAAAGGCGCCATCCTGCGAGGAGAGAATTCGGTTCGGAATTTAGGAACTTATGGTTCCGAACGTTCCATTCTCAATGCGGTTGCTGATGCAATCTGCGTTCAAGCTTCATCGGAGACTGTCGAAATCCAATCTTTCCCCCTCCTTCTCCACCTTCTTGCCTTCCGAACTCAGCATGGAGAAGTTCGAAGGCCATACCGTGATCAGGGAAGGGGAGGCTGAGATCCTTGTCGACTCCAGCAACAGCCTCTTCTACAATAAAGTGCAGGTTCAATTTAATGTTGATAGCATTTGGTCTTTCGCTCGTTTAAACGGATAATAAAAATCGACTGTTTGGTCGTGCTCGGGTCATTCGATCACTGATTACACAGCTCGATGATCTTGACCTGCGACAAGAATCACTCGTTGTTGGTTAACGAAGTTCACGTGATCATTTTATCTAAGAATGAGTGTCTAATTTATCCTGTTGATCACGATTATTCTTACTCATATTATGCCATACTATCGATCAATTTTAGATAACATTACTAGTATCCCATGTTTTTCCACACAATACTACTATATATATATATTTATATGTTTATATTGTTATAATGATTGTAAAATTTTGTTTGTATATACAAAAGTGCCAAATTACGATAGCAAAATAGACTGTTTCCTTAATGTACTCATTCAAAAGCTTAACCTCTATGATGTTTTGAATCAATCAGGACAATTAATTGATGGGGACAACAATGTAGCCAATCTTGTAGAAGAAAGTTATCTTGGAGTGATAAATTTCAATAGTATTTCTTATCTTGGGATACTCTTTTTGACAATTTTGAGAAGATTACCTTTTCTCTGAAGAAGAGGACGTTGCCTTTCGATTTGTATTCATGCGCTTAGAGGTATTCTGGGTATTACACTGAATTTTTTGTTACTTAGGTTCATAACAGAGACATGTCCATTGCTGTTTTGAGGACTTTTATCGCGAAGCGCAAGGAGGAGCATGCCTCCATATCGAGCAAGGGTAGTTATTCTAAAACAAAGGTGCTTAAGACAGCAAATTCTGGCCTTGCAGTTGATAATTCTGAAACTCAAGAAAATCAGTATCCAGCTGAGAGTGAAATCAACTTGAAGGAATCCAAAGGGGCCACTGCTTCAACAGTTCAAGAAGTCAAAGCACCAAAAATTCTTGAGGTTCATCTTTACATGTCATTTTGCAATTATCTTTTGGACGCACACTCATATTTCTTTTGACAAAAAGCTTTGTAACCTAAGTTCTTCAATAATTACCAATTTCTCTCCTGCCACGAATGTATACACCATGTGTTTCTTAATGTTACTGATCATCGAATCACAGGCTTTAGCTGCCTCTGGACTGAGATCCTTAAGATATGCGCGTGAAGTTGATGGCATTGGAAAAGTTGTTGCTTTAGACCATGATGAAAGTACCATTCTTGATTAATCTCCTGCCATATTTATTTCCCTCACATTTCTTTGAGACACTCAGAGTTAAATACGAAGTCACACCATCTGTTTTATTGTAGAATGTATAGATGCTTGCAAGAGAAATATAAACTTCAATGGTCCTGTGGCATCTTCAATAGTGGAAGCTCATCTTACTGATTCCAGAGTGTATATGCTTACCCATCCGAAAGAATTTGATGTGGTAAATTTCTTCTTTTACATTAACACACGTCTTGCATCTTTTTTCATTTCTTCCTGATGGTTGTTGT
This sequence comes from Pontederia crassipes, assembly GCA_030549335.1. Classification (NCBI taxonomy): domain Eukaryota; kingdom Viridiplantae; phylum Streptophyta; class Magnoliopsida; order Commelinales; family Pontederiaceae; genus Pontederia; species Pontederia crassipes. The sequence continues at coordinate 24,092,838 of CM060183.1, forward strand.
TTTTTGGATTAGTTCAAACCAAAGAACCTTACATCATGTCTTCTTTTATCTCTGATTCACTTTCAATATGTATTTATGAACTTCTATTCTATCTTATTAACATTACCCACTTGCCTTTGTGTGTACTTTGGCTTGCTTGTAAATAAATTGCATGTTTTGTGTGTCATTCGATTGTTAGACTTTAATTGTTTCCTGAAATAAATATGCATCTTTCTCTGCCATGGCATATGTTTTACTTTCACATTTCGGTGTTATCACTTAGGGATCTCGATGGGGCTAGTCATGCATTGCATCAAACAAGAACTATGACCAATGATATTCAAATTATGGCCTGATATTTGAGGCATTGAAATTGAGCAAAATAGTCACTCCAAAGACATCTCTTCACTTGGAAAATACAAAAAGTTCCTAGATGAATAAAAATAAATTAAAGAAGTTGAACTCAGCTTTAAATCTCTTGTACTAATACATATCTGGATGGCCACCTTAACTCGGTAGCCATCCTTTTCCTTCTCCCAAAAAAGATGTTGAACATAGGAAAAAGACTTGTATTATATAATAATCGTCGAAAACTAATTTTGCCGTATTGTTACCAAATGGTGGTATTTGGTTGAAGGTGTTCTTATAACAAGGTTGGACATCATGTTCAAATCTTGAAACAATAAATTATGTTTGAAAAACTAGCATTGGTCATGATATTTCCATTATATCTACCCATTATGTGGAAATCATTTGTGTCCTTGTGACATACATGTAACATCTTTATGCAATGATGATTGTAAGTGGAGGATGTTACGACTTTCAAACAAGCCCTTTGAGGTTGATAATTCAATTGGATGACATATGGCACCATCGATTATGAACTTGGAATCCTTTGAAAAGGGAAAACAAGATGGAATTTTAAAGTTTGAATATGGGTGAATTGAACTGTAACGGAAGAACTTAGGCCTGTTTATAGGCTTTTACTTCTAAATCTTAAATAATCTAAATATGATTCAATTGAACACATAGGGTTGCACAAGTTTGCGGTAAAAATAAACTACTCCATAAATCTAGCAATGGACATCAAAACAGGAGAAGAAATCACCTAAAAATAAAGGAAAACAAAGTTCTAACTCTTTGGAAGCAGGGGTGTTCAACCCAAGCCAACCCCGAATCTAACCCAATTCTACCAACTTTGGTCAGGTTGTATTATCCGACCACCATTTTTTCCTTTTTATTTTAAACTTTTTTAATAAAAATAGATTTAGTATTTTATTTTAAACCATGAAAATAACATTTTAATTGTTTAACATTTATTCTACATTTTCAAGTGTTTCATTTTCATCTATTTTTAATTTTAAATAAAAATAAAGAAGCTTGGGTCTTCAAGCTGTGTTGGGTCAACTTGGATTGGAATTTTTCAACCCAACTTTTCAACCTGACCCTTGCTCTAGTTGTGTTTTGGTCGGGTTGGTCCAGTGAACACCCCTAATTGGAAGAACAAGGATCCAACAACTATCTTCCATTGAAGTTCATCCTTTAGACTTAGAGTTGCAACATTTTTCTCTGTTGAAAAACATGCGAAATATGATCCCTTTGGTTTCTATCTATAGGTTTCTCAACCCTAAGGCGACTAAGAGTTTGGGGAAGTTAGGGTTTCATTTGACTTGTTTTTAGAGTCAAATCAGATCAAAATTTTGAAAAACAAAATCGGATGACAGTACTCACAGCTATGAAATGGACTTCACAGGCTGTGAAATGGATTTCATGGCCATGACTAGCATAATTTGCAAAATTTGATTGTCTAAGGGAAAAGTTACGATTTTGCAATTCACAGTTCATGAAATGTATTTCAGGGCCGTGACAATGGTGATGAATATCCATAACTTCTTTGTGCGCTGACTTGTAACCTCATAATCATGGCAGTTAATGTTTTCACCACGGTGAAAAGTCTTCAGGCGCATGAAAATTTGATGACAAACATCGGACTTTCCGCAGTAGGCCATGAATAGTGTTTCATCCGTTAGCTGCTTTCACAGCTGTGATTTTGTATTTCATGGCCTATCAAATGATCTCATCAACCATGATGATTTCTGTTACACCTTGTGACAGATTTTTTTATTTGTCATTCTAGCTTCATTTTGATTCCAATTTGAGTGCAATATTTTTTAATAGCCTCGTTGTTCCATCCTAGTTATCTTGAAACGAAAACAAATAAAATTTGAGTAGATTTATTACCCAATTAAATATAAAAAATTATGCATGTCATAATAGAAGTCTATAAAAATAAACTCAAAGTAATATTAAAATTATGTTAAAATATGCATGCATCAAGTTCAAACTAGCTAAATTATTTACTCTATTTTCTGTCATATCTGTTCTACATCAATCTCCTCCGTTTCAAACGAGTTCATCCTCAAACATTGAAAGTTGAATATGGAGGGTCATGCTTTTGGGGGTTACCAGTTGAGGAGATTACAAGTTTTAAATGGAATCCGGAAATAGATTTCGAAACACCAACAAAAGCTTGATAGGGTTTATACTACTATTGAGCATGTTTTTGAAATCCACAAAAGAAGTCACACAGATTTTTGAAATAAAATGAATATGAATTGAAGTATAAAGAAAGAGTTTGAACCTATTTATAGTCTTTTACATCCAAATCTTAGGCAGTCTAAGAATTCAAAAAATAAACTCGTAGCACTGTGATAAAAATTCAAACCAACTAAAGAACTATTCTCTAAATTATCCTTCCTACATCATATCTAACGAAAACTGTTACCCCAATGCGTGGAGGTTTGAGCAGCACTATATAGAAAGTAAATAATTTTGTTTATCGTACTTTGAAGAGTCAAAAGTGTCAATACAGTAACCACCGTCCTTATTTTTCATGGGAATGTGGATAAAGTTAAAAAGGTTTGGTTGTATGGTCTGAAAAACCAAGCTACTTCTGAGTTTGCTTCATGAGCAATGTTAAAAGATCTTTTAGCAATAGTATCTGCCTTTTTCTAGATTTCTTAATAATAACCTTAGTATATTAGTTTGCCTCTGTATTTGAATTCTGATATAAACACAAAGAACACTTCTTTAAGAATAAGATTCTGTTATCTGAAGCAGCAGGGTTTTGAGAAAAGCTTTATCATTATGGAATGTCATTGCATTTTCCACTCTTTTTCAATACGACCTATTGTGGTAATCAAACTTGTTTTTGGCTGTTATTCAGATCGATTTTGATCCCTATGGATCTCCTTCTACTTTTTTGGACTCAGCTGTACAGGCAATTGCTGATGGTGGTCTATTAATGTGTACAGCAACTGATATGTCAGTTCTTTGTAGGGAAAATTCTGTAGTTGGTTACTCCAAGTAAGGCTCAATGAGTTTTACATATCTAATGTGCTAGTTCCACTTAATTATGTTACTATTAAATACTGGAAATCAGGTATGGTTCATACCCTTTAAAAGAAAATACTGCCATGAGATGGCTCTCAGGATTCTTCTTGCCTGTATTGAGGTATATAAATCATCATTATTATGAAGGTTTGGTTACTGAATCTTTTAACATGGTTTTGAAATTGTTATGTTCTTTTAATGCAGAGCCATGCAAACCGCTACAAGCGTTACATCATCCCTGTCCTATCTGTGTATATGGATTTTTACATTCGGGTTTTTGTACGAGTATTCACGTTTGTTTCCTCATCTCCATTTGTTTTTCATTTGCTAAGAAATTGGACAGTTACTTATTCATGGATTTTGATTTCTTCTGTGACATTTTACACTAGATCTGTTTGCATTTTTGTTTGCAGTTCAGCTAGTGTGATGAGAAACACTCTGCTTAAACTGTCATATGTTTACCAATGCGTTGGTTGTGATTCATTCCATCTGCAAAGCCTTGGAAGAGCTGTGGTTAAGGTTTTCTTTTCTTGGATTTATACATCATAACTTTTATTTGGCTTCATGATTTTGCATCGTTTGAACTAATACACATCATGATGTCATTCTCTTTTCTCATGACAAAGAATAACAGTTTTAAACATGCACCGGGATTTGGTCCAGTTGTTCCTCAAGAATGCAGTGACTGTGGACAGAAATATAACATGGGTGGGCCCATATGGTCAGCTCCCATCCATGATCAAGAATGGGTCACCAGTATTTTTGAAAATGTTAAAGATATGAAGAATAGATATCCTGCATACAGAAAGATTGTCTCTGTACTTGCATCAATATCAGAGGTAGTAATGACCCTCTTGTGATTTGCCTCATTTTCTGGTCATACAGAAAGAATAGATATCCTGCATACAGAAAGATTGTCTCTGTGCTTGCATCAATATCAGAGGTAGTAATGACCCTCTTGTGATTTGCCTCATTTTCTGGTCATATTTCCACGACATGCTTACATTTATGGGTTCTTTTGCTTGCTTTGCACATAGTACTTAAAAATGGACTATTTGAAAGTTCTTAAATATTTGTTGTGCTCAAAATATTTTTCCCTTAAACATTTAAATAAGTCAGTGGAAGATAGCAGAAATCAGGTAAGAGTCCCATATGTGAATGCTTTATTTAGAACTTACGTCCAAGATCATAAAGAAATTTCCATTGATAAATAACATTATGAAACTAGGTCCCAAAAGATTATTAGCAGTTCTACATTATGAAAATAGGTTAGAAAGAATTACAAAATAGCAAAAGAGAATAGGTAATTAAAAATATAGAGTTGCCATTTTTTATTATAAATGTCCTGTAAAAACATTTTTTGAGCTGGTTGTTCTTGCCAATTGTAGGAATTACCTGATGTCCCTCTGTTTATCAGTCCGCATAGCTTGTCTGCAACGGTTAAATGTCCCTGCCCCTCTGCTCTGATTTTTCGCTCTGCTGTGTTAAATGCTGGGTATCACATTTCAGGAAGCCACATAAATCCATTGGTGTTAAAAACTGATGCTCCAATGAGTGTTATTTGGGACATAATGCGCTGCTGGGTAGGTTCTTATTATCAATTCCTCGATCATCTTATAATAACAATCAAAATATGATTATGTTATTTCTTGATCTATAGCTTTTGTAAGTATATTCGTCTAGTTGGACATATTCTATTAACATTGCCGATGCCATCATACAGGTCAAGCTTCAAAAAGTGCAACCTACCCCTAAGAGTCCATCAGGGGTTGCTATCCTTTCAAAGCAACCCGTTTTGCAAGTATGTATTTGTTGCTTTCTTCATTGATCTCCTTATCCTATTTCCTCTTCTTTACTGTCAAGTCCACCTATAAACGTTGTGTTGGCTTCAACACATCAGCAGATTAAATATGATAACAGGAGTCGGCAACGATGACCGCGCAGGCGGCTGCTGTCTCGGCGACGGCAGCAATGACGACAGTTGTGCAGGCGGCTGCTGTCTACATGGCGGTGTCAGTGTCAGGAGTCTCTTGTGGCTGCTCCTGGAGTGGGTGAGCAGGCGCTGTAGGGGCTGGTGTAATATCACTCCTCTTGCCTGTGGCTGCCAGTGTGTATGACGGAGGCTGGCGGCTTCCGCACCTAGGCGGTGGTCCTCCTTATCCGTCCTCCCGGCGAGGAGGTGCGTCCCATCAGCATGGTCCTCGGCGGCCAGCGAGTTCACCATCGTCTGCGAGTTCACCATGTGCTGCTGGGGCAGCGCAACGACAGCTGCTGTCCCATTGGCGGCAGCAGCGACAACAGCTGCTATCCCTCTGGCGGTGGTGGCGTGATAGCCTGGGCAGGCTGACGACGCTGGAGGGGCTACCAAATCATCGGCTGTGTGTGTGTGGCAGTCATCGGGATGACCTCTGGGGTGCGGGTGGTGTGAACTGTACATGCAGCGAAGTTGGAGGTGTTTGGCGAAGGTTGAGGGGATGAGGTGAACCTGACGGCGACGGGGTTGTGGGCATGGTGATGGCAGTTGGCCGCCTGAGGCAGGGACGGAGGAGAGGGATGGGGTCGACTGGTTACCGAAGAGGGAGTGGGGGAGGGGGGGGGGGGTGGTGGTGGTTAGATTTGGGTTTGAATTCGTTTGGGCTCGAAGTTGGGTTTGCAGTCGTGCTCGGCGGGCAAGTTCTCAATTGCATCGAGTGCTGGGATTGGATCCGAGGGATTTTGGTTGTTGGGCTCAGGGTGGGAGGTGGTTGACCTGCAAGTGTGTCGGGTTCAGGAAGGGGTGGGTTAAGCGGTTGGATTGGGTTCTGCTCGGGGGAGGAATTGGATTCAAGGTAAGGGATGGATTTTGAATTTGCATACGGCTCAAGCACGTGCTCCGCGCATGCGGTCTGGCGTCCGGGCCGCTGATGACCGTATTGACCTTGGAGGATGACCGACGACCACCTCAGCCCATGAAGTGGCGCCATCAGAGTATCACAGCTTGAGGGTGAAACTGTTGACGTTGACGTAGAGAATCATCGCCGAGGGGAGGTTGAAGTCTGTGTGGAGCTCAACATCGACGAAGGTGATGGACAAGTCCAGTGAGCTGAGGACTAGGATAGCAATGGACAGGGGGTTCCCCAGCTGTCGCGCCACCACCAGCCCGACCTTTGGCCGCTGGAGATGAAGCGGGAGGCCAGGAATGTCAGACTGTTCGACGTCTCTCAGGAGGTGCCAACTTGGCTCCATCCCCTATCTTCCACATTCACCATACCACTCTGGTGTGCGGCGATAGGTTTGTCGAGGCGGCAAGGAGGGAGTCCCTTTGCTGCATGGACCCTGGGACCAATGTTGTTAGGACCGGACCGGACGACGACCCGGATAAGTGTCCGTTTCAGGTCGAACCAATTGAACCGGTTGGACCGATCTGTCTGACAGGATAGTAATAAAATATTATATTTAATATGATATAGTAAATTAAGCTATGATATTTTGATTATATAAGTATATATATCATATCAAAATGTATTGTAAAAAAGAAAAAAATAACAATCATAAATAATAAGTTTATAATTAATTTTAAGATTTGATTTTAAAATTATTATACACTTAATAAATTAAAATTTTATGAATTTGATTATTATATACAAATTTTCTATTGATTATTTTTTTATTATTTCATACCTTTATTTTTTATGTTAGAAGCAAAAATTACATATTTTTTTTCAAAATATTATGACAAGATTGTATATTCTATAAATAAATATATGGTATAATGAGTAGTTAACTATTTAATTTGACTTATTATATACTAAATTAAAGAAATTTGAAGTTGTGTATATATAATATTATACTATACTAAGTATATTTTAGTATTGTTGTATATTATTATACATATAACAAGAAGTGTGCACTATTCATTCATAATTAATTTATCTAATATGATAAATATTATATTAATATAATAAATATATAATTAATTTATATTATAATATACATTTATGATATTAAAAAATGCAATAAGATCATGAGTTAACTAAATAAAGAGAGAAAGAACAAGTGAGTGCACAAAATAGTCCCACATTGCTAATAGTAGCAAAGTGAGAGTAGATGGACAACTATAAATGAAGGAGGGGACTAATGGGCCATTATGAATGTTTATGGAGAAATTCCATTTTTGAATATTTTTCAAATTTATAGTAAAAATTTATCAAATCATCTCATAACAAAAAAATAATAATAATAAAAATATTTTGACTGATCCAAAAACGCGGTTCCACCCGGTTTTTATCGGTTCAATCCGGTCCAAATGGAGGTCCAGTTTTGGAGCTCCAAGTGGGCGGATTTATGGCCGGTCAGCGGTCGGACCGGTCCGGCCCTGACAACACTGCTTGGGAGGAGCAGCCACAACGACGGTGAGATGTGGGGTCCCGCACTGATCGAAGAACTGCCGACACGAGGGGGGCGCCACTGATCTTGCCGATGATGCAGTCATGGAGCAGGTCGACGCGGTGCTGGATCCCCGACGACCATGGGATGGAGAGGGTGGGAGTCACCTGGGATGCCAGCGTAGAGGAGTTTAGTGTCGCAGCTAGCTGGTGCCTTGGCGTCGTAGATGGGTGTTCCTGTGGGCTATGGGGGCACGTCGACCTCCAGTGACCCTTTGCCCCTACATTGGAGACGATGAAGAGGGCTAGAACAGAGTCGTGCGAAATGCCCCTCCTCTAAACATCTGAAACAACGCGAAGTCGACCTGTGATGGTTGCGGGTACCACGGATGTGGGCCAGGGTGGTCCAACCGTCGCTAAGGCGAAACACCCTGCAACGCATCATATGCAGGAGAGTGATGCCGGAGGTGGATGTGGCGCCGCCGACAGGGACTGCCAGAAACAGGTGATGGGGTTGGAACAGCAAGCTTAATTTGAAAACTTCCTCGCGAGGGATTGCTGAGACGGAGAGGAGAGGATGCGGAAAGGGGGAGTACGGGGAAAGGCCGCCGGAGTGCAATCGGTGGCGTGGCGGGGTGCAGCAAGGGGGGTGGGAAATCAGCACCTGGGAACCAGCGGCAGCAGAGAGAAAAAGGTGAAGATCGTCGTCGGTGGCGCCCCCAACGGGGGCCACCAGAGACGGTAGTGGCACTGCCGGAGGGGGTCGCTTGGCAGTGGCGTCTCCAGAGACGGTAGTGACACTGCCGGAGGGGGGTCGCCGGATGGCAGTGGCACTGCTGGGGAGAAGCCCCCAGCAACGTAAGGGACAGATCCCTAGGCGTTTGCTGCAGATCCCTGGGTGTTTGCTGCAGGTCGTGCCTGCCCTTGCTTGGGTCACAAACTGATTGTTCTACAAAGAAATTCATGTCAGTGATTTCTTTTTGTGACAGAATAGTTTGGGCCATTAGTTTAGATTCCTTTTGTTAGTTTATTTGGTTTCCTTGTTATTTGGGACACATGATCTTAACTTTTATTCTTTTTAGAAGGCGGACTTTGATAAATGAATATTTGATCAAGTTTCTTTTTCAATTATATGAGAGTATAACATTTAGATGTCAATGTTGTATGTCAAACACTTAAAAAGTTCAGTTTATGGTGCTCAAGTGTGCAATATTGAAGTTCCGTTGCTTCTAAATTGTTTTGTTTTATGACTATCCGTGACATTTGCAGGCAGATTTCACTGCTCCCACTACCTTACAACACAGCAGAAAGTAAAAGGGAGCCACGCTTTCTTCCAAACCCTGAAAAGTATTGGGGTCCCAAAATGAGGGCAGGCAGGCAGATCACAAGCAAAAACTGTGGCATAACATCAGTAGGCTAACTATGTAGTTAAAGTGGAAATTGACGGCCTCAGTAGCCTTGTAGGATGCAAACTTTCAGTAGAAAGGCAAATAACTTTTTCTGGATGCTGTTGACAGCATAATCATTCATCACAAACTTGAAAGATGGGTCCTTCTGTGTGTGAATGGATAAATATTCAGAGAACAGCACCTTGTCGTTTTAGTAGCAGGAACTTGCCATAGAGGTTCAAGGACATAAGAACGTAAAAAAGGATCGACGGCTAAAGGTGAGGTAAAAACAGACTATCAATATGCTTGTATCTTCTCAAATGGTAAAATTATTGAAATATGTCATAGCTCTTATGCGCAGTTATCTTTCGTGCAGATAACAGAGCTTTGTTTGATCAAAGGATTTCACAAGAATGGCATATTTCTAGATACAATATTTTCTTGTCAAAAGGTACAGATTTATTTATCTGTTATGTGAAGTAAGGGAAAATAATTTTGCTGTTGGAGGTTTATGTTCTTGTTATCGTAAGTTGGTAACATTTTTAATCAGAAAAAATACATGAGACATGTGATTATTCAATTTACTCTGGAACTAGTCGTCGTAACGCTTTCAAGCTGAATTGCAATAACTAAACCAAAAGATAGTTGATACCTTCCAAGATGCTGACACTGATACAACCTGTTAAAACGCTCATTTCTGATGTTACCTACCTTTTGGACTATTCATTTCAGACATTATAACTATGGACATGCTGTTCTTCAACGAAACATTTGGGCCATCATCTTCCCAAATCTGACATTTCAACCTTTTATTTCATCTGATCAAATCAGTTGGATCCTCCACTAAGGGTCTGGGGATCTAAATAATCTACCTTTTTTTTCACCAATGACATCACTGATAAAATAAAGGTGAGCTTATATATGCTTTTGGATCTACGACCCCGTCTTCTTCTTGCATATGTAATGATTAAGCAAACAAATTTATGTTTGCTGGCAAAGGCTGAAGGTACAGACGACTGAGAAGATTCAATTTGGTGCATGACAGGTCCCCCCATTGTCAGCGTTTAGGTAGGTGGCCTTTTCCTTTTGTTTAGTACCAATTTTGACATAGAAGATGCCGCAACATTGAAGTTTGAATAGTTGGTAAAAATTCAATATTTCACTCTTCAAACTGGATTGATATTGACTTGTTTGGATTCAACTCGGTGTTCGAAAGCGTTCTTACAGGATGAAGATTAGGTTAACATAAATACCTAGATATTCTTCTCTTCCCTTTTTCTTTATGGAATTGGTTTCCATCTCACTGTTGGCCAACATTTCCTTCTCAGAGAGACGGAGTTTCTCATCAATAATCTTCAAGTTATTAGTAAAACATTATATAAAAAATAAAAAATATGCCTAAAATCGTTTGACATATACGTGACACAAAATATGCTCATTTTCCCTTAAAAACGTTGACATAAACAGGATTCAATTAAGACATTGGCATAAAGAATATTTTTTAGCTTAAAATTATGTATTACATAGAAATCACTTCCCCCTTACCAGATCCACATAATCAATGAATGATTTGAATCATCATTAAAATAAAATGTTATCAATAATACTATTTTATAGTGTTGTAGATCAATGTTGTCAAGTTTGAGAGTTGAAGTAAACTCTAAACTCAATTGAATAATAAATTAGTAGAGTTTATGTATTAAATATGTTTAATTATTTAAATAATTAATATGCACTTACAAACACATATTTATGATTTATAAATTACAAACAATTAATATATTTTATTATTATGAAATAAATGTGAAAGTAATCTAAGACATTACTATCACTAACAACTAATAAATGCTAACTATCAATAGTTTTGTTTATTAAGATAGAAAGCTTATAAAAATAAAAAGAAGTAAAATAGTTGCATTAAACTTTCTAATCATCATATTAATTTCACTCTCAATAATAAATACATCAGTCAAATAAAATATTTAAAATTTTATAAACTTTTTTATTGAACAAAATAGTGCAATCATGTAAACTTGTGTAAAATTGTATAAACTAAGATTCTATAAATTTTTTAAATTAATATTTATGTAAAATCTAAGAGTGTATATTATTTCAGAGTTTATCGATTTGATTCATTTTACTCACGTAAACTCTTGAACTCGTAAGAGTTTGATTCGAGAGTTTAATAACATTATTGTAGATTATAAATTATATTATTAAAGAAAAAGTTGAAATAACCTTAAAAGTTATTTTAAACTTTGATCATATATTATCTAATAAAGAAAGAGAGAAATACCCGTCAGATCGTAAATAATGCAAGATGGGATTGTACAATATTTTTTTCTTATTAAATAATTTTGTAACAACACGACTTCATGGTAAAAAAATGAAATGATGGAATGGAATGATGAAAACGTAAAGCCAAGGCTTCTCTTTTCTATGACTTTGTCCTCATCTGCATTGGTCTTTTCCTCTTCTATTCTTCTTCTTCGTCATTTTCTGTTGTGGCCTTTTTTTCTTCCTCCACTCTTTCTCTCCACCGGCTTGAACCCCTAATGGCCGCACCTGCAGCTTGGCAGGGCAGATCCGGCCGCCGGATTCCCTCCAACATCGAGAAGGGAGAGCAGCCGAATGCTCCCTCTATAAGAGGCGCACGAGCCCCTCTTTTAACCCCTTTTCTTCTTCGTTCTCTCCAAGCTCATACTTTGTCTCACCCTATTTTCTTCCTCCTCTGGTGCGCGAGTTACAGAGGGCGAGCAAGGGACTTCGTCGACCATCTCCGACGAGGGCGACGTGAGACTCAGAGAAGAACTTCGACACGATGAGGCTCATCCATGCTCCTCCTCCCCTGTTTCATTCTGATCCGACCTTGCTTCTCACTCGTCCTCCTTTCTCTCTGGCGAGTGGACACTAGAAAGAGAACACGGGCGTCAACGACCACCTCCGACGCCGATGATGTGAGGAGCAGAACAACGCTAGGATGAACCTCAGATTCTTAGGCTAAAAGGTGTGTGGATTCGGGATCTCTATCATAAATCGTGCTTCTAAACGAACATTGCATGCTTGATTTGAACAACCATGAACCGAAACCCCGAATGTGAAATCATCATGCTCTATAGAATGATCACATGATGACATTGATGCTAAGAACGAAGAAATGTATGCTATCGAAATGACTTCCATGTATGACCGAACCGTTTTGTAATGAAATGGATGTATGATATGTTATTGAAGCCTTCGATTCTGAGATGCATGCTTAGGACTGTTCTTGCGGTGTAGTAGACTTTAGATGCTTTATAATTCGTGATTGTAATGCTAAGAACGTAGTTAACTTAGTTGTTTTTACGTCAGCGATCGCTCGGAGCAAACCAGGTGCCCGGACCGAGTCACCTATGACTCGGCCCGGGTTTCTGCGTGGAGAAGACGATCGGGAGGGTCGACCCTCCCGACTCGATCGTCCTCCAAACTCGGCCCGGGTATAATCCAAACTCGGCCCAAGTTTCTTCTCGATTTTTCACCCCGACGGATCGAGTCCGATCTAAGCCGACTCGGCTCGGGTTTTCTTTCACTCGGCCCGAGTTCTGCCCCCCCCCCCCCCCCCCCCCCCAATTTTTGACTCATGATTTTTGATTTTCTGAATTAATACGAAACCTCCTGATTATTATTACGTTGAACCTATGAATGTTATTTGTTGATTCTACACAGACCCATGCCTCATATATGAAAATGATTAGCGACCTCTCCTCAAGAAAACGAACAGAAGATTATTATGCTATTTATGCTTAGAACGATAATGATTTTCCTCGAACTCTCCAATTTATGATTATGACTATGATTCTGAAGTAATGATGACCTTCATGAACATGATGATGAATGACTATGAATTATAACATGATGAATAAGAACAAACAAAAGCGGCGACCACACTTCTTCAGTCGACCGAAATGTTTTCTACAGATGAACTGTGATCTTTGGGCATCCGTCGTGTGGATTGGAAGTCATGAACCTTGTTATCTTAAACTTGATTTCTAAGTTAACTTTCATCCACTGGATTTTCTAAGCAAACAAAGATCCATCGTAAGATGAAGACCTGTCATTGCCTTGATCGATCCATGAATCGAAAGACAAGCGCAGGTATGATGAGGGATGATGTTCTAGCCTTGTAACAAGCCCCCCTCACGGATTACCATTTGCTCTATCTAGGTGGGAGTTTCTCCCATACGGATGCTTCTTTTTGCCAGTGGCAAGGTCATCCAAACCCGACGAGGTTCTCCATGGCACTGATCCCCCACGTGCATATAATGTCTAGATAGTTGTATCATCAGTTTTATGCAATGATATTCCCTTAAAGATGAAGAGCTCTTCAAAAGATGAATGTAAAGATGGATGTAAAGATACAAATGAATGAAAGATGAATGAAAGCACGAAAGCAAGAAAGCATGAATGTATGAAAGTTAAGCATGACAGATGTATATGAATAATGTGTTCTGCTCTTATGATTATGATCTTCTTATATGACATTGCTACTATGATCTTTATCCGTGCCATGACTGATGAATTCTATCCATGACGACTTGATCCTTCTCTTATGTTGATTATCTATTCTTTTCATGTTATATTTGGATAGAACTGATTTATAATTTATATGAACTCGCACTTAGCTTTATGCTAACGGTTGAACTTGCTCCCCTGTGTGATCCCCACAAGTGCATGATGATTAGACGCGAGATGGTGGTGCGCGTGCGGAGGTCTCGGCGGGGTGGACTACTGTTGCATATGATTCTTATGGAGCGTAGTAGTTACTTATTTTATCGTTGTATGTGTTGGTGTATTTATAATTATGGGACCTACCGTGTCCTTATGGATCGGAGTCGTTATTTCATCTAGACTAGTCTTGCACTTGTGAGCCACTATCTTTTTGGGCGGATGAGTATACCTTTTTGCTTCCCGCATCGTGCTTAGAAATGAGATTGTTTCTTCATACTAAGGCACATTTTTAAGATGTATTTTGGTCACCTTTTGGGATGTATGTGGCTCTTGCATTGTTGCTTCTTATAAAGGCTAGTTGAAAATCTTTGATATATTAAGCTTCCGCATTTTTTCTTTACCTTGTTGTATTCTTCTTGTCATTTAGTCTTCCGCTGTATTATCTATTTCTTTAAGTCTTTCGCTATATTATTATTATATTCATTTAGTTTTCCGCTTTGCATTTCTTTCGTGTTGAAAACTCGATCAACAAAATAGTCAAAGAGTCAAAGTAGAAAGAAAGAAAAAGTCAAATGTGGCAGCCTTAGGAGGTCGCGCCCCGTGGCGGGGCGGAGCCCCTCGGGGCGCTACAAATTTATCATTGACTGAATACTTATACCTCACCCTATTGATAATTTATTTCGTGAGGTATTTGGATTCTTACTAATATGGTAATTTGGATGATCAATAATTTAAATTAATATATTATTAGTTGCAACCATGAGTAATCTAATGACCTTAAAAATTTTAAGTTATTATTTAGCTATATATTATCACTATCAACTGTAAGTCATATTTTGCTTATGTAGGCTTTAAAATGATAAATATAAGGAAGGAATATAAATTATGATGATGGCAATCTTCAGTAAATAAGTAAATTACTAACTGTTGGCGTGGTCTTGTCGGCGAGAAACATGCAATAGTGTCGACTACGACGACTAGTACTAGTAGTTCTAAATTGCGTGGCATTGGTCGTTGGAATCAAAATTGCTTCACATGCCAGGAGACGTCGCCACCTACTCACATGCCACGCCGGTATAACGGAACGAATTCCAAAGTGCGACTTCACAATCTCACGAGGCAGAATTCGAGAAAAAGGAGGCGCCATATGACATAAGAACTGTTGGGAAGAATCATCAAGAAAAAAAAAATCTCATAAGTCATCACACGTTAATGTTCTCATAACTCACCACGCATGGAACGCACTTTTTATTGATACGTAGACAAAACAACATATTACATCCACTAACGACTGCGATGCAAGAGAACAGAGGAGGAGACGAAGCGTCCAAGCAAAGGCCTCGCGTGGGTGGGTGGTCTAGAAAGAATAGACATTGTAACAATAACAATATGGTGAAGTCCAAAATCAATAACAAAAAGCAAAGGGTGCAGGTACATGTGATGATTGATTTGCATGCAGACTGATATTTTTAACCGTCTCAGGGCCATTGGATTTCTCTGTCACAGCACTTCAAGCAGCTTTCGACGGGTTGAGCTCATCCCAAGCCTCAATCCATGTGGCCATGGAATCTGCTAGCTTGTTGAAGTACCCATCCACACCCCCAAGCTTGGTCCGAACGTGCTTGGAGAGTTCAATGTAGCATTTCTGAACTGTGTCACACTCTTTTGGAAGCTTTACAGACTGGAAGAATGGTATCAGTTCCTCTTGCCAGTAGATTCCTTTATACTCTTTTTTAAGGTTCACAAACGGGTTGCTGGCCTTGCTGTGCCAGATATATGGCAAACCTGTCTTGACTCCCAATCCCAAGTGGTCACATATCACCTACAAGACCATCCATGTCAGAAGTCAGCAAACTGAAGATCGAGTTTTTCTTTCAGAGTAAAATCCTTCAGAACTTTCAACATGTACAAATATCTTCTTCTTTTTTTGAATGAGCAGAATAGAAACAATAACTTGAAATAGACATGTAATCTTGCAGAAACTTAGAAGTTATGAGTGATAAGGAAAAAAAAAGGAGAAAGACAAGAGCAACCTTCATGCACCATCCTGCCCACATATCATCATACCGACCGATTGGTTGGCCATCACCCATTAATCCGAAGTACATTGCTGGACCAATTAATTCACGATCGAACGCCAGATTCATTCCACACATGGGAAAAAGAGTTCCTTTTGACACTGTAAGCACAGCATCAACGTACCTGATGTGCAAATGATGGTTTTCTTACTTCACTAGGCAGCAGCAACAACAATAATAACAACAACAACAAAGCCTTATCCCACTAGGTGGGGTCGGTTACATGAATCATACGACACCATTCAGCTCTATTAATAATCAAACCTTTCGGTATATTATTCACCAATAGATCTTGCTCTATTAGTTCGTCAAATGTCCGCCTTAGCCTCCCTCTTCCTCTTTTAATCGGATTCCAGATTATTTGATCTACTCTTCTTACTGGCGCATCTAATGGTCTTCTCTGAATATGACCAAACCATCTAAACGATTCTCTATCATTTTCTCACTAATAGGAGCCACTCCGACTCGTTCACGTATATGGTCATTCCTAATCTTATTTAATCTTATATGACCACACATTCATCTCAACATCCTCATTTCGACTACCCTCACTTTACGTTCATGTTGTCCCTTCATAGCCCAACATTCATTACCATATAACACTGCCGATCTTATAGCAGTACGATAGAATTTTCCTTTAACTTTATTGGGTACTTTTCTATCACAAAGAACTCCATTGACTTTCCTCCACTTACACCAATCAGCTTGAATTCTATGATTAACATCATCATCAATCTCCCCATCTTGTCTTATAATTGATCCTAAATATTTAAACTTTATCACTTGAGAAATTATATCCTCCCCTATCCTAACTTCCAAATCATTTCTAAATTATTTATTTGTGAAATTGCTATGCATATATTCTGTTTTATTTCTACTTAAACGAAAACTCTTTGACTCCAACGTATTTCTCCATATTTCCAATTTTGTATTAATCTCTTCTCTTGAATCCGCTAAAAATATTATATCATCCGCAAATAGCATGCACTTAGGTACCTCCTCTGTGATACTCTCGATTATAGCATCGATAACTAAGTTAAATAGATACGGGCTTAAAGCTAATCTTTGGTGTAGGCCAATTCCTATAGAAAATTCATTTGTCTCACCTTCGGATGTCCTAGCCCTAGTCAATGATCCATCGTACATATCTTGTATTACTTTAATGTAGACAACACTCATCTTCTTCTTTTGCAAGGCTTTCCAAAATACATCCCTTGGTACCCGATCATACGCCTTCTCTAAATCAATGAAAGCCATATGTAGGTCTCTTCTCCTACTTCGATACTTCTCCATCATCCCTCTTAGTAAATAAATCGCCTCTGTAGTGAATTTTCCTAGCATGAACTCAAATTGTCTCTCAGAAATACTAATCTCCATTCTCAATGTATGCTCAATCACTTTTTCCCATAATTTCATTGTGTGACTCATAAGTTTAATCCATCTATAATTTGCACAATTCTGAATATCCTCTTTATTTTTGTAAATAAGAACTAATGTACTTAATCTCCAATCATCAGGCATTTTTTTCGACCGTAAAATCTTATTAAATAGTTTACATAACCACAACACATATTTTTCTTCTAAACATTTTCAAACTTCAATCGGTATACCATCCGATCCAACGGCTTTACCATTCTTCATTTTCTTAAGAGCTTCGCTAACCTCCGAGACTCTAATTCTACGATAAAATAACATATTAAGCTCACATTCGCAAACTGTCAAGTCCTCCAAATCACAACGGGAACCTTCACATCCATCATTAAATAACTTATAGAAATACTCTTCCCATCTGTTCTTAATATCTCCTTCAGTAATTAAAACCTTGCCAACTTCATTTTTTATGCATCTTACTTGATCCAAATCTCTCGACTCCTTCTCTTTATTCCTTGCAATCTTGTAAATCCTTTGTTCACCAGCCTTTGTCCCTAACTCTTTATAAAACTCTTCATATGCTTTAGACGAGCATCACTAACTATCTTCTTAGCATCCCTTTTCCCAATTGTCAGAACTATTGTCCAAGTGTATCGTCTTGAAACAATTCTTCTTATTACGCACATTTTCTTGGATCTCCTCATTCCATCACCAAGTCTCCTTATCTCGTGGTCCAAAACCTTTTGATTCTCCTAAAATGGCTTTAACAACAATTTCAACCTTTTTTGCTACATTCTCTCACATGATACTAGCATCTCCTTCTAACTCCCACACACTTTTCTCTAATAACTTACTTCTAAAAGTCTCTCGCTTCTCCCCCTTTAACTACCACCACTTGATCTTTCGATAAAAAACTATTCGATATTTTGATTTTATATATTTCATTTGCATATCAAGAACTAACAATCTATGTTGTGTAGTCACCCATGCCCAGGAATTACTTTGCAATTAATACAACGTCTTTTATCAGTATTTCTTGTCAAGAAAAAATCGATTTGAGACCTATGAATTCCACTTTTGTATGTGATTAAATGTTCTTCTCTCTTCCTAAAATAAATGTTGATAATCTTAAGGTCGTATGCTAAAAAAAATCAATAATAGTTTGTCCTTCCTCATTCAACTCTCCAAAATCAAAACCATCATGAACCCTTGCATGTGGTCCTACCTCTTTACCAACATGTCCATTAAGGTCTCCCCCAATATAAACTTTCTCGGTTGTTGGTATATTTTCAAACAAACCCTCCATATCTGTCCAAAACTTCTCCTTGAGATGTGATTCTGCTCCTACTTGGGGTGCATATGCACTAATAATGTTCATAATCTTCTTTCCAATAATTACTTTCACGGATATGATTCGATCATCAATTCTTTTAACTTCCACAACATTCTTCTTCCATTCTACATCCGCGATAATACCAACACCATTCATTCCCTTTACCTTATCTGTGTACTAAAATTTGGAACCATTTAACCTAATCTCTTTACTTCCCTCTCCTACCCATCTAGTTTCTTGCAAGCATAAGATACTAATCTTACGCTGGTCCATTACTTGTGCCACCTCGAGGCGCTTCCCATTCAATGTTCCAATGTTTCAAGAACCTAATCTAACCTTAGTCTCATGAATTAACTTCTTTAACCGCCTCCGTCCATTAGAATGCGGTAGCCCTTGCTCATTTAACACTGCATTCAGGCGAGGATGCAGCGGCTCTTGCTCTCTTATCACTGTACCCGAGCTGTACAGCGCGTTACTTACGGGTAACGACCTAGCATTAACATAATATATTCGTTGATCCATGCTCATAAGATTCAACAAAGTTTTACGCTGGCTGTCGGAGCCTAACACAACCCTCCTTCTTTATCCGGACTTGGAACCAGCTATAAAACATAGGCGGAGTTTCTTACTTTACTAGGCACTTGAATAATTTTGGTTGGCAATGAGAGAACATTGCAAGTCTACCTGGTATTCCTCTCATGCGGCTTCACAAGTTGGGTAGGGGCATCATAATCTGGAATGTTGAGCCAAAGCCCATGAGAGACGGCAGTCGGAACACCCTCACGCATGCTGAAAGGATACCCACGAACAAAATCTGCACCTTCACGGTAAGGATCATATAAAGTGTTGAAGAAGAATGGAGTGGATGGTGTGAGGAGATTTTTTATGTGCTGCTCAAGTGCATTGATTTCCTTTCCAGATGGATCTTTGGCAACCTAAACATGAAAAAAAAAACATTGGCAATTGGCATCTGACTGCGAAGTAGAAGTTTCATGTGCTTAGAGTACTATAATCATTGTACTGTTCTTTAAAAACATGAGATAGACCAATAAATCAGGCACAATCAGAATGAGCATAATGCTGGGGATTCCAGATCCATTTCCTAAAGAATTCCTAAACAAGACAGGTTTCAAAATGCCAAAATAATCAGAAGCACAGGTCAATGTACAACATATAAGCACGATGAAGTATCTTTACAACAATGATTCCAGATCATGGTTTCTTCTCAATGACATTTCAACTAGAAAATTGGAAAAATCTTTAAAATTCAAATTTGCAGCCAAAATGTAACCAGAACATCGAACTAGAGCATGCGAAAACGTCCTAAATAGCTATGCGTCAAACCACAAGTATCAATCTTGTACGAATTCTCCAATCTGCTCATAACTCTTTGAAACGAAGGACATTGCAAGATTGCCTCGCATTGCAACACAAAAGATCGAACAAAAAACAAGTAAATTTATAGTCTTCCCACAAAACCCAACACCACATCCTCTCCTCGGGCCAAAACCCCGTTCCCTTCGCCCAATTTGACCACAATGAAAAAGATGGATCCAGAGTAAAAGAACGGCCCCTCCTTCTCAAAATCCGACCTTTCAGCCATTTCCAGGATCCAGATCCCAAACTTGGAAACATGAAAGTTCAACAATATAGTATACAGATAGAAACGGAGAAGAGACTCACGAAGCAGTCGTCGTCGATGGTGAAGATGTACTTCTTCTTGGAGACCATGTAGCCGAAGCAGCGGCAGGCGGAGTCCTTGAAGGAGATGCAGGATGCCTTGGGGCCGAGGATGCGGTTGATGTCGTTCCGGTTGTAGAGCTCGTAATCGAATCCCTCCGGGACGCGGATGGTCTTCTTCGGATCTCCGTCCTGGACGATGATGAGGTGGTAGGGCTGGAAGAAGGGCCTCCACATCTCCAGAAAGTCCAAGTTGCGGATCGTCGGGATCACGATGTCCAGCTCGTCCTTCAGCGCCGGAGTCGCCGGGGACGACGACGACGAAGAGCCGCACGCCATGACCGTCGGAGACGATCGAATGAAAGGATCCGAGGTCTCGCTTGGGTTCTTTGAGCTTTGCGGAGGTTTGAACGAGGGGGGCGAAGTAGACGAGAGCAGAGGGAAAGCGGAACGGCGTCGTAACGTATAAAATGGCGCTCTCGCGAGCGTAGATGCACGTGCGAAGCCGACAGGACCGCGTTCGAGGCATCCCACTTCCCAGTTCCCACGCCCGCGCGTGCGGAGGGGTTAAAAATCGTAGGGATTTGCGCAGAAAATATTGACACTAAATAATATCTAAATATTTAACGAATATACTTTCACTAGTCAATGAATTAACTAATGAGTTAAAGGCAAATAAATTGTTATAATAACTGTCTAAATAGGCTGAAATTAGATTAATTAATTAATCAATTCAGACCAAGGGCGTATAAGCGGAAGACGTTTTTTTAACACCGTCCGATAAGTTTATTAGCGCGATCCGAGACGCTACCTTTGGCGGGAAACCGATAGGATCGCGAACGCCGCGTGATTGGTGGAGCAGCTCTCAGCACGAGGAACTCGTTAGATTTGCTGAGATGAGATTGTGTTATCTTCACCGCCGGACGGAGCGGGATCTCCCAAATCCTTCGACGGATGATGTGATCCAGCCAACTTCTAGGTGAATTGGTTGGATTTTCGTCATCATCATCTTCTTCTTTTGGTAAAAGTTAAAGATTCGATTTCGGAACGTCATATTTTTTTTTAAATTTTTTTTTCTAATATTAAGGTAGTGATCTCTTTCGTAAATGAGAAAAAGAAATTTTTTACTTGAAAATCGTTTAACCTCCTCTTTGTTTTCCTGTAAAGTTTGGCTTGAGGGCTCTGGCCAAGTCCACGACTTTAGAATTGGTTGGATTTGTCAAGAACCATTGAGTTCTAAGAAAAAAGAAAGAAAAAAAAGTGTCCATTGTCAGAGGATTCATTGTTTTTGTAACACAGTTTCATCATAGATCCTAGACCATGTTCTCAATTTTTTGTTCTTGTTACAGTCGGTTTGTTTAATTTCTTAACGCTTTAGATCTCTTTTTTTTTTTGGCCAAGCGCTGCAACGGGTTGCAGAAAACAACATGCAGAGATAAAAAAAGGATCATTTTATTTTCGCGTGTTCTTCTACAAGATTTGAGATAATATTATATTTTTCTCATATGTTAGTAGCTCCCCTGCTCACTCTTGACGACATATTAGCTATTCAATCTTGAGATCCGGAGATGTAGGCCGTTTGGTGCTTCAACTCTTGGAAATTTCAGCAATTTATCTCCTCCGACTTCCTCCCATCTGCAATATGAATAACCAAGGAATGGATGCACTGTCTGAGTGTCTGTTAAGTAAACACTTTCATACTGAATTGGATCGCTGACACTTCGGATAATGGTACCTGTATCTTGTGACGAAGTGATGGAGAAAGACTGCTACCTTCACAATTCCCATTTCCTTCCCAGGGCATAGTCTGAGCCCTCCTCCAAATTGCATGAAATATGGGTTAGATTCCAAGCTGTTGTCCTGTTATAGGTTGCATAGTAAAAAAAAAGAACTTTTAGATTACAATAAGGAATAAGGAAAACAAAAAAGCTTAATCACATAATTACTCATGCATTGCTCACCAGCCATCTCCAAGGATTGAACTTGAATGGTTCCGGATACACGAAAGGGTCATAGTTTTGTTCTCTCATGTAAACATAAATTTTCCAACCTTTGGGGATGACAAATCCTAATAAGAGCACGGAAACTCCGTAGTTTAGCACCATGCAGTATCTAACAAGATATATGGAAACATGGATTTTGCTTTCTTGTTTGCATGTCTAAATATGATCTCGTTCCTTGTTATGTTTAAGCTAACCTTCTATTTCAATATCTTGTGTTGCCTTTCTGAGGACACCATTAACAACTGTAGCCAGTCTCAGAGTCTCAAAGATAACCTGCAAAAAGGTTGAAACTTTTGAGAATGCATGCTTTTTTGTGAAGGGTTCAACAATTAAGTTTTCTTCAGGGAGGGAAGTAAGATGGAAAAGAAATGAATCGCAAAAGTTTATATGCTCACCGCACGAGTGAAAACCATGGATTTGTAGTCATTCCAGTCAATAGCTTCCCCCGGGGACTTCTTTTTTCTGATTTCAATTTGTTCATTCTAGAAGTCAATGTAAAAATATGATCAGAGAACAGCAGAGAAACTGATGGAGAAAAAATCATCAGGAATTGGAGTTACCCTTAGTTCTTCAAGAGCTTTGGGGTGATCATAGAGGTACTTGACAGTCATCATTGAAGTAGTCGAGACAGTTTCAAAACCTGAGTATACAAGTATGATCATCAGATCAATTATCTGTTCATCAGATAACTTTTCTTTCATGCAGTCATCACTTCTCAGAAGGGAACCAAGCAAATCCTCTTTGGCAATGGGACTAGCCCTTCGCTCCTCGATAAGTTTTTCAAACATTTTGACAATGTTGTTTCTTGCCTGCAACCAAGAGCTTATGAGATGGAATGAAGCTAAACACATTGGTGATTAATCTGGAATGGCCTCAGACAGATTGAACTACCTGAATTCCTCGACGATAATTTGTGCCAGGAAAGTTTATTGGCAACGACAGAGTTCCAACAACAAATGCCATGAGTTCTGATTTCATATTTGTGGCAAATGGGCCGCTATCAATGCTGGCAATCTGCTTCAGAGACGAGTACAGCCACAACTGAAACCCATAGGAGAAAAGAGTGAGAAATGAAGTGTAACAACTCCTTGCACGTTTATGAGTTCTGTTATATTAGTGGAAGGTCAAATATTGTTATACATCATCATCACCAAAGTACATCTCAGTTGTTGCTACAATAAAATTGTCCAACTAAGATGAACTAGAATTATTATATTTGCTATTTTTCAGAGTAGGATTTGCATGTGAGGGTTTCAATGTGATCATAAAGCTAGAAATTTCATGTTGAAGTTGAATTGAATGCCTGACCTCCTTGGTTTTTTCCTGGATATCTATTATTTGGTCATTCCATTTGCAGATATAGCAGCTCATGAACTCATCAATCTTGCGGAGTTCATCTTTCATCGCGGCCGCTCCGACCATGCCGAGCATAGCATTTCTCAGGGATTTGTGGACAGCACCTTGCACGGCTGCAATGTTCCATTTCCCCAGCATATCTTGCATGGCTTTCGGATATCCAGGAATTAGGCCCTTTCCCTCGTTCATTATGATGTATCTGTTGACATTTACATCCATACATACTACAGTAGGACTTCCCAGTATGTGCGTCTTAAACAGATTCCCGTACCTGCCATGTTCAAAAGGCAATCTTTCTCAGGTAAACAAAATGGATGTTTCAACTTTTACAACAGGAAAACAAATAGCTTCAGATGTGCAACTATATATGCTTAAAGAATCTGAAGTTTGGCATAAACAACATTATCTATGCACAAACTTCTTTTTTAAACTGTGTCCAATAACGTATCTCAACTGTCAGCCACAAGTCAAAGGACCAAACTTGACAACAATTAGGGTCATGAGCTTATGACCATGAATTGAAGTACCATCAGAAAAAAAGGTGAGAAAATATGGCAGAAGAAAAGGAATTTTATCCTCTAAGCATCTAATTTTTGTGGAGAAGGAAATCCTGTGAAAAATTGCATTTAGGACAATGGAAGGTACCATCAGTACTTGGAAAAAAAAAAGATAGCTTTGCTAAACGGCAAGACAGTAGTAGTGTTTGAACTCCAAGCACTTAGCTTGTTTCAAATCTGGTCGTGATGATCATTCCTTCAGATTTAAATAAGGCAACCCACTTTTTAGCACAGCTGACCTAAAAGTGTATTATCTCATATGAACACTATTCTTATGACACTTCACAAAAGGGAGGTTTACCTGTCATCTAACATCCAAAGTCGGAAAATCTTTACAGAAAAATGCATAACGTAAGATATCTATATACAAATAAACATGCAACTCAGATGCAGAGCTATTATTTTCAAGAAAAGCAAACATAACTACGACCTATTTAGTCTTCCTCGTCTAGACAGAACTGAAACACTGTGGAAGATACCAGTGTCAATTAGCACTCGAGAAAACATTTGCATGAAAAGAAGCATAAAAAATGACATTCTTGGTCCCCTGTGATTTTGTTTTGTTTTGTTTTGGTCAAGGAAGCAAAGGCAACATACTCCGTAGAAAAGACAACCTCTCTCTCAGACTCACCTTGCCCTCTGGTTCTTCATGAAGCTGTGTCCTTGTTTCAGGAACTCAGTAGTCTCTCCAATCACTGGCCACCCCATGGTTCCTGGAGGCAGCCCCTTCTTCCTATGCCTCACGTCGTTCCATTTCAACATGCCGCTGCAGACAACAACAAATGCCACGAGCCATCCAAGAACCACTCCCAAGGTCACCATCTTTCTCTCTCCCCGAAGTGATCTCAGGAGATGAGTAGGAAATCGGATAGGTTCTTCCTTGCTCATCTCCTTTGCCTGAGAAATGCATGTATTTATACTGCCTTTGCCCACATAAACTGCCGCTTTTAGCCGCAAATTACTTTTTGCGCGGGCCCAATCCTTCAAAGATGGCTGACAGTAAATTGCCCTGACATCTTTTGTTACATGTATCCGAGCCATTGACCCATTAGGCACATATTACATTCATTCACCTGTTCATTCCCTGATCATTTTTACATGCACGGTAAAAAAGAATCGTCGAAGTTGAAAGCACTTCGACATGGCATTTTGTTTCAATGATAATTTTATCGTGAGAAGTTCAAAAGAGGAAGTATAATAAAAGAAACAAAGTTCGTATTCAAGTAGCACATGGTGGCCATTCTATAGGATCACAGAGAAGAAAACACACTATGATCTATGAGCATCTGCATATCACAAGGATAAGCTGCAGGGAATAATTGCACACTTTTTGTTCTTTGTTGCCAACTGTGCAATTCATGGAGGCATTTGAATAGCTGAACAATATTAATGGAGGGATATGAATATAACAGATACGCGAGATCCAAGCATATCCAACATCTTTATCCTTTTTTTTGCTGGAAATGGACAAGCCATTGAGCGCTTCCGTTTTCTGATGATAGGCTCTTTTCAGGAAAAAGATTCGAGGGCTACCGGTGGTTTTATCACAAATTCCAAAGAAATTTCTGGTCCGAAGACTGAGAAGGTTCATATATACATGCCATCTGGTAAAAATATCACAAGCCCAGAGTACTGCTGGAGAAAATAATTTTCTGAACTGATCTGTATCAGGTTAAATATGGATGAGATGGACGCGTGTACACGTACGGCATACTTCGAGATTTAAATGGTGTCGTGTCTGAGAAAGATTGATTGAGATTTCCAAAACTCCGTGCACGACCGTCCAGTTAATAACTACTGAAGTTGAGATGTCTTACACTTGATCAGCATATTTTGTGGCTTTTACAGTCCTGAGCAGCTGACCCCTTTTCTTATCGCTTCAGATCTTGTTTCAGAGGGATGGTTTGATATGATCTAATAATGAGCAGTCGCTGGCCACTGCAATGTCTCGTTAATAATGATGGAGAAAAAAATACTACAAGATTTCTTTTTTTTGTGTGTGTGTGTTTGAAACTTTTAATGCTTGATTGCAACTAGTCCTAATTGTTAATTTAGTAGCCACTGTCCGATTGCAACTGTTCCTCTTTAATTTCTCGAAAGGCTAATTGACTGAAACCCTTTGGCACTTCTCCATCATTTCGAGCTACGAACAAGACGAACAGCCAATGTCTGTCTCTCTTCAGTGGTAGAAGTAAAGCAGTCCGAACCAATCTGGACCTTACAATGATGCAAGCAATCGTGCAACGCGCCTACTCTTTTTTTTTACCTCCATTAATTGCAATAATGAAGCTGTCTATAGGACAATCAGTAGTATTCTTACTTCCTTTTTCTTTTCGTTATCTCTTTCTACTCTCTCTCTCTCTCTCCAGGGCGCGGTACAACCTGCAACAGCTACGTGGGGGCAGTTGTTTGCTGAGTTCAAGGCGCTGCTTCAGTTCACAAGCTGATGCTCTGTCTTGAGAGGAAAAGACCTTGAATGGAGCAATGCAGGATTTGCTCCTGCTGCCACTTTGAGTACTTGCAAGCGCAGTCTTTACTCTCTTTTTTTTTTTTCCATTTGTTGTCACTTCAATACTTATTGCTTTCGATTAATGTCACACGTTCAACAATAATTAACCATGAAAGGATGAAGTTTCAGAACAAAAATTTATGTTCGCATATGACGTGTAGATGGGAGGAATATGGGAACAGGCTCGGATCGTCACGTTGGTCGTGGAAGCAGTGGAACACGGCAGTAAAGAGGGGCAGCGGAGGAACAGTGGGGAGGAATGAGCGCCGGTCCAAAAGATCCTGCGCTATCTAATAAAAAGGGGGTCCCCATTCGCACGAGTGTACCTGTGTCTTGTCCTCCTCTGATTCTGTACTTGCTCTGGACCAGCTTATAATGCACGAGCAAGCGGCCACAGTAGGGCACATGGGCGGGAGCCCCACTACGTTCCAGAGGGGGCGCGCGTGCGGGTGGTGGGCGCACTGATTTAACCACACGGGCGGCCTCCCTTCCCTGTCGCTGGTCCCTGGGCGGGCGTTCCGAAGGGGACGGCTGCTGGTGGCCTTCGTCTGGTCTGAGCGCTCCCGTGGCCTCGTCTCTGCCGCGACGCTCGCAAGTGGATCTGGTCGACATGGAAGCGGCCGGGGCTCCAACGCGATACGCATCAGGGTACGGACCATGGCCGTGCGTGCCTCGCATCAGTCGACTTCAGTTCTCGAGTTATCAGTGGCAGGCGATTGATTAAGAAAGGTTCAAATGAATTAGCAAAAAGTTCATATCGAATTACCATCGAAGTTATCAGTGGCAGGCGAATAGCTCGTCTTTCATTGAATCGAAGACGTCCAAGTTTCGATTTCTTATGCCTGCACTGGAGCTCATCATCACACACACTCTCTCTCTATGGTCCACCACGAATCAGATTAGTGGGAAACAAAATTTCGATGTAACTTATCGACTTTTAAGACTTCATCATCATCTCACTATTTGGTTAATTCAACAACACTTGGACTTATTTATCTGTCGCGAGCATAGAATTTTTGTCTTTCGTTTTGTTGTCATAATTGATATCTTATCAAGATTGCGTGACAATAATGCTGCAAAGGTGAAGTTTATGAAAAGTTAGCTCGTCTTCTCTTATGTAGATATTTTGTTTAATATCCTCTACTGTTAAATTCTGAGCCATTAAACTGTTTTCAGCTTGCTGTGCACCTGTTCCACGAGATCACTCAACTGCATCTAAATCTTAGAAAATCTGAGATGCTTGTGGTTTGTACTTTGTGTTATATGAAGGACCTTCAGCCACAGGTTGCCACTATAGATGACAGGACTGTGTTTACCTGCTAAATGCTTGGGGATTAAGCTTCCTGAAGTGAAACTTTCCTCTTTCCCATGAAGCATGCTTCTCATATTCTAGCAGATTAAAAAGAGTGTCCATGTGTCATGTCAGGATCCCTTTAGCTTGCTTTGTTGAAGGATCACAAATTAAAGGTGCTTATTGATTAGAGGATAGAAACAAGTGATCTATGCCCCATTTTCTGCTGATTATTGAAGAAGGAAGCAGCCGTGGAGTATGACTGAAGGCAAGGAGCTAATAATGCAGAGTGGATAATGGTGGAAACTTCTCTCCTATATGGTTTCAATGCATGGGAGCCAGAGTTCAGTCCTTGTATGAATTGTTTGATTGTGTTATTTATTTATTTATTTTTGTTTCAGCTGTTCGTTTTGCATACTAAAGCTATGGTGGCAGGTGTTATTACTCATGTCAGTGTCTTGGCCCTCATGTAGTCTAATTATTATCAAGACTAGTCCTATTCTGAGATTAGCGACAGCTAATGTCACTCCTGAACTGAAGTTGACTCATTTCTTCTAGAGTGGTATCTGCATACGAAAATTGCTGGCTTTGGCCATAGATGATAGATGCTTTCAGAAATCAAAACCAGACTCCAATTAGCCTTTTGGTTAAAAACTGTCGGGCACTCATTTTAAATAATCTGTAAGAAACTCAAATAGTTTTCTTCATGTTCTTTACAAACAGCAATTGTGGATCTTATAGCTTGCATGCTTTTCTTCAGTTAGTGCATGTCGGCAAGGTGATAGCAGTTCTGGCAGATGGAGTTTATTGCACTTCAACTCGAAAATTAGAACATAATTCGGTAATTTACAGCCTTTTCGGACCGCAAAAGTAACACTGTTCAATAACTATGACACATCGAAATGATATTTTTGCTGTATCCTTCTTAGGCCAATATGGAGCTGAAAGGCTACAATACAACACTGGGTATGATGCTGGTCCATATATATGGAGCCTCTCGCTCGTTCTCTTCCTCTTTTCGCTTTTGGATTTTTTTTCCCAACTGTGCCACGAGAGGCAGATGCCTTGAGATCACGCGAGGCCTGAGATTAAACTGGCGTAATGTGGGGGAGGAAACAAAAAAAAGGGAAAAAATACATATATGCAACTTGATGCAAACACCTTTTAATCTATCTGCAAGAGTTGCAACTAAAAAGGAGGTGGCGACTTTTGTTGCTACATCATGTTCCTGATGCGAATGATTCAATTCCTGGAAACGCATTTGTTAAAAAGCTCCTAGATTCCTCCTGCGTTGTTCTTATTACGTTGGAAGTTGTCGAGACCCTGGACCGTACTAGAGAGCACGTCACTGCGCTGCATCCTTGTCGCATGCCGTGTGTCCTCTCGTGCCCCCCTCCCTCGCTATGGCGCCAATCAGAGGAGACGCAGGGAGGGCAAAGTCATGAAGCAGCTGCTGGACCAGTCTGATTCCACACAGAAATAGGTGATCAGGTGGTCAAGACTTTTGAGGTTGAGGTTGCTCTTCTCCAACCAATCTTTTCCCTTCTAATCGCCCTGAGAAGCTCAATCATTAGTAGGTGAAAACAGAGCTCTTTACCTCTTGACTCCCAAATTCATCGGATGCTCATGGTCCTGAATAATTAAAGATTCCGAATGGGCATTAAAAAAAGGTTTGAACGAGTGAGACATCATCACATGCTGTTCAAAATGATGGGTGATTACTTCTTAAGTAGCTGACTAACTGAGGACTGTGCATGCACGATATGGAACTACACAAACAAAAAGGCAATAGCTCTCGGAGTAGTTAAAAGAATCTTAGCTCGATCCACAGACCTTTGCCCTTCAGACAGCAGGATGCAGATCTTGGTGTAGCATCTTTTTACTCTTCTACATTTAATACTATTCCTAAGCATATGCTTGATGTACTGTGATCATCCACCCCTAGATACAACACAGGACAGGTTGAGATACGGCGTTGCAGCATAGCATACACTATGGACACTTAGCACGTGTTAGATCAGACGAAGGTGCATCACGTTAACTTCGCCTACATCTCTGTACTGCGTCGGGCAGTCACAGGTCCTTATTGTAGTCTACATTATTGCCTTTGGATTTTGGATCATGCCAAAGTAAGGAATAATGGCCTCTGCCCACAACCTGGACTAAGGTTTCATCCATGATGGCATGACAGCAATCTTATCTATCACTTATAGCTGCATATATTGATAAGACTGCCCTGGAACTGATACATGAGGAAGTGTTTCTGCTTGCAAGCAGGCTTTTCTTGCTACAACAGATAACTCAATGACACAATATTTGCAACCGTTAGTTAGCTTAGTCATTGTTTATTGCCAAGGAATTTAAGATAGTAACTGGTAAAAGCTTACGCAAACCTTCCCGAGATCCGAATCTTAGTTTTGCAGCCTTTACTTGCATATGACCATCGTGTTCTATGATTGTTGAGACTGGTTAGTTTCAGTTAAGCTTTCAGGAAGAGATCAATGTTTCAGAAATGAAGTATTGGACGGAAACGATTCAACTCTTGCGGTCTTTAAATCGACGACAAACTTTACTATATTTTGAATTATCATTATCCACAAATCGTCATTTACATGTAAACATCATAGCAGAGAACTTATTCAGGCTGCTAACTACAGATTTGGTTCAAGATACCAGTTTACAGTGAACAAGTACTAGAAGATTGTATATTTGTATGACCCCCCAATCTGGTTCTGTGGACCGCTGATTCTCATTCTTTTCAAGATTCTAAGATCCATGATCTTGAAAAGCTGTCAGTAATCGTGTTGATATGTCTAAAAAACTTCAACTATACCAGGGTATTTAACTATACATAAAATAACAACCATGTCATAGCCGCCCAGAGTGCCATTATTGGTATAACTGTCAATCCAGGGCTAGAATTTGGTAACCACGGATATGCATCTGGAGGAGGCATGACACAGTTGTCACCATTGAAGTATATTCGACGTGGAAAGGCCCAACCTTTTTCAAAAGTGAAGATAGATGAATCCTTCCGGAACAGAAGCTCTGACTGTACATTCCCATAGGGCCCAGCTGCCACGAGTAAGTCATTATAGTACTTGACACCCCATAGCATTGCAGTGTCATCTGTGGAACAAAGAACACATTAAGAAGTAGATATTTGCCTGCTTATGAAAGAAACTAGCATATTCATACTTCTCAGAAATCATAAGATGGCAGATAAGTGTCTATGTTGATTACACAATTTAAGAGGCATTAGCAGTTGTAGAAATTAAAAAAAATGGACTAAAACAACAAAATATTATTGGCAGAGTTTTTATTACAACAACGAGGGAACTTCAAACATTAAAAAAAATAAGGATTATGAAGATCTGGGATGAACTTACTTATTGTTCCATAAGGAGTCAATGGCTTGTAGTTGAAACTGAATATTGTGGTCAGATTGTCAAAGTTAGGGTGTTGGACAACAAGATTCCACTGAGTATAGTTCATCCGATAATTAAAATTTGTTATCGTGACCTTTACACGCCAATATTCCTTGTAGTTGAGTTTGACATGCCAATGGACTCGTATTGGACACATATGTGAAGTACATTGGACTAAAGGTGTGTAACTGGATTTGCCAGGACCATTTATGGCAGAAGCTAAGTAAGGTGAATCTCCCCTGCCATGATACAAAAAGAATAATTATTAATTTCAATTGAAATATCATAAATGGAGTTCCATACAAGAGTTTAGAACTTACTCCACACAGCTTCCTGGTTGAGTTATGTTGTTTTGGCACCCACAAGTGCATGTTGGGCAGTTGACAATTGTATCATTATAAAATGATGAAAATGATACACAACAAGTAGGCGCTTTCTGAGCCAGAAATTGGGAATATGTGCATGTAACATTCCAAGTCACTGCATATCAACGGGAAAACAAAACATTTTAACTAACAACAAAAAACTGCAACATATTTGGATTGAAGAAAATTGCAGAAATCTCAATAAAATAGCGATTATTTTTTAGATTTAAACAGTTTATGTATTTGATGTTTGCAGTAGCATGACAGACTAAATACAGGTGATTAGTTAAATCATTTGATCCTGAAAAGTTTCCTCTATACTGGCATCTAGAAGTCTGTGAAATACAAATAGATTATAATTGGGCATGAATGTTGAACTTTTCCTGATAGCATTCCAAGATATGACGATTGGCAAAGAAGACTAAACCTATAGTTGGTTGATTCAACTGGTTAGCACATTGAACCCTGAAATGAGGGTCTCGGGATCAATCCAAGAGTCGTGACAGTCACCATTCTTCTGAGATGTTTAGAAGTCCCGCTTTGAATTGGGTTAGTCAAAGGCTAGTGGCCTTCAAGATACCAATGTTTACATTGAAAAAATGAAGACTCGATTCTTTTCAACTTTTCTAGTGTGTGGACTGTGTATATATGTGTAACGAAGTCTTATCCATGACAAAAGTTTTATTAGTCCGAAAATCCTATAATATATACAACTTATCACGATCTAATACATCTAGCAGTTTAATAGTCCTTTTACTAATCAAAATCTTACTGAGAGCTTGTGTTGTTCTCCTTCCGTCTTGTGTCCAAAACTTGGTAGGTCTGACAATCTTCCCTACCCCACATGTATATCCAGGTCCTGGAGTCATTAATGTGAAATTTTTTGGCACTTTGACAGTTTTGTTGGTCGTTCCAGATTGTCCGACACTAATTTGGAATGAACTTGCGGCATTTGCAGGGTCCTGAACCCATGAACTAATAACTCCCCCTTTGCAGCAGTTGGCAATTTGCATGTTATATGGAGTTCCAGGAAGTAGGTCAACCACGGTGGGATCCTTCTTACAGCAATGTGGGATGTTCGCTTTAAACTTTGAGCAGTCGCCCTGCTCTGTAGCTTGTGCTCCTACCATAGACCATATGACCTCCTTTTTCTGCCATGTCCATCCAAGTTTCCATCCAGGTGCTTGGATATGACGATATTGCTGGTAATTGAATATTGTAACGACTGCCTGAAATGATCATATACCAAATTCTTAAATCTAATCAGATAGAGCACCTCGTTGTATTTAGAGTAAAATAAAGCAAAAGCATCCACAGATTTAACCAATATGCAATAATTGATCAGGTTGTTTTTCTTGTAGCTTTAACTAGACGTGAACCCGTGAAATTTCATGCTTCTGATATACATGCAAATACTTACAACGTAGCCATCTGGAGTCCACTGCATAACATCCCATTTGATTGTTATATTTCCATTCGGGTCCAGCGAATCATAAGCCTCTGAGGAGGCAAAAGACAGGGCACTGATTAGACTATAAAATAACACAAGCCCTAAGAATATTAAGACACAACAAGCAAAGTTCAAAACGTAGTTCTGCATTTTCTTACAACACAGAATGAAGATTGATAAAAAAAAATATGAAAGGTTACATCCTTAACAATGCATTCCTATTATGAAAAATCAGCTTACGGCATGACAATTGAACCAGTGCCAAATGCAACAGTGTTCAAGACTTGGAAAAAAATTACAAGTAATTTATTAGGTGACTCTAAGGTTGAAATATAATTGGATCCAGTTGAATTTGCAGAAACTATAATTCATACAGTTGGGGAGCGGCGGCATGTAGATTGTAGACCAAATTTGTCCGGTCGGATTCTCCCCCTGAAATCGTGCTAATTTCCTACGATTATGGCCTATGTCCTGGCAACTCAAAAGAAAAAAAACCATCCTTCACTTGTGACAGCTTCTTGAGAAGACCCCAAAAAAAAAAATCCGAGTAACAATCCTTCACTTGTTTCCCCACAAATTAACAGAAATAGGGCTGATTGACTGACATCCATGATGCAATTTGTAGCATTGCAACTCTGTCTAAAGCATAGCACTCGAATATCAACGGAGGCAGAAACCACATCAGAAGCCTCAACATAGCAATCGATTGAATCCAAACAAACAATTATAAAGCCAACAGTATTTGTAATAGATTTAAAGTCGATTCCTGGGAGAAATGGAGTGAAGCAGTTAAACCTGTTGATGGAGTCAAAGAAGAGAACAATAGAAGGAGCAACAAGGGAACGAGCCAGGGCGCGAGCCTTTCAGCGCATCTGCCAATGGACGCCATGGAGGAGGAGCTCCGATCAACAT
This sequence comes from Pontederia crassipes, assembly GCA_030549335.1. Taxonomy (NCBI): domain Eukaryota; kingdom Viridiplantae; phylum Streptophyta; class Magnoliopsida; order Commelinales; family Pontederiaceae; genus Pontederia; species Pontederia crassipes. Next base: position 24,127,002 of record CM060183.1, read on the forward strand.
CCATTGCGGGTTGCACGAAGCTCCCTGCGTCTTTGCGTGCAGCGGAGCAATATGGAGACAGGAAGAAGAAGCTGCTGCTTAGTTCTTTGTTTTGTTCTGGCGATGGAGAGCGTTGCGACTTGACGTCGTCAGGTGGAATATTTGTGTTTTATTAAATTATTATTATTATTATTATTATTATTATTATTATTATTGTAAATTATGTTATTAAGAAAAAAAATGATGTATAGTTGTTTATGGATTTAATATACCACTCCTAATATCCACTTCTTTTTATATTATTTTAAAATAATTTCCAAAATGTTGATGATCCAAAAATGAAAAAAAATAAAAGTTGTCTAAGAAAATGATGCTTTGTAGGTGCTTTAAACGCTTATTTTTTAGTTGATAACTTTGTAGTTTGTAAGTATATATTTTTATTCTTTTATTATGAATCAGAAAGATTAAATATTATTTTTTCGATAAAGATTAAATATTATTTAACGTCTATTTGAAAAAAAAAGATTTAAACAAAAAGTTTACAGAGTTAAAAGTTCAAGTAATTACAAATAAATGAAGGGGAAACGCACAAAGCCGCAAACACATAACATAGAAAAATTATATATATTTGGTCTTCTTGAATCAAATTAATTGTGTGAGAAATGCATATATTTTTTAAAAAAATATATTAAATGAAAAAAATTTGCGAGTCTAAAAAAAAAAGAAGAAAAAGCCAAGAAAGTTCTAGTAGTCAACAAGCATCCCATTCGACGGCATCACTGTTCCTAAAGTACCCTTTCGAGAGGCTTCTTTTTGTGCTGTCTTATAATGCAAGTTGTAATCACAAATATTTCATATTTTTTATAATAAAACTAAATCAGGAATTTGGACGGCTAGAAACACCATATTAAATCGTTAGCGAGAGAAAAAACAAGTCAATTCTTTGGCACCGAAAAGAAAAATAAAGGCAGGGCCGTCGCTAAAGGTCCAGAGGCCTAAAGTGATATTGTAAAATTTGTTTTGACATAAATTAAAAATAATAACATATTTAAGGTCTTTTTTATTTTTTATATGAAAATATGCACTTTTATCTTTTAAAAAATTAGTTTATGAATATAAAAAAAATAAGAAAGAATTTGAACGTACTTTTTCAATGTAAAAAATAAAATCAATTTTAATTGTGGAAAAAGTAATAAAAAATATTTGATTAAATATTAGAAAATTTAATTAAAGTATTATTGATTGTTGGCAATGAAATAAATATGAAATGAATTCATAAATTTACTATAAAAGGTAAAAAATATTGTTATAAGTTAATTATGATTTAGGTGATTGATATTGGAAATGGAAGATAATAGATGATTAAAATTAATAAAAACCTTAAATTATTAAATCTTTGTATTAGTTTAATATTATTAATATATAATTATGGGGCGTATAAGGGTGAGGCCTCTAACAATTGCTTGGGTGGCCTTCCATTGAGCCGGCCCTTAATAAAGGCAAATCCATTCTTAAGAACGACCACTGAACGTTTCAAACTTTTTTCTTCCTGATTTCAGTGTTCATATGTTTGTTTATTCTTCTAAACAGAATGCAAATTATATATATATATATATATATATATATATTTCAATAATTTTCATTTTAATGTTAGAGTCTGATATGTTAACAGTATTACACCTTAAAAAAATTAATTGTGCAATGACGAGTCATTTTGTTAATTTTTCATCATATAATTTTTGCGGAAATTAATAGACATATTTCATTTGCAATAAAAACATAAGGTAGCCTAGTGAGTTGACTTTGAAATGAGATATTAAGAATAGGATACAGGATCAATATAGTTGATAGTTTTAGACATTTATACTTTTCATCTTAGATTAAGTTAATATTGTAATCCATAGAATAAGTTTAAATTTATAATTGACGGAAGGAAAGTGAGATTGATCCTTCAAAATATATATGCAGCGATGTCAATAATCATTTCCTTTATATACCACTACAAGAAAAACAACTATTTTCCACTCCTCTAGTCGTCGGAAATAATTCAAAAACCATCGTAAAATTAGTTTTGTCACGACTATTTCAACGATAGTGAACCGTGAAAAAATTATTCATCGCAAATAATTTTTCACGGCTCTATAATTGTCATGGAAAGTTCTCACGACTTGAATCGTGAAAAATATTTTTCGCGACTTGAGCCGTGGGACAAATTTCACGTGCCCCAGCCATAGAAAGTTTCCACGGTCTAGACCATGAAAAAAGTTTTTCACGACTCAAACTGTGGGAACATCCCATAGTTGTAGTAATAAATTTTTTTTTACGGCTCGAGCAATGAGAACGTTATCACGATCTGAGCTATGGGTATACCCGTATTTTCTTTGACTTAATTATATGTCGAATATATCGGTAGTTAATTAATATGTCGAATATATCGGTAGTTAATTAATTGGCACGCAATATTATTTTCGGTGCTTCATAAGTTTCTCTCTCTCTCTCAAGCTCAAGGTCTACCACAAAGACAAATAAATACATAAATTACGTAATTATTTTATTTGAGAAAGAAGATAAGTGTCAAAGTGAATAGTTTAATTTAATAAATCGCAAGTATGACTTTTTTTTTTGATAAGTTTCAACGAGTGATGAAGTCCATGCTTTTTTTTTCCTTAATCCCGTCTCCATCATGGGGTTGGTGCACTGCTCCCATCAAAAGCAAATTAGTGAACCAAACCATTTATGGACTTCTTTGGCTTGCTAATTAACTTGCCTCAAAACGACACATTTAAAACGGCTTATAATTTGGAGTTATATTCCTCAATCCTCGGCCACTTCTTATGCTATTTTTTTGTCTTAAATTTATTTCCTATATTATGTCTCAAAAAGCCATCTTTCATGCATGTTCTTTATATAATGCAATGGTTTCGAAACCGGATCGACGATCGAATCAGATTTATCACTGGGTCGCGATTGGATCGGTCCGATCGGATTTGACCGAATTGAACCAGATTTTATTAAAATAATATTATTTATAATAATTATAAAGATATAGTATAAGTTATATGACATAGTATATGAATATTGTACTAATAACTTATTAAAAGTATTAAAAAAATAATATAACATAAATTTTATTAATTAAAAGTTTTATAATGATAATATAAATAGATTATTGATAATTTAATATTTACTATTTAATGATGATAGATGTTATATTAATAAATTTTATCTTGAATTATTCTTATTCTTTTTTTGTTTAACACTTTTTTTTATTTCCTTTATTATACCCTTTGATAAGTTTCTATTCTAATATTATTCCATTTAAAATACTTACCTTTTTATTTCAATTCCTATTTAATTGTATACATATGATACTCCCTCATCTTTAAGTTTCCTTATATTCATTTCCTTTTTTCTCTTTTAACTTTCTTATATTTATCATTTTTTAATATTTTTTTTTGAAAATCTTCATTGAATCGGATTGAATCGATTCAACCAGCCCGATTCAACTGGCCGGTTCAATACCAAAATGAGTTTTAACACCAAACCGGACCAGTTCACTGGTCGGTTCGGAATTGAACCGATTGAACCGGTCGATCTGATCCGATTTTAACAACATTGATATAATGCATTATAAGAAACTTAACATTAAGAAGACAAAAAAAAATAGAAGAAAATGTATACGTAGAATAGTTAATGTAAAACTAGTGTAGTGCACTAATTTTACTTATTAAATTATTAAAATAATTATATATTAATATAAAGTACATATTAAATAATAAAATATAATTAAAATTAAGATCATCAAATTATCTAAGGGTTGTGATCAAATTATGTTAACAAATATGACTAATTCGACGATTGTAATTTTGTTTAACTTTAGATGATACATTTTTATTATCAAATTACACAAATAAATATATACTATTTCATTTAAGAAGTATATAATCAATTCAATAATAAATTATAATTATTAGTATAATTAAATAATAAGAAATAAACGTTCAACGAGGTGCTCTTTAACCTAAAAAAAGCTTCTTTTAAAAATGTGAGGTCATTTTCTTTTCTCATTCACGAAAACAAATGATCATATAAGTCCACAAGTCTCGTTTTCCTTCAGAACATTATTTTTCAACGTTACTTTAAATCCTTTCACGAGAAGTATCCATCAAATGCAATGCATTTGTTTTTATTTATTATCTTTTTTAATTAATGGGATTGGCTGTCATCAACTTGTGATATTATATGATGATCTTTCTTTCTTCTTCATGTTATGTTTCGTACTCTCAGCCATGCATAAAAGCATGCTCTATATGGGCAACAGCCAACGAACAGCTAAACTCCACAATGGCCAAAATGGTGATATGGTGTAGCGATTTTCACGGGTAGGGTCAAATTTGATCGTGAACAAACTCGATTTAATTCGGTCAAGTTTGGTCGAGTCGGATTTTAATTTTTTTGAGGCACGATCCGATCCAACTCGTTCGGTCCGAATTGGGTCGGTTGGTCGGATTATTCGACCATCATTTTTTTAATTTTTTTTAAAATTTTTAATATAAAAAAGTATTTACTATTTTGTTTTAAATACAAAACAAAGTATTTTAGGCATAAAAATATTGTTTTAAATATAGACATATTATTCTCTATTTAAAATACATTATTCTATATATATTTTTAATTTTAAATGATATAAAACACTTAAATTAAATAAAAAAATCATTTAAAATTTAAAAAATTAAAAAAATTGAGTTGGGGGGTCAGGTTGGTCGGATGCTTAGGTTCACCAAGTCGATCCGACTCGATGAACACCCCTAATCAAGTAGTTTGGCCGAGAACGTGAACGTATCTCACTTGATGAGATAATATCGTTCTATTTTTAACTTTGACTTACATGATATCTAAAATTTTCAATGAATATAAAAAAAATACGGAAATGAACGAGCACATTATCCTCACTATAGAAATTTGGACTAGATATTACTCCATTTTAAATCTTAATTTTTTTTCACATTTATTAGACTTTGTGAATGTAATGGTGTCTTTTGTTATTAAATTAATTTTAGAATAGAATAATAGCGTTCACCGAGTCTTTAATATATTCCACATGTCATTGAATTATTGTTGTCAAAATTCTAAAAGAAGAAAAGGAAATTTTCATATAGGTGGCGGTAAAAGGAAAAAAAATTAAGGTTGCTAGGGTTAATGTATCCTTCTTTATTTCATTATAAAAATTCATTGGCGAGCATGGCTTTAGTAATCCCGAATATTGATGAATTCAAACAAAAAATATATTAATTTTTGCGTCCTTTATTTTTTTGTCGTTTTTTTTAGTTGTTATTATACAATGATACACACATTAAAAAAAACTTGTATGGTCCTATCCATGATCTTACTACAACTTAATATTACGGGTTGGGTATAAACTAGAACAATATTCTTTTTTTTACATGGACAAAAATTTTTTTTTTTCTGCCAACAGAACAAGATTTTAGAGATGCTTAAACATTGCACCATCTCAGTTTGAAGCAATCAAGCAAACTAAAGTTCAATGGGGCTCTAGATGCTAATAGTCTCAAGATTAATTCCTAAAGTCATAACTTTAATTATAATTCATCATTTTCATTACATCGAAATATTAAATTAGTCAAATACTAATAGTTCTTAATACCGATCAGTCACTAATCATGATTAAAAAATTTTTAAAAGGGCTCAACTTGATGCCAATTATCAAAGCAATCTCTAGCAAGCCTCAGGTCTCTCTTGCAGGAATAAACAATGTTGCTCTTTACATCTGCCTTCTTAACAACTATTACAGCATGCTAAGAGCATCCATGTTAAGGTTCAAACAGGTACCCAAGTTCAAACCAAGAAGTCACAGGTAAAATGTACTGCAAGATTCAAGCAATCTGCTGTTGAAAGAAACTGATACTACAGGAGAAAGATGAAATGTACATCTGGTACTCTAAAATAATTCACAATTTATCGATTCTCAGAATTTTTATCTTCATTAGTAACATATATGAACAAGAAGTGACCTAGTCATTCAATCCCTTCACGAATTCCTTTTCCTCTATTATTAATATTGCACTTTGTTTATCAACTAGCAAAATGTCTTTAATCTTGTGCAAAACTGACTAGATGCTCTCTGTAATGATACCCTGTTCATAAAAAAAGTAACATGGAACGTGCTTCTCAATAAGAAACCTCTGAGAAGCAACATAACAGCAAAAAAACCTGCATGGTAAAAAGAGAGATATTTATCATAGTTTTGTGTAACCAACACAAACACATCCCTTTAGGACAAAGGAAGCTCTAAACTATCACTCATCATCCCTATTTATGCCGTTACAGGCATCAAGAAGTGAGGCGGCTGGTGAATCCAAGAACCACAACAAGTTACCATCCTTCGGTTGAACCATCCGAGCAGGCAATGAAGAAGGATCAAAGGCATCATTCTTGTCGACAATGGCAAGATGCACTGCCATTGCTTTCTCCTGACCTGTCACAACCATGGCAATGTTTGAAGCTGAATTGATTACAGGGAGTGTGAAGGTAATCCTCTCAGGTGGGGGCTTCGGAGAATCAGTGATATAGGTGACCCATTCCTCCTTCAGCTCAAGTGCAGGGTGGTGAGGAAACAGTGATGCAATGTGCCCATCAGGACCCATACCAAGGAGAAGAAGGTCAAACCTGGGGCAATCATTACTTTCAGAAACGCCTATTGTGCGGACCTTCACTAGCTGGCGGATGGCAAATTCATACTCTGCTGCTGCATCCTCCACAGTCGCATTGTCATTGATGGAGAACACATGGCTGTTGAGAATAGGTATCTGGAGAGGACAAGCAGAGTGTATAAAACAGTTGAAGAAAAAAAAGTTGCAAGTGAAGGAAAAAGTGGCAAAGACTTCACTTTAACAGAAACCATGAACAAAACTACACAGGAAAAGCATGTTTCGCGTTAGTGCTTAAAACAAAGCTGAAAAGGTTGGAGCATACATGGTCGCCGGATTTGTCTTTCAAATATTGGCAGTCATAAAACATCTTGAAGGACATAAGTGAGTGGAAGATGGCAACAAAGCAGACATATTTGTAAGAAGGCACGGATTGCAATTGAGGAACAAATACATATAACATAAAAAAAGGCTCCATAGATTCTTTGACAATCACTTTTTATGCAGCTCCTTTGTTTTATTTTTTTGGTCAACCCAAAAGTAAATCTTCAACAGATAACTGAAAATCCAGAATAACCTTCTCACAACTCCCACATGTTTTACCTTACTTAGAAATACAAACATGAAGCCCTGAACTAACGCTTTAACCAAATTGCATTCTCACTACACACTTGTTTAATACTTCAATAATCCTTTTGTCCATATTAAACTAAAGTGCTAGATTAACACTAGCTTAGGAGCAAGCTTCTCTTTTGGTGCATGCTACTATAGAACCATCATAGTTGATTTGGCATATATCTGAATCAAACCTGAAATTCTCATATTCATTGTTCGTATTCAAACCATTAGTCCAGACTGTAAGATCCAAGGCTTAATGAAAATTCAGCAAATAACAATGCCTAGAAGTTGGCTCATTATGTTTCCATGACCCGCTACACAGAATGACTTGAGGCAGTTGAAAAGAAAAAGAGGGATGTCTAGAAACTAAAAGAAACATAAACTTTTGTAAGACAAGGTACATGAATCCTGGTGAAAGAAGTGTGATGAAATTGTTCACAGCTACATACACTCTGAAAAGCTTTTATTTCTTGAAGAGGGATGAGTAAACAAAACAAAGAACTAGAATCAGGTACAGAAACTAACTACATACTTTTGAAAGAAACCCATCCTTTGATAGCTTATAGTTACTGTCTACATGATTCTTGGCTACCGCCCGCTCATCAACCCAGAAAATATACCATTTTGTCCAATCAACAGTCTTGCTGTAAGGGGCTTCACAGAGTTTTCTGCATCAACAGAAATATCCATCATTATGAGCTAATAATACCCATAAAAAAATAAAAAACTAAAAATAATAATGTAAATAATTTAATGATGAAATAAAATGTATTTATTAAATCTGCATTTAAAATATTTACCCCAAAAACCCAATTAGAGACCCTCCGGATAAAGCAACAGTAAAACAACCTCTTTCCTTCACAGCATTCTCCGAAAGTTGTGCTATGTATTCTGCCAAATCCATAGAAAGTTCATCTGTACTCTCGAAAATTCTTAATTCATAGTTGCTTTTAAGTTCATCACAGTTAGCCATTACTAAAGCTCAACCAAGAAAACCCTGCACAAATAGAAAAATCGATTTGAGAAAAAAATTTCAAAGGAAATCACATAAAATTCATAACAAAACCTCCAATTTTGACCATTGGCCTAAATGAAATATAAGTATTGTGCTTGTCTGATATTAACATTGAACAAATTGAATTTTTTTTCATTGTCCTGATCAAAGCCAGAAGCAATGATTCTTCTCAAAGCCTTCTGAAGATTGAAAGAGAAAGCAAGGATAAGGAGATAAGTGCACACTTCCTATTCCTTACATATATCATGAGAATATGGTAATTCATGCAAATTTATGTACAGATATACGTCTTTTTTAAGGAGAAAAACGAAAATAAGAAGTTTGGAATGGAAAAGAAGTGAATAAGGTCAGAGGGTCATGAAGCATTCATTCCCGAAGAAACAAAAAAGTCAAGATCATTTGAATGTTATAATTAAAAGAGAGTAATCAAATCCTCATAGATAATGTGTGCATATATTTTTAGATAAACAAGTTATCATCAAGAATAAAACATGATAAATTTGAAAGGAGGTTATGAACATCATGACAGCTAATCAAATAGATCAAAGAAAAGCAATAACGATGCCTTCCCCTTTCCCAATCCTAAACAAAGGATTAATATCAAAGTACTCAAAGATCAAATGTCATTTTTTGAGGAAGATCAAATATCACTGGAAGAAAAAGATCTGCATTTTATATGAATTAGTACAACAGGACGTGCACTGGTTAACCACCATCCACAAAAAATGGTCATTTACATCCATAAAAATCAGTGGTTGTGTGTTTTTTTTTTTGGGAGAGGGATGTGGTTACAGATGTGGGATCCAGTAGAGACTGCTATAGGTCATATATAGTTGTTTTGGATTTCACATGCAAGTGCTTTGTTCTACTATATGCATGCAGTGGTGCAATTGGATCATATAACTTCAATTTTCAGAAAAGGTAACGAGGAAATTAACATCTCAAATTTGTGCAACATAGAGGTTGGGTGAAGTGGACACTAATAGCTAAAAGAATGAAAATTTGAACATTGATATTAAATGCTTTGAACTCCGCCTATGTTTTATAGCCGGTCCCAAGCCCGGATAAAGGAGGAGGGTTGTGTTAGGCCCCGACAGCCAGCGTAAAACCCTGTCGAATCTCATGAACATGGATCAACGAATCCATGTAGCCGACCCCACCTAGTGGGATAAGACTTTGTTGTTGTTGATATTAAATGCTTTGACCGAAAGTAAATGTATAGGAAACGAATCTGACTTGATGAGGAACAACACAACTTCAGAACCCATCTAGTGATGCTTCGTTATTGATTCAAACAACATCAGTTAGCCACCCAAGTTAATGGCCACCGAAAGCATTGAGAATTAATTGTTCCAATTACCTTGGTATAATTCTATTAGGAGAGGGGAAAAACACCTTAGCATGAAGCCAGAATGAAATTTTATTTAATTTAGCAAAATTCAAGAAATTAATCTGGTGTTTAAGAAAGGGAGGCAGGCATGCTGAAAAATATATCCGATGATGCTTTTCTTAGTTATTCCATACAGGAGCACTAATGGCCAAAAGAAAATTTGATGACTTTTTGTAAAAATTCAAAGAGTATCTGCATGCAATCAAATTCTACCAGAAAAGTTACAAGACCATTAGACAAAGTCACATTAAGATTAATTCAACTCACATGCACTGATCCTATGGTGGATCACATGCCAGGCTTTTTTTTTACTCTCTTTTGGGAGAAACTCAAGTTTCAGCCAATAAACTTTCAGAAATGAAACAGGTGAATTAATGAAAGGTAAAATTTCCAGAATCATGTGACTTTCAACAAAGCTACTTCCCAAGAATAAATTTTGAAACAGATATACAAACCTTTTTGCATAAGAAAATAATGAGAAGTTGAGTTGAAAATATAATGATGAACCACAGAACAAGATCTCATCCATAAAACACTAATAGAGAGAAAAAGCGTCTGGTCAATGGAGTTGTAACTACACACTCATCATTGCACCACCGAGCGTTTTGAAGATTCCAACCTTTTCGTCTAAAAGAAATCAAACTCAAAACTTTAAAAGAAAAATAGAAATAAAAGAAAGGCTGCTCAAATGAACCAAGCAAGGAACAAATGCTGCCAGAACTTTCTGAAAGAATATGCTATCGTTCAGAGAAGATGATGCTCAGAGGAGAAAGGCATTAGTCCATCACAAGAGCAGCCGATTCCATCTTCACAAAATGACAACAGGCCACAGAATCGTGAAACCCTTTCCCCACCAAACAGCATAGGATACAGCATAGCAGAACACATCCCAGAAGGATCTATAATCCTCCCCAAAACAACAAAAAAGAGCAAGAACAGAATTACATTACCACACAATTCCACCTGAAAGCCAAAACTTTCCAACGAAAACGATTATGATCTCCCGGAAAACCAATTAATTCTGCCCAAAATGTTGCATTTCACTATAGGAGACCAAAAACACTAGAGTCCAACATAAAAATTCGACCTTTGAGCCATTAAACAACAGCAAACGAAACAACACATTTGACAAGAAAAAAACGATCTTTAGCGCGAACTCACGAAGAACAACAAGTCTGACAGTGCTGCAACGCCGGAAACCGAAGTGCTGACAACATACCAACAACTTCTTATTCGAACATATCGCAGAAAACGAAGAGTAAAAAAAAATAGCGAGGAGCATTAAATCAATCGCCGGAACTCACCAATTCCAGGCTGCACACACGTGCACCAACCGATCTCGGAACCAAAACAAAAGGGACAAGAATCTAACACAATTTTCTCCGAGAAAATTCTCTCACTCTATTTTTCTTCTCCTGTAGAGAGAAAAGGACTAGAAACTACACCGAGGAAACAAAAGAGCAGCCCTCTTGCGCCCTTTATATGGGGCGAGAGGGGGGAGAAGACAGAGGAGAGAGGGGAGAGAGAAAGGAGAGCCAACAACAACAACTTCTCTCTCTCTCGGGTTTAAGAAAAGAGAGGGGAAGAAGGAAGAAGACAAGGACACCTGTGCCAATCATTCGATGACAAATGGAAACCTCTTTTGGTTTCTGCTTGACTGATGGAAAGAAAATTATGAAAAACAAAAGCAACATTTAATCAACTTCCATTTACTTTCATGTAGTTTCATTTAATTTCATTTATCATGACATAATAAGGCAAATAGGTTCTAACGTAAACTAATAGTAATTATCTCTTTAGATTAAAATATTTACTGTTTTAATTTGAAATGAAAAGACCATGAAGTTTTGATCTTAATAGCTTCCATTATAAGGTGCAAGTAAACAACAAATGATTCTCCAATATTACCTTACGTGACGGGTTCATCATGATCCAGGTCAACAATATGATTAACGGATAATACTAATAATAATAAGGTTTGTTTTTTCCTTCATCATATTGGTTGACTTCAATTAAAATATTTTGACTTTTGACATTTTTATCTATACGACTCTACATTCTTTTTTTTCTTGTTTTGGAATCATGTAATCCTCCTCGGTTGCTCCTTTTATCATTAATATATGGAACAATCAGATTGACATGCACAGAAGTTTTCTTCAAATTTTTTTCCTCCTGTTTTGCTGAATAGTGACAGAGAGATACCATGCATCACACGCAATGTACCATTAGTTTTTTTTTCTTTTCTTTTGGTATCATTTGTAAGATTCCATCATTAATATTCAATTAGCGATCCCAGTTTGAATCATCCCCGTCCATTGTCTGACTATTTACATGTAATCAATTCGGCATTCATGATGAAGGAAGGAAAATAGTATTCTTTTGATCAAATTAATGACTCTAAAAACTAATTCCATCCGGGATTCCAACCCATTAATCTCATCTAAATGAACCACTTGGATTAACTATAGGCAAGTACAACTCGTAGTTTTGAGCTGATTAATTTATTCACGTTGGACTTTTCTTTTCAGTTGTTTCTTCTCTTCCCTGTACTTTCTTCTTCTGTTGCTAGGTGATGTGCTGATCTTGTATTGTAATCAATCATGCACCTTATACCTTGTAAGACTAATGGAATATTATAATGGTTGTTCCACGAGTATTTTTATCCCTAGGAAGGATAACATCATGAGAGAAGGTGAAGAATGGTAGAAGTATAAGAGATGTACCTTCACACACAGACACACACACTTGTCCACTACAAAACTTACTCCCAGAGTCCCAGATGTCCAGGACTCCAGAGACCTTACTTTTAAGGGGATAGGGATGACCTCATAACAGTGGGCGATGGGTTGTAAAGCTTGTCGCTTCTTGGATTAGTATCAACTTGGATGCATCTGATGGAATCAATAACATTTCAAATATATGGTGCCTGATATATTTTGGGGGGAGAGCATATGGATTGCAGAAAAAATTCTGTAGGAGGAAAAAGGCTGGAAGGAAAGCATCCACCCATTAGGATAAATTGCATCTGATGGCACATGAAGAAAAGGTTGTATTTACTTCCCATGTTAGAAATGTGCATCTGATGAAGCACATTGTTAAATGCATTACCACCCATGTTGATAAAGTTACAAAGAATACTGAGGAATCTGCTAAAGTAACAGGGATCTGCAGATCCTGCAATATTCTTAAAGTTATCAGAGTTCTATTCATATCTCTATTGTTGGGATCTTCTAGTATTACAGCTCATCAATTCCAATAATTGTACTGAAGTGATAAATCTAAAACACTCATGAGATGATCTTTGTTCCACCCTTGGTTCTAAAATACATGTAAATGCTGCTATTTAAGATTCCCTTTCACTTTGAGTGGACAAAAAAATTATCAATCAACTTCAATATTTTCACCTGTTCATAGATCATGTGGTGCACCACTGCGAAAGCAACAGCCATAATACCAACAAAACAGAAAAAGCTACTGATGGGCAAGTTCTTGTTTCATCTGCATCCACATGAACTCTTGCAGAAAATTGTGGATCAGTTGGTGGTAATAATGGAACTTCCTTCCAAGTATTCTTCAGTACGAGTATCATGTTCTCTGGGATAAATACCCTTCATGGCTCCATCAACGCTTCGGAAACTAAGATTACAACAAATTATAGGCTTGCAAATAGATAGAATTTTCTTGGCATGAATCTGATGAGTCCTACTACTTGAATAAATGAGTACATTAATGGTGGTCATTGGACAGTGATTACTTTGACCCCCCTCCAATGGCATGCATTACAAGTGGCATCAGAATTGCCAACCAATGGAAACTTTTCCAATGAATACTTTATATAAAAAAACTCGAAAAAAGTTAACTTCCATTCTGTTCCATCAATATGTTTAGATTTTTGTTGAGAGGTAAATGAGAATGAAAAGCATAACATGCCTTGATGTCACTGTTTTGGCTACTTTTGAATGAAAACAATATAATGATCAAAATTTTAGTTGTTTAATGCAATACTCAAAGAAAGTTGTTTCCAATTTTCAAAGTAGCCAAGGGAAGGTGTTTTTCTAGATTGTTTTGATGAAAATGTTCTTATAGAATATTATAGGGCTCGTCCATCGCACAATTTCTAGAATCAACTGTGCGAAAGTCCACCGTGCATCTAAAGCAGAAGAAAGAAAGAAGGAAAAAAGTTCATCTCTTTAGACACGGCACAGGAGCAGTTCTGTTCACTTATCTTTGGGGTAACAGGAACCAAATTAAATCTCGAGCAGCGCGTACATATATAGCCTCATTCCTGAGTCCATTAACATGCTGGAAAAGTTTATGCTCTGAAGTCTGATCAAAATATACATATATGTGATCAGAAATCGAATCAGTTGGATAAAACACAGTCTAATTTGGCGAACCATGATTGAAGGGAAGAGATAATATACCCCAAGGAAGAAACGGACAACTGTCCAAGGATTAGATGGCAAAAGAATGCCAGAACAAATTTGTGTGGCACAACTTTCATACAGTCTGTAACAGTGAGGGGATATCACCTTTTATTAGGTATTAGTTCTTCATGTCAGGTAAAAGTGGGGGGTTCCATTCCAATAATTGTGTCCATTATCCCTTACGCATGCATGCTTTGATTGCGGCATCATCACCTATAAATGCACAAACCGCACATCCACCAGTCCACCCTACCCCTCCAGTTCATTTCATCCCCCATGTACCTTTCTTTCTCAATCATCTTTTTTTGACAAATCATATTGAGTTCTCACTGAACTCGCTTAATAACTGAACCAATTCTAGTTTAGTTCAAGCACTTTTTATCATTCACTCCCATTGTCTTTTTGCATGCATCCAAATATCCCTGAAACCTTCAAACAAACGCTTGGTTTCTTCTGCAGTGTGCAAGTGCCAAGGGTGGTGTCAGTCATGTCACTCATCTCATCACTTCTTTCTTTCTTTGATCGATTTATGAGTGAGAAAAATTAATCATGACAGCATCAAGAGAGGAGGAGGAGGAGCAGTAGATTCCCATTCCCCACCTATTTCTCTACCTTATGTCTTCTTTTTTTCTTACTACAGTAAGTAGTAGAACAGGTTGGTGCATGGTAGCCAAGCTACTGAATCAAAGCAGCTACAACCACATCCTTGTTGATGTGGCTGAAGCAATTTAATGCAGAGTAGTTCCTAGTGGAAGAATAGGGTCCAGTGTCAATACTTTTGTGGGGACAATATGCCTGGATCATGTTATCATAGGTCACTGACATATCATTTGCTGTTCAATGTATCAATTCACACATGTTTGGCAGTGCTTCTGGAATATAGTTTATTAATTCTTCCAACTTCTTAGAGTCACCTATTTTATATTCAAACTAGGAAGAAGTTATCTTTTTTTAATTCATGTATATTCAGATAAATATAAGGGGCCATTGATGTTCTTAACTAGTCCCAAAAATTGATTAAAACTCACCTGTTTTCTGCATGAAAACAAAAATATACAATAAGATGAAAACTGATTGATACATTTAGAAAACTATTTGTGTCACGTCATTCAGCTAATATAGTTCACACAATCCAAAGAAGAAGAAAAAATAAGGGAAAATAGAACAAAAGATTAGAGTCAGAACATCATCCCAATATGAGAAAGAAAAAGGGTTAGAGATGAAGGTAGTTGTCAACTGATTGCTGATTCAATTAGCCCACTGATGACTTATGTAACATGGCATCACACAAGAAAGGAAAGAAATATATATAGCAGAAAAGGACCAATGAACTAATTCTTTTTTCTTGTTTGTGTGGAACAAGAAAGCACAGAAGAGGTCTCTTGACTAGTCCTGTGATTTGTTGGCTTAACAAGTTGAGCAGCTCCATTTGGAGAGTTGGGTATGATATTTTCCATCCGTCTGTTTCCAGCCAATGATTAGGACAAGAAATCCTAATGGCTCTGGTGTAGATCCATTTCTTTTTTCTTTTTTTTTTGTGCACATGCATTTCATCCAATCCAAAAGTAATACTCTTAAGATAATTTGTATTATTTTTTAATTAGGTCAAATAACTATATTTAATAAGTTTTTTATTGAGAAAAATACCAGGATACCTATATTGTCCCGGTTTGAATCCGATTTTGCTCGAGATAAATTGAATAATAAAAAATATTTTTTTTTAAGAAAGATACATATTGGTCGAGATTCCCAGCATCAAGTGGTTACTTCTCTACCTTAAATTACGGTCAAGGACTTCCAAGTTTAAATCGCTAAAGCATCATAATTTAAAAGAAAAACCTTTAGTTGCCGTTTGGCGCATTACCGATTTAAGTAACCGATAATTTAGATCATCACATAAATAAATTATCATTATTTAAATTATCGGTAATATTACATTATAGTGTTTCGTAAGTATAAATAAATTATTGGTAATATAAATAATAGTCAAAACAGACAGTGATAAAATTATCAAAATATCTTTTAAAATTATTTCATATTTTAATAACATATTATTATAAATAAACAAAAAAAAATCAAAAAAAATAATATATATAAAAAGATGAGACAAAGTTAAAAGTTATTTGTAAAATATTTCAACTAATAAAAAAGTTGAAGTTAATTGATATTTATTTATTAATAAAAAATTAAAATAAAAAATTTAATTGAAGAGATATTTTCGTCAAAATGTATTCTCAGCGACTAGTAATCTGGAAAGACACCTCCCCTATCTGCTATCTTGATTACCAGTGAGGTGGTAATTAAGATTACTAGAATAATTAAAATTATCGATGATCAATCACAATCAAGTGAGATAATGTGATGGACCTTAAAAATTTTAAATAAAATGACCGATAATCTATTTAAATTATCTCGTACCAAACAGTCCCTTAATATTGCAGTCCTATTAGTCAAAATAGCTAATAGCCTACGAATAAGTCGCCCGAAATGATAACATCTGAATGAAAAAAAAAATAGTAGAAGAAAATGTCACGTCGGCCAAAAGAAATGTCACTTTCGTTTAAAAGAATGATACTAATTTGTCAATTCAATAACAAAAAACATAGGAAAACTAATTAAAAGACCCGATAAAAAAATATTTCAGGTAACAATTTATTGGACAATTATGACAAAAAAAAACATACAGTTAAGTTTGGTGTATACCTTTCGCGACGATAAAAATATATGTTTCTCCTTGTGATGAAATAAGATAAAAATTTTGATGAACATTAATAAAATCTTCATTACAAAATCAAATTAGATCATATTTGCTTGTTTAGATGGTTAGATATTTTTGGCGCCACGAGTGATACGGCTGCTGTATTAATTATTAAAGGGCATAGAAATGACCACTTTAATGGCAAATGATCTTTCGGAAAATGTTGTGAACAAAAAAAAAGGGCAAGTAATAGTAAACAAATTTATCATTTAACTCAAAATAATTAATGAGTGATAATCAAAATGATTCAATTTATAAATACAATTTCAATCAAATTAATTTAGGCGTCCAAAATGATATATAAAATAAAAAGCTCGTAACCATAGAATAAGGAAATAAGTAAAATGATTTACCGCCAACAAAAGTGTGATCTGATTAATTTTACATTAAAAAAAACGGCTCCTGGTGCTGGTAGTGCATTATTTACAAGATTCTAAAACATAAATTTTAAAATGTCCAATTTACCTTTCTCGCCATAAATTCTCAAGACTCAATTGATCTCCAATTTTAATCCAAATCCAGCATCGGAAGTTAGATAAACACTACTAAAACATCGGACAACAAATTGATGCAAACATCTCCATCCAAAAAATATTGTTCATACATGATTTTTTACCACCATATGGCAAGCTGCAAATACAGCAAATTGTGGTTCTTTGTAAAGTAAATATGGCCACGGCTATCACGCCAATATAAAGATGCAACAATGGGAGCCTGGACATAGTACAATAAGAACTTTGAGGCCCCAAAGGAGACATGGAAATGACACATAAAGCTGAACGAGATGGTGGATTTCAACTAGAGCAAGTAGAACAGTGTGCAGAATACGTATGTTAATGGCATGTCAATTCCCAATATATTTCATGGAAAGAAGATAGGATGTTCATTTCAGTTTTCTTGGATGAACGTATATGCATTAAAGTTGGGCACATTGAGTTCAGAACTTGCACTAATATGTACAAGTACAACTTAATGCTGTTGCATCAAAAGAATATACAACTAAAAACTGAGCGTTGTTGCAAGATAAATCAGAAATCAAAACATTGATATAGAATGATTCTATTCATTGATTAAACTGAGCTAGGTGCACGGTGGCATATTGCTCACATGCCAGTACACCTTGCGTAATGCACTGAATTTGCATAAAGGATATACAAAGTTGAAAAATTAAGGTTACAACTCGGATAATTTAAGGATCTTTTTAGACCGAATTTAGGGAAAAAAGATAATTTTAAGTTGCATCGGGTTGCAATTACAGTTTTACTCTTTGCTTTGATGATAAAATGAAAAGTACGTAGCTAAACCATTCCAAGTACTGTCTCAACAAACGCATGGGATGGACTATTAAGTTCATGCACCAATTACTGAGCAAGAAAAGTTGCACAAAGAACACATAAGGTAGCAAAGTTCAGATCCACAGAGACATGTGAAGTGAAGAACAACTGGATACATGAGGCAACGTACAATTACGCATAAACATAGGGAGAGAATGAAATTTTGAGAAGTTATCAAAGCCTAAATAGTATGTATGCGAATAAATTATATGAAAAAAGATCAGATCCTGGTTTAACAATCAATACGCCAAATATCATGCATAATTAGTTACCAATAAGGCATGCTGCATAAACTCAAGCTTTAATTGCTCCTTAAAACTAGTTAAAAGACACCGCGCCAATGGCAAGAAAGTGAATCATTTCTTTCAAAAAAAAATCAGTGCACTATTAAAATGAAATAATAAGCAAAACAATCGTTATGCCAAGAAAGTATAAAGGAGGTATCAGAGCATTGGTTAACTATAAAGGTTGGATTAACAGGAAAATCATAGGAAGGTTTGAGCTAAGTCGATCAAGGATTAATCTATAGTGTCTGGTTGAAATAAAATCAGATTAAATAAGAACAAAGGTTCTATTCAATGAGCAAATAGAATTCAGATAAACATTCAATGCATGCCTTTGCTGAAATGATACAAAAAGTGGTTACTCAAGACAGCTACAACTTGTTCTACAAGTTATGGATCAAGGTTGAATCAATGAGGATATTTTTTAGAGAGAGCAATGGGATTTTTCTTGCAATAATTAATCAATTCTTATTCACTTTGTGACAAATATGGGTGTGCCCATTGTTACGGACCAACTTATTTACTTTGGATCAATGAGGAAGAGGCATTCATAAGCTAACTTATCAATGATGGTTTATGTAACTCAATATACTAACATGAAAGTGTGGATTACGAAAAAAAAAAGACTGGTCAAAGACAGCTATACAGAACTAAAAGAATCTTACAGAAGATTATAATAAAAGTTGCTTAAGCTAAAAGAAGAGACAACAGCATCTCAATGTCTCTTCATGCAAGTTTCAGGATTCAAAAAGCATATGCTAATTGAACAGAAATTTTATGCTGAAAAAACACATTGTAATGTGTGAACATATACTGAAGCATCTTATTGTAATGTGATCAAATCATCTTCCGGTTAGACCTGGGCTTCCTAACAAAGCTCAATCTCAATCTTTTAAGCCGTCGTTTTTTCATTTTCATTTTCTCAGGCAATGTCAACCTCTTTTTCACTTTCTTCTCCTCCTTTACCTTGATGTACCTCTTATCCACTCTATATTGCTTAGTTGTCACTGGCACACCCCGGTTCAAAGCCTCTTCAAATAGAGCATTTGCACGGTCCACCTGATTGTGTGAAGCCAACTTCTCTAAAAGCAACTCATATGTCTTGATCCCAGGAGCATGGCCATAACCCTTCACCATGCGGAAAAACTTTCATTGCATGCTCCACCCGTTCAATACCACACAAGATCTTTATAAACCCATAATAGGCTTTCCTATCAAGCTTGTCTCCAAATCCAGCAGACCTCATCCAGCCGATCATCTCATCTCCCTCGGAGATCCTGGCAGCCTGGTACAACCTCCGAATGAGGACAATGTATGTCTCACCATCTGGTGAGCACCCCCATTCACTCATTTTCCTGAACAACTTCATTGCATCTTCGGTTTTTCGGATCTTACAGAGATTAGTAATTAGAACTCGGAATGTCTCAGAGTCGCGAGGAATGCCAGCATATTCCATCTCAAGGAGGACCTTTTCTGCCTCTTGCTGCAGGCGAAGTGGGTCCTTCTTCCGGCAGACCCGACAGACGCAATCAAGTATGGCATTATATGCCGGAGTTCCAAGATCGAAACCTCCTCTGATGATCTCCCCCATGAGGCGCCGGGCCTCATCAAGCTTCCCAACAGCACACCATCCTCGGATCAAGGCTGTACAGATCTCCTCGTCGGGGAACACCTGATCAGCGTACTTCTTGACTGCGCGCTCAGCGTGACCCGCAAGTCCATTATCGGCGAGGGCAGTGACGAGGGCCGCCAGCGCAGCGCGATCGCGAGGAAGGCCTAAGACAGAGGGTGCGGCATCGAACAGATTGAGAACGTGGGAAGGACGACCGGCGCGGGCTAGGCGTTCAAGGGCGGCGTAGAGGGTAAGGGGACCGGCGGCGCGGCGGAACTCCGATAGGAGGCCATCGATGGCTTTGAAATCTTTCCTGCGGCCGAGGAAATGGACGAGGAGCGAAAGAGACTCGTCGGAAGGGTGGAAGGAGCGGGAGCGGACGATCCAACGGTAGAAGTCCACGGCGGCGCGGCCGGCAGAGGGGGAGAGGTCGAGGACCTCGGCGAGGAGGGAAGTGTTGAAGCGAACGTCCGAGAAATGGAGAGAGAAGTGGCGGGGGAGGTCAATGCCCACGGATGGGGAGGAGGCGTCCCCGGGGGACTCGGGGACGGCGTTGGAGAGCTTGACGAGCTCGGCGGAGATGGAGACGGCGAGATCGGAGGGCGCAGCGGCGACGGCAGCGGAAGAGGTGGAGATGAAGCGCTGGGCGAGGGAAGAGACGAAGCAGTGGAGAGGGATCGGGAGGCGGAGGGGCGACGGAGGTGGCGAGTTGGAGGAAGAGGGAAGGAGGAGGCGGCCGAGCAAGCGGCGAAAGGGCGGTGCAGACCGTGAAGGACGACACATCTTTACCTGAGTCGCGTCTGTTTCCGAGGTTTAAACGTCCAGTGAACTGATGTAATGGTCAATCCTGTTAGGGTTTTAGATCGTCGCGTCTAATTGCGAGGATCCACTCATGGTGTATCATTCTTGCAAAATCATGCAAAATTGTATTAACTGTCAGAAACTTTTTAATTCATTAATTGCAATAGTTACATTTAAAAAAAATGTCTCATCCAACTTTAAAATATTACTTTAATTCAAAATCTAGGTTTCCAAAATGATGAAATTCATATTGTTATCTTGTTTCTTTTATACATATTTAAATTAAAAATGATGAAATTCATAGTGAAATTCATTTTTTGTATTCTCATAATCTTTGATCTTTCTCATGTGTGACATAAAAGAATTCATATTGTTATCTTGTTTCTTTTATACATAGACGATTATAAAGCAATTACTTTCCAGGAACTTTTTTTTCTTGATTCTATTTTAGAAAACAGTGGTTTGTATTCCTTCTCAACAACCAAATGCATGAATCGAAAACATCTAAAATAGAACATCAAATATGCCCCGTAAACTCAATTTATTTTTCTACACTATGAAAGAAGTCCCGTACGACAAAGGAAACCACAGGCGAAACAAATATAACAAAGAAATATACAAACTCAAAATACAATTTACATGCATAATTTCTCTATTAGATTACAATTAAATTAGTCAACTACTCGGTATCGGAACTGACATAAAATCTTCATCAACTGACGTTCCGTATGTGTTCTTTTTTTCTCTTTTTTGGCTTAACATTCAATAATACTGAGATCAAAGTCAAGTCATGGTTAACTTATCCCCTATGGTGAGAACTTGATTTTTCTAATGTCAATATGCCATTACAAAAGTCGTACACATTTTATTAGCTAAAGGATGTGTTTCGATTGAAGTTAAAAGAGGGAAATAGAAGAATAAAGACTGTTCACAGGAAAGAACAAACATCATGACTTCTGCACCAATATCACACCTGAAACATCTTAGCAATTATCAAATGACTACTACAATGGAGGCAATAAGGTACTAATCGAAATCCAACAAATCATAGGCATAAACAAGCCCACGCTAAATAAGACAGCTTCCGACATCTGCGTCCTAGAAGTACATATTATGATATTATCTTAGGTTATACGAAGTCAGAGAAGGGCCCCTGCCACAATACTTTTTTCATCAAGGAAAACAAAGTGCATGATATGTTGGGTTCTGTCTTGTTACTAAAACTCTATTAAACTTGGCAAAGGAAGCTGACAATGAAGAAGCTGATTATTTTTCTCATGGTTCCAGGGCTTCAATCTTCTTCTCTTTCTGGAGGGACACCACAGGGTAACAGCATTTTCTGTTCAAGAGCACAACGAAAATCATCCATCAGGTGATCTGTGTTGCATGTAGAATTTCTTTGCACCTCAAGAAAATGCCAACATGAAGGGATTCAAGCACTAATATGAAATTGATCACCTCATACACAGGAAAATTGAATCTAAATCAAGTAACTAAAGAAAAAATAAACCAATTGGAACAACTGACAAGGAGTTGTCATACTGATCTAATTATTTGCCCCAGAAGAATAAATGGATGCAAACACTTGAGGAAGGGTTTCGCCAAAAACCATTGATGAAAAACACGGAAATGCCAAGCGTCATGTGCAATAAGCAATTCTCCATACATCAGAACACTAGTCAAACAGTATTAACCTACCAATCTCTTCCTATGCATTACATGCATACAACTGTCCCCCATAACATCACATAGGGATCTCGAATCAATCTCAGATGTAAAGAATCAACTTTGAACTCATAGCTAAAGCACAAATTTGCATGCACTCTTCCCCTCATCGAAGCACATTGATTTGTAAGGTTGTCCTTAAACAGACGCTTAAAGTATTTACAGGTACAAGAATTGCTTATTGTATGACAGGTGCAAGAATCTCAAGAGAAACTTCATTTTTAGCCAAATCAGGCACTTGGAAACTATGACATAACTAGGCATTTAAGATAGTTTACAACAATATCACACTTCAAGGAAAAAACATTTCCGAAACTACTTGGATTTCCAACATAATATGTATGATTTTCTGCTTTTTCAATCACAATTCAAAGAAAATCATGCAATCATTCACTCTCAAAAGATTATACTGAGCATTACATAGATTTATTAATGTGACAATGAAACAGATACATAACACAGAATTTCTTATAGGTTCCTATGAAGTTTCTTTTAAGGGGTAAAGGATGATTATTCGAGGTCAATAATCATTCATATTTAACAAAAAGCAATGTAGGTCACATTCAACGGATCCTACAAAGTCAATGATAAACTTTACGCTCGAAGATGTTCACCCCAATCCCCGACGAAAGATTTTGCATGACATAATAATAATCCGCATAGAATTTAACCCCCTCAAAAGCATGCTCATTATGGACCCAGTAGCCATCATACAAAGCAAAACTTCTTGCAAGAAACATCTATCCAAATAATAGTTTCATTCAACGGTAGAAATTTCCTTGAAAGAAGTAAATTAGAATAATCTTTTAACGTTGCAATAAGAGGATCATGATAAGCAATGTTGTCAAAATCACGTCTCAACGCCTAAAAACATACGATTTTATGATTCCACATTTCGAAAATGTGCTCGATCCTACTCTGCGCGGTAGAATCGCGTGCTGAGACGACGTAGGATCGAGGCTCGTCTCCAGCGATCCCAACTTTTTTTTTGCCGCCGATTTAGTGGGTCACGTGGTGTGACCACGTGAGTGCAAAGCCAATAAGGAACAAAAAAAACGATGATGCCCTAGTTACCGCCACTTGCTACCTGGCTTGCCACTGCCTGCCGCCAGTTGTTGACGCCTGCCGCCATGTGTTGCAGTCGCCGCCGCCGTGTTTTCCAGCCATCTACCACCGTGTTTTGCTGCCGCTACCGCTCTGCGCTGCTGCCGCCTGCCATTTCTGCCGCCGTGAATCATCGGTACTCCCCTAGTCCCCTTCTTCTCTCTCTCTCTCTCTCTCTCTCTCTCTCTCTCTCTCTCTCTCTCTCTCGTTCGCCGTTCTTTTTCTGTCGCGCCATTCTTTTTCTGGCGCCGTCCTGTTCTGTCGCCGGTCTGCTCCTGCTCCTGCTGTTGTCTCCCTCCCTCCCCGCGTGAGCAATGGGGACCTCGGCACCTCTCAGTGTTTCCCTGCTCCCAAGAGGCGCGGGGTCTCCCTGCTCTTGAGCTCCCTGCTCTCGAGGTCTCCCTGCGCTTGCGAGCATGGAGGCGTCGAGGTCTCCCTGCTCGCCCAATGCAGCAGAGAGGCCGGTCGAGCATTTTAAAACCTAAGTTAAAAATTAGGATTATATTTGTGCATGTTTAGTTAGGTTTGATTTAGGTTTTACTTTTGAGTTTTGATTAAAGAATAGAATGTTACAAATGTGTTAGTGTTCCAGTCACGGACTTGGAACTTTTGGTAATTTGGAATTTGGTATTGTTCCATCATCCTTTGACATGTTGTTTAATATTTGATAACTTGATGAAAATTTTGCTTTGTGATAATATTATATTCAGTTTTGTGCTAATTAATATATTAAAAAAATAATCTGGTAGAATCAGCCGCGTCGTGTTACGTGTTCACGATTTACGTTTTTTCCCGGCCCTCCATGTCGTGTCCGTTTCACGTGTTTGACAACATTGATGATAAGCACATTATAAGAGACAAGGATGCATTAGTTTTTCTACTCTAGATTTGGTTAGTCAATTCAAACAACCATAAATTGGCAAGCTGAAACATTCAGGAAAACAAACCACGTTTTAGATAACTTGTTATAAGTTAATGGGGATCTTGATTTTTTCATCAGAAACCATTTAGGCTCTTGGAATACACTGATTAAATTTAAGTGTAAAATAAGATCAATTATATAAGGAAATACAGGTCTTATGGCTATTGGAGTGAGAAATAAATGGTTCTACAGAACGTAATCAGGAAAAAAAGTTTAAAAAACTCATTTATTTTTTCAACATACAAAAACAGTTTATGGCTTTGAGAACATCATGTATACCTTGAACAAGATTTTTTTCCCTGAGGAGAGGTATAACATAGTATGATGATACAGTTGATATGACATGAGCTAGTCCCTTATGACCCTAATTTATATGCTTTTATTTCTCTTTTTTGGAATCAAGAATAACAATCACATTAAACCACCAAAGTTTAGAATGTGTTTTAAGTATGCATTATGTTCTGTGATAGACCCTCTACTTAAATTATAAGTTATAACTACATAACCAAAGATTCTATTGCAACTGAGTGCATAATATACTAGCGAGATCGCTCAGAAACGAGCACTGACTGCATGAAAAAAACATATTAACAAAGTTTCACCTGCATAAAATTGTGGCGTTCTCTTCCAATTGATTCATTCTCAGCAGCATAACCAATGTTTAGAATGTGTTTTAAGTATGCATTATGTTCTGTGATACTCTACTTAAATTATAAGTTATAATTACATAACCAAAGATTCTATTGCAACTGAGTGCATAATATACTAGTGAGATCGCTCTGAAACGACCACTGACTGCATGAGAAGAACATATTAACAAAGTTTCACCTGCATAAAATTGTAGCGTTCTCTTCCAATTGATTCATTCTCAGCAACAGCAAAGTATGCCAACACAGGGTAGTGACCAATATATGATGCATAACTATCGCGTTGGATGTTAACAGCCCATTCACTATAAAACACAAAGAGACATTGGGTATTACATTATTATCCTGTCAAAGGACCATTAAAATGCATTTAGATTCATGAGGAAAGAAAATGCATACAATTTTGTCAAATCAGCATGCCCTGTTCCAACATATTTAGCTTGAAGATGCTCAAGCTGAGAATTGATATTGAACCTGTCACTAGCCTGCATCGTATTTTTTTCTTGAAAGGAAGCCTGCATAGGAAATGGACAGTAAATTTCTGCAATGTTTAGAACAACCAAATTTTGTCAATTGTCAAACAAATAAAACGTATTAGACACGGAGGGCCGGGAAATGCATAAATTTTTAAACAAGGTTCTACCAGAAATATATTTATATATCAATTAGCTCGAACCTAAATATATTATTGTAAGTTCTTTATAATAAAGCAAAATTTTCATCAAATATTCAAATATTCTAAAAGCAACATGTCAAAGGTCCAAATTCAAATTCCAAATTACCAAAATTAAAATAAGTTTTAACATTCAAGTCACCAAAATTCAAAATAACAAAACGTCCCATGACGGACAACTGCTACTTATATAATCTTAACTTAAAGTTTAAACAGGTTTAAATAGTTAATTACATAATCCTATTCCTAACTTAAAGTCATAACATCTTCAGGCTCGCCAGTTGAACTCCAAAGTCTGCTGATCCCTCCCTCTTCATGAGTCTTGCGAGCCTTGCGCGAGCAGGGAAGGCCTCCCTGCTCTCCGAGGTCGCGAGCAGGGAGACCACAGGGAGATTGAGGGAGGGAGTGAGTAAGGAAGTACCGGCGAGTGATGGTAGCAGCAATGGTAGGCGGCAACTCACGGCGAGCGATGATAGCAGCAACGTGTGGCGGGCGGTTGCAACACACGGCGGCAGCGGCAGCGCACGGCGGCCTACGGCAACAACGCACGGCGTCAGACGAGGCGGCAGCAACTAGGGCATCGGCTTTTCGGTTTCTTCCTTAATGGGTTTGGGCTCACGTGATCAGACCGCGGAACGGAACCACTAACTTGGCTCAAAGAAAAAAAAAAAAGGGTCGCGATATAGAATCGTCTAATTCCACGAAATCGGAAATCGTGTAGCTCAATTCACAATCAAGTCACTATTAATTTTTATCCTTTTTTCAAAGTTTTCTATTTTTATAATTTTTAATATTTTCATTTTTTATCATAAATATTATTAATTATTTTTGCACTGACATTATAACCTTACGTTTATACATCATTACATTCCATTAACATTTATCATTTTATATTTCCTTCCATCAAAAGTTATAAGATCAATTAATTTTATTCGAATAAATTCTTAATTCTCATTAAATTATTATGAGATTAAATGCTCAAAAATATAAAAAGATTATAGAGAAGGTGCAACATTTACTATACAATTAATAGTTCATGTTTCATTTTTTATCATAAATATCATTAATTATCTTTGCCACTAACATTATAACCCCACATTTATACACCATTATATTTCATTAACATTTGACATTTTATATTTCCTCTCCATCAAAATTTATAAGATTAATTAGTTTTATTCAAATAAATTCTTAATTCTCATTAAATTGTTATGAGATTAAATGCTTGAAGAATATGAAAAGTTAAAAGAATATAAAAAAATTATATAGAAGGTGCACCATTTACTATACTTAATCAATAGTTAATTACAAGATGTATCTTATGAAGTTATGCATATAAAAATGCTTCAAGAAGATGAAAAGTTAAAAAAAAAATATAAACAGATTATAGAAGTTTCATTCAATTAAAATATTTAAAATTTAAATTATAAGAAAATTAAAAGGCATATGAGAGTATAAAAAACTATTCAACCATGCAAGTGCAAATAACTTATCAATCTTTCGTTCACGTCTCAAAAAAATTAAGCATTCTTTCGATATGGAAATAATTGTCTTCTTTCGATAAAATATAACTTTTTTAGATATTACATTTCTCAAGTATCTTTAACTTGAAGTCTCTTAAAATTTAAGTTTTATTTACTTTGCTTTTAATTTATTATTTACTGTGCACAAAACATTATAAACTAACTCATTATGACTCATATATTTTGCATTATTTTTATCGAAATTACTCAATGTTTAATATAAATTTTTTATTTGATATATATATATATATAAATTAATGCAAATTAATCTCATTTTTTAACTACGAAAATTGAGAAGATATGTATCTTCAATCTCAAGGTAACTATACATTTTACAATTTTGAGTCAAATCTAGAAGGATAATTTTGTATGCAGTAATATATTTATATGATCAAATTATTATTTAAATCCATACAAATATTATATATATATATATATATCAATGCAAATTAATTTCATTTTTTACCTACCAAAATTGGGAAGGAATCTATTATCAATCTCAAGGTAATTATACATTTTATCATTTTTTTTTGTCCAAACTAGAAATATCATTTTGTATGTAGTCTATTTAGTTTGTCAATTATTATTATTTAAATCCATACAAAAATATTCAAAACCAATAGTTATAAGATTATTGTATTCCTTCTCGGTCGGTTGCGAGTCATTTTTAAAAGTTCAATCGTCCAACTCGACAAATTGGTTCACTCCATTTGGATAATTGAAAGGTTTATTGAATTCAAAGGGGTCTATTGAGTATTGGTTTTCATGTGGATGGGCCAATTAAATTGGACAATTCAATTCGGTCGAGATAATATTTGAATAACTATTTCAATTAGGGGTAAGCACGGTCCGAGACAATTCGACCCGCACCGGCTCGAAATTCTTAGAATTTTTTCCCAGCCCGATTACCTATCGGGTCAGGATCGAGTCTCATTCTTTGAGACCTGACAGATATCGAGTCGGGACCGAGTCCAGGTTGTAAAAACTTGGACCATGTCCCGACCCAATATCATATGTTATATTAATATATTATATTTACATCTATTTTAATTTAAAATTTATAGTTTATTATATATATTAAACATGCAATATATTATATTATTATATATGTATTTTAATTGATACTTAGTATATTTATATAATAGTATTAATCATTTTTAATATTATATTTAATTTTTTTATTAATTATGGTTGAAACTAAGAAAATCGAGAATGTTCTAGTTTTTGTCTCGGTTCGACCGGGACCGGGTTTGGGACTGAGATATTTTTTAAAAAATCTTAGCAAAACTGGATCGGGACCGGGTCGACCCCGAACCCGATTTTGCTCACCCCTAATTTCAATTGATCTAATGGAGAATTTGGAATGGTTTAATTCAAATTATTGTAAAATACAATTTTAGGGAAATGTCACATAAAAAAAGGTTCATGTCATTTGACATTGTTAATCTCACTTATGGCTTAAAAGTTAAAACTTGACCTATCAAATTTATAAATGTTTATTTTTGAAAAATTGCACTAAATACCCTTAAATTTTGACTTTTGCTCGGCGCTACCCTTTAACTTTAATTTGTAACAAGAATGCTCTCTATTATTTAACTCGTTGCACTGAATGCTCTTTTCACCGGTTACAAAGCGATTTCTAAGTTGCACTACTAATGTGGCACAGACGTGACATCTTCTCTTTCCAACGTGAAAACATAAGAAATAAAATAATAATTAAAAAATGAAGTGTTGTCGATGGTCGAGGTTCCTCCAACGACCCACGATCCATTTCTCGCTCTGGTGACCTACAACCCAGCTCTCCTGTTTGTTGCGTTTGCCGGTGAAGACAAAGGAGGGGGCTCTCCCCCTCTGCGACTTCGTTAGTGTGCGACATCGACAAACTCGCAGAGGGGGGCGAGGCCCCCCTTTCTTTGTCAGCATCTCAAGGGCAGGGGTGGGCTCGTCCCCTTCTGCAACCTCCGACGAGACATCGCAAGGGGTGAGGGGCCTCGCCCCCCTCTCGCCGGAGGTTGCAGAGAGAGATTTGGGGGGGGGGGGGGGGGCTTTCTCTGTCGGTGCGCTCGGGATGATCGTTGGAGGTCGTAAAGGGGGACGACCTCACCCTCCCCTTCCTTTATCTTAGACGTGTGGCTTTTTTTCATTTTTGTACTTTTTTAATGTTATCATGTCGACAAATGTCTACGTGAAGGAGAGAGAACATGTCACGTTGACGTCATGTATGCAATGCAATCGGGTAACAATCTATAATCGGTGAAAATAATATTTGGTGAAACAAATTAAAAGATGAGGGATAGTCTTATTACAAAGTAAAGTTAGAGATTAACATTGAAAAATGATAAAAAGTTAAAAGATATCCGACTTAATTTACCCGTTTATTTTCTAAAAGTTGAATGATTACGAAAGAATTTGTAATAATTTGACAGTACGAGACTTTGTCATTGTTTAGTAATTAGTGGGAAAGACAGATTCGATTAATAGGTTGGTGCAATGTTGGGTTAGATTCAATGCATCTTAATTTTTTGTAGTTGTAAATTAATAGTTGGATTAAGTAGAAGGAAATTAGTTTTTATTCGTTCATTTATATCTAAATCGGAGTCGTTATTATTATTATTATTATTATTATTATTATTATTATTATTATTATTATTATTATTATTATTATTATTATTATTATTATTATTATTATTATTATTATTATTACACTTGGCGTCATAACCCACCGAGGGCCACCGGCGCGTCCTCTCTCCTCACAGCTTCGGGTCGCTGCCGTCTTGAGCTCTCATTCTCGGCGTCATCTTCTCTGGTGATCCACCTCCTTCTCCTTCTCCTCCTCCCTTCCTCGTGATCCACAAATCATACGTCGATCTGAACTGACCTCCCCCCTGATCTTGATTCAACTGCAATTGCAACATCTTATGGCTGCAGGTGAAGTGTTCAATGACTGGCCTCGGCGGTTTGAATCTCAAACACATTCGGTCCACGATCAACGAACACCTTACCCGTGTTTCCGTGCCTCGGTCAGCGGCACTACAGTGGCTACAACCAAAACGACTGCGTTGTCTCCCGTCTCCCGTCACGAGGTCTCTATCCCTGGTAGCAGCAGCCTCGTCGCAGTCTTCTAAGGCCACTACGCCTGCTGTCTTCAACAACACCGCACCTTCTCAAGGTACTCCTTCTGAACCACATGCATATATCTGTTTTTACGTCCATTTTGATCTAACAGTTCACTTCTTTTGCAGATGTTATTGAGATCTGGCGCAGTGCGGAGGCCGTGTGCTTCGATGTCGATAGTACAGTTTGTCTAGATGAAGGCATTGATGAACTGGCCGACTTCTGTGGAGCTGGGCAGGCAGTCGCAGAGTGGACTGCTAAGTAAATGCGACTTGGTTTGGAATTTGACTCAAATTTGATAAGTTGACCACTTAATTTAAGCTGATGTAAACATAATCTGAATAGTAAAATCTGGATGGCTGCAAAGGGAGTCATTCTTTGCAACAACAACAAAGCCTTATCCCACTAGGTGGGGTCGGCTACATGAATCATACGACGTCATTCCGTTATATTCGTTGATCCATGTTCATAAGATTCGACAGAATTTTACGCTGGTTGTCGGAGCCTAACACAATCCTCCTCCTTTATTCGAGTTTGGGACCGGCTATAAAACATAGGCGGAGTTGGAGACATTCTTTACCCTCTAAAAAAACATCATTGTTTTATATTATTAGATTATGTTCTCTGTGATAAGACATCAAATTGTTGACATGCCAATTTATCTAAAAACTACATTGATATTGCAGATGACGCCCTATCATTTGTATGAAAAATGAACAATTTGAGTTCATGAAGTCACCTTTCGGTACTTTTTGTGTTTTTGGTGGTTGGCAGGGCTATGAGTGGATCAGTGCCTTTTGAGGAAGCTCTTGCTGCAAGGCTTTCTCTCTTTGAACCTTCCTTGTCCCAAGTCCATGAATTTCTACAGAAGAGACCTCCCAGGTAATGCATGATAGTTTTTGGATAGCATATAGACATGTAGCATTCTGTTTTCTGGTTTCTATTTCTCTTATTACAGATGTATATGACACCAAAATGCATTTTCTTGTGGTTAAAGTTTTTATTGTCTGGTTCATGCGGTCTGCACAAATTTGTAGGATTTCACCGGCATTGCCGAATTGATGAGGCAATTAAAAGACAGAAACACTGTTGTGTACCTGATATCTGGAGGTTTTCGCCAAATGATCAATGTAAGTTGTTTGGTTTGCAATGATTTTATGTATACTTGCACAAAGTAGTGATTACTATTTACAACTCTCTCCTATGAACATATGCCAAAACTCATTGATTTTTGTTTTTAAGCCCCAATTTTCAATAGTCACTTCAAAAGAAGTGAAAATTCAATGGGCAGTTTACATGTTATGCATGTCATAATATTGGTATATACCAATACTGTAGCCTGTAGGCATGTAGCACTGAAACACAGGACTTGTGTTTCATATTTCTAGATGTGAGATAACTGATCGCTAGAATCAGATATTCCAGTTTGAGGAAAATAAAGGGCTGATCTTTCTGGACCTTTCCTTTGAGGTTAATATTGTAATCCCTTAGTCATGCTATAAAATATTGATTTTTTCCATATTTAGTCACTGACTATGATTGGAGGGGAGAAATTTTTTCTCTAGTAGTTTTTCAAATTCATTCGTGATATGTACTTGCATTTCTTATGATCTTTTCCTCTTATTGTTTGTTCTAAGGCTAATTTGCTTATATAAACATAACTTTATTAGTTCTATTGCACTAACTCCATAAAAAATAACAATGTTGTCTCGTAAATCAGACTTGACAAGGAAAGGTTGGGTAAACATGTAAAACGTCCCTTCTAAAAAAACATGTAAAATGTGGGATCATCACATAAATTGTCCAATTCTACTAAATTTTTATTTGAAATATATATACTAATTTGTACAAAAAAAAAGACATTGCCAAATACCTCTATGTTAAACTTCCATTGTACAGCAAAAGCAAGATTTCAAAGTTAAACTTCAAGTTACTAAAATAACAAAATATCAAATGATTCAAATTAACAACTAAAGCAAGTCACCCGATATTCTAGAATGTATCTATGCTGATACAAACAGAGGTTTCAAACATATGACAGAAGATATGGGGATCATTGACTGTAGAGAAAGGCAAAGGTTTTCCTTTTTGTTAATTTATTGTATTTAGTTGCAATAGGTGCATGTAGCTAGGTTTCCTTTTTTTTTGTGTTTCTCTTAAGGTCCTTTTTTCTTTGGGTTGTTTAGATGAAGTAGAATCTAAAATGAGAACCATAAGTAGAAATGAGCATAGTTTTTTGTAAAAAGCAGGTGTAATTCGTCCAGAACCTTGGGCTGCCTGTGCATCGTTCGGGGTTTTGGGTCCAAGTTTTGCCAGTAACGGTAGAATCTATTGAAAACAGGTCCAAATTCTGGCCTTGTTCCACTTGCCAAGCACATTCTTAGGCTGTCACATTATTTGAGATTTGATTTAAGCCTTCCATAATTCTGCCTTCCTAATATGTTAGGAGTACAGGTCTTGTATGTGAGTTGTTGCATACAACAACAACAAAGCCTTATCCTACTAGGTGGGGTCGGCTACATGAATCATACGACGTCAATTCGTTGATCCATGTTCATGAGATTCGACAAAGTTTTACGCTGACTATCGGGGCCTAACACAACCCCCCTCCTTTATCCGGACTTGGGACCGGCTATAAAACATAGGCGGAGTTTGAAGAAATATGCAAGCACACAGAATAAATTTGATGGCTGATGAATTGGGAGATAATGAAATGTAATCAAAACCAGATCAACGAGAACAATGGATTTTGATCAAGTGCAATAATTCTAAAGCATTTTTACCTTCCATAGACGCATGGTTCTGTCACGTCCTACAGTTAAAAGTCGTTCTTTTCTTAGACAGTCAATGGTCAAAATTTCACTTTGATGGCCAAATAAATTATCCATATGAGTTCTGTCCTCTGCATTCCACAGTTTAATTGTCCTATCAAATGAACCAGAGAAAAGCTGAGAAGTTCCCTGTCTAAAAGTAAGGCAAGAAACAGGTCCTTTGTGGCCATGGAAAGCCTGTAGGGTTGTTGCATAGACTGTCCTGTCCAGGTCCTTTCTGTCTATGAGTTGTTGCATATACAAAAAAAAAATCTGCTTACTACAATTTCCACACAAAAGTCTAAATCATCAAAAATAGGGTTCTGCTCTGGTTGTGACTGCTTGCAAGCAGAGAGACCAAGGATGGGTGTAGAGAGAGGAGAGAAAACTGGCAAGATGATGATGCACAGCTGCAGCAGCAAACAGCAGCTTGAATGGCAATCCAGCAGCAAATCGAGCAGCCCTAAACGTCACTTTGTGGAAGAGCCACCTTTGTGTTTAAACTTTGCATTTGGGTCTTGGGGTGGTGGTTAGAAAACCCTGTGGGATCCACCGGACCAAGGTTAAAGAAAAGGAAAATTTTCAGCTGTACACACCATGTCCATCGAATTTACAGACCAGCATGAGTTCTATAGTGATTTTGACAGCATTGAGTAATACAATTGATCATGGGGTTGAATCTGTGATTGAATACTGAAACAAAATCCCAATTCTCTTTTTAGCCTGTGGCAATGCAGCTGGGTATCCCTCTTGAGAACACTTTTGCCAATCAGTTAGTCTTTGACAGCAGAGGAGAGTTTCTTGGTTTTGACATGAAAGAACCTACTTCTCGAAGTGGTGGAAAAGCTGTGGCAGTTCAACAGATAAGAGCGGTCTGTGGATTTACTTTTGGGCATGATTATACTGGTGATAGTTGTTGCAGAATGTCATATAGCTGTTCTTGCAGGTTCACAATTACAAGGAACTGGTGATGATTGGGGATGGTGCAACTGATCTTGAGGTAGTGTCATATTAATCTTTTCCTGAACACAAATTGTTGATTGATACTTAGCTCTTCCTCTCAGATGGTATTGCTAAGCCTTCTTGTTTGTGGGACCAAATTGTGTACTTCCTAAAAAGAATAAACAAAGAAAGGGTTGTAGTCTTGTAGAGAAAATGTTAGACTAAGCTCTTTTTATATTAGTTCATTTATCTTTCTGCATTTTGAGCATTCTTTTATGAGTTCGATCTTATTTAATGTAAAAGTTGTTTATTCTTTTAGGTTAGTATTTATGGTCATGCTTTTTCTTGAAACCTTCTGTATTGTTTGGGATATATCAACAAATGATGTTTCAGTGTATATGTTGCTTTCTTCATCTTTTCATTTGGGCAATTGGGGTGTGAATGACAAGAACATCACATGTGCTTTCAATATTAGCATGCAGTCAGTTGGGAAGAGAACCAAGGTAGCAACTACAAGAGGAAGGTTGTATAAAAACACCTTATGAATCTATATTGGAAACAAATGTTATTAGCAAACAGTAAAAGATATCAAACATACAGAAGACAGTCTGCTTCTACCGATATAACCGATTGATTTAGGAAATGATAAAAGTTCTCCAATGAAGTTAATCATCTGATTACATAACATAGGGACAACTTATGGCAACACTGAGGGCCACCATCTTGATTTACTGATAATATTTAGTCTTGTATCATCTTTTTGGCAATTTGCATCACTGTCAATTGAATGGAAATAACTTGTGGGAAACTGATTGATTCATACAAGATGTTGGATGTGCATTTTTAAGGAGATCATCAGTCCAAACCGCAAAGAGTAGCCTAGTAATCTCCCGAGGAAGTATGAGGAACTCGAACCCTGCATGGGGATCTGCTGACTTGGAAATTATCATTTATTTTCTCTTGCCCTTGAAACAGTTTGGTTTTGTTCCTGTATTATGAAGTTGGAATGAGGGTAACCTGGGAAATTTATGCTTGCATCTGTCAGTAGAATTTGATCTTTTTTTGTGATTCTGTAGGCTCGGAAACCTGGTGGTGCTGACTTATTTATCTGTTATGCCGGAGTCCAATTGAGACAAGCAGTTGCGGCTAAGGCTGATTGGCTTGTTTTTTATTTCCAAGAGCTACTAACCTCCTTGGCATAGGACATGTCATTGGTTTGGTTCCTTCATAGATCCTGCTCCGCAGTTCTTTATTCCGTCATTTGTTTGGTTTGCATGCCCTAAGTGAACATTAATATTTGCGTAGAGGATTTCTTGCTGTCAATTTATACGCAGGAATAAATAAGGTAATTGAATGATACTGTTATCTTCTACTTTTGGTTGTTTTTGTATAGGGATATGGATGATTCATATGATCTTACATCTAACTCATAGAATTTTGAAATTACGGCTTAAAATTATGTAAAGTACACATGGCTTTTATATTGCTTTGCGTCCCGCAAATGAATGTTAACTCTCAAATTTGTTTCATGATTGAATTTCTCCTCTAACTTCGCCTATATTTTATAGCCGGTCCCAAGCCTGGATAAAGGAGGAGGATTGTGTTAAACTTCGACAGTCAGCGTAAAATTCTGTCGAATCTCATGAACGTGGATCAACGAATATGATGTCGTATGATCCATGTAGCCGACCCCACCTAGTGGAATAAGGCTTTGTTGTTGTTGTTGATTGAATTTCTCCTCCGTTTCTGTGTTTGGTGATATGAAAAAATGTTCAATTCAAAATGAATTTCGGTTGACCAAATTTTAAGAAATAGTTTAGAGGCGACATTCTCACTTCATATTATGCATAGAAAAGGTTTTGTTTTTGCATGTCTTTTTAAACACAAAAACTAAAGTATTTCCTTATAATTTAATTTATTTTGTTCTTCAAAACTTACTTTAGGCCCTTTATTTCAGGGCACAATTTTGTATTAATTCAACCAATCAACTAATCATAAAATTGAATTGAATCTTATTCATCTTAATAATTGACTCCTAGAGTTCTCCTGTATAAAGAAAACAAGAAATTTTAATTCAAGTGGGGTAACCTTTTCCTTCCCTGGCTGCATCTCATTCACTGACATAATATAATATCCTCCGATCCAATCAAGATATTGTTCGCTTTGGACAATTGGCCCGCAGAAATTTAAAACGCATCTTAATATGTGAAGGGGATAGCTACATATAAGTTCACGACTATTTTCGTATTTTGCTCATGTGGAACTATTCATGAAACTATCTTGATCCTTAGATCTCATGTCGTTACAATCTTCCTCTCATAAAGAACTCAACGTCCTCGTTGAGGGGAGTCCATGTTAGCTTGTGGTCCGTGTTTTTCACATGGCTCAATTGAGCACGCGAGGTTGGCTCTGATATCATTCTGTAATGGTACTCCCCGGTCCAATCAAGATATGTAACGCCTCCAAATTGTACCCCGCCACATGGCAGAATACACTTCGAAGACGTTTCGGGTCATCTTACGTGTGCATCATATTGATCAAGGTAAGACTTTGACTTGTCAATTCGACATTGATAAAAGCGGAAGACTTAATCATCATTAAGAATAAAAGATAGTAACATCATAATATGCATAAGACTGATAAATGATTTCATAGAAGTCCAAATGAAAGCTAATAGACCAAATAATAAAAAAAAGAAAAAAGCTATCCATCATTTAAAATGACCCAATAATCATGTGTAGCCACCTATGAGCTCGATCTGTCACCGTTGGCCACCTTCATCATTCTAACATTGGCCTACATTTAAGAACATGTAGGGGAGAACCTCCCTATGAGTTTTACAACTCAGTATGAAAGTAAAATAAACATCATAATTGGATCAAGATATTAGACTAGAATCATAAAGAATGTCATCATATAATAGGAATGAGAATCATAATCATCCTAATAGTAAAGAATCATGTAAATGGACATATGAATAAAAGATAATAATCAAATCATCATAAAGTTGGCAAAAGCCGATCATCAATAACAACAAAGCCTTATCCCACTATGTGGGGTCGGCTACATGGATCATACGACGTCATATTCGTTGATCCATGTTCATGAGATTCGATACGGTTTTACGCTGACTGTCGGGGCCTAACACAACCCTCCTCCTTTATCCGAGTTTGAGACCGGCTATAAAACAAAAGCTGATCATCATAAGAGAAATTCTTTACTCATATGTGTTCATCTTCTTCATAATCTTATAATTCATTTTTGACTTATTTGGGGTATATTTCAACTCACGGAGAGGCCTGCCTCAACCCGCATCATCATCATAACTGGCAGAGTCAGTCCATAACTGACCGTAGTCAGCCCATAATTGACCGAAGTCGGCCCATAACCTAATCATCACCAGTCCATCATAAAAGAGCTTTCCATTTAATATTTTACGTCTTTTATCTTGCATCTTTTAATTAATCAAATCAAATCTTGATAAGAACTTTAAATCAGGATAAAAGACAAGATCATGAAGAGTAACTCAGGGCATTACTGACATAATCATAAGCATCATTAAGATTTGGAATAGGAACATAGATCAAGGATCTAGACAACGAAAAATCATCTTAATCTGCCAGAACCCGGGCTGCGTAGGGATAAACCCGGGTCGAGTTCATCTTCGACTGAGCAGAGAGTACCCGAGCCGGGTTCGGGTTATACTCGGGCCGAGTCGGGTCATCTTCTTGTCGGGACAGTCATTGCGCCCGACTATTCATCGTGCGTGAAACTCGGTCTGGGTCATTTTCAACTCGGGCCAAGTTTGTCCGGTTGTAGAGCTCACCCAGCGTCGGCAATGGCGAATCCGGGTCGAGTTCCGACGAACTCGGTCCGACGAAGGACCTGCCCGGACTGGGTTCGGGTAAATTCGGGCCGGGTTCTTCTTACGTAGAAACTGCGCAGATGCGCAGTTCACGATTCATTCATCTTTTCCGACGATGGCCGGCACTAATCAACATCATAGAGCATCATACAATAGTCAGAAACTACCTAGAACATGCTTCAAGTCTAAAATCAGGAATCTATTACGAATCTATCCTAATTCCATACATTTTAGTTTATGTCCAAGAAACTATTCGTGCAGTCTTCTTCTTCTCTTCCTCTTCCTCCTCTTCTTTTTCCTCTGCCAGTCCCTCTCAGTTCATGAGCGCGTTCATCGGTGTCCACGTTCTCCTGCGCATCTCCTGTTGGCGGCGACGACTCAAGGGCGAAAGGCGCACAAACAAGAGAGGAAAAACTAGGGCCGACTTTGCAGGGAGAAAAGGGGCTAATTTCATGGACTTGTCATCTTATTTATAAGGGAGAAAACTAATTCGTGTAGTAGCTGGAGAATCAAATAAGTCTGATTTTATCTTCCTTTTGTATTTATTTTCCTATTCAGATTTTATCCCCTCTCTTCTACCTTTTATTTCTCTTCTTTTATTTGGCAGATTCCTTGGGCGTTGCACATAAACTGATGTGTAACGCTACCGAAAGAAAAAAAACAATAAAGTAATATCATGAGTTTATTCCTATGTTTTTTTTTCTGGTGTAGAGTTTTAACATATAAGGCCCAATATATGCCTGTTACCCATAAAATAAATAACATGTATAATTGAACCTCAAGAAAAGATCACTGATGGGAAATTGTATAATTGTGAAATCAATTTACCGCCATGGCCTTTTTTCACAACTTCACATATACGATCGGTTGTGAAGCAACGAATTTAAGTTTGTGGAGTCCGATATCTTTCCTAAGATAATAAGAAATTCGAAGGTATATGGAGAATGATTTGATGAGATTTATGACAGCGACGTATTACTACTCCAAATTTACTTTGCATCATATCTTTAGTTAAATGGACGGTCCGAGTTTGGTCAAAAGTCAGGGCTTCATGATCCGGCCATAGTTGAACTTTCAAATCTATTCTGAATTCTAGTTTTAGTCGTTCGATCTAAACTTTTATGGTTTTGTATGTCATAAGAAGTTTGTATTAATTATGTATCGTGATCTTCCTGTATGCTTTTGGGCTTTCGTATCTGAGATCTAATACTTATTAATAAATACTGGTTTTCTGTTTCCCCTTCACTTTCCATAGTGGGGGAAAAGTGAACTGGATTAGAATGACCCGTATATTATATGTCAAGATACTGTACATCCAACAGTTGATAAGCTTGAGGTGTTGATATCATTCTTTACTAAGAAATATGTATATATATACACTATATATATAATATTTGAAGGTCGAATGTTATGACTGATAGTGATCTTGCCTTTGCTCACAAGTTCATTTGATCCTCTCTCTTGCAGTGGACTGGTTAATCTGATTTCCCTAAACAGCAAACATAATCCGGATACCATACAAGAAAAAATATTGGTCCAGTCGGAGGTACATGATGTCTCGATTAGGTCGTTGGATTATAATTTGATGCTAATGGTGTTTAAGTGCCTCTGAGATGTACTATATGCCCATGAGGTCTAATCCCCTCCATATAAAAGCAAAAGAAAAAGAAAAGGAAGAGGGAGAGAGTACTAATAAATATGCAGCTTGCTTCATGATTGATGCCTCACTGCCCTGTCTGGATCACGCATGCAAAATTAATCTACTTATCTGTGGTACTTGGCACACTGAATTCGACATCTAAATGTCATTGATGAGGTCATGATTAATGGCACACTTGATCAAATTGAGACTTGTTTATTGATTGAAGGTTTTGATCGAGTGTGTGCATGAAGAACCATGCATGGAAGGGCCCCCATTGGATACGCAAATTTCTGCCCATTTGCAACTTTTCTGCAAGCCACTTCCTCATGTGCAATACCTTTTCACATCTAGACATCTTGCGACAGAAAGAGAGAGCTCAGAAATCAGTGTCCATATGAGAGGTCTGTTAATGTTTGTTCCTTGTTAATTAATACAGATATTGTGAGTTGATGTTTGATGATCGAAATTGAGATATCATGATCCTGGAACAGTATGGTGCAGGCATAAAGAGCCAACCATGACTTTCATCATTGTTTCCATATGATAAGTTTGATAAGGGAAAATCGAGGCAAAAAGATACAAGAAAGAGTTTTCAATTGCTGGTCAATTAATAGAGAAATATTCTCTATCCATAGCCATGCATTCCTAAACTATTCTTCATCCTTCTCCACATATGTAAAATGGTGAAAGCAGCAAGGATTCTCCTAAGATCTTTAATATATGAGCAGTTAGTAGTGCTGCGACTACTTTTATTCCTGCCCGCATAAACATGCACGATCTACCAAATGGTGATGAGGACATTAAAAATACATGAGACATGAATAAAGAAAAGGGAGATCAGCCGAATGCGTTTGTCTGAAGGATATAGAAGAGCATGCAGATATCTTTTTCGTTTGAGGGAAAGGTTAAGAAGTTTTCTGTAGCTCCAAATATATATTCTACTCGCGATGTGGATCTCAGAAAAGAAGAAGAATCCTGGAATCTTATCATTTGATTTTGGGATTCTTATTCCTCAATCATTCTGCAGATTGGTACTCTAGTGCAGAGTGAAAGGAAACTTAATACCTTAGATAATGACCCGGAGCACTTGTGTCAGGATCTTGTTTTAGTTACTGTCCTTGTAGAAAGCATTTGGATTTGAAAGAAGATGCACGCCAGAATAAAAGAAGTGATGTTATGAGCATGATTGGGATCAATATGAGATTTATTTACCTATGCTCCTTTTCCATCTTTCCACCATGACAAGGCCAGAAATAGATGGACATGAAAGCTATGCCAGATATTTGAAACTGGATTTTGCTGCAGCATACAATTTTGAGGGGGAAAAAAGTAATACATCTGAAATCGTTGTTGTGTTATTAACTCCACTGTTATCCTGGATGGTTCTTTTAAAAGTTTGGGGCACAACAGAAATGACATCTGAATTATGAAAAGTAATTTACTTAAAGATAAAAAGAGACAAAGAATTGCATCATTAAGTTCAGTGTCTCCAGTGAAGAAAAAACATAACTATAATGTTCCAATAAACTTACATGCTTCACTCGGGTCTACTACAGTCTTAAGCTGGCTCAGCTGATTGCAACACCACTAGCTTGGTACTTCCTAGATTTGTTCTGTAGGTGGACATTTGCAAGAGTGATCCGTATGCTAAAAGGATTAGATTATAAACACTCTTCTCCATCTGTGCATCATGCAAACAAAGATGATAGTTTGAATTCAAGTAAACAAGAGTAAGATTGAACGTACGGATGATAAATCAATTCAGTAACACAGAAACGAAGAGGTAGGAGTTGCAAAACAAAAAGGAAAAGCTTGCTTAATTATGTTGCTCTCTTAGTGCTTTTATACATAGTAACAGATATTTAACTTGCTTACAAGATCCAGAGATGAGATCAGACAACAAACCACAGACCTCTTACAGAACAGGAGGAGATGATATTTAACCTTTCGCCTATGCACATAAGCTAAACATAGTCGACCTTAGTACTAAACAAGACTCTACTAGAAACTACTTACTAAGGAAACAAAAAAGAGGACAACGTTTCATCGCACTCGCTCAGCATCTTGGAACAGCTTTGCACACCAAAGGCTTCTCCATCTCAAGGGACATCTTCAAACGCTCTGATAGATCCACGCCGCCCTCCGAAGGAACCCACTTGTAGCACTGGAGCAGCTGAGCCAGCCAGAGGTGCACAGTGGCCAAAGCCATGGCCTTCCCGGGGCACACTCTCCTACCGGAGCCGAACGGCGCCAGCCTCAAATCGGAGCCCAGAATGCTGACGTCCTCCTCCATGAAGCGCTCGGGCCTGAACTCCTCGGCGTCAGCCCAGATGGACTCGTCGTGGGATATCGCCCACATATTCACCATTGCCGTGGTGCCCGCGGGGACGAGGTGATCCCCGACGTGGACGTCGTGGACGGCGAGGCGAGCCCACGACAGGAGGGGCCCCGGCGGGTGCAACCGCAGCGTCTCCTTCACGATGGCTTGGAGGTACGGAAGGCTCGGAACGTCGGAGTCGGCGACCCCCCGGCCGGAGAACTCGATGGCGGCGTCGATCTCGGCCTGCGCCTTGGATTGGATGTCTGGGTGGAGGATCATCCTGGCCATGATCCACTCCAAGAGGATGGCCACGGTATCAGTGCCTCGAAAGATCATTTCCTGCAGCACGTCCACGTCGTCACGTAGAAGAATTAAACAGATGGTAAAAGATGAAGTTTTCCTGACCGACAATGCGACAGTTAACCGACCAGATGATTCCAAATATGGTAAGATATGCGCCTAGATTATTCCACCATATGATGAATTGATTCAAGGAATATATAGATCGGAGAAAAAAGCAAAACGAGTAAAAAAGAAGTTAAAGTTAAAAAAAAAATAAAGAATCCTACAAAGTTTCGTTTGAAAAGTAAGAGGCAGTCAAGGAATGACGGGAATTAGTTGGATTTCGGACAGCGGCGGAGCCAAAATAAATTCATAATGGATTCACAAATAATTTTAAAATTTTTTAAATTATTATTGACATACATGATAAAAGTTTCATAATTTTTCACTTATAATGCATAAAAGTATAAATTTTAGTTATTTAAATATGAAAAATTATATATATAATCAAGATTAAGTGCATGATCATAAAATTATTAGTGATATAAATACTACAAATAAATTATATTTACCATGTAATTATACAATTTAAATTAATTGGGACTAAATATAATTATTAAAGATATTATCCTATTTTTTTATGCAATATAATAATATTATATAAAAAATATATCAAGGAGAGATGTATAATTTAAAAAAGAAATATATTTTTCATGATAATTGGTATAATGTGTTCCATATATTTACGATGATAATAAAAATAAATTATATTTATTATCAAATGAAAGTAAGAAAAATGATGTGTTAGCGTATTCAATTAATAAAATGATGTATTAATTATATAATTTAAGCAATTTTGACACAAAAATAATTAAGAAATATATTATTTTATTTAATTATGCAATACTATAATACTCTATAAAAAATATAATGAGGAGAAATCTACATATTATAATAAAATAAATTGCATCTATTATAAACCATGTAAGAGAAAAAAAAGATGTCTAAACTCACTGGCAAGAGGACTCGAACCGATCACCAATGTGTTCGACGATTAAGGTAAATATTGATATTTGTTGAAAGCACTCCTATAGTGATTTTGGAATCGTTGTTCAGCTTGAACATGCAAATAAAGTGATAATAAAAAAGGGTGACTATATATCATGTCACATTTCTGTTACTACAATGGTGTCCATGCTTTTGTTCATGTGATCATTAGGATTTATATGCATAAGGCATGCCACGCAACAAACAATGACTTGACACTGGACACGGACGAAGGGCTAAGAATCAGCAGAATCTTGTCTTCTTCTTTCATCTAAACATGACAGATATCAAACTGAAATTGTTGGGGCGGGGTGGTCACCGAGTATGTTGAAGTTGTTGAGGTGGAGTGATCACTGAGACTATGTATATTTAGGTGAAGAAAAAGAAACTTTTGTTTGAAGTATTTTATAATTTGACATGTGTTGCAGTCAGAGACTCAGAAGACGACATCTGACTCAGGACAATAAATCAATCAATTGTTAATAAATTAAATTTTTTATCCTATTATATACTCCGGTGAGGACAAGGTAAAGAAGAGCATGGCAGCTCGTAGAGTTTTTGACCACCAACTGTTGTAACTGTAAGATAGAGGTGAAGGCAGTTAGTGGCAAAGGGAGGAAATTTACCCAAAGAACAGCGACCATGTCAGGGTCAGAGATCTTCTCCTGCTCCTGCAAACTCAGAAGAACGTCCATGAAGTCCCCAGCTCCATCCTCGGCATTGCCGTCACCGACGCTGCCGCCGGTCCTGCTCATCACTGACATCGTCTGGCGGCGGCAACGGCGTCGGCGGTGCTCCTCGATGTCCCCTTCGACGAACACGTTCACCCTCCGCGCCAACCTCCTGCATCTTCTCCTCACCCCTTGCATGTCCAGCCACCCGAAAAGTGGTACGTGGTCGCTCCAGTTGAACACCCCCAGCAGCTCATACCCTTCCTTGACCATCTCTTCCAGCTCCAAACCTTCTCCCCTGCCAAAGTCGAATCTTTTCCCGAAAACACTTGCCATCACGTTGTTCAGGGATCCGAAGTGCAGCAATCTCCTGATCTCCACGACTCCGT
Organism: Pontederia crassipes; assembly: GCA_030549335.1. Taxonomy (NCBI): domain Eukaryota; kingdom Viridiplantae; phylum Streptophyta; class Magnoliopsida; order Commelinales; family Pontederiaceae; genus Pontederia; species Pontederia crassipes. Next base: position 24,171,564 of record CM060183.1, read on the forward strand.
CCTTCTCGAGGACGCCCCCGATATCTGAAACCATTTGCTCGCCGATGGACCTCCTCAGCTCGCCCAACGCAGCGATGCGCCTCGGGCTGAAGAGGTGGGAGGCGGAGATCCTCCGGAGGCTGCGCCAGTACTCGCCGAACGGGGCGAATCCCATGGCCCGGTGGAAGAGGAGCTCGTAGGCTGACTCCTTGACGGGACGGTCCGCGAACGCGGAGCTATTCAGTACCTCCCGCGCCGTGCCCGGGTGGCTCGACACGACGAAGCGGGTGAAGCCGACTGAGAAGGCCATCAAGCTGGTGGCTTTGAAGGACCGGGCGAGTCCAGAGAGGGCGCGGTGGGCCGCGCTGCCGGATAATGCGAATACGACGCCCGGAGGTCCGGGGATCGGTGGTGAGCCACGACGGGCGTGGGAGAGCGCCCAGGAGGCGCCTCCGGGGGAGAAGAAGATAGCGACGAGTGCCGCGACGGCGAGCGCTAGAAGGGCAGAGAGCGGCGGGGTCTCGGGGGGAGATAGGAGGAGGAGCAGGGAAGGGAAGGAGGAGGATGATCCCATTGGGGAACTGGCGGCGGCGGCGGCTGACATCGCGTTGGTGGCGGTGGAATTGGAAAAGTCCTTCGAATAGGGAGGCGTCAGCGAGGGGGAGAACTGATGGTGCGCGCGCTTGAATAAGGGTGGCTTGAAGTTGCGGTTTAAATAAAGATTTCAGATTTGGCTTGCGGCTTTAGTGAGCTCTAATTCCACGAAAAAAAAAATGATACAACCGTATCGCGTGGCTGATTGCTATGTATATTTACTCTCTCCCTCTCTCATGCACACTAGAAAATACTCTCGCGCTTCACACAATTTTAATTAATTTATAAATAATTTATAAAAATAATTTATAATTTTTTATTTTAAGACCATTAAGTTATTTTAAAAATATGTTATTTTAATTCTTTTATAATAAAATAGTTTTATATTTTTATGTACCAACTCCTCCATCACCTTTTTTATTGGAGTTTCGCTTCCGATGCTGGCCTAAGCGTAAGGCCACCCTCCACCATGCCGCGGCCGAAAGCATCATTGATGGTCTCACCTCCACCTTCTCTATCTATGCCTCACATCTGATATCAACCCCAAATTCAATGTTGTCATCCATCTCACCTTCTCCACTTCTTGAGAACCTTCACGATTTGATCTCTCAAGTCCGTCCCTCAGCGCCACAATGCCAACTCTTCCTCTCACAACTCCTCTGTCGAAGCTTCACGTCTGCCATGGGCCCTGAGCACAAGGTCGTCATTTTGACACCGCTAGAGTCATTGGCCAGCAACTTGTCCTCTTCGCAAAGAAACTCGGAATTGATATTAAATAATAAAAAAAATATGAGTATAGATCACTTAATATAATTTTTTAAACCATTGTAAATATCTAAATTCAAATGTGTTAAATAGTTTATCATAGATAGTAAGATATAATGCTATTTTTTTCATGTGACTTTTAAATGTGCTAATGAGATTTAGTTAAATATATTAATCTAGTAAATTTAAATGTGCTAAAAAGAATTGATATTAAATGATAAAACATCCTTATAAAAAAATAATAAAGGATTGAGGGTAATTTTATCAAAACAGAGACGTGTGCCTCTTCACCCTCCACGTCCTCTTCCTCGTCATTCTCTTCACCTCCTTTATCGTTGGCGGCCTGATCGACACCTCGTCGTGTAGGAACTGGCTGTTGCCTATCTCTTCTCACGTCCCTTGTACTTGTGTGTCCCGTGCAGATCAAGCAACACCTACTGGAATGTCTCACGGAGGTTGCAATGCGAGAGCGAGTATGACAACCCGAGCAGCAGTTGTAGGAGCTGCGGGTGAAGGGTGCTTCGAAGTAGTTCAAGAGTTCTAGTGTGGAGTGACGGTGGTTGCTTCGCTAGTGCTCTTGGAGTCTACCCAATCCTGACGGGGACCACGATCCGTTATCGAACTTCTCGAGGGATGCCACCTTCAACGTGATGCTGAACCTACCATTGTATATTGACTCCCTCTCGTACAGGCTCGTCCGCTGCTTCACCGAGCTCGAACACATGGTTCTTAGTTTGTCATCGACAAACAGTTGGGCCTTCTTATGCAGCGACGACGTCTTTGGTGCTGGTTGAAGCATCACTTGCTTCTTCTTGCGAGACAAATCGGAAAGAAACACGTATCCGCACTTGAAGATGTCGTCTCTTAAAGTGGCCGGCAACTATGGGGGTTCTTTAATGCTTTTCCATCACGCTGCTTCGTTTGTTGTCGGAATAGAAGGCCATATATTTGTTGTTATCGTCGTCACCGCCGATATTAGCTGCACGACGAATGCTCTGTCTTCTCAAGAGAATGTCGACGAACTTGTCGGAGGGTGTGGAGGACCCCCCCCCCCCTCGCTGTAGGATTTGCTTCATCGGAGTGACGACTTCTACTCGAGGGCAAAGCGGGAGAGGGCCACCAAGTGCTAGTGAGCCAAGGAGTTGAGGGCGCTGGGGTGAACCATCGGTGCGGGATTGTTCCACTTCTTGAAGTTCTTGATCACGCCGAAGCCGAACTCCACGATAGGTTGATGACAACACCTGTTTCTATTTCTGTGCCGAAACCACCTGCGTGAAGGTGAGGAGGTGCCCGTCGAACATCCCCTACAATGCGCCAGTGTTGGATATTGACGAGGGCTGACAAAAAACTCAATGCAACATACACAGGAACGTCAAACATTTTAAATGAAATCAGACTCTTTAAATGCAGAGTTTTGGAATGCAGGTAGTCTGTCTCATGGATTCAGCAAAAAAAGAGGAGAAAAAAGGTCGGCGCTTCATGCAATCACTTAAAAGACATTGGATTCAGCAGAAAAAAGAACAAAAAGATAAAAAAGAGAATGTGGAGGGCATTTGAAATAGATGGGTAGGTCATGGGAAATATCAGTTGAGAAGAAAGAGAATAATTGTAAAGCATTAAACTGATGTTGTATCTACAGAAGATGTGGTATGGTTACAGAAGTTGGACTGCGTGGGAAGGTCATGAGACAGGACGTTGTGGAAGGTCATCACTTAGAAAATTTCTGTTGATGTGTCTTGAATTATGTACCATGTACCCAAAATTATGAAAGAAAAAAATGAAAAAGGAGGAAAAATGAGAATATGTGGCGGAAGTGGAGGGCTTGAGCCGTTGATTGGCTATGTTGATTCAGATTTCGCAGGAGATCTTGATAGAAGAAGGTCCCTAACTGGTTATGTCTTTACTATTACTTATTGTGTTGTGAGTTGGAAAGCTATTTTGCAGGATACAATATCATTATCCACTACTGAAGCTGAATACATGGCCATCACTGAAGCTGTGAAAGAAGCTATTTAGTTGAGAGGATTAGTTGGAGAGCTCACTATGAAAGAGGAAGCTACTGTCATATATTGTGATAGTTAGAGTGCAATACATCTTACGAAAGATCAAATGCATCATGAAAGAATAAAACATATAGATGTGAGATATCATTTTGTTCGAGATATTGTGGAAAAACAAGATGTTCAAGTTCAGAAGATTAGCACACATGACAATCCAGCAGATATGATGATAAAGGACTTACCTGTTGCCAAATTCGACTATTGTTCAGACTTGACGGGCGTTACGCAAAGTTCAAGCTAGGCCATCGTGGGCTATTCGGCAAAGGAGAGCATGTTGAGCATTTTATTTTTTGAGAGTTTTGTGAAATTAAAATCAAGGTGGAGATTTGTTGATGTGCCTTGAATTATGTACCATGTATCCAAAATTATGAAAGGAAAAAATGAAAAAGGAGGAAAAATGAGAATCTGTGGCGGATGCGGAGGACTTGGGCTGTTAGGCCCAAGCCCGTAGCCCGCCACTGAATCTCGTGGGGGTGCGGGGGGCGAAGCCCCCGCGGTATGGACTTTTATATATGAGGGTTAGGGTTTTATATGATGTACATTCTCTTTTGGCTCATAGTGAAAATTTCTGGCGGCGGCCTCCTTTGCCCGTGGATGTTTCTCTCTTGTTCACATTGATCAAGAGAGTTTTACCACGTTAAATCTCTGTGTTCATCTTCTCTTTCTTTCATTGTTTTGATTATTTATCGATCATCGGTGTTCTATTCGCAATAATTTCATAATGCGTTAAAAATATAATTATTAAATAAAAAATAGAGAAAAAGATAAATAATAATGGAAGAAGGAGAAGACACCATAACTAATTACATAAAATGATCCATAAAATTAATTGCGAAAGATCTTGTATGGTATAAAATTATAACAATTTTTAAATTAAAGTGTTAAACAGTTTAAAAAGAATTAATATATATGTCTATAATTGTCATAGTTTTAAATGAAATGACCATTAATTCAATAACATAATAATAATCAAAGATAAACAATTATATAATATACAAAATAATTAGAGTATTCACGAAAATAAAAAATAAAATCATAAAAATTCAATATCTTTTTAATTTTCAACTGGTGAATGGTCCACAAAAGATTTGTGATATATACAAAATATACATAAATTTTTTATTATATTTTAATTGGTAAATGATCTATAAAACTATTGCAAAAGATCTAGTATGGTATTATGTAACATTCCTCACTAGCGTGTGATATTGTCTCAAAACGCGTCACATTTAGTAAAGGATTCCTATATATACCATGCATCTCTCCCGTGATTAATGCATGTGGGACTAATTAAAGACATGTCTCATGCACTCTTCCACTCCTTAGGGGACTCAACGTCCTCGTTGAGTGATCGCACCCTATCATGTTCAGAGTCTCACGCGGAGTGGCTTTGATACCATATGTAACATTTCCCACTAACGTGTGATATTGTCTGCTTTGAGCCTAAGCCCGCACGATTTTCTCAAAACACGTCATCTGGTATCAGAGTAGCGCAGGTGCTCACCTCTATACTCAGCGTGATACTGTCCACTCTGCCCCCACCCTGGGCTCATGATTTTCTAACGCGTCACACCTAGTGAAGGACATGTTCCTATATATACCCAGCACCTCTCCCGTGATTTATGCATATTGGACTAATTCAAGGCATGCTTCATGCACCCTTCCCTCCTTAGGGGACTCAAAGTTCTCGTTGAGTGATCGCACCTCACCATACATAGAGACTCACGCGGAGTGACTCTGATACCATATGTAATATTCCCCACTAGCGTGTGATATTGTCCGCTTTGAGCCTAAGCCTGAACGATTTTCTCAAAACGCGTCACACCTAATAAAGGATGTGTTCCTATATATACTCAACATCTCTCACATGACTAATGCATGTGTCACTAATCCAATGCATGCCTCATGCACCCTTCCCCTCTTAGGGGACTCAACGTCCTCGTTGAGTGATCTCACCCCACCATGTACAGAGTCTCAAGCGGAGTGGCTCTGATATCATATGTAAGGTGTATGAGGCATGCCTTGGCTTAATCCCATATGCATAAGTCACGGGAGAGATGCTGAGTATATATAGGAATATGTCCTTCACTAAGTGTGATGCGTTAGAAAATTGTGAGCTCAGGGTGGGGGCAGAGCGAACAGTATCACGCTGAGTATAGAGGTGAGCCGCTGCGCTACTCTGAATACCATGTGACACGTTTTGAGAAAATCGGCTTAGGCTCAAAGCAGACAATATCACACGTTAATGAGGAATGTTACATATAAAATTACAACAAATTTTAAATTAAAATGTTAAATAGATTAAAATGCATTATATATATATTTATTTATATATATAATTGTCATAGTTTTAAATGAAATGGCCATTAATGATTTTCTATAACATAATAATAATCAGAGATAAACAATTATATAATATACAAATAATTAGGGTATTCATGAAAATGAAAAATAAAATCATAAAAATTCAATATCTTTTTAATTTTAAATTGGTGAATGGTCCACAAAAGATAAATTGAGGTATTAAATAGCTTAAAATGTACTTTAATTGTTGTACTTTTAAATATATATACATTTTTAATTGATATAGTTTTAAAAAATAACTTAAAATAAAATATTAAATAATTATAATATCTTAATTAAACTTAGTAATAATTTAAATAGGATGTTATTAATGATGACATTGTGAAATTTAATATCTTCATGATGCCATTAAAATAAATTAAGGTGGGAGTTACACTACAAATAATGAATTAAAAATTTTGATAATTAAAAAATATGAGAAAAAAGATAGAAGGAATGGTGGAATGAGAGAGCTCCAAAACTAATTACAAAATTGTCATGATGCATGACTTTATATTATATATAGATAGAATATAGATATATATTTAGATTTAATTGGTATAGTTTAAAAAATAACTTAAAATAAAAATATTAAATAATTATAATATCTTAATTAAATTTAATAATAATTTAAATAGGATGTCATTAATGATGACATTGTGAAATTTAATATCTTCATGATGCCATTAAAATAAATTAAGGTGGGAGTTACACCATAAATAATGAATTAAAAATTTTGATAATTCAAAAAAATAAAAAAATATATAGAAGGAATGGTGAAAGGAAAACTAATTACAAAATTGTCATGATGATATATATATATATATATATATATATATAGATAAATAAATAAATAGATAGATACAAAAATTAGGGGGAGTTCAATTTTTTTGAATAACGGCGAGAACGCAGGGAGGGGAGGGGAATCGCCTGACGTCGAGCGACGTTTGCTAGGAGGATCACAGATTGGACGGCTCGCCACTTCATTTCATTGGACCTGTATTTTTTTTTTAAATTATCGGTTCAACTTGCAATTGGATGGTGAATATATATATATATATATATATATATATATATATATATATATCTCCAAAGCTATAGTTCTGGTGACGTTTTATTTTTTTTTTGCTTTTGACATATATATAATACATTTAGTTTAATAATATATACACTTATTTATTAATATATTATTAGAAAATATTACATATAAATTTATTCAGTTCTAATAATTAAAAATATTTTTCTTAATTAGTTATAATATTTCACTTAGTATTATAGTATAATAAAATTATAAACAGATCATATTAATTAATTAAATTGAGGTAAACATTATAATTGCATTTATTGTATTATAATATTAATTAAATAAAATTAATGTAAAATCTTATGTATAATATTATATTTATTATAATAGAGTTTTATTAATTAAAATGTTCAATTATTTTTAGAAAATTTATATTATATTTAGATCTTAAGATTTACGTAAATTATAATATTAAGAACATATAAAAGATTTATCAAAATTAATATTAATATATTTCGATACAACTTATATTTTAATAAAAAAATTAAATTTATAATTACATATTATTTTTTATATGCTACTAATTATTATTTTAAATATATAAATACATATAAAATTTTTATTTGCTATAATTTTATACCTTATAAAATAATAAATTTTTACTTTTTATTCAAACACCCACTAAAACTTATCTATTAAATTAACTTTTAAAATTTTCATCATTATATTTTTCATCCAAACATCACATTTAAACTTTTATATCAAATTGATTAGTTCTCGAAAACTAATGTGAACTTCAAAATTCCCATCCCAACATAGCCATAGTGTCTAATGTAGGTGTCAAGCGCTTTCCTGTGAAGCGCGTGTCAAACAGCTTTACGCATACTTTTCTATATTATTTTTGATATATTTCTTCATGAATAGTATGATAACAAAAACACTATTCAAATCATAAACAACAATTATATTCATCATTTATTTAAATTTTACAAACTTATGCACGTTATTATCCTTCATAATAGATATAATCATGTTTATAACTTTTCACGTTATAAAACTATTTTTTTTATCATCAATGATCCTTTAAATTATTCATGAAGAAAGATATAAAAAATAATAAAGGAAAGTATGCTTAAAGCCTCTTGACATGCGTTTCACATGGATATATATATATAAGGTGTCAAGCGCTTTTCGCGTGAAGTACGTGTCAAGTGATTTTACGCATAAATTTCTTTATTATTTTTTATATATTTCTTCACAAATAGTTTGGATGATAATTGATGATAACAAAAAATAGTTTTATAACGTAAAAAGTTATAAAAAGTAATTATATCTATTACGAAGGATAATAATATGCATAAATTTGTAGAATTTTAAAAAATGATTAATATAATTGTTGTTTATGATTTGAATAGCGTTTTTGTTATCATCAATGATCATTTAGACTATTCATGAAGAAAGATATAAAAAATAATAAAGGAAAGTATACGTAAAGCTATTTCACACACACTTCACACGAAAAGCGCTTGACACCTACATTATATATATATATATATATATATATATATATTCTTATTTTGTGCAGCTTTAAAAAATAGCTGCATCCTCCAACATTAACAAATAACTCAATATGAAATATATTTATCATTAAAATTTTTCATAATTTTCTTGATGTCTCAAATGTGTCGTTGAAGGATTATAACTAGACTTAATGCAAGATACCATATTCAACTGCATATATCAAACCCCTATCCTTTTATTGCTTATGTATTAGATTATTTAGGACTCGTTTGACAACTCAAATAAGTGGAACTAGAGGTTAATTTCCTCTGCTTCCGCCAAACATCGCACTACCTAGTTGTAGAGGTGGCACCTAGTGCAATGTTCATGCTTTTCTTTAAGTGATAGTTTTTGGGATTATTTCATCTAACCACTCCTAAATTATCGCAATTTTTCACATTTGACCCCAAACTACGAACTTCATTTTTTGGGTCCCTAAACTTTCATAATTTTTTCAATTTAATCCTTTCGTCAACTTCTCCGTTATTTTTTATTTTTCACATTTGTGAAAAGTCCATTATACTCTTGCCTTAAGTGTTAGTTCATTTTTACATAAAGTAATATATAATAATATATATAAAATAATTAAAAAAAGAAAAAACAAGTGTCACCGGAGGGGGGGTCGCCGCCCCCCTCTACGACGACGATGACGCAGAGGGTGTTTTTTCTTTTTTTTTTAAAAAATTGTTTTTATATCTATTATTATATATTACTTTATGTAAAAATGAATTAACACTTAAGGCAAGTGTATAATGGACTTTTCATAAATATGAAAAATAAAAAATAACGGAGAAGTCGACGGAATTGGACGGAATGATCAAATTGGAAAAATCATGAAAGTTTAGAGACTCAAAAAATGAAGTTCGTAGTTTGGGATTAGATGTGAAAAATTGCGATAGTTTATGGGTGGTTAGAGGAAATAACTCTAGTTTTTTTACAAAATATTTTTTTACCATTTTCTCTCTCTTACTTTTATCATATAAAATATTATATTTATTAAATATAATATTTATTATAAAAGTATTAATTTAATATCATTTATTACTTGTCATTTCATAAAAAATATTTCATTAAATATAATTTATGAAAAAATGTTTTTATATTTAAATAACATTTGTAATAAAATATTTTAATTTAATAATAATATTATTAATCAATAAAATTATATTTTATATTTAAAATATCTATATTTTATTGAAATAACCACTAAAATTAATTTATTATATAATTTTTTTCATATCACATCAACTTAAGATTATTTGGATAGTGGAATTATAGTTCTTTCGAGTTCCACACAAATATATAGTTAAATTGGCATATTAATTTTAGATAAAGTAAAACGTAATGATGAAAAATTAAAAAGTTAATGTGATATAAAAAATTGATGTAATAAAAAATAATATATACATTAAAAATTTTATTTAAAAATATATTATTTAAATGTAAAAATAATATTTTTTAATAAATTATATTAAACAAAATATTAAAATTTTCTTATGAAATGACAAGTAATAAATAAATTAAATTAATTATTTTATAATAAAATAAATTATTTTATTGTGTGAAAGGTAAGAGAGAGAAAAAAAATGTTAAAAGAAAAAACATAGGTTTGAAAAAAAAAAAGAAACATGACACAGCCTATAAGGACTTTTTGTCCCTTTTTTTTGCCACCGCAATATTCGAAGTGCTCTGATAAATATACAAATTCTATCACCTGACTAATTTGTTTTGAGATGTTTCAAACTTGAGACTAACTCCCATTTCATATTTTTCATCCTTTATTATTAGACTAACAATAACTCCTTCCCAATTATAAATCATGTATGTGTTAGAGTGTCATTCCGTTGCCAACTGAAACTCAACATTCTTTTAAGTTTAAAACATAACTCATTGTGCTTATGTAGTCCATTTTAAATTTATTTCTTGACATATCTTTTGTATTAATACAACATTTTCAAGAAAAAATTGTCATGTGCATATTTTCTGATGCACGCACAAAATAATTTATTCTTCTTACAAGTCAAGTTATTGCATATTAATTATATATGGTTTATCATAAATTGCATGTTCATTATTTATTTCATTCTATACTTAGTGTAAAAGTTAATGGAAGATTGTCTCCTCTATAATTAAAACTTGTAGGTATTAATTGGTCTTATTTGATAAAGATGGAGACATATGGGACGGCTGGTACTTGTGATGACACACAATTTGCAGGTCGATCTAAATATTTATTTTATTGTTTATTATAATTGAGTAGTAGTAGTAATTATTGAATAATTAGTTACTATGAAAAATGATCTAATAGGTTTCAGCACTTATACAAATCACAAATGCCATTCTTTTATTTATAATTATTATCATAATTAAAATTAAAGTCAAAGCAATCAATGTAAAAATGTCTAATTGCATGCTAGGATATTTTTTAGAACGTGACAATTATGCCCATCTCCATCAGGCCTCAAAATCCCACAGTATTGTGAAAAGAAGTGTTATGATTTCTACTAAATTAATTAAATTACATGGTCGTTGCAACAGTTCTAACAGCGACAATCGCCCGTCATGAATATTTGTTTCAAATGTGTTAATTATGTTTACATGTTCTCACGCAATTTAATTTATCAAAACACAGAAAATCGATGATTAAGTAAAGTTAATGCACTCAAAACAAATTACACCATAACATGTTTCTTGCTAAATAAACAATAATTTTTACTTCAATCTTTTTTTTCTCTTTCTTACAGAGAAATGCACGTGTATTTTCCAATATAACCATTTATAAAAATGTTAGGAATTACACATGCTTGGTTCACGGGTCAGGTCAAACCCGACCCGACTCCGAACTTGACCCGACCGATTTTGATCGGGTCGGGTCGATCATTCGACCACCATTTTTTTTAAAAAAATTCCTTACATTTTATATTATTTAATATATAAATATGATATAATATTTATTTTAAAATTATAAAATAATATGTCAAATATTTATATATTATTTTGCACATTTAAAATATTTTATTTAAATATTATTTTAAGTTTTTAGTATAAAATATTGGCTGAAAACTAAAAAATTAAAAACAATAAAAAAGTCGAGTCTTCAATTCTGATTTGTACCCGACCCGACCCAAGATCGGATTAAGATCGGGTCATCGGATTCGTGGATCGACCCGACCCGCTGAACACTCCTACTTGCATCAAATCACTTTAAATTATATTTAAAATACTGCATTGCAATTTTACTAAAATTGTAAATCGTTAAGAATATTGTCATTATTATGTCTATAAGCTTTTCTGAGAGTCTATCATTGAATCCCATGTAAAAAATTGAAGTTATGATATCATAATGCTTCGTGAAGCGTTCACTGTGTATTCTGCTGCTTCTTGTTAAAAAAAATGTCGATTGATCGATATATATATTACCTACGTGTATTTACACGTCGGTTCTTTTTTACTCATACAATTATTTCATTACTAACCATGCACGAATAGGTTTTCTGTTTACAAGCGAGATTATTAAAATTTAAAGCCAAATTAGAAATAAGATATCAGGAAAATGCATGCCGCAGTGAAGATAGAAATATTTTGACTCGCTCTCTCTCTCTCTCTCTCTCTCTCTCTCTCTCTCTCTCTCTCTCTCTCTCTCTCTCTCTCTCTCAATGTATTAAGCGGAAGATAACTCACGTGAACACACGTAAACGGTAAACGTCCGAGGTACATACGTAATTTAGGAGGGGCAAGAGAAGAGAATAGCTACACATATATACGACTTTGCATTGTAAATCTGAAAATCTTGCTGCGTGTATATGTCTGGGTGGCACGCATGCAGGTGGCCTCAAGCATGGCCCCAGGAGACAAAAGATTAAAGATGCCAAAGGGCCACTTCCTCCTGCCCCTCAATCGAAACCTTTCAGGGCCTATCAAGCTCATGAAGTTTGCAGGGCCATGCACGTACCTCCGGAGACCAGCACTGGTACTACACATCACCTGATGCCCATATGCTTTGCTTTCTTTGGAATCCAAGTGCGCATCGATACATCTCCACCCTCTCCCTTATTTGAACTCCTTGTCTGCCACCTCCACGTCCTTGTTGCTGTGCAGCATGTGAACTCATCGGTCAGTAGTACCTCAGGCCATCTGGTCCTTGCTCCTTGTCCCTCCAAAACGCAATTAATTAATCAACCAAAAGCAGATCAGTCGACCTCATTCTTCAGCCGTTTGCTAATGTTTTGTCATCATATAATAAGCCACCTGTCAGGGTTTCTCACTTAATCAAGATCTTGCGATTAAGTTGGAAAGGCCAAGGACTAGCCGCCAGTTCTCCTTACAGGCACTGAACTGCCTCCTGTTTGGCCTTCTTGCTCCGGCGGACCTTTTTTTTCGTGGATGTTGCGCGGATGATTTGATTGATGCAACTCGACTCAGCTGTGCATGATGTCCTCGAGAGTTAGAATGCATCATTGAACTGTCCTCGTTCTTCCTTATCCTAGTTGGATCTTATCTTTTGTGCAAGTTAAACAGAACTCCTGACGACAGACCGAGAACATGAAGAGGTCAGTCGACATGGTTTAATGATAAAATTCAGGAAAACTATAATGTAATACAGATGGAAAGCACGTCGTGTTCTTCAGAAAGTTGAATATATACTGTGGTCAAAGTCCCAAAAGTTCATAGTGCATGCGCCATTGATTTGTCAGACATGGAGGACGAGGGAGCAGGAGATCGATGGAACGCAAATAAGAAAGGAAAAAAAAAGCATTGGTAAGAAAAATAGAAGACGAAAATAATCAAGGATACATAGTAGATGGTCAATCAAGCAAAGGACTGCTGTCTGCTGATTCGTAGATTTCATCTGCATGTGTGCCTATATTTTTCTGCTGTACTGTCGAATTGCAGGATTCCTGGTATCGGTAAATTATAAAATAAAGGCATTGGAGTGACTTGTTTGAGGAGATCGCCGATCGCACTGGACAAGACATCCACTCCAGATGGAATAAAAGTTTCTGATCGCGACCAAACAGCATATATAAACGAGGATGTCCAAAAACAGAAGAATGCAATTGAGATACTGAGTCTAAAGTTCATGATTATATCTGACATTGAACTTAATCCTCAACTTTGAGCACTTGAATTTACGTATTTTTAATTTATATCTTCATTTTCTCACATTAAACTGGTGATCTCCTCTTTGTAATAAAAAAAATATCACACTAAGAGTCTAAGAGAGATTAATTTTAACACTATATATTTCAACTGTGAAACAGAATGCAGAGTTAATTTAAATTTCTTTTAATTTCTTAATATAAGAATGATATATAAATAAATGAAGTTAAAGAATCTAGCTGGATATGAGACTTCATATCTGGCGACAAAAGCTTCACGAATCATATCATGGCCTACAAGTTCATAGCTGCAGAACTCTCTGGCATTAGTTTCCAAGTTTCTGGAGAATAAGAGAAGAAGTGGAACAAAAGTGAACAAAGAACAGCCATGATGGTTTGTGCATAATACTTCCAAGACGTTGGAGACTCTTAACGATAGCCAAACCAAAAGCCATATTCTCCGTCAAAATTATGAAGAATCCACGCATGATGATTCTTGGCATTGAACCAAAATATTTACTGTCTTATCAAGAAATATTTCTTTTAGGTCTATAGCCTTTAGATATGTTTGAAATAAAAAAATATAGCAAGAATCCGCCAATTTAATTGCGAATGAGATCTAGAAAAGGATTTTATTCTGAATTATTCTTCCAAAAGACAAAGGATTACCTATATACCAACAAATTAGGAAGAGACAAAAATCATCACTTAGAAAAATTATCCTTGTTAATGGAGAAAAATAAGTACAGATAGAACTATTTATGTTGTTTGATTCTAAACAAATATTGCTAAACATAATCAGGATTAAGAATTTGTGCTTCGAAAATAAAATTCATGTAGCTCAATAGTGTAAACCGCTTAATACACTATGATTTTATGTCAATATATATGTAATGTCCCAAGACCCACATGCTCAGAGTCGTCTCAAAGACGTTATACAATTCTATATAAACTATTTTACGAAAAATAAATTCTATAAAATGCGAAATTACTCTACAAATTCATAATGTCAAAAGAGCTGGAAACATTCATGACTCCACAATATTAAATATGCGAAAAATAATAACTAATAAATAATCTAGTAGGATATAATTTTACACCATATGTAGATGTCACTGAGCCTGACCACCTGCATTATCATCCTCTATCACCACCTCACCTACATAAATCCAGATGCGGGGAAAAATTCATGAGTATAAAAATACTCAGTACGTAGGGTCTAATCATAATAATATACAATAAATTAAAAGTGCTCAATAAATCAATAACGATATGAAACGATAAATAATAGAACATTGGAGAGATCAATATAATAGGAGCTCAATAATCAATAGATCAATATATCAATAAATCAATAAAGTCATGAATCAATAAAGAGGATCAGGTAAGAAGTCAAATGACCAATCAATATCAATTAACGATTATCAATTATCAATTATGCCTAATCACTATGGTACTATCCGACTTAACAATTTCAATTTCATATCAATATCAATGGTCATCGGCCAGTAACAATATTCCATTTGATTCAATGAGCGGAGGCAAAGCCGGTCAACGCCAATATCCGAATGATCATAATTTCATTCAATTAAATCTTTGAAATTATCTAATTCAATAAGGAGCACTCGGTCAATTAAAGAAAACTCCATGTCTTTTTTATGTAGGTCGGTGGAGATCAAACCACGACAAGCTGCCCTCCAATAATACGATAAGAATAGCTTCGTGATGATGGAGGATCATAGCCATCATAGGACAGCCATATATAGCTTCCTTAAAGGATGGCGTCTCAAACCTCTAGGTATATTATCTGCCCTATATAATATCCATAACAATAACAATGTGACCCAGTGGCTTAGAGATAATCGGAGAACATGAAAACCCAACAGTTTCCATTTTTTATCTTGTTTACCTAATGGACCTATATTTAACAATTTAATTTAGGTTAAACAAGGACCCAATCAAGGAAAAACTACTGGATCAATACCATAATGGATAACATGATTTGATGGATTAATGAGAATGATACTCTCAAAATCAAATTCAAAGAATATGATGAGGTTAGATCTGTTAATGATATCATCAAGGATGATCAAGAACTATAAACCATAATAACTATTCACACTACAAGAAAACACATCATAGAAAAGAAAAAATTGGTTGTTAATATTTAAATTCCGATCATTATTGGTCATTAGCGACCCACATTTTCTGTCATCACCCGTCGTTACAGATGTCGTCCTTAAAAGTCAATAACGACGGTTTAAAAGTGTCGGTCGTTAAAACTCATCAACGATTAGAAATAATCTGGTCGTTAAAATTATATAAGGACCATTTAGTTGGTCATCAAATACATTAATGGTTAGAAGTATCTTTGTCGTTGATAGTCTTCAATGGCTAGTAATTCCGTCGTTAAAAGATATCAACGACCAGAAATAATCTGATCGTTAAAATTATATAATGACAATTTAGTTGGTCGTTGAATACTTTAATGGCTAGAAATATCTTTATCGTTGATAATCTTCAACGACTAGTAATATCGTCATTATTAGTCATCAATGACAAAAAATAATTCGATCACTAAAACCAATGTTGTCACGATCGGACCGGACCAACCGGTCACTAAAACGGTCTTGAATCACCCCTAAAATCAGAGTAAAGATTGGACCATTTTAAACCATTTCAAACCAATCAAGAACAAGTCAAAACCGAATAGAACCGACCAAAACCAAATAGAACCGATCAAAATCGATCTGAGTGAACCGATTAAGTTAAAAATTTTATTTTTAAATCAAAATTTGTGTTAGCTCATTGCCTACTTTTGAGGCTCATTTTATAAAGGATGTGTTGCTTTCACTTTCTTAGTGTCTTCTATATGTGACTATTCACTTGTACATATGTTTCTTTTGTTCTACTTATTTAATAATTAAATTTTGTCTTTACTTTTTTATATTACAATGTAACTTTCTATTGTTATTTTTTAATAATTCATTTTTTCTATTTATTTAATTTATGAATGTTAAACTATTTTATATACATTTTTTTATTTTTCCTCTCGTTTCATGGCATTTAAATTTATAAAACACTAATAATTTGGATTTTTATATTCAATTTTATAAAAAAAAATTGGGAGACATTCTATTAGATTTTATAACGATTTTTTTCTTTCTATTGGATTTTATCACATGTAATTAAGTTAACTAAATGCATAACTAATTTATTTTTTAAAATTGATGTTGCCTGAGAAATTACTGGAGGAAAATGTTTAGTTCTCGCCAAATAAAATATTAATTGCATGCCTACTTGATCTTAATTTATAAATAATTAATGATGACAAAATTTAATTATCATTAATAATCATTTTTTACGATCATAATTTACTTTATTGAGATGAGTAATTTTCTCTTTTGTTAATAATGTGTTTAATAATGTCTATATTTTTTCTTGCCACTATTGAATATTTTTAATGATCATTTTTTTGTCTCAACATTAATAGTTGATCGTTAAAGAACTCTTTTCTTGTAGTGATATGTGCGAGATTAAGTGACAATAACGTATATATGTATACGCATTCCAAGTATGTATATGTATGTATATGTTTATATGTGTGAGATTAAGTGATAATAATATGTATATGTGTACTTATTATATATAAGTATAAGTATATACGTGTATTTATATGTCTATATATGACAGATTAAGTGAGTGTGATAAAAAGTCGGCTACTGTGACGTAATACAGACGCTATTGAGTCGTTAAAATGTACTAGCGACACAATAACGTCAACATAGTGTCTCATACATTCTAGCGTCCCAATAAGGAGACGCCAATAGTGTTTCTCTAGTGTCGACCATAATTGCGGCTCTAGTGTGGCGCTAAGTAGACGCTATAAAGCCTCCACGGAGACGCTAAAATGGGATAATCTGTAACAAATCATGTCTCTTAATTCAACCATCATAATTTCATAATTAAGAATATAAAAATAATATATGTATAATTAATATATGATATATATTGTATGGATAAATAACATATATAATATAGGTAACAAATTATATATTTAGGAACACTCCTACGATGTAGACATATATAAGTAATTATGTAGGGATATTTAATTTATTTATTGATTAAAGTATAGTATAGATAATATATAGGGTTGCATCAAAATAGATAACATATAGAGATATAAATATAGATAGCCTATATATAGTTATCTATTTCTTAATTAAAGTATATGGTTATGAGATGCCAAGTAAGTGTTAAAATAGTGGTTCTTCAACACTATTATGCATGTTAAAGGAAGAACAAAAGATAGCATACGGGCGCGCGAAGACATGAAATTAATATGCAAAAGATCAGAGCTAGATATCATTCATCTTCAAAATGGTAAATCCAAAAAGCCAAAAGCTACTTATGTCTTCAGCAATGATTAAAGAATAATGATTTTCGAATGGATCAAGCAATTAAAATTTCCTGATGGATATGTATCAAACATATCTCGTTGTTTTAACCTGGACAATGGGAGGATACATGGGATGAAGAGTCGTGATTGTCATATTTTTATGCAAAGGTCGCTTCCAGTTGCCTTTAAAGAACTTTTGCCAAAGGCCATCTAGGAAGTTTTAATAGAGTTATCTACGTTCTTTAAAGAACTTTGTGCATCCATCATTCAGGAAGAAGACATCTCTCAATTAAAGGCTTCTATTGTGATTATCGTTGCAAGGCTGAGAAGATATTTCCACCTTTTTTCTATGATGTGATGGAGCACTTGATTATACATCTTCCATATGAAACAAAAGTTGCGGGTCCAGTTCAGTATCGATGAATGTATCCTTTCGAAAGGTATATGTTATATTTAAAAAGAAAGGCGAAGAATAAGGCGAAAATTGAAGACTCCATATGTGAAGCATATTTCATTGAGGAGGTGTCAAACTTCACTTCAAAATATTTTGAGCCACACATACAATCACGACATGCCCAGGTTCCAAAAAACGATGATGGTGGTGAAAGAGAAGTTAACATGAATATTCTATTCATCTTCAAATACTCACGTCGGTTTCTTGGTACAACACGCACAGTTGTCTTGAATGACAAATATCTCACCATCGTTGAGAATTATGTCCTTGCAAATTGTAGCGAGGTGACGTCGTATCTCGAGTAAGACAATTTATTTTAATATGTTATATAATTTAAAGTTAATTTTTTCTATATGATTTCATTAATTGACAACTATGAATTCAGAAAATTCGAAGAATTATAGCGATAAATCAATCCATTAATTTCAAACGATGAGTTATTGAAACTATGAGATGAACATTTTGCCGATTGGTTGAGATGTGAAGTGAGAATTCTTTACGATTGCTCGTAATCATTATTTAAGTTTGTAACTTTTAATAAAGTTTTAGTTATTTTTCTTGTAGGCTATTAATGGCTCAGTCATAGATTTAAAAATATGATATATGGGTTATGACCTGAAGAAACAAGTTATTAGTTACTGCGGTGTCATAGTCAATGGATATCGGTTCCATACATAAGAATATAGCTAACAACGTTCAACTGTTAATAACAGTATATGTGTTCTAGGAAGCATGTATGGGGACAATGACTTTGATTACTACGGTGTTATAGAAGACATCATAAAATTATTTTATTTGGGAAAATCTAACAAAGTCGTGGTGCTAAAATATCGTTGGTTCGATCTAGAGAAAGGAGTTCGGATCGATAAAAAGTTTAAATTTGTGGTTATTAACCCTCGATCGAGACTTCAGTCATACGATCTATTCGTATTGATGGAACAAGCGCACCAAGTGTATTACACTAAGTATCCATTGAAAAGAACCAATGATGAATGGTGAGCGTCATGCAAGATGAGAAGTAGACTATTCTTAGCAGAAACAATGATAGATGATAATAAAACATCATTCGTATAAACGATGTGCCCATGGATGATTACTATCAAGAAGATAGAGTAAATGATACAATTGATGTAGCCGATGGAGTTGAGAATATTCAATTGGTCGATGACGCTGAGCCAATGGAAGAGTTCAATTCAAATGACCTTTTGGAAGTGAACTTTGACAATTTCATTGACGATGACTCGAACCAAGATTATAGCGACGACGATGAAAATGATAAAAATGAATCATAATATGAAACAAGCGAATGAATCTCGTAGTTCTTCTAATGACACAAGCTTCTTACTATTTTTTAGTTATATATGGTTACCGATAATAAGACAAGATCATTATTTTTTTCAGTCATGGTTACTAGAGGTCGAGCATCTGGGTCATCTCGCTCTTCTAGGCGTTCACTTCAGATGAGTTAAATTCATCTGCTTATTTATAATCATCACAACACCAGGTATTATATTTATTGTTAGTTTCTTATTTATAGTTGATTATATTAAATTCATTTTTTAATAATGTCAATTGCTCCGCTGCCGACGGGGCACGTAGCCGAATTATTACATAGTAGGCGATTCATTGGTGGATCGGCTCCACGTATCACTCCAGGTACGTGTCACATAGTATGTGATACACAGTAAGAGATAGAATTTTCTAAATATTTTACTTTTGTAACAGTTGCTCCACCATCGACGGGACACATAGTCGGGACGTCTCGATCGCACGACGACGATCGACATGTCACACCAGATTATTTTCTGTATATTTCATAATTTTAAATGGGAGGCAAATTTTATGTATTTTCTTATGATGACAGTTGCTACGCCACCGCCACCGTCGAGATTATCGGACGCTTCACCACATTCTAGCGTTGGCGAGCAATATCTTACCTAAGGTGATATATTTATTATTTTTGGCATTATATTTCTCAATTAATTGCATTAATCATTTTTAATAATGTCAGTTGCTACGCGGCCTATAGCATAAGCACCTAGCTCATCACATTCTGATGAGCGGATTACCACAGATCATGCAGCGGTAGACATCACTAAAGGTGAGAACATTACTATACATATATCAATTATCATTACTTTAATTTGGTATGACACTAATGATTTATTTTTTATTAGTGCCCATAGATGATGTCGAACCTTTTCAGCCTACCTAAGTTGTACCAGATGATGATTTCTTTTCGACAGATGAAGAGGGATTACACGATAATGGGGTGGTCATCGTGAATAATATTGCTCAACCGTAAGTTAAATAAGTTGTAGAAATTTTGTTTGTAATTAATATTGAAAATTAATTCTTCTTTGTAATTAGAAGGATCACTTTCATACCTACTAGTACTGTGCAAAATGTCAATGCTCTCGTTCTTTCCCACTTTCCGGAAGGGATAGGATCCTGAAAAGATGCCCCAATTCAAGTGCGGGATGACATCTTTTGAGCCTTTACAGTACGATCTTCTAATTTGGTTACATAATTTATTTTATATTATTTTAAAATTACTAAGTTTTAACATATTGTGTAGGAACCAAATTAGTTTCATCCAGATCTTTGTTTAGGAACGATTTGGAGAGCTTTTGAGGAGGTCACTGCAAAACACCTCTGAAATCGATTGTACAAGTTTTGCAAGATCGTCACGTCCACCGACCTCACTTTGGACCAGAGCATACAAAGTTGCCCAAGGCATATTAGGCGCTCTGTTTGGAAGTCCTTATGTAGGAAGTGGTAAGTATATTTACTTTTAAATTATTTTTATTAAATTTATATTTTTGAAAGTCTAAGTATTTGATGTTCATAAAGGACGGATAAACGATGGCAAAGGAAGTCGAAAAAGGGAAGAGTTAACCGACTTTCGAAGCTCGATACCCACATCCACACAGGGGGTCGATGCGATTTGACGAGCATCGACGGCGCATGGTAATTTACATACAAATTCAATTAATGAAACTTTTGACTTATACTTATTTGATAAAATTTGAAACTTTAGTGTACGAGGAGAAAGAAAGTAGACCCGTGGACTTTCGCGTGGACTACGAGGCCACGCATAAGAGTCGGAAGACCAACGACTTGGTCACGTCCAATGCTCATAGGCTTCTAGTAAGTCTCATCACATGTTCATTTCGTTGTTGTCGTCAGTGCACTATTTTTGAAATGCGCATTTAGGATGAGTATAGTGCGAAAATGGCTGAAAAGTACGGAGATGATCCGAGTACTCAACCACCAAGTAATGTTTTTGTGAAAGGGATGTCATGTTTTTAATTTATGTGTTTTTCATATAATATATATATGTATTATATGATTGTATAATTTTTCTATTTCGTAGAGGACTTTGCTGTTTGAGAGGAGGTGGTTGACATGACACGATGAGGATACTTGCGTGGCCTCGGCACAGTCACTTAGGTACCTAGAAAGAGTGGAGGATATGCAGGTGGCCCATCTGCTCCGAGCTCATCCGCTGCACCTGATATGATACAGTTATCGCAATAATTATCGCAACTTGCAGCAGATATCACAACAGGTGTCGCGACAACTATCGTTGCAGTTGGCTCCGCTATTGCAGGCGATTCAGAGATTGATCTCGATGCAGAATCAATTACCACAAGGCCATGGACCGAGCACGTCGGGATCGAATGTCCGGAACGATAACAATAACTCCCAACCCTAAGATAGAAAAAACCATAGATAGAAACTATACTTTTGTCACTTATAGACTTACTATTATATATACGTATAGTTTGTTAGTTCAGTTTATTACTTTTCATATTCTTATCTTAAATATTGTGCCTGTGATGCTTTCATATTATGTCTGTGATGAATATCAATGCATTTATATGCATTATATAATTGTATGATATGGGAAGGGAAAAATGTGCCTGTAATAGGTCAAAAAAATATGTAATTAGCGCCTCCATAGAGTCACCCTAACATCGCAAAAATAGTCGATGCTATATTGAATATATCGTCCTTAGCATTATGTTAGCGTCTCATTGGCGACGCAACAAACATGATGTTGGCTTCACAGAAACGTCGAAATAACGTCAACTAACTCAAAATATTAGCGTCTCTTGAGTGTCGGAGTAGCGTCACCATTGTAGCGCCACTTTAGCGTCTCCTTAGCGACGTATGTCTACTCTTCCCAGCCCGACATCACACGTTTTTGTAACATCGATATAGCGTCTATCGTTGGCGCTAGTAGCGTCTCCACCATTGTTAACTCTACTGCGACGTAATAGCCACCGATTACCGGCATCGCATTTTATCGGCGCTATTTGGACGCTAAGGTGATGTTATAGCTTCCAAAAACTCAATAGCGCCACATTAGCGTCAAGTTCATTGGGTTGCTATTGTTCGATTTTCTTGAATGGATGCTCAAAATCACATCAATAAACTCGGGCCGGGTGTATAGTGAACCCGGGCCGGGTCGATCGATTCACGTTCAATCGAAATTGCGCCGCAACCCGAATCGAGCCAAAGCTAGAACTTGGGTCGAGTTGGACAACCCGATCTAGTTCCGAGCACAACTCGGTTCAGATTCAATGAAATCTGGGTCGGGTACAACAGACAACAGAACCCAGGATGGGTTTTGCCGTCGACGAAGAAACGCATTCCGACGTGACTTTCCGACTTCCGTAACTATGCCATACTATGTCCAAACTATGCACACAATATATCAATGAATTCTCGGTACAAAGGAGAAGAGGATAGGGTTCCATGTCGTGAAAAATCAATGACATAGGTATTGTCCCTACGTACCTAAAATTGACTAAAAATCCAACTGAAATCCCCTGCATGCGCGAGTTGTCTAAAAGCCAACTTTGGCCGACAATATCTCTCTGTCCACATTTCGAAACCCACGGCCATCACTTGGAAAATCATCTCCTATACGTCGGCTCCGAAATCAGCCTTTGTGTGCTCTTGAGGGTGTCTCAATTTGCGGAAAATGAGAGAAAAAAATAGGCACATGAGACAGAATTCTATTTTGGCCAAAAGGGATTTTCGGTCACTCCTTTGATATCTATTTATAATGCAGGCTAGTATTTTCAATTCTATTGGGCCTTGAACTCTTTTAGAATAATTAATCTATCAATAATTAATATATCCATAATTTCTCATATTTAATTAAATTTGAATTTACGTTATAATTCGATGCTTATCTCCATAACAATTCTATCTCTATTCAAATTCCACCTTATCCTATAATTTCCATCAATTTTGGAATTAATTATTATATAATAATCTTTTTAGATATTATAAATGAATATTTATTTTATAAAAATTAGGTCGTCACATCATAACCTCATTAAAAATAAATTCATCCTCGAATTTGCTTAAGGGAAATTACATGAATTTATTTGAACAATTCTGGAAAATCCTTTATCATTTCATCTTCTAATTCTCAAGTGGCATCTTCATCTCTATGATGTGTCCATGCCTCTTTTATCATGAGTACCATCTTATTGTTCAGATGTCTAGTCTGGTACTCAAATATCTCTATAGGTTGTTCTACGTATGTCAGGTCCACTTTCAAGTTCGGTTCTTCCATATTCACTATATTAGCATCATCATGCTAGTATTTGCGCAACATTGACACATGGAAGGCATTATGCATGTATTCATATGATGGAGGTAGTGCCAACTTGTAAGTCGTGTCTCCAACTAAAGCTATCTCAAAAGGACGGAGATACTTAGGGCTCAACTTGCCATTCTTGCTGAATCTCATCACTCCCTTCATCAGGAGACTTTCAACATCACTCGATCTCCAACCTTGAAGATCTGCTCCATTCATTTCTTGTCAGCATAAGTCTTTTGCCTTGTGAAGGCTACCTTCAGCCTTTCTCTAATAAGGCGAACATTTTTAGCATCCTCCATGGTTTACTTTAACATTTCCTCCGACAAAAATTGCCGTCCTCCCACCTCACTCCAACAGATGGGGGAGCGACATGATTTTCCATACATGGCTGCAAAGAGTGCCATGCCTATGCCAGAGTGGTAGATGTTGTTATATGGAAATTCAATCAGTGAGAGGTGAGTATCCTAACTACCACTCCAGTCCAATGCACATGTTCAGAGCATATCTTCCAGTGTATGTATGGTGCACTTAGACTGTCCGTGTGTCTGAGGATGGAACACAATACTGAAATTCAATTTCGTTCCAAAAGCACTCTAGATGCCCCGTCAAAATTTAGCCCTAAATCTTGAATCTCTATCCGACACAATGGAGACTGATATTCCATGTAGTTGGATAACCTCCTTAAGATAAATATTCATCAGACTTTTGATGGACTGCTTCCATTTAATGGGGATGAAGTGGGCCGCTTTGCTTAATCGATCCACCACTACCCATATCGCATCGTTGCCCTGTTAGGTTCTTGGAAATCCTATGATAAAATTCATCGTTATCTTTTTCCATTTCCATTGTGGGATTCCAAGTTCCTGCAATGCTCCATATGGCCTCTAATGCTCAACTTTCACTTGTTGGCGTACGATGCACTTTGCAACGTACTATGCTATATCCATCTTTATGTTGTTCCACGTCCGTTACAAATTCTTGTACATCTTTGTGCTTTCGGGATGAATGACAAATTTCAATTTGTGGCATTCATCAAGCACTTGTCTTCTTAATCCTTCATTATCAAGACCCACAACCATCCCTTGTATCTAATCACTCCATATGTGACCGAAATAGGAATTTTTTCGTACAACTTGAGTAGGTGGTTATACTCATTATCATTCGGTTGTGCTTATCCAATCTTTAATAACAATTTCGGTTGCATGCCGAGGTGTGCCATAATTCACATACCATCACTGATGGTCACTGGACTGACTTGTATAATGCAGTCGATCATATTCCAACGACTCATTTTTAAGCATGCGAGTGATCCTACATGCTTCCTACTGAGTGCATCAGCGATTGGGTTTGTGTTTCGCGGATGGTAGCTGATGGCAAACTCGTAATCCTTTAGAAATTCAATCCATCTTCTCTGATGCATATTCAGGTCATGTTGAGAGAAGATGTATTTCAAACTCTAGTGATTCGTAAAGATCTTGAATTATTTGTCATAGAGATAGTGTTTTCAAATCTTGAGGACGAAGATCACCGCTGCTAATTTGAGATTGTGCGTCGGGTAGTTTTTCTCATGTTTCTTCAATTACCTTGATGCGTAGGTGATGACCTTCCCATGTTGCATCAAGGCGCACCCCAAGCCGGTGCCACATGCATCGCTGTATATAACATAACCTCCTTGGCCTGGAGGTATGTTAAGAATGGGCGTCGTCGTCAATTTCTTTAACTCTTGAAAACTATCCTCACATTTTTGTGACCATTCATATCTGACGCCTTCTTGGTGAGATTGATCAGTGGTGACGTGATTTTGGAGAAGTCTTGTACAAATCTTCGATAATATCCTGCAAGTCTGAGGAAGCTCCTAATCTCCGATACATTCTTTGGTCGCTCCCAATTAGCAATCGCTTCCACCTTTGCAGGATCTACTGATTTTCCATCTTTGTTGATGATATGCTCAAGGAACATTATCTCTTCCAGCCAAAATTTACACTTCGAGAATTTGACGTACAACTTGTGCTCTTGTAGGATCTGTAGCACAACCTACAGATTCTCCTTGTGTTCCTCTGGTCTCGACGAATAAATTAAAATGTCATTGACGAAAATAATCACGAACTTATCTAGGTATGGCCTGAATACTTGGTTCATCAAATTCATAAAAGTTGCCAGAGCATTTGGTCAGCCTAATGGCATCAGTAGAAACTCATAGTGGCCATATCTAATTCTGAATGCTGTTTTCGGCACATCATCATCAGCTATTCGAAGCTGATGGTATCCACTTCTTAAATAAATTTTTGAGGATAACTAGTTGAACAGGTCATCGATTCTTGGTAGTGAGTACTTATTTTTTATTGCGACATTGTTCAACATCCGATAACCTATGCACAACCTCATAAACCCGTCCTTCTTCATCACAAATAGTACCGAAGTGCCCCATGGGGAGACACTCGGTCGGATGAACCCTTATCCAATAGTTCTTGGATTTGGGTCTTCAATTCTAGCATCTCCGTTTGAGTCATTGTATATGGTGCCTTCGATATGGGTGTAGTACTTGACACTAAGTCAATGCGAAAGTCGATCTCTCACCATGGTGGTAGTCCTAAGACATCATCCGAAAAGATGTCCATAAAGTCCTTCACACTTCAATACTATCTCTATCTATTTCAGCTCGGTCTGTCTTGATCACACTTGCCAAGAATTATCGACATCATTTCTTCAGTAGCTTCTGAACTTTAATAACTAACACCAGAACCTTACCCTGCTCTAGTGGTGTGCCTCTGATAACGATCTGAGGTCCTCCTAGTACGTCGATCAATATTTTCTTTGCTTGACAGTGTAGGTAGGCATCGTAGTAGGACAGTCAATCCATACCCAACACCACGTCGTACTCCCTGATCGGAATAATGATCAAGTCCACCAAAAATTTCTTACCTTCTATCAATCCACTAACTATGCAAGAAATTGTGGATCAGGTGACCATCAAGATTAGGGAAGAGGTCAGACAGGAATAAGAAGAACGTGAATGTCGTAACAGGGATGAAATGAAGAAAATGATGCGTGCCTTCATGTGTGGCGAATTGAATGACGACGCCGCCGAGGTAGATTCATATATAGTACATAATTATTTTTAGAATTTGCTTTAATCCGATGCATCATTGTACTCATTAGATTCATATGCACTTTGACACTAACTTAGATTTTACTCTTCATCCCTTTCAATTAGATCTGTAGACTTTCAAAGTTTTCATCGAAAATGGAGTGTAGACAGTTGGATCATGTAAATGTCAGTACTTAGTATAAACTTGTTAGTTTACGCTCGATTTTGAGATTCGGCGTTAGATTGTTAGTTTACGCATCTTCTAGATTTATCAATTTTAAAGTTGCTCAATCAATTATTTATCAAATTATGTTGATGTTAAATTGAAATAATGTTTTTATATTTTAGATTTTAGATTCAATTAGATTGTGATTACGCATCTTCAAAACTGAATTCATGTTTTTTTTTTTTGCATTTTATATGTTATAACTTTTACTCTATTTTCAATTTTGTGCAGTGATGTTTTACGACGAAGATGATATGCGAATTGAACTTCAGCTCTTCGTCGTGACGAAGACGTTATGCCGTTCAATTTGTGAATTAAGCACGTCGTTCCATTATCTCGTTCCACTATGATTGACGTTATTGAATCTGTGAATTATGAATTATGTTTCATGTTTGGATACCATTATCACAACACATATGGATTATGTTTTATGTTTGAACTATCTGTGATGTGATGTGATGTGCTTTATATGTGAATTACGATATTTCAATCTGTGATGGATTATATTTCAATCTGTGCCGTTCAATTGAACTATCAAATGTGTTGTATTATCTGAGAATTATCTGTGAATTCAATATTTTTTTAAATTTTTTTACGTTTCCGATGGTCTTGACCGTCGGAAACAGCTGAAATATTGCAATTTTCAGCGGATTTTTTCGATACTTACCGACGGTTATATTCGTCGGTACACAATTATCGACGGTCGTAGCCCACGAGTAAAAGCCGTCGATACTAGATTGTCGACGATTTTAACCGTCGATAAAATCGACGGTTCAAGCCGCCGATATATCTCGACGGTTAAAACCGTCTATAGTTTCCACGGTTCAAGCCGTCGATAGATATCGACAGTACGAACCGCCGATACTATCGATGGTTTAAGCCGCCGATAAATATCGACGGCTCGAACCGTCAATACTATTGTCGGTTCAAACCGTCGATATATATCGGCGGTCCTGCCCGTCGATAATATTGACGGTTCGCACCGTCGATATTTAACGTTCGATTGTCGTGCCCGTCAGCTAGACCGTCTGTAATACCGACGGTTCAGAAGAAACCGTCGCAAAAAATTTGCGACGAGCCTTTTTCACACGATCATTGTCCGTCGAAAGAACCGTCGGAAATCGCGATTTCCGACGGATCTGGCAAATTTACCGACGGTCAGTTTTCTTGTAGTGAGATATCATAAGGTAAATTCATACTTTAGTGTTAGATGCGAAAAATCATAATAGTTTATGGAAGGTTTAAGAAAATAATCATACTTATTATTGTCATTGACAGAAACAATATTCCACTTTTTTCATTATTTTTTAAACATATTTCATTTTAATGACATATTGTTATATTATCTAATATAATGATCATTATCAAGTATTTATGATTACATATTTTTAGTTAATTTTACATGATGTGATGACATAAATAAACATCACATTAGTAATTAATCATCAAATAAAATAACATTTAGTTGTTGAAAAATCATAATGAGTATATACTAGCTAGTAAAATGAAATAAATAAAATATTATTATTACTAAAATATAATGCATTAATATAATTAACTTACTCTTGTTCAAGAAATTATATTTTGAAGTATTATTCACTTTAATCCACACAAAATATACAATGAAAGAATAACTTAGAATAATATGTTGTACTTCATTTTTTTTCAACTTTTATTCTAAAACCATAGTATGAAAGAATTTCTTATTTAGTTCTCAATGAATGAAAAAATTGTTTCTTCTGTTTTACCACCCTTGGAAGGAGAATTGTTATTATTGAAATAGGAATATGTAATGTGATAGATTTGTTATCCACATAATTACTTATTTACTTAATATCCAAACACTAACATGAATGAGAGAATACAGATAAAGTAACGAAGCAAATGTCATTTTCACTCATGTTACATTTGTTATTTTGGCTCATAATATAATCATTTTGGAAGGGAGGTTTCGATAAAGAATCAGTTTGGTACGAAGAATGAACTAAAATTAGGTGTTTGACTAGGCAGATGGGATCCCACATGATTTCAAATTTGATCGACTCATATCGATAAGTTTGTGTGGTCTTGAAATTTCAACTTTGATCCAATCCGATTCGAACTAAGTCGATGTTCAATTATCCGACCATTATTATTATTATTTAAAACTTTTTAATATAACAAATATATTTAATATTTTAATTTTAAATCATAAAATAAGTTTTTAAAATTTCAAATATTTTCTACATTTTAAGTGCTTTTTTACATATTTTAAATTACATAAAATATCTAAACTAAATAAAATAAAAATTAAAAAGGAGTCGACTTGGGTTGTAATTTTTTAATTCATACCCTATCTGATACATTGTCTGGTTGGATTCACAACTTCATCACATCTATCCGATCCGTTCAATGTCCATAGTAATTTAAGAAAAAAGAAGATTTATGCTGATAAATAGATTTCATGTTGTGCAGTTGTTTCTACAAAATTGATTTCCCTTAAAAGAATGCATCCAAGTGACGGATCAATAGAAGAAAAGAACATGTAAAGGTCCGAAAAGCACAATCACATTCGCTGGAGAGAATTGGAGGCCTAAAGCGATATACTAAATGAATTTAAAAAATAAAAATATAATGTTATATATATAACTAAAGAATTGAATAATTCAACATAATTCTTTCATGCTAACCAACAAGATATTTGCATTAGCTATGAAAAAATAGTTAAAAGATTCATATTTTAATATTGTGAGCAAAAATAGAGAAAATATTTGTAGTTGTTGACTATATATATATATATATATATATATATATATATATCTTTGAATTCACAGCAAATATGTACAAATATAAAAAATGAGAATAAGATTAATCTAAAAAATACATATTATCTTGAAAAAAATAATAATAATTTAATCATGTTTAGCATTATTGTGTGTATATATATTAGTTATTAAAAATAAAGAGGCCTTAATTTAGTTGAGGCCTAAAGCTACGGTCTTGAACCGGCCTTGTGAAAAAGGTTAACTTCAAGGTGCAATCTTCCAAAGTTTAGAATTTATAATAAATTATTCCATTCATGTGACTATTCTTTCTTGGATCAACAAATTTGAAATTTTGTTTTCTGACCATACACTAATTTAAATTTTACACTTCAAGAGTAGAAATATTAATCAGTGGAAGCTTACCAATAATCTATGTTCCCTACATGAAGCACATGTTTCAAGTGCTATTTGATTGAATAATATGAGGTCACACTTTTATTTATTAGATACTAAATTAATTGTAGCGAATCTTTTTGGTACACAACATATACAAAATTTTTTTCCTTGTGGCAACTATATCATAATTCATAAGCAATTTTGTATTCGCAAATAGATCGAGATCGGCGAGTCATCTGACCAACTTGTTTTCACTCCAAAGTTTTGTCTGTCTTTTTCATGATAAAAAAATAGGAATTGAATTATTGTTTATTACAAAAGAAAAGGACCGGTCAATTATGGACAACAAAGATCAATCATTTGAATTATATATCCTTATTTTTCAAAAAATAATTATCTTTTTATAGGTCCTGATCCTTGGAAAATGATTTAATAGAAGAAAGTGAAATGAAAACACCAAGGGGGAAATAGTAAATTTAAAATAAAAGACGAAATCTACATATTAATAAATCGTTCTAGAAAAATGAATATTTATAGAACCTCATTTAGGCTTTGATGCAAAGATATGTTCGATTAGTTTAAGGATTATGATTTATAATTAATCATAATATCCATCAATAATTCAAGATCATTCACGAAATATTTAATTAATACAATAGATTAATGTATAATAATTATTTTATTAATTTAATAATACAAAATAGTTATCTACATCTCTGTCGAATCCTCTACTATATACCCAATTTTCTAATTTTTAAATGTCATAATAAAATTTTGACATTAAATTAATGTGTTAAGCCTCTACTGTTTGGGAGGTCCCCATCCAAAAGCTACTTGAGCCAAGTGATAAATGGTGATTGGCTAATAAAAAAAAATCAGTGAACAGGATGTTCTAATCTTTTATTTTATAAAATTAAATAGGTAAATAAGACGTATAAAGTCTACACTTGATATTAGAATAATATTTTCTATCGTTCGATAAATTCGCCTGATGTTACACCATCATCAAATTCCTGAACTGACGCATAAGATGATTTGATGTATGATTGCCATATTAATTCTAATTATATATATTTGATATCTTTTTTATTAATAATTTAGAGAATCATCAATAATAAAAAAAATATGATTCAAATAATCATTAATATTATACTAATCAATTTTAGAATTTTATAAACTTTTACATTATTGTTCTTCATACTAAAAATAATTATTTTCTATAACTTCTTACATTATAATTTTTTTAATATTAATGATCTTCTACATTATTAGTAACAAAAAATATCGTTTAACACGTGCACGATACGAAAAGTGGTTCGATAATACATATATAGAGAAACCATATTCTATAGTCACAGTCATGTCATTGGCTCAATGGACATTACCATAATTATTTATGGTATGTTTGGCTAGTGGAATTAAAATTCCTTTGAGTTTTAGGCAGTGAATGGAAAAGTTTAAATTTGATGTTTGGATGAAAAATATGAATTCTTCTTATTCCAATTCTTAAGTCATACGATTTGAATACGGATTTGGATCTCCTTCTTTTGTCTTTGAGTAATGATGAGAATTTAAAATTTTGATTTGATAAATAAGTTTTAGTGGGGGTTTGATAAAAAATAATAATTAAAAGAATGTTTTATTAATTTATAAGATAAAAAATTTATATTAGATAAGAATTATATTATTAGTGTATTATTTATATATTTATTAATTTTATATATTTATTGGATCTAATAAATTTATTTTTATAAAGTTTTATAATAATATATTAATAAATAAATAACTATATGCGTATATATATAAATTAATAACATATATACAAATTAATAGATATATAGGCCTAATATTAATTAATAATATTTTACTATACTATAATATTAATTAAAGTATAATGCATAATTAAGAAAATAATTATTCGATATTGGATTATAATAGTTAATTTAAGAGACAAATGATTATGCATTGATAAACAAATAATTATATAAATTTATTATACTATAATACTAATTAAACAATTATGATCAATAAAACTTTTATTTATTATTATATATAAATAAATTTATTTCTTATAATTTTATGATAATATATTAATAAATAGATAACTCTATATATAATATATAAAATAGGATTAGTATGTCTAAAAGTAGGACCACCTACTTTTAGACCTATACCAAAAATATATATAAAAAAAGAGGTAAGTTCTTGTCAATGGCAAGAACTTTTATCCAAGGACTTTTGGTCACGCGATCATTTCATTAGAACAAAAGTTTTCGTAGGTCCCACGGGAATTTTTTTGGTGTTTGCTTGAACTACTCTAGTTCTCACCGATTGTTCTACTCCAAACACAGCCCTAATGAATAGTTCGATTTGATAAATTAGTTCTAAGGAATAAAAAATGTGATGTGATAGAAAAAAGTAAATGTAATATATAGATTTTGATTAAAAATTGGCATTGTAAATATTGTTAATAAATAAAAATAAAGATATAATTTATAATTTTTTACTAGAAATTGGTTAAAAGATATATTATTTAAATATAAGAAATATTTTTAAATAATATATATTTAATGAAATATTGAATTAATGAAATAATAAATATTACTATATTAATTCTTTATTATTCATATTTTACACATAATAAATAATTATTGTATATCTAAAAAAAGAAAAGAAGTTTGCAAAATGAAAAAAAAGGTCATCATTTGCCAAAAAAAGTGAACCAGCAGCTAATTCCACCAAAATGGTTGAACTAAGATCACGTGACCCTGGTTTCAATGCATTTATTGCGACCTGAACTCGATCGCGTCACATTATTTACGGAAGTGACTGGTTCCATCTGATTCGGATTGTCAAACACAATCTTAGTGTTGTCGTAAGATTTATAAAGGCGTATTAAGTGATATTTTTGACTTGTTTCTATTGGTCCAAAATGGAATCTCAAACACATTATTTTTTTATTGCTAGTGATCGAATAGAAGTTTAGATTATTAACTATTTCGCCTAATCTGTGTCGTCGATGGACGAATGAGATTTCGAGCCAAAATATTGTAACTACGTGTAATTTAACTCATTAATATTTGAGAGGACCAGGACCACATCTACTATTGTACAATCTAACCGTAACATTGAACAATTCAACTCGTGCATGTTTCCACTTGCTCTAATAGCTAAATAACTGGTCGAATTGGATCTGGAATACAATAATAGTCGAGTTGGTACCTTATTAGCTTTCAAAAGCTATTTCAAGTCAAACCTCTCTCTCTCTCTCCTGTGGATGCTGGCTGCTACCTAACTCTTCATGTAACCTCAAAGTATCTTCTTCAAACCTGTCTCCATTCTTTGAGGTAAATATCCTTCTTTCCGATCCATGCCTCGGTTCTGAATAATTTTAACAACAAAGTTCGGATTTTGAGCTCCAATCCTTTTGCATTGTATTTTTTTGTCTGTCTCTCGTTTGTTCTTAGTAATTTTGTCTTGTGGAAGGAGGAGAGGCGGAGAAGCTCTGCAGCCATTTCTGTTGAAAAGGTACTGTTTATCTCCCTTTGATAGGTTTCAGTGTGTTCTAATTGATGTTGGCAACGTGATGCGAAGTACAAAACAGAAATGAAAACAGTTGAAGCTTGATTCTAAGAACATACTCTTAGATCGTCCTGTTTATGTCTAAGAAAATAGGCAACCTGAAAATCCTCGATCTTGCTTTGGGAAGCTACTGCTCTTTATCTGCAAACAACAATTGGTACTTCTAATATCTTGATTCCATGGTTAATGTTTGCCATATCTCTTAGATGCGTTCTACAGAAGAAACAAGAAAATAAAAAGTTATGTGATGCAAGGGCCATGATAAAATCCTAAAATCAAAGCCACACAAGGAATTTGAGGGTTCTTCAGTTTCTACACCTTCGTATGGGCCAAAAAAGATAATTTTCTCAGACGCAGTGGAGTTTTCTTCTCAAATTTGTTCTTACTTTACCAATAGCAGCTCAGCAATATTAGGTCCTGCCTTTTTTTTTGTTGCCTAATTTCACATTATAGTGGTATGTCATGGAAAGTAACAATGAGAATAGTCCTGATACAAATGCTGAAAAGTCATGTTGGTGTATCAAAATTTTCTTAAATGTCGGCTCAAGAGGGTTGTGTTAGGCCCCGACAGCCAGCGTAATACCCTGTCGAATCCCATGAATATGGATCAACGAATATACGGAATGGCGTCGTATGATCCATGTAGCCGACCCCACCTAGTGGGATAAGATTTTGTTGTTGTTGTTGTTGTCGGCTCCTTTTTGTGAGACAATACTGATGTGAACTAGTGTTTATCAAATTCACCAGGGAATGACTCAGAATGACTCTGCCTTTAGCATATTTCTATGGAATTGTTTTCTTGTCTGAAATAAGATTTTTCTGGTTGAAAAAAGTATTTCACTTAATAGATCTGTAGCATGATATGCACATTGTTCAATAAGTGAGCTTGGCTCATTTATCCATGCTTGTGGTTTTAAACTCTGAATGTCTTGTTTCTCTGCTCCGGTTTATTTTAATGATACTGGTTGCTACATGCAATGATACAAACATAGGCTACTGAGCTCCCAAATGATCCTGATTAGAAGCATGTGATACTTAAGAATATCCTACTTTGTTTCATTAATAAGGGTCCCCTTATTACAAGTTCTTGGCTTGATACCACAATTAGTACTGTCTTATGAGTACATCATGCTTTCGCTAATCCTCACTAAATCATTGTACCCTTAAAATGGCAGAAGAAGGAAAATATGAAAGCAAAAGAGATAACATGTCATGTTAGCTCTAGATCATGGATATTGTCCTCTGCTGGACTCTTGGTGGATGTTTCAAATCATGCATTTTCTTGGGATTTTTATCCATGGACTATGCTTTATATGGACTATTTTCATCAAAGACATTTAGAAAGTGTTTAAAGTATTGAAGTTAATTTTCAACGATGCCCAAAGTCTGAATAATGTTTATTCCTGACCCGTGTCTACCAAAAATGAAGCAAACAATGTTGCATGTTAGTATGTAACATCTACCTGTTACTTGAAAGATTTTACAAATTTAGACAGACAAATACCTTATCCTCTTTTGTTTGCTGTCGTTATTTTGTTTCATATGTACCTAAATAAAATACATGTTATTTGGCACGCAGATAAAATATTATCCTCTCGATGTCTGACAAGATTGAGAAAACAAAGGATGGATCTTCCAGCGACACCAATGAGTCTCCATTATCATCAAAATCTGGTGGGTACTGGAATGATATTCTAGTCAGCTTCATGCAGCATGCATCAACATATGGTGTAGCTGCTGGATACTGCATAGCAGCTTCCCTCCTTTCTATAATCAACAAATGGGCTGTCATGAAATTTCCATACCCTGGTGCGTTGACTGCCTTGCAGTATCTAACTAGTGCATTCGGAGTGATGTTATGTGGGTGGCTAAAGATTGTGGAGCATGATCCCCTCACACTTAAGACAATGTGGAAGTTCTTACCAGCAGCATTCATGTTTTACCTCTCCATCTTCACAAACAGTGAACTCCTCCTCCACGCAAATGTTGATACGTTCATCGTGTTTCGATCTGCTGTTCCATTATTTGTAGCTGTTGGTGAAACACTCTACCTTAACCAGCCATGGCCTTCTCTTAAGACATGGGCATCCCTAGGAACTATATTTGGAGGCAGTGTGCTATATGTTCTCACAGATTACCAATTCACTGTGACAGCTTACAGTTGGGCCGTGGCTTATCTTGTGAGTATGTCGGTCGACTTTGTGTACATCAAGCACGTCGTGATGACCATAGGGCTCAACACTTGGGGCTTGGTTCTGTACAACAATCTGGAGGCTCTGATGCTCTTCCCTCTAGAACTGCTTATAATGGGAGAGCTGAAAAAGATGAAGCATGACATCTCTGAAGAGTACCACTGGTACTCTTTCAGTGTGATTCTGCCAGTCTCTCTCTCATGCTTATTTGGTTTAGCCATCTCGTTCTTTGGGTTCTCTTGCAGAAGAGCAATATCAGCTACCGGTTTTACAGTGCTTGGTATTGTGAACAAACTACTTACTGTGGTGATAAATTTGGTGATCTGGGACAAGCATTCCACCTTTGTCGGAACAATGGGACTGTTGATCTGCATGTCTGGAGGGATTCTCTACCAGCAGTCCACCACCAAGCCTAAGGCAACAACAGCAAACCAAACCAAGACTCAGAGCAGTGATGAGGAACAGCAGCAGTTACTGGAAATGCAGACTAGTACTGGGACCGATTCAACCTCACAGAATGTTGCTCGAGATGATAAAAAATAAATTCAGGAAAGCAGGAGCTCCTATGAGATTTATTCTGTTTGATTATATATATTTGAACGACAGTATTATTTTTCCTCCATCGAGGAGCACGAGATGGAGAAAATTATTCAGGATGTATCACGCTTCTTCTTCCTACTGTCACTTATAGACGGAGGATACGGCACCTAAACCTGCAAGTTGTTTAATGACTCAGCAATTCAGCATCCTGTAAGCTAAAAAGATATATAAGTTCTTATTACATCCATTGGTTTCTTCATTTGTTATTGTCAACCGCAAAACTTGTTTGAACTTGATCAACAATTCCTTTCAAATTTTGTGGGCTATAAACATCACAAAAAGTACGAAGAAAAAGGACAGTCGAACCTTTTTTATGCCCATCGCCATCATTTAGTCCAATGTTTGGTACTTTATCACAATCATCCAACCTAACTAATGGGAAAATTCGAGAACTAAGAGTAGAAAATCGTAAAGAAATCATAAAAAAATTAGAGGAGACATGCAAAATTTGTCCTGCAATGGAGGTTTCACTATATCATTTGATTACAGTCGTCACACACAGATTACATCTGAAAATAAATTATGTTGTAAATATCACCTTTGTTCTTTGTAAGAAGGAACCAAATTCATAGTTTATCAATTTTGTTCCAATCTTCAAAACTAGTTCTTCCAGCCATGCTCACTGATACCTAAATCTAGCAACAAGTAAACTAAATCTGCCTTGAAGGATCCAAATGTTTTTGTGGGAGTTAAGACATCTAACATATGAGCCAACATTCATTAATATATATACCAAAAATCTCAGTTTGGAAGTGAAATTTTCATCAAACTTTGTGTTGTGATCAAGGTCTCAATTTGGAAGTGAGGAGAATCTGGATAATTTGTCATAATCAGACTTCAACTGCGCAAGATTGAACACCAAAGAGATGTAACATAAAGAAGCAAAATTGCATAATTCTTCTAAAGTTAGAGGATATTGAGAAGATCATGGTAGTGCATGCTTGAGTCACATAAAGTTTGGGAATACAAAATAAAAAAATAATATTGAAAGGATTTATTTCAAAGTTTAGTTTTTGAAAGTATTTTCTGTGTTTATTTCTTTTCTCATTTTTCAAAAAGATGGAGACAAAAACATCCATGCGATTTTTAAATTCGAAAGAACCAAGTCGGATGGAGCCCTACAAGTGAAGAATATATTTTGAATATCTTTTTTTATCCATTAAAATTAGTGCAGGTTTAATTCGATATCCACAAGGGAAAAGAAAATATTTTCTTCACCAATTTTTTTTATGTAAAGCCTCTGAAAACACACACTACTACGTGACAGAAAATACTTTTGGAAATGCTACGGGATATATATTATATATCATCTACTTTGATTTTCAAGTAATATTGGTAACTGATAAATATAAAATAGCTTGTGAAAAAATAAAATAAAATAACATAAAAGTATACTTTCTATTAATATGAAAGCCGTGAAACAATAATGCCGTAGAGAGTCAAATGACTAATCCTTACAAGGTCATTTAATTACCACTATTACAATTCTTTTCAACTTAGCAATGACAGACCAGTAAAGACTATTCCATATGCAAAGCAACGTCACTTCAGAATATCATTAATTAGTCGCATAAATACTCCCCCATGTAAGCCATAAAATTCAAGTACCAACGAAAGTCGGGGTGAAGTGAATAATAACTCCTCATCACTTAAGCAAATATTTCGAGTTCGAGTATTTGTGGATGTAAAAAATTTCTGCTGAGAACCTCACTTGTCATAGTCAGGCATATTGTCCGGGGCGACATTAAAAACGGGCTCGACGATAAGTCGAAACTTCAATCCGTGACTAGTGCGTATAACATTTTAGCGCCAACTGAGTTGCACGATCAGCGTCTCCCAAACACTAGGTGGCAACAAAAAAAATTCAACATGTAAAATATAATAAAAAGATTCGAAGATCGAATATACCATGAAATCATACTTGACATAATTAATTACCATAAATTCAATCAAGAAAAATAATGGGAATACTATCAAAGTTTCTCATTGTGGTTGGCCAGATTATTCACGGCTTTGGAAATTTAATCATCTTTAATCTTTAACATTCATGTGCATGGGTTCATCTTTTCTTGGTCATTCTTTAACATTTCATATTTTGCTTCATTCAAAGGTACTTCTCAACATTTTATTTAACAAAAAGTTCTTCACTTTACTTAAAATATTGTAATACCCCAACCCAATTAAAATATTATTCGCTTTAAGATTCGCACAAATTTAAAACACATTTTAATAAGTATAAAATAGGTAAAAGAAGATGTCACATAAGTGCAGTGAAATTATCTTTTCCCTTTGATTTTGAGGTCCATCACAAACCACGATAATAGTTTCTTCGAGAATTATATATATAATGGTTTCTTATAGAGAAGGACTTAATGGCTGTGCCACGTTGACATAACGTAGCATCATACTACGCTTCACATCGGACCATGGGATCGAGAATGGACGGATGTGGATATTAATGCGTGTGAACCGTATATCGGGTTAGCTGAACCGGTGTCCACAACGCTCACATGGCCGGCCAAAAAATTGATCTAGGGGTCAGAGGTAAAAAAAAAATTACGCGGACGCAGCTGTCATTCGCCTGATAGCAGCCGTCGAGAGCAAAAGTGGCGACTCTGCTTGGTTGGACTCCCCGATCGCGAGGACGAGACGTCGGCGCCAACTAAGACAAATTATTTAGCATGTTTAAACCCAGTAATTATGACAAGGTAATCATCCAAAGAACAACGAATGTTACAAAGGGCATGCGAGAACTGAGAGACAACAATATAAGGGCATGAGAACAACAGTAGCATTGAGAATGCCAAGCATGGCCTTTCTTCAGGGATTGTAGATTATAAGTCACAAGCCTCTTAAATTAAAGATTAGCAAGGAATTTGAGAACAACATAGCGCGACAAAGAGATTTCACAAGATGAGAAGGGCACAAATTAAATTAATCACTCACCGATGTCCAATTCTGATCACCTGGCAAATAAAAGAAGAACAAGTTAAGGCGGAGGTGACTATCGTGAAAAAGGTCAAAGAAACTAGGGCACATTGATAGGAGATCGATCGATCGGAGAGCAAAACATGACGACAACAGCGACGATTACGACCAGGAACAATAGAATACAGACATGTTGTGTGTGAAGGATCTACATTAAGTATATTTTCCTTCCCCCACAACTTCCAAAGTATATTTTCAGGTCATCGAGAAAAGGCAGAGGCTTACCTCTCGCTTCGTCTCCTCAGCTTCCGGCGTCGGTCTCCTCGCGATCGGGGAAGAAGCCGAGTTGGCGCCGGCGTCCCGTCCTCACGATCGTAGAGCCCAAACAAACAGAGTCGCCGCTTTTGCTCTCGACGGCTGCTGTCGAGCAAATGACAGCTGCGTTCGCGTAGGGCAAATTTTCAGGTCATCGAGAAAAGGCAGACGGCTTACCGGTCGCTTCGTCCCCTCAGCTTCCGGCGTCGGTCTCTTCGTGATCGGGGAAGAAGCCGAGTTGGCGCCGGCGTCTCGTCCTCGCGATCGGGGAGCCCAACCAAGCAGAGTCGCCGCTTTTGCTCTCGACGACTGCTATCGAGCGAATGACAGCTGCGTCCGCATAAATTTTTTTACCTCTGACCCCTAGATCAATTTTTTGGCCGGCCGTGTGAGCGTTGTGGACACCGGTTCAGCTAACCCCATATACGATTCACACACATTTCTATCCACATCCGTCCATTCTCGATTCCATGGTCCGATGTGGAGCGTAGCATGGTGCTACCTTATGTCAATATAGCACAGCCATTAAGTCCGAGAAGATTATGTTGCATTCTTTTAAAATATATGGGAAAGGTTGACATGATTGATGTTATACATGTTTTCCTTTCCATAAAGCTATGTCCCTATTATTATGGGACTTTCTTCCTTGGTTATAGTTAATCTTATATTGACAATCTGTACATAATGATCATTCTTTCATCTTTTATTTAATTATTTCTAAATCACATCATACACAACAAATTTTTTTTTGTAGTTTTCAAAGGTCATATAGGAATAAGGTAATTCAAATCAGAATGAACGCATTCAACGTTGCTAAAGAAGGAAGAGAGAAATGAAATGAAAAGAAGGAAGAGTGACTAATGATTATATTTATATATTTTATATTGTAATTATATCTAATTCAACGTTGCTAAACTCTTTGAACGTGTGTTTTCGCTCAATTTTGATTGT
This sequence comes from Pontederia crassipes, assembly GCA_030549335.1. Lineage (NCBI taxonomy): Eukaryota > Viridiplantae > Streptophyta > Magnoliopsida > Commelinales > Pontederiaceae > Pontederia > Pontederia crassipes. Next base: position 24,212,486 of record CM060183.1, read on the forward strand.
TTTGAATACATTCGTATACGGAACTACTTGTAAATAATTAGATATGAGTCGACAAAATCATTCAAATATAAATGATCGCATTAAACTCTTAGAACGTACAAACATTAGTAAAATAATAAAAAAAATTAGGCCTCGTAAAAAAATCATTAGTAATATCCGAACAAAATATAAATAATTTATTTTTTTTAAAGATCACCTTTCTTTCTTAAAAAGAAAAAAGAACCATTTTAATATTTTATCTCGGGCCGGATCCGCCTTCCTCCACACCCAGGACTCGCACTTATTTGCCTTCTTCTCTTCCTGGGTTTCGCTTCGCCAAATCCACCGGAAGGATGTGGTGGGAGGTCGTGCACGCAAATGCGAGATCGACGGCGGCGCCGGGTGAAGGGACCGGTGGGGAGTGGGGTCCAGGAGTACGGTGGGGCCACACATGCAACGCTGTGGACGGCGGCAGGTTCATCTACGTCTTCGGCGGCTACGGCGGCGACAAACGCCAAACAAACGATGTCCATGTCTTCGACGCCGGTGAGCGCGCCGAATCATTTGTCGATCATGTTGGTCATCTGAGCAAGATAAAAAAAAATGAGATTTTGATTGAAGTTGGTATTGATAGAAGAGAAGAGCAAAGTTGGAAAAATCTTACGATGAGTCTTAGCACATTGTAATTTCTGTAAAGGACGATATTTTTTCGCAGAAATCAACAGTCAAAGTGTTGCTATTTAATTACATACTATAGAACACACCAGCAACAACAGCAAAGGTGAAAAAATAGGATCTTTTAAGATGCATATATGATTGCTTCGTGGTACATTTAAATGGACTCTAATACTTGATGGCATGAAGTACTCATGTTTTTTTCTTTACTTCCAATCATTGCCATTTTCCTATTTTGTTATATCATAAGATGTTGTTATTATTATTATTTTTTTTTTTTGACATCGTTTGCTTGTCCCTTTATGGTTGAAGATTGAGCATTTTCTTCATCTTTGCCGTTTCAGTTAAACAGAGATGGAGTAAACCCATGTTCAAAGGCATTCCTCCTCCTCCGAGGGATAGCCATAGCTGCACCACTGTTGGCGATAAGCTCTTTGTCTTTGGGGGAACGGATGGAAAGCAACCTCTCAAGGACCTGTACATTCTTGACACTTGTATGCTAACACTTCTCTTTTCTATCATTTCTGATGACAATATGCTTATTCATATATATTTTATTGTTCAAATGAAACTGAGATCTTTGTAATCATTTTCTTTTCACATCTCAAATTTCTATTCAACTTTATATAATTAACTACTTACTGCGTATCTAAGGAACCAAATCTCATGCATATCATAAGTTGTTCTGTAAAACCCTTTCGGTTTTTGCCATAATTTCCTTGATGCAACACATCAAAGTAGTACTTCTTTTCTGAAATTTATATAGGGCAGCTCCTCAATTCCTCTATGCAAGTTGTTGTTAGCTTTCTGCAAGACTTTAATTGCCTCAAGAATGCATTAACAGTTCAGCTTCAATGGTACAACAATTACCAGTTCATAATGATTTTGTATATGATTTGCTCAATGATTAATAATACTTATATGGCATGTAGCATCCAAGACATGGATGATGCCAGATTTGTCTAGCAATGGTCCAGATGCACGCGAGGGACATACTTCTGTGCTAGCTGGCAAGCAGCTTTTTATCTTTGGGGGTTGTGGAAAATCTGAGAATGATGAGGAAAAATACTTTAATGATCTCTATATACTGGACACAGGTAATATTTTTCTCTCTTATTCAGACCTCGGTCTGTCATATTGTAATCGTTCATTACTCAAATGAACTAACTAGCTTTTTGCATGTCCTTGAATGTAGTAGGTGTTAAATTTCCTTTACTAACACTAGATTAAGTTAAATATAGCATATATTCTTTAAAAAATATTAAATTAAATATGATAAATGCAAATGTTACTTTGGTTAACCTTATACAGATTGATGATTAGAAGACTCCTAATATGCTTGTCTCCTTCCAAAAGCAGAAGGAAAAGTTAGCATACAGTCAAATAGCTTCACTTGATGCATAGATGCAAAATAAGAAATAAGGTTTGCTTGTATAAAACTAAACCTTGAGTCAAGTTTAATTAATGAACCAAAGATCCTCATTAAGTAGCAATGTGAAGGATTTTATATCTCTTATATTGTTGATTGACGATACTTTTAGAAGTTTCTTTCATTTGCTGAAGGAATGCCTATTTTCTAAGCTACGAAAGCAAAAAGTAACAAAAGCTACAGCGAAGACTGGTTCTTTTTTAGCTCTGATTCAGACACATCTAGTGGCCACCACTTGTTATAATTTTCTAACTTCAAACATTTAAGACTTATTCTTCTCATCAACGAGTGGTATTTTGAGTGTCACTCCTAGATATCTGCTTAATGCCAATAGTTATAACTATCATAAGTGATATGGTTTTCTTATTCTACTGCAGAGAACTTGACATGGGAATGTGCTTTAACCTCGGGCACACCACCTTCTGCCCGTCATAGTCATAGCTGCTCATTGTGGAAGAATAAAATTGTTATCATTGGTGGTGAGGATTCATCAGATTGCTATTTATCTGATGTCCATGTATTGGACGCAGGTATGTTATTTTATGCACAGCAGAATCAATGGAACCTAAAATTAATATTTCCTGAAGGTATAAAGGTTGGCTCCTTTTTGTTCTACATTGTATCACTAAGGAAATTAATTTATGATCAAGAGGTTTATGATTTCATGTCTGATACATTATATGTTTAAGCCAAAATGCTGATCTAGATTAATTTTCTCAGTGACTAGCAAAAACAAATCTTATGCACAGCAACATTCATGATGCTTTCCATCTAACTCACTACCGTCCTAATTGTTGGGTTTTTTATCCTGGATGTTGTGAAGGAAACCTCAACCTGTGTGATGTAATTTGTTATATTGGCACGAACAATTTCTTTGTGATTAAGTTTGCCTTTTAACAGAAACTCTTGTATGGGAGCGGATGAAGACTTCAGGAGAAATCCTTCTACCACGTGCAGGACACACTACTGTGACACTTGGAAGTAGCTTATTTGTATTTGGGGGTTTTACAGATTCTAGAAAACTTTATGACGATCTTCATGTCCTAGACATGGGTAAGTTACAAAGGCGCACATACCTCTTGTTGATTCAAACATGATAAAGATAGCCTATGAGTTCTGATCATCTTATAGAAATTTGACACCCTTTGATTTGTGTCAAAGAAGCTAAGCTTTTTTTTCATTTTTCAAGTGTAAAGAAAGCATATTGGCTTATGAATTAAGAGAAAAGAACCTTAATTGATATGCAGATCCTGGTATTTGGAGCAGAATTACACCACTTAATAGGGGTCCTTCTGCTCGTTTTTCTGTGGCTGGTGACTGCTTGAGCGAAAGTAAGGGTATTATCATATTCATAGGTGGATGCGATGAGTCTCTTCAGACACTTGATGACATGTATTACTTGCATACAGGTTTGATCTGCTGTTAACAGTCTGGCTTATGAATATTTGACTTCTTGGCATTAACTCTTGTTGCTTCTGTCTTTCTTAAAGTAACATATTTACTTCTTTATATTGCACTCCTTTTTTTTGTATTCTTACTCTAGGCATTTTTTATAAATGTTACCAGATATTCCAATGGTTGATGGATTATATAATCAGAGAGACAAAATATCTATTAAAAGAGAGTTGAGAAAAATGTGTAAGGAAGAATTTCTTCTTAACAAAGGATCTGCAAATCATAATGATCTATTTAAGCAGGGGAAGTCATCTGAGATCTTCCAATCTGAGACTCTGCAAGAAAATAACTTGGCAGGTATCCTTTGATACAAATTCACAAGTTGATGTTGTTATGGGTTTATATTTTTTTTTAGAGTCAAAATTATGACTAGCTAATAGTCACCCATGTCTGTTGATGCAAAAAACAAAGTTATAAATGACACATTGGTGATCTATACAAGTCAACGCATCTAGAAGTTCTCTCCCCACTCAGATATAAATTATCAATACATTTTACTACAGCTAGTGCATTCTTCTTGAGAGGAATCTGTGCATGTGTTACATCATTTGGCATGTCTAAATCACCTTACATTGATGTATATGTCTTGTGATAATGAAACAACAACAACAACAAAGCCTTGTCCCACTAGGTGGGGTCGGCTACATGGATCATACGACGCCATTCCGCTCTATTAGTAACCAAACCTTTCGGTATATTATTCACCAATAGATCTTGCTCTATTAGTTCGCCAAGTGTCCGCCTTGGCCTCCCTCTCCCTCTTTTAATCGGACTCCAGATTATTTGATCTACTCTTCTTGTGATAATGAAAACGTTTTTTTTTTCCGAAGAAGGTAAAGGATGAGAGTCAGGTTCTCTCATCCGCTTTTATTCTTTATACAAGTTTAAATTACATCAAGTGTTAGATAAGCTCATCCCTCTGATCAATCTGTTGACATAGCTCTAGTTGTAGAAATTATGTTCTCAACACAACTAGGGGTGTTCATTAGTCGGGTCGGGTCGGGTCAAGGGTGTTGGGCATGCCAGATCCGACCCAACCCAACCCAACCCAACCCGACCCGGTTCGGGTCGGGTCGGGTGGTCGGGCCAATTTTTTTTTTTTTTTTTCTTACTGTTTTTATATTTTATTTAATATAAAAATATTATTTAATATTATTTTAAAAGCATAAAATAAGTTTCCTAAATGTTTAATATTATTTCTGCAATTAAAATATTTTATTTCAGTTTTTATAAAATTTTTAAATAAAAAATAAGCCTTAAGTGTAATTAAAAAAGAAAAAAATTTAAAAAAAATAAAAAAATCGGGTCAATCGGGTCGGGTCGGGTCAAATCGGGTTGGATTTTTCCAACCCGTACCCGTCGAGTTCGGGTCAGGTCGAGTCATCGGGTTCACGGGTCGACCCGACCCGGTGAACACCCCTCAACACAACAATGTTCCCTTCCAAAGATGCATTTATTGCGTTGGAGCCAAATATACCACAAGAAACCAATAGGATGCCTTGATGACCTCTTGACATATAGGTTTGCATGTTGTGATAAAGAAAATTTGCCTTCTATTGATTACAAGAAGAGGCCCATGATTTAACACGCAATATGAAAATAGGGACACAAAATCCCATGATTCAAATCAAACTTTAGGAAAATCTAGCCTTTTACTCATTTTCACTTCAGGACAGTAATTAAAAGTGAAAAAAGCAAAACGGTCTGCCTATCAAGTTCCCAAAATTTAATTTCTATGTTTATTATATTAGTTAAATACAAAATATTAAATATATCTAGCAAACTGGTGCATCACCAGGAATATCCATACTACAAGGAAGTATTTAATGTGTGTTTCTGGTAAATTTATATTTTGCTCCTTATTGTTACCTTAGAGACTATTGCATGTAGATAACAAAATGTCCTTGCCTTTCTCCTTACTGTTGAATGAAGTTTGAGTTAATAGATTCACCCAGTATTTCATATTTACCCTGTAAAACGATTTGGATATTAAGCACAGGATCCTAGTAAATGCTTTCTGCGACACAGGTATGGAGCAATCCAATCGCCTGCCTGACAAAGAGATGACATTCAAGGGTAGAATTACGAATGCAAATCGATATGGTTATGCAATTGAGACGATTATCAACGGAGAATTACTTCAAGGCATGCTATTCTCTTGCACATCAAGTTTTACAAAGAACAATGATGCTTATTGAAACAAGTATGTAGTTGCCTTTCGTTCAGAAGATGTTACAAAATTTAGTGAGTAAGACTTTTGCTGTTTCTTGTTACAGGAGGATGGCTGCTGCACCTGGAAGTCCTGAAGGTATACCTGATTTTATGACTGCAAAACCCACCATGACTACAAATAGTTCTGGTCATGGTCTTAATGCAGGAGCAGCAACAGTACAAATGCCAAACTGTACTTCAAACCTGATAAATTTGACTCCTGACTCGAAGGTTTGTGATCAACATGGCAAGCATGTTTTACAATTTCTGTTGATTTTTCATTTTATTGGCAACTTATATACTAAAAATTTTCATTGAAGATTACTTTTGAAGTCACTATTGGTTTAGTGGGCATGAATATGCTCTTCAAACTCTGGCTTATTTTAAGGTGCTTAATGAAGAAGCTGCCGAATGGCACCAAACGACAGTAAGCTATAACTTCTATTAGGTGATGTGCATTTGGTTGCCACAATTTCCCTACTTGTATCCGCGTTTACATCTATTGGTTGAGAGTTTAGTTCAATAGGATTTACATAAAACACCTATATGACAGTCATGAACAAGAGAGTTACCACTGATGTTCTTAGGTTTCAACGGGAATATGAGGCAAACATGTGAAGCTCTAGATACTTCAAATGCTCTCTCCCAAGTAATCTGCGCCAAAGCAATCATATCTTCTACAACTAAAGAACGATCACCAGTATTATATCAAGGTGAACCGAAATTTCTATTTTAGTTTCATTCTGAAAATTTCCATAAGCTACGAAGCTTCAACTGCATAAAGCAACACAAATTGTGTCATTGAATCTGTAACCATATGTTTACTGACCCTTCTGGTTGTACCTACTTCCTAGTATTAGGACAGAAATTTTGTGAATGAAAATTTCAGGATTTATTGTCGTTCCATTTCAATTCTTGAACAGTGCAAGATTTGAAAGAGCACCATTATTCAAGAAACTAATTGCATATAAAGAATGGGGGTGGAGTTTGGGTCTCTCAAGCACGAAAAGCCTTCAAAGTAGGAGTTCAGTCCACTTGTGCAGAAAGAGAAAAATCCTGACTTTGCAAAGGAAGTGTGAGCGGAGCTCTTCTTTTTCCTCAGTTTTCTAACGCCTTCGAAAGCAGCACCACTGAGTTCAGTCTATTTGTGTCAATATTTTCAAAGTCGGACCGGCGACCAGATCGAATTTCTTATCGAGTCACGGTTGGATCAGTCCGACCTGGTTCAATCGGATATAATCGAATTTTATTAAAACAATATTATTTATAATAATTATAAAGATATAATATAAGTTATATGATATAGTATGTGAATATTATACTAATAACTTATTAATAATATTAAAAATTAATATAACATAATTTTAATTTGTTGAAAGTTTTAATAATAAATAATAATAATGATTAACATTTAAATATAAATAGATTATTATTAATTTAGTATCTATTATTTAATTATTATAGATGCTATATTAATGAAGTTTATCTTAAATTATTCTTATTTCTTTTTTCTTTAACACTTTACTTTTTATTTCCTTTATTTATGCCCTTTAATAATTTTCTATTTTAATGTTAGGCAATTACCTTTTTTATTTCCATTTCTATTTAATTTTATAATGTCATATTCCTTCCTTCTTTATCTTCTTTTATATTCCTTTCTTTTTTCCTTTTTTAACTTTCCTATTTTTGTCATTTTTTTAAATTTTAAATTGAACTGGGTTGAACCGATTCAATCGGCTCGGTCCAATTGATCGGTTCAATCCATTTTTTCCTATTCAATGTCAAAATTGATTTTGCACTCTAATCGGATCGGATCATTGATCGGTTCGCGATTAAACTGGATGAACCAAATATTCGGTTCAACATCAAAACATCTTGATTTACAGCAGGACTTTTTTTTCTTTTTTTGACATTCATAAAACATGTGCTGCATTTGTGAGAAAAAGTAACTGTGGTCCAAAATGTGAAACATTGCTCCCTTTCCTCTTAGTAGGAGCTAGCAGCTGGCCATGTTATCGTGTGGAATATTTAGAAACAGTTCATTGTTCTAGGACCCAAAAAAAGCCATTAATGTATGAGTCGCGTGGCTAATCGCCTCGGTGACGTGATGTTTCTTGTGTCAGGTAGTCTTGGATGGTGTAATCTATTCAGGGAAAGTTAACATTCTCGAGGATCCATACTAATAAAATAAATATATATTAATTTAAAATATGTACGAAATAGTAAATGTGATTAAGATTAAGATCATGGAATTATCAATGATCATAATCAAATTATTTTAACAAATATAATTAACTTAATCTGCCTCAAGTGCTACATGAATTTGTGATTAGTACTCTGTAACATCACCATCAAAGTTCACATTCTGGCTTCAAAACTTCGTGCTTTACTGCTTAGAAGCGTGAGCACCCTCAAATGAAATGATGGGGATGAAGAAGTTTTCACGTCTCTTCCCCAACATCTTCTCCACGATATGCATGAGGATACTTGTATAAAACATACGAGGCTGTCGTAGATCTACACGTCTTGCCAGATAGTGTGAATTAATCAATGCATTGAAACAATGATAGTTTACAGCTCTTTAATGGTAAAGCTGACAACCTATGGAAAATTATTAGTGAATTAATCACCAACAAAATCTTAATATGCAATGTATTGGAGTTATCAGGATATGAGAAAAGAACCTAATATTCACATGTTGTCTAATGGATGAAAGCATCAAGAAATGAAACCTCGATTAAGTACGTCGAGAAACAGGTTGCAGACTGCAGGGAGAACAGACTATCATAAGAATACGGAAGCTGAATGAACAATTAGTTAATACCAGCCAGCTAAAGAGACATAAACGATGTCTCGTCCAAGAAACGAGTCACAGGTCTGATTAAAACAATCCGGCAATAAGCTTATAATACATAATAGAATCAGTCATCTTTAATCTCCTTGATGATATTACTGTTTTAAGCAGTACAATCAATTCTTTCCATCACCAAAGAGGTAACCAAGGGAAGAACCACCACCAGGAGCAGCATGCACTTTGGTTGAAGGACGATCCTGCATATAAAAGAATCCATCATTAGCCAACACAAGGAAAATGGGAAACTTTTTGCCAAAATAATTTGGAAAATAAAGATTAAGATGGAGAACAAGCATGTGATATAATGCCTGTTTTTCATCGAACATATGATAGGTGATGCATTAAGGAACAATGTCACTTTTTACTTGAGGGAGAGAACAATGTCACCTTAAACAAAAAGGACAATGAAAACAATGCTGGTATTTCATCACCAATTGCTTTGATGATTGTTTGGTATGTCAAATTGACATTTTTTTTCTTTTGGCGAAAGGAGAAGATGGTTGCCAAGTTATGTAACAATCCAGAAATATGACAAAATATCAGTTATGTTGATGGAAGCGGAAGACATACCATTCATGAAATAAATATTGAAGTACATTTACATATACACAAGATGGCCACCATGTTCTTACCCTTTCTTGTACTTCATGTATGTACACAGATTACAGTTGTGCATTTATTGCTTTGAATTCAATGCTTGCATTAATATTCTGATTACAGTGAGAAGAAACCATATTTCATATATGTTTAGCTAACTTATGTGGATGAATAAAGTTTTACTAATTTTATTTAACACCATATTTAAAATATCATCAGATTTCACGATCTCATTTAAAATCTCATTCCATATTTCATATAAGGAATAATTAAATATAAAACTTATCATTCTTTACATTAGGAAAAACTATTTTAGAAGGTTTTACATTAAGAAGATAATGACGAGGGTTAACTATTTTGTTATAATGAGAAAGTTCATTCTATGCCAAAGTCATAATAGTAAATTTTTTTTTCGATTTAGATAAATAAAAACCATGTTTTTTTCCTAAAATATGCAAAGTGATGCCTTTCTACATCATAATTTCATACTGCAATGAAGTGAGCTTATAAGCAGTTGTATGAATGGATGTGTTGATCTGAGGAAGACTGACAACATTCATGTTTAGAATATATCAGCTTAATTTGAGTGAGGAATGAGAGTAAAGTTTTGAAATTGGAAAAAAAAAGCTATAGCACTCTGGGATCAAAGGAAACATGAACGTTGATAACCTATGGCCCTTACCAATAGTGGATTAACAAAGTTCATGCTTGGATAAAGGGCAATGGTCTTGGATAACCTATGTCCCTGACCAATAGTGGATTAACAAAGTTCATGCTCGGATAAAGGGCAAGGGAAACTTTGGGTTTTGGATGTAAAAATACTGCTGAAGAAAATATGGAAAACAATGGCATAAATGAGAAAATTATTTAATTCAGTGAAATCATACAGTGATGAAGTTTCCGCAGTTCTGTCCGTCTGCTCGAAAGTAGTTATTTGCTTGACTCCCTTGGATACCAGCTGGGATCTGCTTGGTCACATCAACAGGTTCTGGAGGAGCTGGTTTCTCCACTGCTGCTGCAGCTTTTGGGGCAGGTTTGGGATTTTCACCACCACCAAAAAGGTATCCCAGAGAACTTTCCCCTCCCCCGCTGCTCACTCCACGGCCCATTTTTCTTAAGATTACAAGCTACAATACTCTGCAGGCTTTTAGAAGACGCAAATGTAAATATGGTGTAGATTTGCTATTCAAGATGTTCATAAGAGTAATTGAAAAGTAGTCGGAGATAATCATCACATCAGGTGCATGCAGTGCATTTTAAATCTCATAAATTAAGACCACTTGATTGTTCGAATGGCATAAAAATCATAAATCAGGTGCTCAACTGTACATGAGAATAACCTACAGCTCCAAAATCCTAAATTCTACTGTCGCTTACATATGCATATTTTCTTGGCAGTCACAAACATAAAAAGTTTATAACAGTTGTAATAGATTATTAACAAGCTTTTGGGTAACTATGATCAATGACATACTTTTTCTTTCTTGTAGATGTTTCCTTGGTACAACTTTAAGTCGACAAGAATTCAATAGCATTTCTAAACAATCCAGCTTACATCAGATGTTTAATCAACCTCCAGGTTGATTAAATTTCTGATGTAAGCTACCATTGAATTGTTTATCTCTTGAATTTGGTTGATCATTTAACTGTCAAATTTAATATTCTCAATATCTCTTATAAGACAGCTCATCATGAACTTAGATTTGCAATCTTTAAAACATATGTGAGCCACATGTAGTACCATCAATGAGTAGCATAAACATTCTTTAACAACAGCCATCAAGCGAGCAGCACGACAAGACAAAGAGAGGGAAAGCCAAAGATTGTACGATTATCTAGCATCATACGCCATTTATAGAAAATCATTTATTTCAACACTAACTAGTATGATTAACTGATTGCTTATTGCAGAACAATGACTACTAACAGGTTAAGATCACCTTTACAAGGAACACTATCATGCATACACACAGGAAGCAATTAACAGTTTCCAAAGCACTTGCCATACATAACTGAGCAAGCTGTAAGATGGGCGGAGAAAAATAAGCCGCCAAACGCCAGAATGCAACCTCACTGAAGTCAAAGTGAGACATAAATCAAAATACCGAGAATGTATTTGGTTGATTTATAGTGGGTGAGGTCTCAAGTCTCGAACTGAATTGGATGCAGCCTCCTAAAAGATCAGGGGAACTAATACTTTACAGTTCTTTTTTCTCTTTTCTCTCATCTTCCAAGGCAATGACTTTACTTCTCGTGCATGCCTGATGGCCTAATTCCAAGAGATTATTTAGTAGTTAAACTCGACTACTGAGAATTTGCAGCTCTAAACTGGATTAGATTTGGACTCGACACTTGGCGTCAGAAACCCTATGATGAGTTCACCTAAACTTTCAAGCCAAGAGCACAACATGAACGCAAGCATTCGATTTCAGCAAAATTATCATCAGCAACGAAATTTAGATGACGAAATGCGAAACACTGGGATCCAGCCGACATGCTACAAGATAAAGTCGGATCGGGTGCAAGCAACACCAGGGAAGAAGAATCTACCTAAAATTTTCGAATCGGCAGAGAAAATCCTAAAGAGTACAACGAATTCGCTCAGAAGGGAGCGAGATCTAACAAGGCTAACAACCAATAGGCGACTTCAATGAGAGTAAAAGAAGCCGATGAACTAGAGGATGCACGTTCGCACAGCGGATCCACTATTAGGGCTGCGTACCTCGTCGGAGATTCGACGGAATCGGAACGGAGGTAGAGATGGCAGTAAGGTCGGCGGGGAGGGGGAGAGAATGCGTGAGAGAGAACAGGGGAAAGAGGGCGGTCAGTTTAAAAAGGCAGAAGACGAATTTTTTTTATTTCTTTTCCTATTTCGAACTTGAATTACAAAAAAAAAAGAACTCTTATCTGAAATAAAAAAAAAGTATTTTATTTATTTTGACTTAAAAAAAACTTTATATTGCCTTTCCTTTATTAACATTTATCTTTCTTTCATGCCCTCCGATATCTAAATTTATTTTTGTTATCGTAATTAGAAAATTAATAACAGTGGACTAGTGGAGATATTGTACTTTATTTATTTTCATAAACAAAATATGCAGTGATAATAACAACAACATTCGGAATTAAAAAACAAAGAAAAAGATGACGAAGTAATCATTTCGGGATTGGCTGAGGGGGACCATTAGGTAGCGGGAGCGTTGCGATATCATGTCTGTCCGTGGCCGACCGCGACGGGTTGGTCGCCTTCGTCGGTGGGATATTTGAGAGGACCGCATAGAAATCCTCGTACGAGCTTGGGCCGGAGCATTTGGGCCCAAATGGGCCAAAATTGTTTGTTTTCTTTTTTTATAAAAGAGGTACGAGTTCTTGTAATATGGAAATTTCTGAAAAAAGGAAATGAATTTTAAAATTTAGCACACATTTTTTTTATCTGAAACTTGATTAGAAACTAATATTTTATCTTTTATACATATTAGCTTTTGTAAGAATGCAAATCTTACGGAACAACAATACAATAGATAATGGATAGTTTGACACTCATATATTTTTTTATCAAGATACGCTCAACCTCGTATGATTTTATTCCTAGCTTTCTCGATCATAAAGCAAATAAGTAATGGTATTAAAATCGGATCGGATGTCGAATTGGCGTACCAATTGAGTCGTGGTTCAATCGGTTTAATCGGATTCGACTAAATTGAACTGAATTTTTATTAAAATATTATTTTCTATAATTTCAAAAATATATTATGGATAATACTCTAAAAAGAACATATAGAATACTTAGAACATATATATATATTGAATATTAATTTAAATATCTTATTTTCTAAACCATATTTTAATTTTTAAAATAAATTTATTCAAAATATATTCTATTTTTTTTATAAATTTAATATAAAAAGAAAATATAGCTCATTATATTAAAATTATGTTAATTCTTGAACTCCATGATCTTTATATTTAAAAGGTAAAAAATTGAATGATTTAATTTTATTTAAATTTACTATTATAATGTAAATATTATAGAAAATTTGAATACTTATTTAACAAAATGTATCAAGAAAAACTTATGAGTGACATTGACCTCAATTTCTTTTATTTAACAATACTTTTATTCTTTTAATTTTGCCCCATTAGTATCATTTATTTTTTTTTTCCTTTTTCTATTAATAACTTTCCTTTTTTCATATCTTTCTATTAAATTATTTCTCCTTTCAATTTTTTCATTCAATTGTTTTCATTTTTATTTTTTTCTCTCACTTCCTCTTTTCCTCCTTAAATTTCTCACTTCATTCTTCTCCTTAAATTTCTCACTATATCTATATGCCATCACCTTCCTTTTCTACTTTCACTATTAATTTATTTCATGTCCTTTCTTATTTAATTCTATCTTTCAAATTTCAATTTTACATTTTCTTTAATGCAAAAATAAAAAAAACAAAAGACCATTTTCAATTTCCTTTTTCATTTGATTCTATTAATCAACTTTCTAATTTTGCTTCTTTTAGCTGGGCAAATCCATCTCCAATGATATCTTTTGGAATGTAAACCCTCTGTAGGGTATGCATAATATTTTGTACAATGACCGTTTTGGTCACCTAGATTAATACATCATCTACTTTCCTTTAAAAAAAGTCATGTATTTTGTTGGTTGGTCTTTTGCTTGACAGAAAGATTAAAAGAAGAATAAAAATTAAAAGAAACGTGTAAACATTACTTCGTCTTTTGTACATGTAGTACAAACACATTCAAGAGCAAGAACACTACACAATGGATAAAAGCTGAAAAGAAGAGCACCCATACCTCTAAGTACGGCTGAGCACGTCGTGCAAAAGTTTATTCTTTTCCTTTCATCTTTCTTTATGAGCATGCACGCCATCCAAAAGCCTGATATTTTTCTTTCACCTTTGTCTTCATCTGTACGACTATACCCTAATTTACAACTTTTTTTCTTGAATTTAACGAAAGCCCTACAATTTATAAAGCCCAAACATACCCGCGCCTATACTGAAACTATATCGGAATCGTACCTCATTTTCAAAAAATAATTATTTAAATATAAGTACATACCCACACGTACCCGAAGCATATCGGAATGTACCGAGGTCGTACTTGGTATGGGTACTTTAGGGCAAATGGACTACCCGAGCATCATAGGACTTACCCCTTGTAGGTGGATGGAATACATGAGCAAATTAGTAGCATAAAGACTTACCCCTTCAATTTAGCAAGCAAATGACCAAAGAGCTTATTATTATTCAAACATGAGAGGGCCGGTTCAATTCGATTTTTAATCATTACTGTTTTTCAAGCAAAACCAAACTGGGTTGTCGGACGATTCGCAGTTAAAACTGATTGAACCAAGTCCGATCTGTTTTTCAAAACAATGCAAAAAAGTTGATTAACCAAGTCTTTGGACTTCTTATTTAGAAGAGATTATTCCAACTGCAAGGAGAAACCAGTATTTAATATTTTTAATTATTTTTTACTTTAAATTTGGAAATGAGATGTAAACTACTAGTTTCAATTGTCAGATTTTTTTTTGCTGTTAGTCCTAGATGTTTGGAAAGCGATACCGACATTTTAACTCGTGTGATACTAATGGTTATGTGTAGTCGAGTCTAACTAATCTAATAAGATCATTTTGCATCGCGTATAAGTAAGGCTCGTAATAGAAATTTTTGCATTCATAGAATGTTTACCATTCCACCCTAAACACTGGTGATTGTCAGATTTATATGAACGGATGGATTCGCTTGTGTTTAGCAATTGCAACTCACGTGAAAAGTTAAATTGACATATTAATTAGATGAGTGTTTGGATAGAGTGTAAAGTAATGATGAGGAACCATAAGATTGATGTGATAAAAAAATAAATGTGATAGATTAATTTTAGTGGGTATTTGAATAAAAAAGATATTATAAATATAAAATATAAATTAGTTAATTAATTAAAATTAAAATTAAAATTTTCCGTTAAAACTATTTTGTTAAAATATATATTATTTTCATATATTAAATTACGTTTATTGAAATGTATTTAATGAATTTTTTATGACATGATAGGTAATAAATAATATTACATTAATAATTTATAATAGACAATTTATAATTATTAAATAAATTATTTTATATGAAAGAGGTAAGACAGAGAAAAATCTAAAAAGAAAAAAAAGCAAAAACATCTCTCTCAAGTGTTTTCTCGTGATGCAATTAATGGTGAAGCTCCCATCAGATAAATTCCACAAAATATTTTTCAACTGTAACGTTATCCTCTAGTTTTAATTTGTAATTAGACTGTCCTTCATCTTTTAACTTATTAACATGTAATTCTTCATTATGCGATTGTGTTACTGATGGGACGTCCACATGATAATTTTCTCTCTCCTCTACATGTGCATTGGGTAAAATATATCCAGCCCTCGCCCGATTGTCGATCTTGTTAGCTTCTCCCCTCTTGCCTTTTAATTGAAATGTCGTGTGCCCGTTGATTGAGTTCGCTCATATGAAGTCCTCCATCTTTCTTGCGAATGTAGGAACCACAATCTCAAATTTAGTACCAATCTCAAATCCTATTGAAATCAAGATCATAGGATTAACAGTATCACATTCTATGTATCCTGCAATTAGATTTTTACTTTTTTCTTCATTTTTTTATTTCCAAGTGCAACATCAAATGTTAAGAAAGAAATCAAGAAGATAGTTAATTATAATTTTTAATATTTTTAAATGTGTGGTGATCATTTTATCGGTGTTCGTTTTTTTTACATTAAGGGTATAATAATATGAGTTTGATGATCATGTTGTGTACCAAAAAAATATTTTTTTAAAAATTTTACGAGTGTGATGGTCCATAAATTTCTCCTACCAATTAAAACTATTACATGAAATTGATAAATAGGAAAATAAAATTGATACTAAATCATCCTAACATATATTAGAACAAAAAGTAAAATACTAAATCATCCTCATTTTGATTCTACCATGCAAAGTCTTTTCGACAATCCGTCGATATTCTCTCATGTCTTTGCCTATGGACTGAAGTAATTAGTCCCTAGCATGATGAATTATAACTAGGCATCTATTATATGAGTTCAAGTTTTCATATAGTTTGAGAAGGTTTGAAAATTTTTCATACTTTAACAAAGAAATTTTGGAGTTAAATAAAATCTAAAGTTACTCAAACTTTGTAACTTTTGTCACAATATATTTTTAGTTGATCTATGAAATATATGATAAGTGTAGAAATTTCATGCAATAAAAAAATAGATTACCTTATTGTCACTCCAAAAAAATATTATTGTCACTCTATTTTATTGAATAGAGTTAAAAATGTAAACTAATAGAACGGACTGACAATATAGGCATAAAAAAATATTCCAAAAAATCTTCCACCTTCGAAAATAGATTATTGTCACGCCACAAGAAATCTGATAATGATCAACTTTGAAATAGTGACATTTGTCATGACTCGTGATAAGAAACTCATGTCACGCTAGTCGAATTAATTCAAGTTGAAATTGATCATTTTTGTAATTCACTTGATTCTTCCCTATTGACCCCACTATCTTGGTGCATCTCTCTTGGTATATCCAGATAATATGTAGGAACATAAACTGAAACATTCTGGAGCTACAAAGATAATTATTAAATCATTAGCACCACATAAAAACATTCCTCCTAGAGTAGTTGTTAATATGAATAACAGAAACTTTGTTATAGTCATTTCTGTACATTCAATGTACTCTACGGATAGAGGAATATATAGAGTTGAACATAATAAAATAAGAAAGCATTATATTATTAACGATGTCATGATTCTCAGTTAGGCTCAAGAAATATGTTCGTTATGGATCTTATTAGATGCTTCATGACTCATTACGAATATGATATTCTTTTTTTGACCTTACGGACATGCTCATACTTTTTTAATAATGAAGCATGGCATTACATATTTCACGAAATTTTTATTATCTCTTTTCACAATCCGTGAAATCTTATGATTTGATCTTTCGATGCAAAAACTACGCTTGTCATGATATATCTCTCAACCATTTCTCGATCGTTTTAGGTGATTTTCTTAAAAACTATCATCCTCATATGGTAGAATACTAACTCGGAATATAAATAAATAGTTATTGCAAATGATGCATAACATTAATTAAAGCACGACTAAATATAATATAGATTATGTGTTAGGATATGCTTACATCACTCACTCACTTCAGCAACAAGTCCCCTAGCAAATATGCACGGCACTGATTGTAGTTGGAAATGGGAGGAGTTTGAGGCTTTACTGGACAAGCAAAGCCCACTCACTCTAGCATCAATGAACCCCAAGAACAATTGAAGGCTTTAATGTTTTCTCAATAAGGGTGTCAACCCATTGAACTCCTAATCCATGTTGGGTTGTGTTCAGTATTGATTGAAAATCCCAACCCAATTAATACAATTTTTGTTTTTCTACTTAAAAGATAATTTTTTATTTAATTTAAGACAACATTATTTCAAATTTAAAAATATATGAAAACAAAGTATTCCAAATATAGAAAAATATTTTAAAGCTATTTCATTTTTCAAAACAAAAAATATCCTATTCATGAAGCGCAATTTTATTTGTGTGACACGCCTTCTGGAAGCCTAGGTCTGTGACATTGGACGAGTGCCACCACCTAGGTCCACTTCTGATTGCAATTTATAGCTCAATACAACGTTTTGAGGGCTTGCTCGCCCCTTGTTTACAGGGAAAAAGAAATCAAAATGGTAACTGTCCCTCGTGATGAGAATATTACAGAAAAGTTGCTTCCGTTTGGATATGAAAACACTAAAGCACAAAAAGCAGATATACATGGCCAAATCAATTTTCTCCAACATAAATATGATTGGTGACTTATTTCTTCTGGTGTCACCATGTAAGTAACAGAACAAAACACGTTACTCACTACTTGTGTCATTTCTACTTAATATATGTATTATAGCTTTCAGGAGTTTGATATCTTTGTCTTTCTTTGCAATTTCTTCTTGCTTGGAACACAACTCTTCCATGTGTAGCTTGAACACCTTAGAGGAAAAAGATTGGAACATCATTCATCATATCATGAGCTTAATGAGATAAAACATCAAGCTGTTGTTCAATCCATGTTAGCAGTGAAATTGCAAATGGTGTCCAATAACTTGTATACATACACTTTTCAGAAAAGAAAAAATATAAATGTATGGGGCAGCCTAAGGTAAAATGGAAAATTAATAAAGTTCTTCTGCTTAAAAGAACTAACACATGGAAAAAAAAAACATAAGAGTCTTGTACTTGTTGTGTTTTCAAGCTCTCTTGTGACTTCTTATGCACACAATTCAGCAGCTCTCTGGCCTGCCTCAGCTTGTCGATTTTCAGCACGTGCATAGGCTAGTAGCACCAAAACCTCTACTCTCTACTGAAGAGATTGAATAGAGAAAAAAAAATAAAAGAAATATATGAAAGTGAAAGGAAGGGACCCATGATATCCGAGCCAAATCTTGCAAATTATAATAGTATCTTGGTGGTGCAGTGGTTATGATTACAACCATTTAACAGAAGACAACATTCAAGCGACAAACCTTTTGAACCTTCAGTGATGCTAGTATAGACTTAAATCCTTCAAAGACAAATACAAGTCCTTATTTTCTCACTTTTGCCCCGTACCTAAATTATAAATGTTGATGAGACCTTGAATTGTAAGGAACATCTTGAAAGACAATTTTCTAGACGAGTATTGGCAGGAATGGAAAAATAAATCAACTTTTCCTGACAAGAACGAAATATGCAAAGGCTAGACCTCTTACATGAATGGATCTACATCTTCATACAACATCTACAAGGAACGCCAAGCAAATGAAGGCATGGTTACAAGTAAACACAATCTACCTTTCCATTCTTAGAACATGATCACAGCAAGAGGTCAACAAGACAGGATAAGAACTATATTGGTACACATCGGGTGATTTGTCTTATAAATAATCACACATTAAATGTAGGGTTATTTCCTCTAATCACCTCTAAACTATCGTAATTTTTTATATCTAACCCAAACTACGAACTTTATTTTTTGGGTACCTAAACTATCACGATTTTTTCAATTTGATCCTTTCATCCAATTTTGTCAACTTCTCTGTTATTTTTTATTTTTTGTAATTGTGAAAAATCCATTATACCCTGCTCTGAATTGAATTTCATTTTTATATAAAATAATATATAATAATGAATATAAAAATAAAGTTCATCTTTTAGACTTACTATGTTGACATCATGTGGTCCATGTTCATGTAACTCTTCGATTTCAAATCGTCGGCGCGAAACATATTTTCTAGTAGTCCGTCGAAGAGAACTTTCAAGTTGATCATCAGATGACGGTTGCGAATTTCTCCCACTCGGATCAAGCTGTGGTATGGAGGAGACTAACTCCTCAACAGGTTGATCCGCCTGTGCCGTCAACTCGGGATCTTCTTCTTCATGTAGGAGAAGTTTCTTGTCACTCTCACTTTGTTTAGGAAACTCATTCTCTATTGAATGTCACATCTCTACTTTCGATTTTCGTTACTGTATCATCTTCTCTTTCTCCTATGAATACATAGTCCTTGGAGGTTTCACAATATCTTATAAAGATATATTTCTGCCTTCTAGGACTTAACTTCCCATACTTATAGGAGTTGTTAGAACATAGGCTGCACAATTCTAATGGTGCAAATAAGTAAGGTTAGGTTTTTTGCCTGTCCAAAATTCATAAGGTGTGGTAAAAACGAATTTCGATGGTACACGATTTAAAATGTAGGCAACAATCAATAGTGCATCTCCCCAATATGAAATCGAAAGATTTGCTTGCACCATAATGGATCGGACCATATCAAATAATGTACGATTCTATCTTTTCACAACATCATTTTGTTGCGGAGTTTTTGATATTGTTAGTTGTCTAACTATACCTTTTTCATCACATAACTTCTTGAATAAGTCAGAGGGATATTCACGTCCATGGTCGGTTCGCAAGGCTTTAATCTTGCGATCCACTTGATTCTCAACCATGTTCATGAATCGTACAAAATAATCCAATGCTTCAGACTTATGAGAAATCAAGTATACAACGTCGTAACGTAAATAATCATCAATAAGAAAAATTGTGTCTTGCGTGAACATTCATCGGACCACATATATCCGAATTGATTAATTGTAATAGGTACTCGGCACGTTTTTCCATCACAAATGGTGTTCTTATTTTTTTACCAGCTAGACATTCCTCACAAGTTGGAAGATCAACTTTTGCGAGAGACCACAATAGGTCTTCTCTAGCAAGTCTATTCATTCGATCTTGACCAATGTGTCCTAGTCTGATATGTCAAATGTTGGCATTATCATTCACATCAACAGATGATATAAAAGAATAACTATTAGCAACAGATGCTATATTTAAAATATAGAAACCATTATTGAGAAAATCATTGCATAGAAGAACATTGTCATGACATATTATCATTTGTTTTCTCTGAAAACTTATTACATAGTCAAGTTTGTCTAATGCTGACACAAAAAGTAAATAGTTTTTTTTCTTTCTTTTTTTTTTGCTGCAACATATGCAAAAAAATAATTCCGAAAATTTCACCAAAAATATTAAAATAAATCCGAAAAATATATTATGGTCTAGGTTCATCCATAATATATTTGTGATGACAAATTCTACTTTGTCCCTTGGTTATGGTTATACAACCGAGGTGCGCAAATCCCAAATAATAATGAATATTATTTTTTTGACGCAATCACGAGTTCGAGAAAAACCTAAAAAACTCTTATACCAATGTTAGAATTTATAAATTTTAGATGTTGTGTTATACCTTTTGCAGCGAAAGCGAATTGTCGGGGCTTTTCCACGAACTATTGACGAACGCACTTGTACCTCAGAATCGAAAACTGAACATCTGGAGAACGAAACTCTTTGTCACAACACAAGTATTCTGGACGAACCTCTACGAAAATATATTTGGAACATATGCTATGACAATTTTTATTTTCAGTTTTCTCTTCCATTCATCAAAGCCAATTCAACTCAATTTTTTTTCCTTTGTCTATATTCTCTTTTTTGTGTCATTTCAATAAGGTGATTTTTAACATTATTTTTTTTTGTTTCATTAGCAAAATGGTCGGCTGAAAATGAAAAGCTTGTATAGTCATCTATATTATATTAACATGTATACACACATAATAAAATATTGCTTTGTCAATTTTTAGAACCAAATAAAATAAGTTTATTTTTTTTAAAAAAAAGTGAAATTCAAGTTGTTAACAAGTAATATATTTTTAATGATGACTAACGTTAAGGTTAAATTCAAATATAAAATTCAATCATATTCAATTAATAATATTTTTAATTGCGCAATGCGCGCGCGTGTGAAATTCAAGTTGTTAACCAGTAATATATTTTCTATGATGACCAATGTTAAGGTTAAATTCAAATATAATTTAAATTCAATAGTATTTAATTAATATTAGTAATAATATTTTTAATCGTGCAATGTGCAGGATGTAAAATTCAAGTTGTTAACAAGTAATATATTTTTAATGATGACCAATGTTAAGATTAAATTTAAATATAATTTAAATTCAATAAGATCTAATTAATGAAAATACTAATAATATTTTTAATCGCCGAATCAGGGTGATCACTAGTTTTATCGATAAGATTCGAACTCTTGATTTTTTTTTTCAAAGGAAAGAATATCGTAATTAATGGTTTCTTAACAATGTTAGATATTTTTAATATTTCTTCTTGTGGCACATTTTTTGTTTCCCAACAAAGGATTTTCTTATGCGACTATATATGCGTCCTTTTGTCGAAAATAATTATTCACCACATTTCAGAATCAAATTTTCTTTAACTTCTCTTGTTGTTATTATTATTATTATTATTATTATTCACTGGGGAATTTCGTAGTTATCAAATTCACAAGTTGGCACTTGATCCCCAAGAAAATGGGTGACAAATTGTAATGGGGCTCATCACAGAGAGCGGCCTTCACATCTTCTGCCAAGAAAGACCACAAGTTGGTTTCTTTCTCATCTTTATATATTTTTAGTCTAGTACCAAATAAATTAAAATGACTAAAATAGATAATGCAGATTATGAAATCCTCCGAAGTTGTGCTTGTTTTAGAAATTAAACATTTTTTCGATGACCAAATAAAATATTTTGTACGTAACATATAATTAACGAAAATAATAAGTGGAACAAAATCATTTCCGTTTACTTCATACAATTTTTTAAAACATTTTTCTCGTCTTTCTTATAGAAATATATTTTCATCACATACTATTCAATTCTTAAGAAAATATATATTTTCTAAAATTTTAATTTCAGCAACACAAACACAGCAAAATAGCATCTCTATATGACATCAGCAAATATTTTAGCCAATCCAATTGGATAACGAAATGTACCCTTTGTGTTGGATCTTTTTCTATATATATTTTCCTTCTTTTTAGCCATTTTAGGACACTGAGGCGCCGTTAGATATTTCCAAAGGCTTCGCACGTATCCTCGGGGACGACGAAGTGGCCCACGCGCCCACGTGGCCCGACAGCGCCACTCGCCGTGGATGAGCCGAGATTTATTACAGTCGGATCCGATCGGCGCCCTCGGGTTCTCATCCGCAACCAAATAGACCACGACGGCGGCTGCGGCGGCGGGGACGATGCGACCGCCGTGGTCTCACGAGCGCGAGTGGGAAAGGAGGAGGCCATCGCCGCCGACTGGCGAATGGAGGGGAGGGCCGAGATGGAGGCGCGACTTCCACGGCAGCTCCGCTCACCGTGGCTTCCCCTCAGGTTGGCTCCTCCAAGCAATCTCTCTCGCTCTCTCGGCATTCCATAGCTGGTTGTTCT
This sequence comes from Pontederia crassipes, assembly GCA_030549335.1. Taxonomy (NCBI): domain Eukaryota; kingdom Viridiplantae; phylum Streptophyta; class Magnoliopsida; order Commelinales; family Pontederiaceae; genus Pontederia; species Pontederia crassipes. The sequence goes on from CM060183.1 coordinate 24,235,594, forward strand.
CATTAGACCGTCGGAATTTGGTGCAAATCGTTGGGATTCTTTGGCCTTGTACCCTAATCTGTTCGTTGTGTTTGGGAGCGATGTCGATTGCGTCCAGGGAAGACGGGGTTTCCGTTGTTCTTTGGTTAATGGGATTTGGGGCTTTTGATGGATCTCGAATCCTATAGGAACGCGGATCCCTTTTTACCTTCTTATCGTCTTTCTGTTTTGTGTATTTATATCGATCTGAGGCGTTCTAGGATTTGAATGAAATTGGAGTTGCATATTTTTGCCTGCATGTGGGGAAGGAATAAAAAGGGAAAGACAGTCCTTTTATAGTAGCACTGAGAAGATTGCATGTTTGAACATGAAAAGATGCATTTAAAAAAATATGAATTCAATTTACATGTTGTTTCAATTACCCGTCAGATAGATTTTTAAAAAAAAAATGAGATAGAAACAGATAGATGTTGGATGGTTGTAAGTTGACATTTCAGGTATATCAGATCCAAGGCAGGTTTATTATTATGGGTTATCGCTGTCAATTTGTTCCCATGCTAAGAGTTATCAAGCTAAAGTTCTTCAAGAGATATAAACCGACTCCGGATTCATGTCATCGTCACTTATAAATTTTGGAGGCATTATCTGTTCACCAATTAGTCAGAAAATCAGATTTTGAGGCGTTCCGTTTTTACTTTATTCTATTTATTTATTTGCTTTCATGAGATAATCCTGATTTTCACTTTAACTTCAATTTTTTTTTGTGATGCTTCTCGCCATGCACTAGCATGTGAAATAAATTTATTATTGCCTCAACCTCAGGACAATCACGAGTGCAAGAGGATAAGCTGAGATACATGAACGGATATGGATGCTGGAATGATCATACGGGAAGCAGGATGCCATCTACTTCAATGCCGATTGTCAGTTATGACACACCTAATTTTTGTGATACTGTTTGTGTATCTAATCAATTCCAGAGGTGCATCACAGATCAACCTAATTATTATGATACTGTGAGTGTATCTGACGAATTTCAAAAGCACGTCACAGATCAGCCTTCCTCCTCAAATCCATTTATGAACCCTGATAAAAGAGCTTGGACATGGCGCATATCACCTGAAAGGACATTGTTTAGCCAAATGGAGAAAAAGTTGCTTGTCCTTGACCTCAATGGAATACTTGCTGATGTTGTTTTTGACTATAAAGATACTCTTAAAGCTGATACAAGGATTAATGGAAAAGCAGGTAAGTAATGTTGTCAACTTGTGAAGGCACTACATGCTTTCTTTATGTTCTACTTCGAAAGTAAAGTATTAATGAAGTATGCTATGGTTGCAGTTTTTAAGAGGCCTTTCTGTGAAGACTTTATGAAATTCTGCTTTGAAAGGTTTGAAGTAGGGGTCTGGTCCTCGAAGAAACAGTAAGCCACAAGTTCTTTTTTCCCACTCATTTTAACGATTTCATTAAACTTGGGATTCTCTCTCCTTTCTTGTGGAGAAATTAGTATCACTCAATTTCCACTATGCTTACACATTTCAATGCCATTTTGTGATGTGGCTTCAAATGATGGGCTTCAATTGTTCTACAGAAATAATGTGGATGAGATGGTCAATTATATTATGGGAGACATGAAACGTGATTTGTTATTTTGTTGGGTATGTATGCTCACTGCAGAGAAACTCTGAAGCTATTTCTTTAGTTCTGATTTTATCAATGTGTCTTATTGCTATGTTCTTATTTCCGAGGACCCCAAAACTTTTGTTGACTTACCTGGCCATTGTGTAATGTTGGATTGGGGATCATCTTTTGTGGCTTATAATACAAAGAAGATGACTACACAACTTTGCGGTCATCCTTTACCCCATCGAAATGTTAGATTGAGGATCACTGGTGAAATTTCATTCCATGAACCATCTAAAAATTTTGTGGAAATAAACACCGTAGATCTTGATTAGGTACGAATTAACCTTAGTATGTTTCTTTCAGAAGAATTAACCTTAATATGTGGGTTTAGCTTATCTATTTGGTTATTATTCCGTTGTTAACTTTATCCAAGAAGATACACTTATATGGGATTTAGCTAATCTACTTTCCAATTCAAATTATCATGATGTTTGAACATGACCAATATGCACAAGATACAGCTTGCACTATATCATGCTTAGTATCCTGATGTTCTTTTTCTGGTCTCTCATGACATGAGATCTTATTTATTGTTCCAATCTTCAGGATCAATCAAAATGCACCTTTACTGGGTTCACTAGGGTCGAGAACATGCAAAAACCATTGTTTTTAAAGGAATTGAAAAAGCTATGGAACAAAGAAGAACGTGGTCTTCCATGGAGGAGGGGAATCTATACAGCATCAAACACACTGCTGTTGGATGATTCTCCTTACAAGTCCATGCGTAACCCTGTAAGTAATCCAGTATTTTTGGGATTCTTCTCCTTTTTCTGCCCCTGCCCAGTGTGTTATTATATACATTACATGTCTTCTTGATTTTTGGATAAAATTTGATTTTCTGTTGTTGTTTAGCCTTATACAGCTGTCTTTCCCTGTGCCTACAAATTTACTGATGAGCATGACTGTTCTCTAGGTATGTCTTTCCCGATGGCTAGTATACTCTTCAAAAGATGGAAAATAAAAGATGAGATTAAAAAGAATGAATTAGCATGAATTTTTGTGTTGGGTGTTTTTATCTTCATTAACTCCATGTTGCTGATAAGCAGGACCACAAGGAGACATACGGATTTATCTTGAAGGACTTGCTATGGCTAACAATGTACAGCATTATGTGAAGACACACCCATTTGGGCAGCATCCAGTTACACCAGAAAATCCATCCTGGAAACAGTCTCGACCTGTTGATCAATTTCAGTATTCTTCTGTTCCCGGCTAGATGGAATGAAAATGTAAAAAAAAACACTGCTGCTCTGGACCCAGGTTTCAAACTCAAGTCTAGTTGATTTGTTTAATTTTCGAAGGAGCGAAAACCAGGGACTAAACTTGTTCTTGTTTGGTTTTAGGTGAGAGCAGGAGTTTGGTTGTGTGTAACCATTTATAGACTATGGTAAGTTGCTTGGCATTGTTTCATTCATGTCCAAGTTATCACTTGTTTTACCATTCTTCAAGGCTGTGAATAACTTCCGCTAAGGTTCACGGCACATTTGTAGCAAAGACTTCCGCTAAGGTTCACGGCACATTTGTAGCAAAGACGAAACTGAATCTTACATTGTGACCACAAAAAGACATCTATCCAATGTTTTGGATTACTGGGTAATTTCAGATATTTTCTAGTGTTATTTATTTTGCCTTTCTGTAGCTTTCATTTTTTTTATCAGGTAGTCGGATAAATATAAATTATGAACTTCATATTCTTTGGGGCAATGAGAGTGTCGTATTTAATTGTACCATATCACCATTATGTATTGTAACTTAATTCCACATCGATTTGCCTAGGGACCTACATTTATCTTTTACTTTTCGGTGGAACCTAATGTTGACATCTCCCTGTTGCTGTTCTTGTGAACTTAATGATAAATGTTTGCTGGAGTGTAAGAGTAAAAGCAATTTGTGATGCAATGAGTAGAAACTCTACTGAAAATTGCAGAGTTCAAATTCTGGTTAAAGGACTTGGCATTATTTTAGGGGCAAGGGCAGGTTTTCTGCTGATGTTTGCAGAATTAATTATCGGATGGGGGTCCTATGGTCAAAAGGTGTTAGAAGTCTCAAAATAAAGTATAGTAAAATAATATTTAGATTTTTATCGCATTATTCCAAGAATAATGGCAAACAACAGGCAGAGCAAGGATAAATTGGTCAACATTTGAAGTTTTTTTAAAAAATCCATTAATCGTTAAATTATAACTTTTTATCCTTCAAAACAAAATTTCACATTCTTTTAAATGCGAAGAACATGGATATTCCATCTATTTTCATTTTTTCTAATCATATTTTAACTCTTTTTCTATTATTTTATGCTAGATTATTAAATATAATGACCAATATTTAACCACTTATGAGTAAATAATTTTATAATGTTAAAAAAAATTAAGAAAAGTTATTTGCATGTATAGTGTTCTTCTTTTTAGAGATAAACAATTTCTTCTCTCCCCCGAAAAATATTGTAATTCATTGGAATATTTTCCAAAAATAAATATTTTCTAAGCAAACAGCAAAATGTTGGAAGCCCAATCCACTCCGCTCTACCACTAGGTCAAGATATTGCATCCTTTATTTTTTTTATTTAAAAAAAAAGCTCTTGTTTATTTCCTTTGCAAAGGTGGACTTTGTGTGCCGAGTCATTCCCTGCTCGAATTGATCAAATTGAATTTTATTGTGCCCGAGTTCATGCCATCTCACAATGGCGAGATGTCGGTCTCAGAACACCTCCAGGGGCACACCAAGTTGACCGGCATGATTTAAAATTAAAGATATTGGAGAAGGGATCAGAACTCGAAACAAAAAAAAAAAGTGGCTTTACGAAAAATCCAACTTATTATATGCCATTCAAGATGAAGCCTAATTATGTGCCAAACTCCCAACATTTGCCGAACTCCGAACATTATCTGCCTAATTACACGAGACCTATTTGCCAAACTTTGAACATTGCTTTCCGGCGTTCGTCTTTCTAAAAGATGCATTTTTTTCTGTTCTCTAGATTGGTCAAACTTTGTAAGATCGTTTTCAATCACCTCAGTATTTATTTCATGAATTTGAGAAAATATTTCACTTAAAATATAAAATACATGTCCACAACGACTGGTTCCGAGAGCTCTTGTTGATTTTTTTGGGGCCCGGATTTACAATTTGGAATTGAAAAAATAGAACATAATAATTTTTTTTATAGTCAACGTGATGATTTTAGGACTCGAACTCGGGTGAATCATTACTCGAACTCGGGTCTATTACTAAAATATCAGTTATAGTTCTTTTTTGAAAAAAATTGCTCATTAATTTTTTATATTTAGTGTTGTAGAAAAATGTCCTTGAACTCGCTTTTATTTATCCTATCTATATTTTCTATTCTATCTGACCTGACCAAATTTAGTCAAATCGGGTAGAAACAGAGTAAGACCCCTAGAGGCAAAAAATTCGATCCAACCATTGGACCATCTTTTTTTTAATTTTTTGCGTTGCTTTTATATATTTATGTTAATATAAAAAAATTAATAATTATTATAAAATATAAAATATGTTTCCTGAATATTTAAGCATTATTTTTATAATTAAAAATATTTTATTTTAATATTTTTTAAAATTTTAAATTAAGTATAGGACTAAAATTAAGGTAAAAATAAAAAGAATAAAAAGTGGGGTCATCGATCCGATCGGGTCAACTCGGGTTGAAATTTTTTAACACATATCCGACCTGAACTATCATTGGGTAGTTAGACCTGACTCAATCTAGTTCAGGTCGGATCATCGGGTTCACCGGATCGATCCTATGAACACCCATCGGGTCGACCCTATGAACACCCCTAATTATTTACAACGTGAGCTAGTGATACAGACGACCTTCTAGACGAGAGTTGTCTAAGCAAAATAAGGAACATTGGAGCTTATCATGATTTAGTGACCTACGTCCACTCATCTGGCTTCGCTATTCTCCGTAACCATTCTTCTTCCTAGGGTCGAGCAAAACCGGGTTCGGGTCTGGGTCCACCCGGATTCGGTCCCGACCCGGTTTTGCCAGGGAATAAAAAAACAAGAACCGGTCCTGGATTCGGACCCGGTCCCGGCAGGTTCCGGGACCGCATCGGACCCGATAAATCAAAAATACAACCGAAAATGGAATCGGAAATCAATTAAAATTAAATAATTTTATATTATCAAAATTAAATTAGAATTTACATAAGTTAATATATTATTATAATTATATTTTACTTATGAACCAAGAATTTGTCTTAGAATTTGAACTGAGTTTAGATTAGAATATTTTAAAATTGAATAAAATGATGGTAAAATTATAATATATTATTTAAAATTGTATTAATTTAATATATCATTATCATTATATTTTATTTTAACCGGACCGGGTCTTGGATCGGATTTCTTAACAATTGACCTGGTTCCGACCCGTAACCGACCAGGTTTTCACCATCCTAGAGGTTAGAACCGGTCCCGGTCCGGTTACATACCGGGTCGGAAATTTTTTCCGAAAAGTCAGGTTGGTCCGGTCCGGGTCGACCCGGGCCGTGCTCACCCCAGCTTGTTTGTGTCCTTTTATAGCTCCAAGAGAGGACTGTAGATGTTGAGCTCATAGTGAGTCTGAACAATCCAACAGCGTCTATCTTGTTAATTTTTAGGTCTACAGACTACACATTATCTTGTCCTGATTGGTAATTGTTCAGAGTTAATGCATTAATGGCTCCCCTACTGTGAGTTAAGATGTCCACCCGTTCTTTCTACAATCTTTTCTTTTGCCATATTGCAAACAAGAATAGCTAATTCATATCTTTTTTACACTAAACCGTTTGATTGGGGCTAAATAGCATAATATCGTCATGTTTGGAGAAAATAACCATCAGACACATTAAAGTTATTTTGATCAAATATTGAAAAACGTAAAATCGCCTAGTAAATATTAAAATCGAGCAGAATATGTTTATTCTTCTAGGTAAATGGCAAAAATAATCTTATTCCAACTTTTTCTATTTTTGGACCATTTTTATTTTATTTTTCATTTCTAACCGCATGCTATTATTTTTTATATATTTTTAAATCAAATAGTATTAATTGTATGTAATAAAACATTTTAATTATAAAAAAAATATATTTCAAATTTATTCATTTCAAATCGAACACAAGATTTTAAAAATATAATATTCTATTATTTTATTCCACTCAAATATATTCAATGACTTGTTAAAACGATTATTATCATCAAAATCAAGCACTCCAACGTATCACTCCCTTGCAACATTATTTAGGAAATATCCCTAATTTTTAATATTAGTAAGATACGTGGTCTTCAAATTATATTTGCCGTACAACCTCAAAAGTCAAAATGAACAGCACTAATAGGTTTTCATTGTTTTTCAAATAATAGGTTTTCATTGTTTTTCAAAAACTATCTCACACAAATACAAGTACCGTTAATAATGTTTTGAATTTCAACTCAATTATAATTTTATGTGACCCCTATCTAATTAGGTACATCAACAAAACTCTTCCGTGCGGAAGTTGCAAGAGGATGGAGCTTGAACGTTTATTTTCTTATTATGAGATAAATATCTTATTTTGAAGATTATAAAGAGAGTGCGTATATAAATTATCTAAGATTCAAATAAAAATTCATTCTTATAATTATTATTATTTGATAATAAAAAGAGTCGTCGCACTTCTAACTTTTTTAGTAACGCACACAAACACAATGGGGGCTGGAGATTTCACCTCTACAATTTGAGGCAAGAAAAATGAAGCAAGGAAGTTACTGTGGAGCTCCAGTGCTTCCAATGGAGCAATAGCTGGTGGTGCTGGTGGCAGTAGTGTGTGCGCGTATGTGTGGTGTGGTGTGGGAGGAATGGAGTGATGGCTAGACTTGTTTTCCAGCGCTGGCTGCTGCCGGATGAGGACACGCACCATAACTGGTGGGGGGAAACACATGGCGTGTTGGCTACAAGGAAATCAGGCGGCCAGCACCGGCGCCAACCGCGGTGCCGCTGTCTGAGGCGTGCGCGCGCCCCAACACCACGGTCGTGGCGTGGCCCCGCCTCCCAGGCCACATGCTCCCCCCATGGGCGACTCCTGAGCCCCTGCTCCGTTGGATGACGCCCTCGGGGGCGGGGACGCCGGTGGGGCATTTCGCCGAACAAGTTGGTAGCTTTCCTCTTTGACTGGTCGTCGATTCGTCATCTACCTCGCGGGCGCGGCTTTCCTTCTTCGACGAGTCTTCTATGCTGCTCGATTTGGCCGAGGTAAACCCCTCGGGACAACGATGGCCAAATTTTTACTGAGATTATTAGCCGCGCGAGTTGTATTTATTTAAAATAAATAAATAACCCCAATTAGGAAAAAAAGTTGGGAGTAAATTATGTCCTCCACTTTGGAGCGTTATTCTCAAACCACATTTGCTATATTTCACTGATTATTCTTTTCACAGGTAATGGACGTGACGATCTTCTTTCTTCTCTTCTACGTGACATTTCTTTTTTCTCCACGTGTCTAATACATATTAAAATAATAATTCTCCCGCCTAGCAACGCAAAAGACACCCACCCTCCCCCTCTCTTTAATGCCGGAGAAGAGAAGAGGTAGACCCTTGTAACACATGCAATGAGGGAGGAGGTGGTGCCCCTTCCTTTGCCTTCTCTAGCGTCTCCCCCTGTAGGGGGGTCACTCCTTTCGCATCACATTTTGAGCAATCTATGGCGGAGAGAGAATGTTGTCACGTGGACAGTTAGAGAAGTGAAAAGAGCTTTCGTAAAATGGGTTAAAAGTTGGAGATAAGTCTTATTATAAGTTAAAGGATAAGGTTGGAAAACATTAAAATTGAAGGTATACGGTGAAATTTTTCAAAAATGTTGACTATTACGTAAAAATTATAACATGTGGATTATATGTTATTTGGGAAGATCATAGATAACACTAAAAGAAAATTTAGCTACACTTTACTTAATTTAATAAACATATTATTATATTTAAATAAATTTTAAAGTGTGCGACAAAGTATTTTTATCTTTCAATTCGACAATATTGGTCTAATAACCTTAGGGGTAATGGCATAAAAATAATTGAACATTTACATGTATTGCATAATCTAATTTACATTTCAAATTTTCAACTTTTAAATTACTTGTAACCCTAACCAATATTTTCTTCCAGTCGAACAAAAAGAGTTAAATATTTTTAAAAAACAAAACAGTGCAAATGGAATTAAAAAGTTACTAGGGTTTAACTTATTTTTTTGCAAAGAATTAAAATGTTAGCATGTCATCCTCTCATCCATATCATATTTGTTTGAGTCAATATTTAACGGTTTCCAATAGAATCATAATGGAGGCTAAATTTCCGATTTATGACTTTTTAATAAAAAAATAAAGTTTAGGTTAGATTTGCGTGAAAGCTTCGAAGTTTTATGCAATTTATCAGAATTTTGAATACTAAGTATTCTTAGACAATCAGAAAAAAAACTTGCTAAAAATGAATTGACATTTAATCGTCGTAAGAGTAGAAGTTAGAGATTGAAATAGCGATTAAAAAACTACTTAAATAAACTTCATCGTTTCGGTAATAATGAGTTGAGTTTTTCTATTAATATTTTATTCTACAATCAAATTAATAATCTCATTTAATAATTGTCGAGAAATTTTGGACAAAATATTATTCAGAAGTAAAACCAAATGCATGCACATCTCAAAGACACGTCACATCTGTTTTTTTTTCAATTGCATTACACAAAAGAAAAGTTTTTTTAATTTCAATTTTCGTCTCTAATACTTTTGGAATAAAAATATTTTAATCTCTCATTATGCATAATTAAAAAAAAATTAGACCAAAATTTTTTTATTAATCATAAAAGATGATCTTTTATTCTTTTAATCACCACAAATGAAATTTTAATTTTGAATAGATAAAAAAATTTGGAACTACTATCACATTAGTTTTTTATATTTTTAAGGATTAAGTATAATTAGTCCTTAAAATATTAGTCTCTAAAGTATAATTTTATTGTAGTGTGACTAATCGTTAATAATTATAAATATCAATAATCATTCGAACTTAATCGCTTGTGGCTCCAAAAGTGAAACCGAATTAATTGACATTTAATTCGTGAATTCAATTGGGCTAAAGAAAACGATTAACTTGTGAGAGCAGCCTCTTGACGTCGAAATCGATGCCTTTTGACGCGTATCCCCGACACCGTCACGCGTCGGACTCCTGTCGCGCGTACGTACCGGTTTACAAACCAGTGCACGGAAACCGTGTGCCCATTTGGCTTCTTTAGGAACCCACAGAGTCATATGTCGGATATTGCATTCCTTAAATTTTATCTACAAAGCTTTTATTTTTAATCTTTTTTTTTTGTTTACCAACACTCATTTGCCAATGAGGTATGCGGAAATGTAATATATATATATAAGGGTTTAATGGGTGTAATCCCTTTATGGTGTAACCTTCCACCCCAAAGTCGTTCGATCTAACGGACGGCTCAAATCATCTCGAGAGATTAGAGGTCGGATTGATCTTCTTCCATTCGCCTCTTCCTCGACAGAGGTCGACGGCGGCGCAAGTAGGGACGACGGTCGCCTCTTCCTTGATGGAGGTTGACATCGGCGCAATGGTCGGCGACTGTTGGTGATGACGATCGACGACAGAGGAGAAGACAAGGGAAAGAGGAGGGGAGGTCAATGGGTGCGGCAGTTGCAGGAGAGAGGGAAGGGGAGAAGGGGGCATTGGTCGTAGGAGAGAGGGGCAATGGTCGTAGGCGAGAGGGGGTGGGGTTTGCAGGGCTCGACGATGACGCTCGACTCGGCGGCGGGATCTCGCGCTCGGCAGCGACGGGATCTGACGCTCAGCGGCGAGGGAGAAGGGTCGAGGGCGTAATGTCGAGGGCATCGCCGGATGAGGGGGACGCAGCGTCGAGGGCTTCGTCGGTGGTCGCCGGATGGAGAGCTCACAACGTCGCTCGAGGATCCCGCGCGTGACCTCCTTCCTTCGAGTCGACGATCTTGCAAGAGCTCAAGGGCTTCAGCGGCGGGGCTGCTCGGACTCCGACGCTCGGTCGTGTGCGGGATCCAGCGTCGAGGGCTTCGTCAGTGGTCGGCGGCGGGCTCGCTCGGACTCTGGCACTCGCTCACAAGCAAGAGGTCGCAAACGATCTGCCGCTCATTAGCAGGCAGCCACACACATAATCTCCAGATCATATCTGAGCCGTTCGACCGTCCGTTAGATCGGACGACCGAGAGGTGGGAGGTTACACACCCCTCGACCCCATGAGCACCGGCAGCCCCCGACTTCTTCTATGAGCGTTGGCATCTCTGACTTTCGGCACCCTCGGTTGTGCATGACCCCGACACCTCCACCATTGCTTGTGCTGGCATCCTCGATAGGTCCCATGACTCGACGGTAATCGCCGATCGAATGCCCAGCACCCCCACACCGCGAGCCCCTCCAATGATCTGACTCTGCGATCCTCGCCCCGATCGTCGCCCCCCAAATCTGCGAGCGTCGCCGACCTCCATCGCCATCGACGCCGACCTCTAGAGCGCCCTTCTCCTCCGAGCGACCTGCTATCATCCGATCACCACCCTCCTATCCCCGATCTATGTCGTTGTCGTCGATCCTCACTGTCCTAATCCACGCCACCGTGCCAATCCCGCTTGCGCCGTCGGCCGCCACCATCATTGTCGATTGCAACCGCTGCCCGCCGCTGTCGTTCTTGATGTTGCATACCACAAAGGCCTAATTTAATCTCCACCATTGATTTCTAATGAACGGTGAAGATGTAGGCGTTGCACGGCGTTTCACCAAATGGATGTTACACGCCCATTAAATTCATATATATGCTGAGCGCCATTTGCTTCACATCGTGTGAAGCGTGATTTAGACCGTCCACATCAGATCGGATGGCTCGTACACGAAATTTTAGTCATTTTGCGAAAATCTCGTGAGATTTTGATAGTCGGTTCTTTCTCTTCCTTTCTCTCACACACTCTCTGCAACCCCTTTTCTCTCCGAGATCGACAGTGAGGGCGGCGAAGGAGGCCGCGGCGCTGGCGATTGACGACGAACTTCGAGGCCGCAGCATCGGCGATTGACGGCGAGGGCGGTCAACTTGGAAGCTACGGCGCCGTCGATCGAACGCGAGGGCCATAGATCAGGAAGCGGTGACGTCGGCGATCGAGCGCGAGGGATGCAGATCTGGAAGCCGCGGCACCGACGATCGAGCACGAGGTTTGTAGATCTGGAAGCGGTGACTCTAGCGAATGGGCACGAGGGCTGCAAATCTGGAAGCGGCGGCGACGACAATTGAGCCCAAGGGCTGCAGATCTCGAAGCTGCCGCGCCGACGATCGAGCATGAAGGCGGTATGCGGCCATCCAGATCGTAAGGTTGAGGTCAACGATGATCTCTCTCGGCCATGACGACGTTCTCTCTCTCTCTCTCTCTCTGCCATGACGGCGATCTCTCTTTCTCTCTCGAACTCCGGTGAGCGACGGCGATCTCTGTCCCCCTTTGTCGATCTCTGACAACTCGATCTGAAGTCGCTCTCCGACTAGGCAAGGGCGAGGATGGAGCTCGGCTGGAAGTCAGTGACAGCGGCGAGGACATAGTTGGGGTGAGCCAGGCGAGTGGCGTTGTAGATCGGGAATACAATCATGGATTAATAAGAGAGGGAGGGATCGATGGGGAGAGAGAAGAGAGAGAGAGAGAGAGAGAGCGAGGGGAGTGTGAGGGGAGTGTACCGTGAGATGAACGAGAATCATTGGATTACACATTTGATGACATTTGATCTGAACCATCCGATCTGATTTGGACGGTTCAGATCGTGCTTCATACGATGTGAAGCAAATGGCGCTCAACATATCTATTAAACCCTATATATATATATATATAATTCAATAGTTGGATCGAAATTAAAGTAGTACATTATCATCTAATGATTTCAACCACGATATTACTTTGAAAATGAAATAGTGCATTATCATAACATTCTCGATTAGCGTGTAATATTATTCACTTTAAACCTCGACTCATAACACGTCATACGAGAACATATTCTCATATATATATATATATAAGATTAATTTAAGATATGCCTCATACATCCTTTCCCCTTAAGGAACCTCACCTGATTATGACAAAATTTACCTCTTTTATGCATTATGACTATTATTATTCTCACTCTTTTTTTTACCATCGCAATCTAAGTTTATGCTTTAGCCAATCTAATTCTTTTTTATTTTGGAGTTGAAAAATCAACTTCAAATGAATTAAATGGGAGGACAGCAACAGGAGTGGATACTTTTTTTTTCGTTATCCTGGTCGCTTAAGACTATCGTACTAATTCAAAGATAAAACATAAAACAATGATTAAGGTTGAGAAAACAGAGCAAATGGAGATGCAAGCAACAACCATCACAGCGAGGATGTCCTCGATAAAGGTACGCCATTCTTGTTGGACAATGGACAGGGGATGATCCGAGGAACAAAACATGGCACGGTGGTGGAGCCACGTTAGCACCATCACCGTATCTTTATTCTGTCACCACTTGGTTAAGCTTAAACTCATGCAATTATATATACATATATAACATTTAAGCAATTTTTATATCATCGGTATGTGTTTCCTGGGATCATTATTCAATAGTTAAGATTTATTATATGCATATTATAGTCCAATTTTTTTAGAATTATTTTCTCTAATTACCTCTAAACTATTACGAATTTCCACATTTAAGTCCAAATTATGAATTTCATTTTTTGAGTACTTAAACTATCACGATTTTTTTAATTTAATCCTTCCGTCCAATTTTGTCGACTTCTTCGTTATTTTCTATACATAAAATAATATATAATAATAAATATAAAAATAATTAAAAAAACACGTGAAGGGGCGGCTCCCCCCTCCCCCGGCGTCCGACGACTCGGGAAAAAGAAAGGGGGGGGGAGCCGCCCCTTCACGTGTTTTTCTTTTTTATAATTATTTTATAATTATTATTATATATTATTTTATGTAAAAATAAAATTCAATTCAAAACATAGGTATAACGGATTTTTCATAAATGAAAAAAATAAAAAAATAATGAAGAAAGAAAAAATCGCGATAGTTTAGGTACCCAAAAAATGAAGTTCGTAGTTTAAGTTAGACATGAAAATTAGTGATAGTTTAAGAGTAGTTAGAGGAAATATTCCTTTTTTTATATGGCCTAAGCTAGTAAGCTACCTACACTTGTTATTTTAAAGAAAAAATCGGTAGAAATTTTGAGTAATGAATCAATTTCTTTTAGACCATTTATAATCTATTTAATTAATTAATAATTTAAATCATCATTTAAATATGTCATCACTATTAAAATTATAGATAATATCACGTATAGTGTTTAGCAAATACTGATAATATAAATAATAGTCAAAATAGTTAGATAACAGATTATTCAAATGCTCTTAAAAATTATTTCAAAATTTAATGACATGTTATTATAAATAAACAAAGGGAAAAATAAAAAAGTGAATATAGATAAAAGTATGAGACAAAAATAAAAGTCACGGGTAAAAAATTAAATAATAAAGAAGATACAATTAAATGATATTTATTTATTAATATAATATTTAAAATTTAATTGGAAGAATTTTTTCATCAAAATATAAAATTACCAAGGTAATAATCAAAATTATCGAAGTAATTAAAATTATCAGTAATTAATTAATCTAGATTACCTCTCTTAGTTACTAGTAATTTTATATGTCTACACGCGTGAACTCCAATTTTATAATATGATGAATTTAATGTTTATCTTAAGCATATTTGTTATGTTATGCCAAATATTATTTATATATTCTATATGTAATCAAATAGTTTGAAAAATTGCGAGTAACAACGTCACCTCCTTGCCTAAAACTGACCTTAGGAGGATCAGTGACATCTAGACTACTTAAATTTTAATTACAACGTTCTACTAAGAATTCAAAGTACTTTGAAATTTTAATTACGTTCTACTAGGAATTCTAAACTACTTAAAATTAAAGTCCTACTCTTTTAAATTTTAGTCTTACTTAAACTTATTTAAAATTAAGGACATTGACAGTTTAATAGAGAAAAAGAAGGTGAACTTAAATAAAAGAAAATAAAGTGGTTAAAAGGATATCATTATGCATATGTATATAGATGATTTTTCAATCGTGTAGCATTCTCCATTATTATTATTATTATTATTATTATTATTATTATTATTATTATTATTATTATTATTATTATTATTATTATTTGAGTTATTGATTTTCAGTTTTAATTTGCTATTTGCTCTGACGCCTCTCTGGACCAAGTATCGAATGGCTTGAGTGGATGCCAAATGTAATGCTATTTTCTTAATGCTTAACAAATTTCAGTCTCCTTTGAACATGATGAAAAAAAAAAATCAATTTAATTGATCTAACGGTATAGAAATTCATGTATTAAATTTTCAATTCAAACTTATCAAGCATTTGTGACCTGTGACTTTTGACATGTACTGGTTAAAATATAACTAAATTATGAGGTAACGCAAATTTATCCCCGGATTAATTCGTTTCGTATTTGTATTATCCGTGTGACTTCTTGTATGTGCCCTTCGGAATTGTGGTGCAAGATGGAAACGATGGAATATAAAGGGCTGTTTGGATGAAGGTTACATTGCTAATTACATAGTTATTCGGACGAATATTGTCAAATAGATAGCATAATAAGTAGGGACGGAGCCATGTATTGTTAGGAGGGCCATGGCCCCCTTAACTTTTTGCAATATTACATATATGCTACTATATATTATTATATACATATGTAATATGTACGAAATGCCCTCCCCCCTAATTTTGTAAATTTGGCATAATTAAGTTCCTCCTATTTTTTTGAAATATTATATATAGTAATATATATTATTATATATATGGAGAATCTCCTAATTTTTTGAACTTGAAATAATTATAATGTGTTATTATATTAATAAGAGAATAAATGTGTACATTTATAAAAGATTATAGTATAATATGTGTTTTTATGAATGCATAATATATGTATCAATAATTTTAACTCTTTTTAATAAAAAAATCAAATTAATTAGTTGTCATAAAAAGTTAGTTACATATATCTTTTTTTTAACATGATAAACATAAAAATAAAAAAAAACATTCATGATCAATAACAAAAAAATATTTTAATCTAAATAAAATTATAATTATAATTATACGTTGATTCTATTGTAATATTTTTTATTTCTTAATTTGATTAATAAAGTTAATAATATATATATATATATTCATTTATTTATTTTTATTTTTTACTTGCCCCCAAGTATTCATCCTAGCTCTGTCCTTGATAATAAGAATAAAGTAGTTAAATTTTTATTTTTGTTAAAGTCGTCTTGAAAATTGAAAAATCACTATCGTAATCCATAAAATCTCAATATTTGTATTCCATCCAAATGAAAAAAAATAAATCTATTCTCACGTTTTTCACCTTTTAATCATTTTTTAATTTTTTATAATTTAACCAAATATTATTATTTTTGTAAAAAAATAATAAAAATAAATGACAAGTATTTAAAATAAAATATTTTAACTATAAAATATTATATATTTAAAATTTATTTTTTAAAATTAAATACAAAGAAGAATATTTATATTCTTCAAAATAAATTTTTATTCTAGAACCAAATGGCACCAAAAAAGTTATGGCTTAAGAAGGACATCGATTTGCTTGATCGCAACCACTCGGTTAACAACTTCAATAATTTGATGCCCATGGATGGCCAAGAGAAATGGCAAAACAATAATAATAATAGTAACAATAATATGGGTTCAATAATAATATGTATCTATTAATTATAATAAAAAAAATTTGCCCAATCATTCACTATCATTCGTGAATGTATCATGGTACTATATCTTAAAAGAAATAGCACAATTATTATTTTTTCTATTATTATTATATTGTCGACTTGAAGATAGTTATTCAATCCCTTTGGATTGAAATTTTGATCTTACTGGATATTAGTTTTATGTCACACCTCTAAAATATGATGCAAGGAATTTTTTTTCTTTTGCATGCACAAAAATTAGATCATTCCATCTCAATCTCGTTGGTGTTGCAATTATAATATTGAAATCAAAGCTCACGATTTTTCTAAAAAGAAAATATAAGTGCAACATGCATCCGGCATATCAATAATGTGGTCCATCATCATTGATCTCTAACACTCATTATTATTCTTATTTTAACATAACATTTGGGTAAACTAATTATAACCAGAAATGATTGAGGTGGTCGTAACATGTAGGGCGGGCACCCTCGCAACGTAGGCGATGGATCCTGTGTCAGGCCTACTTGTTCTAGTGGCATGGTCTCTGATTGGAACATCCCCTTGGATCATTAGGCCTTCGTTAGTTGGTGCTGCCATTCTCTCTCTCTCTCTCTCTCCCCCCTCCCCCTATCTCTGTCATTCTCTCTCCTCTCTCTCACTAACCGGCACCCATGTGCCCTTTGCACTTTGTGCATGTGCTCATGCTTCTCTTATTCTTATCTAATTAGCAAAGGCCACTTTACTATTCAATCGGTCCCTCTCCCTCCTAATTATTCATCCACAATATGACATCTCAATTCAATTATAATAAATTATAAATCTCTCCTACAACTATAAGAAATTAATACATATTATTGTGCTACCTAATGTGTATCCAATCATTTATATTTATAAGGTATATACTTTATTAGCATATCATTGTGCTATGTGTGTGATCATTCACACATGGCAATGAGTATATATGCAACAGAGAATAAATTCCATACATGCATGGATAGCTGGCAATGATATATAAATTGTTTCGGAAATTTTCAGTTTTCTGAATTAAAAAAAAGGAGAAAAGGAGATCTACTACACATGCCATGGTTGTAGACTGGGAAAAACAGAAGGCCTTATGGCTTATTGATCAGTTGCAGATGGAAGTTCTGATGAAGGTTTTAGGTGTTACTGTTTTTTTTCTTTTTACAGTAGAAAAACTCAATTGTAAGACAAGATGATGAGATTGATGACGATGTTAATCATAGAATTCAAGCTGGTTGGTGTAAGTGGAGGAAAGTCACTGGAGTTTTTTGTGATAGAAAAGTACCCAATAAAGTTAAAGGAAAATTCTATCGTACTGCTATAAGGTCAGCAGTGTTATATGGTAGTGAATGTTGGGCTATGAAGGGACAACATGAATGTAAAGTGGGGGTAGCCGAAATGAGGATGTTGAGATGGATGTGTGGTCATACAAGATTAGATAAGATTAAGAATGACCATATATGTGAACGAGTCGGAGTGGCTCCTATTAGTGAGAAAATTGTAGAGAATCGTTTGAGATGGTTTGGTCATGTTCAGAGAAGACCATTAGATGCGCCAGTAAGAAGAGTAGATCAAATAATCTGGAGTCCGATTAAAAGAGGGAGAGGGAGGCCAAGGCGGACACTTGGCGAAGTAATAGAGCAAGATCTATTGGTGAATAATATACCGAAAGGTTTGGTTACTAATAGAGCAGAATGGCGTCGTATGATCCATGTAGCCGACCCCACCTAGTGGGATAAGGCTTTGTTGTTGTTGTTGTTACAGTAGAGAAACTCCACCTAATTTCTTCTTACTACAAGGAATTTGAAGAAAGCTCAAAAGCTGTAAAAGTGATTACTAATGTCAAGGTATCTTAGATGTTGCTTTCTGCTTCCTTAAACCAGTAGGCATCAATGCAGTAAGGCCCTACTCGAAGGGTACATCTTTCTAGTTGAGAGGATAGGAATTAACCGGATCTTATCTCCTGGGAGTATCGAGCATGCTATTTTAACTTTTTAAGACCAAAATGTCATATTGCTGCACTGTACAAATAAACATTTGACTGTTCAGTGACAGTTTATGTTTCTGGAAGGGTGCAAGATCCAGTCTGCAGTGCAGAACAGTGGTGGTAGATTCTGAAGAATGCATGCTGCCAGGAACTGTTTGTTGGACCACATTACTGAAGTCACAGTTCAACCAATTGCTTACGCATCAGTCGTGATAAAAAAAAGATAAAGGAGATATGTCCAGACTGGTCATGGAACCCATGCAGTTGGTTTGACTGTTCCTCTGTGGTAATTAATCTTGAAGCACGCAATTTGAAATCATAAGGAAATGCTAGGACAACAGATAGAACAGTGTATTTCATTGAAGAGACATGTCAACAGCAATGAATGCTACTTGCTGTTCTAAATAAGTAAAGATGATTCCAGTTTGCGGTTCTTGTTCAAGCAATTCTGACAGGAACCAAAACTGTTACAGTTGAGATGACAGGATAAGAATGAAAAGCCTTTAGAAATATCTTCTTGACTTATTTTCTTTCAGATTATTAACGACGATGATGTGGTCTTAATATTAAGAAATTCACATGCATGTGCGGTGAATTCATGTCATTTCTTTCAGTATTTGCTACATATGAATTCAGAATGGCCTAAACGAGCTGTGCAGAACCACTAATGTCAGCGTTACGTGCAAGTAGAAGGTATTAATAAAGAACGAACCATATAAAGAAGACAGCTCATGCACGAAGGAGGTGCTGTCGTAGAAAATTAATAAGACTTCCAACAAGAAGAAAGCGTGTTATCTGGTGAATAACGATCAAGGGAAGGAGCGAAAGAGAAATGACAGTTCATGTAGGCCTTATCATTATGGTGAATAAGACTCTGAGCAAGGATATTCTTGGAGACCTAGCTAGAATTTCAATGCAATAACATACAATCTCAAGATTCGGGATCGATTCTCGTTGATATCTAAATCTAAGGTCGTTAAAAGATTTAAGAAATTTCAGCTTAGATTCTCACCTAAAATGAGAAAGACTGTCAAACATGCATCAAACATGAGAAGAAGCACTGCACTTGAGGTTTCTTTTTCACTGCAGTACCAGACCAACTGCTATCTCCCTGACAGGCCATCACATGGCCATGCAGATGACAAGATACCCCACCCGGCATGATTAACCTGGCCACATGATGCAGTGCCCCACTGATCCAAATTTTCATGTTCCCTCCCTCTGTACTTCTTACCACCCCTTCTACGTTTACGAGGTTAATAAAACATTTTTAGTTCACAATTTGGTTACTGTGAGAAGCCTCCCCCACTATATGAACAGGGGTCACTGGTGCTCATCAGGGAAGTGAGACACATCCATGTGAGGTTTCATTTATCAGGTCTGTATGTTATGAGGCAGAGATTTGCACTTTCCATGCTCTGATTGGTGCTGTAGAGGATTTGGTCTGGGAATCACATTCATTGTACTATAGTTCAGGGGTAGAGATAGGGGAAGGGGAATGGTTTTGGGATTGTGGGCTATCGGGTAGCTCATTGTTGGAACATCTCGTTGAGGTTGGTGTTCCATGAACTGGAATGGGCTGTCCCTTTTGGCAAGAGGATGATGGCTTCAATGCGCTTAATCATTTAATGGTCCAAGGGATTGGTCCAAGCTCCAGAGTTAAGATGACGATAGGGGATGTTTTATCAGCAAATTCCGGGAGAGAAGCTTGTCTGTCAAATTTATAGGGACTTGAACTCTGCTCGAAGTGTTTCAGTCTTTCTCAGTGCATTTCTTTTTCCTTTGATTCGGTTCTGGGAAGAGGGAGTGCTGATAGGCCAATAAGCTCCGGGAGTACTCGCAAAGCAAGGCTATCAGAGGCTTTCAGATTGGAATTGTTCAGAATGCCTGCCAAGATTCTGAATGCCTTCACAGATGAGAACCCGGACTTAAACAAGCAAATTGGATGCATGACGGGAATCCTTCAGATGTTTGATCGGCAACACCTCTTAACCGGAAGACGACCCGGCGACCACGGCCATAAAAAGCATCCTTCAGGTACCTCAATCTGGCTTTTCCTTGTTTTGTGCAGCAATCTCTGAAGGATAGTTATGTCGTTGATATCAACAGATATGAAACAGTTCTTGGTAGAATGACGTTAATAGACAAAACAGACATTTAGAAGCTAATTCAGTTATATTCATTTCTTGTTTTTGTTCTTGGCTTAACTATAGAACATTGTTTTAGGCTTTGAGCACTTGTATCTGAAACAAGGGAAAGAACATTCTCATTTGCAGGAGCCATTTGCACCAATGAGCTAATTAGGTTGTTTGTGATTCAAACAATTACTCATTCAGGGACAGCACATTGCTTCATCCATTTCAGTTTTACAGTCACCAGGTTTTTTGTGATTCTTGGATCTCCTTGTTGATGGGAAAATTTGAGAACAGAAAGAGAAGATCGCAGAGAAATTGCAGAAAAATAGAGGAGGCACACGAATTACTAAGGTTCACCCTTGAGATTAGGGCTACGTCCTGCAAAGAGGTTTAGCTTTACAGCCGTCACACCGATTAAAATAAGATATAAATAAGTCTCTCCTAAACGGGTTCAAAACTTGACTAAAATAGAGAAAAAACTTAATCCGAACCACACGGGCCGGCTAAACAGAAGTCCAAAACCCGTCTAGGAGAAAAAACCTAATCCCCCCTTTTGTTTGCACGTCAGCAGTACAGGCAATTGGGTAATACTCAGATTCCCCTAAGCTCACGTGGGCGAATCCCGTGTCAGAAAGAAGTATTCACCAACTCCAACACTTGTAGCGTAGGAGAAAGCAATCTTCATAACAATGTGCTAATAGGAACAAGTCATAAGCTATGACCTTTATAATTCAATACTTTGATGACCACAGACAATGCCTGCTTCATTCTCGAAATTACTCAGATGTATAACATGCAAAAACAACCCCATAATGTTTTGCTATGATTTCTTGATGAATTCCGTGAAGGATTGCGACAAGGATCTTGTGTTTCTGAGTCAGTTCAGTTTACTGCGTGATTTCCCAGTCAATATTGGTTAACTTTTATTGGATTTTCATCTGAAACTCTGTCATCACTGAGAAATTAGTATTCAGGGAATTGTACCAGACTTGTAACATTACTTCTGCAGTTCGCGTTCTTTCTTTGGCTCTTAATTTGTGCATTTGTTGACAGGTCATGCTCTTTCGAATGGCAGAAACTATGGAGAAGTGTATCATTCGTCTTCACAGCAAATTCTCCTGGTAAGGATTCGGTCTGAGTAGGATCAGTCTATGATATGATGCATTCCCCACAAATATCTATAACAATGTGAGATATAACTGCAGGAGAGTAATCTGAGCAAGAGTTTGAACGACAACAGGAGAGTCTCGATCGACTCCTCCAGGGCTTCCTGCTCTTCTTCATCCAGTTCCTCCTCATCTTCCTTCCTGGACTGCAACAAATCAATGCAACAAGACGCGGCCTCCTTCGACCGCACATTCTTCGATGAGAGATCCCTGAACCCCAAGGCATATGAAAGTGATGGCAAATCCAGCACACGCGGTAGTGTGGCCACTGCAACAATTCAGCATGCTCAGAAATACAATGATCTCCGAAATGTTGTCAAGGACTCCATGCACAGAGACGGCAAAAACTTGCTGCCTGTCAAAACTTCTATGAGGGAGGAGAGAGATCAGGCAGCAAAGCAAAGGAACTCTCCGAGGCTGCAATTCCTGTCAAAGGAAACAGAAGGAGCCTATGGAACCAGAATTAACAGTAGGCCGAAGGCGCCCGAGGACGTGAGCGATTCTGTAAGAGCTCTGTTGAAGCTCAAGCAAGCACGTTTGGGCTTCTCTGAGCATGCAACAAAAGACTCCTCATGTCATCAAGTGGCACGGGAATCTCCTCGGTTCTCGTGCGACGGCAGAGAATTTTCTCGTGCCCCTGTAGATTCTCGAGATGACACTAAGGCCATTATTGCAAAACTCAGGGACCTTCCAAGGTTGTCACTGGACAGCAGGGCCAGGAGCTCTAACCTTGTTTCAAGAGCGAACTCTCTAATGGAGGATTTGAATAGAACTACTACCACTACCCCACGACTCTGTAAAGCTTCCAGTCTACATGAGGATCCAGGCTTCTACATGCGACCCCCTGGGCTTGTTGCAAAGCTCATGGGCTTGGAAGAGCTTCCTAACTCCCAGGAATCAAACAACAAGCAAACCAATGGAAGTTTTATGACTAGCTCATTGGCAAAATCACCGAAATCAGCACGATCCATGAAGGAGAACAAGGTCAGTGATTCTCCCAGAAGCTCTACGCCGAAGACAAAGAGTTGCGGCCCATCTGTGAAGCAAAACTCGAGGATTACAACAGAGGCAGCTCCATGGGTACATCAGGAAAGAGGCCGCGTCGTCCGCAGGACGGCCGTGGGATGCCCCGAGGCCAAGACGAAGCAGCGAACTGCGTCTGTCTACAGCGAAATAGTGAAGAAACTGAAGGAGCTCGAGTTCCAGCAATCGAATAAAGACCTCAGGGCTCTCAAGCAAATTTTGGACGGCATGCATGCGAAGGTGCTGTTAGATGCCACAAAAGATAACGAACAGCCACCGCCGCTACCTATACATGGAAACCTCAGAGAGCAAATTCCGGCAAGGAGACACTTGACCAAGTCCGGCGGCAGTCCAAGAGCTTTTGAATTCCCAATTTTGCTTGTGAAGCCTGCCAAGTCCGTCAGCAAATCGGGTGTTCCTCCGCTCCCTCCAACTGGAAACCAATCAGGTCCTCCGAGGCTGCGGACGAGCAGCACATGCGACAGAAGCAAAGAGTCTGCTACCAGCAAAACGGATAAAGATCAAAGTCCTCGAGTCAGTCCAAGACTACTCAACGCCCAGGCTCTCCTCTCAGCTGATAAGCAACTCGGTAGGCAGGCTGGAGAAATTACTGCGCAGAAACAACGTTCTAATCCGCTGCAGAGCTTATTGAAGCTGAGAGATGACAACGGAAGCGCCACAGCAAACTCTTGTTCTGTGAGTCCAAGGCTTCAGCAGAGAAGAATAGAAGCGGAAAAGAAACAAGCCATCGCTTCTTCTGAATTGAGTAAAGCTCAAAAGCTGTCTGTAAACAGGCAACAAGTCGAATCAGTTTCCCCAAGAGGCAAGTTCAAACTGAAACAAGCTACAACTCAGATTCAGAAGATCGAGGACAAAGCCAACGGAAGTCCGAGAGAGACTAGGAATTCGAGTTGCCAAAGTGCAATCTCCAAAAGGTCTGACAAGAACATTACTTTGGCATCACTGGTCGACTTAGAAGCCATACGAACCAATCGTTCGATGGAAATGAAATCTGCACTTCTCCAGCAAGGTCTGCTGCAGAGCCCATCGAACAGGCTTATCAGCAGTGCAACCCCAGTATTGAATCAGAAGGTACGCATCTTAACTTAGAATCAGAAGGATAATAATTTGGGTCCATATATTCCTTAAATCCTAGTAACAAATACTAAAATTTTCCATCTTCAGAATTCTCTGCCGATCCTCAATGAATACACGTCCAATAAGGAGATCTCGAGTTTAGCATTCGACCAGGCAAGTCCGGTGTCTGTTCTTGACACCTCATTTTACCAGGATGGGCTCCCAACTTCTCCGGTGAAGAGAACCATGAATGCGCCAAAAGGTGAAAACTACGTTTCCTTCTCAATTTCGTATTGGTAGTAGTTGGAGTGTAACTTAGAATTTGTAGTTGAGATTCTGAATTAAAACTATTACTAGTCCAATTTAGTTTTCTTATTTGTTTTATTTTTTGTTTTCTTACTCCGTGTGGAACTTGATTCCTAATTGGAGTAGGAGTCAAAGTTTGAAGTGTCTATATAAAAGATTTATTAACTTAACAGTTTTTATCCATCTTAACTAATCTTGTTGAACGTCGATCTGATTGATAGAGTTAGAGGCCTTTCTCATATATCTGTTTAAACAACTTCGCAATATTACATGGATCTGCAACAAAGTATGAATATCTCAGATGATTTCACTGCATATTAGTTTTGCTTTTATATCTGCTTCCATTGTATCAGAACTGGTAGTCCAGGACAGTTCCAAGGATTTTACTTTATTTTATTTGCCTTTGGCACGATCACATGGCCATGATCTAATTCTGAAGGTTAAATTCTGAGCCTCTAATGGTATCTGAATTTTGTTCCTTTTATAGATGATGAGACCATAGATGACTCCCGTTGCCTTACTAGCTCACCTGACAGTAAACCCACCAAGTTGAGTTCTGAAGTGATCACCCCGAACAGAAGGGAAGTTCTCACCGACGTTGTACTGGAAGACAGGATAACGAGTTCAACTGTCGGCCAACTGCATGCCACTGACTCCACAACCTCCAAGTGCGACATGGTGAACCCTGATCACAAATATGTTGCTGAGATACTCCAAGCAACTGGCCTCCTACAGAAGGACCTTATCATTGGATCAAAGTGCAGATTCCCAGTTCAGACCCACTCATCAGGTCAGGCGATCAATCCTGACTTGTTTTTCGTTCTCGAGCAACTGAAGCCGAGCCGGCCTCCGAGACCCGAACCTGCTCAACCAGATCACCAGCCAACGCCTGTATCAGACAAGTCCCACCGGAAGCTCGTCTTTGATGTGGTGAATGAAATCTTGGCGCAAAAGCTGGATATCATGGCCTGTGACAACCGTCTTCAGTTCCAGATTCCGGACAGGAAGATAAACGGGCAGCGGTTGCTTCACGAGCTGTGCTCTGACATGGATAAACTCCAAGAGCAGGACAGCAAGAAGTCTGGCAGCTTAGATGATTATGTCGATGCCATATCAGGAGAGGACATTCTCCTGCAAACACAAGGGTGGACAGATTTCAGAACAGAGCGACATGAAATGGTTCTTGAGATTGAGAGGTTAATATTTAAGGATTTGATCAGTGACATTATAAGCAATGTAACTGGCCCGAGGTCCGGGCAAGCAAATTGCTAACCAGCTGTTTGCAGCTTGCTAAGCCATTATTTTTTCTTCTTCTTTTTCACATGCATATGGTGTCCTCTGGTAGAAGATATTGTATCACAACAGTCAAACATATAGTTACCCATTTAAAACAGCAGTGATTCCATTTTCGACTCATCTGCTCTCGAGTTCATCTGCTCTCCATTTTCACCTTTACAGAATTTTGATATTGTGGTTAACACAGTGTAACGTTTGGAGACTCACCTCATGAAAACTCGTTCCAAAGACGCCATCAACTTCTATAAAATAGTTATTCAAAATATAACACTAAAAATGTAGAAAAAAATTTCAATAATAACTATAAAAAACTTTTCAAAATAAAATATGCACGAGTTCACAATTTTAATAATGTGAAAATATAAAAGCAAACAATTAAAACACAATGCTATGTCATGTGCATTACCCTCTGTTGCACATGTAGAATCTATTGCATCTTCAAGAATTCAAGTAAATACTTAATAGGTAGAGTCTAATAGATAATTAATATGCACTATTAAAAATAAAATAATTCAATAATAAAGTAATAGGCATTGAATGGAATAATTAATTTAGTATATTTAAATAACGGAGTAGACAAAAATCAATAGACCATTCTATATCAGTTAATAATTAGCAATAACATGATTAATAATCAATTATCAAATTTATAATTATCAATTATGATATTATCAATTCAATTCGATTTAATAATAATTTTTAATTCAATATCAATATTAGATATATTCAATTCAATAAGGAACACTTAGTCAATTAAGAGAACATCATACACTACTCTACTTTTATGTAGGTCAGTAGGGAATGTGCTATGGTAGGTCAATCAATAACAATGATTTCTTAAGTGGCGGTGGATTAGGGCAAACACAAAACAATCATAATTTTTTTTTATAGAGGATGATGTACACTATCTATCACATCTAAATCAATTCAATAACATTAAGTTTCAGACTTGGAGACAATAGGTAGACATGGAGACCAAACAACTTTTTATTTTTATCTCATTTATGCATGACGTCTATCTTTACTAATTTCAATTAAGTTTAACAAGATCCAATCCAAAAGACTACTAGATCAAATCGATATGTCAATATTATAATCAAGAACAATTAATAAAAATAAATAATTCAACTAATCATATTAAATATTAAAAATATATGTTTTGACCTCTCGAAACCCAATCTGTAGCTTGAGGAACTAAATCGTATTCCCAAATGATTATTTTATCTTCCATCGAGCAAAACTCAAGCCAGGTATAAGAGGATCGGCTTGGTTCGCAATTCAGTTCACAAAATTCGAGTTAGATAGTTTGAAACTCGATCCAAATCTATGGAATTCAAAACACAATGCACTTAGGTTATGGAACTCAGGTTGCACTTGAAACCTGAGCCAAGTTCAAACAACTCAGACCAAATTACTCTGACTCAATTCCAGTTCAATGGAACTCAAGCCAAGTTTTGCAGCTGCCAAGAAAACATATTTTTTTACATGATTTTCAATCCTATTTTCTGCATGATTAACAATACAATTCGATAAAAAAATATACCAAAGTATTCTGAGTATAAAAAAACAAGAGTCCAGAATTTTATATTGGTGAAAATTGTTGATAAGAGAATTCCCTACCTACCTTTAAGTAGGTGAAAAATCAACTATGATTCGAATTGTCTGTCGATTATACGAATGCAAAACTTTGGCTAATAATTCCTTCATAGTGCCACCTTGAAACTCACGTGTAGCACTTGGATCATGATTTCTATGTCAAAACTTTGAAACAGTATATCACATTCTCGAACACCTCAGTTCATGCAGTAATGCGAGGAGAGGCTAGTGATGCAATTCTAGTAACACCTCTAGGTCATATTTATAATTTTTCAAACTGATTTTGACTTCAATTGGTCCATCAATTAAATTTAAATTAATTATAATCAGCTATACTCTATAGTAAGTTAAACCTCTGATAATATTTTAAGTTTATTTAATTATAAATTTAATTAATAACTTAATAATCAAATTTGTCTCTAACTCAACTCGAACTTGTCTTTATTTTTTCCATCCACTTCTCAATTTTCTTTTAATTCCGAAATTAAATAATTAAAATAAGAAAATAATAATGTTAACTTTATTTTTTAGAATAAAATATTATTCATTAATTATGTAAAATTCTTTCAAAATGTTGCATTCGTTCTTAGGCATCTTTCTTCGTGGTTTCGGTTTGAATTCATTGGGAAATATGATGAGTATTCATGTCAAAGATATTTGGTTAAGTTCATAAGCATATCAAACTGATTATTTTTTAAAAAAAGGCATTTGGTAAATAATTGTTCAAAAATATAAGTTCTTGAAAAAAACAAGTAAAAGGATTCAATTCATATATTTCTACTTATAAGTCTTTTTTATTGAAATAACTGTTCAAATACTTTTATCACATAAAAATATTTTTTTTCTTTCATTTTTCTTCTCATTCCCTTTCTTCTTCTTCTTTTTTATTTTTTTATGTAATTCATGTCATTGCAAAATTTTCTTTATATATTATGACCAGATTATTTTTTTTAAAAAAATTCGATTCTAAAATATTTTCGAATTGATATACGCTCCGGTGGTGGAGCGAGTGTGAAAAATGAAGGGGTCATATTTCGAATTTTAGGAGCTCCGTCCGTGGACATGTATACACTAATAAATACATCATGTAACGCATATATTATATATGCAAGAGAATATAGAATAGAATATCTATTTATTCGATATGATATGATGAAACATAGAATAGAACCAAACGTCATAAAAAATTGATCGAAATATCATATTCCAATCAACATATCGAAATTACAAAACCATCTTAACATCTGTAAAAACCACTATACATATTCTTTTCAAATGAGATTTATCATGTTCCTTTTAATTGATGGAATATAAAATATCACGTCTTCTCTATTTATTTTGTTCTTAACTTTTTGATATTATGAGAGAATAGGTACAAAATTTTATTGGACGATAAAAAAAAATATCATATTTTTCGTAATATTTTCTTTTATTCTTCTGATATAATTTTGCATTCAAACGGCCTCCAAGTGTACGTTGTAATTTAAAAAATAAAATATGTACGCCATATTTCTACTTTCTTCAAACATTTTAAACCTTTTTATTTTATCCGTTCAATAAAAAAATCATTATTACTGACAAAATATTTCTACTTTTTATTTTATTCTGCTAAGCGAAACAGATGCAACCTGCAATCAAGTGAAAACTCAAAAAATTCAAGGGAAAAAATGGTTCTGTCCGGTCACCAGTGATCTTGCGGAATGCTAAATCTCGGCCGCTCATCACGTCTCCGGCTCCACCCTTTCGCGATGAAACGCCAATGACGAAGAGAAATCCAAAGGTAAGCCAGAAATAGCAGAGAGCGAGCGAGAGATAGACGGTGAACGGCGCGGCGAAGTAGAAGCAATGGAGAAGTGCTTCGGCAATCCCTACCGCGGCGACCCGGGAGTTCCCCACACCGATCCCGATCGTTTCGTCAACATATGGATCGGTTCCTTCGTCTTCTCCGCCCTCACCTGGTCCAACCCCTACATGTGGCAGCTCTCCAACCAGTTCAAGTGAGTTTTCTCCGTTTTTTTTTTCTCTTTCTTTATCTCTTTCTCTGCTCCGCAATTTGTTTTTGGGATTAATTCATCATTTCCATCGGATTATTAGTTGAATGCTGATCGCATTCTTTATGCGTTTGTTGATAGTTTTATTAGTATTATGTGCTGCGAATTGAACCATAAATCTCTGGCTCTGTTTTAGGGATTTTTCTTCTCGAATGTATCACGGAAACAATGTTTGGATAAGAAAGGAGACAATTTTATGCGATTTTATAATAACTTTTAGCTTCAGCATTGTAATCATTATTCTTGTTGTGTAAGCTTGAATCGAAGATTTTAGTGAGATATAATTTGTAAGAAGAGAAGGAGAGAGCCCAGTCAATTTGTTGTTATTCAGGAAGTCAATATGCCCACAGCAAACCTTGGTAAATTTACAATGAGAGGGAATTTTTGTTTAGCATTTTCATGTGTAGTATTAACTTTCTTTCTTCAAATATTTGATTTGCCTTCAAGAAAAAGTTGTTGATGTAAAAAAAAACCTCCAAATTTCTTGCTAATTGGTAGTGTTCCTTAGCTTCAGGTTTGTAGGCAGTGTTGAAGTACAAGAAACTCTTCTTCAACCTTAACTTTAACCTTGTGGTTCTGATGAAAATAAAGTGAAACGAGGAATCTTTAGGTCTACACATTCTGCATTGGTCAAGCTGATTTGGAAGTATCTCTCATATTATTATCTTTGGAATTATTCATACAGCAAATCATGGTGTATTATTCAAATATTGATTTTAGGTGAAATTAATTATTTAAGATAAGTTGTGCCTTTTCCTAAGATCTCACACTTTGTTGTATTTGGATGAGGTTCTTTTGTTCTTGATGTTAGGCCCATTGTTGGGTTACAAAATTAAACTTCTAAGAATAAGAATCACAACAACTATTGTGATTTTTTATAACTCTGGTGGTCATCCTTTTCCTCCTCAAAACAAAAGAAACTATTGTGATTTTTTTTTTTTGAGAAAGAATAACAATCGTGATTTCCCCTAAACAAAGCAAAAATTGCAACAAGCCAATATCATTTATGTAATGTTTGAAGGAAAATATCATTTTTGTATATAATAGATTTGCTTTAGCAATAGCTTGTTTTAGAATAGCCAACTGCATTTTGAGTTTTTGCTGGCTATCTCACTTTTTCTTGATAGTCAGTTCATGTGGAGCATTTAGTTCATTTTCACTCAGCTTTGTGTTTTCAACATCCATGAACTCTAAGTTATGTAGCTATTGATTTCGTGGGCATTATATAACTAGAGAGTCTATTTATATTCCTAACAAAAATGTATTGTGTGTTTCAAGAATACGACGTAAAGGAGGAGGGTTGTGTTAGGTCCTGACAGTCAGCGTAAAACCCTGTCGAATCTCATGAACATAGATCAACGAATAAAGAGCGGAATGGCGTCGTATGATCCATGTAGTCGACCCCACCTAGTAGGATAAGGTTTTGTTGTTGTTGTTGTGTTTCAAGAATATTATTCTGAACCATTCAGTCTCATTGCATAGGGGATCACACCGCTCAATTTCTTTGCATTCCCATTATGATGTTGCATGCCAATATGTATTATATTATTTATAGTAATCTGCTCATGCCTTCTTACCTTCACAATTTATGTGTTTTGGTGAAAAAATAATTTCTTTGGATCAAAAAGGATTTTTTAACCCCTATGAGAAAGTATTTAAGTGCCATGTACCGTGAAAGATGCCTTTTTGATGGATAGGCTTCAATTTTTTCAACTCTGAACTGTTCAATTATTTAGTGTAGGTGGAACGCATCCTGAACTTCCAGTATATTTTAATAGTTTCTTTTCTTTCCTTTTATTTATAAGGATCTTCTTTAGCAATTTGAAGCTCCAGATTCCTACATTTTCTAGAGCTTTGGGTCTATTATAACACCCAATCAGCATAAGATCTACATTAAAATGTTCTTCTGGTAGGATGATGTGCCACCACCCCCGCACTACCTCACTTTTTTATGACACATATATTATATGATATATATTTATAGATATATCTGTATATCTATCTATTTATACAGTGATTAGGACCCTCTAATTTTTTTGACACCTATATTCTATTGTATAATATATATAGTAATGAATAATATTTATTAAAACAATGAGGTAGGTAGGTGCTCTTAATTATTAGTACATATGTTTATTAGAAAAATGATCGATGCATGCGGTAGTACGCTTATGTTTTATAGTCGGTCCCAAGCCCGGATAAAGGAGGAGGGTTGTGTTAGACCCCGACAGTCAACGTAAAATCCTGTCGAATCTTGTGAACATGGATCAACGAAGCGTTGTATGACCCATGTAGTCGACTCCACCTAGTGGGATAAGGCTTTATTGTTGTTGTTGTTGCATACGGTAGTATCTTTGGTATCTTAATGTATTATTATTCTAACAATTTTGGATCTATATCTAATATCACAAATGGAAATAGGGAATCTTTTTATTTCTTTATTTGATATGGGATTTAAAAGAGAAAAGTTAAAAAAAAGAAAGAAAGAGAGATTGTGATTAGAGAAAATATTAGACAAAATAATTAAAGAGTCCAAAATATTATGTTTACCAATATGATGTTCTTTTCTCGTAGATATTTATATATTTGAAAAAAAAATTGACAGGAAAAATTCACACAAGACCCGTATGAATTTTACATGATTTGGAACACAGTTGTAATGGATCTTTTCCTCTATTTTCTGTGTATAAAAGATACTATGTACTCACCATTAAAAACAAGTATATATTTGGCAGGAATAGCCAGTAAACCATGCAGTAATATGTGAGAATTAAGAAATTTTTGACGCTCCTTCCGTGAATGCTGAGGAACATTAAATTTACATGTTAATATATAAAAATACTTGTTTTAGCTTATTGAATATATTTTTAAATATAGTTATATGTTTGCAAGACATGTATATTAAGACTTTTTTAGCTTAGCTCTCCTGATTGTTATGGTTTGTCCCTGCTTCTAAACCCTTGTTTGTGACACCACAGATATCGTTTACATTTATTTTGTTAGTGGAATGAAACCAAGGGTTTATACAAGAAGATGGAAGATTAAACAACAATATCAGTTACTGAGATCCCCACAATCTCGCCAAAAGAGAACTGTCACAATGTCGCCATTGGGTGCACAAACTCTACTATACATTGGAGATTACTAGGAGCAGAGTGTACAAGGAATTCACACGAGCATATCACATCTACATTACATGGGAGATTTAGGATTCCACCTTTAAAATCCTTTAAGAGAATATGCTCTCTGCGTTGTTGTTTCATTATCTAATTTAACATGTACAACAACAACAAAATCTTATTCCACTAGGTGGGATTGGCTACATGGATCATACGACGTTATTCCGCTCTATTAGAATATATTCGTTGATCCATGTTCATAAGATTCGACAAGATTTTATGCTGGCTGTCGGGGCCTAACACAACCCTCCTCCTTTATTCGAATTTGGGACCGGCTATGAAATATAGGCGGAGTTTCTAACAAACCTATTATCATGTTCAAATACTCAATCAAGGAAGATCTTGTCAGGTAATGCAAATTAGCCAACAATACAAGAACTCTAATGCTTATCTCCTCCGTGAGAAGTATGCCCCATTTTTGTATAGATGTGTGTCCATCGACTTTACATTTTTATTATTCGCGAAGGATCAAACTAAAAAAACATAGAAAAAAAAGAAGGAAGCCCATGATCCAGGAAATTTCAAGACTTCTGCCAACAAATTTGCATGTTTCTAGCCAACTTTTCTTCTCGACGCTGTCAGCAATTTCATTTATATAAAAATTTACTTATGCTAGAAAGTATACAATTTCTCTTTTTTCTTTTCACTATCTCAGCCAAGCTAACTAATACAGATCTGATTTATTAATGTTTCTTAGAAAAACAAAAGAACCTACTTTGATGATCTCAGCAGAGCTAACTAATACAACTTGAAGCATGCTAGAAAGAACCTTTTTTCTCTGAAAGCAAAGATTATTTCCAGTTGTTTAACTTTGGTTCATAGCATTTGATGATTAAGGATAACCTACAAAATAATACTGAGATGTTTTGTTATTAATGATCAAACCTAATTATTTTTTCATGAAGATAAAACCTAATCATGAGAACTGAATTCCGTAATGCTTAATGAAATCACAACATGCAAAAACCTGAATGATTTTTTGAATGAAGAAAAACCTGAATGTTTTGAATGTTCTAGAATTCTTATCAAACAAGAATATCTTCTATAATAACAAGGAGTTAACATTACGCAGACAAAGAACCGTTGTATAAGATCTAAAATACCTCCAATTGCTTTCTCTGTTACAAGGTAGAGATTAACTACATTTCCTAATCTAGTTTCTTGCTTTCTATCCTAATATTTTTCTACATCAAACTACAATTCAATAGGTGACAATCGCAACTCTCTTTTTCCTTGTTCTTCTTGTCGTCTGGTTAAAAGCTATTCTATAGTATAATCTATAATGTGAGTATTTAACTGAGAACCCTTGTCATCTACCTAACAGAGGTTAACAATTGAACCGCCATTATCTTGTTATTGGAAAGAACAAATGAATTCATATGTAATTATGCAAGCGCAATTTAAACATACTGTAACTTTACAAATTTAAAAATAAATTGGCACCATTTTGAACCAATAACTTAAAAATTTGCTGCCTCATTAAAATATAGCAGAAATCACAACTTTATAACATTGGCAAAATCTTCATAACACCTCACCTTCCCCCTCATCTTATGGCACGACACCGGCACGAAAAACATGTCAGCTCGATCGGGGTCCTCAGTGCGGAACCGACTCTCGCGGATGTTTTGGAAGAAGTAACCCTCGCTGGAGTACTTCCCAGTCAGCTTTCTCGGCGTCTGGAAGTACGTATCCGGATCCCCATCCGGATAGATGAACACCTTGAACTTCCTCTCCATCTCGGCATAGTTCCTCAAGAACACCTCCGGCGAGTGGTAGATCGACGAAACGGACGGTGTTGAGCCGCTGAGTTCGACGGAACCGTTGGCCATGGCCACCGCTGAGATACAGCCATTACAATAAGTTATATTAGGAACTTCATTTGAATTACAAACCTTGAAGCAAGATGCCTTGCAGCAGCTGTAGAGCAGTTCATTTCATGTTCAGCATGTAGGATGAAAAGAATATCCAGAGCTCGAGCAAGTCGAGGGTTAGGCACGTATGACCTATTACCTCTGTATTTTAAATGAATAGTATCTGCTTAGATTAGGTGTTTCACGTAATAAAAAGTCAGATTGCAAAACAAAAGGCAAAAAGTGCCATAATATATTTTGAGAATTTTTCTTCAACTGATTAAGCTAACAAAAAAGAAAAAAAAAATTGACTAAAGAAACTATTGTGAGCACAGAGGTGTATTTAACCAGCATACAGTGAATCCAGCATATACAAGAAGTTCTCTGAATACGAAAGATTGCTTGAAGGAAGGACAGGAGGCCTTCCAGATAAACGCAGATAAGCTGCTGCTGCAATTGTTGGTGCCTTCCCCAGTATTCTTGCAATTTGCTTATCTCTTACTTGCTTTGAGTTATAAAGGTCTTGACCTCTGAGGGCAGGGTTTGTTGGGTCCATACTAAATTACCAACACTTTGCATGTTTGATGAATTTCTTTTGCAGCTGGCATGACAAGGCTTTTATGTTTGAACACCACCATTGGAAAAAAGCCTTGAAGAAGAATGAGCCATACCAATTCAAGGTAAGATATATCATGATGATGTTTTTTATGTATGTTCATCCTTTCTTAAACTGGACTCCTCCAGATGCGATTATGTGTATGTGATAGGGCATATTCCAGTTACATTGCATATGCTGTTACATTGTCTAAGCTTAATCTTGAATGTCGTCTTCCTGTCTTAGTTTTTGCATATTAACAAACATCAAATATTATATATTGGCACTAGCTATAGTTGGCTAGTTACTTGCAATCCATGTCCTAGTTGCCTTAGCAAGCCATGATTATATGAATTCAAATGAACAAGATGATGTATTGTTTACTAATGTCTTTTTCCATCTTTCAGTGGAACAAGTACATGACTAAACCGTTGCGTGACTCATATTACTTCAACTGGCCTGTGTATTTCGCATAGCTGCATGGGTGCCAGTATTTTCTCTATAGTTCAATGAATACCATGTATATTGGTTCTGTGAGACATGTCCTAGAAAACAGTGTAGGTGAATCGGATGCTAAAGCTCAGACCCTTTTGCTCCTCTTCTGATGTCTGATCATTTTTCTGAATTTTGCTTGCCTACGTGTGCATCGTGTTATTGCAAATTTCTTTTAAATATTTTCTTCATAATTATGTGATAGGTGTGCAACTACACTCCAGCTGAGCTGTTTGCATATCCGAGTCCAAAGCTTTATCTACTCGTTCTCTTTTTCTTGTATGGCTACTTGAAAATGTTTCTTGGGTGCAGAAAATTGCCAGCATCTTCATGGCGACCTCATCATCATCTCAATAGTCGTGTAAATTTTCTTGTTCTTATTTCTTTTTTTTCTCATTTTTCTTTCTTTGTCGGAAGAAAATTATTTCCCAATTAGCATTCCCAAAAAGCTAGTCGTGATCAATAGGCTTTTTTTTTCTTTGAAATTTTTTATCATGGACATGGAACAGTTGGGTACTATTTGATGACTAGTCGTCATCAAATCCACAGCAAACAGTGGTCCAGCATAGAGATCTTGGTTGTGGGTCCCCTCGTGGTATATTTTATTGCCATTTTGAAAGAATTGCTTATAATTAATGTGAATTGATTCGTGTCGTATATCTATGAATTATGATGGAGATTTATCAGACTCTAGATTTTATTTAAATGCATATATTATTTAACCAACCCTATTGATTTTTAGTTATAGAATTTTGTGGATATAAAAAAGTCACAAAATTAAAATGTGGGCTGAGTAAAACTTAGTTGGGGAACAAGGTTCTTATTCCTCATATTTTTGCCGAACACCTTTTTTTTTATAATGCAGTGGATCCGCGGGAACAAGCAACAGGTTCTCGAGACTACCGGGAACACGTAGTTCTTGTACTCGGATTATTCGGTTAACACTTATTCACATCTTAGTATTTAAATTTAAAATAATATAAAAATTTAAATTATGCCCTTATTCAATTTTATAGTATATTGTAGTATATATTTTATTTTTTATTTATAATATTGAAAAGTTGGATACATTCATATATATACATATAATATATAAATATAAAATATATTACTTTATTATACATGTATTATCAATAATTATCATATTATATTACGTTACTAAAGATATTTTATAATTATTTAATATATCATTTTTCAATCCATATCGTTCTGAGATGATTGGAACATTCCGACTCATATTTTTTTAAGTTAAAATTTTTATTTAAATTAAGAAGGGTGAGGTTGAATAGTTAAGTCCTTTAAATATCATATTTTTCATTTCTCTCCTTATTAAATTAAACCATCTATTTTCTCTCTCATTGAGAAATTACTTTTTTTTTAATATATATTTATCAATCATTTTTTATTTTTTAAAATAGTTGAATAAAATAGTTCAAAAAATAAAAATAAAAGAAAAAAATAAATTAAGTGATAAAGTAATAAATATTTATTACTCATTAGATATTATATATATGTTAGGATAAAAATAATTTTTTAATAAATAAAATTTTAATTCTTCGTATCATCATTTTTTACAACTTATTATTTAAACATTACTTTTTAATGACATGCCTCACCCCTCCATTAGTTAATTGTCAAACAGATTTTAATAACCTTTCAAAACAAGCACTAGAGTTAACAACTAAATAAAAGTCTAATACATAAAACACAAATTTGAATAAATAATCTTTTAAACATATATAAAAGTGTGATGGGCATGTCCGTGACCGTAGTAGAACTTGTTAAATTACGGGGCTGATGGCAACACGGGCAATTCATCGAGTATGGAATTTGGGGACCCTGCTAAGCCTAGTACAAATAATGCCAGTCCACTGTCAAGAGGACCACGACAATGCATGAATATATTTGCGCAGTCAGACACGGGATATGTAGCACAACTTTTTTTTATTTTAAAACAAATGATCCAAGAAAGATATTTTGAATAAGATCAGATGAGTTATTACAAATAATTTGTAACCAAATGAACGAAAGAACTCGTGTTCTTCAAATAATTGAAAAATATTTGCTACTAGGTTCGACGACCCAACGATCTTATATTGTCACTTTTGAGTTCAATGTATATCATTTATTTATCAAAATTATTCATAACTTTCTTTCCATCTAGCGTTAAGAACATATTGTCAACAGGTTAAAAATAGGTCCATTATTGAGTCCAACTAATCTTGTGTTCGCCACATGCTTGACGATGACAAATGGAGCTTTCAAAGAAATCCGAAATCTTCCTAAGCGAGAGACTCTCCTTACCAATTCAACTCAACTTTCATTATTATTCATAACTTTAAGCATTTACATTAACATAATACACACTTGTACCCGCAGAGAACGCACTCAACCATTGATTCACTCGATATTCATATAGCTGAGTGATTAGACATTTTTTATGTAAGTGTATTAGGCAATCAATAACTAATATGAGTCCTCAATAAACGAATCAATAACTATTATACTCTTTAACACTCTTACCAAACAAAAAAGTTCTTATTAAGTACATTAAACTTTGGTGTATATATACACATATATTCAATTTATATAACCATTTTTTGTTCCTACAATCAATTGGACCACACTATCTGTGCTACTTTCCATGCACATATATAAAGATGGAGGCCCACTATTGCAATACCAAGTTACTACTCTAGAGTCTAACTTATAGTCTTTCCTTGTGTCTTACGCAGTTGTGACATGTAAGTAG
Organism: Pontederia crassipes; assembly: GCA_030549335.1. NCBI lineage: Eukaryota > Viridiplantae > Streptophyta > Magnoliopsida > Commelinales > Pontederiaceae > Pontederia > Pontederia crassipes. Next base: position 24,273,606 of record CM060183.1, read on the forward strand.
TCAATAAGATATCACTACAATCTAAACCTCCCTTTAATTGTCTTTGTTGATACGAACGTACGTAGTAATAGAACACAACAATGACCCCCCTTGCAGGAGTACGAATTCCAACCAGTACCCGTGTGTGATCTGCGTTTCTAGGAATCTTAGCATGAATGCGTGATTTACTGTTAACAGCATGCATGCATTTCGAATATGAACTTTTAATGGTGCGTTGTGCAAACAAATGAGCCTTATATATCTTTATTGCGTCTTTTCTGCCAACTATCAGGGTTTGCATGGGACGTCAACCGGAAATGATGCATGAATTAATATGGAAAACCTGATATATTATGCATGATGAGTATATTTGTATAATTGTCAACTCATTTTAGCTGCCTCACAGGGGAAATCAGAACTCAGACGTCAATTAAGTTGCACAAAAGTATATGATCATTTGCTAATATGACAGATTGAGAGTCGATCAACGTACACATTTATGACAAAAAAACATATATGGTGGAAAATATGTGCCTATAGGTCAGAAAATATACTTTTAAATGGTTAATTGTGATCATTCCTATATTTGTAATGTTTTAATGACAAGAAAATATTGCATTCGGAATCAAAGTTTTAAGGAAGCTTTTCTACTCCAAGATACTTTACATGGGAAAAAAACAACATTTTTATTTTATGTTTGATAAGAAAAAAGATCACGGACTATTGGAATCTCCAAGAGTGATCTTGCTGCGTGCAAAGCTGTCCTGGCAAATTACTAGCTTCCATTATGTCCTTGATTATTAGCGCCGTGGTTCCTGAATACGTAGTTTGGTTGGAGAACCAAGAAGTTTGGATTGTCAACTGATTGCTGAGAGATTGTGAAAGGATTTTGATCGTGGAAACCTTCAGATGCCAACTGTATCATCTGGAAATGGCTGTACTGCAGCTTCGGCATAATTAGGTGGTGGCCGTGGGGCACTTCTGCTGCAGATAGATGGGACAAGCTCGAATTCGGCGGCTCCAACTGGTAGTACGAGCCATGAGGCATTGCGTTGCTTATCACCAAGCCAACTTCTTGATTTCCTGAGCCGCTTCGTTTATCGATCATGCAGCTGCTTTTCTCTGCGTCGGTGCCGGATTCCCTCGCGGTTTCCTTCCCTTTGTTCCCCGGGGTAGCAATTGAGTTCCACTGTGACGATTTTGACAGCACGGACTGGCCGCCGCCATCTGCCAAATTAGTATCACTTAGTGCTAGTTGCTGAGCCGATCCATTGTCATGGAAGAAATAAGAAGGCTCGCCGGAGGCGGCTTTTCGGCGAGAAGTAGCTCTAGGTTGGTGAGGAAACTGCATGAGGCTTTCAGGTGGCATCTGAAGTGGGGGTAGCTTATCGATCTCATGCTGCGCAGCATTCAACAGCCAGTCCACAACTTTGCTGGGTTGGCTAAGCCCCAGCTTGTCTTGGAGGTCATACAGTTGGATGGCTGTAGGAACCGATAGCCTTATCCTCCTGTCTCTTAGACCTCTCACCGTGCTGACCTTGCTGTGCCTGTCTTTCCCTCCGAACGAGCGTCCAACTCGAACAATTCTCGGATTCTTCAGCGCAGACGACCATATTCTTGAACCTGTTTGGACCTTTTCATGGCTTCTAGGGAGCTCTTGCTTGGTTGAAGTCTCCTCTTCTCTTGAGCTTCCGATCATCATAAGACTGCCATGATCAACAGTTCCAGAGGAAATTACACAAATACGATCTGATGAAAAGACTTGCTGCATGATGAATGGAAAACAGTACTGTTCATCTGGCGCATGAAAGTTGAACATTGGTGATAGAACTCTAAGACAGACGACGACAACAACAAAGTCTTATCCCACTAGGTGGGGTCGGTTACATGGATCATACGACGTCATTCCGTATTTGTTGATTCATGTTCACGCGATTCGACAGGGTTTTACGCTAGCTGTTGGGGCCTAACACAACCCTCCTTCTTTATCTGGGCTTGGGATCAGCTATAAAACATAGACGGGGTTAACTCTAAGACAGACCTTCCTAATTAAACTAAGAGAGTGTTGGGAGATGAGCAGTGTTCATGCAAAGTTTGATATCTAATGATGTATATGCACAGCACAGGAAAAGAGTACTGAGGGGAGAAGTAGAAGAGCTGGGCGGGAAGAAAGATACCTAGTTCTAGTTAGATTAGCTAGATCTAAGGTTCTTGTTCGATTTGCTAGCTCTCAAGGCATGCAACCATCAAGTAGAATGTTAGAAGAAATTGTCAAAATCTCATTACTGTGTGCATGCTTGAATCCACGAGCATATGAGAAAAAAAAAGACTTAAGAGATTTCCTGAATCAAAATTGGCACTCATGATTGATATGAACTTACTCTATGTTCAAATCCTGGAGAATTCCCTGGTGGAAAATTGAGTGAGATGAGCAGTCTCTGAGAATAAGCAGGCAGGCGCGGGCGCCTGCGATCGAGGTTTCTCCCCGGCCGGCCGGGCAGATCTTGTAGTTAATTCCCTTCAGATTTGTCTGAGCTTCGAGAAGAAATTTAAGGCAATGCAACAAGGCTACGGAATTGAGATGGCACATGCAGATCGACGCTGGATTTGCACAAACCCTAGAAAAGGAAAAAAAAGGTGCTTTCAGTTGCTAACATGTGGTGCTTATTTATGCGTATCAAAATGATGCGATCATTTTTATCCAGCCATAATTCATCACTAGCATACTTCTTTATTGACAAAGGGTAATTTTCTCTACCTTTGCCCACTGTTCTTTTTTCTCTCTTTTCCTTTCTTCTCTTCTGTATGCACATGTATGCATGCGTACGAAATAGTCATCGACATAGTACTGCATGTATACTAGCGATTAATAAAATTACATCTTATATATGAGTTTACTTGAAGATAAACTAATTAATGGAAGAAACCAAAGCTAATAAGAGGCAGTGTTTTAAGTATTTGAGAAGGATCGATTAATCTGGGAGTTGTACTTAAATAAAATTAATCTGGGCGCACATGATATATATAATATATGTATGTGTGTACTCTGAAACCCTGATTATGAGATTGTTAACATATTAATGCGTATATATGATGTGCATAAATAACTAAGGGACCAGTTCATTAGATATCCTCTTTAACGCAATCTACCCACGTCCAAGGACCACATGCACCAACCTGTCATCCCTGTTTAGCTCGACAACTTTATACGAAGCCAACAGAACCCACTGCAGATATTGGAAGGTCGAGAACGGTTCATGGCATGTTGCGTTAACACGATGATTTCAATCTTCATCATAGCTCCTCCCTGTCAATTCAACCTTGCCATGGCCTCTCTCTCTCTCTCTCTCTCTCTCTCTCTCTCTCTCTCTCTCTCTCTCTCGCGGGTGCATGCAGTGCCTTGGAGTTTGGGTTGCATGCCACTGTGGAGAGAAGAATAAGTTTCAAAGTTTTGGATGATTGCCAAAACAAGAACTTTGTGGCTTTGCTGTCATGTCAGGTGTATCTATAACACTCACACACTCCCTCTCTCCCCCATCTCTCTCTCGTAAGATACAAACGTATTATGAAGTATATATCTGATTACGCTGTTCATGACCTGATGATGAGCTGGTGGCCGGCCTAAGCAGGCATATCTACCATGGAAGCCCTCTGGCGAGGTATAATACATGCGCAAAAGCATCTGCAGCAGTTGTACTGCGCTGCCTTTTTCTTTGGTTTTTCACAGTTGTCATGTGCAAATCTTTCAGCAGGGCTTGGCAGCGCTATATTCATGTATGTAGGTAGGGCTTTAGGGTTTCACATGCATGTAAGTAAAAGCCTGACTTAGAGGCCTTATGCCAACAAAAGGGGGGATGGTCCCAAAAGTTGCTCCGGTCTTTCTTTGAACCAGCAGGGCCCTGAACAACCATAAATTTGCTCAGTAAATGGAGCAGAAACAAGATGGCAATGATACCTGAAATATCCCTAAATTAAACCAAATTCCAAGGACAACTTCCTCTAATTGTAATAATGATGGTTTAAAAAACCCAATAATTTTTTAAATAACCTCATCTCTTCCTTTTCCATCAAAATTTTGGATTGGAGTCTCATTTCTCCTTGATAGTGGAAGCTTTTGAAAATGAATTTAGGAGAGGACAAGGCATGTCAAGGCAAGAAAAAGAAAGCCTAGAAGCTCCTAGATGGTGAGGAAAAAGAAAAAAAATGGAGTGAAAAGATCTAATAATGGATATTGATATAGAAATTCACTAATGGAGTTAATAAACATTCACCAAGCACATCAATGAATCAATAAACATTCACTGAAAATTAATTGCTGATTGAATGGAAAGTTAAAAAAACAGCACCAATTGCAACTAAAATTGAAAAGTGACTTGGACATATTGTTATCATTGTTATTGGTTATTAAGATGTTGCAATTTATGTTCACACACTCACTAATGGATGTTGATATGAACATCAAAATAAGATTATGCAATTATTTTTAATCATTATTGCTATGGATATTGAACTTATTATATTGATGTACGATAGTTAAATTATGCCTTATTGAATTTATTGGAAGTTATTGTTATTTATTATGGTACTTACAATACAACTAATGGACCTACCTTACATCTGCTTCGTTCATGTATGAAAGAGTAATATAGGTCGTTGCATGCTAATTATGGAGGATTACATATATAAGGATTCAATTATGATTTATTTATTTCTTTTTATAGTCGTGTTTAGTATGGTCATGAACTTTGCTAGCCTATGAACTTGTTGATATGAACTTATATCATTGTTCACTATTTTGTGTCATCCATACTGATGAACATGATGAATTATTATCTGGATAAATTTCACTAAATATCATTCAACTTCGATCACTTTTCTAATGATATCCTCCAACTTTACTTTGTAATCAGATTGTCCTTCATTTTTTTAACTTGTTTAACCAAATGCTCTTTTGACTTGTGATCTGTCCTTTTTTGTTGTGCTATCGAGGTGACGTCCATATGATGATTTTCTCGCTCCTCCATGGTAGAAATCATCCGACGTGACATCATTATAAAATAATATTAAAAAATAGAAGAAAGAGGGGGCATCTCGTGCAAGGAAAGGGTAGGGGCGTCGCCCCCCTCTTTCCTTGCGCCGATGCATGGCATCACGCCCTCCCTCTGAAACTGGTGAGCTAGCTATCGAAGGGGGGCGACTCTGTCATTTTTTATTTTGTTAATATTATTTTATTTTTTAATGATGCCATGTTGGATGCTTCTAGTATGGAGAAGAGAGAAAATCATCACATCAGCAGTGTAATCGGGAAACGATCAATCATAGGTCAAAAGAGTAATTAGTAAAATAAGTTAAAAGATGAAAAGCAATATAATGTGAAGTATGTAGATAAAACATCAAAGTTGGAGGACATTTGGTGAAATTTATTCATTATTGTTTATATGTAAGACTTTGAGTTATATGTTCAGTTTGGATTGTACTTTGAGTTATATATATTTTTGTTGCTTTGTATGCATTATCATTACATTGTATTAATTTGTCCATTGAATTTCCCAATGTAATGTTGCTTTGAAACCATTGTGACACATGTCACAAAAGCAAAATTTTGAAGTAAATACCAACAATTCAAAAAGATTATCACTAGTGACATGCTATGTTTTTTTTTTCAATTAAAGAAAGAGACAATGGCCTAATGCAAGAAAAAGGGATACATAAATTTCACTTATAAAAATAAAAACAAGACTTTTAATTCATAAATTGAGAAGTGAGAGTAATTGTGCCGTGCTTTTATGTTCATCAAATTATCATTTATTGTATTCACAATTTTTTCTTGAAGAACTTTTCATCCTATTTTTGGGAAAGGTGTAGTTGATCATACATCACATGCAAGAGTCTAACTTTGTGCACAATATTTTGAAAACTGATCGAGCCAACCAGATCGGTCGGTCTAGTGTCTAGACACTAAAATGGTTTATGGGTTACTTCAAATCTAATCATGATATTAACCTACCTACTTTAATTTAGTCAAGCTCGATCAAAACTTGAGTTTGACCTATTGAACCCATGAATTTGGATGAAAAAATGTCAAGACAAAAAAAATAAGGTATAATAGATCACATCATTTATTTTACATTTCTGCTTGAAAATTAAGTAAGCACTTTTTCTTGAGTTTTCTATCACATATATAAGATTTGTTAATATTTCTTGTTGACGTGAAGGATTTTGTCTTTTCATAGCAAATATTTGGTCATTGATGTCATGATTTATTGAACTAATGTCTTATACTATCTTGCTTTATTATAATATTTCACTTGAATTAGTTATTTATATCATATTATATACACCAAATTATGTTACAAATGTTTTGCATGATGACATCAATAATTGACAACACTACAATAATCCCATCTATAGATCATATTTTATTATTTTATATGAATTTATTATATTAGGTCTGATAGACAATATGAATCCCATAAATTGATTGAACTTAATTATAAGTTAAGAGCTTTCATCCATGGTATTAAGGAGGAAAATGGGCGAGTGGAAAATATTATTTTCTTGAACGCTTAACAATTATTAGTTGTTGTAATTTGAAAAGATAATGAATTTTTATTGTTCACTGCTATTATTACCTTTCTAATACCCCAAAGTACTAATATACATTATTGTGATATTTAGTTCAATTTCTTCCTTATTGATATATCCCTTGATAATAGGCATTACAATATAATTTTATTACAAAATATATTGAAAGATAGATATAAGAGAAATGACAAAATTATAGGACAAACAATAAAAAATTACCATTTCCTTATAAGGAGTAGATATAGTGCTGCACAAGAGATATATTATCACTGTGAAGTTTGAATGGAAATGCATGTCTCTAACATGAATGTGGTGAGGAGAAATTAATAATTTTAAATCAAATTCTCTTCCTCTCTCTTTTCTTTTCTTTTCTTTCTCATTAACATCTCGTTTCCCTCTAAACAAATATTATGATAAAAAATTACAGAAAAAACAATATAATAAAATAGAAAATAAAATCAGACAATAAATAAATAAATAAATAAAGTGATAAAGAATTATATGATAAATACTTAGTAGTCATTAAATATTATAAATAGTTTAATATATAATAAAAAATAAAAATGACTTTTACACAAATAAAATATTCATTATCCCGCTTTACATCTTTTATAATTTATTATCCAACCATAAACTTTTTAATGACACTATACTTCACCACATCATCACTCACCATGCCATCAGATCTCACCCCCTTCATTTGTTATTTGCCAAACAAACCCTAACACAATGGGGTCATGGAAAAAATATTATTAATTAGTTGTATGTGTGTATATATATGTATGTAATATATACATACATACACACACACATATATATATATATATATATATATCATTTTATTGACATTGTATCCAATCTAAGGATACCGAGACAAAACGTCAATAAATGTAATGATAATTAATAATAATTATAAGGTGTGTATCATTTAATTATAAATTATATTCTAATGATTAAATGACCTTCGCATATGTAAATATAAAAGGGACACAATTATTTTCACTTCAAAAAAATACTATTATTCTTTTGGAGTGACAATAATATTTTCTTAGTGGCAAGTGTCACCCCTTATAAAATATTTTAATTTAACCATAATATGTAAATGAAATATTATAATGAAATGATTTATTATGTTTTTTTCAATATTGATATGAAATATTTTGATTAAATAAAATTTCAAAAAAAACGAAGGGTACCTAGCGTATTTGAATAAAAAAAGTGAGAGAATAAAATATTTTATACAGTGAAAATATTTAGAAAAGCTGAACTTATAATGATAAGCTAGTTATTTCGACAAAATGAGTTATAAATTAATAAAATATATTTTTTTATTTTCTGTTTACTCTTTAACTTATAAGTTGGCAAAATAATTTTCTTTTCAAATATTTGCTTACCAATTTATGTGTCATTTTTTTATATGCATAATTAATCAAGTATGCTCTGAATTTTAAAGCTATACTTTTGTGTCACCATAAAAATGTACTTTCATATGAATAGTGTATATATGGATGGAACAATTTTTTTATGAATAATTTTAATATGGAACATAATATTAAAAGCTAAAATTTAATGATTAGGATTAAATTTGGCACGTTTAACAAAATCATACATGAGACCATCATTAGATTTCACGTCCATTGTGACGATATATATACACACGGGTCCTTTCTTTTCTTCAAGTGACATGTTCTCTCCATTTTGTGTCATCTTCCTCCGGTCTAAGCTCCTGAAGCGCAAGCTCGAAATATTCATTCATCTTCCCTACCAGACCAAAGGCGTGTTCGCGAAAGCTCGAGCTCATCCTGTCGATTAATCTTGCACGAGCGCTAGTCGTCGGCGCCTACACTTGGAGAGCTCGTTGCCCCGGCATGGAGCTCGTCGTTGGCGTCTGCACACATGTGGGCGTCTCAGGTGGATATTGTCGGCCGGTGACAACTACGCATTTGAAACGTACGGGGGCGCTCATAGCTCGTCACGGACGTTCAAAAGTTGGAGCTTCAGCGCGAAGCTTATCGCTTACAACTGTGCACAAGTTCCAACAACAGGGAGCTCTTCTCATCATCATCTATATATGCACGCACGCTCCGACGCGAGCCCTTTGAAGTCGAGTTCCGTTCCGGCTCGAAGCTCAACGACGGCGTCTTCGCTAGAGCTCATCACCTTCTTCTGCACAAGCATGTAAAGCTCGCTTACGAAGGCGATTGAGCCAAAATGGACAATCAGATTTGATCACAAATAGTTAAGATTGCGAATAGGGGAGCCATAATTTGCAACACTCTCGTTATGCTCTATATTTATTTATTTCATTGTTAACTCGGATTCTCAAACAAGTGTATCGGCAGCTCAACTCGAGTTAGAGATTACACTGTAAATAAACATATAATTAAAACATGCATCATAGGGCTTACTAATTAATTTAATATTTGTCCTGTATCCACACGTGTAACTATAACAGATGAAATCTTCAATGGAAAAAAAATTCAGTTTAAGAAAATCAAACTTAAACTTGCTTGGGGAAAGGCTCAATTCTTTTTATAGGCAGTACATATAAAACACATAAAAAGTATGGAATAGTAAACAAATATGCACCTTAATATTTATCAACAAAATAACATAAAATATAATATTTAAAGGATACTATATATATATATATATATATATGTGTGTGTGTATATACACCACAAGAAAAATGTGTATTTTCAATGCACAAGAATCATTCACATTTTTCAATAGCATTTGCGACGGGAAGATTTTTTTTCGAAATATCGATGGGCAAAATGTCTATCGCTAGTACCGATCCGACAAAATTCATCGATAATTATATTTATAATAAAATATATAAATAAATATAAGTGTATGTTAATATTTTAATATTAAACTTTTCGATGAGTACAACCTTCAAAATTATCAACGAATAAAGATTCATCAGTAATTATATCTTATAGCATATAATTAATATTTGAATATTAAACGACAGGTCTAAACTTCAGAATTACTGACGAATAATATTATCCGTTGGTAATTCTAAGGCTAGACCCGTCTATATTTATATTTATAGATATATAATATAATACAAACATATGATTAATATTTTAATATTAAACTTTATGACAAATATAAGTTTGTCAGTATTTTTTAAGGCTAGATTCGTCGGTATATATATTTATAATAAAATATAATACATATGTCTCTTTCTATATTTTCTTATATTCTTTTCTTGATGCATTAATAAAATAATATAATAAATAAGTTATCATTATTTTTTATTTTTCTCATATTTTTCTTTAATGTTTTAACTTTTTACTCATCAGTTCACTTTATTTTCTCATTAATAATAGAACAAAACAAATTAACAATGTTAAATAGGTTAATTTAAGAAATTTTAAATGTATTAACCAACTTGATAACATATTTGAATTTGTTATATTTTTTGCCTTCAACTTCATAATATTCTTAAGTTGTTGGAATAGCTAAAGTTAGATAAATTGTTACCGATGAGAATTTTTTCGATGATTGTCTTTCCGTCGAAAAATATATACATATCCCAAAATCATGCATGTCATGTAATTTTTCTTCTCTCTTTCTAAGGCCTTAGTCTTATTTCAATTATATATATATATATATATATATGAGAAAAAATGTATATGTAGAGCATTTAACGTAGAACGGATATAGAGCATCACTATATATTATTTCAATTAGATGATATATTTTTATTATCAAATTATCCAAATCACTATATATTATTTCATCTAAAAAATATATAATTAATTTAATCATGAATTATAATAATTAATTTTAATAAATGATAAGAAATATGCACTCTACATCGAACTCATTAACCTTTTTAATTAATTCTAAGTCGGAATCAAAGGTAAAGTAATATTCTCATAATTTTAGACATTCAATTTCAAACTATTAACTTAAAAGGATTTTCATTGAAGTACAATTATGTTAATCAATTATACTAATCAAACTTGATTGACGATTATAAATATTTAACCCGTATCATTAACTTTCAAGCTCTCTTGTTTTGCCTAAAAATAACCCTTTATTTACTATTCAATTTGAATTTTAAAACTCGTAGACATACAAAAATTATGACGATTATAGTTTTATTGGTGATTTGCAAGGTACGTGCACTACACGCATAAAAGAAATAACATACATAATTTACGAATATGCTTCTCACTTTCATTAATCGAATACATGATAGGGTTGAAAAGTAGAGAATATAAAATATAATCATATAATTTCTGGACCGTCAATATATATATATATATATATATATATATATATATATATATATATATATATATATAGGGTGGATATAGCTTTAACAACATCTACAGCTTTTCCTTTATTTCTCCTTCTATTTTATGTGCTTGGACGTGTATGAGCATTGAGTAGTGCTAAATGCCTTTGATGTTTACAGCTGCCTAATTGGACCATGCGTACTATTCTAATCACTTTTCCTCTTTTTCTTTTACCAAAATGAAAATATTAAAAATACAAAAATATAAAAATTGATTGATCCTGAGAACCTTTTCGTTCATGTCCGAATGTTGAATTAATAGCGGCAAACGAGTTGATGATTTTATATTAAAATGAAAAATAAGATCAATCAAGTATTGTTTTATTGATATCCTGTAAATTTTAATTTCAGTTCAAATTAGTGATTGTGCTACCATATAATGGTTAAAGCTCATCATTTCGCATCATATAATTTTTTTACTTTATTTTTTTTTGGGGTGGAGGGTAAATATGCATTTTCTTTTTATTGCATACGTATATAATATCCCACATGACCACTAATACCAATGTTATCAAAATCGGACTGGACCGACCGGAAATTCGGTTCGGGATGATGTCAAAATCATTTTTAGCATTGAACCGGAAAAAATCAGTTGAACCGGTCGGTTGAATCGGGCTGGTTGAACCGGTTCAATGCAAAATTTGAAGAATAAAATTAAAAAAATGATAAAAAAAGGAAAGTTAAAAAAGGAATAAGGAAAGAAATATAACAAAGGTAAAAAAAAGAGGGAATATGACATGTCTAAAATTAAATAGAAATTAAAATAAAAGAGGTAAGTATTTAAAATTGAATAACATTAAAATAAAAATTTATAAAAGGCATAAATAAAGAAAATAAAAAGGAAAGTGTTAAAGAAAAAGATAAATAACAATAATTTAAGATGAAATTTGTTAATATAGCATCTATCATCAATAAATAATAGATATTAAATTAATAATGATCTATTTATATTTATATGTTAATCATTATTAAAAAATTTAATAAATAAAAAATATGTTATATTAAATTTTAACATTATTAATAGATTATTATTAGTATCATATTCATATACTATATCATACAATTTATATTATATCTTTATAATTATTATAAATAATATTATTTTAATAAAATCTGGTTCAATCCGGTCGAACCCGATCGGATCGGTCCAACCGCGACTCAGTAGGGAGCCCGGTCCGGTTCTGAAAATATTGACTAATACCCATGCGTATTATCGACGCAAAAGATGTCACGCTATGTCATACATCAATAGGGGTTGAAATAGCAACACCTTTGGGTTGAAGAACACGCGACTCTAATTATCTCTCAATAACCACTAATTAGAGTCAACATTAAAATCGGTGCCTTCTCGGTGCCCACGTGCCATAAAAAGTAAATGCACGATAAATTATAACGTTGCATTAGCGTCGAAACCTTGCGACACTAAAGCGTGCTAAAATAGTGTCATGTCTTTTCAACTTGTAGCCTTGTCGCATGGTGAGACATTGCCGTCGACGGCTATATGCCCGCGATGCTATTGTGAGACCAATGATTCACTATTTTGATTATATTGCTATTATGATATGACGTGGTTCAAACTTAATACGGGTATTAGTTATTAATTATAAATTAATTGAATGTACATAAATACAAATATGCACATGTATATATTTAAATATAAATACATATGTATACTTATATTGATTTGTATTTAAGTAGGTAATGTTAATTTGAATATATATATATTACTTATACTATAATTTAATGAATAGATAGATTAAATATTAATTATAAATGTAATACGAATACATACATATATATATATATGTGTGTGTGTGTGTCTATATATGTATATCTATAGAGAGAGAGGGAATACTAGTGTGTTTGCGGTAGCACTGTGGGACCCACATATTGAAGATCGTCATATCTGTGATGGACGGATGATTTTAGGATGAGGCGGAGGCGGTTTGACGTGCAGGAACATGAATGGAGAGCAAGAGGGTGGAAGGCAAGTGCGAGGTCATCTCTCTCCACCGCAAGGTCATTTCTCTCTGAGACCGCTAGGTCTCTTGATCATCTCTCCTGATCCTGCTTCGAATCTCGCCGCTAATTATATTGATATAATTAAATCAATTTAGTGAAGATGACCCAACGAAGATGAGATACTTTTGTAACCAATAAGCAAGTTTGAGTTTTTTTGTAGTTAATTTTTTTTATTAAAAATCTTTTCCATTTAATTACATGCAAAAATTGGTAACAATATATACTAATAAGTGCACTAGTAGCTCAAGTAATAAAGTATAATGAGTAGAGTGTCGAACTCACGAGAATCAACATACTTAACTAAACAAATTTTAGAAACTAATAGGAGACAACATGATTTGAGTAAAAGGGTTGTAGAAAATAAAATTACATAGAAGTAAAGACTACAACTAAACTAATATATTGATGTCTAGAGTTTTAGAATGAGTTAAAATGATTAAGAACAAATTTGTTTCACTTATGTAGTAATTAATTTAATAAAAGACCAGGTTCAATTTTTAGATAGATTACGAACGTCTAATGTATGATCTTTCTAACCAGGTAAACTAATTATTCTTAATCTTAATAAGATGAGAATACTCCATCCTACTCTACTCTCAATCCTACTCAGATTATATACTATAATTTGTGATTCCTACGCTACCAAACCGCTCACGTAATCTAATTCAACTTGACATGAATTGCCTAAAGAAAATTATAAATTAATAAATTGATCACACTGCCTAGTTAATAATCAACTAATAATTCAAATAAAACTAATAAAAAAACCTTAAACACCACAATCATATTCTTAAAAGTTAAACAAATTATAATCAAGCATTAAGAAAGTTCATAAGTTTTTCTTATCAATAAGACTTTTCTAGAAATAAAATTGAAACTTAAAACCAAACTAAATTATTCATATTACAAAGATTTAAAAAATAGAACCTTAAAGCATGAATTAATTCATCCCAACATAAGATAAAACTATAAGTACTCTCAGAAACGGAACTGAAAATGCTACACGATCCTCGTCTGATATCACCGCACAAAAGTTCTTTTTCTTCTTCAAGTTGTTCTCACGTTTTTGTCTTTAAAGCACATGTTGCAAACCCTAGCATCCCTTCTTCTGGCTATAAAAAGTCCTTAGATTTCATGTGATCGGAGAAGAAATAGAAACATATTTCTATTCAAAACAAATAACATTTGAAGTATAATTGATTCTAAAATTTTGGCCTTGTCAAAATAAAAAAAAATTATCAATAATATTTTTCAAATCACCTTGGAATCATATAATATGATTAGGAGCCTTGTGCACTTAAAATTCTTCCAAAACTTCGTCCAAATCTCGAATTTGTCATGGGTGGTAACAATAATTTCACACCTTAAATAGTGTTTGAATAAGAGTAGAAATAAGTTTTCACGGTCCATGATAGGTTTTTCACGGCCCTTATAATGTTTGATTCGCATAAAAAATCTAGATTTCATGACCCGTAATAGGTTGGTCACGATTGTACTTTGGGCAACTTTTCGGTATGAAAAAATATATTTTAACGATATGTTAAAGTGGTTTCATGGCTCTTCATGGTCGTGACAAATTTTTCATGGTCCACTTGTGATAAAGCAAATTCCACTTTTTTTCTACTTTTTGACTTCATTTTAACTCTGATTTGAGCGTGCTTTTTTGCAGTGGCTTCATAATTTAGTTTTCTTGCTTCATACACAATAAAATATAACATTTGGATAGATTTTTATTTTTGTAAAATTAATGTAAATAAGCTTATAAAATTATGCATGCTATTAGAAAATTATTCGAAATAAGACTATGCAATACTAAATATATGATGTATTTTACATGTATCAATGTACGAGATAAAAATAATACAAATTAGAATAATAGTGAATTTATTTTTTATTCAATAATTTATTTGTTTATCAAAGTTAACAATTTGATTAGAGGATAACGGTTCGATTAAAGTATAACTATTTGATTAGAGTATAGCAGTTAACAATTAGCGGATAGAAGATAATGATTTGTTTATAAATTCACTAAAAACTATTTGATAAACATAGCAGTTAAATCAGTGTTTTGTGGTTAAATAAGTGTTTTGTATAAAATGATAAAAATAAACATAAAATATATTTCTGATCATTTTTATATACATTATATTCATAATAATTTATTATGAATTATAATATTTTTTAATAAATATAAAATATTAATTATTTGAAAATAAAACTCTTATTTGGATTGTAAGTAGTCTTAAGATGTGATATATAAAAATAAAAATAATATATAATGTTTAATAATTACATATTTTTATTTAAAAAATAAGTATATATTAAGAATAAAATATGAAATTACTATATGTATACTCTATAAATTAGTAACAGTAACTTATAACGTTTTGTATTCAAATATTTAAATGCTATTAAAAAATTATATTTACCAAATGTATATAGTAGTGTTTAATTTTATGAAAATGTTATCAGCTATCAAAAACTTTATTTTTTTTATATGTCAAATAGTGCCTTAGAAGAATTTTGCTATTGATTTTGCAAGAAAATGGTAATTTTTCTTGTGGTGAGTACGTTCAATATAAAAAACGTTGGAATCATTTAGTCACATTGGTTTTTTTTTTTTTACAGTGATGCTGTCGTTGTATCACCAATTTCTTCTTATCTCAGTTCGAATTCAACATGTTTTCCGGTTAGACAAAAACGAATTTCCAATTAATATTCCACCAAATGCAAACATGTGGGGAAAAAAATAACAAAATCAAGGCGAAACACGTACATGGTCCATGGAGGGGTTCTGAGTTTGATATGTAGGTGGGGCCTTTCAATATAAAATGTGAAAAATAAGTGCACGTCCAAGGAGAATGTATGCGATTGAAGAGACAAACACCTTAATTATTGTTAGTTTTGATCATGCATAATATATATATATATATATATATATATATATATATATATATATGTATGTCTCCATGGTACTCCATACGTCCGGGACCATTATATAATTTGGACCATCCAATTATGGGGTTTAATTATATGTGCGATGTTGATGTGTTCCAACCCACAAATTAAAGTTCCTTCACTCTAATTTTCTGTTTCCATGCTTGCCTAATTAATGAACCACGGGTCCTTGTCCTTCCCACTTTATTTTATTTTTTTTTAAAAAAAAGAACCAGCAATGTTAATTATGAAACTAGATAAATCTCCGAAGATAATTGGAAGAATATTTTCAACTATGACAAATTAACAATGATCAATTTTAAAAAATATTCATAGTGAACTAATCAAATACTAATAAATTATTGTGCATCGATAACACATAGAAAATATATGTATATATTTAAATAATAAAGGAGTGCTCGAAACCTTGTTAAATAACGTTGGTTACTTGGCTTCACATGTGATGTCTCAAGAGACGTACGTAAGGGAGGTACCCAAAATGATGAATTATGGAGGGGGACTTGTACATCGTGTCATGGTCCCAAGTTTTGTGAAGGACCCTGCCGGCGGAGGTTTTTGGAGAATTTGGTGTTTGGATCTCCTTAACTTCACTACACTTAATGTCATTCCATATTTTTATTATTTTATTCTTCATTCAACTTTAATTTATCTTCTCTCGCCTCTTCCAATTTATTTTCCATCCAACTTTTTTCTTCATTAATCTTCTAAGAAAATATAGTACTGAGACATATGAATTTAATTAATACGAAAACTGTAATTACGTGAAATATATATAATATTCAAAAGTATATGAAAATAAAATAAAATAAAAGATAGTGAAAATGGAAATAAATTGCTACAGATAAAAAAGATAAAGCGGAAGTTTTTTTTTTTTTGCATATGTTAGACTATTGGCGAACTTTTTCATAATTTTTATGAGCTAATTTATTTTCTATTTTTTAAACTACTTTATATGTATATTATAATATTACATTAATTTAATATGTCATTATCTCATGATATACAATATTACTATATTTAATAAGTTGTCTGGGGTGAGAAGGTCAATGAGATAAAGAAAGAAAGAAGTACATAAAAATGGTAATATATTAGATGGATAAAATGCGCGTAAGACGCCTTCAACGCGTCGCACATTGAGATGGGTTGATTTCCACCGTGTTATTGCGCATCCATGGTCATGAACAACCGCGTCCATTGAAAGAGTAAATCGCGGACTCGCAATGTTGAATTGAAGGTTCAACCTATTGGTCCTTGATGAAAAAGTGTGGTCGGAGATGA
This sequence comes from Pontederia crassipes, assembly GCA_030549335.1. NCBI lineage: Eukaryota > Viridiplantae > Streptophyta > Magnoliopsida > Commelinales > Pontederiaceae > Pontederia > Pontederia crassipes. Next base: position 24,290,743 of record CM060183.1, read on the forward strand.
AGACAAAGAGAATGGACTCCTCATGTTTTCGTCGACGATGGTGAGGTCGGATCAAGGATGACATTGAGGTGAGTGGGGTCGAGAAGGCGAGATTGGCCAGGGCAATCAGATCGTGAAGCGAGCTGGGTTGACAACAGCGAGATTGGACAGGGTGATGGCGAGTCGAGATGGTTCAACGACGATGAGATTGGGCAAACGGTCAGATCACGAGGCAACCTAGGTCGGTGACAACGAGCTCGTGCAGGGCGATCATGAGGCAAGAAGGGTCAAGGACGACGAGATTGGATAGGGCGATGGTGAGGCGATTCTATGCCGATGACGACGAGATCGGGAAGGCCGAGGTTGGATGGTAAAGTTGGACTAAGGATCTGGATGGTTCCCGAGTTGGTATGGCACAAACATTGCGAAGAGTCGTTCGACGGTGAGATCCATTGTGAACGGCTGACAGTTCTATGTGTCACGCTGTCGGGGGAGGAAAAAGAGTGGCCCCGATTCGACGCAATGATCTCCGATTCGACACGTTTGTGTGCAGGCCGTAAATGTGCGATCACACGGTTTCAATCAATGCGCCTCAAGGTGCGACACATTGAAGGCATCTTATGCGCATTTTATCCATATTAAATTAATGTAAATTAGGTTTAAGATGAAGTGGCAAGAGAATATATTAAGGGTTTAATGATGCTTAAAATTTAAAATGGAGGGTAAAGGCTGGCCACATAAGGAAAAAATATGTCATTAAAAAGATTGGATGGAAGATGAAGAGGCAGAGTACATTAATGTTACTTAAAGTTTAAAAAAAACAAAAGAGCAAAATTATTACTTTGGATTGACATAAATTTCTTAGGAGTGACATTATGAGCACCCTTGGGATTATTGTCACATGCAAATTGGAACTTTGCCTTGGACATGGTGGTGGGTGAACATAATCTTGGTCTCGGTCTAAATGCTACATGTTGGCCGCATAATGGTGATGTATAACTCCGACTTTGCATAAGAATTATATGGCTGGTTTCATATATGAGTGCATTTTTCTCTCCTTGTGTAAAAGTTTAATAAAATATCATGTCTAAAGCATTAATTAAATTGAGTTCAAATGATAAGTAATTCATTTTCGCCTAAAAAATATCTCAAATTCGAATTTTAGATTTATTCGTTATGATTAGACATGTGAATAGCTAAATTGGTCAGGTGATAAAATTCTCTCTCTTCAAAAGAGGGACCATCATGCTAAGTCAAAAGAAAAAATTGATATAAATGAAAATATGCTTGCTCATGTGAATATACTATAGAAGAGATATTTGACATATATGAAAACATGACATAATTAGAAGCGATTAGTTTTAATAAAATATTGCGGATCAAAATATAAAAATGAAGAATATCATGGAAATACATGTACGCGCACAATTGATAATGCATATTGAAATAATAGGAAAAATTTTATTGTGCTTTAATAACAATATTTATTTTATTTTTATACCATACATTGCACAAAACGTTTAGCTTGCTACTGGTGCTTATAACTCTGATAAGCGCGGTCACCAAACAAATGCACACAAAGGGCATGTTTGGTATGAGAACTAAATTAATAGGAATTAGATGAAATATTTTTTTGTTATTATAAAAAAATGAAAAATGTTCTTATGACAAAATATAAATAGTGTTTGGATGCATCAAGAGCAAAAGAATATGGAATTACATATTTTATTAAGCAATGTTATGCATTTATTGAATAATTAATAAAAATAAATATTCATAATAAAATGCTAATACTTAAATGACATAAAATAGATAATTTTTAAATAAAATAATAAATACTAATGATAAAATAATTTTATTTATTTAAATAAATATTTTTAGAAATTATTCGTCTAGTTTTTTTTATTTCTAACAAATACTATAGAATTAAATAATAATTATTTTATATTAATTAAATAACAAATTAATCACGAATTAATATTTCTCATTGCTAGCATTTAAAATATTATTTTTATGTATCATTTATTTATAGTTTATTTTTCTACAAAACTTAATAATATAAAACATAATTAATTATATTCAATTATTAATATCAAATAATAAAAAAAAGAGTGAACAAAATATTTGGTCTTGCCATGTAAAGAACATTATGTTCTTATTTTAAGAACAAAATTTAGTGGTTTTTGAAGTTTTCAAAATGATTTTAATTGTTTGAAAATTTGATTAGAATATATTGTTTATAGGATGTTTGAATGTAAAATTAAGAATAAGTATTTTGTTCTAGCCCTTAATCCCGTACAAAACGTTTTCAAAAGACAATGGACCGGATTTAACAAAAAATATAATGGGCCGGAAAAGTGGGCTAAAAAATAGTGCACCGTGACAAACGCAAATGAGGTTGAAAAAATAATAGTTTTTGCAAAGTAATTTGCATTTTATTATTTCCTAATAATGAATATATATATATATATATATTTAAATTTTCCTTTGATATTTTGCCAAGTAAAATTGAAGCACAATTGCGCCACCGTTAATGGCATTAGTGGAGAGCTATCGGTGACGAGTTAAATTATATCCAGAGTAAATTAAAATCACAATACAATAATTCTGAAGAATAAATCAGGTTCCTATATAAGTGCATACGAACTAATTAAAACTAACTTCTAAAAGTGTTATATAGCTATATGTAAATATATAATAGATGCAACGGTAGAATAGGTGATTATTTAAATTATTTGATGATATCATCTCATGTAAAATTATGACATATGTAATGTTATTACAACTATTTTTTTTTAAATGGCCTCCTGTGCTCACACTCGCCGTGCTACCAATTTGGGGTCCAAGTTGTCCATTGCTGTGATTTGTGTCTACAAGACTCACACGGTACTTTGTTGTGCCGCCGAAGAAAACCCCCAAAGCCCCACTTTTTAATCTCCTTCTGCGGCGCCCTATTTTGCTCTGTTCTCTGATCTCCTACATCGGCGCCTGTCTCTGGAGGCTCCGATCGAAGCGGAGAGCTCTCCCGTCCTGACAAGCAGGTGATCTTTGCCTCCGCAATCTCTTATGTCCCACATCTCGTTCTCTCCAATAGTGACCATGTGGAAAGATCCGTCTTCGTATGCTTATTTTCGTCGTGTTTTCTGTGTTTTTTTCTGTGTTTTTTTCTGCGCTTTTGTTCTAAATTTGTGAAGTATCTTGTTCCTTGGATCTAAGTAGAGCTTTGATTTGTAGGAAGGAGAGTTTTTTTTCTTCTATTTTTCTGTAGGACACGAGTGATTTGAAAAAAAAATGATTTTATCTTGTTCCTTGGTATGTCTGGTTGTTTGAAACGATATGATGTGTGCTTCCAGGAGTTAGGGTTTATGTTTTTTTTTTTTTACTTTTTAGGATTTATCTTACTCGGAAGCTGCTCCATGTTTTAAGGTAAGGATTTTGTTCTGCTGCGGAGTGGTTCCAGGTTTCGTTGTAGGGATCAGACGACGTCGGATGGGATTTTGGTCGGGTTCACGCCATACATCTTTCAAAACATGTGCTTTACAACTAATCGATTGTTCATTTATTTGTCTGCGTTCCTTCTATGCACTAAAAATGGGATGATAAATATTACGTTTGGGGCATCATTTAAGCTTTCACTCTTGTAATGACCTGTTTTTTTGTTCGTACTAAACTGGTATTAGTGTATCTATTGAGCATTTAGATTAATCACCTTCAAATTTAGTGTCCACTGTGAGTTCCTTTTCCCAGTATGATCATTATCTTGTTCTTAAACATGCTTCTGATTCAATATTATTTATGCAGAAGGTTGCTGGGATGGCGCTTCCAACTGCAACTCCTGCACCTCCTGCACCTCCAGCGAGCCCACAGTTGGTACGAGTTGGTCTTATGTATGTATCTTGTGTTAAATATGTTGTTTCATCTTATCAGTGTTTTCTATTTCCACAGATTGGGAATGCATTTGTCCAACAATATTACCACATTCTTCATCAACAACCAGAATCAGTTCACAAGTTTTATCAGGACTCGAGCATCCTGAGTAGGCCAAATCTTGATGGGTTAATGACTTCAGTGACAACCATGCAAGTATGTTTTCCAAAAAAAAGTTGTTTTGTGATAAGTTTGTGTCCATTCTTCTGCTTATGTTTTCCAAAAAAAAGTTTTGTGATAGTTTGTGTCCATTCTTCTGCTTCTGATATTCTATATTATCACATGAAACTTCATTCCTTATTGTCTGGAATGACATATTGGCTCACATTTTTAGCACACATGGATAATCAAACTTAATTCAGGTATTTCTGCATCAGATTTAACAAGTTCTTTTATAGTTTTTTCATTCTAGCACTTACCTTATTGTTCTTTCATTTTATCTATTTAATTTACCTTATTTCTTTAGCTTTGGAGTAACAGATAAGATTTCCATATCTAAGAGTTCATTATTTCAAATTTCAAATATATGTTATGATCTGTAGTTTTCCGAGGAGAAAATATCTAATATACTCTTGTTCTTGTGTTTGCGATTATGGACGGTAGCGGATTAAGTTTCTATTACTTACTGGATATCTGCTGATTTGAATATGTGTATAATTGGCACTACAGAAACTAGCTAATTGTATGGCTATTTTTAGTTGGAGCATATGAAATTCTTATATCTGATTTTGCATTGTTCTTAGTATCTTTCACTCCTTGCCCATAAGTTAGGAACCATCATGTCCACTGGAGTGCTTTTTGTGTCCTGCTTGTTGAAGATTATGGAATTCTTATGACTATGCTAGCATTACTCTTAGTATCTGTTACTAGCTCATCTATTAGCTTCGGGAACAATTTGAAACTTATTCAAGCATGAAATTTACTCATAGTGATATATATATCTATGGATGACACCCTAACTTGGTGCTCATCCTTTTTCCTCTAAAAAAAGCATGAAATGTACTTATTTGTTTTTTCCCAACTTAGTGATATGGTGTAACTGAACTAAGTTGAGTTTTCATTATGGATTTGAACTTCTTTGAGAATTTTGCATGGATTCACAAGAGTTATGACTCTGTATACTTTTCTAAATATTGTTCCTCATTCCTTAGTTTGACTAAATTAGAAGTGTTGGATTGAGTTTTTTTGTCCTTTATGATGGAGCAGGCTATCAATGACATCATTTTGTCTTTGGACTTCAAAAATTGCTTCACGGAGATTCATACAGTGGACTCTCAAATATCTTACAAGGAGGGAGTGCTTATTATAGTCACTGGATCATTTACTGGGAGAGACAATGTCAGGAGGAAATTCACTGAATCATTCTTCCTTGCACCTCAGGAAACTGGGGGTTATTTTGTTCTGAATGATGTGTTCAGGTTTCTGAATGAAACACAACCGAGGGAACTGCATCATACGCTAGTCAATGGTACCAGTGATGATGCCTGTAAAGCATCTTTAACCCTTGAGCTAGGTACAAGAGACCACTCCTTTTTCCTTATTTTTTAAAGGAACTATTGTAATCTGCTTAAGACTGTCCATCCTTTCAGAGTCAGCAACCCAGGATCATGCTATTGCAGAAGCTCCACTCTCAGATGCAGATGAGGACAACAATGTAGAAGTTATTGATCCACCAGAAAACATTAGTTCAGGAGTGGAGGATGAGATTGTTGTGGATTCACCGGTCCATGTAGGTGAAAATAATGATCAACCAGAGGCTACTACCTTTGTGGTGACTGCTTCTGTATCTCAAGATGATGCACCTAAGAAGTCTTATGCATCAATTGTGAGTTCCGAGGGCTTTGCTTCTATAATTTAATAGTCAAATATGTATAATATGTGAATGCTGTTTCAAGCCTTGATGAACATTTTGTTGTGTTCATCTTTAAATTGTCATATATGACTAAAGCTTAATAATCTTGATCTATATTTTTCTTCAAGTTGATATTTCAGAAATAGTCTGCATCATTAATGATTTCTGCACCTCTATTTTTAATCAATTGGCATGCAATCATTTCATCTGTCTTGCAGGTAAAGGTCATGAAGGGCAACCCATCACCAACTGCTGTATATGTGCCTACCACTAAGGCAAAGGCTGTTCCAGTGACTACAGAGAAACCAACAACTGCACCAGCAAAGGAGGTTCCTGCCATCGAAAGTACTATCCCTGCTAATGATAATGGTACCTTGGAAAGCCCTCATGAAGGTAAGTCCAGAGTTACATTACTTCTCTTCGGGTATTCTATAATGTTTCCTTATTAAAATTTGTTTACGTAGAGGAGGGTCATTCGGTCTATATCAAGAACTTGCCACTGCATGCTACAGCTGAGCAAGTAGAAGAAGAATTTAAGAGGTTTGGAAGTATTAAACCTGGTGGCGTGCAAGTCAGAAGCCACAAGGTTGGTCTACTGTAACATTTTTATTTGCCATAATTTTCATTTTAATGATTTAACATCTTATTCATTGCAGGTTGAACCGTTCTGTTTTGGCTTTGTTGAGTTTGTTTCTCAACAATCAATGCAAGCAGCAATAGAGGTATTTGACTTAATCTTATTGGCATTTTCAAAGTAATCTAAATAAGCAGTAAACTGTGATGCAATGAATTTATTTAGTGCTAATGAGTTTTTTTCTTTTACGAAGACTTCTGGCTTTGAGTTTGATTGAGATGTCAAACGTTCATGTCCGATACAGGTGCATCCTATATTAGAAGTAAAATGAAAGATCACAATCTCAATGAATCATTCCCCACATCCGTATCGCAACTCTTGCAAAACCTAAAACATTTTCTACATAGGATTGCCCCCTTTTGAATATACAATCATTACATTGAGTTCAAATAGCCTATAGATAAGGCTAGAAGCTCATCTTGTTGTCGCCTAGATGTATAGACATCTGTAGGATCACCAAAAAAACTGTAACAGGAACAGTTTTGAGCCAGGTACAACTTGCGGATGCTCATATCTGTCTAGGAAATGTACATTGAGAAAACAGATGATTGGTTTCTTTTACATTTGTCCCACATAAAGTACGTAAGCATCTACATCTGATTCCATCTCAATCTAAAGTTCATACAACATCTATATCCTCTGTCATCACAAAAGCTATAAAATACCAATACGTAATGGAGCCCGAGCACATTAATCCATCCACAGCTCATCATCCTCCATTCTATCATTGCCATCCAAGCAGGAATTTAGCTATCTGAACTGAAATGGACCCAATTCCAGCACCATGCATCTGGTTGATTTATAAATGTATCTCCAGAAGCATCATGAACTCTCTATCATCAACAACAACAACAACAACAACAAAGCCTTATCCCACTAGGTGGGTCGGCTACATGGATCATACGACGCATTCATTGATCCATGTTCATGAGATTCGACAGGGTTTTACGCTGGCTGTCGGGGCCTAACACAACCCTCCTTTATCCGGGCTTGGGACCGGCTATAAAACATAGGCGGAGTTCATGAACTCTCTATCATCCTTCTAAAAAAAAGAACTCTCAATCACGTTGGTCAGACAAAGATGCTCAAAAGATAACTGGTCACTAACATTGGCACCCTTGTCAGCCGCTAGTGCGTACAACCAATGAAATTCTATAACCTGGGGGACTTTCCAAGACAGAAGACAAGTGCAAAACCTATACTTTAAAGTGCACTACCTAAATTATATAATGGTCTCGAATGTACGAAGTACCATGCAGCGACACACACATATATTTTATGTATGAAAAAATTACAAGTTACCCTAAAAAAAATACTAGTTAATAAATCTGTTTTTAGCAAAGGACTCTTAATTTAATTATATCCTGTTGCTGTTGTAGTATATCTTAAAACAAAATATCACAGGTGTTTTACTTATGCAGTAAACTAATAAAAAATGCTCAATTTAAAGTGATGCATATCTATTTTTGGCATCCTAATTTAATTATATCCTGTTGCTGTTGTGGTATATCATAAAACAAAATATACAGGTGTTTCAATTATGCAGTAAACTAATAAAAAAACTCAATTTAAAGTGATGCAGTGCACCGATTTCAAATTGTAAAAGAATATTAGTTGTATGAAGTGGTTGATGTATTATTTCATGCATCTTCTAAGAGTTGCCTGTAATGTGTTTTCTATTTCAAGTTGCTTCTTTTTACTGCTTTGTTGTTCCTGATGCTTCTTCTGCATATATTTGTATGTTTTGTAGGCTTCACCTATTACATTTGGAGGCCGTCAAGCATTTGTTGAAGAGAAAAGAACGACCACACGAGGTAAGTCCTTTCTCATCTTATATTGAGTAAATATAACAATTTTTGCTTTTCTGTTTTAAAGTTGCATAATTATTTTGATTGAGGAGTGGAGTAGTTTAATTTGGTCATATTCAGGTCATATATTCCACAAGTGCTATTCAACAATTGAAAGTGGCCTCTCTTTTGCTCATTTGTAATCTATTTTGATTTTCTTTCTTTTGAGTCTGGAGTCTGGTTCCTAAGACATGGCAAGGAATTGGGTGAATGTATAGTTATAGCAAGTACAAGGGATTTGTGATGAAAGCTGGGCTTTCTGGAGTTCAAAGAAAATATAGACCGTGCCTGGGCCATTTGGCTGTAGGACAACCGGATCATTTTTTGTGGGGAGAGTTGCCAGCCTGAGCGTGTTGTACACCACATCTCCTATCTTATAAGGGAGTGGGGTTTTGGTTAGGTTGGGGTCCTCTTTTTATCCCCTTCTTGCTCACTACATTTGTACACCTTTTCACAGTATATATATAGCTGGATGGCAACCACAAATCTGGTGGTCATCTTTTTTCTTCTCAAAAAAAAAAGAAAATATAGACCTCAAAAAAAAAAGAGGAGAAAATATAGACATAGGGTTTTTTGCACACATGAAAAATTGCCCTTTATAGTGGTGCCACTTTATCTTTTGTTTTATTGCACATTCATGAAAGCCTGTCTTTCTAGTGGTGCATAATCTTGTCTTAATTTGCCAGAAGGTTATCATGTGTATTCTGTGTTCTCCCACTTTATGTTACTTGTAAGATCTTCTTTAGCGTGATAGATGTGGTAGACCCCTCAAATACGGGTGACATTATGTTTGCTGTTTTGTATTTGTTTACTTCTTTCCACATGAAATATATATCTGATCTGCAGTATGAAGTTAGTCTTGATTTTTGCAGTCAACAGAGCATGCCATGCATGGATACTGTCCTTTTTAGGATCCATTAATCTATCAGTTAACCTTTGACTGTGTAACCCTTTGAAGCGTTTGGACATCATTCTTGATTTCTTTTTTCAGTTGTCAATGGTGTGGTTACCATGAATGGCAACACTGGTACAAGAGGACGCTTCCAACCAGGAAGAGGTGGCTTTAGGAATGACAATTTCAGGGGACGCATAAACTTTGGGGCTAACATGGCCTTCAGGAGAAATGAATTTCGAAACCGGGTTGATTATTCTGGTCGGGGACGTCGTCCAACTTCACGAGGCGGCGATGGTGGCTACCAGAGAGTCTACCAGAATGGCAATGGCGGGTTTGGTCGCTCTAGTGGACCCAAGCAGGCAGCTGTTTCTGCATAGGGGACGTGATGTTTTTCATTTATGTCGTCTTTGAGTCTCTTAATTATCGATCTGGTCTACATTTTGGAACCTCTCCAGGGAGATCATTTTTGACAGTCGAGTAGTCCATAATGTTTAGTTATCCATATCTTATGCACAGAGATCATTCTCAAATTTATGTTAGCAATTCAAAGTTAGATATCTCAACAATTGACATCGTTTTATTTAAATACATCTCGTTGGTATCTTTACCAATCTATTTCTATCTAAAGGTGAATAGTTACTTTCCAATCTTGTCCCAAAACTTATCTTGTTTGTTATACATTTTGTCTCCTAACTTTCTTTTAGTGATCCTATATGTGCGCTTAATTACTTGTTCGATGTGGAATGTAAAATTCTTCAAGGTATTTTTTATGATAAGGGTGCCATTTTTTGGCCATGGGGATCAGGGATGTGGATGTTTCCTAATGTCCACATGAATTGTGAGTCTCAAGTCGACCAGAGCTCTAAATTAGAATCTTAGATTTCATTTGGATTCATTCATTTCGTTTTGATTTGAATGCTTAATTAATCAAATGATAGTAAATTCTGCGCCGAAAGAAAGTTTAGCCTATAGCTGTACTTGACTACTGATTATTTGTCTTCTACTTGAATGCTTCAAATGCTTCGTTCAAATATGATGTGAGGAAATTTATTTCTCTTCATCAGTCTTCCGACCATTTTCCCTCTCCTTTCAATTGCAAAGAAATAATTGTATTCGAGGAATTGTAAGATTATATATATTTATTTTCCTTCACCTTTTTGAGGATTTTATAATAGAACAAACTCACAAAGAATGTGTGGCGTAGCATTTTGCGTGCATAAAAACTTCACTATTAAGTTACAATTTGGAGAACACCGTAAAAATAAACTAAAGTTGAGGATAATGTGCATAAGTTGAAAATTTTTTGTAAAAAGTTCATTATGCCCCTGCTTTAGTTCACTTTTACATAAAAAAATATAATAATTTATAAAAAAGAAAAAAACACGAGGGGGGAGTCGCCCCCCTCCTTGCGACCTGCGAGGTCGCAGGGAGGGGGGCGACCCTCCCACTCCTCGCGCGAGGGAAGGTGGGGGGTCGCCCCCCTTTGGCGAGCCGGAGGTCGTAGGGAGGGGGGCGACCCCCCCACCCCCTCGCCGCGTCGGCGAGCGCAAGGGAACCAAGGAGGGGGCCCCCGCGAGCGCAGCACAGGGGAGTGGGGTCGCTCCCATCCCTGTGATCTCCGGCGAGGTCGGAGGGAGGGGACGACCCCCCACCTTCCCTCGCATGAGGGAAGGTAGTTGTACCGCGCCGTCGAGCACAGGGAACGGGGGGGGGGGGGGGGGGGGCTATGTCGTCGACGCAGGGGGCCAGTGACCCCCCTCTCTCCGGCGCCGGGAAAGAGGGGGGGAGGGGGGACCTGCATGACACAGAGGGAGGGCGGCAACTCCCCCTCGTTCCCCTACGCTCGTCGGTGCGGCACAGGGGAATGGGGTGGTCGCTCCCCTCCCTACGTCGCAGGGAGGGGGGCGACCCCCCACCTTCCCTCGCGCGAGGGGTGTGGGGGTCGCCCCCCTCCCTGCGACCTCGCCGGAGGTTGCAGGGAGGGGGTGAACCCCTAACGCAGGGGTATAATGGATTTTTCACAAATACGTAAAATAAAAAATAACGGAGAATTTGACGGAATGTGGAATTGGACAGAAGGACCAAACTGAAAAAATCGCGATAGTTTAGGTATCCAAAAAATAAAGTTCGTAGTTTGGAGTTAAATGTGGTAATTCGTGATAGTTTAGGAGATGTAAGAAGAAATAACCCAAAAAATAAACCGACGTAGGTGGGTGGGTTTTCTTGAGTCAGGCCTTAGTTTAAACTAAAATAACCGAACATAGGCATTCATCCATTAAATATCTAAAATACTTTATCACGTAATTACAATTAAGATATAAACTTCAAACTTTAATAATTAAGAGTACAAGATTTTTCATATAGGAGTTACTTGTAATCATGCCAAAATAGTTTCAAATATTACAAAAACACGTGTCATAACTCATAATTATTACTATACCAAAATATCAACATAACAACTTGCACAAAAATATCACCAAAATATTTTGAATCTTTTACATCATCTTTCATCATCATAAACTCCATGAGAAATTCACAACCAACACTATACGTCACCATTTAGCCTATATAAAAATAACAATTAATTTTCATCTTTGCATACTACATGGACTTCCATGCATAGTATTTATATCAAAAAAATCAATCTACAACTAGGGTTGTAAGTAAAAACCTAGAAAGCCAAGTCCAGGAGGTGCATTTTGGATGGTCATTAGCAGAATTCAAAGAAATATCTAAAGTATTAAAAGTCAAACTTCTACTACTAAAGCCATGAAGAATAATTTTAAAAACTGTGTTTATTTTTTGGCAAAAAAAGCTTGTGAATTTAATTTTTACATGACTGAGATGGCAATATAGGAATTGCTCCTATTATGCTTTTAATGTAAAGTAAGCTTTTTTTGGATAATCTCATTGTAAATTTAATATCGTAGACATAAAAGAAACTACCAGATAACAGGGTGAATCTCATGAAAAAAAATCCTTCCAAATAAGGAGGAATATAGATACTTTTCATGTCAATAAAACATATAACATGAGAACATCAAATAAGTGAAAATATGATAATTGGGTATGAACTAGACAATGATTGTAAACACACAATGATTTTAGAAGTCTTAGAACTTCCAACACCACAAATACGATCCGAATCATGTGCTAAAGAAGGAGATTATGAATAAGTAACAAAAAGGAAAATTTCACAACATGCTTGTGCACTCTTGTCACTCTTCCTTTTTGCTAATTTAAATATACAACCACTTTTGCACTCTAAAATTCCCTCTAAGTATTTCATGGTCATTATGAGTCCTTGAATAAGAATAAAAGCATGATCCACCAACCAATGAGATGATTGTGAACATACGATGATAAAGAAATAAAAGTGCAAATGGTGGCTAAACGTGCTCACAAGGAATTCCATATTTTGCTTGTTCTGTCCTATCCCTCGTCCATTTGGTTAATATAAGTACATAACATATTTTATTTTATGTTTTCTTTATGAATTCTTGGAAGAATAAAAGCAGGATTCACCATCAAATAAGATGAAAAATTGCAAATGGTGATTGAAAACTCTCATATGCACATTTGCAGGTTCACAATTTGAGCAGCTTTCAGAAGAAAATGACCCAAAAAATTTAGAAAATCACTCAAGTTTAGTCCTCTATCTTTGTTATTTGCTAGATGCTCTCGGTAATTGTTCCTTACACAAATGCAAGGGTATTCCAATAAAATATTCTCATATTTTTTGCATTTTACATAATCCTCTGGCATGTTTCCAAGCCAACCATTTTTCCCAACTAAAAATATTGGAAGGAATAAACAACATAGGAACTACATCTAGCTCATGGAATAAAAAGATTGACAAGACATTCATTTTTTATTATTTTGTCACAATGTTTTATGCATTCATTAACTAGCATACAAATTAATATTTATAAAGCTAATAGCATAACCCAATAATATACATCAAGACATCAAAATAAATACTCAACTACCTTTAGACCATTAGTAATATCAATCATCAACATCGATTATTGTTGGTTATATAATTGAATTATCTGCAAAATAAAGTTCAAAATTGTCAATTATTATTCTCAAATCTTAATGTTGATAGTAATATAATAAAAAAAAGCACACAATTAATAATACCTTCAGTGACATTGAGCCCATCAAAATATTCTTCCAAATTTGAGAAATTCAATGAATACCTTTGTCACGACCCTATTTTAAACAGTGGTTTAAATCAGAGCTCGCGACTGATTACAGACGATCAAATAGTAATTTTTTTAAAAAAAATTATGCATAACTACTCTATATAATACAGGAGAGTGATAACATAAATAATCAAACCACGTAGTTTATATTGATCATTCATAGCATGTAACAATCCTAGGGTTTACACCACCACATATGATAAAAGATTTACATTTTACAAGATACAAAATTATTTTTCATACATAGCACATATCAAACTCTCTTCATATCCCAACAGAGGAATATGAGAGCTACAAGTCTTCTATCTAGCACGTGCAGTGGGACACATGACTTCTCAATACCTTAGCAACAAAAAGGATCCACACCCTGCTAAGGCTGTCTCTCGTGCTCCCAAAAGTTCTACTGATCTGAAAAAGTGTACAACAACACTGTGAGCAAATAATAGCTCAGTAAGATGATAACTCATAAGCTATGTGTTACCATCTAATAAATTCGAAGAGACATAGGCATACATGCATTAATCATAATATCAGGATCAATATCTTCATACATTTACTAAATACATATATAACATTCCAATCACAATCATTACACTCAATTTACATTCATTGTCACTTATATGCAATGCAACACTCTCATATGTATGCACGGATCACCAACTGGCCAGTGATCGGTAGGTGAATTCTAGAGGTGGCTCACATCGTGATCAACGACGTAGCACTTAGCTCCATTCTATCTCATCCCTTTCGGAAAACAAATCATATAACAATAGGTGGATTCTAGAGGTGGCCCCTATGGATTCTAGAGGTGGCCCCCATCGCGACTGCTCACGATGTGGCACTTAGCTCCGCATGACACTTAGGTCCAACCTATCTCATCACATTATTGGAGAACAGAATGATGGATTGGATTCTAGAGGTGGCTCTCATCGTGATCAACGATGTATCACTTAGCTTCAACCATCATATATGCAAGTACAAATGGATGTCAATGCACAATTCATCATATAACAAACATCTCATGCATATCAGAAGATGAATCATATCCAATACCATTTCAAAATGAACAAGATTGCACTCATCGCAATCCATTCAGATCATATCACATAAACTTTTCATAATTGCATTTCTCGAAACCAATTCATAGGATTCCAAAACATATTCAATACATATAATAATTGATGTCACACCGAATTCAAAAGATGTGAAAACATAGAGTAGGAGAAATCAACTTACCTATAAGAGCTAACAAAATATTTTTCTTTCCCTTTCACTACTTTACTCTTCTACTCCTATAACAATAGTAGTAAGAAACACATTACTGCTATGATATGAGCACAAGCCTATAACACATGAAACTTCATTAATTGCAAAGGGTATATGAATCTTAAGTATTTACTCTTATAATTTAAGTAACTATTTAGCATAAGGATTGACCTAATAATATGACAGATTACACACATAGTAAAGAAAAATTCATATCTTCTTATATACATAACCAAATAACATCATTCCAATTTTGTTAACTTTCATATTACAAAGACATTAATCTGTAAAAGTTTTATTTCCTATTTAATTATGGTTTGCTCTTATGAAAATCAACATTCAACGTAACTTTTATGTTGTTTCTATGTCCTGACAGATTGAGTAACCTTACTTTTATGATTTATATAAAATAATAAACATTCCTTGTTCTAGTACTTTTAATTTTCCCAAATTGTAGACATCCTAGGGTGAAAGTCATAAAATTACTTGAATTTATCACTATTTGTATTGAGCACAATAAAATTAACCAATATTAGTATAATCTGCCCTAAGCTCCATTTTGACAGACTGAGTAAGGCTCGGTAAAATATTTATTACTTTCGCTACGCATATCATTTTCTAGTTATTCCAATTATAAATGAAACCTCACATCAGTACATATAACACCATAAATTATCAAATAATTACAAGACATATTGAATTTAATACATAATTTACAAATTTGGGTAGCAATTTCGGCGGACAGAGTGATAGTACCTTAAAGATAAGAACATAACTTTATCTGCAGAAATCATATTAACTTGATTCCAAATCTCAATGAAAGTAGACTCATATAGGATTAATAAGAATAAATTTCATAATTTTTTGATCATCGAAGGTATGGAACTATGTAGCTAACGATTCGTGAATCAATTGAACATGGCTAGGGTTAATCTTACCCATGAACAACATGAGTTTTGCCCCATGTTCAAGTAAAATCCGAAAATAAATGGATGAAAAAGGCTCAGAGTCACCCTAATTAAGAATTATGTAGTTGAAATCCAAAGAAAATGAAGTAGGAACTTACCAAAATCTAAAACCCTAGTTGCCCCTTCTCTTTTTTTCTAATTTCCTTCAACATGTAGTAAGCTCTCTACTACCATTGCTATTCGGCCAAGGATGGTGAAAGGGGCAGAAAATGATGGTAAAAGGTAGAAGTTGAAGGATAAGAATGCAAAGAAAAATCGACTTACCAAGTCGGCCAAAGATGGGACCAAATTGCCCTTACTATTTGCCTTATTTACATCTAAGGCCATTTAAGTAAATGGTTTTATATTTTTCATTTCATGTAAATAAAAAACTACCACCATTTGGATTCAAATAAAATATTTATAAAAATAAATAATCAAGGAATCGAAATCTAAATTTTTGTCCGAAGAACAAAAATCGCGATTTCACAGATTTTTCGATTTTGTGTCTATGTTTTACCTAACCCATACACCTCCTAAAAATTCTTAAAAATCACTTTTAGAATCCTTTCATATATAGGAACAATTACCAGAACTTTAATTTCCAAATTTTCACTTTTCCGAAAATCACATTTTCATGCCTTAAGTAAATTTCCATCGCTTTCGCACTTTAGTTGATATTGAAATGTAAGTCTTAACATCACATTCATAGAGATTATCAATAAGATAATATAACATCACATTCATACAAATAATCATGCATGGTTATTATGAGAACATGGTCTTGGCCTAGTAGTGACGCATTTTGAGAAAATCGTGCGGGCTTAAGTCCAAAGCGGACAATATCATACGCTAGTGGAGAATATTACATATGGTATCAGAGCCACTCCGCGTGAGCCTCTGTGCATGGTGGGGTGCGATCACTCAACGAGGGCGTTGAGTCCCCTAAGGAGGGAAGGATGCATGAGGCATGCCTTGGATTAGTCCCACATGCATAAGTCACGGGAGAGATGCTGAGTATATATGGTGATATATCCTTCATTAGGTGTGACATGTTTTGAGAAAATCGTGCGGGCTTAGGCCCAAAGCGGACAATATCACACGCTATTGGGGAATGTTACATATGGTATCGGAGCCACTCCGCGTGAGCCTCTGTGCATGGTGGGGTGCGATCACTCAACGAGGACGTTGAGTCCCTTAAGGGGGAAGGATGCATGAGACATGTCTTGGATTAGTCCCACATGCATAAGTCACGGGAGAGATGCTGGGTATATATGAGAACATGGCCTTGGCCTAGTAGTGACATGTTTTGATAAAATCGTGCGGGCTTAGGCCCAAAGCGGACAATATCACACGCTAGTGGAGAATATTACAACATTAGCCAATCTTGTGTGTAAATACGGGCTTCAACCATATTCAGACTAAGTGAACTACGAAAGGGTTCCAAGACTTGTCCTATACAAGCACTTTCAAAAGCTAAAGTCGTGACATAAATGGTCAAAACATCTTGTGCTATCGAAGAAAGACTAAGTTATCTAGGACAATTAATACCCCACCAACCTAAAATATTGAAGTCATTAGTGTAAGAATAAAATCTTCACTCAAGTACTTGTCTAACTCATTCTTTTCCTCATTGTGTTGCATCCTAATACGAGTTATGAACATTTGATTTAGGAAATCAGGACTCATTTGATGATCCAGTATTTTTAATATTTTATGTTGATATTGGCTTATGCTCATTATACTTCCCCATATTCTTATATTGTTCAAACATTGCCTCCAAAGTCCTTTGCATTTTGTCTCTGAATTCATCTGCTTGTGGAGCTTATATGACATCTTAATTACCCACTCAACATATTACCACTTATGCCTTGAGTCAAGAATCACTATTGTGAATAACATCAAATTAATATTCTTTTATGTTCCCCCAATGCTTATCATATGTTCTTTTCATTCTTTCACCCATGGAAAAAATATTATAATCCTCATGCCTATAATATTGCCAAATTTTCAAACCAGTTTCCCATACTTCATATAATGGTTTCTAGTGGCATAAGAAGAACCAGAGACGACTTTAGTTATATAATAAAATATCTTAAAAAATGATAAAACAACAGTAGCATAATTTCAATCATCATTAGTAGGGATTCTTTCATTTTCTCTCTTGGCAACTCATCTTTTGCTATCTTGAAGATCTAGCAAATCTACTTTGTGATATTTAATTGCTGACTCTAACATTAAATATGTGGAGTTTCATAGAGTATCAACATCTAAACACGCTGAACTCTTATATTTTTGCTTTTTTTTCTATACAACTCTTAAATCTTTGAAATCTAGCAGGAGAACACCCCACGTATTGAATTGCTGACCGAATTTTAAAAATTGCACCATCTAATTCTTTTAAACCATCTTTGACAACTAAATTCAAAATGTGAGCACAACATCTCATACGAAGAAATTCTCCTTTCAAAATAAGAGTATTCCAAGATTGGTATTGTTTCTTAAGATACTGAATTCTAGTGGCATTAGCACTTGCATTGTCAATTGTTAAGTAAAAATCTTAGTGATATTTTAACCAACCAAACATTGCTCAACAATTTTCCTATAGCTTCACCTGAATGACTAGACAAAAGTTTATAACTTTTTTTTTTGTAATTTCCGCTGCTCATCAATATAGTGAGAGGCACATATAACTCAAGTTCTCACAAGAAGTTCATGTATCCATTATGACACTAACTCCTATAGAATTCTTAAAGAAAAACTGTGCCGATTTTTCTTTCTCATCTAAGTACAAGGCATAACAATCTTTTGCAACAAGTGACTCAAGGAATTGATGCTTTTGGATGCAAAGCATGAACATAACGATTAAATGCTTCATACTCCATAAAATGAAAAGGCAATTCCATGCTAACAACCAACCTAGCAAGTTCTTTTCGAACAACATCCTCATCAAATTGATATCTACCAGTTGATCTATTATTCTTTTGTTCTAATTGAAATGAAAGAATTATTTTTGAAATGAACCCCACTTGCACCAATAGAGGTGACTAGGTAAGAAGCTAGTTCCATTTCTAACATAACATGCATAACATTTTTTGCAATAGTGACACATAACAGAATTTGGATTCTTCTCTTCTCGAGTAAAATGATCCCATACACTAGACCATGTATTTCTAACACTATTAGTATCATTGCCATCATTTCTTCTAGTTTTAGAGGTATTAGCAAGTTCAAAGGGTTTGATGGGAGTATCCAAAGAAGCTAGCACATTTGTTGATGATTGTGGGACCTCTATCTCTATTATTGGGTGTCTAGTGATATATCACTTTGTGTTCCAACATTAGTTTGTGAATCCATCTGACACCCGTTGATTCATATGAAAAAAGGAAATATAACAAATAGAAAAATATTGAGTATAAATAAATATTATAATGATATCATTAAAGAATAATATAAAAGTATAATACAAGACCAAGTTGGATAATTCCAAAAACTTTCATAGAAAAAAAATGATGTACTATGGACTATTTAAAATAAATATTATTAGTGACATCACTCCTAAGATTAAGAAAAATTCTTTGAGGTAAAAAAATATTACGTGATACAAATATATAAAAGATGCATTAATAAATCATAAGCTTTTAGGGGATGCTTTTCTCGAAATGTGAAACTATCAGTCATGGCTTAAAGGTAATTGGTTTCAACAAAAGTGAAGTACCCACCATTGTCCGCTTGGAGTACACACATGCCCATGAAGCCAAATATGTCTTATAAGGAAGCATTTTTTATATATAAAAGATATGACCATTTATGTTGGCCAAAAGGAAGAGGACATCATCAATAAAAAGATGCGGCCAAGGGGATTTTCTCCTAAGGGTTTTCAACTGTGTGAAGAAGACAACCGAGTACAAGAGGTCACTTGTGTTCTTGACTAAGAATTATAGTAATATTTTTTTGACAATAAAATTCAAATAAATAGTGTTAAAAAGAGTAAGTACTCACTTGCACAGATGATGAGTGACGAGCTTCCACAAAATTTGCTGCAAGTCACTAATGAAAGAGTAAATAATGCCGAGATGGTCCTCATTTGGGAAGAGATAGTGGCAGGCCAACAGCTAAGGAGAAAAGTTGAGAACTTGTGAATGAAGAAAAAATAAGGGAAAAAGGAAAAGTCAAGAAAATGGAAAGTAGGTTTCTAGGGGAAGGAAGAATAGGGAAAAAAAGAAAAAGTCACGAAGATGAAAGTAAGTACTTAGGAGAAGGAAATTATGGATCGATGCAAGAGAAGAGGTTTCACCTCATGTGAAGAAAGTCAAATAGTGCACTCAAAGTTTAGAAGGTAATAAAAAATTTAAATATTTTCTAAGACTCTACCGAGTGTTTTGATTAGGGCACCTAATTTAAATGGTTGATTTTTTTCTTCTAAAGGGCCACCCTAATTTTTTTTGTCAAGGTTTTTTTTTCAAGTCGATTTGATTTTTGTTTTTTTAGGTTTTCACTTATACCACTATTGAGTACATTGTTTTTAATTAAAGTTGTCCTCCAAATTGTTTTCAACCATTTGATTCACTATCTTCCTCTATCATGAAACACAGACAAAAAAATCCAAACAAAAGGTCATAGAGATGCTTGTGGTTTTCAGTCTAGAATGTCAAATCACAAGTACATTTTATGTATGGTCCAATTTTAAGGTATTTATAAAATAATCATTTAAGTAATCTTTTTGTATTTTTTTTAATTGTGGTCATTACGATACCAACAAAGCAAAAAGATATATTTTAGTACAAGTTTATTTCTCAATAAACAATACAACACAAAAAATTCTAATTTTAAAATTCTTTTTTTTATCATAAAATGTATTTATATACTTTAAAAGTTTTTCATTTATATATTTTGTTTAGTAAGAATTCAATTATAGGTAATTCCTTTTTCCATATTAATTTTTTATTAGTGCCTATTAATTTTTTTATATATTTTAGTTTCATTATAATTTTCTCATATTATTATTTTTATTATAAGTAGAAATGAAATTGATTTGGAAAAAAAACTATTATTCGTTTTTACCTTCATTAGTAATATGTTAATATCGTTGACGTTTTTATATGTAGATGGATAATGCAAGGATCTTCTAATTAGGAAAGAAAATTATATATATAATATGATAAAAATATATCAATCGATCTCGCATGAATTATGTTTCATCCATGCTATAAGGTGCATTCACCAATGTTTGTTTGACAAATAACTAGTTGTGTTAATCAGACTGGACAACGCGCCCCATCCATTATTCGACCTCATAAGATAATGGGTTACCCATCCATGCCCGAACTCGGACCGTCCGATTTTTTTTAATGAGGCTTGTATTAGGTTGGACTAAAATTTTTGGTATCGATAATCCGATATCTGTCGCTACTCGTCCGATAATTAATAAGCCATTCAATAATCCATCCATTATCCCATTAAAATATTAGTTATATAAATATAAATACTGATTTGCTATTTATAAAATACATAAACAAATCTCTACTTAATTAATTACCATGATGGAGAGAATCCCAATAATATTGGACTGCATGGTAGACTATGTATCATGAATTAATATGTTAATATTCTGCCATGATAGAGAGAATCCCATTAATATTGGATTGCATGGCACACTGTGTATCATGGCTTAATTCCAAGAATCAATGACTGAGAGGATTTTATGGAATTTAGCATTCATAATGATTAAGACTATTTTTTATCGTGATTATATGCGGACGATTTTGTGGCAACCACCATAAAATGAGGCTTCATAAGAATTTCAAAGTTCAAAACCTAATTTGATATACTTCTTCATTTATATATTGATGAATCAAAGTTAATTTCGACTTAAAACTAAACCTTTCAGGCCAACAAAATTTTGAGTTGAATCAACAATAATTCTAATATATATATATATATATATATATATATATATATATATATATATATATATAATGTGATTAGCAAAAAAAGACACATAATTATTATGGCATAATTTAATAATACCAAAACATTTGTAAAATGCTTTATTAGGCTTTACTAGGAAAAACTGTCTGTTTGGGAATACACATAATACTCTCTAATTAAAAGTTTTGCTAAAAATTATGAAAAAATAAAATGCTTTACTGGGCTTGTCCAGTCCGTCCATTTACCGGCCTATTCGTTAAGATCCGATAAACTTGAATATGACAAACAATCTTAGAAACTTATTAGACAACTTGACGCTTGTCCAATAACATAATGGGCAGTCGGGCCCGTCCGATATCCAGTTTAAGTACATTAGAAAGCTCATATTTAAATAATAAATTATAAAAGATGTAGAATGGGATATTAAAAATTTTATTTATGGACAATTATTTTTACTCATTATATATTAAACTATTTATAATAATTAATGGCTAGCAAGTATTTACCATATATAATAAATAATTTCATTAAATTGATGGAATGAAAATGAATTAATAATTTTACATTAAATTAACCCTGTCTCCTCCTCTTTCTCTCTCCCTCTCCTTTTTCTTTTTTCTCTTCCATTAATATCTCCTCTTTCTCTGGTACTAGACAAATATTTGATAAAATAATTTTTATCTATATTATATTAATTTATATTTATCTCTCATTTTTAATGTTTTAATAAAATAATAAAATATAGAAAAAATCGGTCAAACAAAAAAATAGAAGATAAAAATACTTTATAGTTAATGGCTAGCCAATAATTTAGTGGAATGAGAAATATGATGTTAGAAGAGCTTACTTGTTTCACCTCATCCCTTGTAAATAATATAAAATAATTATTTAAACAAAATTTATACTCTGGTATTTCACCAAATTTCCTCAAAACCTCTCGTTCAAACTAACGAGCTCATCCACTATCCATTTGTACAATCGTCACCTTTGTAACCTTGTTTTGTTGCAAGAAAAGGTAAAAAAGTTAAATGCTTGGAATTTCTCATTCTTATCTTTTCACTTCAATTTTATTGTTAATAATGTTTTGAATTCTACTCAAAGTAAAAATTCAATATAAAATTTTTAAGAGTTCGAACAAAAAATAAATTGAATAGTAATATTCTTTTGTTTCATCTAATAAGATTTTGTCACAGTAAAATTCTCAATTTATTCTTGCATAATTTCTCATATACAAAAATCTTAACATTTATATCGTATGTTAATTATAAGTCAAAGAGTTTCTAAAAAAATGGACATTGGACATTTTGTAATCACATTAAATGGAGATCTCGATAAAGTTCTATACCTTTATTTTAAAGTTCTTTCAACATGTAAATTATGTGTTCATGCAATGTTTCTTTTGTTCTATTATTGTTTGTGATAGTTGTTGAAATCTCATTGTTTTTTAATCATATTGTACATCACAAAGGGAAGAGATTTATATGTACGTGGAAAATCTATAGATGCTCAAGTGTTGTGAGCAGTGATTCATTTTTTGATATCTATCTAATAAAATAGGATGACAATAATATTTTGGAGTGACAACAATGTCACCCTTGTCTTTTTTACATAAAAAAGAGGAAGTCTACAATTCATCACATAGTAAAACATCTCAAAAAATTGGACTACATGAACATGAAGGTTGTTAGTTTGTTATAACCTTTCTAATTATCAAATGGATCAGTCAATACAGAGGTTCTGATGATGCCGGCAAATTCAAAGTTGCAGCTGCTTTAGCCATTGAGGTTCCGAAGTTTAATTAACAGCATTGGGGTTCAAGCCTTAGAAAGATGTCAACTTGGTTGGAGAAATCTAGTCCAAGATTGGGGAATCAAATATCCAGCTTTCAGTTCCAATCATGAAAGTAGATATATATTACATAATCTGAAAGAACTGAAAAAACAAACAAAAAGAGTTGTTCGACTTCAAACCCAAATTTAGGTCTAGGATCTGAATTCACTATCCACATAGGGTTGATCTATCTAATTAGTGGGCGGAAGTTGAGGATATTAAGAAGACATCTTTGCTATCTCCTCCAAAAGGTATCTTGACTCAGCTGAGCAATCCACTGGCGCTTCAGCCCTGATAGTTATGCGCTGCCTCTTCTCATTCATATACTCTGTTTGCATCACACTGACACGAAAAGCATGAGGAACCCACGTTGCCTCTTTCAGTCTCGATTGGTACTTGTCATCACCCTCCTGATGCCATCCACAACGAATAAAAGTGCAACTTTAGGAACAAGTTATGCATTGCTCAGAAATAGTAGGTTCACTACTGAAGCTGCATTTATAGGAGATAATGTAGGGTCGATCAGTTCTTTTAGCAATAAGTATATAGTTTAGTTACCTCTCTTTTGATCCTATCAAGCTCGTCAGCAGAACAACCAATGATGTTTTCAGCATGTTCGTTGAAGACTGAAAGCCAAGCCTCACCAGAGGGGTCCGAGACCTTCACCACCATTATGTATCTGCAAAGCAAACATCACTTTAGACTGTTGAGCACTCAAGTTGTTTATATTTCATAATTTTTTCAGTGTGCCTGCTAGTACATTTACCTTAATGAACATTCGTCCTCATTCTTCTGGCATCCTTCGCACCAGTAACCTGACCCAACTGCTTCAGTAACTTTCTTGTTGCAAGTTTTGCATGCACGGTACCACATTGTTTGGTCTGGTTTTATGAAACTTACGTAGGAATTTATGCTGAAGAAGATGGGCTGTCAAATGATTGATAAATTTGATTAGACGATTGATCAGATCAATTGTTAAACACTTTTTGCTTTAAGTTGTACCTTTTCTTGACCCAGACTTGGATCATCAATAATGTGAGAAAGTAGGACTCTTTCAGAGTACATTGACCTCAATCCAGCCTTTGAAGAGGTCAAGCTTGAGCCAACAGCTGACATTGAACTGTCCTTCCCTTCAGAGTCATACCTATACAATAATTTAAAAAGGAAAAAAATGTCAGAAGAACAAGTTAATGTACTCGATGAATTGGAAAGCTTTCAAGTTGCTAATCTCACCAAGATGTCAATTTTTTTGCTTCAGGAATGTTTGGGTTTATTTCAACTGTGCTTCTGCTCAAAGTTGATAGAGATACACCTTGGAAATCCCCAACCTTGAGGGACTTTATAGCCACTATAGGGGTAGTATCAACCATGTCCAGCAACTCCTGGCCAACAGTTGTAGCAAGATCATTCCAAAGAGAGACGACAACAGTTTTGTTCCTGAAAAGCAATTAAGCAGAAATGCCCTCATCATTCAGCGATAAGCAGTAATTGTGTACTAGCAGATAACACTAAGCGAATTGAATAGCTAAGCTGGGCTTACGAATCATCAGCTATAGTAACATCTCGCTTTGGTATGATGTCATTGTTGCTCTTCCTTCGGATACTCAGAGTGGGAGAAACATTCTGAACAATGCCTACCAAATCTACACCATGAAAGGAAAATGAATGATATGTAAAACATTTCGAGGAAACAATAACAAAAGCTAATTTGGAGCTGACTTTACCTATCAATTCCCTCCCATTAACATATGGGCCTAGCTGATCAATCTTTATAAAATTATATTTTGTTTCAGGGATGAAAGCTTCCCCATCTGCTTCTTCAACCAATGAGTTCTCGTTTAGATTCATCTCATAGTCGTTTTGCACAGTCTTGAACTGCTTGTTGGCGACCCTCAGAGAACCCTTTGAAACATAGTAAACCTTGCCCAACTCGAACTTTGGATAGAACTTCGTTGCTGCCTCGTTAAACATGGTGGCTTGTATTTGGGTTCCCTGAAAAAAAAAATGTTGATTAAATTAGCACCATAGCAGTCATTTTTGGAATAATAACGAAAATTTTTAGATCCTTCAGTGACAAGTAAATGCCTAAAATTCTAACATGCTTACATCTTCATCAGTAAATTCCACATTGAAAACATGGCCTTCTCCTCTGGCGTTCCTGTAAGTCCTCAAATTGCCTTTATTTGTCACACGAACTTTTATGGTCCAATTACCTTGATAAGGATTCAAGGAGACCAGAGGATGAACTCTTCTTGTCATTGCCAATCGTGCAGCAGGGGCAGCACTTCAAATAAGAATGGAGTGAAATAATTCAGCAACATAAAATTGGAATTAGTGCATTGATTAACGCCATCTTTTCTTCAGAGTAAATTATCAGTGACTTCAATGTGATTGACTGAAAAGCTAATAATAGAAATGAATTAAATTGGACTGATACAACGCAAGAGTAATAGATCAAGCATCGATAGCAATAATGGAAGCAAAGCGTGGGTAAACACTCATCTTACGTTTCGCAACTGAAAGATGAGCAGTGCAGAAAAATCAAATCACTTACTTGCCACGCTGTTCATGCACAATCTGTGCTGCAGATTTTGCTACTATCGCTTGTTTTGGTTTCAAAGCAATTCCAGAATCTTCTTCATCCTTCATGCCACTGACAAGTGCTACAGGTTTTGTTCCAGGTTCCTGTTTAGGCTTCAAGATTATTGGAGTCAATTCTTCTTTCTTCACTTCATCTCTTATCTCCATTTCAAGCGAAGAAGTAACCACCTCGCATTTTGTCACTATCAGAGCCCTGCAGTGAAGTTTGGGTACATATTTTAAACAGAAGAATATGCATATAACACTAAACCAAACAGAAACTCTATATTTGATCCATACTTGTCAGGTTGGTTAGGAATTGAATTGCAAGTGTAGTCCAAGATGCGAAGAAGTCCAAGGTTCTGAAGATTCCCGGATTGCACTTCCGGAGCAAAGTGTGTTGGAAGCATTGATTTCATTTTCATCTTACCATCACTAGCCATGAACCTGCAAATTTAATACAACCATAAGATTTAATGTCCGCAAATTGTTTCATAGAACTTCAATTAACAACAAAATTCGACCAAAACAAAGACACGTCATGATAAACATGCCATAACAAGTAGAAATGTAGAAAGCGGCTAAAAGACTCAAACTTTAAGCGACAACAACACAATAAACTAAGAAAAACCAATCGAATTAGCTTAATTTAACAATACAAGGGATTGCATTACAAAACCCCCAAGAATACAATGGTTTAAGGGATTACATTATAAGACTCATTTTAAATTGTGGAAAAATCGAGAGAGAGAGAAACTGACGTGAATCGGGTGTTGCTGTTGCCGATGGGCTTGAGGTCGACGACTTGGACGACGATTTCAGGGACCTCGGAGGACGAATCCGGCGATGGGTTGGCGAGGATCATCGAGATCGCACCTGGGGTAATGCTCTTCGCCATCTCTCCTCGACCGTAGACCCTGTAGCGGCGCGAACGAAGAGTGGGAAAGAGGCGAGCCGAGGAGTACCGGACGCCCCGAGGAGCAGAGCAGATCTGGAGGCGGAGCAAAGAGGAAGTAGTGGACGATTCGAGGAATGGAACGGAAGGAGTCCTTTTTATTCCTCTTCAGTGAGAAGAAACTTTGGCGCGAATAGGATTTTCGAGCTTTTTTACCGCGCTTGCCCCGTTGTAGGTTTTTAGAAATTTGAAGTGTCTTAGTTGTAATGTTCCATTCCGCGCCGGCGGGAGGTCAAAGTTTTGTGGGCTTCGGGCCACAAGTGAATTTGGGGCCTGTAGTAGATTTGTGGGCTTTGATGGTTGAACTTTCAAGCCTTTGGGCCATGTCTTGGGTGGGATCTACCTTCTTGTTATATTTGTTCATTAATTTTCTCATATATAACATTTGTTTCATTGGTATAAGGACAAGTTGACATTAGTCTATTTTTCTCGCCCAAATTATATTTCTTAAGAATTTCTTGTTGAATTTTTATGAAGGAAAAAAGATAGTAAAAGACAAATCCAACACTAATTACATTTACCTTTCAATCAAGAATGCATAATGGTAGCTTCCATAGAAAGAGAAATTTATGATTAATATTTTTTTTTACAAGAAGCAATTTCTTATTGCAAATGTTCTAAATCCATCATTTTTATGTTAAATACATAATAAAAAAGCTCAAAAGTATGGTAAGTCGGACATCTCTATTCAAATAAATAAAATAATATATATTATTTTTAATGATGAAAAACGTAAGAAAATACAATGTGTCACTTTTTTTTTGTCAGTGAATAAAGCGTGATTATGACATTAGAGATCATATTTAAATATTCACATACGACAGCTAAGATTTTTTTTTTTTGTTTTTGGAGAAATTTTCTTACATTATAGACCTCCTATGTAGTTTGTACGGAACCAATCCTGATCCGTTTTCATCGTAACACTGCTAACGGGAGCAACGAAAAAAATCTGCATCCAACGGCTCTAATTCACCCATCGCTAAAACCAGAGGTCAAGATTCCATCACGTATGACGCATATAGCACAAGTGCCGGGTTCCTTAAACCCTTTCGTCTCTCTGGCGGTGTTCTGCAGTTTAGGGCTTTTGGCAGGTACAAAAATCGGGAGAAGACAGCGAGCAATCATCCGCGCACGGAGGGAGACCCTCCAAAAGGTGATTTCTAATCCAATTTTAATTAATTTCAGGTCGTTTTTGCGTTAGATTATTCTTTTTTTTCCTTTTGGCGTCGATTACACTCGTTCGATTGATCTTTCTTTGTTTATTATATCTCGGTTATTTCCAAGAAAAAATCGTTTTGTGCAAACATCTCAATTGTTTCCCCTCTGATTTGCGTTGTTCCTATTTTGGACTACTTCGATCTCTTGAACCCATCACATGTTGGACTAAATGATTTTTTTTAATTAAAGTTTCAACTCACTACAGGTTGTGAGATTTTCGTGATTATTGGTTAAACTTTCTGTTTTTATATGGTTTTTTCTTTTTGCGTTTTTCGTCCTGATGTGCTTTGCGCATGTGATTATTCTTCATATTTATGTTTTGTCAGATTTGTTTATTACTGACTGTGGCTGCCGACTTACTTCAATTTATATTTCAATGCTCTCGCGAAAAGATAAAATGAGTTATAAAAATAGGATAGGAAGATTCGTTAAAAAAAGGATAGGAAGATAATTTTTCAGTAATCCATGATGTTGATAATTTTCCTTAATTCATGATGTTTAAATTAGCATTTTATTTCCTACGCAAATGGTATATCTAATCATTATCTGAAGATCATATGAATTTCACTATATGGAAACTTTTTGATTGGAAAGCTTTGCGTAACTTTTTTTTTTTTTTTTGAACGAGAAAGGACTCGCAATTCGCAAGCTGGTAGTCATCCAAAAGTTTCATTACAATAGTAGGGGTTACAAAAGTTTGATAGGAATGCCAACAAAATCTTCAAGGCCGTGAAATCAAAATGACAGCATCACATTACTCCATGTCAAAGATGACTTCTTTATTCCACACATCGATAACCACCATCACTCTTGCATCCCAGTTGAGCAGTTGACAAGAGCCACACTGGTCATCCCATAGTATGAAACACCTATTTCCTGAAGTGGGCACTGTTCATCCTTTAAAGTTTACGGATCCCAAGACTGTCTTCCGCAGCTGGATGGCTCACAACCTTTGAAACATTTGCGTTATGGGTATGCTTTTGCCTGACACCACAAGTCTGAGCCGCCAAAGCAACGATGTATGTACCCTGAATGGGTTCAGAATCAGCCAATGCAGTTGAGTCTCTAGTCACGTCCGACATTTATGCACCCTGTTCTGGTTCCGCTGCAGGATTTTGGTCAATCCTCACCATCTGCTTGATTTCCAAATGAGTGAACCCCAGCCCTGAGCAAGGAGCCACCTGTACCAACAAGGGTCCAATGGAAAATGTCTCATTTCCCGAGGCAGAAATTCTGGGAAATGGTGGAGGATCTGCATTCAGATTATGTCTAGCCATGGCGCAATGTTCCTCATCTGTCGCCTCAGGTCCTGGGTTAGTGACAGACTGAGAGGCCAGAGAGGGGGCATCACCAGCTGAGGGTCATGGCTGGAGGCCATGCCGATAAACTCGCAGGTGGGTGCCCTCCCCTGGGCTGGGGTGGGCAGACTGGCGAGGTGAGGCTGGAGGAGATGGGCTGGTTTGGGATCGGAAATGTTGAGGTGGGGCCCCAGGCTGGGATGGTGGTGAAGACGGGTTGGAGGTGAGGGAGGTGATGGTGATGTGGGGTCGCTGCAAGATCGCCGGCGGCTGGAGGGTCGGCGGTGGCATTGTAGCAGGATGAGGAAATGTTTAGGACTTTCATGCTTAGATGTGCTAAGTTGATAGCTTCTTGCTTTTATTTCTACTGTCAAAGCTGATATTACAACTCACCTTGTTGATTGTAGAACATATGTAGTGACCAGAAGTAATTATGCATGTTTTCTTTTGCATTTGCAAAACTGAGAAAACTCAAAAGCTAATCTGACTCTCATCCTTTACCTTCTCAAAAAATAAAATAAAATAAAATAAAATACAGCATCTTGTTATGTCAGGCAACAGAGTTCTAATGCATAAAGTAATGCAAGCTTTTTGTACATCATCGACCCATATAAGTCAAATACATGTAAATAATTGATACAATACATGAAAAGTAGGTTCATGATAGTTGAACAAGTTTACTTGTTTTGCATGATAGTATTGACAGTGCATACTCGATTGTGTATATTGGATCTTGAAAAGTATTATACTTTGATAGAACTTCTTTTAACATGTAAGGAAATATGTTTCTCCATTTTATTTGAGCTTGTATGCATTATTATAGCCGGTCCCAAGCCCGGATAAAGGAGGAGGGTTGTGTTAGGCCCCCGACAGCCAGCGTAAAATTCTGTCGAATCTTATGAACATGGATCAACGAATAGAGCGGAATGGCGTCGTATGATCCATGTAGCCGACCCCACCTAGTGGGATAAGGCTTTGTTGTTGTTGTTGTTGTATGCATTATTAATTTTCCATGTTGGCCATTTTTTTTTTTTTGAGAAGATTCCATGTTGGCCATGTGAGTTATTATTTGCTATCATTAATCATGCACAATGTCTTGGATACGTTGACTGTTAAATGATGATTACGTGTCAAGGTATGGATGCGTGTTGTCAAATGGTTACAATGTAATACGGAACAAACTTGCTATATTTTACTTTTTAGCATAAGTTTTCATAAGGTTTTGTATAATGTTTTCTCTTTTGGACGAATTCTAGCTGTTTAGGAAGTCTACACAGTTGTTTTTACAAGAATTGAGGTTTTGCGAATCTTGTTTGGTTACTTTCTTGACATGTTGAGTAAGTTTATCTTCCTCGAGCTTTAGCCTTGCTCAGCAAGGCATTCCATTAGCATCCTGATTCAACAGCAGCTTGCAGGCGCAACTGTTACTGGTTGGGCCTTACTTCCAAGTAGAACTTTGACTTTTTCCTTTTTGGTTTGTCATATTTAATTAGATGAAACCTTTTCTTTTTCTCTTGAATTATACTGCTTGCCCTGTTTCGAGAATATATGTCCACATGTCAATGTGAAGATTACATAAGTATACACAAATGCCTACATTTACATGTATTTATGTTGACCCACATCCTTGAGGTGATTCCTTTGCCTTATCTTGACTGAAATTGTCCTTTATGGCTTGTACCTTCTGGAGGTAGGTTTGATCACCGTAGTTTATTTGTAATTTGTAGCCAGACTTTCTAGAGTCTCTACAAGTAGCCAGACTTTACACCTCATAGAATGGCTCACATGAGTTCATCATGTCTTGTTGAGACTTGCGATTGTAGCCACACTTTCTGGAGTCCCTGCAAAGTGCAAACTATAACCATGAATTTTTTTACATCTAATGATAAATGTGACAAAAATGTTCAAAAGTTAAATCATAATTGGGCAGGATGTAGTATGAAAATTTTCCCAAGCAGGTTAAATGAACCACAACCTAGACTTCATGAGATAGATTGTAATTTATCTTCTTGTCTTTCCATTTATTCTATTATTCTTATTATTTGAATAATGCTTATTGTTATTCATTAATGTGATTTTCTGCGAGTAGCTGGGGGATCTGATTGATCAGATTATGTATAACTTTCAAACAAGATAGTGGCTTAAATTGGATGACTCAGCCGACCCACTTTTATGAATTTATTCCAGCTATCGAGGAATTCCTAACATTTTAGAACAATATTTTTTTCATTAATTATAATGTTTAGTCTTCCTTCAGTCGAAGAGAAAGGAGACTATACTGCGAACCTTTCTAGGCAATAAAGCCCAGTCAGTGAGAGAAACAAATCTCCATGCTGCTCAGTGGGTTTAGTACAATTAGTAAGGAGTTCATTTGTTGCCTGACTTTATTGCATGTGAAGGAAAGATGGCTTTTCTGTGAATGATTGGCATATCATTCTAGTTTTTCAATCTGAGTAAAACTTTATTGTAGAATACTCAGGTGCTTAGATTATGTGAATGCTTTTTTCTTCTCCTATACAAAAAAGCTTTTTTACCACATGTTTTTTAGGTATGTCATTTTTATTTGCTTTCTTATGATCTCATCCTTGATTGCAGGTTTAAAATGGCTTTGTCCAACAAAATTGGAAATCTGTTGAAGCGAGTCGTATCTTCCAATCCATCAGTCTATCAAGCATTTCGATGCATGTCTTCTTCTAAACTCTTTATTGGAGGTTTGACATTTGGCATTGCATGATTAAAGTTCTTTATAAAAGTAGTCATTAACTTTATGTTTGAGTGATGTTATTACCTCTTTTCATCTTTCAGGACTCTCGTACAACACAGATGAGCATAGTTTGAAAGAAGCATTTAGTAGTTATGGCGAAGTTTATGAAGGCAAGCTGCTTTTTGGTTGGTGACAGTTAATATTGCACTATTGTTGTAAACAAGCTAAATTTATATTTTATTGCAGCTAGAGTTATCATGGATAGGGAAACTGGAAGATCTAGAGGATTTGGCTTTGTAACTTTTGCATCTAGTGAAGAGGCCTCCACTGCCATTGCTCAAATGGACGGAAAGGTACTTATGACATCATTGGTTGTGTTATAAAAATCTTCTTATTTGATGTCATATTTTAAGTTTTGTGTTGTTTCAGTTTGTATTACAATGTATAAACCAAGAGCATTTCATGCAATGGTCTATTATGAACTATGTTGCACAGGTATGGGTACGGTACCGGTACCCGGTGCGGGTACAGGTTCGGGGTACATCTAATTTTAAAAATATAGGGTACGGGTACGTTAATATATATTAAATATAAATAAATTAAAATATCATAGCTAATTAGAAAACAACAACAACAAAGCCTTATCCC
The DNA here is from genome assembly GCA_030549335.1 of Pontederia crassipes. NCBI lineage: Eukaryota > Viridiplantae > Streptophyta > Magnoliopsida > Commelinales > Pontederiaceae > Pontederia > Pontederia crassipes. Next base: position 24,323,462 of record CM060183.1, read on the forward strand.
ACTAGGTGGAGTCGGCTACATGGATCATACGACGCTATTCGTTGATCCATGTTCATGCGATTCGACATGGTTTTACGTTGGCTGTCGGGACCTAACACAACCCTCCTCCTTTATCCGGGCTTGGGACCGGCTATAAAACATAGGCGGAGTTCTAGTCATCCTTTCTCGTTTCAAAAAAAAAAGGGGGGGACACAAATCTAACAAAATAGACATTGACAAACATAAAACTGAAAGCTCAAGTCTGCAGGCATTAAATAAAGCTAGCTATAACAGATGCTTACTCTAGCTTACAATACAATATCAGGTGCACAAAACTAATTCTTTTTTTTTAGGTTACAAAGGAGACCTAAGACCTAGAACAAGGAAAGGAAAGATAAATATGAAAATAGGGGCACATAACACTCATGGTAGAATTTGAATCCGAGACCACTTGCTCTATGTATCAAGGGGTGTGCCTCTGCACTAAACATCAAAGTGAGATTCCTCAAAATCTTAGCTAAAAGTGTCATGATTCCTATTAGGAGGTGGGTTTATTTTTCAAGGTGACAGGTACACAGGATCTATCATGCAAGTGTTTAGATGTCCTCGTCATTTTTGTTCTGATACATTTCTTCATTTGGTGGTCTTTGCATTCCTTGCATTTTGATGGAAGAACCTTTTGAATGGGTGAACCAGTCAATGTAATTGCTCAATCTCAATGTCAGAATTCTTGTTGTACTATATATATTTTTAGAACAAGGATGGTCAACCAAAAGTTGTGGTTCTCATTCGTATATGTATTAATTAAAGAGATCATATGTACAAGTGTAAGCTCTTAAGGAAAGAGTGAAAAAAAAGGTGGAGTAGCATAAAACCACTAACCAAACCTTCACTCACCAAGCAGAAAAGAAATGTGGTGCACAATATTCTTTACATGACATTTCTCCTCATAAAAAAATCTTGTTGTACCATCCATTGTGACTTATAACTCTACCTAAGCTACAACTGTGCTCTCATGATTTTTCTAACAATGTGGTATTTTAATTATGAGTCATTTATTGATTTCGCGCTGTTTGAGTCCCTCGCACTTTACTGGCTGAATCTTAATTCTAATGGCATATTTCTCAGTATTAAAGTCAGATGTCTTCTTGTACAATTCATTGTGATTAAGAGGTGCACCTGAGCAATAATTGTCCTACCATAACTTTTCTCATACAAATTAGTATTTATATAGATTGTACATGGCTGTAAGGCACAATGCAAACATGAACCGCTATGTGTTCTCAGGAATCACGTAAAATATTAAGTTAAGAATTCCTATCTCATAATTACATCTCAGAACCAGGACTATCACCGCACTGGCTTTGTTTGGATATTTCATGAACAGGATGAATTTGGTGGCCATAATATTTCTCAAAAAGAAACTTTGTGGCCATATTATTACACGAATTAGGAACCAGCACTAGTATTAATAGATCAAAGAGCATGACGGTATCAAATAAAATCCAGAATGCTAAACATAAACAAATATCTCCATTTTGCATTTTCTTCGCTTACAGACTTTCCCGACCTCGCCAAACATTATCTTACTCCCATCGCTCCTTCCTCTCCCCGTCCTATCTTCTTCCCTTGTCCATTTCTTTCTACTTCCCTCTTTTATTTATCCAGTCTCCTTAATCTAAAATCTTTGCAGTTAATAACAAAGTTCAATTTTTTTGTTTCTAAGAAAATTAATCCAAAGAACAACTATATCCCAAGCATCGCTAGAGGAAACCACACCTCCAATGGATCGCCGGTAACGAGAATGACAGAGTGGGGATGAGGGGAAAAAGGCGAACCTTTCCGGAGTCGAGACCGCGGAACAGCGAGCCGCGGGACGAGTGCAAGAGACCAGCGGCGACGCCAGAGGCTGGAGGCTTCTGCGGCGCCGATCCCCCGGCGGGCTTGGGATCCGGGAGCGGACGGGAAGCGAGGGAGTGAAGAGATCCGAGGCATTGGGGAGATGAGGAGGCGGCGGCGGCGGCGGGATCGGTGGTGGCGCCGGGGTAGCGGAAGCGAGCGAGGGTGAGGGTTTTGGATCGGGCCAAGAGACGGGACGCCATCGCCGAAAGGTTTGAAAAAAAAAGAAATTGGTTTGTCATCCTTTTTCTCCTCCAAAAAAAAGAAAGGATTGAAGAAAACAATAAAGAAAAAATATTTAAGACAATAAAAAAATGGGTACGAGCTGTGCACTCTTTGTGGTATGCTGCTCTTTTTGGTTATTATAGAGTTGTGCTCTCAAAAATTATAGAGTTCTCTTGTCTCATTTACCAGTTCCTTTTTGGGTTTTGTCTTGCAAAAGAAGTCCTACAATTATTGCTCCCTGTAGAAAAGACAACTTTGGAAATAAAAAGTATGTTCTCTCTGTTTTCCTACATTCTTCTTGACGTACCCTATCTCCCTCTTCTGATTCAAGCTTGGAGTAAAAGTATGGAGGTAATGATTCATGTTTTTCCTGTATTCCGTTCCACCACTTCTAGTAACACTTTCCTTCTTTACCCCTGTTGTTTTCTTCTTCATCACAGCAGCTTCCGCCTTACTTCTTCGGTCTTTTTATCTTTTGCAGTACCCAAACGAGTACCCCCCACGTACCTAAAACTTACCCAAATTTTAAAAATAATTTTTTTGTTTTGGTACGTACCGAGCCATACCCGTACCAGGTACGTGCTTCAATCCGGCGTACCCATGCATCACAGATTATGAGCTAAGGGTGTAATTGACATGCAACTTGCATCTAGACTTGTCACCCTGTTTTAACCATAATCAGATAAGCATCCACAGTATTTGTGTTGAGTATATTTCAGTACTTATGTATTTTTAATCTGAAAGATGGCTGTGGTTCAAGTGTGCACAAAGATCTCAAACGTTGATTTGTAGTTCAAGTTGATAATCAGCAAATAAAGGGATTCCAAAATTTTTGTGTGCATTGATTAAATTAGAGTATTTCGAGTGTTTCTGAGTTCCCATGTTTTGAAATCACCGCCGAGTGCTGGTTAATGATGTCCAAGGAAACTGGTAAAAACGGATCTGTGTAGCTGATGGGCTATATGGTGATTTAGAGTCCACTAGCACATGCCCAGTATTCTTGGTATTTGACTATGGTTGCTGGCTGTTAGCCTTTTATTTTGGTTTAATAATATACATGGGTACTTCTTAAAATTGATATGCATGAGTAAGCGTTCATTCATGAATTATTAGGCACACCGAAACTTGTATCACAAAACAGTATATGCATGCATGTGTGTGTTTAAGGCAAACAATATATTTGCATTGCCGGATTCTTCTTTGCTTAACATCGCCCATAATATTCTTAACTTGTTTATTTGCTTAACATCGCCCATAATATATTTGCATTGCCGGATTCTTCTTTGCTTAACACCTCTGTACCCCCCAAAAAATAGCTGTATCATGTCATCTTTGTGACATTTCAATTCATTTGTTTATCCTCAAAAAAAAATCATTTGTTTATTTTTTTTTTCACTTGAACAGGATCTTCATGGGCGTATAGTAAGAGTGAACTATGCTACAGACAGGCCTGGTGGAAATCGTGGTGGTTATGGTGGTGGTGGCTCGTATGGTGGTGGAGGTTATGGTGGTGGTGGTTCATATGGAGGTGGAGGTTATGGTGGCACCGGTAGTGGTTCATATGGTGGCGATGGTAGAGGTGGCTATGGGGGCGGCAGTGGAAGCTATGGAGGTGGTGGTGCTGGAGATGGTTATGGATCCGGTGGTGGAGGTGGAGGTTACAGAGGTAATAGTGGAGGATACGGTGGAGCTCCCTATGGAGATAGCTATGGACCTAGGGGTGGAGGTGGAGGCTATGGAGGTAACGCAGGAGGATATGTTGGTGGCAATTACAATGTTTCTGGGGGTGGTGGTGGCAGTGAGAACTATCCAGCTGGTGGAGGAGGATATGGGTTGAGCAGCAGTGGCGGGAATTATAGTGTTCCCAGCAGTGCTGGTGGTAATGATACTTATTCAAGTGGTGCAGGTGGTTATGGAGGTAACACTGGAGGGTATAGAGACGGTAGCTATAATGTTGCTGGCGGCGACGCAAACTTTGGCCAGGGCGCTGATGCCCACAGTGAAAGTGGTTTCACTGGATATGGTACCAGTGGCAACCAATACGTCAATTCCGACGACAATGGTGATGGTTTTACTAACGAGGTTCATGATGACTTGGAGGATGACTTGAAGGATGACAATGAACCTGAAGACTGTGCAAAGAAGCAGGGTTGATATGCTTTTGCTGTGGGACTTCATATGAGATAATGCCCGTCATACTGAGAGGATGTTACTTGATTAACTGGACCTCGGATATTATGTATGAAGTCTGTATGAACATTTGCTGGTCTGTCTTTTACTTTTATCTGAGCTGGTTCAATGATAAATGGGACGTGCTTTTGCCCTCTAGTTTCGGCTAAGCTTGGTGCTTGGTGGTACTGTATGATTTAGAATGAGCTTTGGTATGTTCCAGTGTTGGGAAAGATAAATATACTTTCTTTTCTTCAAAAGTAGTTCCGCTTTATTTGCACATCACGAAACAGATCTGCGCATCACAGCAATCATTTTCTATTGCCACCCGTAGAGAAAAATATTTCCTCGGCAGATTTCTTTATATATATTTCCTTCTCCTTTCCTTTTCCCTTTTTCATACTTTTCTTCCATTTTTCTCTCCACATTTGGCTCATTTCTAAAACTGGTTCTTTTCTAACATTTTTCACCTTTTTTCTTCCTTTCCGAAGATACGATTCTCTCAAACTAAAAAACGTACGCCTTTTCTGTTCCTGTTTTCTTTTACCGTAGTTGTTTAAATTCCTATATTTGGCATCCATGAAATAAATATTTATAAGTAATTCAAAATTATTATTTATCAATCATATTATGAAAATGTAACTTAGTTTTCTATAAAGTAGTGCGTTAATTCTAAATAAAAGTTATAAGAGAATTAGGCGCAATTTGATTGTCTTCGAATATAGTGTCCAATTTAGTCATTCTCCAATCACATCGCAAGTATAAAATGAAAATTTATAAATATATCAAACACGGATCAATTTAAGTCACAGGATGGCATCCATCACTTTCTCTTTCACTTACCAAATGCTCTATTTCCAAAGAATTTTTCAACCCTGCATGCATAACAAACGGATGTAACTAAACATCCGAAGGACACGCTGGTGGGCACTTTGCATCTGCTCACGGCTTTACGGAATCAGAGGACATGGTTTGGTGCAACGTTTCATTTGGACAAGGTTGTTCTCGAGCAACTGTCCACACTGCAGCCAATGACGTCCCGGTAGTCACGCGATATGATGAAGTGGTCGTACACTTCTCCCGTGCTGCTCTTTTTGTACTCGAACATTAGTGTCGAATGGTTGATCGCTGTGAGCTTCACGAAACCATGGTCATGATCTTGGACGTGGCTCCATCTCGCTTTCACTGGATTGAACCCTGCGAGTCGCGCGCCCCCTCCCCCGGCGACTACGTGCGTGGTCGCCGTGAAGGGTCCGACGTAATAATTTGATGCTTCTTGCACGCACATGTTCTGCAAAAGTGAAATCTCTTTTGATTCCAATTCTAAACTCGAAGTCAAAGACACGTGGAGATGTTTGTGGTAACGTATGTTAGTTTACCTGGTAAACCGGGCATGTTCTTTCGTAGTTGTGGACATGGCCGAAGAGGGCGATGTCCACCTTGTACTTCTGCCACAGCTCCTGAAGGCTTTCTCTTCCCATCGGCTCCTCGGAGGTTCCTCCTTCGCCGTAGAAGTCGGCAGAAGAATAACCAAGAACGCGGTGTGCAAGGAAGATGAGCCATGGCTGCTTCTGCCGGTCGACTGACGACAGGCAGTGCTCAATGAATCTGTACTGCTCAGTTCCTGGTCTCCAGTCATGCTCAGTGTCAGCTACGCAGAATCGGAACATCCCGTAATCTGTCGAGTACCTAGCAAACACACAGGGCATTTGTTATTCCAACTGAGATATCATTTGCAAATACTCAAGTACGATGTTATCATAATGGTGTGCACTGTGTTCAGGTATCATAACAATAGATACTTTGACTCGTATGGTTGGAGTAATACCAGAGCTTTGCTCTGCTATCTGCAGGCACGTAGAACATGTTTTGAGCGAGAACCCCACATTCTCCGCCAGAGTCCATGGTACCATAGAAGGATCCTGATCCAGGCCAGTCTCGTTCATGGTTGCCACTGCATTGACAAGAATCCACACATCATTCCACATGAATTTCATTGCTGGAAGGGGAACGAATAAATCAATAACACGGACCTCGCGATCATGTACGGTACAGATGATGCAATGGGCTCAATCTGTGAGGTGAATTGATCCCACTGTGAGATGTATCCATTTGCATAGCATATGTCTCCAATGTGCATAACCATGTCAATATTATCCAAGTCCTTGACAAGCTGATTTGTAGTGTTCAGAGAACCCAACTGGTTATTGTTGTACTCATTTGAACCATCAGTCTCTGCCTGGTAGAAGAAGATAAATTATCAGAGAGCTAGAAATTTGGAGTTGCATCTCTGAATTACCAGAGAAAGACATCACCACTGAACTGGTCAATAGCCAAGAGCTTACCTTTCCCATATCCCCAAAGATGACTACACGCTGCAAGGAGTCTTGCCCAGGGTATGGAGATGCTTTAAAGCTGTACGTCTTGCTCCAGATAAACGAGCCATTCAAGAGCTTGTGTCCCAATCTGTATCTATACCTGCAGCGTATTTGCAGAATTATAACCAATTAGATTAAACTTGGACAGATCTTCGGTATGATTAATGCAGATAAAGGGATGATGTCTTGGTAATCACATGGAATTAGGCCATAAATCCTTCAGGAAGCTTGTATGTATGTAACCTGGATCTCTCCACCCCACGGTTCGTGCAGGCGCACCTGTATCCGAAATGAGCACATGAGTAGACTGGTGACATACTATAACTGCTCCAAAACAAAAAGATCCAACCACAAAGATAAAGTTAACAATGTGTCTTATTATCTTTGGGCAACAGATAACTAGTTCAGTCACATTTGAGTACCAAGATAAAGAAGCTATTACGTAAATCATATAGCGTTAATCTATCTATGTTCAGTTTATCATCATGGACAATTCGTGTTGTAGTTTGAATAGGTGAAAGTTGGAACTGATGAAAAGGCAGCAGCTACCTTCACTGTGAATATCTTGATTACTGGTCTTCAGAAACTAATTAGTTAGTCTTTTAACTTCACATTATATCATGTTCTAGAAGTAATATGCACCTGGAATTAAGATTTGCACATTGCTCGTCAAATGGTAACCAACAAACAGAAATATGGACAGAGAAATAGTGACACTGACCACACATGCTGTTTCTGTTGAAAGTTAATGTCCCAGCAGGGGAGCGGGCATGCGGCTCTCCAAATGCACCCCATTCAACAAATGGTTGTGCTTCATCTATGCTATATCCGCTTGTCCATGTCACAGTCATCTGGAACATTCAGCAGTAGTGTTACATTATTGAACAGACAAAAACATAGGGACATACCTCAGTAATGGGCTAATGATATTATGTGGGGGTGTAGGCATTGCACAATAAATTTTGAAGGCAATGTATAAGGATGCTGAACATGGTACTTCTTTGAAATTATGCATATCTACATTAAGAGCAGCAAAAATCTTTCCGAACATGTACACTATTCCATTCGACGAAAGGTTTTTAATCATTGGCAGATTTCCCTTGACGTAGACAATTTTTTAGAGTACCATGCAATCTGTTATATCTACTATCAGGACTTATTGTAGTTTCATCAAGGTGTCTTATAACTCCTACATCAGCGGAAGGTGTGCCAAGTTGCAGTGAAGAAGCAAAGTAACCAAGAAATTCTTCAAGTCTGTGCAGATTTTATGTGTAGCATAATTGCCAGGATCATGAAGAGAAACAAGTTACAGAAAACAGAACTTTTGTGGCATGCTCAGATACAGTAAACCAGATGAAAGAATGGTGGAATGCGAAACTCAATAGCTGCCTCTATATTCAACCAACGACAATGTCAATTTACTAGGTCTTTGCATTTTTTAAGTAAAAGTGCCCACAGAAGGAGAAATAAATCTACTTACTTCATTCCAAGCTTTTCCTTGAGCTAATCGGGGATACACAGGTGCCTTTGGATTTGCAAAGGCTACTCTTTCTGAAACAGCTATCATTTTTGGCTGTCGTTCCAACACATAAGTAAAAAGAATTAGTGTACATAATTAATTGCAACATGCAGTTCTGATAACATTAAGAAAACTAGTCGAGTCATATCATAGGAAGGAACACTTGGAACTGTAAACCTTTCTGGTTGAGATGCAAAGATATGAAAGTAAATATGATTCAGGAACATACATTAGAGAGTCCTCCAGTAAATAGTGCGAAGGCAAAATCCTCTCTCTGGTTGATCAGTTGGAGCTTTAGTAGCCCCTTCCCAGTGTTGGAATATCCAAGACTTGTGTAATTCGCATATTGATACTGCGCGAGACCGATGAATGGCACTTAACATTTCCTTACATCATGCTATCGGATGATCAGCACATTGTAGGAAACTAAAGTAATTGCACAGCAAACCTTAATTGGAGAGCTACACAATAATGGGGGTTCCTCTACTGGATTTTCCACCATGCAATTAGAAGAGCTGGAAGTAAAATAAAGTCTTGCATTAGATGGAAAAAAGAGATCAACCTCTGAATGCATGGTTTTCATTTATGATCTATAACATGTCACATGAGAAATAATCTTACCTGAAATTTGCAGGGGAAAAAACTCCAATCCAATCATCAGTAGACGGAATCGGATTGTTGTATTCCAAAGTCACCCATTCCTTATCCTGACCCTAGAGTAAACGAAAGTTTTGCATCATCATAGCAAGGAACCGACAGTTTTGAATCATCGTGCAATTTACAGAAGTGAATTTGAGTACAAATCAGAGATGAATGCTGATTATAGAGAAATGATGCAAATTCAAGCACCAGGCTTCGATATGTGACTCCGGAATTTTAAGAAAAACAACCTCCTTTTTTGAAAAAAAAAATCGTGCAACTGTATGACAATCTGTGTTGGATTTAGATTCCGAGCAGAAGAGTGAAGAAATTGATTAGTAATACCTCCAAACCAAGAACAGGAGGAAACACTTTGACATAGGCAGAATTATCATAGGCGAGTGTAGTCCTATGGATGGCTATCCTCGCAAGCGGATGCTTCCAACTTGGCCTTCCTGCAGCAGCTCCAAAGCTCAGCAAACTTCCGACGACCGCCCAGAGGAAAAACCACCAGCCGAACCTCATCCGCATGGTCCGGTCAGCCTGAACCTTCCATTAATTATCATGAACAGAAGGTGATCAGAACATGATTCCAGCAAAACTAACATATCAGAACACAGAAACTAATGCACTGTTACGCTGAACAAACAGATTTCACCTGTACAGAAATTTTTTATGTACCTTGTTGAATCAAGAAACAAAGGATTGAAGGTATATATGCGAGTATATACCTTCAATCTTGCAAATATAAATGGCATGTACACGACTATATATACAAGACTGGAGGTGGTAGAAAAGTAAACTAATGGCATCCGGATGGAGAGGAGGGGACAGTAACTAACAATGGCCGGCAGAAGACGGGGTGCAGAATCGTCGTGCGGCCGGATGACTTCATAATCAATATGGAGGGTGATTCCTATTGGGTCACGGCAAGCAGCCAAAGTTTGGTGTTAAGGATCTGTTGGGAGGTAGAGAGATTGCACAATAATGGCGTACTACATGCAGCATGGGACTCAGAAGTTGGTGTGAAGTATCATTGGCCATTTCTGCAAGTCCCCAAAACGCAAAGCTTTACGAACTCCCATGCCCATGCACGCATACTCACGCACGACAACGCATCCAGTTAGGCAAATAAATGGAATCATAAATAATGTCAATGAATGGTGCTCTTCTGATTCCAACTTCTCCTTTGGAATCTTATTCTGGTAGCCAGTGGGCAAACTCAGCAGCGCAGCAGCATCCATTATTGTGGGCGTGACAGGAAGACGATCAAGACGAGTAGTGGGCTTTGGGAGCAGGTCATAATAGTGTTGTGTGCGTTGCTCTTCGTTTGGCAGGTAGAACGAAGGCTCGTGATTCTGATATACATAAATATATGCATGATTACATTTGAAAATATTTTTTTAGTTCAATACCTGGCAGATACAAATTGCAGTCGGCAAGATTTTTTTTTCTCTTTTCTTCCACCTCGGTTATTAGATAGAGTAGAGTGACGCCGATTATCCAACCTAATGATTGTGCACCTTAAATTTCATTATGACATATGAAATAATGAAATTAAGTAGCTGATAAAACTTTCATAAAATAGAAACTTATATTTGGCCAATATCTTTCTAAAATGGAAATTTAAGATCTAAAGATAAAACTTTGAGAATATTCTACGCATGTTATAATTATTCGATCGATTTATTGTATACAACAACAACAATAAAGTCTTATCCCACTAGGTGGGGTCGGCTACATGGATCATACGACGCTATTCGTTGATCCATGTTCATGCGATTCGACAGGGTTTTACGCTGGCTGTCGGGGCCTAACACAACCCTCCTCCTTTATCCGGGCTTGGGACCGACTATAAAACATAGGCGGAGTTGATCGATTTATTATTAAAAAATATTTAACATAATATTTTAATGCAAAACTCAATATTTATTCATCAAAAGATTATATTATATATGTGTGATTCTTGTAATTTATTACACCTACTAAAATTAATGTATCGTATTATTTTTTTAAAATCTATCATTATATTTTATTTTAATTAAACACATTTCGATTTAATATGACAATTCAATTATTTAAGAACTAAGGTATATTCTTGCGCTTCACGCAGGTGAATGATTGTTTTTAATATTATTTTTAATCTTATAATATACATTATAATTTTTAAATAATTGTGTCAATTTTGTTTTCAATTTCTTTTACTCTAACAATGTTTATGATATTCAATAGAATGATAAATAACTTGTCACCGAATGTTAAAAAAATTTTCAAGCATTACGCAAGTACAAATGAGTACATTCAACATACAAGAATATGCACATAAGATGATTATTTTTATGAAAACAGCTATATATCTCTCAATGAATTAACATTCGTCCAATATTAGTGATGATTAATTTTTTTGGATCATATATTTATGAAAACAACATTAGAAGCCAAGAGGTGATTAATTATAATGATTTCTCATTGATGAAAATAAGTTAAATGTTGATACAAAAAATATTGGGATAAAAGTCATGATGTTAGCATTATTATATCAAGAGAGGAAAAAATAAAAAAAATTTATTATGTAAAAATAATTCATAAACTTGAAAGAAGAATGCCTTTCCACATATATTATATACGAAAATGGACAATTTTAAGATGAAGAAAATTATCTTTTATATAATTAAATAAATAAAAGAAAAAGAGAGAAGAAAATTAAATTTCTCCAATAATGTACTAAAACCATTAAAACAATTAATATAAATAATTTCAATAGGATTTAAGGACTATTCAAATATATGCTATTGAAAAACTTATTTTAACTATTGTTGGATAAATAATCAATCATGTGATCAAATTAGCTATACGGTTGGTGCTTAATTACCTCTTTCGAACATATTTTGTATTGAGATAGGTTTAATTTGTATAACTTCATTCCCTTTTTTGTTGTAGAAAAAAATGACGTAATTTATGAGTTAGCATATCAACTTTTTTTTTTTTTTGAGAAACATTGAAACGACACTGAAAATACAACAACCATCACATTCAACACCGCGCCCCTCGGTATCAGGTATCTGTCCAGGTTCGCGTCCTCGGTACCGCGTGCGGCAGCAAGAAGTGCCCCGGCGGGTACCGTTGTAGACCTTTCAGGACCACTCGATCTCCTCTGCGACTTCCTCTGCACGTCCTAGCGGGTACATCCACTGCAGCGCGGTCGAGGTGTTGCTGTGCCGGCGTTTAGGAACTCACCGCAGACAGAGGACATCAGCTCCTCTCATCCATCCGCTTCCTCAGCTCAGGAACACATCCATGGGTTGGTACGGAGGTCGAGGCACGTTTCCCCCTTTTAAACGGTCTTTCGGAAAAACTGAAGTCGTTTGGCTCGTTGAAGTAAATGAAAGAACATTCAAGTAAATAAATGTAATTAATTGCTCTATGCACTCATCTCAAACGTCGGACGTTTGCTCCACTCGAAAAGCTCCACTTGAAAAAATTGAAATGAATTAAAAATGGAGAAAAAAAGATAAATCACAATGAAGATCCGACCCGCTGGGGATGGCAATATTCTCTCGTTCCTTGCGAGGCCCTGCGGAGAATTTCCGATCGGATCCCCGAATTCGGGAAATTTTTTTCCCACGGGATCGAGAATGGGGGAAATTATCCCCGAACCCTCTTTCGAGGATCGGGACGGGAGAGTTGTCCCCGTCCCGTCGGGTCCCGAATCCCTACACCTCAAAAAAAGTGAGGGTAAATAAACAAATATAAATGAATGAGGAGACTAATGGATCAATATTGAATGTTTATGCAGAAAGTTCACCTTGGATATTTTTCAAATTTATAATAATAATTTTTATCAAATTATCTCTTAATAAAAAAATTAATACAATTTTTTGACTGAACCAAAAAATACGGTTCAATCCGATTTTTTTCCGATTTTGATCGATTTTTCATCGGTTCAAATCGTTTTAATTCGGTCTAAACTAGAATCGGATTGCGGGGTTCGATGTCCCCGCAGGAATTCGAGGCTCCGCGGGGATCGGGGCGAGGGATAAAGTTTCTCTCGGATCGGAAATTCGGGACGGGGTCGGAGGCGGATCGTCGGAGTCGGGACGAGGGTAGTATTCTCCGCCCCGAACAAGGTCGGGTGCCATCCCTACGGCCTGAGCCTTAATGAGCGCGTTCAGCTCCATGCCTCTTCAATTTCACATCTGATCGAGGAAACGAAGAAAAGAGCAAAATTTATTGTCCGAAGAAAAGCATGAGAAGAAAAAAAATGACGTACTTTGTATAAAAACTGAAGAATAAAATAGATAGAATGTCAAAAAAGGAGAAAAAAGATAGACAACAATTCTGAGCTTGGATCATTTTGAAACTGCCAGTGAAGGACTAGCTTTAGATAAATATAAGATAAGAAGAAATTACCGCTCCACTTCCCAAACTCAGATGAGAATTAAAATTGTGAAATTCGAAGGAACCTTGGTCGTTGACCCGACCACTCTTTTTTCTTTATTTTTTTATTTTTTATTTTATTTTTTATATTTATTTTAATATAAAAAAATCAATTAATAATTACTATAAAATACAAAATATGCATTTTTGAATATTTGAGCATCATTTTAATAATTAAAATATATTTTTTAAATATTTTTTTCCTTTTAAATCAACTATAGAATTAAAAATAAGTAAAAATAATAATAATAAAAGTCGAATCGGATCAAGTCGACTTGGATTGGGATTTTCCAATCCGTACCTGACCCGAACTCCCATCGAGTTGAATTCGAATCGGGTCGAATTATCGGATTCATCGGGTCGATCCGATCTGATGAATACCCGTACTTTTGGTGGTCATCCAAAAGGTGAGGTGTTTGACTCAACTTCCTGCAATTATGGGTTAAGTTATGCCTTTAAACGATAAGTGCTTGATTTCGATCCATTTCGAGTTTGATTTATTCAAGAGGACGAGGCAATTATTGTTTGGTTAAAACCAAAGCAAAATAATTTGTTGAGAACAAATTTGTTCATCACAACTTCAAACATAAAATAAAGAAATATTCTGGTACCAACTATTAAGATAGTATGTATAAAATTCTCAAGATAAAATTGATATTAATTAAGGATAATAAGATTACAAAATTATAATATTTTAATATTTAGATTGAGATCTTAATAATTTTATGTGCAACCGTGAAAGTAGTCTAAGTTGGGTTAGGTTTTCGGTCAAAAAAAATCACCCGCTATTTTTCGGTTAATTTGTTAAATAAAAAACAATCCTAAAACTATTTAAAAAATAAAAAAAAACTATTCTCTAGTGGATCAATTTTTTCGGATAATTTTTTTAGGATCATATTTTTATATAATTATATTTTAATATATCTAGTAAATTAAAATTAACATAAAAATATATAATTTTAATTTTATATAAAATTTTAAAGTTATATAATTAGAATTCAATAATATGATATAAAAATATAAAATTATATACAAGTATATCTATAATAAAAAAATAATACTTATGAAATAATTATATAAATAAAAGCGGATTCCACCGTCCATACAAATTTTCTCACGGGGTCTAATTTTATATGGGTGAGTTTTAATCTATCAAATATCATCCCAAATCATATTTTTAATATTTTCAGTTCGATTTTGTTATGTCAGATTGGTCGGATTTTTCTCAGTCCCGAGCAATGTTAAATATTTAAATTAAAAAAAGTAAAAATACTATAATCAACATTAAAAAACTTCGAGGGTTTTATATATTTGTCTAATTAATTTCATCTCAAACTTCTTTTAGAAAAAAAAAGTCAAAAGAGTCAGTAATTTTAATTCAAAAGTTATGCTTATTTGGCTTTTTTTAGGAAGTCCATCCCGCAAGCTCCCCCAGTCCGTTAACAAACTGAAAAACAGCTTGGCCAAGTTATATCTGGTTAATCAGTGCACTTTCATTAGTCATTAATATTTTCTATAATTTTAATTAGTATACAAATGTATTATTATTATTATTATTATTATTATTATAAAATATATAATATTAAAAAACTGATATATTATAAAAATTCAGAAAGTATTATTTTATAGAAAGAAAAAAGTCCTTGTTATTTATCAGACGACGAAATTATTTTAACAGTGGCCGGGTGTCCGTCGGCCTGTTCGGACTCGTTTGACGTGTGTAATTGACAGCCATCATCAAAGTAAAGCAAGAAGTATACAAAAACTAATATAATTTATTATATTCGATTTGTTAGAATCATAATTTTGTTTTAACCTAATCAAAGATTTTTAAAGTCGACTGCAAGGGACCTGAGTCTTAAAAATCAAAAGGATTAATAGATTATTTTACATGAATAAAATACGAAAATGATCTATACGTAGCTATCATTTTACATATCAAAGATACATATTAAATTCCTAGACTCAAAACAAATAATATTTTAATTTTTCTAAGAGTTACATAATGATATTATAATTCACCGAAAATATTGAGTCCTTATACATGAGAAGAATTCTAATGATACAAAATTTGCCCCCACCCTCCCTCCCCTTAAAAAAAACAACAAAGATCCCTTCAACTATCAAAATGCATTTTAAATTCATGCAAATTAAAAATAAAAAAGTAAACGATATTTTATTTGACTCCTCCAATGCCAGTCAATTAACTTGATAAGCTTTAATATGTTTTTTTTTGTCATCAAATTGTTTTTCATACTTTACCTATGAAACACATTGCAATCGGAAAAAAAAACTCAACATTTAAAAAAAAACCCGTAGAAATGGGTCAATAAAAATCCTGTGTGTACCCAACATCGTTATTGGGCCTCTCTCCTACCAAGCCACACCAATCAAATGTTTTGGAATTTGTAGAAACTTCCAGTCCTTTATTTATGCACTTGTGAAAAATCTGCTCACCCTTAACATCGCAAGGAATTTAATCGGATCTCTCTCTCTCTCTCTCTCTCTCTCTCTCTATATATATATATATATATATATATATATATATATATATATATATATATCACCAACTGCAGCAACACATCAGTTCATTTTTTTCTTTTCCATGAGAAAGTGCCTGTCAATTAAAGTATATATCATTCTCTAGCATTTGGATGGACCAGCAATGAGCCAATTTTGTGAAATCGTTCAAATGAACCATTATTATTATTTTTTGATAAAAAGATAAAGTGGAAATGGTTGATCACAAACATTACAAATGGATTTAGTCTCCCACACATCACTTGGCGAGACTTGCACCGGCATTCCACATCCAAAATAGTGATATGATATCGTTCTCTCTTCCCCATGGTCTCCTTTTGTTGCTTTGCTGCTGTTTCTTGGCCTTCAGTCTTCAGATACAAAGTCTTTTTTTTTAAAAAAAAAAATATGTAAAAAAAGCAAAGGCTACAGGGAGAGTTGCCGTCCATATCGCACCAGTACACCAACCACGCATTTATTTTAATATATTCCGATGGAATATATACATTCCATGATTCCAATATCATCATGGCTTGGGACCATTTGGATTCGCGTGGGGAAAAAAAAGACCTTGTGAATCCGAAGAATGATTTTTTTTCAAAAATAATAATAATGAATCCGAAGATGATGATGATGATGATGATGATGATGATGATGATGATGATGATGATGATGATGATGATGATGATGATGATGATGATGATGATGATGATGATGATGATGATGATGATGATAATAATAATAATAATAATAATAATAATAATAATAATAATAATAATAATAATAATAATAATAATAATAATAATAATAATAATAATAATAATAATAATAATAATAATAATAATAATAATGAATAATTAATAATAATATTATTATTTTTACCAATGAAACTAATGATTTATCATATTATTATTATTATTATTATTATTATTATTATTATTATTATTAGATCTAAAATTGTTCTTCTTTCTTATTCCGATGGAAGGGAGGATAAAAAAGTTTTTATGTCATGCTGCATTTGAGAGTTCCAGAAGGGCTGTGGTTGTCTTTACGCGATATCTGAGGTGTTCCAATTGACTTGGTCCATGTGAAACCGAGTTTAAAAGTTGGGCCTGATCCCTTTCCTTACTTTCGTCTCAATCATTTAATTCCATGCATGCAATTTGTCATGTTCATGTTTTTTTTTTCTTTTCTAAACAAAGTGTCGACCACTCTAAATGCCCACTATAAGAAATAATTTTAGACTTCACTTAACTCTACGAAGATTATGATATTTCTAAATTTGAATCATATAATGTTTACAAGTTTTAAGAGTATTTTTTAACACTTCCGAACTTGCTCAGATCCAACTTTACTAAATCTATTGAGCTAATAACACATAATTAGTTACGAAAAAAATATCATATTTATATTTATAATGTAAACAAATATTGAATTGTAAAATATGTATTAATACCATATTTATACTGTCACGTATGAGACAACCATTTTATCGAGTTACCTGGACTCGAGACCTTGCACATTATCACTAGTGTCACACAAGTTGAACTGTCCGACTTGACTCGAAAAAAAACTGTATTAATATCAATCGCTTATACGTGATGCTAATCACGTCACGTATAAGCGATTTAACTTAGTTATCGATGCTATAACCGAGAGTATCACAGAGGAGGTACCTAAGTGCATGCTATTTGCGGATGATATAGTACTTTTAGCGGATTCAAGAGAAGTGATTAATACAAAATTGGAAATATGGAGAAATACGTTGGAGTCAAAGGGTTTTCGTTTAAGTAGGAATAAAACAGAATATATGCATAGCAATTTCACAAATAAACAACTTAGAGACGATTTGAAAGTTAGGTTAGGGGAGGATATAATTCCTCAAGTGACAAAGTTTAAATATTTAGGATCAATTGTAAGACAAGATGGTGAGATTGATGACGATGTTAATCATAGAATTCAAGCTGGTTGGTGTAAGTGGAGGAAAGCCACTGGAGTTCTTTGTGATAGAAAGGTACCCAATAAAGTTAAAGGAAAATTCTATCGTACTGCTATAAGGCCAGCAGTGTTATATGGTAATGAATGTTGGGCTATGAAGGGACAACATGAACGTAAAGTGGGGGTAGCCGAAATGAGGATGTTGAGATGGATGTGTGGTCATACAAGATTAGATAAGATTAGGAATGACCATATACGTGAACGAGTCGGAGTGGCTCATATTAGTGAGAAAATGGTAGAGAATCGTTTGAGATGGTTTGGTCATGTTCAGAGAAGACCATTAGATGCGCCAGTAAGAAGAGTAGATCAAATAATCTGGAGTCCGATTAAAAGAGGGAGAGGGAGGCCAAGGCGGACACTTGGCGAACTAATAGAGCAAGATCTATTGGTGAATAATATACCGAAAGGTTTGGTTACTAATAGAGCGGAATGGCGTCGTATGATCCATGTAGCCGACCCCACCTAGTGGGATAAGGCTTTGTTGTTGTTGTTGTTGTTGTTGTTGCTTATACGTGATGCTAATATTGATAGTACGAAAAATGCACGGTCAAAATTGGCAATAATCAAATGATAACATAGGCATACGTTGCGATTTAAATTTATTTATAATCAAATGATAACCGTACTAATTAGGTCGTTGTGCACTAAAAAAATATAATAAATTAGTAATTAGTGTATATCAATAACACAAAATTGATAAACTTATAAAAGAATACGATATACGTGGCTTGAGAAAATTAATGCCAACAAATGATAAAAAAAGGCACAAATATGTTTCACCGTCAACGAATTTTTGCTAGACACGTCCACTAGCTAGCCCATCTGATAAGGTTTATTAGATTTAAAAAAGTTATTAGGTGATCTGATAATAGTCTATTAAATTATTAGTTTCATTGGTCTTATTACGAGTCCGTCTAATTCATTATTCAACGTCATTATCTTCTACCTCTTTTTGGCTTTTGTAATCCGAAGAATGGCATAAGTATGATAAATCGGAATTTACTTGGCCTCTAGGATTGAGAAGCATATTTATGAAAGTTTTAAGTATACATATCGGACATCAAATTCAAAGTTCAAGCTCTCTCTCTCTCTCTCTAAATAAATAAGTAAGATGAGAATCCTCTTCTTCTTCTTTAGACAATTTTGGCTGATCAACAAAACTTTCGGCGAGGGATGGATTCCTTGAAGTCATACATCTACTCATCTTGATGAGGTAAGTAAAGTAGGTGAGTCAAGGTGTCCTTAAAAAGCCTATGGGAGAGGGTACGTATACGCGGCAAATGGATGCATGCATGCATGCATGCAGAGCCTGTTTTGAAATGTGTGAGCTCATCTCAATCTCATCGCTATGACGAATCCTCCTCTATTATTGAGACACACGGGGGATGGAGCTGGATGAGAATGGAAGGGGTACGTAATTAAAAAAGTGTCCGAGGTCTCTTCTTTAGGCTTCTAAGTAATTAAAAGGTTTGGATGTGTTTGTACGATTCTCTTCATACTTCTGTCAAGAAACTTTTGGAGGGTGCTTGGGAAGTTTGTGACACAACTAAAAGTCCTTTTTTTTTCCCTTTGTTAAAGTAAAAGATTCATCCGTATCCAAAACTTGATTGATTGCATATATTACGTAATATATAAACGATAACTTGTTTCGCCTCAATATAAATTGACAACATGCAGACTACTTAACTTTACCTATTGACGTGAAATCTGACGTTATGTTCAGTTGGCAATTATCAAATGGTATTTTATATCCTTATTTTTTATGTTGTCAAATAGAGGAGAAGAATTTAGCTAGTGACGGGGACGAGAAATAAGAGCACTGTGGAGCCACTTCTCACATTTTTTAAATTATTTTTATTAAATTATTAAGTTTTGCGATATAAAGACTGTATATTAGTTAATTAATATACAGTATTTATATCGCAAGGTTTGCTAAAATTGGCATAGAGTATTTATACCGCATTCAATTAATAGAGTATAAATATATTTTCATAGTTTTAAAAATCAAGATTGCATAAAAAAGTACTTGTTTTGATAAAAAAAACGGGGCTAGAAGTTAATTAATATACAGTATTTATATCGCAAAGTTTGCTAAAATTGGCATAGAGTATTTATACCGCATTCAATTAATAGAGTATAAATATATTTTCATAGTTTTAAAAATCAAGATTGCATAAAAAAAGTACTTGTTTTGATAAAAAAAAACGGGGCTAGAAGTTAATTAATATACAGTATTTATATCGCAAAGTTTGCTAAAATGGGCATAGAGTATTTATACCGCATTCAATTAATAGAGTATAAATATATTTTCATAGTTTTAAAAATCAAGATTGCATACAAAGTACTTGTTTTGATAAAAAAAACGGGTCTAGTGCTTATTTATTATTAGGTCTATCACATAATTATTAACGGATTGAACGGTCTATAAAAAAATAATAGTAATGTAGTGAAGGGAACTAAGAGAAAGATACTTTATTGCACGCATATGCAGAAGTTGCTCTACTTCCTCTTGGTCAATATCAAATTTGTCAATTGGATAAATATCTGTATCAAATCAGCAAAATTCTCTTATTGAATAAATGATGAACAAACATCTTATTTTCTTTTTCATATGAGCATTAGACAGGGGATCCTCTTTCTCCCTATCTTTTCACCCTCATTTCTCAAATAATGTCCTCAATACTAAATATGGTTATCTCCTCTAACTTGATTATCCCATTCAGTATTGATACCTTCACTTTGAGCCACATTTTGTTTGTTGATGAACTCTTATTGTCTTTGTGAGCAACTTTAAAGAATGCTAGGAATATTAAACATATTATGCAAGCATATGACACTCTAACAAATCAAGTGATAAATGTTAATAAGTCTGAACTGTATTTTCCTGCTAAACTAAATCAGTCTAGAAAGAGGAAGATCATGCATACTCTCAGCATTAAGCAAGGCCATTTTTCTTTCAACTACCTCGGAGCTCCTATTTCATATAAATATATTACTAAAGGGCAGCAACTGTGTTTGCATGAGAAGTGTACTTCCAGATTTGCTGGATGGAGAGGTAAGTTACTGAATATGACAAGTAGATCGGTTTTGATTAAATCTATTTAAAATTCCATATATATATCCATATCTTGTCATCTATATATATATATCTAGCGGGCTAATAAGTTTCTTGGAAAAATTTTCTAAAAGTTTTCTATGGTCAAACAATGGCACTAAAGCAGATATGCACCTACCGGGTTGGAAGGTTGTTCAATCTCATTAGTCACTTGGTGGTCTGGGCATTAGAAACCTCAATTGGACCAGGACATCGCTCCTAGCAAAAAGAGTGTTAGGGGTTTTAAATGGTGAGACTAATATTTGGGTGAAGCTTGTTCAATGTAAGTATGGAACATTGGAGCCTTGGAAAGACATGAACTTCAAGTATGCCTCTTGACCTTGGAAGATGATTGTTCACACTACGTAGGATATTAGATTTGGAATGAGAAAATTCATTGCTACTGGAGCTTACACCTATCTATTTTTTTTATCCTTGATTGTTTAACACTCCACTATCGCATATGCCCACATTTATTAGCATGCATGTGTCCATCGATCTGCTTCATGTTAATGATTTAATTGAGCAAAATATTTGGAATTTGTCACTAATAGAAAATTGTTTTGGTTTATCAATTATAAATTTTATTACTGGGATTCCTTTGGTTCCTCCTACTTTTTTGGCCGGTGATGACTAGTGGATTTGGACGCCTGACCCGCATGGTGATGCTAAAGCTAGCTCTATGTATTTCTCCTTGAGTCGCTAGCCCTCTATGCATTTGGCTCCTGGTTTGGAAGCAACTGTGGAAAGCCCCACCCAAGATAAAAATGTTCCTCTGGAAACTCAAACATTCTTGCTTTCCTACTCTAGATATGATTGTTAGTTTTAATCATGCTATAAATCCTAACTGCCCTCTTTGTGGTTTAGCTGTTGAGATAAATTTTCATCTATTTTTTTTATTGTTCATTCGCAAATGCCCTTTGGTCTTTAGTTCAAAATGATTTATCTTATACTTTCTCTTTTATGACCTCTTGGCACGATGGGGACTGGATTCGTGAGGGGTTTGATCTCTCACCCTCTTTATATGCTAGACTTTCCTCTATCATTGCTTTCTGTCTATGGGGTATTTAGGGTACACGAAATGATGCTAACTTTGCTTCCAAACAAGTTGTTGTGTCATGTATATGGAGAAGGGCTTTGACGGGCTCAGATGAGTTCGCCAAATCCACCCTTCTTGAGACCATTTGCCCTCACGACCTGACCTGGGTCCGATGGGAGATCTGCCTCCGATTTGGGTGAAGGTTAACTCTGATGGGTCCTTCACCAATCCCGGGGAATCAGGAGGGGCATAGTTTATTATCAGAAATACTAATGGATCTTTTCTTATGACAGATGCTCTTAATTGTGCGGCGAGAAATATTTTGTGGATGAAAGCTTGTGGTGCACTTGTTGGGCTAAGAAAATGTCGTGAGGCTGGCTTCAATCACGTTTGGCTCGAGTGCGATTCCTCCAATCTTATTGCTATTATCAATGAGGAGTCGAACTGCCTCGGGAAGATTTGGATGCTTGTGCAAGAATTAAGACAAATCATGCATTTTCAATGCTTTAAATGTACCCATTGCTACATAGATATCAATAGCAACTTCAATGCTTTAAATGTACCCATTGCTACATAGATATCAATAGGGTTGCTGATTATTTAGCTAACAGTGACAAGAGAAACCTTTTGGATACTTTTTGCGATGAAACTCCACCTCTGCATACTTTCCATTTTTTGTACTCGGATAATATGGAAGCTTACATTAATAGATAACACTTTTCCTTTAAAAAAAAATATATATCAAATTTGTTGGCCTGGACGCGAAACTGGAAAGTTTTGGGACTAAGAATGATACTTATAATTCTAGATTTCATCCGAAAAGAATTACGGTTTCAAAAGTTTTAGGGAAAAAAAGTTGAAATTATTTTCAATTACAGCTTAATTCTTTTGAGGTTTGTTTGAATGAAGAATTTAGTAGGATGAATTAGATTCACTTGGATTGAGTTGGATTGAAAAAACGTACACCTTTTTTAATATTATTTTTAAAAATTTAACCAAACTTGAGTTGATTATAAACTTAACATTGAATATACGTTTCTGAATTAAATATAGTTATTCCTTTTTTTACCTTTTTTCAATCATATTAAAAACAAATACATTCTTCTTAAGAATAACAGAAATATTACCTAACTTAACATCAACTAACCTATGCATTCGAATTTGTATCAAAACAAACAATAAAGTAAATTAAACTCCAACACTTTTTATAAATTCTTATTCAAACACGACTCATATAATTACACTTCACCAACCTAATCCATATCTCCATCATTAAATTATCAAACAAAGTCCTGAAAAAATGAATGATTAAGTTAGCCTTTTATTATTTTTTTTATCGTTATTCCTAATCAGTTACTCATGTAATTATGATAAGTAAAGTTTTTAGTTGAAATATTCTTCCTATAACTTTTTTTTATCTTCCTAGAACTTAAACAACAAGATATTAAACTGTTAATACATTCTTTTTTTCAGTTTAAACTTATCGAAGATTAATCAACTGGGACAAACCAAATTTAATTAATTATTATGCCTTCTTTACAAATCATTCCTTCATTACTAATATAAGTAGGGAAAAGTCGTTGAACATGTAATTAACATCTCGTTAGATTCGACGTCTCATCAAATGAATGATAGAAAGCCTACTGCACTCTCTACAGTATCGTCTCATCTGTGTGTGAGAGAGAGATGATGATGGAACCCGTGCACTCGACTTTTCTAGATTCTGCGTAGCAAATTTGATCACGTCAGGACACCTCCACAGTAGAACGTGTGTACATCAACTTTTTTCCAATCTCCGGCCGCTTTGTTCTCCCACCAGTTGGTTGACCTGTAAAAACCCTCATGCTTATCTCCACAGCTGCGGGTTACCTGAGGGCCCCGTTCATATCCATCCTTGTCAACCCTCCTCCTCCATGAGCTTTTAAGCTTGGAGTAGTCCATACGTTTGGAGGGTTCTTTTTTTTTCTTCTTCTCTCTTTAAAATTTTCCTTCTTTTTTTTTCTTCTGATCTGATGATTTGGATGCTCGGAAGAATCGAAGGTTGTGGGGCATTCGGAACCCCCCCCCCCCCCCCCCCCCCCCCCCCCCCCCCCCCCCAATAATTGACGCCGTGAACGTTGTGGTGGTCCATCTCTCTCCCTCTTCCACCCCTGCACCAAATAATGTCATGCAGAAAGTGACTAAAGTTCTCTCCTAGCACGAGCGAGTTTTAAGACGGTTAACATTTTCAAATTCGATCTTGAAATTCTAATTTGATTGGAGTTTTTTTTTCATTCCCACTTTGAGGGAGAGAGAGAGATTGACCATGAAAGTCAAGAAATAATATTAAGTATACCTTCCAATGAATAAATATAAAAAACTAAAATTAACCAAAAAAAATGAAATTAATTTTTTTATGAAGAACAAAAACTCCAGATGAGTTTTTCATTCTCAAAGCAAGGAAAACCTTTCCTGCAAAAAAAAAACTAAAATTTATGAAATATTTTCTTTTCTTTTGTATATAAATGACAAAAAATATATTAAACATAGTCCATCAGGGAAATTTTATTTAATTTGAAGTAGGATGTGTTTAATTAATTGATAATTTGAATCATTACAAGATAATGATCAATTTTAATTTATGGTATAGTAGTGTAGTCATAATTAAAATTATTGAAGAAAAATGAATAAATACATCAAAAAGATACTTTAAAGTTTAATGAAATAAAAATATAAAAGTGTGAATGAATAAAATGTGAAAATTTTAGATTATCGATGTTCGTACGTAATTCAAAGAAAAGTTGAGAGTATGAAGTCAAGCATGATTACCTCTTTATAAATAAAAAATTGATAGTTTGATTATTATTTTTCAAAATGCATCCTACTGAACTGACAACATGAATATTAGTTCTTAATAGTTATTATCATAGAAATCAAAATTATCGATAATATAGTGCAACTAAATATGACAAGTCCATAGGTCATGAGAATTTTAAATTAAATAATCATTGTCTCGTAACAAAATATTACATTATAAGCCGCAAGAATATATATATATATATATATATATATATATATGAGATTAATGTTTGTGCTACTCCTTTTAAGGAGTAGCACCATTATACCCCTATTAATTAGCATCCAATTTATAATGAATGATGGCTTGATTAATTGAATAATTTTTTGATCCATCATCTATCATGAAATGAATAATGATTAATAGGGATATGTTAGTGCTACTTCTTAAAAGGGGTAGCGCAATCATTTTTTCCTATATATATATATATATATATATATATATATATGATAAAATGAATGTGTTCCCGACCTCATCTTATTATCTATCTTCTTCACTATTAGATCTTCATCCAACTATAATAAACTATTTGAAAGATTTAATCATGAACTGTTGGATGAAGATCTGATAGTGTAAAAGATAAGGAATAAGGTGAGGTGGGGAACGTCAACATTATATATAAGAAACAAGAACTTAGAAGATAGAAATACATTGAAGCAACTAAAGGCTTAAGAGAAAAAAGAGTTTATTTATATTTAGATAAGGTTTAATGGGGCTCCTACATGAGCAAGTAGGAGCCTCCTCCCTATTCAATCATCCGTCCGATCAAGAATGGACGTACGATGGAAATTGCAACGTTTTAGTGTGATATTTGTGGTGTGATTCGCTAGAAAAAATTGAGAGTTTCGTCCGCTTCGACGACATTGTTCTTTGACCCTAGCCTCTATTTGCACCGGGAGGATCTCATTGTCGACCCTCTCACACCCTTTGGTTTTGATTATTCATCCCTATCGACACATGTCTGACGTTTGGCCGTCGTCAGTCTTCTTCAACGGTGGAGGGTTCGCTCGCTTCCCCATGGCTTGTCGGGCCTACAACGAGTTTTTTCGTCACATTTGTCGCACAATTCCCGTCGTCGTTGCCTCCATGAGCTATCACCTGACACAGACATGCTCCACAACCATCATTTTAACATAATCATGATTTTAATTAGCATATTAAGTTAGTCTAGATGCTTATATAGTCATATTTGTGTATAGTAATTATAATAATTACATTATCGATAAACATTATAAAGAAATTATATAAAATTATTAGGAATAAACTTTAATATTTATAAATATTATAATAAACATGTTTAACTATGATTAAATAAGGTTAATTAGAAGTTTAACACTAATTTTTAACCAAATAATATGATTGGACATTCATTTCAACTAATAAGGTTTCAAGCAGCTGAAGTAGGCAGCTCACCAGCTGCTTAGAAAATGATTTTTCCAAACCGTCATATGACGTGTTAAAATTCTGTAAAACATATATAAATCATGTATTCTTATTATCTGCAAGCTGAAAAAATTCTAATATCAAATCCATTACCGAACAACCTGAGGAAATTCTACAAGTTTGCTAGGTTAAGGTCAATTTGCGGATCCAAAACCGACCCTCATTTTCATACGATTGTATCTTCCTGGTTAGTTCTCCATAAATTCTGTAATTTTACATGCTTCATCCTATCGAAGTTAGCTTTCCATGACCACAAGTTATGAACCCAACATCATGGGTCGCTAATCCTCTCCCGAGTCTGATACAGGTTCAACTTGTAAATTAGGGCACGGTTCTAATATAATGAATTAGGGTTTGAAATTTATATATGATTAATTAGATATTTTAATAGTTCGGTGAGAAGTGGAATCATCATATTTGGACTTGTATGTTGGGAGAAATGAATTTTTCATTTCATAGTGATTCTTTTGTCAAATTTCAAGACATGGATAGATCACGACCCTAATTAACCATTTTTGTTATAAGGGCATACAAGGATTTAAATTCTACAATTTTTTTGCATAAACACTACTTAAGTCTAGATTCTAGTAAAATTAGGATCTCGTCAAATGGATAAATATTGTTAAAAATATAAATTAATCATTCGATGATACTATGCCAAAGCATAAACCCTAAGTCATATTGCCTTGATTTTTATGACTTGATCCCTTCGAATTAGTTAATGATATTTGGGGATTGGAAATATTAATAAGTCTAGTTTCTAAAGTATCTAGAATCATGAGATTTGCACTTAGGTTTAACAAGTTATGAATTATTTATTGACACACACTCAGTCTGAAATCCTGAGACAGCACATAGTTAAGCTATGAAAGATTGAGATGTTCCAAGTGTGAAATAATCTATGAATATAAATATTTGAAGTTAGATATTAGTACCAGAGGGGATTATATGCATTTTAAGGTGAACAAGTATTCATGCATGAGCATACATTGCATATTGTTATTATTAGTAATTGAAAAGTGAAATAGCATCATTGCTTGTAGGAAACCAACAAACTACAAGTGAAAGGAGGAAAATCTAGTAAACATCTTTGAAAACATTAAAGTACAAGGTGAGTGGGTAAATTTATAACATAGCAAAATGACATATGATGCTTGTTTTATTTATGGTATTATCTCAAGTAAAAATTATTATTGTTATCATTGAAGCATATTTTAAGCTATGAAAAGTATTTATGATATGTTTCAAGGATTTCATATGAGATTGAGTAATATCTTATATAAAAATATTTTCGGGGAACAATGATTGTGAAGTTAAAATAAGTTTTATTTGATAATAATATGAGATTATGACGTGTATTTTGATATTGTTAAACTCCGTGTGAAAATAAAAGTGTTCTAACGGCTCGACCTCTTCTATATGCATCAAAGGCAAGCTTCGAATCGACTTAACTCGAGAACTTGAAGTTATCTGAAAAATTCAACAAGGGTAGTGTGAGCAACAATCGTTTGCTCAGTGAGTGAAATAAAAGTACAACATAGGGGAACAATACGAGTGCATATAATATTTAAATAATCATATTTCTTTCATATAAGAAAACATTTAAAGCATAACTCGTATCACATAAGTTTCTAAATCATATGAACTTTTACATAAATATAAATTATTCAAGATACCATCATATTCACAGTTAAACTCCACACATGTGTCATTGCACATACTCATCATGCATGTGTCATACAGTTAATCAGAGCTTTATAATCAAAAGTCACGAATACGCAGAGCAAATCATGAGTTAATACGTATCTCTCTATGATTGTGTGTCATACAATTAAGCAGAGCTTCACAATCAAGAGTCTCAGATACACAGAGCAAATCATGGGTCAATACGTATCACAATCATGATTGTGTGTCACCCAATCATGATTTTCAGATATGCAGAGCATATCATGGGTCAATACGTGCACGCAAAGCAGTCCCAAAGGGCAAAGACACCCGATATATACCCCAAAGACTTCATGTATATCGAATGCGATACCAAAGACCTTTTTCAAACAGCATGACTAATGAATCTCCAATTTTATTTTTAAAAAGCATGCATGTCATAGATAAATTTGAGAGTTGTACTAGAGTTTATTAGAATCATTTTGTAAGGTTGTATAAAACTTGATCCAGTGGGATGTTAAATGTGAAATGAGTTGTGAAATAATAGTGATAATATGTGAATGTGATGTCCTATATTTTTTTATTAAACGTTGATGGGTATATATATGCATCTATTTTATATATTGACAAATGACATAAGATAATTAAGGGAAGATGTATTGTCGATTTTATTTTTAGAATTGCTAAATATAATTAAAAAAAATAATAATTATGATTAGAACTTAGTCATGGAGTTGGATGTGACATCACCTCTTACCGAAACACCGCAACTCGACGCCTTATGAAAACGGGGAGGATATGCTCCATCTCCTATCGTCCGACAGCCTCGTCGCCTTCAACAAGAAGGCGTCCAACCTTGCAGACCTTTTGAACTGTCCTCGATGATGACTCCGCCAAAGTGAACATCGCACACCACTTCGCTCGCAGATGAGTTGTCATGACCGCCACGATGATCAACGATGGTGAGGACGATGAGGATCGACGAGGTTCGGGGAAGGTGATCGTCGTTCGAGGCACGACAATGAGCAAGGGGTCGCTAGTCGTCGATCGCGACACAAGATCCACGATCCCACACATCGCCGCTGCCGCGGCCGCTGTTGCCATTGCTCGTTGCCTACGCCGCTGACACTGGGCAAATGAATGAACTGGGCTTGATCCCCGGATGTCCAATTTGATGCTCTGTGGATGCCGTTTAATGAGATTGGACGGTATAGGATGTAGGTAGGAAGCTCCTACCTTATATGACTAGGTAAATGGATTTGATCAAAGTAGTAAATACACAATTATTAGTTTTTTTTCCCTTTTTGTCATTTTATTTTTAAATCAGGAGGAGACTTCTCCCTCCTTTTTTTCTCCAACTTACAAATAAAAAAATTTTGATTTCTTTCTCTTCCTATTTTCCTCAACCTTACGTCACTTGATTAGTTCAGGGATAAAGAGGAGAATAAAGTTATATTCTAACTTATTTTATCAAATAGTTAAATTATTCTGCCATGATGATGGATACTTTTGCCATTTAGAAAAATGTTATATTTATCATCAGTGACTTTTTTTAGCGAAACATTTTCAATTTTTAGTTGGAATAACTTTGTTCTTAATGCAAGTTTTTTAAAAAAATTCAATATCTCTTAACTTTGGAATAATTATTCCTTAATCAAACAGCATGTTGTTTACAATATTACTTTTCAAATATCCTGGGACACACAAACAAAAAGCTTTATAAAAATGCCTAGATAATTGACCTTTATTTTTAATATATATATATATATATAAGACACAACGTTTATAAAAAAAATGATTTAACATTAATAAACTTTTATAAAGACACGATATATCAATATCTAATCTCTGAACTTTAACAAAAGTTTCAAGTGGGTCATCCATAGTATAAATCATATTATCCAACTTCAAAAATAAAAAGAATATTGTGTTAACTATTAAGTAACCTTTTATTTTTGCAATAGACGTTTATGCAAGATACATTTACATATTATAGTTATGACGACTTTTAATGATAAAGTAAACGTTAACTTTTTTAAGAAAAGTGGATGATACGATATAAGCTACGTCATGTAATATAAAAAAAAACAATGTAATACACAAATGGGCTAAATATATTAACGCTGAAATTCAAAATTTAAAACCTAAATCTTGATTTTACAAAATAAAAAAATTAGACCCACATTCTTTTCAAAACGACAGTATAACATAACTATGATTTGTGATTTTTCGAGCCCCTTCATCTTTTTTTTTCAAAAACAAATTATCGAGACGATCAATATTTTGACCGGAATAAAAAATAATAATTCTTGGGTAACGATCAAAAGCTATTAGCGTGCCGTGTGATTTGCTTCCAAATGTCATCATCGGTCGTGCCTCAGTGTCTGTTTGTTCTCGAGAAAACATTTGTCTCCGGACACTACCGGATGAACTAATTAAGCGCTTGGATTTGGGTGATTAACTAATAAATTAATTTTTGGGGTTGATTAAAAAAAATGTACTTGGTAACTTTGAGCTCAATAAACAAAATTAAATCAGCAGTTTGTGTGCATCGTATCTTGTACAAGAGTTGGATAAATAATTAAATAGCTCCCAATTGAACCTTTGTGACTCGTCGATCGTGGTGCAATTCACACCAGGTATCATATTTCTGCCGACACGATCAGTTCATAAGTGTTTAGGTCATTTATTTACTCTTAATTATGAATTTATGATACTAATAATTTGATTCATGCGTGTTGTGATTATTAACAATTCATGTCAGCCACATGCTGTACTTACTATATATATATATGCTAAGAAATCCCGACGTATATTTGATGTAGTTTTCTTGTTACACAAAATATGCTCACAAATTATAGATGGAAAGTTTATCTCACAATTTTTTTTAAGTGAAGGTGACTGCATATATTAATAGAAAATATCCCTTCCATTAAGTACTTGTGTTGTATAACACAACATCATGATTGAAAATGCATATGCAACATTAAGGTTTGTTTTGGTTGATAATGGATTTGAGCTTTCAATTTTAAAAATACCAAGAGTTAATTATTTTACTTTCATTTTAACAGATTTCTTGATTTTTTTTAAAAAAAACTTTTCACACGTTTCTTATATGGATAAAAGGGTGTACTGTACATTAGACACGCACTCGATCGAGTCGTCGTATAAAATAGAATTTAGCATTCCCGAAGAATGCCAATGCTGTGTAATACGTGTATTAGTAAATAAAGTTATCAATTAAAATATTGTGTTGTATAATTAGTTGTGAAATCCCAATAGTAGAAGTAGCACTCCAGAAAACTCTTGCTATTTCAGTTAAATATTAGTATTTATTTTTGCGCATACAAAAGCTCGGACTAATACGATTTCAATCAGTTCAATCCTAAAGCCTAATTTTATGCATTCAGTTACAAAAAATTATTTATTTATTTTCTATTCACTTAATGTTTTAATTAACCCTAATCCTTGTGACACTAGAATGATGCGTATTTATTAAAAAAAACTCGATCTATCATCCAATTCGAATAATTTAATTATTTTGTGTTATGCGTATAAGTCCAACTCATGCGTGTCTCTTTGAATGCAATTTGGCCGAAAGAAATATTATGGCCTCTCCTTTTTCTCAAGATAACAAGAGCTGCTTCCACAAATTAAAGACAGTGGACTCATGAGACGTCACCGCAGTTAATTCAAAATTTATGTAGTAGAGATTCCATCCGTCGCCTATATAAACCCTTCTTCCTTCTCCAATCGTTTATTCGGGAAGTGGAGAAGTTCAAAAAACAAAGACAAGGGTGAGAGAAAGAGCCTTTGGCCCTCCTTTCTCTCTCTCTCTCTCTCTCTCTCTTTGTGACTGCATCAAAATCTAGTTCTTGTTCCAGTTGCTTGTCATATCGGCCAGTAGTACATTCTTGCAAGCTCTTCGTTAGATATGGGCGAAGTAAGTTTAGTGATCATTGGACAAATCATTATCTATTGACCATTCATCATTTTGAGAATGTTCTCTTGTTCTGCTTCTCTTCAAAACTCAAAAAAGGACTTTTTTTTTCCTCGTTTAACACAGCAAGGTGGACAAAAAGATGTGAATATGCAATTAATTGTGCCATTACAACACTATGGTTCCATGTTCTGAAAAGTTAAAAGAATATGCTCATCTATTGTCATGTGCAGGAACAAAAGGAAGAGGAGAAGAAGGAAGAGGTGGCAGAGGAGAAGAAAGAGGAAGAGAAGAAGGAAGAGGAGCCACCAGAGATTGTGCTGAAAGTGGACATGCACTGTGAGGGTTGCGCAAGAAAGGTTGAAAAATCACTGAGAAAATTTGAAGGTTCTTACGTCTATACTTCAACCTATTTCATTTATAAGTATGTCTGCTTCAACATCAATTAGCATCATATATTGAATTTTGCAGCTAAACAAAGAAGTCAAGTAAACAA
This sequence comes from Pontederia crassipes, assembly GCA_030549335.1. Taxonomy (NCBI): domain Eukaryota; kingdom Viridiplantae; phylum Streptophyta; class Magnoliopsida; order Commelinales; family Pontederiaceae; genus Pontederia; species Pontederia crassipes. The sequence continues at coordinate 24,355,738 of CM060183.1, forward strand.
AGAAGTTGAAAGCGTTAAAGATTTTCGTCTCTTAAGAAAAAACTTTTTGTGGTCTTTCCCTGTTGATTATTGGCCCACATGAAAATCCTGCTTAAAACTTTTCTAAAACAGAGGACCCTCTGAACTCGATTCTCAATTAAATCAATGCTTCAAAGCCAGTAACATGATCCACACTACTACTACTCTACAATCTAACTCAAACCTAGAAAAATATATGTTGAAGTGTTTCTGGAAATTAGCGTCTTAATTGTGTCCTTCTCTTGATGGGAAAATCCGAGAACAAGGAGAGAAGATCGCAGAGAGATTGCAGAAAAATAGAGGAGACACACGAATTTACTCAGGTTCACCCTTGAGATGAGGGCTACGTCCTGCAAAGAGATTCCACTATATCGTTTAGGTTTACAGCCGCCACACCAAATTACATCAGAAATTAGACTATTAATAGCCTCTCCAAACCGGGTTTAAAACCCAAACAAACAGAGAAAAAACCTAATCCGAACCACACGGGCCGGCTAAACAAAAGCCCAAAACCCGTCTAGGTTTCGGGGGCGCTGCCCCCGAACCCCCGCCCGCTCACCGGCGAGCGGGACCGCCGTCAGGGGGCGGGGCCCCCCGAACCCCCCCTTTCGTTCGTACGCCAGCAATACTGTTAATTGGGTAATACTCAGATTCCCTTAAACTCACGTGGACAAACCCGAAGAGAGAAACAAGGGCCCTGAAATATTCACCAACTCTAACATCTCTAACTTCAACTAATCAGGTGTCGAGGACGTGAAGACCGACTGCAAATCTAAGACAGTGGTGATAAAGGGAAAGGGGGCAGAGCCAGCGAAGATATGCGAGAGGATTCAGAAGAAAACCGGGAAGAAAGTTGAGCTGATCTCTCCCCTTCCGCCACCACCAGAGGAAGAAAAGAAAGAGGAGGAACCCCTGCAGGAAGAGAAGAAGGAAGAGGTACAATTTGCCCCCCAACAGGACTTCAATTACCTACTTCCAAGCATGGCCATGGCCATGACCTTGCACTGCAACCTTGCTCACTGTTACTCATGCTTTTTCTTTCTTTCTCCTGCCAGCCAAAGCCGGTAACAGTCACCCTTAAGCTCGGAATGCATTGCGACGCATGCGCTCAACTTCTCCAGAAGCGGATAAAGAAGATTGGAGGTACATATTCATGCCATAAACTTTTTATCAGAAAGAAAGAAACCATAAATACAACTTCGATTCTTCTTGACGTAAGCAATCAATCGTCTGACGGGCCCATCACATCTCTTCCCATTACGATTTGCAGGGGTGGAATCTGCGGTTGCGGATGTCGCCAATGGACTAGTGGTCGTTAAAGGATTCGTAGACAAGGAACAGCTAGTTCAGAACGTGTACAGGAGAACGAGGAAGCAGGCTTCCATCGTGCCCGAGGAGGAAAAGAAGGAAGAAGAGGCGAAGGCGGCCGAGCCGGAGAAGAAGGAAGAGAACGATGAAGGAGGAGGAGAAGAGAAGAAAGAAGAGGAGGCGAAATCCGAAGAAGAGAAGCTGCTGAGCGAACTGAGCAAGTACGAGTATTGGCCTGCAAGGTATTACCATGTGGCGTATGCATACCCTGTGCCAGAGCCTGAGGTGTTCAGTGACGAGAACCCAAATGCTTGTTCTGTCATGTAATCCTACACATGGAGAGAGATGAGATGACCGATCTTGTATAGTACGCCTTTTGAGTTTGATTGCTCGCCCTCCCTGAGTTATAGTGTAATATTATTACAGGGTTGATGTTATCTATATCCCCTGAAAAGATTATATAAGTGCCCATGCCATCCTTTTGATGTGCTAAAAGTTGGGGTATAATTCTGTGCCTCCTATGACGTTGTTCCCATTTTCATGTTTGAAACAAAAGATGAACTCGTCAACTTTGGTGAATTATGGCTCGGACTGTTCTATTTTACTTGTTAAAAAGAACAAGCGTTGTTCTCTTGCTGAGTATGAGCTGTTTGAGTTGATTTTGTGTAACGATTAGGGGAATGGGAAGTGAAAACTCGTTTTTTTAATTTTTTTTTCTGAAGCAACAAAAAAAATATTTTTATGGAGAAAAATATTTTGCAAGAATTATCACACTTTCTTTCAAAAAAAAAAAATATTCAAAAGTATATACGCACACATGACAAATTTAAACTTCGATATTATTATGTTCAACATATGTCAATAATGCACTTTTGTTCTTTTAACTTGTTGCTCATTAACGAGTCTCTTTCCTAAATACAGTGATTTACAAATTTTCATTAAAAGGTCACTAACTTGGAGTCGCAAGAAAACAAATTATAAGTATATATCAGATGGAAGCAATTGGTGGCCAAATGCTCACATGAAATGATGCTAAAAAGCTAAATAAAAACTAAAAAGCTGCTCCACAAAAGCAATGATAATATTTCTGTAAGAGAGGAAGAAGTTGAGAAGAAACGAATCAATGAGATGACTTGGCGCCACAATATCAAATGCCTTGACGGAACCTCGCTTGACCAAGTTCGTGACGAAGCTGTTGAAAATTAATTGAAGGAAAAGAAAAATTATAAGAAGGTAATGGGGTTCATTGTCTCTTTTTTTATATAAAAAGCAGCGATTATCTATTAAATATAAAACTTGTCCTGATACAAATATTTAAGAGCCCGGAGATGGGTCATCCTCCTAAAAAAATATTTGAACTACATTGTTTACCCATATTTGCCGAAAAATCAGGTGCCTGATTTGCCTTTCTAAAAATATATATGTTTACATGTGAATGCATGAAAATCCTCAATGCAGTGCCAGGTATTGCGAACGATGTTCAAAATCCTTCGAGGGCAATATATAGTGCGATTAATAATGAGCTGGAGAGCTGCCAAGTCGGTGCTACAGAGAACTCGTATCCAAGCTCCCTGCATCGCTTAATCCCATACATCAGTCCCCTCTCTGTTTCCGGCGTCGATTTTGCATTCAAAGAGAAAGCCCTTGCACACAAAAAATGTGAATTGATGTAGCTAGCACTCCCAACATGCTCGAATCCACAAAATGATCCATCCGAGTTGAGAGAAACCCAACTCGGGGTGGGCCTCCCACTTGACCAAGATTTGGTTACAGGGGGAGGTGGAAAGTGCCTTAAGGTGTCTAACATATTCATTGTGATCAACTAGGGCCCTCTCCCACACTGCCGAGAAATGGGATAACATTTAATAAAATTTACCTCCTATATCAACTACCATAACATCAAATAAATTTCACTAATTATCCTTTAACTTTGGTCACTTTCACAGTGTTATCCTTCAACTTCACTTTACAAGTCCTTCATCTTGTTTCATCAACTCTCCTTTTCACTTGCGATCAGTCATTTATTGATTGCTGGATTGACGTGGTGCACACACGACAATTATCTTCCACGCAAGTAACTTGCTGATGTGACATAATTAAAAAATAAAAAGGTACCGCCCCTTCGATCGACGCACGCAGGAAAGAGAGGGTCTCACCCCCCTGGTCGCTCCGATGAGATCAAAGATGATGGCCTAACCCCTATTTTCTTGCGCCGACATGCGTAGGAAATGGGGGGCCTCACCCCCCATTTTCCTCCATCGACGCGCATAGGGAAAGGGGGCTCCCCCTCCTCTGTGCGTGCAAGGAAAGGGGGGCCTGCCCCCCATTTCCCTTCGTCGATGCACGCAGGGAAGGGGGCTCCCCCCTCTGTGCGTGCAGAAAAAGGGGTGGCCTAGCCGCCCCCCATTTCCCTCCATCGACGCGCATAGGGAAGGGGAGCTCCCCCCTCCTCTACGCATGCAAGGAAAGAGGGGCCTCGCCCCCTATTTCCCTCCGTCGACGCACGCAGGGAAGGAGGGGGCTCTCCCCTGCTTCTTTGTGCGTGCAAGAAAAGGGGTGGCCTAGCGGCCCCCTATTTCCCTCCATCGATGTGCATAAGGAAGGAGGGCTCCCACCTCCTCTGCACATGCAACGAAAGGGGGGCCTCACCCCCATTTCCCTGTGTCGACACACGTAGGGAGAGAGGGGAGGGGGGGGGGGGGCTCCCTCCTTCGCTGTGTGCAGGAAAATGGGTGGATTCGCCCCCTCCTCTTTGCGACCTCTGATGAGGTCGCAAATGGGGGGGGGGGGGGTGGGGGTGGGGGAGGCCCTCCCGTTTCCTTGCGCCAGCATGCGTAGGGAAGAGGGGGCCTCAGCCACTCCCCCCAAATGCAACCTCGTCGGAGGTGTGGGTGGGGGAGAGGACTCCTCTTCCTTGTGTGTGTTGACGTCGAAAGGGCGAAGTCTTTTTTTAATTTTGAAATTATTATTCTTAATATTATTTTATTTTTTATCATGCGATGTCAGCAAGTTGTTTGCGTGGAGAAGAGAGAACATGATCACGTGGGTGCCACGTCGACCTAGTATTCTAGAAATGGCCAATGACATGTGAAAATGGCAGTTGATGAAATAAGTTAATACATGAATGACAGTCTTGTTACAAAGTAAAGTTGAATAGTAGCATAATCCTACTGTTTGATTAAGGTTTCTTAGAAGCATCACAGGGACACTCTTTCAAACGTATGTCATGGTTAAGAACACCAAAAAAAAAATTCAAATTATTTAGAAATTTTGTTGGATATAATATATCTTCATCATTTGTGCTGATGCTTGCTTTACAAATGTTGTCAGAACTGCCGCCCTCTCAGGTATTAAATTCATCATTATTTCATTCAACCATTTCATTCTTCGGTGTAAGAATAAGTCTTTCCTTCAAATATGTAGAATCCTTGTAGTTGCTTAAAAGTGAGGGATACATTTCTTCAATGATACTTTGCATTGGATCTCCAATTGGTTTGAGACAAATATTACGGGAAACATGAATGAGTTCTTTAATTGGATCATCGTAAAAAGTTCCTTCTCCTATTTGAAGCTATAATTATTCTTTGTCGAAGCCTCATATCTTCCCTAAACTCATAGATAATAAAATGTGGCAAAAAATAAGAAGAATTAAGTGAAGCAGAATATCAGCTCATCCACCTTTAGGTATAATACAGAGTGTTTGATCAAAATCTCCACCACAAACAATTGTAAGACCTCCAAATGGAAGATTATTACTATTGTCATATGGAGTTTTAAGAATATCTCTTAAACACTTATCCAAAGCTTCAAAACAATATTTGTTTGCCATTGAAGCCTCATCCTAAATAATCAATGAAGTTCTGCATAGAAGTTCGGCAAATTGTGTTCCAAATCGAATTTCACAAGCGGATTCTGAAGTAACATTTAAAGGAATATGAAATCTAGAATGTAATAACTATATTTGATTGAGATCTAAGCTTTGATATTATTGCCTTCCATAAAAAGATTTTGTCGGTTCCTCCATGACCATTAATGAAAAATAATTTGTCTTCTTCATTGTCAACAGATTGAAGTATTGCATCATAAGAATTTCTTTGATCATTATTCAAAGATGTGAATAACTCTTGATGCACTGCATCTAAGATATCCTTATCATAATCAAGCTCTTCATGTACCAACAGATTTCTTGAATCTCTTAACAAAGAAGCATTAGGAAGTGGCATCCCAGATATATCCTTCAAACTTTTACACAATTTTAAAAAATGCTTTTGATTTCAAACAATGTATAAGCCTCAATTTGCTCTTCACTTAATTGTAAATGCTCATAGCCGAAATTTTTTTTTGCAAAGAACAAATATCTTCTAATAAAATAGAATAGTTCAATTTCCAAAGTTGATATCGATCACCTAGTTCACAATTCATAAGTATTGTAACAAACAAATTTCTAATTTCTTTACATGTTGCCCATAAAGATGCTTCATTAAGACAATCATTCTATTCTTTGTCATCATCTAGCAAGACCAATGCATAACATGCAGCTTTGAATGTAGGATATACTCCATCGATGTTCTAATATTTTCGTACGAAGTGCTTCCCTTCACAATATTAAGTAACATTCTCAAATAAAATCTTTCTCCACTTGAAGGATGTGCAAAATAGACTCTACCTATGCATTTACCATTTTTTCTTCTAGTCCAAACTTTATCTTTTGCATTCCACACCCAATGCATGGGAAAATCATAATATGTCAACTTTTGTGCATGATGTAACTTATTCACTTCAAACCATTCAGTAAATTTTGTTTTCTCAATATCGGGTCGATTTAACACATTTTCAGTTAATCCACCTTCTACAAAAATAATTGTGTGCTCCCCTGTAGGTGAAAAGGTAATATTTCGACCTATGATTAATATCAAATTGAAAGATTTTCTAACAACCTTCTTTAGTAACTACAGCCCAAATATGTCTTAATCTCATCAATTTCAAACATGGTATCATAGATTCCTCAGTGGCCATTGTTCTATCAAATCCTTTATGCACATACTTGAATAAATATTTCACAGATCTTGAATATTTGCAGAGCTCAACATTTATGTGTGCATTATTAATAAGCAAATTTCTATTATAAGGGACTAAAAATTGATTGTCTAATAATACACCCTTATTTTCAACTTTAATGTATGTTTTCCTTCTCCTATAAATTGGAAAAACATCTGCATCAACTATTGTTGGTTCATTAAGTTTTTTCGGAAGATGTTTAGTACATTTGCTATGCAACATACATGGTGACTTGGGATTTGAATGACCGCATGGATCATAAAATTTTTAACTGTGCTATAACCATCATAGTCATGTTCTGGATTCAAAATCTCAACACTTATTAGTTTATCAATATGTTCGACAAAAGGATTTTTAACTGATAGGTGTAAAAACAATAATATATGTGCTACTTTGAAATTCAATAGTGTACAAACCTATACCAAAGCCTAACATGATTTTGAATCATAAATTTTTTAACTGTGCTATAACCATCATAGTCATGTTCTGGATTCAAAATCTCAACACTTATTAGTTTATCAATATGTTCGACAAAAGGATTTTTAACTGATAGGTGTAAAAATAATAATATATGTGCTATTTTGAAATTCAATAGTGTACAAACCTATACCAAAGCCTAACATGATTTTTTCATTAATTTCCTATATTTGCTAAACAACAAAAGGAAACATACATTATACCAACACAAAATGGAAACGAATGGAACAAACCAAAAAGAGTTTCAAGAATTCATCAAAATATTTCTATTTTTTATATAAAAAAATTGTCATCAGATTTATATAACATCTTTTTTTTAGAGTCCAATTGTTATTAATTGCCACCTATTTTGCACAAAAGGAAACATACATAATTTCTTAGGTCACCTATTCAACCAACACCAATTAAGTGCTAGCACCAATTATTGAACAAACCATTTGAAATGTTATACTAAAATGGTATGATTTTGATTCAGTCTCTTTGTATTTCTTCACCATTTAAAATGTTTCAGTTATGTGCTTAATAATTGCCCCTTCTTATCTCAATGCAAAATCATTCCAGAAGCTATTTAAGAAGAGTTTCTTTCCTCACTCCAAAAATGGAAAACGGATGGAATTATTGTTAGTTGGATAACACAATGTTATAAATGACAATGTTATGTGTATATCATTTTTTTCGTACAAGAATTCCATTTGTCATCAACTCTTTTTTTAATTCTGACCGTTGATATGTCATATTAAGATGTCACGATTTTGAAATAACTTTTCATGCCACTTATTTGTATAGAAGAAAACGTATGACATAATTATTCAACCAACGCCATTTGTTAATTCTAATTGTTATAAATGACATGATTGTGGTAAGATTGTTTTCTATTCACCTATTTGCACAAAAGGAAACATATTAAGGAAATATTAATTCTGACTATTATAAATGGCATGATTTTTTTAATTAATTGCCTATATTCTCTAAACTTAATTTTGACTGTTATAAATGGCATAATTTTTTTTAATAATTGCATATATTTGCTAAACAACAAAAGGAAACATACATTATACCAATACAAAATGGAAACGAATGGAACAAACCAAAAAGAGTTTCAAGGATTTATGTCATCAGAATATCTCTACTTTTTTATATAAAAAAATTGTCATCAGATTTATATAACATCTCTTTTTAGAAAGTCCAATTATTATTAATTGCCACCTATTTTGCAAAAAAGAAAGGTACATAATTTCTTAGGTCACCTATTAAGTCAACACCAATTAAGAGCTAGCACCAATTATTGAACAAACCATCAATTCTTTTTTTTTTTTGTTTTAAATCTAACTGTTGAAATGTTATACTAAAATACTATGATTTTGATTCGAACTCTTCGTATTTCTTCACCATTTAAACTTTTTTAGTTATGCAACCTTGATAATTGCCCCCTCTTATTTCAATGCAAAATCATTCCAGAAGCTATTTAAGAAGAGATTCTTTCCTCACTTCCCTCCACACATCTCAACTTTTTTTTAGTGAGATTTGCAAAAAAAGTACACTTAACTATTGGATTATTCACTTCTTAGCAATGCAAAAGATGATTGGTTAATTGTGGTCCAAATTTGTAGAATTTGAGAAGCCATCAATTTGAAGAAAAATCAAGAGCTAATTAGCTTGGATATGGTCTTAATTGATGAAAAGGTCCATATCCTATTCACTTAAATCTTTTCTCTCATCCTAATTTGTTTTCATTGTTTAATAATTTATGCTTATTATTTTTGTGGTTTCCTTTTCTTGCAGGAAAACGTGATGCATGCTTCAATTCGAAAAAATTTGTTTCACGATTTAGGCATCTATTGATTGAATGTTCTTTTTTCAATTAAAAAATTTAAAGTTGTTCCAAATTTAGCTGAATATCAGACAATTGAGAATGAACAAAGGATCTTCTTTTCGCCCAACACATCAGTCAAGAAATTAGAAGAAAATAACGCACACATTCCCATCGATAGTTTCAATTTCTTAACTAGGGAATTGGCCGAGTATCGTGTCAGTAATAATAGGATATTATCAGGTTTTCTTTTCTTTTTCCTGCTTCAAACATTTATAATTTTTTGTTATTTCTTTTTTGCTCGAATACTTTTTTCCCAATGTCCTTCTGCTTCTAACATTGTTGGATGCCTATCAGGAGTTTTGGAAATTGAAATTATTGGAACGGGCCATAAAAAAGAGACATCGAAGTTGTGACATATTAGTAAGTAAATATTATATTTTTTATTACCAACATTATTCAAAATATTTTTCTTTATTATATTCACCTCATTCATTCATAAAATTATTTGTGCAGTTCTCTTTTGGCGAAAATCACTTTATGAGGAGAGTTGAGCAATAACTTCGTACCAAATCTATATAAGAAGGAAAGAGACCCTTGCATTGTGATAGCTACCTCTGTATTAGTGAAAACATTTTGAGGCAATATAATAAATTTCTTTCTTGATTTTAATATTTAGCTATTATTTCAAGAAAATACATATCTCATCATTTGATATTTTTTCCCTATTAGGTGAAGTGACATTTTCATCTACTACTGCTTCGAAGATATATGTCAATTTGAAAATTAATTATATAAAATCTTTGGTGGAAAGATTTTCTAAAACTTCAATTGCAATTGAAGTTATTGAAGCTAAACGGTCCAATAATATACCACTTGAAGAATAGATGTTTTTGAATCGAATGTCCATCAAAGAACTGCTGGAAGCTGAATGGCCTAAAGATGTCAAGGTATGTGCATTTTTTTAACATATGTTGTCTTTGTTTTGTGATTTTTTTTAAAAATGATTTTTGCAGGAACATGTAATAACTATTAAGGCAGAGATAATTGAAATTGATGATTTTTTATGGTACTATGTTTCATGCAAAATATAACATGTATTGGTGATGCATGCAAAATATAACATATATTTAGCTATGCATTTAATCTTATTTCGATCCATTTTCTTATTGCATGCATCATTTTATGAGATTATTTACATTACTTTTAATGAAATTCTACCCAAATGTTATATTTTGTTGAGTATGAAGCAAGAAAACTGAATTATGAAGCCAACGGAGAAAATCACACTCAAATCGAAGTTAAATCAGAGTTAGAAAGTGTAAATTAGTGAAGCATGATTGAAATTGCACTATCACAGGCCATGAAGGCTCTGTCACGGTGCTTGAAACATGGTCATTAAATCGTTGAATAGATAGTTATACATTTTTCATCGTGACCAAGCTTTCACGGACCGTGAAATTCGTGAAGAATCAATTACGGGTCGTGAAAATCCATTTTTACTGCGATTTGAATATTGTTAAGGTTGTCAGAGGTCCACGAAGTGCAGATTCGAAATTTGAATAAATTTTTGGAAGAATTTTAAGTGCACAAAGACTCCTACTCCTATTATATGAAATCAAGATGATTTGAAAATATATTATCGATCAAAATTTGGAGTTTTACAAGGTCAATATTTCAGAACTAAATCAACTCTGAATTTTCCTTATTTTGCATAGAAAAGATTTCCGTTTCTTCTCCAGCTACATGGAAACTTGAGCCCGAATAAAAAAAAGGTCTTCTACAGCCATAAGAGAGTGTGCTAGGGCCTGCAACCGAAGATTTCAAGCCAAGGAGGAAAGAGAACTTCTAAAGGACTGACTCACATAAAGTGTGTATAGAAAATATCGCACGTAAGGGGAAGCGTGAGTCTCTAAGACATAGGTCTAATCTATACTCTGGCGTGTTACTCTTGAATACAAAAGAAATGTTGAATGAAGTTTTAAAATTTATAATCTCTCTACACTATAAATGTGATCCGTAAGAGTATGGTGCATCGTTATAGTGTTTGAGGTTTGATCCATAGGGAATGCGATGTTTGCAAAATTCTCGAAAAGACTCTTTAGAACCGGACTCGACGAGTAAATCACGATGCTGATGACAAAAGAAAGAAGGATAATGATAGAGGATGAAAGGTAACTAATTATTTTTGTTGTTTTTGGGATTGTAAAAAAGAAACAGTACGGAGAAGACAGTTAATCTTAAGATAGTGCGACGAGTCAATTAAAAACACGTGCTCAAAACTTATGGAAGTACTTTTGTTACAGGATTTAAAGTTCTTTAAATCAAAGTGATATCGGTAAAACGACTGAATGCCCTTTCATGCGTGTGTCTGGTCCTGATGGGGAAGATACTCGACTCCACTATCACACTCTCGTGTTGGTGGAAATCCTGTGTTGCACACGTGAAAGCGATTCATAAGATAGGTGCAGCCATCACCCTTGCATACAATGTCCCAGGATACAGATTGAGCTAAGGTCTCGTGTCCACAGAGTAAGCATTAAAGAGAAATACACTTAGGCAAGGAGGTCGTGGTCGGCTCACGCTTGCCTTAATGGAATACGGATGATCCTTTCAGTCTAAATGCAAGAGACTAGTGTATCACCGAGACTGTTTAGATGATTTAAAGGGGAGGAAAAGATCGATTTAGAAAATACAATTTATGATTACTGGAAGTTCTTCAGAAATAACTCATTTGTTATATGTCCTACTTGGGTCACTGATTACAAGTGAGGATGGAAGAATGTCCCCACTCAGGTAGAACTTTCCAGAATCAAAGGGAATCTAAAATCACAATGGCGAAGAAGAAATGCACGAACACTCTTTGAATTCGTCTAAGATGATCCGAATCCCCAACTCAATGCGGTCGTTTATTGCTAGAAACTCGGAATATGCGCAACCCTTTCAGGCCGCGGATAAAAAAGTGAACGACGTCTAAACCAAACTACGAATAATCGCCATTGCTAATTCTGCGAAAAATCCGGACTACGAACCATTGCATGCCAAATATTGATTTCTTTACGTTCAATCGCATAGAGCCTCTAATGTCCCTATGCTCGGGGGTGCAAGGCAACAATGACTCAGAAGCTCCCGCTAGCTTACATCTGAGAGGAAAATAGGAAAGCCACGTAGGAAATTGTCTTTAGCAAAGCTTGATTTCTCTATGTTTGGTCGCGTAGAGCCTCTAGTATCCATACCGTCGGAGTGCAATATGAAGATAATTCACGAGCTCAAATCTAGACACAAATCTGAAAGCAGGGAGTTAAATGATGAATCAAGAGTCGAATAGATATCATTGAAAATGCAAGTAAGCTCAACATTTGGTGCAGAGCATGAAAAGCAGCATAATGAAAGAATAACTAAAGAACATGAATCTAAAACACATAAATACCTCTCAACCTCAGTAGAGCCGGTTAGCTACAGTTCATGTGGAGAACACACATTTTTTTTTCACATATCTCCATTGGCGTTGTTCTTTCTAACTCTCAGTTTTTCTCTTGGTATCTCCACCATTGCACTCTCTCTCCCTACCTATTTTTAATCCTCCTCTCCTTTTGTAGTTGTCATCCTCCTTGTTATCAGCTCCTCTGCTCTCTTCTTTGTATGTTCCCTGTCGTTTGTAGTTTGTCGCCCGCAATTTTTCTATGGTCCCCCCGCCTAGGAAGCTTCCTTCATCAGGGGAGTGAGGGAGCTGGCTAATCCCCATTTGTGAAGGATGTTTGATGTTGGTTTCTTTGGTCTTATCTGTCGCCATGAAGCAATTCCTCCTTCATTCGTGCAGAGAGCGGCGTATGGTGCATCAGCCGCTCTACCTCATCCCTTGAAGCTTCGTCAGCTTCCTGCAGGGAACATTTACCCAAATGAATTCCCAGGCTAGCCAAAAGAAGTAGAAGTGATACGTGGAGAATATTTGAAGTGTATTAAATTGGCTCTATGAATGTGTTTCGTAAAGGAATAGTCATGTCATGGTGTTGTATGCGTGTAGAATGATAGTGAAAATATAGATCATAGTTCTCCACATCAAGGACAAAGGAGAAGACTTCTGCGCGGTAGACTTATGCGAGGATTGCGTAGCGGTTTCATCGTTGTTTCTAAAGAGTACTCCTTATTCTACATATTGTTGGGATGATATTTTAGATTTTCATGTTTTATTTATTTGCCATAATACTATGGATTGTTAGTTTTAATTTTACCTTTCTATTTTAATTGCAAGAATTTTAGTGTATGAACAATCTCTAAGTTCTGATTAATCAAATAATAGTTAATTTAATTTTTATGAATATGGGTGCTATGCTCAATGCTTTCTTTCAGATTTTAACCATTTCTTTATATATTATTAACTATGTATGGCAATCAATTCTTAATTCATAATTTTTTATTTGAACTAATTCTTAACTTTTATGTTGAAGCAATGCATGACATAATGTAATAGAATCCGTGCAAAATATTAGATTTGCGGTCTGCATAATTGACTGATGTAAGCGATTACGTAGTTTAAGGATTACAATATATTGCATCTTGATTTCAATATAACTGAGTGTATATTCGAGCAGAATACTTTCATATTATTATTGTCTTAAAATAGTTGAATGACCCATTTAGGGAGATCATATCTTTCCTGTCCTTAATCCGTCTAAAAATTAAATTTGAACTTCATATTTATACTTGATTTTACAGAAAATATAGATTGTTCTAATCAATCTATATCATCCTAAGAACCTACACATCATTAGTTTTAGTTTTTATTTCTCTATTATTCTATTTTTTGCGCAATACCCAAACTTTATGACGTCTCTTATTAGTCTCTGAGATTTGATAGATAAGTAAATTAGTTCCTCGCCGGATCGACAACATATACTTATCACTTTATTACTTGAGAAACTAGTGCACTTGCTAGCTTTATTGTTATCAATTTTCGCATTAATTGATTTTGGTAAGTCACGGTTTCAATGATATTCTTCTTTTTTTTTCTAGCATATGACTGAATAATTCATCTATTAACATTGCATTTTACCATATAGAATGAATGAATGCTTACTCTATACAATTTGCATTTTTATTTTGTTAATGTAATTTGAAATTAGCTACAATGAATTCGAATGTAAGGTGCAAATAAATTTTCTATATGTTGTATAATATAAACTTTAACTTTCTAAACATAAAAAGACATGTCTTAATATCTTTGTTATTTGATCATTTGTCTCATTCAGTAAGTGGCATAAGTATCAATCAAGTTTTAGAGTATCTATTTTGTTTGAGTCACAATTTCACTCACATTTTATCATTTTTTCCACGTGATGGAACAATTATTTGATACCCAAAATTGATTTATATCCTCTTATTATTTAATGATATATAATAATGTGTGAATGTTGTATAAAGTACTATTTATATTTATTATTGTAACTGGAAAATATCTACAATATAGTTTACTTTTTTACTATTTTGAATTACTTAAACTTTTTTATATAAAAAATCACATTAATATCTTTATTAATTAATCCTTCATGTCGTACAATATGATAACACAGAGTACGAATTTTGGTAAAGTACAATTACATCTTTTAATGAGTGACTAATTATTCCATGTTTATTTTAAAAAATATTCATGTTTAATAAAAGTTTTGACACATTTTGTATTTAATTTTATTTTATATAGGAGGACAAAATCTATTCAATGACTTTTTACATGTATAGTGCCATACCTGATATATTTATGTGAGGAAAGTAGCTTTTATCATGTTATCAGTCCAACTAATTCTATTGTTGATATTTTTACATATTATATTATTAATAATATCTTACGATCAATGTTTCAAGTATTTCTGATATTGCATTCTATGAGTTTCAAGATATTATGAACATCTCCCACTACAATTAGGTGATCATTTTATTGTTTTGAATATTGGCTAGGTAACTATCATGTGCATCATCCACAAGTATCCATGTATTTAGTTTATTTTTTCAGGCACATTTCTTTGTGAAATTGATAATATTGAAATTTATATGTATTGTATATGTTATTTAAATTGGCTATCACAATGCAAATCCACATCTTGAAGTGGTGGGTCAACCAACGAAACTATTGACAAATAATTAGGAACACACTCCATGCATATTTTTCTTAATTTGAAACATAGTTGATGTCGTTATTTGATTTAAATTAGACTATCCAATGAACATTTGTATTTGGATTTATAACTCTCGTAGAGGGATTTTTTCATCCTCTCCTATTAGGAAAGGATTTTTTTCCAATAAGATTTTCCTACATACCTATGCGGGGAGAGTTCCTTAGATGAAAAATAAGAATAAAAATTTATTAAAAATTATAATGCACAAATATGATGCAGAGAGATGAGCTAAATTAATATCATTTAACATTAAAAATATTTCAATAAATATTTATTATAAATTTAAATAATACTACATAATGAAAGGTTCTAGACACTTAAAATATTTTAAGTGTTGCATTATCAGAAATATCTAATAAATTTGATAAACTGACTTAATATTATATTTTTAATTATATTTTACAAATAAAAAATAAAAATATATAATTATTATGAAATAATAATTTAAATCTCAAAGCGAGTTTGTGTTCCCTAGTATAAAAATAATTAGTAATCCAATGATGACAATTATTTTAAATATTATTTATTATGAAAATTATTTAGCCTTTTTTTGTTTCTCATATCAATATCGTTTCTTCTCAAAGTTTGCTTTATCTTATGTAACATAAAACAAAAGTAAAGAATAAGGTTGAACTTGTAGGATCTCAAAGGCACCAAGAGAGGGGGTGGTGAATTGGTGTTTAAAATCGAAAATGCCGATTTCACAAAAACCTCGCGGAAGCTTAAAATCAATTTTAAATCCTTTGAATCAATGCAATTCAGATTATAAACATAATATAAGAAGGAGAGAAGGAGAGAGAAATTAAACACAATGAACACGGTGGTTATTGACGAAGTTCGGCCACACCTTGACTTACGTCCCTGCTCCGACTTATCGACCTTGAGACCATCGGATATTCCACTAAAACACTTCCTTTGTTCTAAATGGGGTAAGGAAGAAAGCCCTTTACACAACCACATTTTCTCCGCTCCGAAAGGCTAGACACACCTCTCCTTCTAAGAAGTTTATCTTTTTTTCGCTCAAGAGGTAAGATATGGAACCTCCTCTTTTACACAGGAGCTCTCTCAATTTTTCTGAACAATTATTTCTCTCTTTTACAATATTATGCACACAAGAAAGGAAAAGAGAAAGAAGAGAAAAACCAAAATAATAACTTCAAAAAAAGAGTCTTTCTTTTGAAAACTTGAAGATTTTCTTCAATGCTTGAATGAGTGCATTTGCTTCCGATTTTGGCACTCCTTTTATATGCTTTAACGTGTGGAAAATTCGTCAAGAAAATTTTTCACAATTTACTCATTCAAAAATAGTCATTACTGTTCATTTGACTCGAATGTCAGTCAACCGCACTGTTAGACCAGTCGACCGGTCTATGTGATCACTGCGCCATTTCTACAGTTTTTGCGCTTGATCGGTCGATCCGACTATCGATCGGTCAGTCGACCAATATCGTCTCGACATCTTCATTTCGCCCGTTGAGCTGACCGGTCGGCTGATGCATCGACCAGTATAGTCTCGACGTAGAACTAGGCATGCAATGCATTGATCGACTGACTGGTATCTCCGATCGATCGACCGGTGTAGTCTCGATCGACCTTCTTTGCTTTGACCGGCAGGTTAACCGATCTGCACTATTTTGATCATAATTTTTTGGACAGTTATCCAAATTAGATAATATTAGATTCTATGGATAGATAACATGATTTTATACAACTATGATATTCATCATTCATCCAGAATCTAATAAAACCAAAGTCAAGTATTTAATCCAAGTTTAGTGCCTAAAGCTGTCCCATTTTTATTTAAACTTTTTTAGCATTTAACTTTAGTCTTTTGAGGTTTATATCATTAAAATATAATTTTATATGACATTAAAACTTTGCTCCAACAAAACCCATTTTACTTTGTTCAATCGGGTTTACCAAATTTCATCTGCTTCCACCTATTTTCCTTCTTTTATTCAGATTGAATCGGAATGGACAGGTTGTTGATCTATTCCATATTTTCCTTCTTTTTTATCTTATGTTGCAATTGTAACGCCATAAAATTTGACCCCGTAACGTGGCAAAATTTTCTTCCATACATTATTTTCTTCGATACATCTTTGACTTTTTCATTGATCTAGATAGTCAAGAAGAATGACACATAAACAAAAGACTTAAACATAAATAATTATAATACTTAAATATAAAAATGTGGAAGCTAAATGGGATAAAATAAAAGTACATGATGATATATAAAAGTTCATACCATAATACATGTATTATACATGGTCTTAAATACAACTCGATTAATAAAGGTAACCAAGTCTTCATATATACTCTACGATAATCATGTGTACACGTCATTGAGCTGTAGTAGCCGCATACACATCAAGCTCGCAAACATCTCATGTACATATGGGGATCACATAGTGGAACAAACCCAACCATAAGCATAAAGTTAAGTGTGAATTCGTATTGGTCATAACTATAAAAAATAAGCATGAAACGATCAATAAGATGAAAATGTGATAATAAATCAAGAAGTCATCATGGTTTCTGTTGGGAAATGCCCACGTTGGGCAGACAGTAGGTGGTTGCTGCCCCTATGTAAGACACGCGATTGTGCGCATGTGAAATGTGCAATCTGCATATCGCGTGATGTGCAATCAGCATTAATGACGTGTGATATGTGTAATCACGCATATCGCGCAATTAGCATTAATGACACATGATATGCGCGATCAGCATTAATGACGCAAGTGATATGTCTCCCTCGCCTATGTACCAAAGGTTCAAGGCATGCTTTTGACGCTTTTGTATAGGTTCATCCAGAGGTACTTGTATTGTTTGTACTCTTGATGTTCGGTCCCCAATCCCGAGGTACAAATGTTTTTTCAAGTGTTCGTGGAAAAGTTCCGACAACGCGCTTCCCCTGCAAGAGGTATTCTATAACCTTTATGATTTATATATGTTATAAATCCAACATTGGTATTGGTATCAGAGCTTTTTTATTTTTTGTCGAACTCGTAATTGTGTTGAAAAAATAATTTTTGTTATTATTTTTGGGGTCTACGCATGACAATAATCGAGGGACAAAGTGGTCTTTGTCATCACAAATATATTATGGATGAACATAGATCATAATATAATTTATTTCAATTTTTTGTACATGTGTTGCATAAAAAAAAGAAAAAAAAACTGTTCTGCACAAGGCCCGCTGCCCAGTATGAGTGCAAAAGTGTTGCACCTATATAAATTGGAAGTTGGGCCGCTTGAGAGGCCAAATAAACAGTTTTCTTTTTTTATTTTCGCCTAAAAATTAGAATAATTAGAAAATAGAAAATTTATTTTTTTAAATTTTGAAAAATAGGAAAAATATGTATATTCTTTAGATATTTTTTCTAAAATATTACATGCAATTTAATGCTAAGAAAATAAAATCATTTGTTGATTTAGTGCAATAAATGATTAGATCTGCATGTTAATCACAAATATTGCATAATAAATGTGTTATCATGTGGAATAAATATTTTCATTTATGTATTTCATATTGATATTTATTGTTGTGATATAAATTCAATTATGGAAGACAGTTTGAATAATTTGAAATTTGAATTCGAATTTAAAATTGGTATGTGCAAAATTAATTAACATGTAACGCGATATTAGTTTTTTTGCCATGTGCTCAAATCAATGTTTCATGCAATCCTATAATAAAAGATAATTAGTTGGTCTAATTATACAAACTATAGATAATTAAAGAATACATGAAAGATAGATAGTTCTTTTGTAGGACTAAAACACCTTGAGATTCAAATATTATCACAATAATCAATATTCCTCTGCTGAGTGGTGTATAACCCGAAATGCATGTCTAGAAAAATTTCGAGGAACTGACCTGGTACATGGTTGACGCAGCCTCTAGAAATAAGTTTGATATTTTATAGTGGTGGCACAATTTTTTTAATGTGATATCGAGGGAAGAATAGTGCACAGTTATTTAATTGTCATTTTATATCATTGTGTTATGCAAGTAACAATAATTCTATCTATTTTCATTTTTTTTGGTAATGATTTATTGGGTGATAGCATTTAATTGGTTACCATTTCCATTTTGGGGGTCATGATTTAATGGGTGATAGCATTTAATTGGTACTTGCTGAATAGGTTACGTAAGAAATTATACCATTTTATATCATTCTTATTTAAAAAATTTTGAGGTGTGAAAATTTTAAAAAATTAGGAAAAGATAAATAGGAATGAAGCAACATATATTATTTTCAACTCCGCCATTAATCCTTTTCTGATGATAATTTGATGAATTCTTGGAATTTTTTTCATGTAAAACTTGTCATTTATATCATTGTGCTATGCAACTAACAATAATTCTATTCATTTTCATTTTTGGGGGTCATGATTTAATGGATGATAGCATTTAATTGGTTTTCATTTCCATTTTTGAGTCATGATTTAATGGATATCATTTAATTGGTGCTGGCTGAATAGATTTCCTAAGAAATTATACCATTGGGGGTCATGATTTATTGGGTGATAGCATTTAATTGGTTTTCGTTTCCATTTTTTGGGTCATGATTTAATGGGTGATAAATAGGTCTCTAAGAAATTATACTATTTTATAACATTCTTATTAAAAAAATTAGACACTAAAAAAAGATATTATTAGAAAAATCAATAATTCTATCCGTTTTCATTTTTGGGTAATGGTTTAATGGGTGATAGCATTTAATTGGTTTTCGTTTCCATTTTTGGTGTCATGATTTAGTGGGTGTAGCATTTAATTAATGCTGGGTGAATAGGTTTCCTAAGAAATTATATCATTTTAAAACATTCTTATTAAATAAATTTGAGGTGTGAAAATTCTAAAATTAAGAAAAAAAATAAATAGAAATGCTGAGCAAAGAAGCAACTTAAATTATTTATAACTCTTTCTTTATATATATATATATATATATATAATTGGACTCTAGAAAAAGAGATTATTAGAAATATATATATAGATAAATAATAGAAACTATTTTTTACATGTAAAAAACAATATATCTAAAAAAGATAAAGATATTTTGATGACAATTTGTGATGAATCCTTGGATTTTTTTTTGCATATAAAACTTTTCAATAATACTTCTATATTTCTCATATTTTTATTTTGGGGACATAATTTAATAGGTGATAGCATTTAATTGGTTTTCGTTTACATTTTTGAAGTCATGATTTAATGGGTGATAGAATTTAATTGGTTTTCGTTTCCATTTTTGATGTCATGATTTAATGAGTGATAGCATTTAATTGGTGCTGGTTGAATAGGTTTTATAAGAAATTATATCATTTTATAACATTCTTATTAAAAAAAATTGAGGTGTTAAAATTCTAAAAAAAATAAGAAAAAGATAAATAGAAATGATGAACAAAGAAGCAATCTAGATTATATACAACTCTGCCATTGATCCTCAACTTTATATATAGATACTCAACTTTAAGGAAAAAAATTTATAACATTCTTATCAAAAAAATTTGAGGTGTGAAAATTCTAAAATATCAGGAAAAATAAAAAGAGATTATTAGAAAAATATGTATATATGTACAAATAACAGAAACTATTTTTTTACATGTAAAAAATAATAGATTTATAAAAGATAGAGATATTTTGATGACAATTTGTGATGAATCCTTGGAATTTGTTTTTTTTGCATATAAAACTTGTCGATAATAATTCTATTTTTTTCATTTTTTAGGGTCATAATTTAATGGGTGATAGCATTTAATTGGTTTTCGTTTCCATTTTTGAAGTCATGATTTAATGGGTGATAGCATTTAATTGGTTTTCTTTTCCATTTTTGTGTCACGATTTAATGAGTGATAGCATTTAATTGGTGTTGGCTGAATAGGTTTCCTAAGAAATTATATCATTTTATAACATTCTTATTAAAAAATTGAGGTGTTAAAATTCTAAAAAAATTAAGAAATAAATAAATAAAAATGACGAACAAAGAAGCAATCTAGATTATTTACAACTCTATCATTGATCCTCAACTTTATATATATATATATATATATATATATATATATATATATATATATATATGCATGTAAAACTTATCATTTATACCAATTTATACCATTGTATTATGCAACTAACAATAATTCTATCGGTTTTCATTTTTTGGGGGCATGATTTAATGGGTGATAGTAGGGGTGTTCGACGGATCAGGTCGACCTGCGAACCTGATGACCTGACCCAACCCGACACAAACCAATTTTGGTCAGGTCGGATCGGTGGTCGAGTTTGGGTTGGAGTTTTCCAACCCGAGTTGATCCGAATCGACCCGATATTTTATTTTTTATTTAAACTTAAGCTTATATTTAATTTCAAAATTTTAAAAATTGAAATAAAATATTATAAGTGCAGAAATAACATTAAATAGTTTATAACTTTATTTTATGCTTTAAAATAAATATTAAATAATATCTTTATATAAAATAAATATAAAAATAGTAAGAAAAAAAAAGAAATTTGGGTGGTGGGATAACCCTCCCCCCCTCCCCCTCCCACCCCCCCCCCCCCCCCCCCCACCCCAACAAAAGCCCCTTGACCCGACTAGGTCGGGTCGGGTTTGTTCACTGATCGCGCCTAACCTGACCCGTGAACACCCCTAGGTGATAGCATTTAAATGGTTTTCGTTTTCATTTTTTGGGTAATGATTTAATGGATGGTAGCATTTAATTGGTGCTGGCTGAATAGATTTCCTAAGAAATTATACCATTCTTATTAGAAAAATTTGAGGTATGAAAATTATAAAATAAATCAGAAAAAAGATAAATAGGAATGCTGAATAAAAAAAATAACATAACTTTGTCATTAATCCTTAGTTATATATATATATATATATATATATATATATAGTGTTATGCAACTAACAATAATATCCGTTTTCATTTTTTAGGGTCATGATTTAATGGGTGTTTTAATTTAATTGGTGCTAGTTGAACATGTTTCCTAAGAAATTATACCATTTTATAACATTCTTATTAAAAAATATGAATGCTAAGAAAACAACAAGGTAGATTATTTACAATTTTGTATTCATCCTCAGCTTATATATATATATATATATGGGACCATATTATATATTTCGAATTATTATTATTTTAATAAAAATATCTAGGCGTCGTTTGGTATGAGATAATTCAGATAGATTATCGATTTTTTTATTTCAAATTCTCAAGATCCACCACATTACGTCGTTTGACTGATTACTGATAATTTTAAGTACTCAGATAGGAAAGGTGACTTTCTAAATTATTAGTTGCTTGACATATAAAAATATTCATTTCATAAAATTTTCTAATTATAATATTTTATTATTAAATAAATATCATTTAATTGCATCTCTTTTATTATTTAATTTTTTTATAAATAACTCTTATTTTTTATTTATCTTATTTTATTTATATTCACTTTTCTATTTTTTCCTTTATTTTTTATAAATAACTTTTATTTTTTATTCATCTTATTTTATTTATACTATACTATACGATGAACGTGTAAAATAATTTTTAAAGATATGTTGATAATTTATTCTCTAACTATTTTAATCGTTATTTATTATTACTGATGCTTATCAAATATTATATTGTGAGATTACTGATAATTTAAATAGGGATAATTTATGGAAGTGCTGATAGATTAATTAAATCCACCAAACGGCTTCTTAAGTTCATAAAGTATTGGCTAAGTCATGTTTACTCTTCTAATCCTCTCTTTCGTACTGCCACGTAGGATGCTACGACAACAATGGGGCGAGCGCCGTGGCCGCTCCGCAATACGACAAGACACGCGCCACACGGGCGCGGCACAGACGTGCCCACGCCCGCCGCGGGCCCATCTCTACGTCCAACGTAGATTCCGCATGCCGTCTATGAGGTACCGTTTTTACCCCCTCTCTCGTCACAAATCTCGACAAACCTCACAATTGAAAAGCATCCTCGTAATAGCATTTGCGTTATTTCGTATTCCCTGCCCTTTACGTCCAAACTCTCCGGTCCTCGTACGTCCTCGCCAACAAATCACCAATGTCTCCAAATTCCACATCTATAAGCATGCTGATGCTTCACAATCACAGGAACAGGGAGAGCAACCCTAAAACCCATCCAAAAGCCCTCGAGCTCCTCCAATGAAAGCAACCAACCGGCCGGAGTCGGAGCCGCAGAATGGTGGCGCCGCCACAACGACGGTGACGGAGGAGATGGAACCTTGCCCGGTGGAGGAGGTGGCCCTCGTCGTGCCGGAAACCAACGACCCGTCCCTCC
Organism: Pontederia crassipes; assembly: GCA_030549335.1. Classification (NCBI taxonomy): domain Eukaryota; kingdom Viridiplantae; phylum Streptophyta; class Magnoliopsida; order Commelinales; family Pontederiaceae; genus Pontederia; species Pontederia crassipes. The sequence goes on from CM060183.1 coordinate 24,378,889, forward strand.
CTGTCATGACCTTCCGCGCTTGGTTCCTCGGCCTCTCGTCCTGCTTCGTGCTCATCTTCCTCAACACCTTCTTCACGTACCGCACGCAGCCGCTCTCCATATCGGCCATCCTCATGCAGATACTCGCCCTGCCCGCCGGAAAGTTCATGGCCAAGGCGCTGCCCGATAGGGAGATCAAGGTGCCCGGGGGAAGGTGGAGCTTTAACCTCAACCCGGGGCCCTTCAACGTCAAGGAGCATGTCATTATCACCGTCTTCGCCAACTGCGGCGTGTGGAGCGGCGGCGGGGACGCGTACTCCACCGGCGCCATCACGATCATGAAGGGATACTACAAGCAGCCATTAAGCTTCGCCGTTGGCCTCGTCATTGTGCTCACCACTCAGGTAAAAAGAATATGCACTATAAGTTCGCTGTATGGAAGTCATTTTCTCTTCATGATTTGCTATTTTGTGTTTTCTTTTCTCTTTGGTTTTCCAAGTTCTTGTTACATGACGTTTTGAGCCTGTGAAAGTGTAAGGTCTCAAATTGCAGCATCAGAATATAGTTTAGATCAGAGGTGTAAAAGGCAGTGCTTTCGTAAACATTAGTTGAACTAGTTTAAAAATTGGGTGGTGTTTCAATAACAGGACTTTTATTACAATAATAATATCACTATCATATTTTAAAACAATATAATTACAGGGCAAGTTAGGTGTGTTTTTTTGTGCAGGAAAGGTGCAACACAGCAACAGTCACAATGTATCCTTACTGGACTAAATAACTTTACGCAACTCCTTTTGGTTTTGGGTGATAAGTTTACATATAACGCGAGGACCTTACTTTTTCTGTAATCAACGGCAGGCAAAAAAAGTAAATATTCGCATCTTATTAATTAAATATTCATTTAAAAATACTGTTTATTCAAAAGTTATAACCTATTTAGGTTACTATTAAACATTTTTTTTTAAATAAGAGTCTTCGTATTTCATTCCTCAATCTTCACTCTCTGGTAGTTTGATCTCAAGTCCTTTGCTTATCACTCTGCCAAATGATTGATACATAAATACCAAAAAAAAACAATTATAATCCGAGAAAAGTAACCCTTAATTATTGGACATCTTACTTTGTTTCTTAACACACATCCTTCCCATTTTCATTTTTTCGTCGTTGTATTATTGTTTTTTTTTTCTTTCGTTTTTTTTTTCTTTTTATCTCGTAAGATGTCTTCTCAGTATTTTTTTTCCCACGTTTACTCCTCCATACAACACAATCTTTTTCGTTTTGGATGTAACCAGTGCATTAGATTTTTCCCCTCATGATGTATGGTTTGCGTAAGTTTTAGTTCTTCAATTAGAAGATTTGTCAATAACTCTTATTTTACTTAACATTTATTGCTCTTGAATAAGTTGATCGGCTATGGATGGTGCGGGCTGCTTAGGAGGTTCCTGGTGGACTCTGTTGACATGTGGTGGCCTTCTACTGTTGCTCAAGTTTCTCTTTTCAGGTTCTCTTCCTTGCCTAATAAAAATCATGTAATATTTAGCCCTTCACACATACTTTTCAATTAGGATGATCAGATCACAGAGAACAATGGAAGACTTCTTATCATCTCATCTTATCCGGTGTTCATGCAATGCCCAAATTTTTGTTTCAGAGCTCTTCATGAGAAGGAAAGAAGTTCAAAGGGCCCAAGCAGGATGAAATTCTTCATGATATGCTTCATAGGGAGCTTCATATACTACGCTTTCCCAGGATACCTCTTCCCAGTATTGTCATTCTTCTCATGGGCCTGCTTCATATGGCCTCACAGCATCACAGCTCAACAGATCGGTTCAGGCAAGCAAGGCCTCGGAATCGGAGCATTGACCTTAGACTGGGCTGGGATCTCTGCTTACCACGGCAGTCCCCTGGTGACACCGTGGACCTCGATTCTGAACACGGCGATCGGATTCGTCCTCTTCATCTACGTGGTAGTTCCATTGTGCTACTGGAAGTACAACACCTTTGATGCCCGCAGGTTTCCCATATTCTCAAATCAGCTCTTCACCTCCACGGGCCAGACGTATGATACCATGAAAGTGTTGACCCCGGCTTTTGATCTCAACGAGTCAGCTTACAACAGTTACTCCAAGCTCTATTTGAGCCCACTGTTTGCCCTCTCCATTGGATCGGGATTCTTCAGGTTCTCTACAACTATTGTGCATGTTGCACTCTATCATGGCAGGTAAGGATATTATAGAAAAAAATTTACAATTTACAGGGAAAGGTTGAGTCTTTACAATGTGGTACTGATCCGCTTTTTTGTATTGTTCTCTGTCTTTTTCTTTCTTCACTGTCAGAGATATATGGCGGAGAACCATTTTTGCAGCGACGACCATGAAGCAGGACGTCCATGCCAAGCTCATGAACAAGTACAAGAAAGTACCCGAGTGGTGGTTTCAGATCATACTCATCGGAAGCGTGATCGTATCGATTGTCATGTGCATTGTCTGGAAAGACCAGGTGCAACTCCCTTGGTGGGGATTTCTGTTCGCCTTTGTCTTGGCTATAATTGTGACTCTGCCCATTGGAGCCATTCAAGCCACCACGAATCAGGTCCTCCAAATTTAACTATTAACACTTGTTTCTTCTGATCAAATGCAGCCACCATCGGCATCATATATAACATTTACGAAAATATGATATTTCAGTCACCGGGGTACGATATCATTGCTCAATATATCTGCGGGCTCATGCTCCCTGGAAAGCCCATGGCCAACCTCCTTTTCAAGTTCTATGGCCGAATCAGCACAGCGCACGCCCTGGCCTTCCTTTCCGATCTCAAGCTTGGCCAATACATGAAGATTCCTCCTAGGTGTATGTTTATAGCTCAGGTGAATCCTCACTACTACATTTCATTTAGCAGGGTTCTTTTTGTGCTGCTGTAACTAATCCTGCCATCTTTTGCTGAAGCTCGTTGGGACACTGGTGTCTGGAACTGTGAACCTTGCAGTCGCCTGGTGGATGCTAGAGAACATTGAAAACATCTGCGATACTGATGTGTTGCCCTCCGACAGCCCATGGACGTGCCCCAAGTACCGCGTCCAATTTGATTCCTCTGTCATCTGGGGTCTAATTGGCCCTCTCAGGCTATTCGCCAACGGCGGCCTGTACCGTAACTTGGTGTGGCTCTTCCTGATCGGCGCTGTTTTCCCCGTGCCCCTTTGGTACTTGGCCAAGAAATTTCCCGAGAAGAAGTGGATTGGGCTGATCAACGTTCCCGTCATATCCTATGGGTTCGCCGGGATGCCGCCGGCGACTCCGACGAACATCGCTAGCTGGCTGGTCACGGGGACGCTGTTCAACTTCTTCGTCTTCCGGTACCGCAAGGGCTGGTGGCAGAAGTACAACTACGTGCTGTCAGCCGCCCTGGACGCCGGAACGGCGTTCATGGGCGTGCTCTTGTTTCTCGCTCTCCAGAACCAGAACATGAACGTGCACTGGTGGGGAACAGAGGTCGATCACTGCCCCTTGGCGAAGTGCCCTACCGAGCCTGGCATAGCAGTCAAAGGATGCCCTGTTTTCTAGTCTCCTTGCGGTCAAACTATGACATGTTCAACCGACTATTTACCGTTATTGTTATTCTTTTTTTACGCCGACTCAGTCTACGAGAGATTTTTTTATGTCCGAAATTGTCGAAAATTATTAGTATTCGACTGATTCGAAATCGAGAAAATAAAATAATAATTATTTATTTCATAATCATAGCTTCAAATTTTAAATCTAAAACTATTAGCGCTCAACGAACGCTTAAAATTCAATTCTACTATAAGTTGAGCCGATCATTCACGTCAGCGTTAAAAAATTTTCTCCTCCAATTATATGATTCATAACATTTAACTAGGACATAATTTTTTATTTGAGACTACTTAATAAAATAAATAAACTATTTACCATCTAAGTTAACTTTCCACGTAATTCTCACGATTTAATCAAACCCTTAATTAACAATCGAAAGCTGATTTTGACATTCTTTCTCATCAGGCTGAAACAATCTTACACAATCAAAATATCAACACATAGGCCACATTACAATTTTTTAAAGGTGTCCCTAATGTCACTCCAAAATTCTTAATTCCACTCTACTTTTACCCATTTTACCCTTACTTTTTGAAACTATAAAATCTTTTATAAGAGTGGAAGATCAAGAGTCTCCTCTCTCTTTTTTCAATATAAAATTTATTATTTTATAATAATTAGCATTATAATATTAGAAGATAAAAAAATTCCTTTTCTCTTTCTTCAAAAATAAGATTATTATTATAAATAATTGACGTGAAAATATTTTTAACATCATAATTTTTACTTTGTATATAATTGTTATCAGTGTCTATATTTTATTTAGCTTATTTAATATTTTAATATTTATATTATTCAGTTTATTCGACATAGCATCACATTTTAGTGCCATAATAAATATAAAAATATTAAATAAGATGAATAAAATATAGTCACAGTGATACAACAAATATAGTAAAACAAAGTAAAAATGATAATATTAAAACATTTCATGTTAATTATTTAAAAACATAATTTTATTTTTGAAGAAATAGAAAAGGGATCTTTGATCTTATAATTTTATAAAAAATAAATAATTTTGATGCTAATTATTATAAAGTAATAAATTCTGTTGAAAAAAGAGATGAGACTCTTTAACTTCCGCTATTAAAAAAATATAAGTTAATTTTATGATTTAAAAAAGTAGGAATAAAATGGGTAAAAGAGGAGTGACATTAAGAATCATAATGAGAACACCTTTTTTAAAAACATGCAACTAGGGAAAAACAAAGTCCAAACTTTCCCAAAAGATGTCAGTAAAGTCGTCACAAAGGTGCATAAGATGCTATATATCATGTTCTATGCTCCAAATTCCAATGGTGAATAAGTAATTATTCTAGAAATAATGCCAAATAGAAAATATAGATTAAATTAATCTCTTTATTCTAAAAACATCTGAAATAAACCTTGCTTAATCATGACATAGAAGTATATATTCTTGACCTTGGCAAGAATAACAATACTCCACCTTTTTTTTTTCTTTTTCAACCATATTTTTATCACATCTTATTATATTTTATGTTATTTAATATAGTAATCGGTCACTAACTTTTTATAATTATCTTTTTAGTTAACTTAATATAGTGTGACTGTAAATAAATATTATGTCATTAATTAATCTATAAATCAAGTAGTTGTTAATGGCTAAAAATCAAAACTAGTGAATTAAGTGTACACTAATAAAAATGAAATACATAAAATTTTATGAATTATATGTTAAATAATATATGCACTAATATATTTAATATTGCCTATTTTTAAAATAGCATATTATAAAAGTTTATCCACTTCAATCCTAACACAAAATAAGATAGACGAGTAAGTTAATTTGGGCATAGACAAGAATATGTAACATATTCATCTTAATTTAGGTAAGTGCAACCTATAACTACTTAAAGATTGGAGATTCATGCATACATTTAAGATGACGTAGCCATAGTAGATATCAACTAATAATCATAGTTAATTATTTCACACAGTGATAATATAGTTAGAGAAAGTAAAGAAAATGTATATGAACCCTTTTCGTTACCTTCTCCGAGTGATGAAAAAATATCGAATTCCACAATTTCTTATTAGTTAAGAAGCACTTGTTTATCGAATTACGGGTGGGAATCACTCCTTAAAAAAAATCCCAAATCTCTGAGAATTATTTATTTGGAACTTTTCACCCTTATTTAGTTTTATTCTTTTAAAGTTTACCTCTCTTTTATTCTATTTGATTTTTCCAATTTATTTCGTAATGTCATTTCAATTTTTTTTTGTTAAAATAGCATATTCCTTAATTTACATTTTATAAAAAAGTTTAATTAATTTTTTATATAGAAATTAATGAACAAAACATGTAGCAAATATTTTCTTCATGATTAAGTACTAATAAAGTATATGCGATAAAGAATTTCAGTAATTATAACGTCTAGCTAATTTGATTTTCAAAATTTACAATAACGATACGTTGAAAAGGCCGTGCATTCACCAATTGTCAAATCTATAAGTTAACTCAAATTTCACTAAATTCCAATATGTATGATTTTTTTTCTACCTTAACTCGTTATTATATCCAAAATAAGTTTCAATGTGATTTTCTAACTTGATATAATTTTGTCATACTAATTAATAAAAAAATATTAAGAAGGTCGAAAAAATTACACCAAATGCTCTTCTCCCATCAACGAGGGACCCCGGCGTGCGCCCTTCTCTATCATTGTGGCATTTTTTATCAACTCTGCGATCGAAAGACCGCCTACTTTAAATGAAGAAGACATCGGGTGAAATGAATTAAAAGATGGAAGATATCATTGTTACAAAGTGAAGTTAGAGGATATCACACAAACCTTAAAGTTAAAAGTCATTTGGTGTAATTTTTCCTAATAAGGTCCAAACCTTTTAAACAAAATTCTCATATTAATAGTATGAATGTTTATACTCTTTAAATTAGATTGTCAAGATTGAGTTTCTATGTAAATTTATTTTAGGGGGCTTATCATAAACTTGGCTCGTAAGTACATATAATTTAAGGACCTATTTGACATTATTAGCGATTTGACAAGCGGATAGCGATTTAACTAGTGGTTAACGGATAGCGGATAATGATTAATGGTTAGAGATTGTAACAAATAAGTGTTTGGTAAAATTAGTGGTATAATTAGCTGATTAATATAAAATAACATAATCAGACATATCACAAATTATTTAATTTAAGTACTATACAAATTGTATTATAATATAAATAAATTAAATACTTATATCCTAATTAAATAAAATAAAATTTCACAACTAATTTTTTTAATAGAATATATAGAAATTTATATTGTCAATAATTTTTATATAGTGCACCCATGATATAAAAGTATTAATTGTGAAATTATTATTTATTCATTGTTAACCTATAAATAATTTGCAATTAATTAAGCATTAATATAAAAATAAATATAGTTAAATGGTTATAAAATAAAAAAATGAGAAAATAAGAAGATAAGTTAGAAAGAAACAATGTATTTGAATAAGGATAAAATTAGAAAAAATTTATAAAACGCTAACCTCTAAATGTTAAACGCTAATTGGAGTAGCTTTTCAATATTTTCATATGAAATGCTAAACACTATTTATTTTTGTCATTTACCAAATAAAGGAATTAGTGTTTGAACCGTTAAATACTATTGAAATACTAATTTTGATGTTGCCAAACAGAGTCTAAGTACAATATAAATTAAACAAATAAATTCAATAACTAAATTAAACATGCAAATATATCACTAAAAATATTTAAATAACATCAAAATTAATATAAAAATGACTCATAAATATTTTTTTTTGACAAAATCGAACATTATTCATGACTCTAGCAATTAAAACGTTCAATCATGCATAACCAATTTCACCATAGCCTATTAGAAAAATTACATAGTATATAGTAAACATTTATAACATATATTATATTATTTATAAATGAACATTTTTATAAATACTATAATATTATCATGACCATACGGTCCATACCATTGCCATATTCAATAATGTTGCATTGCTCTAATATATTATTTGTCATATTATTTATTTTTCAATGTTGCGATCCAAAGACATTGAATAACAAATAAAAGAAATATATTGTAGAGAACATGCTGTGTGGTGCAGTGGCACACTCATTGACTTGTAGACCAAGTGGTATCCCATTCAAATTCCATAGTGAAAGTTTGTAAATTTAATATTAATATGGCCACTCACAATAAAGTTAATTATGTTATTATATTGTCATAAATGTGATGTGAATAAGTGTCATAAATGTTATGTGCATAATCTCTTAGCTCCGGGTTGATTATATTCATCTTCTTGGATTAAAATTTGTCAATTAATCCATCATGAGCTGCTCCAATATGCTTGATCCTGCCGGAGAATTAATTATGTTCTTGGATAATACATGGACATGCTAATTAATATCATCCTTTTGCTTATTCCTGCATTTTATGCTCATCGGATCCACCATCGTGCAAATAAGACCACTTGGTTAAAAAGTGAGAAGTAAAGCCTTAAAGGGTCTCATGCATACCTTCCCTGTGCACATATGTGTGGACTGTGGCGTAAGTTTGCTGATTGTTCTTGTTTCCAGTGGAAGTTGCTGATTCTTGCCGGCAATAACTTCTCTTGGCGTGTAATAGGTTGATCGAAAGCGGGGCCTACGAAGGCATGTGGTTGTGAGCAATGTTTGGAATCTTTCTTCTATTCAAACAACTGATAAAGCTTCAGGAGAGGAAGAGGAGGTTGGATGAGCAATTTTTCTAAAGGGCATACATCATACATTCGTGCCATTCTTGCAGAGATTTCTCTTTACGTAGCTAAGTAACAATTATTCAAAGTCTACATATATGAATGTGAGCGGCACTCCATCTTCATAATTCCACCTAGTTCACATACCTTTTATGTGTATGGACTTTTATATTGTGAAAATGACCACAACTAAATAATGAAATTGTGTACTACGATAGTTGGATGCTAATAGACTCATGTTCGATTTATTAACCATATCCTTTCAAGTTGAACATAATTAATTAGATGTCAATAATCGTCAACGTGTTCAAATCGAGTGTATGCACAATTAAGCAATTTTCTTTCAGGATTGTGCTGAGTTGAATTGGATCTTACCTACTCATGATCATTTATCTCGATAAAAAGATTGGGTAGAGTCGGGTCGTACTTCAATAGTCCAATTTTTATCCTTTTCAAATATGAAGAATTTAGTGAAAATGGAAAAAAATGTGAAAGTAAAAACGTAAAAGATGATAAAAAAACGAATTTAAATAATTATAAATGGGCAGTAAATAATAGAATTGAATTTGAATTTATTCATAATACACGTCCGTGTGAAAATTGTTTGGTTGAACTTGGAAATGGGACTGCACTCTATTTGGGTTAAGGATAGTCGCTCCCATCTTAATCCCCAATTTTCTATACGGGACTAATGTGACTCTCATCACTCTTTCCAAAGTCACTTATTCATTCGAGAATTTCGAATCCGATCACCTTTTACAAAAAAAAGTCAATATTCAAAAGAATTAATAAAATAAACAATGTATATATTAAATCATTCAAATATTATTAATTTTAAATCATCATAGTACAATATTTTATGATTACATCATTAAGAACTACATACAACATTTTAAAAAACTAAAATCATTAAATTATTGTGAAAGTTACAATAATTTCATATTAATTTTGAAGATGGTTCCACAAGATAAAAACATGGATCCCTATTTTTAATTCTTCGAAATGATTTTGAAATTTATTCTCATCCTCTTTTCTACCACCGCAGAACGAAAATCTCTCCAAAGAAAGATTACTAGGGAATTTTGTCCGATCAGTACAATTCAATTTAACTCAACAATTTGAGATGGGAGATGACTGACCATATGAATTCTAATAATTATTTTTGGAGAGAACCTCCTTTAGTTTGATTGACGCAAGCAATGTTTTTAAAACTGAATCGGTCATGGACGGCCAACTGGGTATTCGATCAACGCTCGAATTGAACCCAATTTTATTAAAATAATATTATTTTTACTACTTTAAAAAATATATTACAAATAAAAGTGTAAAAGGTAAAAAAATAATGAAATAAAAGTATATTAATAATCATTTTAAATTAATCAAATAGTAATATTTTTTTGCATTTTAAGAATATATATTATTTATAATTAGTTAATTTTATATTTTATTATTTAATAATTTTATGAATATTTTTTAGATTTTCATTACTATTATCTTACCCTCTTTTTATTTTTCAAATTCAAATTTTCTTTCCATATTATTTGATTCCTTGTATAAATTCATCCTATAAAATTTATTATATTATTATGTTTCTATATTCATAATTTTAATCTATATTATTTATAATAATTTAAATGATGTCATATTAATTTTTCTTTTATTCAAATTTATCTTTATTATTGTCTTTACAGTTTCCTTTCAAATTCAAATAACTTTCCTTATTATTTTCATTCATTCTCCACAATCAAATAACTTTCTCTAATATTAGTTTCCTTAAATAAGTAATATTCTGTTATGCACAATTCAAATAATTTTCCTTTCAAATTCAAATAACTTTCCTTATTAGTTTACTCTCCTTTCTGTTATTCCACCTTCTCTATTATTATAACACTTTCCATCTTTTCTTTTCTTTTTCCACCTATACACCTCTTTTTTTATTATTTTTGGAAAAAAAATATTTTTTCGGTTCAACCCGATTTTGATCGGTTTGACCCGGTTCAATCCGAGTTTCTTTTTAAAAAAATGAATTTTACCTATTAACTAAATTGGACCGATGGTTGATTCATGATTGAAACGGTCGGACCAATCTCTCCGGTCTGATTTTAAAAATACTGGACTTAAGGGTTGATAGTCATGAACTAGCGACATTCTTGCTATTTTATTTTATTTTATTTTTTAGGATCTGTTTAATTAATGGAGAGAAGAGATGGTGTAGTGTGGTGAGAGATGAGGTATTGAAGTGTGGTGTGTGGTTAGAAAGTGTATATTTAAATAATAAGTTATAAAAGATAATGGGTGGAGAATGAAAATTTTATTTGTTAAAAAGTTATTTTTAACATTTATTATATATAAACTATATAATATATAATGAGTAATAATTTTTTTATTTTTTATAACTTAATTTATTTTTCTCTTTTACTTTTTGTTCCACCTATTTTTATTATATTTCTATTTTTTGAACTATTTTATTCATCTATTTTGAAAAGTAAAAAATGAGTGATAAATATTTATAAAAGAATAATTAAAAATAAAATATTTTATCAATATAATCATACAAAAGAAAAGGATAATTTAACGATGTAAAAGGAAGAGAAAAGAGAGAAGAGAGAATTTGTTTAATTGGATAATAATGATTTAATTTCATAATAAGAGATGAGTTATTTTAGTCTAAAATTATTTATTCCTTCTCATTATATTAATTTGATGGAATGAAAACTGTAATGTTTAAAGGGTTTAACCATTCTACATCATCCCTTCTTACTAAAATAAAAAAATGTAACCAAACAAAATTTATTTAATGTCATTCCTCCATATTCCACGTAGCTCCTTCAAAATCTTCAATCTAAATAAAACCAAAATTCTCCGAATGCATTTGGATGATAAAACTCAATTTTTTATTAGTTCTCGAGAGCTAATTGATTGTATAAAAAATTAAGCTTAGTGTTTGGATACAGGCTTATGGATCTAGTGGATCGTCGCAGTAAACAACTACTACTTATACTTTGTTATCGTCACTAGCTGCAGATCTGGCTTGGCTCGATAGGCTATGGAAGAAACGGATGGAGACAGGCTTGCTTGATCCTAGCCCGCTCCGCCCCTTGCTTCTATTGTTTCTGAAAGAAAAAGTCAATAATATGTTAGAGAAGAAGAATCTCAAGATCTAGTGCGTCTTTTTGTATGGAAATAATGCCCTCAATTGTTCAAGAGAGACCGTCTGGATGATTGTCATCCCAATAAGTTCCAAATGATGGAGCCTACTTATCCATTTCGAGATAGTTGCTACCTTATATGTTCTGATTCGTTGACTACAAGAAACCCACTATTCCAAGCGTAGGTCTCATACTTTTTTTTTATTAATCACCTGCTCACTTAGAATCCCGGGTTGCTACGTACCCACCAAACGCTTATGCTTGCTCTTAAAGGAGACTTTGGATTCGGTTGACAGCCACTTTCGCATCTCTAGAAGGTTACTAGGCACACCTTAATTAAGTATTATCACATGTTAACTTAAGTCCTCTCCCGGGCTACTCTTGTGATATTACAAGCTAGCCCGGAAAAGAGGTTCGCCTGTATAAAGGTTTAGGTCCAATCATTCTCCCCATGTGCTATCGGGCATAAGCGTGGGGATTCAAACATAACTCTATGTAGCATCTACATCGATAATTCAAACATTGTATACGTAATTAGTCCGATCCTTTGTAGGAACTATCCATAATAATGAACTTGTAAAATGGATCTATTTATCATAAAGAGATTCGTTGTTCCTAACCTTGCTTCACCTTAATTGTTATTTGAACAAAAAGATCACAATAAATTTTGTTTCTTTATCTATATTTGTTCTTTATTTCATTTTTTAGAATTTGGTTTTTATCAACTCCTCCTTAATCATAGGCAGAGAAATGAAGGATCGTTATCTACAAAATTCGAAGAAAGTTTTTTTTTCTCATGAAACCTAATGATATTTATATAATATAAGATCCTCATTGCTTCAACTCTTCATTTGCTTTCTCGTTCTTTACTGTAAGTCCCGGAACATATCATTGGGAAGTGATTCGGTAATTAAACCTTCATAAATCAATTTTTTGTTCTTTCATTCCAAGTAACCTCCTTGAAGTAGCAACTAACAGAGGAAGGGTTATATAACTCACTTTTCCTTTCTATTTCACAGTCGACTCACATCCCCTTATTTCGATGTTGGTGGGTAGTGAGCAATTGATGTGGGTGGGCTTGATGAGGAATTCGATGCTGACAAAATTTTTGAAATAATACCTTTATTTCCGTGTCTTCCAGCTACTTTATCACCTACTTTGATTTCACGTTTCTGTGAAATATATACATGAATCATTTCTGAATTATAATTGGAACCTCCCTTTTTTCTGAATCCATCTCACATCAATAACACGACCCCTTCCACCTATAGGTAGCTTTAGAGAAGTTTCTTTTGCAGTGGATACATGGGCTCGTAATAATCTATCCTCTGGGGCATACGACGATTCATTTGTTGTCTGATGCGTTAATTTACCTATTAAAATATCGCCAGTTTATACCCAAGATCCCAAAAAAATATAATGATGGAGATTTAAAAAATTAATTTGATAGATAACTTTGAGTAGGTGATTGGATAAAAAGTAAGAATTACGAATATGATTTATTATTTTGTGTTGATATGTAATTAATACGTTATATTAATATTATAATTAATATTATAATGTATATAAAATATATTTTTGAATAAAAATTTAATTAAGTGAATAGAATAGTTTAATGAATAATATAAAATTGTCTTTACTCATAAAGTCTCGTGTGCAATAATTATATTATTATTAATATCACATAATGTAATGAAAGAAAAATATTTTTTATATTTAATTTAAAATATGTTTATATTAAAAAATACTTGTGGCACACATTATTACTTAATGCGATAGTAAGATCCAATATTAAATAATATTTATCATAATTAGTATTTCTATTATAATATGGTAAATATAATTATTATGTATGGTTATGATTTTTAAGTTTGTTTTAATTCCATTTAATTATTAACAGAATTTATTCTACCAATATTAATTAGACTATTATTACTAATAAATAAAATTAAATTATTTAGTTCTAGTAAAGAAAAAACCACTTAATTGTCTAAATATGTAATATAACAATATATAATAAATAAATATACATTGGCCTAAAAGTAGGGCTACATAGGTCTGTATATGCAAAATGAAAAAAAAAATAGCTGGTTCTTATTTTTTGCAAAGAACTAACTTAGTTCTTGCAAAAGGCAAGAACTAAATTTTAGAACTTTAGCTCACGTAAGCTTTGGCTCTAGTCATTTTTTTTGTTTGCAGTGTTAGACAGAAAAATTCTAATGACAAACGCTGCCCTAAAAAACGAACTTGTCATTAGAAATCGAATGAGCAATGCCCATGTAGGAATGTTAATATTTGTATTGTCTTTTTTTGGATGCGGGCCTTGGTCTACCGGAGGTCTCCGTTGTCCGAGATTGACTACTAACGATCGATTAATTTAGAGTCAAAAAAATAAAAAAATAATGATTTATTTCCTAACCAAATGACAACTTCAAAATTTTAATTTGGGATTCAATTTTGCTACCAATTGAACCAACCACCATTGGTTAATATTTGTATTATCTTTTATCTTATATAAAAATTATATATATCCTATAATTATTCTACTAACACTATATATGATATTGAAACAGATAATATGTGATCATTACCATTATTAGGATCGTAGTAAAGTTAATAAAACTCTAACGCATTGCAAAAACGATAAAATGCTTTGACTTTGAAATATCATTTTCTATATATACAAAAATTACTCTATGACCTTCGGTTCACCCCTACCTCCTCTTACTTGTATACTTTAGCACTCCTCTTCATCGGATTGATAATTGATTAGAGCAAATCAGTGTGGACTGATTGACATAAATTATTTATACTCATTTCTATAATTTTGTTTTCCAGTGAATACTCAGTTCTATAGCTTCCTTGTATCAGCACCACCTCCACACCGGTCTTTGTGATTTTAATTTTTTTTCTTTTTTTTCTACTTAATGAGTTGTCCCTAACTTTAATATTTTAAAAATCGATTCGGACCGACTGATTCAATCGATCTAACCGCAAACCAATTACAAATTCGCTTTGATTTAATATTAAAATAGGAAATAAAAAAAATTGATCTGACTTGAAAAAAATTGAAAAAAAACTTAAATGAACCGATAAATCGAATTCAACCCGGCCTTTTTTTCAATATATATATATATATATATATATATATATGGAAAGATTTCATGAAGGGATATGGAAATTTAAACTTACCAAAATGTTTTTAAACGAAATTGAAAAGTTCGGAGGAAGGAAAAAATAAAAGGAAAGATATTAGTCAGAGAAAATGAATAAAAATGAAAATATATTATTAACAGAATAATAAAATGAAATATAATTATAATTTTAAGTTGAAAATAAATTTAGACTATTATATTAGTAAGAATATATTCAATAAAATAAAATTACTATTTAAATAAATATTTGGTAATAAATAATTATTATTAAATTAATTTAATCATTTTTGTAGTAATTATATATGAAATTATTATCAAATAATTATAAATAATATTATTATATAAAAATCTGGTTCAACCAATTAAAGTCAGGACCTTGACTCGATTGCCACGTGATTTTTATAACATTGCCTAACTCTCTATCTTTCTGCTGAAGAAACAGAAAAAAAACGCCATTTAGGGATGATAAATGAATAACTTAGACGTGATCCATACTCCAATTTAATGGGGCTGTATACGATAATATTTTTATATATATAAAAAAACAAGTTTGGTACATCTACAGTTCGGTGCATCAAGTCACTTGTAGTTCCCTCCTCGTATATTCTCAAATATACACGAGTTAAAAATATACAAAGAAAGATGCATACGTGATACAACTTTTAACCTTAGGACATATTTTAAGCATAATGGATGTGTGTTTGCTGCATGCACTTTTTTTGTCTAAAATTCCTAATGAATAGTTAGGTACACAACTAACTATTCTTTTATCTCACAAGAATCATATTAGGGGGCATTTTTCTATAAGTAGTATTTACAAATTATCATGTAATACTGTGCTAAATAATTTGGACTTATCAGATCACTTGTGATAGATAATGTGCAATTCACGTTACTTATAAAGTGATGATGTAGATTATCTATTGACAATTTAGATTATCACATGAGTTGTAATATTTTTTTAATTTTACTTTATGTATTTATCTTTTATAGTTTTATTTAAATAAATTATAAAAATCATTAAATAAATTATAAAATTAATCAAATAAATATTAGTTAATTATTATGAATATGTCATATTTTAGCAAATATATTAATTATTTTATAAATTTTAATTTTACTGATGAGAATATATATTTATGATTTAAGTGTACAAAGTTAAAAATAATATATATATGTAAACATTATTTTTTTATTAGGGGTATATAGATAAAAATTGTATAAAAACTTATAAATTTTTATTTTTTAATAAGTAATTAATATGAATTACTAGATAGATTATTTATGCATATTAAATAAGGTAATATAATATAAGAGATAATTTACATTGTTAAGATAATGTTAAATGATAATTTCCAAAATTTCTCTCATGTTAGGATCTTACTAAACTGTATATATCCTTCTTAATTCAATAAGAGGTTTATTAATTCATAGACATCATAATGTAAATGCGTATAAACGAACCCCCTATGGATTATGGTAATTACACGCATCGAATTATCGAGGAGGAGGAGTCAATTTAGTCCGCTGATGACTTCAACGTTCATTACTTTCCATCACTGTCGTACTACAACTTCCAATTGCAGTACAAAAAAAGATCTATGGCTGTGAACGGTGTTAGATTCGTTAAACTATTAAGCAACGATCTCGAGCTAGATATAAAAATAATACTATCTAAGTTAATTGAAAAGTAACAAAATTCCTGCACGAAACAATTGCTCTGGAGTAATCATTAAAATTTCCGAATAAACAAAACTCGACACATATTATTTCTTTTTTATTATAAGGAGAGGGTCCAAAGACCTAATACGATAAAATATAAATAAAAAAATAAAAAAAAAACATATAGTTGAATTTAATGTTGATGTGGAAAAAAATCTCTCTCTCTCACTCTCACTCTCACTCTCGTAGCTTGACGTACAAACAGGCGAAACGCACCGCACCGCACCAAATGTCGTGTATTTATGTCCCTTTGTCATCTACCTCCTGGCCACCGCGCCTGCTCTCCAATGGCCAAGGTCAGTCTTCTCCTCCTGCTCATCCTCTCCGGCCTCCTCGTCTCAGCTTACGCCCACGGCGGTCACGGCGACGACGACGACGCCGACGCCGCCGGCGCGGACGGAGATGGCTCGCCGGACCTCCGGTCGAAGTCGTTGATCCTGGTCAAGATCTGGTGCCTCATCATCGTCTTCGTGGCGACCTTTACCGGAGGCATCTCCCCGTACTTCTTCAAGTGGAACGAGGCGTTCATCGCTCTGGGGACGCAGTTCGCCGCCGGCGTCTTCCTCGCCACGGCGCTCATCCACTTCCTCAGCGACGCGAACGAGACCTTCGAGGACCTGACCACGGTCGACTACCCCTTCGCCTTCATGCTCGCCAGCGCCGGCTTCGTCGTGACGATGCTTGCGGACAGCATCATTACGGTCATCGTGGGCCGCGGGAGGACCGTACGAGACGCAGAGAACGGACAAGGTCTGTAGAACTCCGCGTTCCTCTTGTTTCAACAGTTTTATATTAAGGAAAATACGACTTCTTCTCTTAGTTTTAGAAGCAAAAATTGCGTAAACCTTTTTTATGTTCAATTCCATGGAAGGTTGCGTTGCTTCCTAGTTTATGAATAAGTATGTGATTTCTCGAGAAAGCTTACTCCTTTTTGTTTGGTCCCTAATCAAGATTTCGTTTGATTTTAGCTTGTACATATTTACAATGGTGTTTGTTCTTCTCAGTTTGGTGTATGTGATTTCACTTCATTGATATTATGGATGCATGGTTTCAGGGAACTTGCAGCAGAGCAAGGAGGTTAATGATGGAGATACAAACTTGCAACCACATCATGTGAGTTCGTAATGATTCATCATAAATCTTACTGTTACGATATCTGTATACAATTATCCTTGGGATTCATCTTTTTGGCTAAAAATTTCTGGTAGTCATATGATCATGTTGATTCAGGACCCTGTAAATTAAGAACGTAAGCTATATAAGATCTTCCTCTAATACCTCTGCTAGATGATGTTTAAGATTTCTTTATCCATCCATTTAACAATTGACTGAAGGTATCTAAGATTTCTGAATCATCAATTATCTCTTTGCATTTGTTTATTGTACATCGCCTTGTACTAATTTTTTTTTTCTGTCTGCCTCTTGCAGGCTACAAATGGTTCTGGTGATCAATCCGTAGCATCTCTACTTCGACAGGCCAGTTCACTTGGCGATAGCATACTGTTGATTGTAGCCTTGTGTTTCCACTCAGTGTTTGAAGGCATTGCAATTGGAGTTGCTGGTAAGCTATTTATAGTTCTCTCTTCCCAATTCTGCTAGATTTTCTTTTTTTTTTAGGTTACTTTAATTCCGATTCTTGTGATTTCAGAGTATTTATAGAGTTATTTTAAATTCTACTTTACTATGTTTTCATTTGAAACACAGAAATTAAACAAATCCTCTTGATTCATGCCAACCTGATGACACATTGAAAGAAGAAAAACAGTATAGTCATAATCTAAGACGAGTAAAATTAATTCATGGGGTTTAGTTACTGACCTGAAGCAGAACTTGAAGAGTTCTGGTACTCTCATTGTAGCTTAGAGTTTTTTCATTTTGGTTAAATTTAGTTAAGCATACGCCGCACCGCACTTCATGGGATGTTTACTCAACTAATGAATAAAGTTTGTTCATGCAGAAACTAAAGGGGATGCATGGAAAGCCCTGTGGACTATCAGCCTCCACAAAGTGTTTGCTGCCATTGCTATGGGCATAGCTCTTCTACGTATGATGCCAGATCGCCCGCTACTATCTTGTGCGTCCTATGCATTTGCTTTTGCCATCTCCAGCCCCATCGGCGTCGCAATTGGGATCATAATAGATGCAACGACACAAGGCCGGGTGGCAGACTGGATATATGCCATCTCCATGGGTCTTGCCTGCGGAGTCTTCATCTATGTTTCCATAAATCATCTTATTGCTAAAGGTTACAAAGCCCAAAGGCATGTTGCTGCAGATTCACCCATAGGCAGATGGCTGGCTGTAATGTTTGGGGTTGCAGTGATTTCTGTAGTCATGATATGGGACACATGAGAGGAGATTTAAGAGACAGGAATCAGCAGTGATATATCTTGATAATTCTGAAGTTTGGATGCATCATAAGCTTCCTCTCTTTCACACTTCTTTTTGGGGGACAGGTAAAGAAAGCTAAGCAAATTTTGTTCCAAAGATTGTAAAACTCAACAGTTCCAATCCTTGTAGTATATTTTCAACAGTTTAGAAGTATCTTGTGTAGACTACTAGGAGTGCAATATATGCTTTGTAATGAATATACATTCTCCTTGTTCCGGATTCAAAATACTTGTGGCTAATTAGTCTTTTCTTTGATAAGAGAAGGATATTATTGTGCCAGTTTGCATTAATCACATTGGGTTATTGCAAGTTGATAAATATGTTATTTCATAGGTATTAAGGGCGGATGCAATAGTCAAACATGGACATTAAACATCAATTCCAAATTGTGGAGCCCAACTAAACTAGCAGTGCAGATGGTCGGTAACTATGAATCAACAGTTGATCCTAGAAGGGCCTTACTTCCCTGCCAACTCTTTCAACAGGCAGCGGTTGCAGAATGAGAGTTCAAACTGGGAGATGTTGAACAAGTCATTCGCAATTTGCAAAATTGGTCAAACTCGAAATGCGTGTGTTCAAATTTCCAAGTGCAATTTCTCAAAGCAGATCACAGCAACGATGGGGCCTGCATAATCCCCAAGAGCACACCCTGCGGAGCCACAGATACACGGCATTGAGTCAGTCTCGATGAATCTCATGTTGAAGTGGAAAATTAACATGAGGAAAAGTAAAATTTCATGAAGGTGTACCAATTTGGAGAACGAAATAAGAACCTGGGCAAAAACAAATATAAAATGGGATCTCTCAACGGGAAACAGTGGAGCAGCAAAAAAGGATACAATAGTCTCGTAACAAAATTATGTTTTTATGTCTGACGAGATGCTAATAAAATAATGCTACCCTTACTAGTTTCAACACTAGTTTAGAACCATCACAGCATCATAAGCAAGTGGTTTGCTCGAGACTGAAATGTTTCGTCTCCAATCTTTGGATGGAAGTGAACATTCTTCGTAAAAAATGAGGTGCCCTTACACTTAAAAGCATTAGTCATGTTCTTAAATGTAATCTTCAGTACAAGTAATTCTGAATGACTCTCAAATGCAAGTAAGCTGCAGTTTAAATTACATTTTATGCAAATCCAACCAATAGCTTTATGCATGCATGCAGAAAATATAACAATGTGCAGAATAAGAATTGAAGATCAAGTGCGGAGTAAGAGTTGATGAAGTAAACTCACCGATCCATTGGCCATTTGAAGGATGAAATAGGGCACCGATGCCTCCCCCGATGGAGGCTAAAATTAATGATGCACTGCACTTGAGAGTTGTCCTATATAACTTCTTCCCAAAACGCCTGAATTTTGCAGCTAGTTCAAGATCTTTCTCATCTCCCTCAGGGCTTCTGTAAAAACATCTGTAGACCTCGATAACCACCTGAACAAACCATGATGCAGCCACAGCTAAACAATGCCCTGAAATGGAGAAAGAGACAAAAGGTCAGAAATAGTTAATCAGATAGTAGCAATAATAAAAGTCACCAGGCCAAGAAAGTTGACCTCTGAAAGTAGTTCTGCTCACATTGCAGCAAAGCACAAGGGTTGACATCCCCCTAGCAACCTTACGTTTGGCTGATGTTGGGACATCTGAAACTCGAACAAAGGAATTAGTTGTCGAAGAACCGAATATAACTATACCTGATAATTGAACAAGACGTAATTGCTTCTTAGTAAGAAAAATATTCTTCGAATATTGATGTTTCTATGGCAAAGAACATGCAAGGACTTAATTGCTCTCCTTGACTAGCAAACAGTACGTTGAATCTCTCTCTTTATGATCTAAAAGTTTACATTTGTGTAAGTTGGCATTACTGAATGAACGAGAAGAAACGATCATTAAAATCAATGATACGTGTCATTCATATATCAACAAATTAATGCCTTTTTCAGTAGATCTAACAAGTGCTTTTAGAAAGAAAGCAGTGGAGTTTGGCTCTACAAGTTGCGTCCAATAAGATTGGCATATTGTGCGAATACATATATCTCACAAAGAAATGTGAGTTTGCAGAATAGTAACTCAGTGTACCAGTTGTTTTGGGCAAACACTGGCGACTGAAAAAGTGCTTGTTTTCATAATCAAATATCAGTGGAACTGCCTACTCATAATGAGCAGAAAAAATGTTCCAGCTTTCCTATAATAGAAGTACTACCAGTCCTGTTCTAAATAATTTTGAAGCAATCATAAAGTTCATTTAACAAAACTACTGATCATGGTGTTCTTTCACCATAAATCGGCATCATTAATTCAAAAGAGAAACTTAAGTCGAAAGTATTAAAACATTTACTATTGAACGAAAAACAATTAGGTGTAGTACCTTTAGTAAGCTTCCATGCCACTCTGCGTGAAAAATGGAGGACTGCAAGCCTTTCAAGTACCCGTTTTGTTGTCACAATAGAAGTCTGAAACCAAGTCATCAAACTTTTAATTTATCTGACAACGATGCTCAAGCCAAGGATCATTCATTCATTCATTTCCAAATGCAATTGTTATTTATGAGGACGACAAATTTTGCCAACTGAATTTGTTTACCTCGCGGAAAATTTGTTTCACCGAGTTCATGAAAGGAGTCACCAAATCAACAGATCGCTGTTCAGAAGCCTCCTTTGGCAAACAGTCATCATCTTCCACTGACGGACGAGTATCCAGAAGTGGCAAATAGTACAACAAAAAGGATCTCAGTGATGTCATCCCAAAGGATCTAAGTCTGAAGGCTGAAAATAGAGGTTTTAGCTCAATTTTGTATTCTTTGGTTCTGTACTTCAAAATATCAGGAAAGACGCTTTCAGAATTAGCTTGAAAATTAGGAATGTGCTCCTCTTCCGGTATTCCAATTGCACCGGCATCACAATAAGCAACCGGGAACAATCCATTGCTGAAACATTATAGCACAGAAATGTTAGACCCGTCACATCAAAGCTAATAAGAGAATTGGCAGTTGAACGTAAAAAAAAAAATGTAGCTGCTGATTCTTATATCAAAGAGCTCATAATTCGTCGCAGTTTATAATATCTGTGATGAAAATAAATCACCAGAAAATTATTGAAAAAATAAAATGCAAATTACCAAATAACAGTTCATCAATTTATCACAATCCAGCCTTTTTTGCATTTCTAATTGGCAGGTTTCTTATGGTTTCGATCGTTTGCCATAACAAATCACGCATCATGCAAGCTATAATGTCAAAAGTCACATCCTTTGGCATATAATATACAGTTGGTAAGTCATTGCAACCTTTTCTCCAGACAAGAACAAATCTCTTTAAGAAATAAGATGATCGGATCGAAACGCACCCGAAGATGGCATATGAAGCGAACGGCCTTTCGGCGGCGACGGAAGCGGCGGCGGCCGACGCGGCAACGGTGGCCGAGAACAGGGTGTAAGAGTGGAGGGATTGGCAGGGATTCTTCTTCAGCAAGTCCAGCAAGAAGACGACCCCCGCCATTGCTGTTGTCTCCGAGGGCTTCCCCGACCTAAGACGAGATCGATAGGACGATCGGCAAAAGAAAAGTTCCGTAATCTCCGTCGAAGCTGCCGAACTCCCGTAAGCGAGCTAATCGGAGAGAAGCGTTTAAATAGCTATTTGCGATGGTTCAATTACTCATGCAAAATTGCATATGTCATCATTCATAATTCAGCAAGATTTTGATTATTATTTTATTCACATTTTACAGAAAAATGCACAAAAATTATTATGTTATTGTTATATATTTTTAACTATCTACAAAAATTTAATAATGAATATTGTTATCATTGATAATAGGATTTTGTTTCAACCTGAAATGCATGGAGGTCGAGACAAAACCCGATTAAAATCTAGGTGGATCCTAATCCAAGTTCAAAAAACTCAATAATGTATAACATAAGTATTAGGAATTAACGGGGTTCTCCTCCCATGGATTTGGTGCGCGATTCATTAATCTTATAAGAGTAAAAAATCGGTCGGACTCATTAAGAGAAAAAAGATGCGCGATTCATTAATCTTATTATATAATGTCACGAAAAGATGCGAGAAATTATGCAGAGATATTTTTATGAAACAATAATAATTACAAGAGTATGCAATAATCCAAATTCTCATAGAAATTAGAACCATACCTTAGTTTAAGTTTCGAAAGTTTTACTCCTGAACTCTCACAAGAAATCTTTGAATCCCGTTACTCCCCTCAGACTCTTCGTTTGGATAGGGAGACCCCATATGCAACAGATGGCTTTGTCTCTGTCAGCAATAGAGGTAAGAATGATTTACAACTAAATTAAAATTTAAGGCATTATCAATATAGTATTATATACATATTAAAATATTGGTTCTACTAATTGTATCGTACATACTATCCATCTATCTTCTATATTTATATCATGTCAAAAGGAAAAAAAAAAGATTGTATTTTAGAGATTAATTGAAAATTGTGTAGAAAGTTAATTGTGAAAGAGATGCTAGAGGAGAGTAAATATGAACTTTGGCCATGTAGAATATATCAATATAAACATATATAATAGCAATACTATTATAATTATTAGTGTACAAGTATCAATTAGTAATTAACTCCTTAAGACGTGTATATATATACGCCTGTAATCTCCCATATCTAATTAGCATATAATTATATGGGCCAATATTATGTGATCGCTAAATAATATGATATATGTGTTAAGATATGATTTGTAACTCAAAGTGTTAGATCACGAAAATTGGTGAAAATTTGTCTAAGGCATAAAAATAAGATTTTTCAAAAAAATATGAGAATTTAAAAAAAATTAAAGTCTCCATAAATGTTCACATATGTGAAGGCATGCTAAAAGTTATTCTTCCCGTATCATATAGGGATAGATGGATTTTAGAGGTGACATCATGATTTTTTACAATGTAGTACTTAGCTCCGTATGACACTTAACTCCAGCATGTTTTCCCAGGCTAGAACTATGTGTCATGTGGAGCTAAATACTACATCATGAAAAATTATGATAGGAGCCACCTCTAGAATCCACCTATTTATATATGATATTTTTTTCGAAGGAGGGAGATAGGATGGAGCTAAGTACTACATCGTTAATCATGATGGAAGACACCTTTAGAATCCACCTACTGACTATACAAATTGGTCAGTTAATGATCAATGCATTCATACGAGAGTGTGTGTGTTTGCATACATATGTTTGATATGATTTAAATGATATTAGTTACAAATTGAGTATAATGCTTCTAATTGTAATGTTATATATGTTTTATTAAATGCATGAAAATCCTGATTTTGATATTATGATTGCATGTTTTTTCGTGTCTCTCTAATTTGATTAGTTAGTAAAACATATGCTACAAGTTATCAATTTATTGAATTATTTTAGCTCACTTTGTTGTCTCTAACATTTTTCAGATTATAGCTATTTGGTGATCGTACGAGATGATAATTTTAGAAGGGTTCTAACATCATTCGTGGTAAGATAAGAAGATTTGTGTTTATTGTGCCCTTCTATTATGATGTTGAAGAACTTGTCAAATTCATTATTTATGTCAAAATATGTTGTATTGAAAACAAAGTCATTTTGTAAAATGTAAAACTTAAGTTATATCGGTTTGCTCTGAAATGATCATCATAAAATGTATAACTTATTTACTATTATATTTTTATTCTTATTTTTTATATAAAAAAATATTTACATCACGTTTTCATAATTTTTCTTAACTTTAGATCATTCGTAATAAGTCGTGAACTCTGATTTAAATCGGAGTCGTGACAACGTCAACCCTCAAGACACTTGTCCTGGCACACTTTGGCCTCGTCAAACTTGGATTCACATGTTTATCCATATTAAAAAGGAGAGATATAAAGGGTTCAATCAAGCGATAAGTAATTTGTGAATGTAAAATATGTTCATTACAAACCTTATCCATCATTGGATGTGCGACCCAAAACAATGTAAATTAGTCATGTGAGTGTGAATTGAACCCTTATTTGACCATTTAAAATATTTTGGTGGCAAAAATATATAGAAGAGAAAGATATATAATATACAAGTAATATGATTAAAGTAACTAATGCTAGTTTTAAAAGTACCTAGACCAAAAGGACTAAATGATAATTGTATTTTTTTATTGATATTATTTGCTTGGGTATTACATGTGAAACATTCTACATAGAAGGATATGATTAAGAAACTTTATAGGATATGTTGGGAGACATTTATTTGAATGAAGTTGATCCGCTGAAGCTAATGACCTCTATCCAATAACAATATCTAAATATTTTTCAATGCATATAGCTATAGTTTTAGAAAGAGCATGACTTTAGTATACAATTTTAACTAAATTATAATGATAATTCAGGTAACATTATTATTGCTATATATAAAGGCATATTTTTTTATTAATTAGCATCATTAAGTCATGTCATGTAATAATAAGATTAAATATGTATACATTAAGATGTAAAGAGAAAATGGATGAGACAATTATTAAATATAAAAAAAAGAGATAATAAATTAAAGAGTATATGTGAGAATAAAAAATCAACTAATTATATAATAATAATAATAATAATTTATTAAAAATGAGTATCTTTTATTTTGGGGCCCACTTGGGACCATCTATAAAGCTACTAGCTAGCACAAAATTGGATATCCTTTTAAAGTATATATTCTGTATATAAAATTTAAATTTAAACTCAGTTTTTAAATTTTAAAATGAAAAAAAATCAAATATTTTTTATAAGATTACAATTTGAAACTAAGTGATTTATTATAAACGTCTTTTTAGTTGATTGAATATTTTTTATACGATATATTCCATTCAGTTCATGGTCCATGGAGATTGCATACCATGCTAGTTTATATATTAACAGCAACATTTTTTGACGCGTGACATGTTATTTTCCATGCACTATTTTATTTTATTATCACGGTAAGTCTTACTGTAGTCATCTATACTGTACACATATTATTTATCTCAAAGAAAACTGTCATAAAATTTTGAACAATTAATTTGAGTATTAAATAACAAAAACATCTATATTGTTCATATTCTGAGAGGAACATTGCACATACAAAATAAAAAATTCACAGATTATCCGGCCAAAACATCAAATATACTAAGAGAAACAAAGAAGACTTGGGTGCCTAATGCTACTGCGGTCTCAAAAAACTGGTGGCCTCCTCTACTTAACAGTTTACAAGCTCTACTCGAGGAGGAAGAAGAGGAGCATCCGATACTAGTGAAGAACTAAACTGTAATCTCAGTAATCATAGTCGTAAGAGAAATCTGAGATGCCAACCATGGCGCTCAGCACCTGAGAGACGAGATAGCCGCTGCCCGCCAGCAGAATGATGAGCAACACTGCCGAGACGGGGCTCTTCAGCAGCTCAACGATGGGTTGCAGAACCGTGTAGATGACCCCCGTGCTGACCGTCACCATGTACAGCGCATACCTCCTCACGTTCTCCCAGAACTCCTCCACCAGAGGCCCTTCAGGACCCAGCGCCAGGGCCTTGTGGTGCCCATCGGAGCCGAGAAGTAGAAGGGCGAGGGCGAGAGAGGCGCCGCCGACGAATACCCACCGCGGAACGCTGTCACGGAGGGCTTCGGCTGCCTGCAGGTCTTCGGAGGGGACTTGGGACTTGGATCTTGTTGCAGGAATGGCGCCCTTGCAGCGGAGCTCGATGGAGAGGGCAGGCGGCGCCGCTCGTTGCTCTGCCGGTGTGGGTTTCCGAGGCGTTCCTGGGAACTTTGGGGCTTGATGAGCGGCGAGAACACGCTTCGGGAGATGGAGGAGCTGAGGATTGTGGTGGAAAGGACAGACCTTCATGTCTTTGTTTCTTCAGCAGCAAGGAGTGAGAGAGCACGGATAAGTTTATGGAGAGAAGGTGAGTAGGTTTTATATTATCCATGGGATGCAATTCTCACTGTCACCTCCATTGATTTCTTATGGTTGAGTAATGGAAATTGTGGAATGGTTGGCAGCGAGTTGCCTTATCTCTTTGCTTGCTAGAAATTGGCGCACTACTTGGTCTGCCCAAGTTGAGATCCAGTAACCACTGGACATGGACGAGTAAAGTGTGTTTTATTAAAAATTGGAATTTTTTAATCAATCTCTCATAAAAAATATGATAATTTTCGAGCTTTATAATACATATTATTTTTTACTAAATTATTCAAACCTCAAGCCGACGTTTTTTTTAAAAAAAAATTTAAGATGTTTGGTACAAAGTAATCTAAATAGATTATCGATTATTTCATTTAAAATTCTTAAAATTTACCACATTATTTCGTTTGCTGTGTCTGATTATTAATAATTTTAATTAGCACGTATAGAAAGTGGCTTTTCGAAATAATATTCGTTCAATCAAAATTTTTAATTTTAAATATTTATTAATAAATAAATATCATTTTCTCTATTATTTAAATTTTTTACAAATAATTCTTAGTTTTGCCTCATCTTATTTTACTATATTTTTTTTACTTTTTGCTTTATTTATTTATAATACCACGTGATGAAAAAGTTAAAATATTTTTTAAGGATATTTTGATATTTTTTCTCTAATTATTTTAATCATAACTTATATTATCAATAGTTGTCAAACACTACAATTTAAATAGTAACAATTTATGTGGTGTTTTAATCATAACTTATATTATCCAAACCACCTCTTAGGTGTTTTCTATTTATTCAAACTTAGGTAAATTGTATAAATAAGTTCCAATTTTTATTTTGTTTTCAAATTTAATCTATATTTTATTTTTGAGTAAAAAGACACAATTTTTTAATATAACATATTATTATATTTTATCAAAAATATTAATTCAACGATCACTACATAAATAATTGAATGTATGGTAGACTTTTGAACTTAACTTCAATCTAAAACTTTGTTTGATTTCATTTTCTAATAAGTACAAAATATCATTTTTGTGTTTATTTTCTTATTGCAGTGAAAATATTTGAAAAATAAAAAATAATCAATATGAAGTAAAAAAAATGAATAATAATATTATGTACAACATTATTCTCATGTTAATATTTTTTATATTTTTTCCATATTAAAAACTAAGGACAAATGATATTTTATAATTATTAGAAAAAACTTAATAAAGTCTAGATTAAACTTAACGGAATTAAGTATTAAATTTGAATAAGTTTAGAAATTAAAATTTGTAAATTTCTAATTTAGTGTTGTATGTGAAAAAAAGTTATAGTTCAATGTTGAACTAAAGGAACCCAAGTTTTCTTTTACGAAATTCTTCTCAATATTTATAACTAGTGTTTTTTCTTAATTTTTCCACATTTTTTAAATCGACAGAAACTATCAATCGTGACTGTTACCGTTAGCAATATAAAGATATTATTTTCTAAAAAAATATTTAAAAATTGGTTAGAAAATTATTGATTATTTTTTAGTTTTTTCAAAATGCTCAAATTTAATTGCACGGTGTTAGTTTGCTTGTGATAAATATTGTTTTTCGTTATGAATTGGTTTTTCTCACATGCAAACCAACATAAAAAAGGTTTGATAATTTTGTGTTTCTCATACCAGACATTTTAAAAAATAATGTACATTATAGAGTTTATTTGGATTGCAAACTTTGAGATGGTATGAGAGTTTGAATTCTACTTGAATAATTATTTTATATTAATTAGGAAAGATGAAATGATTAATCTCTCCTAATATCACAATTTTAGAAAAAATAATTTTAGATCAAATCAATTCTTCCTCCCTCTTATCTCTTTCCCTTCCTCTTTTCTCTTTTGTCTTGTTAACCTCTCATCTCTTAAACAAATATTATAATACAATAATTTTATATATTTATTATTTAGTTATATTTATTTCCATTTTTAAAACAAATTAATAAAAATATAATAAAATAAATTTTTATTAAATATAAAAATTATTTTTATATAAATAAATTTTTCATTACCTCATCCCACATATTTTATAATTTATATATATTATCTAAACATCAATTTTGAACATTATATTTCACCATCTCATCACTCATCACACTCACTCTACTTCACAACTCCATAATTATTTTCCAAATAAGCCCTAAAGAGTCTAAAATGATTTTCAACCATTCAATGCAGTATTCTCAATTCTTTTAAAAAATATTATGATCTTAATTAAAAAAATTCACCCATATCATAAATATATAAATTGATCAAAACTTCAAAATTCTTTCATCTTCCTCGATTTCTTTCCCTCAGTCATTTTAACTCTACCAAATGTAGGAATGAAGATTAATTATTTATTACCCACGAAGATGGAGTAGACTCAAGATTAGTCAAACGTGCGATTTAGGATAATACCAAATTAATTAGTCGAACTTCACAAGACTTCAATCCGTATGGTGCGCCATTGAGATGTGTTCGGATGGAGGTCAGGGATAAGTTAAGTTTAATTGGGATGGGATGAATTTAAACTTCTTAAACCTCATTTGGATAGAATTTTTAAAATTTTAATTAAGAATAGATTGATGTTTATTAATCCATCATATGACTTAAAATTATACTCATATAATTTTCTAAGAATTAAAATTATTTTTCATACATTAAAATTTATATTCAAATAAATAATGAGCTAATTAATTCACTTCATTCTATTAACTCATATTCAAATATGATTTATATAAACTACGCTCAACCTCATCAATTCACCGAAATTTTTTTTTCAAATATGATGCACTCGAAAAAAAAATTTATCATATGACTTACCAATACCAATGCTAAGAGGCGTGAAGAACAGAATCAGATGAGGATGGCATACAAAAAAGTATGGGAAAGAGAATTTTATATTTAAAATTCAAAGATACATAGACAGAGAGCGCCGTCGGCTCCTCCACTTCACTTCACTTCCTCCGAACGAAGCCTCTCCTCCATCGGCGACGCTTCGATGATCGGCGGCGAAGCCTTTGAGGCACTCTCCGTCTTTTCGTCCTTCTTCCAAGGGCTACAACTTCACCATGCTACTTGTTTGGTTTCTCCTATCGGGCATTTTGGCAAGGACTTGGATGATCGGATTCTTCGCCGGTGGACCGCCTTCCTGCACGACCTGAACCATTCCTCTTCAAGCTGCTGCCTCGGTGCTGCCCGATGGAGAAAGGTTTTCCCGTATGCTGATTTCTCCTAAAAAGGCGGTTCTTTGCGCTTATTGCGGTAGTTTTGTTCTGACTTCTGAGTTGTGGGTTTCGCCTTTGGATTTTTCGTTGGGGAATCATTTTTATTTCGGGTCTTGGACTGATTCATGCAGGAAAGTTGCGAACTTGAGACCTCGCTGAATTCTCTCACGTGGAATTCAGCTCGAATACTGACCTTTTCGTAGAATGATTGACAAGTTAGAGAGGTTTCTTGTTCTGAGGTCTTCCTTGGGGTCCGGAGTGGTGGCTTGATCAGCTGTTTGTGCTTTTGATCGGAAGGATGACGGAGATTCCTCCTGATTTTGTGAAATGGAAGGAGGTGTTCGTTTGCCAGGAGGGCGGGAACCGCGTCGTGCACAACTACCTGGAGGACGCCTTTCGTGCTTCCCATCTCGAGGTCGTCGGCACAGAGAGGAGTCTCAGGCACATGATTTATATGGCATCAGATGAGTTCCGGCGGATGTGTTGGTTGGAGAAATTGGGGGCTTCTGGCCTGAAATGGAGATCGAGAAGAAAAGTATGTAGATTGGCTTGCTTCAGTTCTTCCGCAAAAAAACAATGCTCAGAGTAAGTCTAAGTAAACAGGATGGTTTTTATCACTTCAGTTTTTATCCTTTTTTATTGAGTTCATTCATGCAGTTATGTTATATATGCCTAGAAATAGTTATGTTCTAGAATTAATCCAGTTTGTGTATGTGAAGCATGGAATACTTCGAATGCCTTCCTATGTACCCAGTACCTGTTACTTGTTGGATACTAGGGTAGATCTTAAATAAATATTTAATTTCCTTTTATATAAAAGAAAATCTAGAAAGTCCAAATTAAAATATACAAATCTTTAGTAACTGCTCTTATGTTAAGAGTACGAGTATTTTTTTTTTGTTTCCAACACTTCTTTTGTGAAACTGTTAACTTTTGTGTGCATATATAGTGTACATATTTGCACTCTTGCACCCTAAATTTTAGAAATTTGACATCAACTAGGTATCATTCCCGTACCTATGCGAACAAGGTTTGTGTTCACTGAAAAATGTAGTATTCCTATTTAGATTTTATGCAGATCTTCCATACTTCCTCAAAAAGAAATAGTGAACTGTTATATGATATATCGCCTGAGAAAAAGTGGTGAACTGTCATAATACCAAAATGCTCTTTGTTTAGCAGCTAATTGCTGCCTTTAAAATGTTGTGTTTTTTCTTCTCTTCTTCTGCTTTTAGTAACTTATTGCTACCTCTAGAATGTGGCTCTTAATTTTTCATCGTGATTTCTTAGATTATTCCTTTCTGAAAAAGATTCTTAGACTATTTTTTTCCATATTATCCTAGATGTAGCAGAACATTAGTTAAACCATATTTCTGTGCGGGAATGGAAGTGACTGGCCATTGTGACAATGGTTGCCATCATTTCAACCGAAGGGTAACTTATTGCTTTGATTGAGCTTTCTCATATCATCCAAAGTTCCAAACATCTAGGATGTGCCTTTACTTCATTCTTCTGTTTTACTCATCTCAGAGTAGAGGCCATAATTGGGACATCGTGTGGTCTGGTTATTCATGAACTTGCGGCAAGCAGCTTAGGCATTACCAAGCATTTTGTCGAAACCCTTTTAATTTCTCAACAACTTTGTCTCTAAATCTGGTTCTACTTTGCAGATCCATTCTTTTGGTCTTGTAATGTCAGAGAAGGAAAACTGCTATTTTGCTTATTTAGAAGACATGTATGACGATAGAAAGGGGCAAAATAAAGGTGAAGTACATTGGTTCCATCAAAATCAAGAGTTGGCATGCATGATACCTGTCAACTGTTCCACATCCTAGTGAAATCTTCATAACACCTTACTCTCAGATTATCAATGCGGAGTGTGTGTTTGATGTAGCTATCATTTTAACACCTGAGCACTATGAAATTTGCTTGTCTTCTCCTAAAAAAATGTGCTTGTATTTACTACCTTCTTCGTCCGGAATATGTTTGTGTTTTCGACAATTAAGAATAAAGTCAAACTACTTGAGAATTTTGCATGATTATTTTAGCCAAGCTGTTCTTTCGCATTCAGATATGTGCTCTATTTTTGAACAAGGAGAATAAAAGTTAAGCTACAGCACAATGACAAAGCAGAATAGTTTATGGAAAATTAAACTTTTCAAGGACAGTGAAATGTGTTTAAAAAACAGTATGAGTAGTAAAGGCATTACAACACATATGAGAACTTCTAGAACAGCTAATAAGGATTTGGGATATAATAGAACTGTTAAGAGACCCCTCTGTGAATTTTGTAGGACTACATAATTGGTATGTCCTACCTTTTGATGTCAGCGAAAAGATTGAGTTGCTTTGTTAAGATAGTGGTATCAGGAGCTGCTGGTTCAAGTGTACAGTTTTACAATTGTCTCACAGAAGGTTGAGAATTCAATATGATGATGTGCAAAGTGTTGATGGCTGTGGAAATTTAAAGTTAAAGAAAGATACTTATGTTGCATGTTAAACATTGATAAATTTTTATATTTGAAAGGAACAAATTTTGCAGAAATACCATCTTTATTCTAGATGCAGGAAGGTATTTGTCTATTTTTCTTGTCTTTTTTTTGGAATTTATGCCATATTAATTACAATAGCCGTATGGCATGGTATCTCCTATACAAATCAATATGGCGCTGTACAATGCACAAGGCTGTTGGTGAATAATGTATGGTTGTATGAGGATATATTTGTTTGTTATTTGAATTTGTCTCCTGTGCATCATCTGGACAACTAAATCCAAACAGCTTCAAAAGTAGCACATGCACTAGACTTATGGTGCTAAAATGTTTGCATCAATATTTTATTCTTTACTTAATATTTGCTTGGAAAGATTGACATCTAGCAATATGTCATCACATGCACATAACTTTCTTTCTAATTGACTTTTAATGATTTTCCCTAGTCATCCTTTTACCCCTCAAAAGGCTTTTTTACAATTTAAGAAACATTGTCTCTATTGTTGATGTAGATGGCATCTGTCTTTGATTCCTGTCATGCTAGAACTGCAAGTCATGTTAGCTAGCACGGTGACATATTACCTCATAAAACAAGTTCATTTCTAGTTTATCTTTTTTTGTATTAGGCCACTTGGTCTTTCTTTATACAACAACAAAGCCTTTCTTTATAATAGGAAAAAAACAATATGGCATTGTATAATGTACAAGTTGATTATTATTGTAATTTATGGTTGTAGGAGAATATGTTTGTATGTGTATTTGTCTGTTGTATGCATCATCTGGATACAATTAAATCCAAACTCTTTAAAACAACATACGTACTTTGATTTATGGTGTTAATTACTTCACAAAAAGTGGTTTATTGTGCTAAAGATTTTGCATATAGCTTCTATTATTTACTTGAAAGTCAGATATCCCACAATATGAATTTACATGCGTCAAACTTCCTTTCTAAATTAGCTTTTTTTATGATTTAAGGTATTCTACTTGGTAATGTTAATTAAACCTAATATTTTATGGTAATTTTTGTTAAGAATATAAAATTAATGATGTTGCTCTTCCTAACGGCTTAAGCTTTTAAAAAAAATGATCAAATTTAACATGGTATTAGAGCTAGAGGTCAAGATTTCAAACCTCGTTAAGCTTTTATTAAAAAAAATATTTTCCTCCCTTTTGTTGTCCACGTGGTGGGCTGGGCTAAACCAAAGTTGTTAGCAGCCCATACGTGAGGGGGAGTGTTAAGAATATAAAATTAATGATAGTTGCTCTTCCTAACGGCTTAAGTTTTTAGGAAAAATGGTTAGCACATCAAATTTAACAACTTCATATAAAATATTGCAGTCCTGTTGGTTTACCTACTTTTCTTTGCTTATATGGTGTAGGAGTGCATCCCTCTCTATAAACCAGCTGCTCCTGACAGGTTAGGCGTTAGATGCCCAGGACGTCTTATCCATGTCCAGCATGTATTATCTTCAAAATTGGGATGGCTGTGGATGCATGGTGGCATGATGGTTGGTGGGAAGGCATTGTGGTTGGAGCTGGCAGTAGCAGAGATGGCAGCCTGCAAGTATATTTGCCAGGTACTAATTTCCCGAGACATTTAAAATGTGATACTTGTTGTTTGTCATATTGTTAAATTTCTTCCATATTCTGTATTCATATTTTCATCACTTTTTACTAACATTTATATATCCATATGTCCAACATACTGTTTACCTACACCAATATATAATGTTTTAATTATGGATAGGCGAGCATAATTATCATAGGCTAGCAGTTTTATTTTGAAGTAACTCGACAAAATATATAAAGAAAGTGAGCTTTGGAGTCTTCTAGGAGAACAGGATGACAAGAATTAGATTTGTTTCCCTAGGATTTCTTTTGTGCTTGTCTAATGTATCATAGTGCATACTGCATTTTCTTCTTTTTTCCAGTGGAAGAATAGAACAAGGCAAAACACAAGCTATATAAAGGAACTATACTGTCTTCTCTAATGCAATATATGTGAACTGCTTCCTCATTTATATGCTCTTTTCTTCTTTTGTTGTATTGTTTCATATTTTTTACTTTTTGAGTGTGATGGCTAATGGGATATTTTGCTTCTTTCGAGTTAAGATACTTTGAAATGATTGGGTTTTTTATGGACAATCTCTTATTGTGATCTCATTTTTTAGCAGTCATTGGATTACGTGTGTGGTGAATTACAGTTGTTGGAGGATCTTAAATAACAAAAAAGTACATGCTTGCGCCAATGGGAAAAAAAGAGAAACTTATTCCTAGGTTGTGGTCTCAACAATGGACCAGTTGTTGTGGCCCTCATATTTGATATTATGTACTATATATTTTTGTCAACTTTATTGACATTTATATCTCAATATTGCCACCTTACTGGTTATGTGGTTTATCAGAGTATAATTACTATAGGGCAACAATTTTATTTCCACATATCTCTTCTATACACACACATTATGGAAAGAGTAACATTTGGAGAGTTTGTTAAAATGATGGCATGAATTAGATTCCGTCTCTAGGATTTCTCTCAGGTTTTACAGGTGAATGACATCATAGAGGATACACTATTATCTTCTTTTCTTCCAGTTGAAAAACAAGCTAAAGTCTGACATGTATTTAAGGAACTGCATTATCTTCTCTAATGCAGGATATATTGACTGCTGCTTCATTAATATGTGCATTTTGTAATAGATGCATTACCATTATTTTCTTTTTTCAAGTTGAAAAACAAGCCAAAATCTGACATATATTTAAGGAACTACATTATCTTCTCTTTTTTTACATTATCTTCTTTAATTCTGGATATATTGACTGCTGCTTCATTAATATGTGAATTAGATGCATTTAGTATAGGTACATATATTAAAGGAACTACATTTTCTTCTCTAATGCAGGATATATTGACTGATTTTTCATTAATATGTGAATTTCTTCTTTTTTGTTGTGTTCCATTTCTTTTATTTATGGATGTGGGATATTTTGGTCCTTACAAGCGAAGATATTTTGAAATGATTAAGATAATGACTTTGTAAGTTCAAGTATACATGGCCAATATGTTAAAAAGTCTTCAAAGGA
Organism: Pontederia crassipes; assembly: GCA_030549335.1. NCBI lineage: Eukaryota > Viridiplantae > Streptophyta > Magnoliopsida > Commelinales > Pontederiaceae > Pontederia > Pontederia crassipes. The sequence goes on from CM060183.1 coordinate 24,414,382, forward strand.
CTTTTAACATGCAATGGGTTACATGTACAGATGTACCATGAACAACTGTTTTAGGATCTTAAATATAAAAATGTACATACTAATGCAAATGGGAAAAAGAAGGTAAAAATAAACCCCTTGGTTCAATGCTGAGGTCCTCAACAATGGACCAATACATTGCATCTAGCCCGCTCTAGACAAGTCTCGCTACTTCACAATCAAACCATGTCTTTGTGAACTCGCAATATTCCTATTCTATTAAGATTCTAATAAAACCTAGTTTAGTCATAAATGAAAGCATCACTCCAATGAAGTCAACTAGAATCCAAAGCCCATGTATGCCCATGCGTTTGTGAACTCAAAATATTCCTATTCTATTAAATCACTCCAATAAAAGTCAGCTGGCATCCAAAGCCCAGAAAATTATCATTTAATATTTCATGTTTCCTCAAAAGAAATATGTGTTTCATGTATAACTCCGTTAAAAGAATAAATCTTTAGTTCCAAATTTTAGTTCTGTAGGAAAACCTACCTCTAAAGGCACCATTTATGACTAGGTCCCTATTATTATAATACTGATTATTCCATTTTATAGCCTCAACAGGGTGAGATGGACCATCCTAGCTTTAAGATGATTCGAGCTGCATGTAATTCAGTTCCTTTCAAGGCCTTGGTTTCATAATTAATCAACTTGGAGAACCATTTGTATCTTCCTTCAGACTTTCAAGGCACCTTTCTATTTGTTAGGTTTAAGATGCACCAAGATATTGGCTTAGTTATTATGCTAAATGTTGTAGAGTTCATATCCTGTTCATAGAGGGGCTGATAGGTTATGTAATTAGCATGCCATCTTTTTAACCAGTTTGTTCTTTGGTTGTTCCTTCTGTAAGAAATATAGTAGAATTCTGAAGTGGATGAAAAGAAAAGGCAAATATTTGGAATGTAGGCATTATTGTTTATTCCAAACAGCAATAGTGCCAAGGCCTTGCTAAGAAGACATAAGGACATCCAATGAGTTGTACTACATAAAAGAGCAATTTATGCCGTATTTCCACTGGAGAACTTCTTTCCTGTGTTTAACATTTTCTACAGTTTCTTTCTTGTATATTTCCATTCTCTATTCTCAGTTGATCAGCCTATCAGTGCTGTTTGTCTGTGCCTTATTGTGTTTTAAACCATTCAAGTTTATTTGCTTCAGGGAAATATAATGGACTTTCTGTCCTCTCTTCCAGGAGAAAGCATCTTCTTGAAGTGCAAAATGGAAAATCTTAGAATTTCTAAAGATCGGGTTGCCAATAAATGGATTGACATCAATGTTAAGCCAGAAACGTTAACCATAATTCTTTTCATTTAGCAATGCCGAAAAGCTCCCTCACTGTCCAATTCTTTTGGAACTGTCAGACTGATTTAGGTGCAATGGAAAACCATGAAATCATCACCATGCCAATTAAATTGTGGATTCGGTGGATAGTCAGAAAGATAAAAATCTGGCTGACAAACCTTTGGTGTCTCTTGATTATGGGACAGAAATGCATGGGAAGATGTGGCAAAGAGATGAAGATGGGGATGGCAGTGACATGGTTGGGTGATGATCGTTGCTGAATGCTAGGAACTTATTTTGGATATAGTTTGGTGCTGGTGTTACTTAGGGCAAAGATTGCAAGTCTTTAGTGCGTGTCTCTTGATTATGGGACAGTGGGAAGAAGTGGCAAAGAAATGAAGGGAATGGCAGTGACATGGTTGGGTGGTGATCGTTGCTGAATACTAGGTGCTTATTTTGGATATAGTTTGGTGTTAGTGTTTACTGTGTATAGATAAATAGATACGTTAGGGCAAAGGTTGCAAGTCTTTAGTGCAAAGATTAGTCGCCGTTTGGCCAAGGAACATTGGAACTTCACTGAAAGATTTGATAACATTCATGGTTTGGTTTATTGTTTGACATGTAGATAGAAGGAGTGTGTAACCTTGATGATCTCTGTAATCAGGTAGTCAAAACTCAAAACAATTGGCTTTCTTCTTCTTGGTGTTTGGCAGGCAGAGGTACCAGGGCAGGTCACAATTGTATATGGAACTAATTACAAGTGTTAAATTTGATATGCTGACTAATTTTTTTAAAAACTTAAGTCATTAAAAAAAGTAACATATTTTTATATTATTAACTCTCTTCCTCACGTGTGAACGGTTGATAACTTTTGGTTTAGTCCAACTTATCACGTGAAAATATTTTTTTAATAAGAGCGTAATGAGATTTGAATTCAAGATCTCTAGCTCATGTTAAATTTGATATATTGACTAATTTTTCTAAAAGTTTAAATCGTTAGGAAGATCATTAATTTTATATTCTTAACAACAAGAATACGCAATGTTTTTTTTTTCAATTGATTCTTCTACAAGAAAGTCCAAATGTTCTTTTTTGCTAGATTTCACAATGTTTATTTTCCAGAGTTATCTCTTTGTTGGTCCTCTGTGGAATTATCCTTCTAGTCATTTCATTATATGATGGAAAATATCGTCCATGTTATTTGAATGACACAAGTATAGCACAATGGGGAAACAAATCGGAGAAATATCGAACAAGCAACTTGCGCATGGTATGAAATTTTGTTGAGCTTCGTGATCCCATGGGAAGATTCCTGTTGTTGTGGTTTATCTCATTTTCCAGATTGTGGTATCAGCCAAGAAGTTTTGCCTTTCGATTTCATGCTTTTTGGTAGTTTTACTGTCAATCACTTGGTGAAACTGGGTATGTATGCGGTAGCAGAGGCAAGAATGTTAGAACATGTTAGTAAAACTGTGATTATATCGAACCAATGTCAATATGTTTCATTACTTTATGAAAATTATTTTCTTCTTTACAGGGGTGCCATTCCCATCCATGTCATCTGTATCCAAAAGAAGGCTAAAATCATGTCTTTGCTTTTTCTTCGTGATCTACATTGGGAAATGGCTCTGATGAGCTGATTGCTAGAGCTAACAAACATATCATGATTGATGAAAACTTGCTGCATTGCCCTGAGGTATTGGGATTCTGTTCCACTGTGCAGGGTATAGGAAATGATGGTATGCTATTCTATGTCAATTTATTATTCATCAAGTATCTTCAGAGCAGCTGCAAACGTTCCTTCCAGGCCCTGCTTCTACGGAGTAGTGTGTCAAAAGAACTAAAGTCTGAGCCATTGATCCCCATCTATGTAGCTCTGGTCTAGAAATGGTCTCGCTTCACTGTAAGTGAGTGACCTTGCCCATGGCACTCTCTTGCTCATGTTGGCACCTTCCCCTTTGCAGTTGAACTCTCCAAAGCTGACCGTACTGCAAAATCCATGTTTTTTGCCAAGAGACTATGTCAGTATCAACAAATTCCATGTTAATCCTTTTTTAGCATTTTTTTTAAAGAATTCTGAAGTCTCAAGTACCTCGTTCTTGATGGATCTTCCCAGTCGTTCCATCCTTCGGGAATTATTATGCCTTCTAGTTGGCAGTAGGCATAGATGACCCTTGCATACCTGCCCCATGCTCTCCCCAGATACAACATTCCAGAGCCATTCACCTTGCACTGGAGGAAAGAAAACCCTGAATTGTCTTGTTCTGAATTCCTCTGAGAAGCTGCAATTGCTCCAGTGGTCACTGCGTTTGAATGAAGTGTACAACCCTGCATTGCATACAAGAACCACGAACAAGTGACGTAACTTTAAGCGATTCTTTATCAGGAACAAAGTGAGGGATGAACTACTTGTATTGCCAAGTTGCCGAACTCAAAAGATAATTCCGAGTATCAAGGAACATTGAAATTTTGTTCAGATATCAACGCAGAAACGTTGTAGACTTGCCTTATAGAGAGATCTTGCACTGCCAAATATGAAGTCGATGGATCCTTGGATGTAGCATTCAAGGAAATAGTGTCTGCCAACATGATCAAACAGTGTGTCCTGGGATCCCAATACCTTGCATCTGTATATCACGGCTTTGTCTCCTGAAAGCCTCAGAGCAACAGCTTGCATCCCTTCTGCTCCTGGAATCGCTGGAGGCGCCGTATTCTGCCACAAGAACACGAACAAATACATAAACAATAATGAAGAAATTTGTGCATGATTTGAGTTTAAATCGCATGATAAATCGTACGAGTAGCACGTTACCTCGAATGTGATTCCAATGGCACAGAAGTAGTCAGATTCTATGGCCACTGAAGAAGAGTTGAGCGTGCCGACTGTTAGACCATTGGAATCTTTGTCAGACGCTGTAAGATCCCATGAGATAACAGTTTCAGAGCTCCCATTGCCAATGAACGAAATGAAGGGCTTCGTGCTCGGAACAATTACTTTCTCTCTGCCAGCATCAAATAGACAGAATGAGTTAATATTTAATTCTCCAAAATGATAAACGGGTAGAAAAACTCAAGCACATGCCGAAATATTCAGATTATTAGTGAAGCATTAGTAGTGGCAAAGAACAGTTGTAGTTCAAATAACTGCAGCTCTAAATTTCATTATCAATTATTATCATCAAAGGCCAAAAAATGCAAAAAATTGTGTGACCAAATCCTAAAATACTTGAGACAACAGAATCATAACTCGTGTCATGAGTAACAAATCAAGGAGTCAATCTCACCTGTACAACCCTGATGCTATCAAAATTTTTACTCTCTCATTGTTACCATCAGGAACCATATCAACCGCTCCCTGAACGGTGGTCGAATCCCCCGTGCCATCCTTTGACACCGAGATGATCCTCCCCGCAGCGCCTTCATAGTCGTCCAAGCTTCCCGAGCGCTTTCCTGCAATGAAATCGTCCCAAGAAATGGTCCTCTGATCATAATCTTGTGAACCCTCGCAAGTGCTGATATGTCCGCTCGAGATCAGAAAGCAAACTGCCATGAGAAGACTCAGAACATGCAACTCCATCCTCCTTTCTCTTCAGTACTTGCATGCAGTTTAATGCAAATTATTGCTTTGGTTCTTGTGGAGTGCTGGAGTTACGAATGAACGATGGAGACGTTGAAGTGGTGAGGAAGAGATGATTGAATTTAATGTATGGAGCGTGGTTTTGTGTTCGCTGCTCTCCTCTACCTACATCATCTCTAAAAAGCTATAAGCTGGCAATTGTTACAGGTGAAGAGTGGAGCGAGGACATAAATAGGGAACAGAGAGCAAATAAATGAAGAATTTTAAGAAGGGGTTAAATGTTGATCACGACACGTAAACCAAACAAAAAAAATAAATGGAACAGGCAGAGAGGAGACAAAGAATGGGTAGTTACAGAGTAGTTAATGGCAACTGATCAAGTCTTCTGATGCATATCTGAAAACAAAACCGAAAAGGCCTGAAGAGGATGAGGAGCTCATCAGAATATATAACACGGACATTTTGTGTCAACTGCCGCGGCCTTTGGTAAAAGATGGACAGCTCGGTGCAGATCAGCCTACTAACCAGTTTTGATTCAAGATCTGGAACCCTCACCGTGTGCAGCATGCATGCCTGTGCTGTTTCGGCACTGTTTTACGTGTTCGCATTTGCATGTATTTGTGGTGTTTGGCGCAGTTCGTTCTTATGGCACTGCTTCTCTCTGTGTTTGCATGAAATATTAGATCGAAGTCTTACGTTTACGTATTCAATCTTTTTTAGGGACTTTTAGGCAGCACCCATAAAGGTCAACACATGGTGAAACGAGCCTAAATCTAACATTGTGGATCACGCAGTACATGTATGCTTTTGAATCCAATTTTCAAACAAGGTCGTTCGATCACCTTATTGAATCATGAACTACGTTGACGATCTAATCGACTTTAATTAGATGGGAAAGTTTCAATATACGAAAGCGTCAAACCTCAATGGTCGACGTATAATTGTATTAGGTAGTTCTGTAGTGGATCTCTCACCCCCACCACTTGCTTTAGATACAGATATACTCAATCTTATGCATTGCAAGCTTCTTGTAGAATGTAAGACTCTCCGTTCATTTTTGTTGTTCATTATCTCAAACGCAAGACCACACCAGCATCATTGATCAAAATGTTCTTAAGAACGGCCATGAAAGAACTTGTCTAAACGATTATGTCGTTTGTGATCATTGCTCAAAAGTGACTTTGGAGACCTAATTCTCACCTCAGCCAGGCTTGTCGAATGGTCGGGATCTCTCCACTCTTGCGCAATCTTTGACCCTCCTGAAACCTTTTTTTGTTGTTCCCTTCTGATGGTTTACGCTCATAGCTGACATTAATCTCTTTGCTAGCTTTCTACCGGAGACTTAGACTTCGTATGAGCAACTTTTCCCGCCGTCCATTTAAGAAAGTATAATCTGCTTTTGGATGTGTGTCAATAATTTTAAAAGATTTAGCCAAAAAAAGAAGAGCATCACTTATTTATGGGTTGGTGATAACTTTATTCTAGTTCATTCCTCAATGTGATATCTGCTCTTCTAATATTATGTGAAATTAAATCTACAATCAACAATATTAAAAACTTAAATTGCTATAAACAGCATAATCTTCATATTAATTACAATCTTAACATGTTCTTTTATTTATAAAATTTCTGTGAAGAAATCTTTTTTTTCTTTCTCTGTATCAAAGTTTTGAATGAAAGCAACAATTAGAATTCAAGGAACATCCAATTGCGTTAGTTGTTCTCTTTTAATAGTCAATTTTGAATCATCAATCACAAAACTAGCGATAAGTTACACCTATTGTTAATGTAAAGACAGAATTGGCAAGGATCAATGCAATTATGCTGCAGCTGAACCTTTCCTGCGAATTGACATGCATGGGAACATTGAGCACAAACCGTTCAATATTGACGCGAAAATATTCTGAACAGTGCATCAGTGCATGGGTAATATATATTGACCGTCACGAACCTTAAAAAAGTTAAGAGGAGAGTATGACCGACCATGAACTATTTGTTGGTCTTCACCAATCTCGTGACATTGTTGCATCACAAGAGTGAACCAGAGGAAGGACCCTTTATGCCAAGGGGAAGAAAACATGTATTGTGGGCGCTGATTCAGCATGATCAGTTTCAGACAATGGAAAACATTTGCCTTCCATTTTTTTTCCTCTTTCGTTCTCATATTTTTCCTTGCGTGGAGTCATGGGAGTCATGGAAGATGATTTTTTGTGATGTTACAGGAACGGTCACTCCACGACACCTTTTCAATGATCTCTTCTTCTTCATCATATTTGTATTGACCCTTGTCCAATGGGAAAAGTGGCTGAGGGTGTTAGATGCAATGGCATATGAACTAAAATTTTGTATTCCATTTTCAAACTTATATCTTTAACTTGCTAATCACCACCTACAACGTAAGAAGGCCGATCAGATGTCTTCCGGGCTTTCTATTATTATACATGCTAAGACAGCTCAAACATGTCACTCTTCTTAATTATCTGGAAAAAAGAACTTGTCACTCTTTTAATTTGAATAATATCAACAATCTTCAAATTGGGGGATGGCTGAATGCAATAAAGCAACTTTTAGCTCAGCTTCATGATTGAGTGTGCGAGAAGTGAGGTAACTAAAATAAGCAGAGGATAAATGATGCATAAAACCCCGCAAGAGATCACTAATATTCAGAATGATACAAGCAAGATGCCGACTTCCTCTGATCTCCCCCGATCAAAGTGGAACGTACATATACTTCTAAACAGGAACTGTGATGCAGTACTACCAACTAATTCAGCAAATTATGGATGTAATATCATAGACAATAAACAGACTCTGGCATGTGATAATACGTATGCATGAGACAAACTTCCTATTTCATCAAAGATTCTGACATTATGCAAAACAACAGCATTATAGCAACAATTATCTTGTCGAGATCTCTGCTTTGGACTAGAGCACGAATCAGAATCTATGGCTCCATTCATCTTTCCGTATTTAGATTCTTCTGCGACTCATACTTATGGTTTTTCAACAGATTTAGAACAGTGGACAACAAAAGATCTTTGTTTGTGTTCAGAAATGTTCATAGGCACAAGTTCGGAAGTTGCATTCCTCCATGGATGAGTGGCAAATCCTCTGCACGCCATATTTGCATTCGTGCTATGTAACAAATGATATTGAAAGTTAACAATTCTTTATTTGTGTGATAAATAAGCTTTTACATATTGGAAAAGCATGTAGGAGGCATGCTCGGAAATATATGTTCAAAAATAAAAAAAAATAATGTCCAATTCTTCGGCAGGGGATGATCTTGGATGCTTTGCTTGCACAAAGATGCTGAAAGAACGTCACTTGTCAGGAAGTGTCGTCGAAGCTGAAAACTGTCATTGTGTCTGCCCTGAAGACACGGACGATGACTTCAACCTGAGCTTATCATCTCCAACCATTTGTTTCTTCTCCAATTCATCCTTCTGGAAAGATGTATGAAACAGTTAGATTTATAATTTAGATATTTGAGTGTTCCAAAACAATAACAATGAAACAATGACATTTATTATGCTATTCAAGCCTGAGAGACCAAATATTGTGACTGACAAAATCAAAGTGTATGCATAAAAGTCTAAACAATAAGCTCTGCATTAACCATCATAACCAAATGCATGCATCAAGCCTTCAATTGATATTTACTTTTGTACAGCTCTGGCCACCCTGAACCAAAAGGCTTCTAGAAACAATACTTTAGATGGACCAATGTGCTACTTGAAACAACTACAGATTCTTAGCAAACAAATAGCAACTATGTGGGTTAAGCAGTCAAACCTATCCAACTTCGAAATTTTAAAAAATTATAAAAAGTATAAGATCGACGAAATTATTGTTTTAAAACTAGGAACAGCAGGAGGGTGTTGATGATGAAGATATCAGATAGTCACACATCCTACACTGGCAACAAGTGCAGTTCAGACTTCAAGTCTCAATTACATGGATCTACCATTCACTGCCGACAACCGTATGCTGACTAAATCGTCAGTATACTCACAGAACAACAAGCACAACTGCCACATGATGGAGCCAGCGATTAGAGGCTCAAACGTTTAAAATATTTCACTTGGTAGTAGAGAAACAGTTCTTCGTCATATAGTCGATTGCTACAGCTAAATGTTCCAGTGACAGAGCAATAAGCAGACAGAAACTTGTTAGCACTAAGAAAATAATTCTCAAAGTTCGTATAGTTTTGTGTGTGTGTGAACCTGCAGAAAATTGCCGTCCTTTTCGGACTACCTGCAATTGATAGAGGAGAGCATTTTACCTTGGGATTCCGAGGAGGTGGCTCGAGATCGACCATGCGCATCGACATCCTCGCGATCTCGGCAACGGCAGCATCCCTTGCGGCCGCATCATCGCCGGCGAGATCCTCGTACGCGGCCTCAAAGGCCTGCTGCCAGAACCTCGGCAGCCGGATCCGCTGGCCGTGGGCATACACGTCCCACATGTGCCTCACCAACTTCTCCCTCTCCTCCATCTCCTAATCATTGCAAACAATCATAGAGATCAGGAGGCAGAGATTCGACGTGAGTTAAAATTTTCGATATCGGAATTGGGATCTTGGAGGGCGGTCCCGAACCAGAACGTCGAGGTCACCATGCCCGGGAGCGTCGAGGCCGTCAGCGGAGATCCGGCTGAGGTTGCCGGTGGACCACTTGAGGGTGACGGTGCCGGTGAGCATCGACCAGAAGGCGAGCAGGAGAATGGCGGAGAGCGCCCAGAACTTGTACCGCCCCTTGCCGAAGAGAGCCACGTAGGAAGGGGAGGATGTACCGGAAGCGCTGAGGAGGTTGGTACCGGCGCCCGGAGCCGCCGCCGACGCCGTCATCAGGAGATCGTCTCCCCTCATGAGAGAGACGCGGAGCGGCGGGGACGTCGTCGTGGTCCGGGAGGAGCTGCTAACGGAGTGTTCGACGCTGGGCTTCCTTCAGATCTTTTGGTGCGCCGTACGAGGGAGTAACATGTTAAGGTGTTGGATTCTGGTCGTAATGGTAATGTCTGCGTTTGTCCAAGTAATTTGTTTAGCAGTGTGTCCATAAAAAGTAAACGCTGGAAGTAGCAGTGGTTGGAGTAATAGTACGAGCGTGAGCGTTTTTTTCTTTTTTTTAGGTCATTTCTTAGCATTTTTTATTAGTAGGACAATAAAAAATATATATATGAATGAAACGAGAGTGGAACCTTCATCAAATGAAGCTGTGGAAGAAAATAACAAAAACAAAGGAATTCTTCTTCAAGTTTTAGCGACTTTAAATAATGTTGTTATTTTACTTGATGGATCATTCACGTTGATTAATTAATTAATATCCATTTTCCAGTTCAGGTAAACAACAAAGTTACCGCAAGTAAACACACAGCAGGGTACTTGTTCATGCGGTCGGTGTGTTTGTCTAACTACGAATAAGAATAATTGATATAAAATCTCCTCGTGAGAAGCTACATTTTGTAATTATTAGTTCCCCTCAATATTTGTATTTTTAATGACTAACGCTTACCGACACGGAGCGAGAGATCCCATGGAAGGAGGCAAAAAACGACAAGGTGGGGGGAGATGAAGAAAGAATGGCCGAGGACGTGACTCGTGACCGCGGGGCAGATAAGAAAAGGAACAAAAAAAAAAAGGAATATCACATTCCCTAATAACTGCAAAATATAATATTTAAAATTTACTTTAAAATTATTTTTACTTTTATATTAAAGAATTATGCTAAGTGTATCTTAGTCGGATTCACTGATTAATAATTTAGATAAATAATATTTTAAATAATAAAATTTAATCACTCTAAAAAATAATAAAATGAATGGTTGAAATGAAGTTCGCATCTCTCTAAAAAAATGTGCATATTAAATAGTAACTTATAATAATCATCAAACATTGATGGATAATATTTTTTTAAAAAAAATAATGTCCTACAAAGAGCGTGGATAAGCACATCCTCAAAATTTGTGCGAGGAATGATTACACATGGAAAAATAACTAAAAAGAAGAAATTGGAAATTTAATAAAGTTAATCTATTTTTTCGATTGCTACTTTATTATTTAGAATGATAGGATAAAAATTTAAATTTATTATTATTCAATTAATCTGTGTCATTTTGAATTAGATATATGATTACGACGAATGAGACCTCTAAAAAAATATTCTACTTACAACAAATTGTGAACTTTAGACCTCCCAAAATGAAAACAAACTACTGACCTCAATATCCGTTCATAAGACTAATCTACTTTTGTTTAGTCAACTCAATCTTAACATTTCATCAGAATATATCAAGTTTGCAAATTTGGTCGTTCTGTTTTGATAAGATTTTTTGTTATCTTAAATAGTTCATAACTTAAAATCTTTAAACTTTTTCGATATCTCAAATCATATTGTTCGGCTGAAATATTTAATCTAACAAACATGAACTTTCGTTTTGTATCAATTTTAGGATGAATCAAAAGAGTTTGCTATTTTGTCGATCAAGTCTTTATTTCTTCGCAGAATACGAAAATGACATTGAGCATGAAAATTGCATTTTCCAGAAAGGTAAGGATGGGCCACATATTACTCTGTCGGTGCATAATGCCGTGTGCTAATTAGTGCCGCGTATGCGTCGAGCTTGCCAAAGCTTTCCATGTTCCGACGGCAAGAGTGAGTTCTCTCTCTCTCTCTCTCCTAACGAGGTTCTTTTTTTTTTCTTTTTTTTTGCCTTTTTCCGAGGAGGAGGAGGAGATTTCACATCTGAAATAAAGAATATTGTTCACTTTGGTTCCCATCTTCATGTGCCTGTTGAGGTATTTTGCTTCAAAATCGCAAGTGTTTGAACAAATTGATTAGGACATGGACCAATTGCTAAAGGCACCGAGACGATTATGTAAATTGTAAAGATTCCATTTGCTAGGACTTCTAATTAAATATACTTTTTTCGGTAAGTAATTAAATATATCTTGGTTATTTGTCTCTTCTGTTCCGTATTCGAACAAAAATAAAACGGTAAAAGATTTTGAACAGTAATCCTAGAAATCGAACACGTGTTATACAATATCAATAACAAAATCTTATCTCACTAGGTGGGGTCGACTACATGGATCATACGACGTTATTTCGCTCTATTATTGTTAATTCATGTTCATAAGATTCAACAGAATTTTACGCTGACTGTCGAAGTCTAATACAACACTTCTCTTTTATCCGGACTTGGAACCGACTATAAAACATAGACGAAGTTCGAACACGTGTTATAAAGATGGGAAAATTACAAGGTAAATTGAACTGCACATGCAGGCCGCGGAAACAATAAGTTCATGTGAATTCTTTGATAAGATAATTGATAAGCCGAGAAAAAGTAAATCTGACGAATTAATTTTAATGAATGATTGAATTAATAATATACATGATAAATATAAATTATTAAATTATTAAAAATAAAATAAATCATATTTATTAAAAAATTGTCAAAAAATTTGTTAAAAATATATTATTTAACTATAAAAATCAATTTTTAATAATTTATATTTAAAAATTTTAAAAAATGTATAATGAAAGCTTGAGATAATTTGCATTCTCTCGAGACCCAACAGCAAATGAAAAGAACTCTCCAAAAATGGCAAGTCGAAAATGTTATTTTAACAATGTATATACTGATAGAGATACTGATGGGCAACCGACATTTCTACGGCCTCAGGTTGATCATAATTTTTTGGTCAGAAACTATTCATTGGATAAACATGCAAAACCGTTCATGTTTGCTCAAATTTTCCATTTAATGTCTACTGTAGAAAGGTAAGGATACATTTATCACTATTAAACATCTAAGCAATCTGCCTGTCACTGTAATAATGGATCCAGTAGAACCGGTCAATGATAATAATGAAGGCAGTTCCAGTCTGTTTACATTAAAATGATAACAATGCATCTTATGACACATTAAAATGTATTCTCTCTATCGAAAGACTCGCCGTTATAACTTGATAAACTTGATATAAAGAGAATACAACCAGTAGATGAAGAAGAGAGGTTACAGACTAGAATACGAATTGTTGCATTCCTCAGTGTAGTGATTGCACCAGCAAATACAGATGGGGTAACCCTGAATCATCGGATGGGTAATGCTGAGAAGAACATGGAGTAAACTATCATTTCTGCTTCTCTTACAAAGGAAATCTGCAAATTTTAGCTAATATTCTGTTTCCAAGACCCCATCGATAAGTCCAAACTCCAAGGCCTAACAAAGAAACATGCTCAAGAGTAAGAACATCACGCAGATATATTAACCATGATGATGTTAGTTGCAGCACGACATTGTTAAAAAAAGAAGTTTAGTTTACCTCTGAAGCTGAAAAAAATCTGTCCCTTTCTGTGTACTGCTGAACTTTCTCTAATGGTTGTCCAGTAAAAGCAGAATACATTTTGTCGATTTTCTGCATATTTGTTCATACAAAATTAGTCGACAGCACCTGCATCCAATAGCATTGATTAACCTACCTTGTTGTCCTTAAGCTATCACACATAGAATTCCTAAAACAACTAAAAGAGATCACGGCATGATTTGATCAACATACTGGCTAAAACTAATAATGATAACACCAAACTGAGCTTTTTTAGGCGACATGAAACTGGGTAGAGCTCAATTCTATATCAAGGAATTAGAACCAGTAAGAGGAAGTAAAAACAAAGTTACTTATAAAGGTGTTTAAAGCTGGACAAAACATGCAATTCATAGATGACAAACTCACGTGTCTCGATTGAACAGCCTCATTGACTTGACGTCGTACATCTTCAACATGTCCCTAAAATGGTGTGAATAATTGACCAGAACACAAATAAGTTAATTCAAAAGAGAGGAAATATGGCACAATCAAAACGTAAAATGTAGGCACAGTAAGTTACACTGAAATAAATTCATACCCCGCAACCACTTTGTGGTTGATGTATCATTATGCGAGCATTTGGCATTGCATATCGCATACCCTTTTCCCCTCCAGCAAGCAGAAGAGCTCCTTGGCTTGCAGCTACACCAAAGCATACTGTTCCCACCTTTGGTTTTATCTATAATCCAAAGACAGAAGAAAGCTTCATTAGCTCACCGCAACTTGGAAGTAGATAGCCAGAAAATATAATGGTATTTGTTTAGGCTATGGACATTAATAAACTTTCATGTAATCAGAAGCAAGTGCATGCAGGTAGATCTTGTCAATAGTGCATTCCAAGCCTACATACAAAGTCCTCAAGCAGATAAGAACCAAAGTAGAATCATAATATCAACATTAAATTTAAAGCAAAATGGCAACTATTCGGCTAAAATTTGTCAAAGAACATATGGTGTCCGAATGTATAAGTGAAAAAGATTTTGTATACTAATGATTTTCCAATATGATGAACAAGGCATAAGTACCATGAGAGAAATAGAGAGTAGGAGCAGGGGATGTATAAATAGCTTGTGCATTCTTATAAGCATATCCAATATGATATATTGAATAGTCATTTACATTCGCCATCAATCTCACAAAAACTCTTGCAACAACAGGTAGAGCAAAATTGCTGAACTGATAATAAGATTAAGTGTCTTCAAATTAAATATATATAAAAGGACACATATAGTACTATTATCCTACAAAGGAAAATACGACTCTTACCCATGACATACAGTCATAAATTGCCAAGATAGAGTATGTGCTTCCTCCAGGGCAGTTCAAGTATATCTGGCACACATGATGTGTTACCATTGGATTCATAAAATAAAATGGCAGCTCCAGTAAATCCAATGAAATGAGTTAAATAACAATAAATCTCAGTATCATACAAGAATATCAGCATTCTCGTCAACAGAAGCAAGTGTTACGAGCTGTGATATCACACGTTGTGCCACTTGCGAATTGACAGGCTGTCCTATAAAGATGATACGGTTGCGGAATAGCACAGATGAAAGATCTAATGGTCCTCCAGGAGTGATGACTACAGGCATTACAGGTGGATTCCCTTTTTTCGCTTCAATGACGGCATCATATCTGCACTTAGTTCAAAATTGAATAGTTCCTATCAAAAAAGGAACATAATCCTAAGAAGTCATATAGGGGTGATCAATAATATATTTCAAAATTTGAAGTGGATTCCCTTTTTTCGCTTCAATGACGGCATCATATCTGCACTTAGTTCAAAATTGAATAGTTCCTATCAAAAAAGGAACATAATCCTAAGAAGTCATATAGGGGTGATCAATAATATATTTCAAAATTTGACCACCAAAAAGTCAGAATGTATCAAATAATCAGCATTTATAAAATTTTAAATCTATTTGCGCTCTTTGTTGAATCATCAGCATACAAAAAATTTTCAGCATTCAGAATTATTCCAGTAACTATGTGCAAGGAAAAGGAGAAAAAAAAACAGCACATTTGATAAGAAAAATGAAGCTAAAGCAAACGAAATTTTTAATGTTCACAATCACTTTATCCAAACCAACATTGTTAAATATCTCATGGCTTCCCATGGGTGTAAAGGAAGTCAAAACAGGTCTGGAGAGTTGGACATCACATCACCGGAACACAAAAGAGGAGCAGAGATTCGCAAAGCCGATAAAATAAGTATATGCAATATGTATGAGGTAATACAACAAAAGGAAGAGAATCAGAAATACCTCATAGCATGGTGTTCATTCTCATTTAACTTTAGAGACATGCCATGAGTTTTATTGTTGTTTCCTGCATAATACTTGAGTCAGTTTTCTTTCCACACAAAAAAACATTGGGTGAGCCCACAAATGTATAACATGCACATTGTAGAATTGGTAGTTAAATATGAAAATATGCCGCATTCCTCTTGATGCCATCTTGAGATGTAGCACTGAGGTGCTTGCCCTGGGAAATTAGTCCTTAATTTAGGCAGTTTCTTTTAGTCTCTTCATAAAGAAAAGAACCAACCTGTTCATAGATGGATTGATTAAGACTTTGGTTTTCTTATCTTATAAATGTCGAAGTTTCAAATCACAAGTGGAACTTCCCGTGCACCTTTAATTTTTATTTATTTTCCATTGTATTCGAGCAATGGGCCTATATACCAAAATATTTGAGAAAAAGAGAGAAAGAGGTATATGCCAGTGAGAATGTAACATCATTGCATGCAAAAGCCTAATGAAGAAGCTTCCCAGGTGATATTTTGTTATGCCACTGGCATATTACTCCAGTGAGCTTTCTGAATGGATAAACATAATAATCTACCAACACGTCCATACAGCAAAATTTTTATGTCTGTTATGTTTGGACACTATTTTTCAGTTTGGACATTTATAATAAACGAAATTGGTTGATATTAGTAAATTACAAATATACATAATTGTATAAATCCAACATTTTGATTACTTTTTAAATTTATCATGTTCTCCCTTAAAAAAAAATTCTTTTTCTGTTAGCACTTCCAGAATCCAGACTCTACATTAATCAGATTACATTAAAACCATGATGAACTAGGTGTGAGTTCATTCTTACCATCGTCTAAAATCACCGCTAAATAAAAATCCAATGGTAAGTCTGTTTGTGGAAACCTTCAATGAATTTACACAATCATTTGAATTCTAAAAGTAAAAACAGAAATAAACCACTGAAAAAATAAAAAAATGCTTCCACATATTGAAAGATGAAGATCTGCCAAATGACAATAAGAAAATTCCCAACCAAGCGCCATTTTACAGTTTGTATACTGTCCCAATTCCTAAAACTCAAAAGGCCATAAGATGAAAGATGAAATATATTATTCAGTCACAAAGTGTTTGCTAGACATAAGAGCTCAGTAGTTGAGCAATTGTGATGAACTCAAGAGAGTGACGACTATGCTTTTAGCATTTTGAAAATATAATGAAGTAAAAAGTTTCTGAGAACTTGAGAAAGGTCCCTAGGATTTGAACCTTAAGGCTGACTGTGAGAATTGCATCTTATTGAGTATTTCAGCTTGGACCTATTACCAACAACAACAACAACAAAGCCTTATCCCACTAGGTGGGGTCGGCTACATGGATCATACGACTCGTTGATCCATGTTCATAAGATTCGACAGGGTTTTACGCTGGCTGTCGGGGCCTAACACAACCCTCCTCCTTTATCCGAGCTTGGGACCGACTATAGAACATAGGCGGAGTTAGCTTGGACCTATTACCACTAGCACAAAATGTCAGTCTCCTGGGCAGTAAAAGGGCATCCAAGAAAATATTGAAGGTAATCAAATATATTATGTGAATATTCGCAATTCTTGTATGCAGCATGAGGACGAAAGTGAAAGACCATTTTACTGACATCGATTTTTTCTCAACCTACTTGCAGCAAGGAGAACAAGAAGATTTACTGATTTTCTATAAATAACTTTAACCTTCAGGAACTGTATTGCCATTGAGTTATCGATGGAGTCAAATTTGGTTTCAGAAAAAAATAGGCAACTCAAAACAATCATATATGAATTGCAAATCTCTCACGATTGCAGGAAAAGTGGAGCACTTTCTTCTTCTTCTTGCATTCTCATTCATTGATGATCTTTGTAAACCATCTAAAAGAATAGTTTGTCCTGGCATGTTTTTTTTCTACTGCAGATACATATTAATATACATAATAAAATTAAAATCCACATATCTCCTACCGATGCAACGGGCATACCGCGCTAAGCTGTTGCTACGACTATGCGAGCTCTAGGACAGCAGCACAAATCGATTAAATAAAGAAACAACCAACTCTGGCATCAAGTAGACGAAACGCAAAAGAAGTGAATTAAATCAGAGAGGAGCCATAAAGTTACCTCGGAAACTCAAAGAGTTCAAGGAAGCCATGGAAAAGACGCTCCTGAAATAGACAGAATGACGCGCACGAAAATCAGACGATATAAAACAAAGAAAAAAGAGGACTGACGCAGGCACCGATGGAGAGGAGGCCGAACCTGGGAGCGGACGGCGCCGGAGAAGCCGATCCGGCGACGGAGCTGAAGGGCGTAGAGAGGGCCATTGAAGCCATTGATGCGACCCCCAAACTCCCAAAGTACGTGTTGCCGTGAAAGGCGAGCGTGGAGGGGGCGCGGCGCCGGTCCGAGGAAACGATAGCGGATTAGAGAGTGGACCGGGGCTGCAGTTTTCTTTTATCCAATTTCGAAAGTATCTATTTTTTTCAACTTTTATTACTTTTTTATATTTCCGTTTTATTATATTTAATCCTTTATCATTACATGAAAATATAAAAAAATGCTTCAACATTATAATATATTTTTTACCTTCTTTAAATTCAAATCCCGAAATATATCTTCATATATTCACAAATTCTTATTTAAAAACAAATAAAGGTTAGACGTGGAATTGGATAAAAAAAATATTACTCTTCCCTTTGCACTCATAAATTATTAATTGTTTCATTTATTGTTTCTAAACTATAAAAATACTCATTTATCCTCTATTGTCACTCCTAAAATTACTATTGTTACTCCAAATATTTATTTTGGACAACTTTATTCTTTTTATTCTTTTTCTTTTATTTACAAATCATCTCACCGAAAAAAATGCAAATTGAGTTAGAAATTGACAAAATGTATCTGCACTATAAATTATAATAATAAAATCTCTATCATGTTTCATTTATCTTAAAAAATTAATCTTGATTAGTTAAACGTTGATAATGAAGAAGAGAAAAAATGAAGATAAAAAATATTAAAATAATTTAAGTGACATCGTGTATGAAAGAAAAAAATATATGATGAGAAGCTGACGTCAGAGAAATAAAATAAAAAAAACAAATGAAAAAATAAAAGTATGAAGAGTAAAGTTGTCAAACACAAATATTTTGAACGGCAATAGTGATTTTAGGAGTGGCATCAGAAGCACTAAAAAATTATTACAATTTTTCAACTTTATCCTCCATAAAATTTTCTTAATTTTATTCTCTATGATATAATTAAAATCTCGCCCTTTATCTGAATTTGTGAGGAGTATAAATAATTAGCATAAGAAAAGTAAAAGATATATTTTTCTAACATTTTATTTTAAAATCTTAGCAAAGTTTTAAAGCATAATTAGGAAAATTAAAAAGGTTAAAATGAGAGTTTGAAGGGAAACGAAATAGAGAATAAGACGAAAAGTTAATAGTTAAGTTGACGATTTAGGTAAGGGGGAGGTAACTGAATAAAAATCAATAGTGGAAACGAAAATAATCCTTGCACTAAATTATTTATAACAAAAGAAAAATTAGCATCTTTATTTGAATAGCCAATGCATGTAAATTCAATGCTAATATATTATGTTAATTTTATGTCGAGTCAAGCAAACTAATAGTTGTGCTATTATTTTGTTAATAAAATACAACAAAAATAAATGTTAATGTTATATTTGTTATAGAATATAAAAAAAGATTGAATCAGTGAATTCAATATAATATTCTTAGGGATTTAAAGGGTGAGTTAGTATTTACACAAACAAGTTATAGTTTGGCCAAATTTAGGAAAAGGTTTCAAACTACACAGACCCGATTTGAATCAAGTTGGTGTCACGGTTTAATTTTTTTATAACGATATATTATAAGATAACAAAAGCTTAAAACTTGTCCAACAGTACAATAACAGTTTTTTGAAACAGCATAGGTAATTAAATAACAAAATATGTAATCATTTATAGAGCTACTACCTTTTTTATTTTTTTAGAGAGAAAATGTTGATTATGGATCATTATTTTTATTTCATTGAACAGTTATAAAAATTGACCAAAATAGCAACTTTATTTATTATTTTATTCTATCACTTTTTGTTGTTATTTACTTATTTTAATCTTTTTTTAATGATGATGAGACTTTTAAAAAAAGTTGAATGATGATATAGATACAAAATTAAGTTTAAATTAGGATATAAAAAGGAAATACGTAAGTGATCCACGAGAGATGGTCAATAATCAACACCATGACTTTGACCGAAATAATTTTAAAATTCTTTAATCACGATACTACAAAGTGAAATTGAATAATTATTTTGTGAATATTCGCTAAATTGAACGATTGTTCCTAAAATTTACTCGAGATACATGTCATATGTTAAAGAAGATAAAACATGATAATTGTACAATCATGATTGAAGATTACTATGAATTGAAGTTAGTGGATATGGCAAATAGCGTAATTGGGGAATGGTCCGCTAACTTATAATAAAAACTATGAATGCCACATTGCATCTCTGCCATTGTACAATAAATCTTAAATAATCCTATAGTGGATAATGTTCCAAGCAATAGCCATAGTATGCATATCATTAGTAAAAATAGACATAAAATAATATGGTGCTCACTTAATAAAACGTTAGAGCTATAATAGTAACTTTCGTATTGAAGCAGTCTTTATTATTGAATTATGCTTTTGAATAATTAAATAACAAGTAATGACATCCTTTTACGGTTGAAATTAAAAGTTAAAGAATAAATTTAAAAATGTCATTTATGATTTAAGCGCATGTAAACGATAATTAATTGAAAAATAATTTATCGCAATACTACAATTGATGTTAAATATTAATCAATTAAATATTATATTAATTTGATCACTACGAGTGATGAATAAAATTTAATTAATAATTATTAATAAAGATTAAAAATTATTATGTCCAATTGATGACCATTTAGGGTGCATTCACTGTATTGTCGTTCAACATTACCTAGCAATGTAGATTGTCTCTCAGAAAAATTGTCACTTGTTAAATTACTAGCAATGTACATTACCTTATTTAGTATGCATAAGTAATCTATCAGACAATTCATATTAGTTATTTATAAGAAAATACAGATTTATGAGTTAATATACAGTTTTTACCAATATACCCCTAATCAAAAGAATTATGTTTAGATATATAAATTAATTTTAACTTCGTAAAATTAAATCACAAATATATATTCTCATCCATAAAATTGAAATTTATAAAATAATTAATATATTTTTAAAATATGATAATAATATAGTCATAATAATTATAATATTTATTTGATTACTTTTATAATTTATTTAATTATTATTGTAATTTATTCAATATGTTTTAGAATTTATTTATATAAAACTGTAAAGGACAAATGTGAAAAGTAAAATTTAAAAGATTGCAACTCAGGTGGTAATGTGGATTGTCTACCCTATCTCTGCATTGTCACTTCATAGGCAATGTGAATTATCTGGACAATATGGATTATCTGGATAATGCAGATTATCCATTACCTATCACAAGTGAACAAGATAATGTGGTGGGCCCCAAGTAATTTAATACAATATTACCTGATAATCTACAAAGATTACCTCTAGAAAAATGCCTCCTTAGAAATTGAAGATTGGTAATTGATCTAAATATTGTTTGGTATCGAAATTGATTACTGTTGTATTATTTCATAAAACATTGATGTTTTTCTTTTTTATGAATAATATGTTTGTCTTCTAAACTCTATAGATTTATCATTTTATACTCACGTTTTTTTTCTTGTACCTATATGTGGGTGAGTGGGTGTTGGATAAGTATATCAGGATAGTGAGAGAGTTGGTGAGTTGGACACTGATAGAAACCTAATAATTGATAAGAACAGTTAAATGATATCTAGATACGAGTGCATAATAATTGATTTTAACACAAGCACATCTTGATGATTGGGATGCATGAATTATTTTTGTTTGAATGAAGCATTGGATCAAACCCAGTAACAAGACATACTTATGGATTAATCGCAAAAAGGATTGATCTTTGTTTTCTCAAAAAGTTTCTCAGAGGGCGTCAGGGGGAGAGGTCAAGGAGTTTTTCTGAGTGGATGATCACAAAGGGTGATAAGTCTTTGATTAGTAGTTATATAAGTGCCGAGTTGTTTGATCTTAGTTGTTGATCCAAAATAAATGGTAGATTTGGGCGTTGCACAATAGAACGCCTTTTCAGGTGTTTCATATAAATATTCTTCCAAATATGTGTGTGTGTGAGGAATATTAGTGTGACACTACATTAATGTGGTGTCCCTGTGCGTCCACAATTCTAAGCCGTTCAATTTGAGATGGACAATCCTAATGAATGTGTGTCAGTTCGAACGGTTCACGCATTCTATTCGCATGTCACTGTCCAGTTTGGAGGTTGTGGGGTCCGCCACATGTGAGTCTCCCCCTCTCTGCACGAGAACACATCCATCTCTACGTGAGACCTGTTGGCGACGTCTCCGATCTCCAGCCCTCGCAGGTCGCCCAACGTCGGAGCTCCATCATCGAGGTTTTCTTCTCTGCGCGATGGACGAGATGGGCGATGATGGTGCGGGATCTCGATGATTTTTCTATCGCTGATTGATTGCGGCGCGGGATCTAGACGGGTCAGATGCGCGACGGACGAGATGGGTGAGACACGCAGATCGATCGCCGCCGTCGCCAGCCTCTGTCGCTCTGCCCTCCGCTCAGATCGATACACACATATCGATCTCGTCGCCGACCCCTCGCCGCTCGTCGCAAGCCCTCCGTCCTACGTGAGCGACCGCCCTCTGCCCTTTTTCGTCGCTCTCCATCGCCCTTCGCTCGTTGCGCATCTGCTCGCCGCTCACCGTCGTCGCCCTCCGCCATCTGTTCATCGTCATTGCCCTCCACTATTTGCTTGCTGCCGCTCTTTGTGACCCACAGATCGGGAAAGATCGTGAACCGCAGACCCCCATTGTGAACCGCACAAATCGCGAACCGCAAAAGATCGTGCAAAACGAATAGCTCAAGATCGAATCTCATCTGTCAATCTCGAATCTAACGATCCTGGAAGTGCGAACGCACAGTGACACCACTTTGATGTGTTGTCACACTAATATTCCTCTCTCTCTATATATATATATATATATATATATATATATATATATAACTAGTGTATTACTTGTTTGTTACACGTCTCGGAATGTTACATCTCATGTTCGAGAACTTTTGATACTTTGCCACATTGCATGATTATTTTACAAGTACCTTAATTCCTAGTGTTTATTCATGTATTATGCATATACATGCACCTCCTGTGATAACAAGTGAATTTTGGTGAATGATGCAAATAAATTTTGCATGTGTCGAATTAGTCTCTTTTTAGCACTAATCAATGGCTTGGGTGGAAAATAATTCTAGAGATGTTATTCCCATAGTAATCCACCAATCAATTTTTTTTTCCTTTTTTGTATTTATCTCTCCATAGAGATCTTAGGAGCTGCATGTCACGTTGGTGTCGAGGCTGCGCCATGTGCATCCTAAGTGCTCCCCAATATCTCTACTCTAAGGGAAGGGGACGAAGCAATCATGTTGTTGCAGTTCATGATGGAGTTGTAGGGGCTCAAGACAGTGGATGGCGAGGACCCATCCAGGTTCTTGCACTTCAAACCTTTGTCTAAAGGGTGACCGGAGAGGGAAGCAATGATCGAGCTCAACACTTGCTATTGCATGCAATGGGGATCAATGCAACGTTGCGAGGGTTGGAGGTCTAGGCAGACAAAGAGACCGACACACCTCTTGAGCTCTCATCTTTTTAGCTGCTTGTGTTCATGACATTGGTTTGGGGAAATTTCTCCAAAGGGAGGTTGCCTCCTCCATCTTCAATGAGAGGCAGCAACCATGGGATCCCCACCCTTTTTTTTTTTTTGTATTATTGTATTATTATACTATTGTAATATTTGTATTATTTGTTATCGTGCCATGTTGAGCGAGGTACACGTGGATGAAAGAGAAAAATTACAAGCGGTGTTCATGTATGTTGCGCAACTAGTAAATGGGCTGTCACAATTGTTGAAATAAATCAAAATTGGAGGGTGTTTTTGTTACAAAATTGGAGGACATAACTGAAAAAGAAAGTAAAGTTTGAGTGCATTTACTAAAAATTACTTGGTACCTCAGCTCTATGTTTCTTTTCTTACAATTGACCAACACTCCCATGGTTTTCGTAAGAGGATAATTGCTAAAGAGTTTTGTACCAGGTAGTTTCCTACCCATGTTTTGGTTTTGCAAGCCCTTAGGTTAATTAGTTTTTTACACAACTATGACTACACCATGGTCATCTAATATTGGTCGTCATCTTTTCTTGGTGAATTCCCGATGGACTCGACAACAGATAGAGACAAGAATGTTGTTTAGGATTCTTATGTTAAAGAATGTTATAAGTATTTTGTGTAGGATCCCAAAGGGCATCAAGAGGGGGGATGAATTGGTGTTCAATCGAAAATGTCGATTTCACAAAAATACGTTGCAGAAGCATAAAATTAATTCTTTAAAACTTTTAAAATAAAGCAATTCAGATCATATCAAACTCAATGTGAGAGGGGGAGAGAGAGAGAATCAAATGCAAAGGCACGGTAGTTGTTGACGAGGTTCGACCACACCTTGGCCTACGTCTCCGCTCTGACTTCTCGACCTCGAGACCGTCGGAGATTCCACTAATCTCTTCCTTTGTTCCAAATGGGGCAAGGAAGAAAGCCCTTTACACCACCGACTTTTCTCCACTTCGAGAGGTAAGGCACACATCTTCTTCAATGAAGCTAATCTATTTCTCTCACTCAAGAGGTAAGATTTTGAACCTTTTTTACACAGGAGCTCTCTCAATTTTTTAAACAAAAGTGTTTCTCTCTTATACAATTCTATGATCATAAGAAGAGAAGAGAGAAAGAAGAGAAAGTTATGAAATTAAAACTTCAAGAAATAATTTTTCTTTAATACTTGAAGTTTTTCTTCAATGAGTGAATGTGTACTTTTCCCTTTGGCTTTGGCACTCCTTTTATAGCCTTCAATGTGTGAAAAATTCGTCCAAAATTTGCTCCACAATTTTCTCTTTTAAATTTGACCGTTACTTTTCATTTGACTGTGAGGCCAGTCAATCGCACATCTGCATTATTTTGATCATAACTTTCTGCACAGATATCCAAATTATATGATCTTGAAGTCTATGAAAATCTAACAGAATTCTCTACAACTTTTATGTGTATCATTCATCTAAAATATAATTATATCATGATCAATTATGTAATCAACATTCGTGTATAAAGTTATCTCTTTTTCTTAAACTTTTTTAGTATTTTAACTTTAATCTTTTGAGGTTTGTTTCAACAAAATATAATTTTATATGTCATTAAACTTTGAAGAGCAAGAATATTATAAATATTTTGTAAAATGTTAAGTATTTATATAAATGTTTTGAATTCTTATGTTAAGAACGCTTCAGTACTTATTTAGGCTTCTATTCCTATGAGTTGATTAAAATCATTATTCGCACTCCATGATTTAGTTCATGAAACAAAAAGGCACTTGTCCATATCCATATTATGTTATATCTCTCTATCTCTATTAGTATTCTTGAATATGTGAGTGAAAATCTCCAAAGGCCATGGAATTGCAAGATGCATACTATAGAGCTAAAGATAGGAAAAATTACACCAAATATCCTCCAACTTTAAGGTTTGTTCAGTGATACCCTCCAATTTCACTTTGTAACACAAATGTCCTTTATCTTTTAACATGTTTCACTCGATGCCCTCTTTATCTGGGACAATCAGTTTTCCAGTTTTTCGTCGACGTGACGTCCACGTGGCCATTTCATCTCTCCTCCACGCAAATAGTCATCCGACGTAGCACATAAAATTACACCAATGCCCGTTTGCTCAGCGATACTCTCCAACTTCACTTTGTAACACAAATGCCCTTCATCTTTTAATGCGTTTCACCCGATGCCCTCCTTACCTGGGCCAATTTTCTGATTTTTCGTCAATGTGGCATCCACGTGGCCATATTCTCTCTACACAAATAGTCGTTCAACGTGGTATGCTCCGACATGACACATAAAATTACATCAAATATCCTTCAACTTTAAAGTTTTATCACCAAATGCATATAAAATTACACTAATTTGGGCAAAGACGATGGCCGATGAACGCGAAAGGTGAACGATGAAGGAGGCGAACGATGAAGGAGGTTTCACGCGAACGATGGCAAAGAGGAAATAAGGAAATAATTTAACAGTCAGTGGGTCAACTTACGATAAGTAAGATGGTTTAATATGTAGTGCCACGTCGGACGGCTATTTGCATGGAGGAGAGAGGATATGGCCATGTGGACGTCACGTCGATGAAAAATAAAAAAATCGACTGTCATAGGTAAAGAGGGCATCGGGTGAAATGTATTAAAAGATGAAGGTTATTTGTGTTACAAAGTAAAGTTTGAGGGTATCACTAAGTAAATCTTAAAGTTGGAAGGCATTGGTGTAATTTTATGTGCCATGTTGGAGCATGCCACATCGGACAGCTTTTGCGTGGAGGAGAGAGGAGATGACCACGTGGACGCCATGTCGATGAAAAATCAGAAAACCGGCTATCCCTGGTAAAGAGGACATCGGGGGAAATGAATTAAAAGATGAAGGACATTTGTATTACAAAGTGAAGTTGAAGGGTATCAATGAGCAAACCTTAAAGTTGAAGGGCATTCGGTGTAATTTTTTCGGCAAAGATATGGATTCTATGGAAACTTCAACATCTTAGTTAGCTTACAAAATAGGGGATCTCCTTGCTGGAGAACCAATGTAACGCCCCAAGTTTTTTTTACATTGCTTACCTAGAAGGCTATCTCGGCGACGCCACTCAATTTTATATCTTGACTTTTTCTTTGACTTTGATCAGTTAACACATTGGCTTACATAAGTAGAAGACTTAAATATCACAATTCTTACAATATGCGAAAGCTATTTACACAATCTCTAATGACATGTAGGTTATGCTCCACATCTATACATTAATGGACCCTATATATGTCTGCATGTCACCCGTCAGATGAGCCATAAACCGTCCCACCATCGTCATCACCATACGAATCCATGTACATGTACAAAGCCCAATGAAATAACTCACTACGTAAGATCATCCATTACAATAAATAATATGAATCATCATCAATATCAATATTAATACTATCAATAAATAATTATTCATAACAATATATGATTGATCACGATGAATAAGATTAGCAATAATCAATTATACGAATAATTATTATGTGATCAATCATAATAATTATTCGTATAATAAATTACTGATGACCCATCAATTTTCAATGATCAGTAATCAATAATATCTCAATTCAATTCAATACCAATTACCTTTAATTAATCACTAATTGGCTAAAGGTCAATGAAGACCACAATTCAACAATCAATAATTCAATTAACAATTTCAATTTTCAATTGGCCAAAGGTCGATGAAGGCCACAATAACGATTATCAATTTATCTATCAAATACAAAGGTCGTGATTTATTATCCATCAGTCATAAAGGCGCAATTCAATTATCCATCAACTGCAAGGGCGAAATCAATAGTTTATCAGTCACCATGTGAGATCAATTATCCGTCGGCCACTAGGGTGCAATTTTATTATCAATTCAATTCAATCTTTAAAGTTAACCCTTTCGAGTGCAATATGAGAGCTCTCGATTATTACGGGGCACCATGTCACTTCATGTCAATTAATAATTATGGTATAATGAGAAGGAAGGACCACATCTAGGACAGTCATAATTTTTACGCCATCTGGCTAATTCAACTCAATTACTCATCAGACTGAAAGTGCAATTAGCCTGAAGGCTCTATCAGTCAGAAGATGCGACATGAACCCAAAATCCCTACCAGCCCGAAGGCCCTGTCAACTCGAAGGTGCAATTAGCCCGAAGGTCTTATCAACTCAAAGGCGTAATATTAGCCCGAAGGTCTTATCAATCTCTGGAGCAATAAGTAGACATGTGCCCAATAATTTTCAACTTTTATCATAATTACTTAAGATATCTATCTTTAACAAATTATATTAGGTTAAACATGACCCGATAAAAAAATTAATCGATCAATATTACAATCAATGATCTAATAAGATATGATAAGAATTTAATCAAAATCAATCAATAACAATGTCAATAGATCAATACAGTAATAATATGATCGGATACAATGATAATATGATAAGATATGATTCGACTCAATCAATAATGATATCAATATATTCTGATATGATAGCAATATGACTCGGTATCACAATAATATAATCAAGGTAAAATAATATCGATAACAATATTTTTAAATACATTTAAATATTCAAAACACACTTTTAACCCTCTAGACTTCAATTCATACCTTAATGCCAGAACTCAGACCATGTTACGATCAACCCTTTTTGGACGCAATATGAGAGTTCTCGATCATTAAGGAATACCATGACACTTCATGTCAAGTGTCAACCAATAATTAGGGTATGATAGGGATGAAGAACCACACCCAAGACAGTCGTAATTTTTACGCTATCTGCTTAATTCAACTCAATTATCCATCAGTCCGAAAGCGCAATTAGTCCAAATGTCCTATCAGCATGAAGGCGCAATATTAGTCCGAAAGTCCTATTAGCCTAAATGCAATATTAGCTCAAAAGGCCCTATTAACCCATAGGTGCAATTAGCTCGAATGTCCTATCAACCCAAAGGCGTAATATTAGCCCGAAGTCCTATCAGTCCCATGAACAATAAATAAACATGTGCCCAATAATTTTCAGCTTTTATTTTAATTACCTAAGATGTCTATCTTTAATCATTTATCTTAGGTTAAACATGACCCGATAAAAAAATTAATGGATCAATATTACAATCAATGATCTAATAATATATGATGATAATCAATCATTTATGATAACAATTTATCAAAATCAATTAATAACAATGTCAATAGATTAATACAATAATCAACCATAAGATCAGGTGGTAATAATATGACAAGATACAATGATAATATGATAAGATATGATTTGAGTCAATCAACAATGATATCAATATATTTTGATATGATAGCAATATGATTTGGTATCACGATAATATAATCAAGGTTAAACAATATGGATAACAATATCTTTAAATACATTCAAATATTCAAAACACACTTTTAACCCTCTCGAACCTGGTCTGTGTCATGGGGAATCCAGACCGTGTTCCAAAATCCATAGATCACCCCAGGCGAACCAAACCCGGTCATGAGGTATTACAACCAAAGTATAAGAATTTATGTGAATATGAAAACCTTGTATGATGGCATTTCCATTCTCATTATATCATGAACTTTTTGCCTATCAAAGGGTGGAATGACCAAAGACAAATACTTATTGTGACGACAACAACAAAAAAAAGAATAATTGAATATCACTTGACAGTTACTACTCAACAAATATGAAAAATTTGAAATTCAAATAACTACCCACAAATCCCCACAAAATATGGAGAGTAATTACCCTCACAACTATCCATTAATTCCTTGGGATATGACCATGGGAGAGTAGGGAGATAAACAACCAAGAATCATCTACCTTCTTTCAATCTCACACCCATATTGAAGGAGAAAGGCTGCTCTTGCATTCATCTAGTGTAAGGGGCAGCTTCAAGTCTTCCTTCTTCTCACGCGCTCATCTAATTTCTACACTTTCTTATCACGCTCATTTGTGATCCCAATGCCTTGTAGGTGGAGATCGATAAGAGGGGCACAAGAACAACAAGAAGGGGCGCTTCACATTTGATCAGGACGAATGAACAATGGATCAACATGCAAACAGGTGGATGACACTAGAAATCACCTTGAATACTTTTTCTATAATAGATATGGCCTCATGGATGAACATATGATTAAGTCAGGTGTTTCATGGTGCCTAAATTGCCCTAGAGATGTTATGGATAAGAGATCGAATGTTGTTTTCCTACTTGATTGATTGTTTTCATGTCATGTGATTGATTATCTTCTCTGCATTGCCATGTCCATCATCATTTCATTACCCATTACATAATTATGTATGTATTGTTGTAGTTAGACTTGTTTGATTTATAGCTAATAGATTGATTTCAAGCATTATCATTATTAATCACGCTATGTACGTATATTTTATGATCATGTTGAAGCACGATATGATTATGCATCGACGTAGAGGTTAAATTGTATTGATTAATTTTTGGCATTGTGTAGAAATCATAACTCAGCCCGAGTTCATCCCACATCGATCTCGACACTGCGCGATATTTTTCCTTGAGTCTGGCCTGAGTGAAACCTATACTCGGCCTGAGTTTACGCTATGAATTCGGCCTGGGTCACCCTTTACTCAGCCTAGGATATGGCAACCGAGAACCATTTTTTTCTTCCTTTTATGATTTTTGAATCTGGCTGGGCTTTTCCTAATCTTGCTCAGACCTAACAAGATTTTCACCTGATTGTAGATATATAATTTTACCCTCGTTTATGACAATAATCCATATCATTGAACCATTTGCTCGGGATTTATGTTGAACAATGAGACATAAAATTCTAAAGTGGCTAATAAAATAAGATGAAAGATAATCACTGGGTTATCAGCTTAAGCCAATTGCGGTCGCTCCCTTTATCGTGGCCTGATCAACCATTGGTCGGCACACGGTCGTATTGTTTCGCTCAGCTCATTCCATAAGCGAACATGGACCCATCTTATAATAAGTAAAGGATGAGAGATTTAAAGACACCTCAAAGTCACCTGATTGTTTACGCATGTTATAAGATAGTTAATAAATACTGTATCAAGTTATGGATACCGCATGCATGTTATCATGATTATCAAGCATGTTATTGAGTTCCTTTGCTCATGATATATATTCATAATGACCCTCGTGCTTATTTCTCTAGCAAAGGTACAATCTACAATCCAACCTCCACTTGCCAATTATTCTATTTAGAGTATTCATTATACATTGTCATTGATTTCTCACTAGGCTGTAAAGCTTACGAGATAGTTACATACTTTACGGGATAATTACCTTCTCTGTGTTTGATTTTCACAGTGGCAGGTCAATGATGGTGTTGAGTTAGTATGTTGCGACGATGCTCAAGCGACAATATATCACATGAATAAAATGGCCTAAATATTTATCTTTCCTTTTTCTGAATTATGAAAACTCTGATGTAATAAGCATGATACTTTTATTTTGAGATCATTTAGTAACTGTTCATTTTTCGTAGTTAAATATTCCTTCCCCATGTTCCTTTACTCCTATTCTTCTTTTGTTGATGTGTCATGCATCTTGACCGAGTCTTGGTCAAACTAATGGTCAATGCCATAGTAGCGTCTCTAAGTTGATGTTCTTCACGTGACGGTAGTCGATTGAGGGCGTTACACTTATGATTACGTTAAACAACTCCTTTCTTTTTTTTATTTCATCTCAATAGAATTATGCATCATAATCCTCTTATAGACATCTTATTAATTGTTACCTTTCTTACTTCTAAATGTATCTTTCATTTCGGCAAACTTCTTTTTGCACTATATCATTATTTTCCATGAAATATAGCAACAACTCCTCCCATCTTTGATTGGCATTACAATGAATCAAAATGACTAATTAGATAGGGAACATTTTCAAAGTGAATCCAAATGAAGAACAAGAACAATCATAACACAAAAAACATACTAACAACATATTAATAGTCACATAACACATTTTCATATACCTAACAATTTATTTAAAACACAAATAAAAAAGAGAAAAAAATATAATAAGAAATATCCTTCTAAACATTCTTCAATGTTAGATTTTTCGCTTCAAATTCCTCTGTCAACGTATTAAATGCGGCCATGTATTAAGGCTCGAGTGGTGAATTCAATCAACGAATGTCTTTTTTTTGCTAAAATTTTAACATATAGATTAGTTATCAAATTATGTCAAATTCTATTTAAATAGATTAAATAAAAAATATGTACAAGGAAGAAACTTCTATTTGAATAGATGAAATAAAAAAAATTTAGTTATTGCAACCATAAAATCTTCACCCAAAATTTTATTAATCAACCAAGCCCTAATACACATTACTTCTTCGCATTCACGTATAAAGATGTACATGTTGGTCACTATAGGCAAAAAGAGTACGTGATCAAATGAAAATATGAGAGAAAAACAAAATTAGCAAGAAAATATGTCAAAGCTAGTACCACCGTAAAGAATAACTACATCGTTTCTAGGTGGCGACGAGGGTAGACGTGAAGAAGCAGAGTGAAGTAGGAATCGAGATGGCCTTGGGGGCTTTACCATGGTATGTGAGGAACATGGAAGGAATGAGGAGAGCAATCCAATCTCAATGACAAGATGACAACTTATCCATAATACACTTTACCATGATATGTGATTAGAAAATAAAAATAATACTATTTGTGTAAAGCAAATAAATCATGTCACGTTATATTCGCATCACACACATTAAAAAAATGACCATTTAAGTTAGTACTCATCGTAAAAAAAAATTTACTTTAAAATTCTAAGGTTAATATCCCTTTCTCGTCGTCGACAATGCTTAAGGACATCGTGAGCTCCAATAGGTTGATATGCAACTTTCGATATTGAAGAGCAGTTGCGACTAATATTTGGTGTTTGGATGGAAGATGTCATAAAATCTCCAATGGTAGATATCGAAAAAGCACCTGGAGCAATCCGGTGGAAGATGTCATGGAAGATGGGAGATGTGGCTGAAGCGAGAAAAAGTTGAGTTAAAAATATTGAAAACAGATTGTACTATAGGTTACCGTAGAAAGAAATGAGTGACTATAATAAGTTCACTTAAGTTTTAAAAGGAGCCCCTAAGAAAAATGTGCACTAACCTCTAGCCCGTAAGAAAAATATGTACTAACCTCTTTACTCTACTAATAAAATATGATTATATCAAGTTTGAACATAATATCAAAACATGAACATGACAAATATAAAAAGCCCCGGCATTGATTAAAATTAAATTAGTCTTTAACATAATCTAAATCGAAAAAATTAGACACATTTTGATTTATCGTCCTGTTAAGTCATCTAAAAATTTAAATTACATATTTGAGTAGAATACCTTTTGTGATTGGGCCTGGATTTCGTTAATAAGCAATATTGATTGAATGTATATTTCATTGGATTTCAGAACCAATTTTGTTCTTCTCATTGCATATATTCGTGTTGTAATGTTCTACTAATACATAAATTTAAAAGAAATGTTATTCTAAAAAACACATTAATATATGTTTGCGTTAATTATTAAATTTAAATTTTAAGATATGCATAACGCTACGATAACACAGACTTAAGCTATTGAAATTTATAAATTATAACTGATAAAAGATCATTACATAATTAATATCAATAAGAATAACCTATCTTTTAAAAAATTAAAATTTTTAATGTTATCCGTCAGCCCATTACAATTAAAATCCAAAATAAAATCTATTCACGTCTGCAGAGCACTTTCATTTCACATGATTATTTCTTGTCACTAATATATCCGCATCTTCTGATGTCGCTTAATCAGACGGCCAGGACGTGAAACTTGCGCACCAAGCCAACGATATACAATCGGACGGTCCAGATGATCCATCGCCACGTCCTAATGTTTGTCCCCTTGAAAGCGTACACGGATATATACCGTGTAGGCGACTCACACACACTTTCCCGTTAATAAAATATCTGGGAAAAAAATTGGCCATCGCTTATCCCATTCGCACCTTCTAGCAACAAGGGTCGGGCATCTCCTCTAAAAAGAAGCACACCTCCATTCCACCCGATATCAGCCGTTCGATCATGCCACGTCAGCGATCCGCACCTTCTAATCTGACGGATGTCAGCCCACGAATGTCCCGAGAAGAAACAAAATAACAAACGCCCTCGTCTAGTCTTGGGCGCTCGAACCCGGTTCGATCTTCCGGTCCGCAGCCACTCACTTTGTGGCGTCTCCCGAACCGGAGACGTTCAAATAAATTTTCTACCAATTTAAGCGAAATCTTTAATTAAAAAAACAAAATAAATGCTGGAGGAGGAGGGAGGAGAGAGAAAGCAAAGCCTATCGCCGTCTCTGTAAGGAGTTCCATTCCGCTGGAAAAGAGAGCGAAAGAGAAAAGAGGGGGAAAATTAGAGAAATCGTTGTTTCCAATCAATTTTTTGTGCTTTTTATTGATCTTTATCTTGTTGCAATTTGATCGAAAAGATATAGAAAAACTAGGGCTTTCAGTCGTTTCTTCCATTCGATATGGACGAGGCCTGGGAGAGGGCCGTGGAGGCGGCTCTCGGAGGTCAGGCGGAATCATCGTCGTCTTCGTTGCCGCCGGCGGCGCCCCGGAGCCTGACGCTGGACGGTGCCGTGAAGTGCCTCCAGGGCCGACTGCCGCCGCCGGCGATCCTAGAACGCTATCAGACGCTGGAGCATCTGTCGATTGCAAACGTCGGCGTCTCTTCTCTTGAGAAGTTCCCCCGACTGAGGAATCTCCGGCGTCTGATCCTCTCCGACAACCGGATCGCCGGGGGGCTCGAGTTCCTCGTGGAGGCGGGACTGGACTCTCTCCGCGACCTCGATCTATCCAACAACCGGATCCAGTACCTCGAGGACCTGGCGCCGCTCGCGCGGTTGCGCCTCGTGTCTTTGGATCTCTACGAGTGCCCGGTCACCAGGGTCAAGGACTACCGTCAGAGGGTGTTCGCGATGATCCGGACTTTGAGATATCTGGATAAGACGGATGCTGATGAGAACGAGCGGCTTGAGTCGGATGATGAGGAGGATGAAGATGATGAAGACGACGAGGAGGAAGAGGAGGATCCTGGCAGCGGGGAGGTCGATGGCGAGGATCGGAATG
Source organism: Pontederia crassipes (assembly GCA_030549335.1). Taxonomy (NCBI): domain Eukaryota; kingdom Viridiplantae; phylum Streptophyta; class Magnoliopsida; order Commelinales; family Pontederiaceae; genus Pontederia; species Pontederia crassipes. The sequence continues at coordinate 24,448,895 of CM060183.1, forward strand.
GAAGATTGGTTAATGGAAATGGCAGGGTCGTCGGAGACGTCCTCGATGCTGATGAGGATGAGGAGAGTGATGCTGATGAAGAAGAGGCTGAGGTCGATGGGGGGCCACAAGTGAACGGCCGGAGTGCTCATCCTCATCTGTCTAATGGGTTCCGACTTGCTCCAGTTGAAGTGGCGTCGGAGGAAGAGGAGGATGTGGACGATGATGATGAAGACGACGATGATGATTTAGGAGAGGAGATCGATGAGGATGAAGGGGAGGAGGAAGATGTTGTCGAGGTGCATGATGTTGGAGATAGTGATGAGGATGTCGATGGGGTCGAAGGGGAAGGTGAGGAAGAGGTGGACGAGGATGATGATGAAGATGAAGATATCGATGGGGAGGAAGAGGAGGAGGATGTTGAGGATGAGGAGGATATGGAGCCTGAGAGCACAGGGAGAATGACAAGCACAGAAGGGGAAATTGATGGACATGAGCAAGGTGAAGGAGATGATGATGAGAACGATAATGGGGAGATAGGCGAGGAGGATGAGCTGGGAGTAGATGAGGATGGAGACTTTGAAGTTGATGGTGAAGACGATGATGAGGTATAAACATTTGCTTTGTTTTAATTTGTCCCTTTATTGATTAACAATTATTTTTCTTTTGCATAATCTAGATGATGCATATATAGTGGCTCTCCATGATACTGTTCTGATTTCTCTTGGCATTAGATTTTTAGGCGTGCCTTCCACCTGAGAAGTTTGTCAGTTACTTGTGTTCAACTCCAACAGTCCGGGCAGTTGTCCTTTACATAAAGTCTTCTTATGTTATTAACAGTTTTTGGTCTACAGTCCTTTACATAAAGTCTTCTTATGTTTTTTGGTCTATAGTCTCAATTCCGTGAAGTTAAGTAATAATCTCCGCAGTTGTTTCCTTCGGTTTTGTCAACTATCAGTGTGTACATTAGTCGATTTAGGTTCACAAACCGGTACTTCTAACTAGAAGCTAGTTAGTAATATGTGTAGTTCTTTTCTTTATAGTGTATACATTTTAGTAAGCAGCCAATTGGTCCGTGCTTGTTGTTTTAGTTTTTCTGTTCTGTTATCAGATTCATGAAGGTTATTCATCGGCTCATTTGATCTGTCATTTTTCATTTAATACACAAATTTAAATCCAAGGGATGCTTTTTAGGTTATGTAGGATATCTTGATTTCCTGGCTAAATTGGGCCATTGCAAGATGAAGGGAATATATATCAGCAAGTTCTTTGAAATATTCTTCTCCTTTATCTTTTAGTGAATGTTAAGTCTCACAATGACATAAGTTGTACGTAGAGGCGTCCTATGAAGTTATCTTTCTGATTTCCTTGTGGAGATGTATGAATGGGACTATTTTACATTTTCTTTTCATGTCTGTCAGTTTTACATTTATTATTTGCTGATGAAAAATTCCAGTAATAGAAGGTAGAGAAGTTTTGCTGAAATATTCTTTGCTCTTATGTCAAGAAAATGCAGGTATAAGCTCAGTATATTTTGCTGAACTTTGTTATCAAATTATGTTGGAAGTTGTTTTTTAAACAAACATGTTGATGTACCATGCACATAGTATGCCTTCATGCGTCAGCACTGAGCCTGTTAATTGATGTCTTTTTGGTGGTCTTTTGATAAGTCCCTTGATTTGAGCGATGAATTAGATATTATAGTAATACAATTGCTGTCTAATACGTCAGTTTCTGTTTCATTTTTTTTGAGCTCGTGCCTTTGTTGATGCAAGTACATAGGCATCATTATTGTGCTGCATAGTCTAGTGTTCTTGTCTGTTTAATGGCCTTTTCTAACCTTTTGTTTACTGCAATTGAAGATGCACTTGTCTCCAACATTGAACTAATCACTTGACAATGTTGAATATGTAAATTGCAGTGTTGAATATACTTAAACTCTTGAGCTTCTTCCTTTTATAATTAGAGAATACCTTGTATGCACTCATTCTGAGTTAATTTAATTACCAGGTTTCATGATGTACCTGTATTACTTCCATATATTTGAGTTGCAAATTTGTTATAGCATTTTCCTGACAATTATGTTTACATTCTGCTGTTTTTAGTTTATCTGTTGTACCTGAAATTCCACCTAAAATTGAATTTTCCTTTATTTTTCTCCACCGGATTCACATAACCATTCACTTTTTTGTTATTTCATTTATTCAACTATTTGATGTGTTTTCCGCATTGAAATTTGTTTATTGCTATTTTTATTGTGTCTTAGTCACCTGTTGATCCTGTTGTAAAATATTTTTTTTCCTGTTGTTATGTGATTGGTCTTGTGCCTTTTTAAATTTGAATAATGTAAATTTACAGGATGAAGGTGATGATTTCTTGGTGCAGCCGATCGCCCAACCTGCAGATGAGGTAGGAGGAAGTGATTTCGATGTGCACAATGAAGAGGATGATGAAGAAGATGAAGTTGATGATGATGACCAACCCCACAGCAACGGAGTTCTGGCGCATCATCCCTCCGTTCAGTTGAACAAGAGGAAGAGGGATGAAGACGAAGATGTAGATGATGACAGTGTGGAGGACTCCAAGAAATCCTCAAAGAGCCACTGACAATTTAGCCAGACCTTGTACATGGTTACTCAGTAGGGGAAATGGTGGGTTTTTCTTTCTTCTCCCTCTTCAGAGTTTGTGTAGGCACTGGGCAGTCGGGCTTTTGAAGCTTTCAAAAGGTGGGAAGTTGGAGGGAATAGCTTGGCATCCTTCCCACAAATTTCAAAAGTTGGTTAAGTTTCCAATTCGGCCGTTGCAAAACCCTTACATTCAAATGGCAGTTATATATACAAAATACAATGGGCTTGAGTTTTCCCTCCAAAGTGAGCAGCTGAGTTCAAATCAAATACTACTAGCCGTTGCCTCCTGTTTAAACTTTTATTTATATATACTTTATATTTCTTAGCGCCCTAGCTTCTGTTGTTGCTGTAGTTGTTCACTTGCTCTCCTGGTCCTGGTTAAGTTTTGTGATATAATCGTGTACTGCTGCATGCTTGATACTTCATCTCTCTTACCAGCAGCAGTTCTTGATAAATATCTCCATCTCAGCATTTATTCTGTGGAGCACTCTTTTTTGGGTGTTTGTGTTTGGTGTTGGTATTGGCGGATGCTTTTTTTCTTTTGGCTTGGCAGGTTTCACGGGCATACGGACACGCACGCCAGGGAAGGGGAGATTAATTAATAAAAAATCATCCATCGATTGACGACTTAATGAAGTGAGTTAAAAAGCTTTACCCATTTTCTCAACCTCTCCTTTTTTTAATTTTTTGTGGCTAATGGGTCGCAGTTGTCACGTCGATCAGTGCTCAGATTTTGAGGAGGAATCCTTTACTTTCTCATGCTTCGACCAATCAGATAGCACTTCTTTTTTTTTTCTGTGGCTCGGCTTTGATGTATGGGATGACGCATCAGCGTGTCCGTTTCTTACTATTAATTATTATTTATTGATTGATCTCCTCTGGGTTTGCCAGCACACCTCCACATGCTGACACTCCCCGGTTATTTCACCTCCCACCGCTTTAGCTGGTCATTGGCCATTATTGCTGACTATTTCTGTACGTGGTTTGTGCTTATCCACATGCCTATTTTCCTGTTGGGCGGTTGGTTGGCTGGCTGGCATCATCCTGGTGGGGTCTGTTAGCCTCTTACAGATGGTGGTGGGTGTTCGAGTGGACCAGCTCCATTATAGAGAGTGACACGGCCGGTGGTTGGTTCTATTGGGTGTCTGCTGAGCCGATGGTCTCATTCTGATTCTCATCTACCACTCCAAATAAAAATCATGAGTTACTCGGAGTAGGAAAATGAAAGCGTGGATTAAGTGATTAACAATCGAGCAAGCTTCCACATCTGCGCGATGACAAGGATTTGCAAAAGAGCGAATCCGACTGTGGTTCGAGTCTTTTAATCATATGCGAGTGGAATTAGAATGCAGTGCTAGACCTGATTGGTCCATGTCTTGCAGGCTTGTACAATTGGATGCAACCCAAAACCAAAACACAAGTGCCCAGAGGTCCGTATAGGGAAGGCCGAGTACGACCGCGCGCGCCAGCCACCCATTCGAGTCATGCACACCATGCGTGCCTTATCCAACGCCTACACTCGAGGGACACGGACGCGACATGATAAGGAGTTCGCACCAGCAAGACGCCTTGAGCCACACAGAGAACCACTGAGCTCACTCATTGGCTTCAATGGCGTCGCTAGCGAGGCCGCTGCTGCTCCCGCCAACTTCCTCCGGCATGTTTCCCCTTCGGAGGATCTTCCCATCCCCAAGATTTGGCACCAGAGGCAATGGCTGCGGGCGGACTCATGACGTCAGATGCAAGGCTAAGAACCCCGATACCGGTGGGAGCGAAGGCGACGGCAGCAGCACCACGGAGACAGTGGCGGGGGTGGCTGGTCTGCTGTCGAGCCCGGTGATCGGCATCTCTCTGTACACACTGAAGACGACCGGCTGCGGGCTGCCGCCGGGGCCGGGCGGGTCGATCGGCGCGGTTGAGGGAGTGAGCTATCTGGTGGTCGCCGGCATCGTGGGTTGGTCGCTTTACACGAAGGCCAAGACCGGCTCGGGCTTGCCGGCAGGACCCTACGGGCTGCTCGGCGCGGCAGAGGGGCTTTCCTTCCTCACCGCCGTTGCCATTGCCGTGGTGTTCGGCATCCAGTTCTTCGAACTGGGGTCGCTCCCTGGACCTCTCCCCAGCGACAAATGCTTTGGCTGATCACTTCCAAACATTTTGCCTTGTCATAATCTGCTATACGTTTACCGTATCATTTTGCCTTGTTTTTCTTTTCTTTCTGCAACTTTGTAAAGTATAAATTAATGATTTGGTCGATGCAAAGTACTTTTGAACTATTTGGTGAAGACCATACTTTTTTTCGTCGATCGTATAGTTTTCAGTCTTTGGAGGTTAAATTTATTGGATGAAATAAGGCATTGGCTCATTTAACAAAAAGAGGTCTCACCTCCTAATTTAGTTCTGGTTAAAAGAATAAATAGAGAGACGCTTCTAATTGAATATAAGTAAATGTAATTTTGAATGAAAAACACAGATTATTATTTTAAAAAATATTTCTATTACTGTCCTTTTATGATTTTTTTCATTTTAAATATTTTTTCTTTTGTTTTGTAGGTCTTTAGGCTTTCTTTTCGTTTCTTAATTATATATTGATTTTGTTTATTGCAATACATAGGGAAGTTTGCACAGAAGAAATTTAACTTTTACATTTAGTGCAAACATAATCTAAACTTTAATTTGTTGGATAAAAAATCACAGAAAATTTTCATCAAATGTAACCTACTTTTTTATTGAAAATAAAATAGCAACTTCTATTTTTTTTTTCTTGTATTAGATCTCATGATAGTTTTTAAAAAGTATTATATGATAAATTGATATAATGAATATGTTAAACTCGCTAATGGTAGCATGATGCTACGCGCTTTGTTCTTGACCGCAAGAACGACAATGGACGAAGATGACTGAAATTGTGCTAAAATGTGCGTCTTCATCCGTTGAACTAGTGCAGCACATGCTAACTCGGCCAGTTGAAATGGCTTAGGGTAAAGAAAACACAAACGCGTTGAAGGTTCTTGCCCGACAGCACAACAATTTCATCTCTCCACTTCTTCACCCCGATTGCGAAGACGTCGACGTTGGAAGCAGAGGAGACAAAGCGCAAGGATGTCAGGAAGATAAGCCGTCCTCTAGTTTTCTCAATGGCCTAGTTCCTTTTTCTGGCAAAGGAGCACACTCTAAGTTTTGTTTCACTTTCCTAGCCATCCTCCGCGTCTTCATGTGCCCTAGTTTTGTTTGACTTTCTTGTGCTTTTCTGGGTATGATTCGTTTTTCTCTTCCCATCAAATTATCACTCTCATTTTACACTCTCCTAGACCTAATGTTGTTTCCTGTAGAATTAAATATGTTTATAATGCCTTATCCACATTAAACTTAATTTGATATATTCAGTGCAACTAATGTGGGTCTTTGAAAAAGTGCAGTTGCAAATTCATTGGTGGCTGTTAGGGCATCTATTTTTTTAGTTTTCAATTTCTTGCTATTTGTTAAGTTCCTCTAATAATTATTTCTTAATCAATCTCGTGCAATATATTTCACCTTTTCTCCTGCTTAAAACTTTATTAAACAGTATGTATCTTTGGCAAACCTTAGTGAATTTATTGCCAATACTTTCATGTTAAAAAATAATGATAAAAGAGAAGGGGTCAGATGTATGTAGGAGACTTTTGAAGTTAATCAGTTATTGTTTTCACTAAATTTGGCACTAAAATTAAAAGAAAAGATGGTGTAACTATAATTCAAAAATATTTTGTGATTCCATTGCAAACATATATATCTATTTTATAGCAAAGAAATACAAAACTAAATTTCAAACTCGACTGTTCAATGCAAAAGAAGATTATGTTAAGTCTAATGTTGAACATATTGAGGTTGTTTATTAGCTGAAACTTTTTTCTCTATATTTAGTAATGAATGTTTATTAGAGATGATTAAATTATGTACATTTTCGATAAGTGTCGTTAGCATTGCATGATCATCTACATGAATGAGTTGACTCATTGCTTGGTTGTGCCCTAGATATATGGAAAAAGAATTTGAAGATGAAACATATGCAACATATGCTGACAATATTGAGGAAGTGGCTGAAATTTTTATGGAAAATGAGAATGACGAGGAGTTCTATGACAATATCGATGGTGTTAAGAATAAAGATGTTGCTCTTCCTAACGGTTTAAGCTTTTAGGAAAATTGGTTAGCACATCAAATTTAACATGGTATCAGAGCTAGAGGTCAAGGGTTCGAACCTCATTAAGCTCTTATTAAAAAAAGATAATTTCCTCCCTTAGTTGTCCACGTGTTGGGCTTGGGCTAGACCAAAATTATCAGCAGCCCACACGTGAGGGGGAGTGTCAAGAATATAAAATTAAAGATGTTGCTCTTCCTAACGGCTTAAGCTTTTAGGAAAATTGGTTAGCACATTAAATTTAACAGATGGGACCGACAATGTCAATTTTCAAAGCTCAAATTTCGTAAAATCTCTTGAAATATAGAAGTCGAAGGTTGGCATGACCTTTAATACTGGATTGATGAGGTTCTCAGTCACAAAACATGCTTCTCATAAGTCCAAAACTATATAAAAAAAATTCTAAGCAAGACTATGGAAAGACATTGAAACAAAGAAAAAAAGTTAGCGAAGATTGTCTTGCATGCTTATATATGGGGCTAAAAACAAATAAAAATTGGGAGGTGAGAAAATTTAAGGAAGAACATAGTCATCCTCCGACAACTTCGTCAAAAGTCAATTTTTTACGTTCACATAAAGCAATTTCAAATACCTCTAAGGAGGCTATTGTGAATTTGTATGGCTATGGCATGGGTCCATCAAGGATATATAGGGCTCTTAATATGTCTGGCGAGCCACTTTTAATAGTCCAAAATTATATTGATTATCTGAGACAAAGAGAATAAATCTAGGAACTGAATACTTAAATATCCTTTCTTGTTTCCATAATAGGAAGAGTGTTGATCCAAATTTCTTTCAGAGATAGGAGCTTGATGCAAATGACACAATTATGATTTTTTTGAGTTATTTTCATAAGCCTCCCCTAAATTATCATAATTTTTTGCATCTAACCTCAAACTACGAACTTATTTTTTTAATCCCTAAAGTATCGCAACTTTTCTACTTTAATCCTCCTATCCATTTCTATTACAGTTTCTGTTACATTTGCTCTTTCACATTTATGAAAAGACTAAATTACTCATCGTCACATAATACATCAAATAATAAATATAAAAAAGGAAAAAAGAAAAATAAAATATTCGACTACTGATAGTCGAATATTAATACCTTTCACTACAAGAAAATCACGATTTTCCGACGGGCAATTTTCAACGGTTCGAAATCCGTCGCAATTTGCGACGAATTTTTCGACGGTTTCATTTTCGACGAATTTTTCGATGGTCATGACCGACGAAAATGATTTATATTATTATTTAATTTTTTGACGATTATGAACGTCGATATTTTCGACGAATATCCATCTGTCGCAATTTCCGACGATCACGACCGTCGAAAATGAAAAAATAAATTATGTAATTTGTTATATTATTATTTACTTTTTCCAATGGATTTTCCGACGATTACGACCGTCAAAAATGGGAAAATTAAATTACGTATTTTTTATATTATTATTTAATTTTTTGATGATTAGGAATGTCGATATTTTCGACGGATATCCATCCGTCGCAAAATCCGCCACAATTTCCGATGGTCATAACCGTCAGTAAATGTATAATAATATCATATGAGGAGTATTTTATTAACATAACTAGCGACGGCCCAAACCGTCGTAATTATCGATGGTTTCGACCGTCGGTAAAATAAAAAATAAATATTATATATAACTAAATATATTTTCGACGGTCACAACCGTCGGTAATTTAAAAATAGTTAATATTTATATTTTCGACGGCCGGAGCCGTCGGTAATTAAAATTTCATTATCCCGCTTTCTTTTTTTCTTTTCCCGCTTTCTCTCATATTTTCCCCTTATATATAATTCCTTATCCTCTCCTCTCTCTCTCTCCCTCCTCTCCTCTCATCTCCTCTCTCTCTCTCTCCCCCTCTCCCTATCCCTCTCCCTCTCCCGACCCGCGCCGGCGACCCTCTCCCGCACCGGACGTCGGCGATCCTCCAGTGCCGGCGACCCTCTCCTACACCGGCGACCCTCTCCCGTGTCGGCGACCCTCTCCTACACCGGCGACCCTCTCCCGCGCCGGCGTCTCTCTCTCTCTTTCTCTCTCCGGCGGATCCGACCGTGAGCGATCAAATCCGGCCGCCTGGCGGCGGATCCGGCCTCTCGCGGCAGGATCGGCCGCTGGGCGGCCGGATCTGGCCCCGGAGATCGGATCGGGCACCGGCGGCCCGGATCCGGCCCCCAATGGCTCGGATCGGGCGTCGGCGGCCCGGATCAGGCGCCGGCGGCCCGGATCCGCAGCCTGGCGGCCGGATCGACCGGCTGGCGGCCGAATTTGCCGCCTAGCGGCCGGATTTGGCCGCGACTGGAGCTGGCCGCGGTTGGAGCTGGCCGCGGCCCGATCCGGCCGCTAATTTTTTTTATATTTTAAAAAATCTTTGTGATGGTTGTGAGGACCATCGAAAGTTTCGATAGTTGCGACCGTCGAAAACTTTCGACGATTCGAACCGCCGGCCTTTTCCGGTTTCGGCGGTTGCAACCGTCAAAAACTTTCAACGGTTCGAACCGCCGAGGCTTTTTCCGACGGCTCTGACCGTCGATATTTCCGACGAATTTTTTTCGACCGTCGCAAATCGATTTGCGATGAGCGTTTTTCTGATGGATCGGTTCCGACTGTAAAACAGTCGATAATTGCGTTACCAACGGTTTTCGGGCTGATTACCGACGGTCCGGACCGTCGGTAATCAGCATTTTTCTAGTAGTGTTTGCTTCTTTGTCAGTAGTCAAACATTTTTCTTTTTCTATGTTTATTATTTGATATATTATGTGATGAAAGGTAATTTAGTCTTTTCATATATGGGAAAAAGCAAATGTAACAGAAGTGAATGGAAGGATTAAAATGAAAAACTTGTGGTATTTTAGGGATACAAAAAATAAGTTTATAGTTTGAGCTTAGATGCAAAAAATCATGATAGTTTAGGAGAAGTTTATGTAAATAATCTAATTTTTTGGGGTTGATGACAGATCGAGGGATAGTTATGCAGTTTTGGTGATGTTGTCGTATTTGACACAACATATCCAAAAAATAATCTTTGAATGTCATTTGCTACTTTCACTTGAATTAATCATCACAGAAGATCTTATTTGTTTGGCTGTGCATTACTTGTAGACAAAACTGAAGAAACGCTCATATGACTCTTTGAGAATTGTTTGAGTGCATGAGCAGAAGTCATCCTACTTGTATTATTAACGATCAGGACATTGCAATGGAAAATTCTATCTGAAAGAAGCATATATTAGACGGTGACGATAGCAACTAGGGCCAGAAAAGGAACTGGGGCATCGAGAAAACTAGGTCAAATCAGACGCGGAGGAGGACATCTTCACTACTTCTTCCCGGTGTCCTCTCACTTCGTCTCCTTTGCTTCCGGCGCTGACATCTTCACGATATCTATCGCGCAAGAACCTTCGAGATTATTGTGTTTTTTTACCCCTAAGCCATTTCTACTAGCTAAATTTGCATGTGTTATGCCAGTTTAGCGGACAAAGATGCACGGTTCAATGCGATTTCAACCATTTTCGTCCGTTGTCGATCGTACGGTCGAGAACAAGACGTAGCATCATGCTACCATTAGTGAGCGTAGCATATCCATTATATACATACTATTAATATAGTCAATATTGTTTTGTACCTAAAACATAAAATGAACAATAAACAACATAATTGGATATCTTTTATGCAAGCCATTGCTAATTATTATTCTAAATACAATATATACAAAAAATAATTGTTAATAAATAATGTATTGATGATATTTTTTAATAATAAAACAAAACACTTATATATGTATTCCTAAAAAAAAGAATATAGTATCCATTTATCGACTTGCATTCATCACATCAAATTTAAAATTTTGAGTATATTGCATTTATCTAACGAATTTATTATACAATATTTATTTATTTTGAAAATGACATTATGAGGATAGATATAAGAAAATCACATGTTTCTGTAATTTATCCAATAAAAATTGTTTAGGGTATATATGATGAAATTAAAAAGTGTATAATTTTTCATGCAACAAGTCATAATTTCAGGGATATTTGTAAAACATAAAAGTTGAAGTTTTTTCTATGAAACTGTTCATAATACATATTATTTTTATATTATATATTTTATTTAATTGTTACAATTGTAATATTTTTTGATAGGATAAAATGAGTAAGATATCAAATGAAATTAAATATATATGTGTGTGTGTGTGTGTGTACAATATTTGCAGTAACTCTTCCTACACTTGTTACTTCATGGTAAGACACTCAAGTTTGTGGCTTGCTTACTATTGAGATTGAAGGATTAACTTGAGACTATTCAACTTCATGTAGGGACTTGAGAGGTTTAGAGATCATTTGAGATGATGAATCAAGTGAACAAGTATAATGGATTATTGCAAATGTTTATGTTTGAATAGCAAAAAGGAGAAAAGGAGTATTTTCCCTCATCCCCATGAGGAGGGGGAGATAGCCCTTACAACGATGATAAACGAGATCCTCAGACACCCTCCTCCTTATCCCCTACCCCTTTCCCCCTTTCCAAACCCCCGGCCACAAAGCCCCCTCCCTCCATCGTCGACTCAAAAAAATCCCCCCTGTTTCGACGTCAGATTGTGAAGCTATGTGTTGTTGGAGCTCGTGGGCAGATGTTGTCTGGCGTCATCATCTGAGTGTGCCTATTCCATCTCCTATCTCAACGCACCAATCTGTGACTTGGAGGTGGAGGCCAGGGCTATCGCTTTGCCCCGGGTGATGAGGATGCCATTGCCGATCTACAAGAAGTCTACACAGATTAGGCGCATCGCTAGTTGTTTAGGAACCCCCTCGGCTTGACCTCTGGTGGGAACCGAAGATCCCACTACGAGGGCTTGCATATGCATTGAGGTCGACCTTTAAGGGATTGATTAAGCAAGGAGCTTGGATGAACCTTCCAAATGGCGAGTGTTACCTCCGACGGTTTGCTTATGAGGGCCTTTTTTTGTTTCTGGTGCAATCATGTTGGGCACCGGATGAAAGCTTGTGAGGGTGGGGCAGCCATTGGAGGTTGGGTTTGGTGTCCTGCTCTATGGACCATGGCTCCAGGCCCTGTCCAGCGTGGGCAAGCTCCTCAGTCACAGTCGTTGGCCACCATTGCGTCGCCATGGCTTGAGGGGTGTGGGGCCCCCACGTGCATTCCCAAGGGGCGGATGCAATGGGCGCCTTAGCATGTGCTTTACGAGCGCCAAATGGTCCTAACCATCCATGTGTTACGCACTACCGAGTGTTCCGCTCTACTGAGTCCCTTCTGCCACCCAAGTGTCCCGGTCCCATCATGTCGTGTCCTTCATGGCTACGCAGTTGGCGCCCTGATGGTGCGGATGTCTCTTGCAGCATACACCTGGGTGTTTAGATGCTATCTCAACACATTGTGAAAATCCAACCCCTAGTGTTCTTGATCAAATTGCTAACCGAAAATCACATGTCCACCACTTGCCCGACCACACCATTTTACCACTACTTCTCTACTCTTTCCCTGCCACTTACCATATTATGGATGTAGCTTCACCCTTCCCCCTAGAGAATGTTGTTTCTCCCTCTTTCCTTCCTCCCCGTTACACTGTTCTTGTGTCTGCCCCCGCTTGAGTATCATTGAGAAGATCTCAAACCGTCTCATGATGCGTTCACTTCTCTTGTGTTAAGAAAGTTCTCAACTGAGGCCGGGGCTGATGAGAGTGTCGGGGATGCGAGTAGTGGAACTCTTTGATTTAGAGGCAGAGGCCGATGCATTGAGCTCCTCCCCTCACCCCATCCTCGGTTAAAGTATAAGAAGGCTTGGCTAGTCTCCCTTTGCACCACGATTGTCATGACGTCATGCGAAAGAAGCCACCCTCCACAACAAGGACGACCCCATCACACTTGATCTCGCTTTGTCGCAGGGGTTCGGTGAGGCCGGGACAAGCTACAAACCCCATCATGAAGGTGTTCGCGTGGAACTAATGGGGGGCATTTTGTTCTCACATCAAGGACGACCTCGCTGACATTATTAGGAACTTTTACCCTGATATTATTATATTATAGAAACACATGTTGTAGGCTCTCTAGGTTATCAAGTTATTAGGGCCTTCTTGGAAGTGCAATTTTCAAGAGGGCACTGGCTCCTCCGACAGCATCATCCTAGCCTAGAGGGGTTCAGATCTACAAGTTACTTCAATCATCTTTTTCACCGCAAGTGTTTCATGCTTGTGTGGCTTGCGATTTTTTTTTTTGCTTTTTTGTGTTTACACAATCAATGTGCCCGTTGTTCACTCTACGTCGTGGAATGATCTATCACGTTTTTACTCATATGACCTACCTTGGACCATTATGGGAGACTTCAATAGTATCATGTACCCCATCGATTATAAATAGGGTGACCGACCCTTCCGGCTATCCCCTTCCATCAACGCCCTAAGGACACTGATTAGTAGACAAGCCCTTGTTGATGTTCAATCCAACTTATCCTTTTTTACTTTGTGTAACAACCGATGGGGTGTGGATCGTATCCACTGCAAGCTGCATAGTCCCTCGTTAACCACCATTGATCGAGGCCTTCTCAACTTTGGCCCTTTCCACTCTTTGGTGATGCAAACATCCTTTCAGCTTTTTCGCAATTGAACCTTCAAATACGAGTCTTTTTTATTTTAGGATGCTCGTCCAGAATATCTGGACTAATCAATAGAATCTCCTTTTGGATCATAAACTAAATTGTGTCAAAAAGGAGACCCTTAGGTGGAATAGAAAGGTTTTGGGCAAAGCTAAGGATGGACAGTAAAAGGCATTACTAACCAAAAATGAGTCTCGAAGTCTCTCTCTAACATCGCTCTCTCTAGCACCGGCATACTGCCCTGCTCTAGCAAATCACCATTAAGTGATGGAGTAAGTCCAGAGTTGCTTGGTTCTGGGAGAAGGATCGAAATACCAACTTCTTCCAACTTAGTACTCTTATGCGTCACATAAAGAACTACATCGCCTCCGTTCACGACTCCAATGAAGTCGAGGTTTAACAAAATCATGAAATCCAGAATGAGTTCACCAACCACTACAGAATCTTTTGGCAACCTTCCACCCTCTCAAACAATGCCCTCCCGCCTTGGCTTCACCTCTCTACCATTTGTCCTGTGATAGAGCCTCTACTTACCACACATGTCATGTCGAGGGAGATCCAAGCGACCTTGTGGTAGCTCCCACTAGGAAGGCCCCTCGGGCTTGACTGTGTTGCTAGTGACTATTACCACAACTATTTGGAACATCATTGGGTCCTCGCTTACATCAGAAGTCCTTCGGGTCTTCCAATCTTACTCACCATCAACTCCTTCCTTGTATTTCAAAAATTACCAAGCCCAAAGTTGTTGTGGATTACAAGCATATATCCCTTTACAACATCTTTTATTGACTCATTGCAAAGATCCTTGTCAATTGGTTGCAACCCTTTCTTCATAGTCTTATCGACTCAAGGTCAAGCGTCCTTCATCCCTAATCGCTGCATCCATACAAATACCCTATTTGCCCATGAGCTCACCCACTCCCTCAACCATGGGAGGGGAAAGCACATCATGATAAAGGCGTACCTTGCCAAAGCATTTGATATGTGTCTCTTGGTCAACAATCGAGCATGTCTTAACAGCTATGAACTTCCCCCTACGTTTAACCAATGGATCACCTATATTACCTTTCTGATTTACACTTGTGTAATTAACATATCAAAATCATCACCTTTCGCTAGTTCTTTTGGGATCCATTAGTTGGATCTCCTTTTGTCCTACATCTCCATAATTATATTCCAAGTCCTATCTTCCTTGCTTAATGAGTATCTATAGTAGCCTTATATCTCCCCATTCTCTTAGGGGCATTTTCTCTAAGCCACTTATTATTTGTTAATGACCTCCTCATTTGTATTGTCGCAAAAAAAAACTTCTTGTTTGAATCTTAAAAAGTCCTTGTGATTTTTTGCGTTCGCAAACTAAGCTATTAATTAACAACAATAAATTTGAGATTTTTCCCGCATTTCCTCAATAGGTAACGTAAAAACCTTATCTCATTCATATTATATTTCAAAATCAGAGTTTTTTCCTTTCACCTATTTAGGGGTTATATATCGCTCCCAAAAAATAATTATAGACAAAATTCACACTGTATGAAGGTCATGGCTTCTGTCTCAAGCCAGGCATATCACTTTAATCAATGCGACCCTTACTTCTATGCCAATATACTCTATGAGCTCAATCTGCGTCTCTTGCGATATTTAAGATTTTATAGAGTGGTTGTCCAGGGTTTTTTTTGGAATGCTGGTGGGGGCAAGTGGGGCTTCATCTTGTCCGTTGGGCACGAGTCCAACAGTCAAAGGTTGAGTGTGACCTGGATGTTCGTAGCCTCCGTACTTCACTGTTAGCCAAACACCTTCTTGACATCCTTAACCATGTTGATAACTCTTGGGTCCATTGCCTCATCAACAAATATGTTCCTATGCACTCCTGGCCTAATGCGTCACCCATATCCCTACTTCCAAGCCTTGGCGGATGATGTGCTCTGCTTTATTCGAGCTCTAATTGGAGACATGAAAAAATCGGTATGGGATGTTCTATTTCTATCTTGAGTGACCCTTGGATTTTTACCACATCCCTAGCATGGATGCCCACCTATCTTAATATAGGCTCACCTATTATGGACCAGAGTGTCTCCACCTTGCACGATCATAGCATTTGGAATTCTGAGCTACTATTAGAACTTTTTGGTCCTATATTAAGTCAATGTATTTATGAAATTTTTATTTTGCCTTCAACCGATGATGATGTGTGGGTTTGAGTACCGAATACCTAAAGAAAGGCAAATTGTAAATCAGTCTATAACTTCCTCTATCGCCAGGCTTTGCCTACTCGACCGGTTGGATGACAACAATAGCTAAAGATTTGGCAAATCCAAGTCCCCCAAAAATTCATTTTTTTCTTGTGGAAACCCCTTCATAACAAACTTCCTACCTTATATGTTATCTTGCTTATCAATAATTTCATTGATCCCGATCCCATGTTCTTTTAACATGTCCCTTTGCGCTCCAGGTTGGGTAACTTTCCAAGCTCATATCAATTTCTCCCTTCAGTTCTAGTCCATTTGGCTTGATGGGGACTTAGTCCTTGAGGGTGAAAGTATGGATCAATGTGACGGAAATAACTTTCTTTCTCACTTCTCTTTTTGCCTATGGGGGCTTTTGAACAATCATAACTTTGCCAACTTTGTATGCAACCACAGGCAAGGTTTAGATGAAGGCCTTGGTTGATAAATAGGAATATGCGACTACTACTACACCTGAGACAACTTTCTTGCAACCCCTTTCAGGTCAGATGGGAGGCCCCCATACTAGCTAATTCAAGCTGAACTCCGATGGGTCCATCTTCGTGGATTGATATTGACCATCTTCATTTTGCAGGTATTGTCCTTTACTGAGGTAAGTTCGTCCTGATGCTAGAAGCATGGGCACTTCCTGAAGCTAGAAGCATGGGCACTTCTCTATGGATGAAAGCACTGTTTTGAGTACGTGCTCTCCCATATCCACGTCAACATCAACTACATAAATCACTTTCAGATTGTGAAGCGACAGGTGACTTGTCCTTGGAAGATAAAAAATATTGTTTTTGCTATCTAAGATGCTATCCACCATCTCGTTATAGAGCACTATTATACTAAGTCAAACTATGTTGACTTTTGTGCTAGTTTTGGTCGTCAAAATTTAGGTGATTCTTTTGGGAGAACCATCCTCCTCCAAAGCTTCTCCAACATATGTACCATGACACCAGTGGTATTTATCAATAAATAATTTGCATTTCATTAAAAAATGGTAAGACACTATTGGAATTTATAACAGACATAAATTCTAGAGGTTGCGGAATACCTCTTACAGCGGAAGCGGATCGTCGGGGCTTTTCCACGAACTTTTGACGAACACACTTGCACCTCAGGATTGAGAACTAAATCTCTAGGGAACAGAACTCTTTGCCACAACACAAGTACTTCTGGACGAACCTCTACGAAAGTATATTTGGGACCTATGCTATGAGTCCCCTTTTATAGGGTAGGGAGACTTGGGCGACAAGTTAGGCAGAACGCATCACACACGTCCATCATGCGTATGATGATGTGTCTGCACAAGTATGCGCCTCACCCTTGTGGGCCCATGTGCCAAAAAGGGCACTATTTCAACAATCTCCCACTTGCCCGCATTAGGCATTGTACTTTCGTTTATCCAGAATTGATAAATGTGTCGTGCGACTCACGAGTACAAGTACGCGTCTTTATAGGAGCTAAAAAGATGTATGTTAAGGTTCAATCGCTCAACTATCTCCAGAGCATATGTCATGCCCGTTAGGGACAGCTCACATATGAGCCAATAAATGCTCAAATAATGTAACTCGTTATGCCCTAGATCTGTCTTGCAGCATAGCTAAGACAACGCATGTCTTGCTTCGCGGTAACTATCTTTCACATACACTATTTTCAAAAAATAGTTGGCCAATTGTATGTGAAAGCTTTATGCAGCTCATAACAGTTCTTTCTCTCGCCCTCGTGTCTTTTAGTAGTGAACTAGCTGCTTTCGTAGACATGGCTCGTCGGGTTATTTTACTTTTCACCTTTGAGTACCATGCTAAAGTAGCAAACACTAATTCCTTTTCTTAAGACATAGTCAAGAGTCTAAGGGCACGTGCAGATGAATCATCTGTCAGAGACTCACACCATAATGATCATCGAACTAATCAATTCATCACGTCTCTTTAGGTCGACTTTGCATACTTAGTACTAAACACAAGTACTATGGTGGAGACTCCCACTGAATGAGCGTATGTCTAGCTCTGTTTAATTATACACCGCACAGACTTAAGTCCAGTCGCTAACTTTTAGCGTCTGACTCGAGTTTGCAAATTGCTCGCTATCATATATCGCCAAATTTGAATATTGTATCTGACCTCTTTCTCTTAATCAGATTGACATTGAGTTATTAAAACTCATATTTTAACAATCACATCATGACTCATATGGTTCATTCCGCTCACTACCTTCGTGAGCGCCGGAAATATTTGTTCGTGTGAGTGAACAGATCTAGTCCTGATCGACATACTTTTCACATGCATAACAAGACTTCACAACAATGAATTTATCAAGAAAGAATAATTTTGTATTCATTGAAAATTTGAGTACATAATCTACGCAGCCCTAAGGCATTTACATATCTTAAGAATGCCTCTCTTGGCAATGGTTTGGTGGACGGATCAGCATCCATATTATGCGTTGATATGTACTCAACTGATATCTCCTCTTTGACTTCTTGATTTCGCATAAATTTGTACTTTGTGTCGATATGCTTTTCTTTGCAATGATATTTCTCATCCTTCAAATAAGCTATGGCTGCTTGATTGCCACAGTGAAGGATCATCTTCTTCATTGCATTCTCAGAAATCCTCAGGTTTTGAAGGAATATCTTAAGCCATAAGGCCTCTTGTACTGCCACTGAACAAGCTATGAATTCTGCTTCCATAGTTGACAGTGTCACACAATCTTATTTCTTGCTACTCCAAGTAATAGCACCATTGCTGAGCAAGAAAGTGTACTCGGAGGTGGATTTCCGTTCATCAACGTCACCAGCCCATTCAACATCGGTGAATCCAATAAGTCGTAGACTTCCTCCATGATAGCACAGTGCAAGATCTGCAGTACCCTTGAGGTATCTCATGATTCTCTTCACGGCCTTCCAGTGTTGGCGTCCCAGATTAGCCTGATATTAACTAACTAAACCCACAACAAAACATATGTCCGGCCGAGTACACATCATAGCGTACATCAGGCTGCCGACCACGCTCGCATAAGGAACATTTGACATTTCCTTTTGTTTCTCTGGAGTTTTAGGGCACATGTCCAAGCTTAAAACCTCGCCTTTCATAATAAGAGTGTCAATAGGTTTGCAGCCATCCATTCATAATAAGGAGTCGTTTGGAACGGTTGCGATGGATTTTCACACCCAGTATGTATGCTGCTCCCATGTCCTTCATCTCAAACATGGAGGACAACCATTGTTTAATGGTAATGACATAGTCTCTATTATTCCCAACTATTAAAATGTCGTCCACATATAATGTCAGGATAGCAAAATTATCTTCAGACTTATGAACATACACACACTGATCTTCATCAATCATTTT
This sequence comes from Pontederia crassipes, assembly GCA_030549335.1. Taxonomy (NCBI): domain Eukaryota; kingdom Viridiplantae; phylum Streptophyta; class Magnoliopsida; order Commelinales; family Pontederiaceae; genus Pontederia; species Pontederia crassipes. Next base: position 24,467,887 of record CM060183.1, read on the forward strand.
AAAACCGTGCGAAATACTGATGAAATTTTAGATACCACTGTATAGATGATTGTTTGAATCCATAAATGGACCAGCACAACTTGCAAACTTTGTGCTCTTCTCCTTTTACAACGAAGCTCTGAGGTTGCTCCATGTAAGTTTTCTCATCTAGTTTTTTGAAACATTATATATAGTAATATATATTATTATATATATGGAGAATCATCTATTTTTTTGAACTTAGCATAATTATAATGTGTTATTATATTAATAAGAGAATATATGTGTACATTTGTAAAAGATTATAGTATAATATGTGTTTTTATGAATGTATAATATATGTACTAATAATTTTAACTCTTTTTTATAAAAAAACCAAATTAATTAGTTGTCATAAAAAGTTAGTTACATATATCTTCTTTTAACATGATAAACATAAAAAGAAAAAAAAATGCACGATGAATAACAAAAAAAAATATTTTAATCTAAATAAAATAATAATTATATGTTGATTTTTTTGTAATAATTTTTATTTCTTAATTTGGTTAATAAAGTTAATAATATATATATATTTATTTATTTATTCTTATTCTCTACTCCCCCAGTATTGATCTGGCTCCGTCCCTGGTCTCCATGACCTCTTGTTCTTCTAGAAAATATTGGATCTTGCGATGTCAAATATCATAATTGTCACTATTGAGCTTCTCATTTTTGTTCAAGTCAGCAATTATTGTTTTGGAACCCATGGTCTAGTTTGGTCACAAAAATAGGAGAAATCAATGTTATGCATGTTGCAATTTTGTCCGCAAACAACGTAAAAAAATGAAATAACAATATTCATGAAGTAGTGACATCGAGAGGTTGTTAGACTCTCACTATCTCCAAAAAATATTATCATTCATTATTTTAACAATGCGACAAAATTAATCTAAATGTTTGAATTTTGATCAACACATAATTCAAAATTTTCTACTCTATGCATTTTGAATCAACTTATAATTCAAAATCACCAAAATTCACTTCGTGTGGTGCACCAAATTATTTCTAATATGACCAGGATAATCAGGACTAGTGTAACGGTAGCTCTTCCCTGAGGGGTGCCAATTAAATAACGGCGCACTATCCTTCGCCTCGACATCACATTAGAAAAAAAAATTATGCTCCCACTGTGACACATCAACCTTATTTTTGGAGATTGTGTTGACCATGCACCAGGCCAGTTCCTTGGAACCTTTCTAGGCATACATTTTGGGTCATGCACCACTCAACAAAAAGACATTGGTTATTGTGACAATATTTGAATTTCAAGGTGCCTTAGTCTTACAAAAGAACTACATATATTTCATGTATTCTTTAATTACCTATAGTTTGTATAATTAGACCAACTAATTATTTAATTATAGGCTTGCATGTAACATGTATTTCAGCACATAGCCAAAGTTAATATTGCCATCTTAATTAATTCTCACAAAAGGAATTTCAAATCAATTTGAAATTTTAGGCAAATTATCATACTTAACAAGATTGGACATACCAATTTGATTTTAACACATAGTCAAAATTTTAATCACAGAAATAAATATCATTCTGACGTACATAAACAAAGATATTTATTTCATGCATGATAACACATTAATTAGGCAATATTAGATATTGACATGCAAATCTAACCATTTAATTTAATGCTTTAAATCAAAAAATGATTTTTTTATAACATTAAATTGCATGCAATATTACAAAAAAAATTTTAAGAAAAAAACAAAAATTTCCTAATTTTTCGAGATTTTATAATAAATCTTTTCTATTTTCAGATTATTTTAAAAATCTGGTGAAAATCAGAAAAGAAAAGAAAAAGAAAAATTATTTATTGGGCCTCTCAGCTATCCCAATTGTCACTTTTCATATGTGCAAATCTTTTGCACATAAACTGGGCCTTCCAACGGTCCGTGTGCTTGCTGGAACAATTTTTTTCTTTTTTTTTTGCTATAACATATACGAAAAAAATTTCGAAAATTTCACCAAAAATATTAAAATAAATTCGAAAAATATGTTATGGTCTAGGTTCATCCATAATATATTTGTGATGACAAACTTTACTTTGTCCCTTGGTTATGGTCATACAATCGAGGTGCACAGATCCCAAATAACAATGAATATTATTTTTTCGGCTCAATCACAAGTTCGAGAAAACCTAAAAAAGCTCTAATACCAATGTTGAAATTTATAACAGACATAAATTCTAGAGGTTGCGGAATACCTCTTTCAGCGGAAACGAATCGTCGAGACTTTTCCACGAACTCTTGACGAACGCACTTACACCTCAGGATCGGGAACTGAACCTCTGGGGAACAGAATTCTTTGCCACAACACAAGTACTTCTGTACGAACCTCTGCGAAAGTATATTTTGGACGCTATGGGTCCCCTTTTATAGGGTAGGGAGACTTGAACGACAAGTTAGGCAGAACGCATCACGCGCGTCCATTACGCGTATGATGATGTGTCTGCACAGACATGTGCCTCACTCTTGTGGGCCGCGCGTATGTGCGGCCCTGTCCAAAAGGGCACTATTCCAACAGACACTTTTAAAAAGTGAACTTTTATGTATTATTAAAATATGAGAAGATATCTTATTTTCATCGAAAGAGGACACGAACACGAAGCAGCAATTTATGGAAAAAAGTAGAAAAATTGAATCGATTTGTTTCTACAATTTATTGTCTTTTTAGTAAGGAAAAAGTCACCCAAAAAAATTGAATGAGATCCTACAAATCTAAGTTACAAAGAATTATACTATTTACATATTTTGATTATATATATATATATATATAATTAGTTGTATGTAACTACATCTTGAAAAAAAATATGTTATAAATAATAATATTGAAATTTATAAAACCTAGTTATTGATTATTATATAGAATAAAATAGTATTTAACATTTTTAAATATAATTAATAAAATAAGTAGGTTTTTTTAAGGAAACAAAAAGTAATACATGTTTTTTATTTTAAAAAGAACTAGAAAATATTGCTATGTATGAAAGAACCATTAAACGTACACACCAAGTTAAACTCATCATAACGAGGATGCTCAACAATTTGCATGTAAATGAAGTTAGTAAAATGTGAAATGGATGTGTACATGTAAAGAAGATGAATACAATATTTCTCGCTGCCCATGTAATATCTTAATATAAATATAATACATAGCACAACTAGTCTAACAGCTACAACATTTCACCTGTATAAATTTAAAATTCTCCTCGGATCTTATTTTCTCTCATTCCCCCATCCCAAGCCTCAAAAACATTTTCAAATGGCCACTTATAACAAGATGCATCATCTCATTAATTAGGGGTGCACACAAAGAAGAGATTGGAGAACACAATAGGAGAAGTGGAGGAGGATTGAAGAGAACAAAATCTTAGGGAAGGAAACGAAGAAGAGGCAACAAAAAGAGAACAAAATTAGGAATTTAGGCTTAAAAATTAAGATATGTTTGAGAAAATTCAATCCTAACTCATCCTTAATATTTGATTTTCTTGTAAGGATTGGGGTTTTCATGGATCACCATGATTTTGATTGAAATGAGTTTAGAGATTCATGCACAAAACTAGAGAATGCAAGAGCCTCTTAGACTATTTGATTTCTTATTTGATTATATTATTGTCTGGTTATGTTAATTGGTTTATAATGTGTAGCAAATATGATGTATCGTGTTTCCAAGTGTCTTGAATGTTGCACTGGACAAAATTATCTTTGAATGAAATACATCGAAAGAAAGAGGACGGGACCTATAATCTGCAATGTTACGAGTTGTAAAATAGGTTACGCCTATAAAATTAACCTTCGTGAAAATAAAGTCATGTGTCGTGATAATGAGACTACATTCCGTGAAAGGTGAGTTTCGAAAACTTACCTTTCAATCATGCTCATGAAGGTGTCTTTCATGGGCATGACAAAAAAATGAAAAATCTGAAAGAAATCCACCTCTGTCACAACCGTAAAACTATCTTTCACAATTGTAAAACTAAGTGAAACATGGGTATAACGACCTTGTTAAGATTGTAGCCGAATGTTAGAAAATTAATGTGATGTTTCACAGGCCTTTACAATGATGGTCATAAGTATGAATCATTTGTTATTATAGTGACCGAATAATAAGTCACTTTAAATGATGTCTATAATTAATATTAATTATTTATTAATTATATGAATGTTGAATGATTTTTTATGATGATTAATGGATAAATTACTAAAGTTATCAATGTTTTATTCTTAGGATTTATGTCTTTCTAAATCTTCATTGATGATTGTTAAGACTTAGGCACAAAATGAGTGAACAATCGTAATTAGTATATAAAAGATGCAATATGTATTATATGGTTGTATGTACTAATAATTACTAATTAAAAATGATTTGATGAATGTGACTTTTTATTATTGTTCGAGAGATATGAAGTCTACACTTTTCTAGGCAACAACAACAACAACAACAACAACAACAACAACAAACCCTTATCCCACTAGGTGGGGTCGGCTACATGGATCATACGACGTCATTCCGCTCTATTAGTAATCAAACCTTTCGGTATATTATTCACCAATAGATCTTGCTCTATTAGTTCGCCAAGTGTCCGCCTTGGCCTCCCTCTCCCTCTTTTAATCGGACTCCAGATTATTTGATCTACTCTTCTTACTGGCGCATCTAATGGTCTTCTCTGAACATGACCAAACCATCTCAAACGATTCTCTACCATTTTCTCACTAATAGGAGCCACTCCGACTCGTTCACGTATATGGTCATTCCTAATCTTATCTAATCTTGTATGACCACACATCCATCTCAACATCCTCATTTCGGCTACCCCCACTTTACGTTCATGTTGTCCCTTCATAGCCCAGCATTCATTACCATATAACACTGCTGGTCTTATAGCAGTACGATATAATATTCCTTTAACTTTATTGGGTACTTTTCTAGGCAAAATGTAATTTTTTTGAAAGATGAAGTTTGTCTGAATAAGAATGAAAAGTCTTATGAAAACAAAGTCTACACAAAAGGTGTAATTTTTTTTACGATAACTGATTAGCTATTATAGAAAAATCAATATGGTATTCTCCAAGGTAGATCTTACGTAAGATCGGAAGGGGTCCGTAAGATCGAATTAGAAATTGTAAGATCCTACCTATATATTAAAATAATAGTTAATACATAAAATTATGTAAAATAATATTTTTTTAAAATAAATATGTAATGTTTTAAATTATAAATAATGTTAACTTGAGTACTATCCTATTAAGACTTGTTACAAAAATGCATATATATATATGTACTATTTATATAATAATAATTTAATATAGATTGACAAAAGATGGCAATAATGTGATGAATATGAAATAGCATTATATAATGACTTTTATATACATTTATAATAGAGTTATTTTGTGCAAAAATATTTTTAAAATTTTAATTATAACCAATAACCTTTTTCTTACTTTTATTTCTAAAAAACAAATTATGTTGCACTTGGTGAAAATTTTAAAAACAAAACAAAAAATTAAAAAATGGATTAGTAGGATCGGTAGGATCTTACGATCTTGCTATTACGATCCTACCGATACTACAAAAATGATCTCAATGTTGATATCGAGATCGCAAATCCTAGGTAGGATTGTAAGATCGTACGATTTGATAACCTTGGTATTCTCAATCATCAACATAATAAATTATCTAAAATAAAGATGAAGAAAGTCGTATGATATGAATAATATGAAATGACATGGACATAAATACAAAGATATTAAATATTATGCATAACTAAATATGCAATGAATGCATGCCCTTAGTCGTATGATGTTTTATCCTCAGCGAAGTTAAATATTATAAAGATAGTTCATAATGCACTTTAAAGTACAAATGCCTCACTATGCTATGAGATTTTGTCATCAATTATTGTTTTATAGTATGCATAATATAGCTCATATCATACATAATCTTTAATTATGCTCGCCATAGTTGTTAAACATGGACCAGACTAGTCCAACCGACTCGACCGTGACCCGAGCACTAACCGGTCCATGGGTCATGCTAATCCGGCCGAACTTTATTAGACCGATTTGGTCCTATCAAACTTGATCAAAAATTGGGTTGGCTCGATCGATTTGGCTGGATTGAATGAATGGATGGGCAGTTCATCTTTAATAAAAAAACAATAGACAAATTGTGTGGACACCAAGATTGACCATTGAAACAAATTTTGAATAATTAGTTATTTTAGATTATGAAATTATCATTACTCATGTATCAAATTATTTTCTTTGATATATTTTTTTTTAAAAAAATAAACGCCCAAACTTTAACATGAAAAATTAATTACCTAATTAAATTTTAAAAATAGTTACTACAATTATCCATCTAGTTTAAGTAAATATTAATATTTAAATATGAGAAATATAATTTTATAAAATTATAGTTGAATATATTAAAATTATATAAAATTCATTAACATTTTATTTCTTATTTTAATTAAATTTTAATCATATTATTGTACTTTGATATGGAAATATATTAATTATTGGTAAACATATATTAATAAGTATGATACTTTATATTTTTATATTATTTTATTATCAATCGGTCCAACGATGAGACGAAAATCGTGTAATGTGATGGGCTCAGAATAATAGAAAACAATGCACTTTGTGTGAAAGGGCTATGTATAAGGAGTAATTAGTCTAGACGTTTATTTAACCCCCACACGAGCGACTACCCTTACTTCATAGGAAAATATCTAGTTAAGCTTTAAAATTTATAATTTCTTAACACAATCACGATGAAAATCGCAAGTATACGACAATAATTGCTCAGGGTCGATTCACAGGGACAAAACTTGAAAAGTTCACACTCAATCAAAATTGTTTCAAAGGAAAATTTTAAGTCTATAGATGTTGTTCAAAGTAAGAAATGAAAATAATATAAATCAGAAATCACAAGAAATAAACTATACTAATTTTTATGGGTTTTAATGGAAAAGTAGGAAAAAATTAGTGTAGATAAACATTAGGACTCAGGATGTTTTCACTTGGGATATTGAATTAGGACAAAAAATTATATACTATCCCTCAGCATGCGCATTAGTATTAGATCGTAACATAAATTACTAAGCTCATCCACAACACTCTCGTGCACATGAATGGCACAGTTCGCGCATGCTGATGGAATCAAATACTCAGCTCTAGCAACACTCACATGTACGTTGAGCAGGTAGATGAATCAAATCTCCTCTACATGGATTGAGCTAAGTTTTGCACCATATCGGCCTACTAGGTTTTCAGAGAAATAACTGAAGATTCAACCTGACCTCTCGGTCTAAGTCGAGCTCTAGTTTGTGAAGATACCTCTCGGGTGAACACTTTCATGGTCGAGGATTGCGTGGAACAAATTAAGCTTAGGCTATTAAGATCCGAATTAGAAATGAAGACTGTGACTCGTATGACCTCTCTAAAGATGTCTTTACGAATGTGTGCCCTCTTGAATCCTCCACAATTGTAAAGAATGGAAGTTCCCTCTCGGGTAGGAGGTCATGGACTCAAAAAAGCAAGATCTTGACGAAAAGAAAAAGCGAGCAGAGCAAACTCAGTCCAAAACATACAGTCCATGAATCTATCTTTGATTATTGGGCCTCTATCTCACCTCTCAGTGCATATACATAAGATCAATGTGAAGATATTCTACTCAGGCTGGGACTCAGTGAACATACGACGCCTGAACTAAAATTCAGCAAATACCATCACAAGCACAAGATCATCACAGAACCAAAAACTACATGAACTGCATGTGGATAGCTCTCTGTTTAGCCTCTATACCCCTCGACATTGAGCTGGACAAAGGGTGGAAAGTCCCTCTCAAGTTCCATTCAGGACAGATTCCAAAGCTCAATCAAAATATAGAATCCACAACAAATTGAACAGAACAAAGCATAAGATGATTCCAATAAAAATAGTAGTGTTCAACAAAGAAAAATTATAAAGATAAACAGAATAGAAATGGTTCAAGATCAACATTCCCCGACCATTAATAAAAGAGGAAAAGAAGAAAAGGAAAAAGAAATAAAGAAAATAAAAGAAGAAGGGAGGCTGCTGGCCACAACCTCCTCTCCAACACCATTCAGCACAATGTCCAATGGATTAGAAGATTGGAAATCCTGTTGGTTTGTTGCCTTCAGCCCCTTTTTATACCTCTTGCTCCTGCAAGCTCCCATTTGTTTTTGTACTTTTTGTGTCTCAATATATCTCAGACGAGCTTCCTCCCTGCCAAGAATGGAGTATTTGTCGGTAGGTTCCTGTAAATGTAATGTTGTTTGTTGCGCAAGCCAATACATTGAGGACAAGTCTGCATCTTTTCCTATCCTTCACCAACTCTCTTGTCTTTTTGTGTCAGTTTTCTAACCAAAAGAATCTTGTGATCTCTCTCCCTATTACTTGCCACTTGTCCACTGTTTCAACAAAAAGGAATATGTTTGAGGTCCTTCTTGATTGTCTCCTTTCGACAACTATTTTGTCCATATCTGCCCTAAAGGTGAGAGGAAGTTTTCTTTCTCTTATACAAGGAATCTGCTAGGCCGATGTGGAAAAGCATATTTTTTTTTGTTTGTTGCTTTGGACAGCTTCTGCGTTTTTTGCTCTCAAATTCGTTTAAGTGTCTGAGTTGGGGGTATTCGTTTGTGTGCCCCTATGCATGCATGTATGGGGGCATACACTTGAATTTTCTCATATTTTTTCGATTGAGATTTCTACATAAAAAATAATCAAAATAAATAATAATATCTTAGGAATACGATTATTAAAAGATAGATGTGGAGAAATCATAAAAAGTTGCATTTCAATAATAAAGCATGTGTAAAACATATTAAAACATGAGATAAATGCATGTTGAATCATAAATGAAAAATATACATAATTTCTTCTCATCATGCAAGCATATGGGTTAATCAGTTCGACCGGTCCAACATGACCTAGAGACTTATCCAGATCCACCTCCCAGCTGGGTCTTACAACATTGATGCTTATGTACAATCTATGACATATGATCACATGAACCTCATACACTCCAATGGAAAGAATTTTATTTTCCCAATGGATACATGCATGTGATGATGTTTATACTCGACAATGGTGGACTCATGATGAGCTATTGCATATATAGTGATGAGACCGATGACCTAATGTTATGTCTATTTATTATACTTCATTATGATATTGAACTCTTATTCTGAGTCAGATTATATATGGTCTACGAGCCTTGAGTCGTAAACTTTTTTATGCAAACTTCTTTGTCATGTTTTTTCACATCAAACATGTACTTGGATCCTACAAAGCCTATATGGCCTATGGACTAAATGTTATTATGAATTCATATTCCATTTAAGTGTTTCTACTAATACGTTTTGATGTTTAATTGTTCCTTTTATTATGTTTTTGCTACATATTATATGTATAATTGGAACATGAAATGTCAAGAAGAATTTGAATGCACTCTCGCTTAAATTCGACCTTTATAACTAAGCTAATTTTGAAGACGTTGTAGTTCATCAACCAACCATTTTGTCTACTAAGACATTTCAAATATTAAGTCATAACATTAGCAAAGATTTTGTTCGGCATCACGAAAGTTCTGGTTGCTCTCACTCTCTTCATATACTAAATCAAAGTTATATAATTTTGACACAATTAGTTAACAAAAGTATTTATTTTCAATGTGACTAATTAAGAGGACATCATTATGCTCTTTATTCTATTTCATTACTAATATGACTATGGGTAAGGGTATTGAGTGCAACAACAAATATATAAATAGTACTTAAACATATTTTATCACAGATGAATGCGAAAAACAAACAAATATTATTAGACAATGTGACCTGGATAGTCATATCATTATACGTTTTCTTTCAAACATGATGGTGGAAAAGTTCAAAGGACAAATATAAACTTTACATTGAATACGAAAAATTGTCCCGTGTAAAATATTTGACTCTCCTAATTTAATTTTCTTTAAGACACTTGAATCAAGGTGCTTCAATTTTTATTGTGAAAAGAATGAAAACATTAAAATAAGTCAAAATTAGAACATGGGAAATTATGAAAAGTTTTAAGAGTTAATGTTTGTCAAATGGATGAGATTATGAAGCCTTATACATGTGACCAAATATTGTAATTTTAATTAAAAGTTATATTCCTTGGTTAAAAAAGTAAATTAAATATTTCACTAATGGTACAAGAAGCAATATTTCTCATTATTGCCAAATAAAATATTGGATATTTGGAAAGTCTACACGAACGTTGTAAAATTCTTTTATAGTAAACTAATGACCCCACAACCTACCTTACAACTACCGACAAGTCAGCATGGTATCCTCAATCATCAAGATCAAAACATCTTTTAAAAAATTACATGGTAGAATTGAGGATGAAGTTGGTCATTGTGAATAGCTTGATGCATTATCTCCCTTCGACCCTTTGAACTAAAGTTTGGCAAAAGGATGGATAGGTTACCTTTTATTGACATTGGAAACACATTACATTGTGACAGGCAATGTTTCAAAATTTAGTGAGGCATACACTTATTTGTAATAGTCTATATTAATTAAGGATGAAAGATGAAAAAGATGAAGAAAATCAACATAACTAATGAGTAATGTGTTGGATTGTTGCTATGTGAATCCAATTAGCAAACGAAAAAAAGAGAAGAACGAATCAGAGTGATATGCTATTCCGAGATGAAGACATCATCTTATCATGCAGCTATAAAAGGTGCATAGAACGAACATCAGGACATCTGAACGAAGTCATCAACACGAAGAGAAGAAATAATTTTCTTCAGCCGAGTGGAGAGGCATCAAGAGAGGAGAGAGAAAAAGAGAAGAGAGAAGAAAACTTCGGGGTTCATTTCGGGAATAAGTTCTTATCCGTTCTCAATGAAACTTTAGGCATTACTTCTCAGCAGCCTTCTCATTTATTCATCATATTCCAGTGAGATCGTTCTGACTTCTATCCTCAATTTCGAGGGACTTTTATTCTGTGGCATCCAAGATTGATTCTTGAGATTATTATTGTATTCTTCTCAGAGAAGAGATTTTGTAACATACTATTATTTCATAGTGGAAGATTTACTGCTTGATTCTGTGGTTTTTTCCTCTCACGCTGAGAGGTTTTTCACATTAATCCTTTGCGTCTTTGGTCTGATTCAATTCATTTATATTATTATCATCATTCCATTATTATTGTGCGACTTAAAAGGGAAAAAGAAGATAATTTCGCAACGATTAGTTCAACCTTTTTTTTCCAACAATGGTACCAAAGCCTGGTCAGAAAAGTGCACATTATAATATAGGACATCCCAGTCGGATGCCTATGCTCACAGGTACAAATTACTCTATTTGGAAGCTTTGAATGAAGGACTACTTAAATTGCAGAGACCTTTATGATTCAATCAAAGGTGATGCTGCAAAGCCCAAGGATATGAATGTTAAAAAGTGGGAGAGGATTAAGACCAAGACAAACGCACAAATCCCATAATGGGTCGATGACAAGGTGTTTCATCATATCGCCAATATTGATGAACCCGACGAAGTTTGGAAAAGAATGCAAGAAATGTATTAGCACAAATCGTCTTAGAATAAGGTGTTATTGTTGAAGAAACTTGTTAACCTGATGTACATGGATGGTCATTTTGTTGCAGTGCAGCTTTCATGAGTTAATTAATAAGTTGTCCTCAGTAAAGATCATGTTTGAAGATGAAATCCAAGCATTATTACTATTGAGTTCATTATGAAAACACTCGTTATCTCTCTGAATAACTTTGCTCCAGGTGAACAACTATCTTTAGAAACTAACAAGAATAGTTTGTTCAATGAAGAAGCGAGAAGGCAAGAGCAGAATCTCAACAATAAATCAGAGGCATTCATTGTGGAAGATTATGGGAAAAATAAATAGACAAACTCTCACAACCACGATAAATCAACGTCAAGAGGCAAGTCGAACACTGTTATTATTGTGGCAAGCCAGAACACTTCAAGAAGGAGTGCAAAAAATTAAAACGTGATCATTCACATGAAGAATAGAAGATACTAAAAAGAAGAAGAAGGGCAGTGGTGGAAACAATGTTACGGTGACTAGAAGTATACTTTCTTACTCAAGAAAAGGAAGAAGCTTGTGCCAATAGTGTAATTCAAGATTCAGTTTGGATCTTAGACACTACAGTTTCATTTCATGTTACCCCTCATAGAGATGTATTCTTAATATAGAGAGAGGGAGCATTCGGGCCAGTAAAGATGGAGAACAAGTCAGAGTCCCAAATTGCTGACGTTGGAGATATTCAGTTGAAAACTAATATCGGACGCAAGTTTGTGCTTAAAGATGTGAAGCATATATCAGAAATTCGAACCTAATTTTAGTTAGCAAATTAGACAATGATAGCTATGAAAGCAATTTCAAAGGGGGAGTGTGGAAACTCAAAAGAGATTCACTCCTACTAGCAAAAGAACACAAAAATGGTACTCTCTACAAGACTGAAGCACAACACTGCACCGAGGAGATAAACGTGACTCAAGAGATGTCATCCTTTAAGTTATGGCACAAGCGGCTTGGTCACATAGGTGAAAAAGGACTTCATATATTAATTCAATGAAATCTGCTATTAGGCATGAAAGACACTTCATTTGACATATGTGTTCATTGTTTGGCTGGTAAGCATACTAGAGTTATATTTAATAGAACTTCTTCATCTAGAAGTTCACACTACTTGATTTGGTGCATACTGATGTATGCTATATGAAGGATAAAATTTTAGATGGTGCGCTTTATTTTGTTACATTTATTGATGACCATTCTAGAAGAGTTTGGATTTTTCCTATAGCATACAAAAATTAGGTGTTGACAGAATTTAAGAAGTTTCATGCCAAAGTCGAAAGAGAAACTGACAAAAAATTCAAGTGTATTTAGGTAGATAATGACGGCGAATACAAGGAAATTTTGAAAAATACTACAACACTTGTGGCATAAAGTTTGAGAAGATAGTTACCAAGACTCCTCAGCAAACTAATGTTGCTGAGAGGATGAACAAAACAATCGAGAAGCGTGTGAGATGTATGCTTCAACATGCCAAGCTATCGAAAAGATTTTGGGGTGAAGTAACGATGACTGTAGTTGAACTCATCAACCATTCACCATCAGTACCTCTGGATTGTGACATACCTTTGAAAGTTTTGTCAGGGAAGGATGTTTCATACAAGCATCTCAGAGTGTTTGGCTGTAGAGCCTTTGTTCACATTCCCACTGATGAGCGGTCAATATTTGACAACAAATTGAAAGAATGTATCTTTCTCGGATTTGGAGGTGAAGAATTTGGCTACAAACTCTAGGATCCTGTTAACGAAAAAGTTATAAGAAGTAGAGATGTTGTGTTCATGGAACATTAAACAATTGAAGATCTGTCGAAGAACAAAGAGCTAACTATCTTCACAGATTATTTAGCTGAACCGAGTTCAGTTAACACACCGATAGAAGATGACATGGCGACAGTAGCAGTGATAGCAACTCATATAATTCAAATATACCTTCAGATAATTAAGATAGTGATGATGAGTCATATTTCAAGCATGATGCACCAATGCAAGGGCCTTAGTTGAGAAGATCGAACAAACAAAGACAAGGGTCAAAGTGGTACTCTCCGACATAGTACGTGTTATTAACTGAAGGGGAAGAACCAGTGTGTTATAAAGAAATCTTGTCACATGAGCAGAAGGATGAGTGGATGAAAGCCATGCAAGACGAAATTCAATCTCTGCATGAGAACAACACTTACAAATCGATGAAGCTTCCTAAAAGAAAGAGGGAACTCAAGAACAAGTGGGTGTTTCGATTGGAAAGTGAAAAAAATAATCCACACCTGAGATACAAGGCAAGATTAGTTGTCGAGGGGTTCACTCAGAAGAAAGGAATTGATCTTAACGCGATATTCTCACTAGCGGTCAAAATATCATCAATTCGAGTGGTTCTTGGATTAGCTACTACCAAGGATCTGAAAATTCAACAGTTAGATGTCAAGACAGTTTTTCTTCATGGTGACTTGGAAGAATAATTTTATATGGAGCAGTCGTTTCCGAGAGAAAGAAAAAAAAATCTGGTGTGTAAATTGCAAAAAAGCTTATATGGACTCAAACAGGCACCTCGTCAGTTGTACAAGAAGACATCATCAGTGATATGTTATTTCGAGATGAAGACATCATCTTATCATGCAGCTATAAAAGATGCATAGGACGAACATCAGGACATCTAAACGAAGTCATCAACACGAAGAGAAGAAATATTTTTCTTCAGTTGTGTGTGGAGAGCCACCGAGAAAGGAGAGAGAAAAAGAGAAGAGAAATTTTCGGTTCATTTTGGGAACGAGTTCTTATCCGTTCTCAACGAAATTTCAGACATTACTTCTCGGCGGTCTTCTCATCTATTTCTTATATTTCGATGAAATCGTTCTGGCTTCTATCCTCAGTTTTGAGAGACTTTTATTCTGTGGCATCCAAGATTGATTTTTGAGATTATTATTGTATTCCTCTGCATAGTTTAGAGAAGAGACTTCGTAACCTACTGTTATTTCATAGTGGAAGATTTATTGCTTATTTTCAAGATTTTTTCCTCTCAATCTGAGAGATTTTTCACGTTAATCCTTTGCGACTTTGGTCTGATTTAATTCCTTTATATTATTGTCATCATCCCATTATTATTGTGCAATTTAAAAGGAAAAAAGAAGATAATCCCCCAACTGTCAGTTCTGTTGTTCCAAAGACCATATTCTAGTATTTTGATGTTAGCAAATAAGGAAGATGATGTACTAATTGTGCTTGAAGTATTAGTGTGAACATGTTAAATACTTTTACGAAGAAAAAGAGTTAAAATGTTTTCAGCAGCACAAACGGTCGACCGTAAGAGTAACAAGCGACCATTTTGACTTATAATGGATGACCGAATAGGGGTTGGAACGACCACTAATTTCAAAAAGAAGTGACATTCTAAAATCAGGCGACCAATTTATTTTTGGTCGACCGTTATATATATTACATGAAAGATCAAAGTACATGAAGGATGACCGAAGTGGTTGATTGAACGACCACAGATTACAAAGAGCACGTACATTTCTAATATGGACGATCAAAATAATAACGGTAGACCGTTCTGGGCTTCAAAGAATAAAAGTATGAAAATCGGACGATCGAAACCGCTGCATGGATGACCGCAGATTGCAGAGAGCGTGGACACTTCTAAATCGGACGATCGAAACAATAACGGTCGACCGTTCTGGACAACAAAGAATAAAAATATGAAAATCGGACAATAGAAATCACTGCATGGACGATCACAGATTATAGAGAGCACGTGAATTCTAAATCGATCGACCGATTCTCTTTCGGGCGATCGTTATGAAATCAAAAATTAATTAAACGACTATAATTCTTCTACGGACTAAGATCAACGGATAACTGCACAGAAAAGACAAATGCAATGGATATATTTTTTTATTAAACTGACACCCGATATGATAATGGGCGACCGTTAAATATGCGACAAAAGTTATAACTGCTAGTTACTGAACAAAACGTACGATCGATATTGAAATGGACGATCGTTTTAGAGGTGACAACACAATACTTTTCAAATTGATTTACAACAATCATATTTTCGATAGAAGCCTATAAAAAGAACTCAAAAGATTGAAGAAAGGTCATCCAAGCAAGACAAATCACTCTACAGCTTCCTTCAAGTGCAAAGCATTCTTCTTGAGCTAAATTTTACAAATCATTCATTCCCTCTTCTAGTTTTTAAGTGTGAGCATTCTTTATAAGAAAAGAGAATTGAAGGAAATTCTTGTATTCTTGTTTAGATAGTTTGATAGCTCCTTGTAAGAAGAGGTGTGCCTTACCTCTTGAACGAAAAAGGCATTGTGGTGTAAAAATGGTTATTCTCTCCTTACAAGAAAAGAGAAGGCTAGTGGATTTCCGACAGTTTTGATGTCAAAAAATCGGAGCGGAGACGTATGCCAAGGAATTGAGTCGAACCTCGTCAACATATTACATCTTTCTATTCTCTTGTTCTTCTCCTGCTCTTCTTACTTATCTTTTACTTGCTTCTGACTTTTTCGACTTTTATGACTTTTTCGATTAGATTTTTATACACCAATCCACCCTCCCTCCTCATGGTGCTTTCGATCCTACAATTGGTATCAAAGCCAAATTGCCCTTGTTTTAAAATTTTAAATATCTTTTGAGCTATGGCATCAAATAGTTTTACTTTGAGTGAAGGTCAATCCACGAATCGTCCTTCACTTTTTAATGCTTCAAATTTTGCCTAATGAAAAATTAGAATGCAAGTTTATGTATGCTCTATTGATATTGATATTTGGAATATAATTGAAAATGATTTTTGATTCGCATGGAAAGTCACATTTGGAATACACCGATGGTGAAAAATTACTTGTGAAATTAGATTGGAAAGTAAAAAATCATCTTTTTTGCTTTAGATGCAATGAAATTTAATCGTGTTATGAAATTTGGAGAAAACTTATCATTACACATTAAGGTACCGATAATGTTAAGGAATCTAGACTTAATATTTTGAATCATCGACTCTTTTAAGATGCATGAAAACGAGTTTATAAATGAAATGATTGTACGTTCGTTATAATGATATTGTGAATCGTTTAGCCTCCTTGGACGAGCCACGGACTAACTCTAAAAATGTGAAAAAATTTCTTATGACCTTTTCTTCCAAGCGGCACATAAAGAGAATCGTGATTGAAGAGAAGGACTTGAACAAAGTATATTTTGATGATCTCATAGGATCCATCTTGACCTGTAAGATTGAAATCAAGGAAGATGAAGAAACAAGTATTTCCAAAAGGAAGACTTTAACTTTGAAAATAAAAATGGATGAAAGTGAAACAAGTGAAGAAGATGAAGATTTAGATGAAAAGAAGCTAGTCTTATATGTCAAAAGACTTGACAAATATCTTAGATTTGTCAAACAAAACAAAAGGGTGACTTCTGCAAAAGAAAATCATCAACAAGCAAAAAGATTGGACACTACAAGAATGAGTGTCCAAATCTAGCTAAGAAAGAAAATGAGAGAGAAATTTTAAAAAAGAAAAAGAAAGCTCTTGAAGTGAAGATAAAGAAAATAACTCAAATACCTCCTCAAGTGATGATGAAGAAATCTACATATGTCTAATGACAAATAGTCATGAGGTATTATCTAACTCATCCGAATCTAGTGATAGCGAATCTTTTGATATGCATGATGAGTTTAGAATTCTTATAGATAAATATAAATGCCTTAAAAAGAAACACGATGATTTGAAAATAGAATTTCAAATTTTGAAAAATGAACATGATTCTAAAATTTGTGGAAAATGTAATTTACTAGATGTTGAGAACTCTAGTTTAGAATTTATGATTGAAGTTTTGAAAATGGAAAACAATACCTTAAAATTATCTTGTGAAAAATAAACTTGTAATGTTGAAATATTGAAAAATGAGAATATTATTTTAAATTATAAACTTGAAAAAATTACAAATGGTGAAAAAAATGTTAGATGCAATGCTATCAACATAAATAATACCTTTTAACAAAAATGGACATGGTTTTAGCTCATTTGATATTAAGAAGGATAAAATGATTCTATTTGTTAAAGCATCACAAAATTTTCATGCAAAATCACATATTACTTATTTTCATTGTGGTTATGAAAGACATTACTCTTATGAATGTAAAATTAAAATGGGATTAAATAGTGGTATGAAGAAGATTTGAGTCTCTAAAAGGACCATCACTAACCAAATTGGACTCAAACAAGTTTGTGTATCAAAAAGAGGAGAATATTAATGTCTTTATTGTAGGGAGCTCCAAAGGATAATGAAAGCAAATGGTATTTAAATAGTGGATGCTCAAGACATATGACCGGTGACTCATCAAACTTCGTTACATTAAAAAAGAAAAATGAAAAAAAATCACCTTTGGAAATAATAGCAAAGAAAAAGTAATTTATATAGGTAATGTTGGTAAGAATGACAAAGTATACTTGGAAAATATTTGACTAGTTGAAAACTTAAAAGATAACTTAATTAGCATAAATCAATTGTGATAAAAACTATTTAATAAACTTTGAAAAGGACAAATATATACTTGACTCTAGATGAAAATAAGAAAGTTCTACATATGAGTTTTAAATATAGTAATGTATACAAAATTGCTTTTGAAAATTTGAAAAGTGAAAAATGTATGCATGATGATATAAATCTTTGACATAAAAGATTATGACATGTAAATTTTAAGTTGTTAGACAAACTTTCATGTCATGAATTAGTTAGAGGTTTCTTAAAATTATATTTGGGAAAAATAATGTTTGTGATTCATGTCTTAAAGGTAAACAAATTAAAAGCTCTTTCAAATTAAAAAATATTATTAGTACACATAGGTATTTAGAACTTTTACATCTTAACTTATTTGGACTTATTGATGTAGTAAGTTTAGAGGAAAAGAAATATATATATTTGTGATTGTTGATGACTTCTTTCGTTTTACTTGGACTATCTTTTTCTTACAAGTAAAAGTGAAACTATAAGCATGTTTTCTAAATTTGCAAAAAGAATACAAAATGAATTTAAGTTAAGAATTACAAAACGAAGTAATCATGAAGGTGAATTTGAAAATTATAAATTTGAATTATTTTGTAAAGAGAATGGAATTACACACAACTTTTCTACACCTAGGACACCTCAAAAAATGAAGTAGTAGAAAGAAAAAATAGAATTATTCAAGAAATGACTAGAACAATACTAAATGAAAGTAATTTGCCTAAGTATTTTTGGGCGAAAGCCGTAAACACATCATGTTATATTTTAAATAGAATCTTACTTAGACCCCTTGAAAAGAAAATATGTTTTGAAATTTTATATGAAAAAAGTCAAATATTTCATATTCAAATGTTATATTTTGAATATTAAAGATAAATTAGACAAATTTGATGCAAAATGTGATGATGGTGTGTTATAACAAAAGAACATTAGTTGTTGAATAATTTATTAATGTTAAATTCAATGAAAGTAATAATTTTTTTATGAGCAAGCAAGTGAATGACGAAGAGGAAGAAATAGTTGAAGTGGAAAAACATCTTGAAAACATGCAAATCCAAAATGAAGACTTATAAGAAAAGAGAATGGAGATCTCAAATGTGGAGCAAGAATCACAAGTGAAAGATAATCAAATTATTCCAAGGAATTGAAAACATGCATCATCATATCGACTTGACTAAGTTATAAGTAACATAAATGAAGATATAAAGGTTAGAAATTCCTTGAAAAATTTGTGTGTTTTTTTTTTACTTTTCATACACAATTTGAACTTAGTAACATCGATGAAGCTTTGAATAATTCAAATTGGATAAATATCATGCATGAATAATTAAATAATTTTGAAAGGAATCAAGTTTGGAAACTTGTATAGAGGCCAAAAGATTGTCCAATAATTGGTACTAAATGGGCTTTAGAAATAAACTAGATAAAAATTGCATCATAATAAGCAATAAGGCAAAACTTGCAGTAAAAGATTATTCACAAATAGAAGGAGTTTATTTTAAAGAAACTTTTGCTCCCGTTGCTAGACTTGAAGTTATTAGAATGTTCTTAACTTTTGCTTGTTTTAAAGGATTCAAAATTTTTCAAATAGATGTAAAATCGACTTTTCTAAATGGTTTTATAAATGAGGAAGTTTATGTTGAGCAATTTTAAGGTTTTGAAAATTCAGATTTTTCTAATCATATATTTAAATTTTCTAAAGCTCTTTATGGACTTAAACAAACTCCTAGAGCTTGGTATGAAAGACTAAATACTTTTTTTTATTGAAAATGGTTTTAAAAAGGGGAAAGTTGATACTACATTATTTTTTAAGCATTTGGAAGATGATATTTTAATAGTTGATATTATGTTGATCACATTGTTTATGGTGCTACTAATGAATGCTTATGTAAAGAGTTTGAATCTCTTATGCAAAAAAAGTTAGAGATGAGTATTGTAGGTGAGCTCGCATTCTTCTTAGGATTACAAGTCAAGCAAAACAAAAATGAAATATTTTTTAATCAAGAGAACTATACAAGGGAGTTGCTAAATAGATTTGGAATGGATGAATGCAAGTCAAGTTCAAATCCTATGAGCACTACAACTAAATTAGATAAATATGAGAAAGGCAATTCTGTTGATCAAAAGAGGTATAGAGGTATGATTGGTAGTTTACTTTACTTGATGGCATCTAGACTGGATATAATGTTTAGTGTAAGCTTGTGTGCAAGATTTCAATTCGCACTTAAGGAATGACACTTAGTTGTCGTTAAAAGAATATTACGTTATTTGAAGCATACTTGTGATTTAGGCATTTGGTATGATAGGAACTCATCTTTTGATTTATATGCCTACACCGATGCGCATTTTGCCGAATGTAAAATTGATAGGAAAAGCACTAGTGAGAAGTGTTGCTTTCAGCTCTCTTATCTCTTGGGCTAGTAAAAAGTAAAACTCCATCGCACTCTCTACTGTTGAAGTCGAATATATTGCAGCCGGTAGTTGTTGTGCACAAATATTATGAGTAAAATAATAATTACTTGATTATGATATAAATATTATTATAAATATTATGAGTAAAATAATAATTACTCTCAAGTGTACCCATGAAGTGCGATAACACAAGTGCAATAGAAATGACTAAAAATTCAATTCAACATTCTAGAACTAAGCATATTGATTTGCGCAATCATTTCATTAGATAATATGTGACACTTAAGGACATTGCTATCAAACATGTGTCCACCGAAATTCAACTTGCGGATATTTTCACTAAACCCCTAAGTGATGAGATATTTTATATATTTAGACGTGAACTTGGAATGTTAGGAACCTGATTGCTCTCAATTTAACTCATGAGTGACTTGGTTATGCAAGTATCATTTGTGAATTGAATTGAATATAGAATTGTGTTGCACAACACATACATTCAGACCGATCGACCTTTATCACAACAGTCGACTGTTATAGGATCTGACCGGACGACCATTTAATTTACCAAACTTTACTACGTACACACTTCCAAAATGGTCGTCCGAACATATTTCGGATGATCGGTAGAAACAAAACAAATTGACTATGATGTCTAAGGAATAATGGTTGCCCGACATATTATCGGTCGATCATTTTCAACGCGATATAAAAGGATTGTCAAAAAAATTTTCCCAACTTTTCCCAAATCGCAAAATCGGTCGACCTTTCTTCGTCGTCGCCACTGGAAACTCCATTCTTCCTGGTGATTTCTCTTGGCCGTCACCTCCAATGATCCTCCTCGACCTCTCCGGCGATCCTCCTCTAAAGGAATCGATCCCCGTCGGCGAGTTCTTTCGATAGTCAAATAGGATTTCAATCATTGGGACGACGACGAAGAAATCGACTCCAGTGAGTTTGATTTCGACAAGCCGGACTTCGGCGGCGCTCTTCTTCATCGTTCCAACGCCCTCCGTCAGGCGCACACCGAAGAGCCGCACCCCTCCGCCGCCGCCGCTTCCCCATCGCGCTTGGGGCACGTCCGTGAATTGTGTCCGTGAGCACCGCCTAAACATCTCGTTCGTCATCGCCACCGATGCCACTGCTCGGAGGGTGCCGCCACTGCCACTATGAACGACCACCAACTCCGACGAATTCGATTTCGACAATCCTTCTCGACCCTTTTCCCGCAATTCTTTTCGTGAGTCACATGAATTAATTTCCTCCTCCATTTCTATTCAAATCCTAACATTTTTCAACGCCATGATTTGCGAATTGCAGGTGATTTCAGCAGTGATTAGATCGTGACATCAATTGGTCTCCCTCAAATCTCTTCTTTCGATCACGATCCACACATAGTCGTCATTCTGTGCTCTATCGTGTTGATTCTATGCTATGTCATGTGAATGAATGATTGTAAAGTTCGAGGAAGGAACCAGGTTCTTCTTCTCGCCCACGATTAGACTCTCCATCGATGCCTCCTAGAGAATTCGATTCTTCTTTATTTGCCAAATTGCATCTAATTTTGAACATTTATATTCCTCTAGAGAAGTAGCACGTGGCATGAGAGTAGATTGGACCTCTCTTAACATGAATTTTGTCCATGACTTGTTTGATGGTATAAGTTGGCATCCCCTTCTTGATGTTCGAGAACCTGTCTATCCTAAGTTGGATCGACTTTTCTATGCAAATATGTCATTTCTTGAGTTTAAGTCTTATGTGACATCTCACATCTTCGGGTGTACTATTAAGATCACTGAATCTTTGATTTATGAAACCTTTGATGTTTTCAAAGGAGGCATCTCAAATATTGCGACTCATAGGCGGCCTTTCGATATTTCTATCACTGAGGTCCTTGAAGTTGTTTTTCGTGGAGAAGTAGATAACTTTCTCATGAAATGACTTCTCAAAAAGTTGACTCCTCCCCTTCTTGTTGCACATCATATAGTCAGTCACACCATCTTCACTCGATCCGGTCATTACATTGACATGACTTTCTATGATTTACGCCTTCTCTATTGTCTTCTTCGAAATGATCTTCCTCCGATTAACTTTGGAGCCTATATAATTTATCACTTCATCTCCACCAAAGAGAAGATAGACTCCAAACGCTCTCACAATATGATTCTTCACTTTGGTTCTTTCCTTACTCGGATCTTTCGTCAGAAAGACATTACTATTTCTGAGACTGAACCATCATTTTCTGAGAGACCTACTAATATCATTGAGAAAGTCACATTGAAAAGGAAGGGCCTTGTCCTCGTTGGTAACGAATGGTATTTGCAAAGAATGGACAAGAGACACAAGACTCAGACTCTGATGATAATGTAGGTATAGAGACTTCTACGAGAGCTCCTATGGAGGATACCGAACCTTCATGGGAGCAATATATACATCCTCCATCTGAGCCGACGAGTTCCTGACGTGCATTCATAGTTCCTTCACGTGATGACTAGGATGAGATGATCACACGCATGGATGGGATTGATAGGCGTTTGGATGATATGACTGCACACATTGAGCATTTGGAGCTTGATCATCGTCGCACTCAGAACTGTTTCTTTGCATATTTTCGATCTCAAGGCTTCTACACTTCGCTTTATGAGCAGGTTGCGCCTCCTCCGCCTGACGATGCTTCGAATGCTTAGTTTTCCTTATATTTTTTCTTTTGTTCCCCATTTTGATGATGTCAAAAGGGGAAGAAGATATGTGTCGGAGACGATGTTATGTGGATTAGACTTTGTGGAGATTATGTATGACTCTATGTATGCGTAACGTTATGTGATGGAGGCTATATTTATGTATGGATATGTTGGTCACCATGTTTATGTATGGATATGTTGTTCTCCATGTTTACGTATGGATATGTTGGTTATGTGTTGGCTATGTTGCTTACTTTTATTTGTCTTTAACCATGTTCTTAACATGGATGGATGAATATGTTTCCTTTTCTTTTGATATCATTATGTCTTATAAAGAGAAAATATGCTTTGATTGTGGGGGAGTAAATAATATTTTTGATATCACAAGATAAGCATAAATTAAGGGGGAGAAACTTACATTTTGTTATTCATTTACCTCCTCGTCACCTTGTTTGACATTATAAAAAATGGGGAGATTGTTGGTCCAAAGATCATATTCTAAATATTTTGATGATAACAAACAAGGAAGATCATGTACTAATTGTGCTTGAAGTATTAGTGTGAACATGTTAAATACTTTTACGAAGAAAAAAAGTCGAAATATTTTCAGCATTACAAACGGTCAACCGTAAGAGTAACGGACGACCATTTTGACTTATAATGGATGACCAAACAGGAACTAGAACAACCACTAATTCTGACATTCTAAAATCGGACGACCGATTTATTTTCAATCGACTGTTATATGTATTACATGAAAGATCAAAGTACCGAAATGGTAGATTAAATGACCGCAGATTATAGAGACCATGGACATTTCTAAAACGGACGATCGAAATAATAACGGTCGACCATTCTGGGGAACAAAGAATAAAAATATGAAAATCGGACGACCGAAGCCGCTGCATGGATGATCGCAGATTACAAAGAGCGCGGACACTTCTGAATCGGACAACCGAAATAATGACGGTCGACCATTCTAGGCAACAAAGAATAAAAATATGGAAATTGGACGACCGAAACCGCTACATGAACGACCGCAGATTACAGAGAGCACGAGAATTCTAAATCGGTTTGATACTCTTTCGGGCGACCGTTATGAAAGCAAAAATTAATTAAATGGCTATGATTTTTCTACGAACTACGATCAACGGATAACTGCACAGAAAAAACAAATGCAACAGATATAATTTTTTATTAAATGGACGCCCGATATTATAATAGGCGACCGTTGGATATGCGACAAAAGCCATAACGGATAGTTACAGTACAAAACAGACGATCGATATTGAAATGGGCGACCGTTTTAGAGGTGATAGCACAACATTTTTCAATTTGATTTACAACGATCATATTTTCAATAGAAGCCTATAAAAGGGACTCAAAAGATTGAAGAAAGGTCATCCAATCAAGGCAAATCACTCTAGAACTTCTTTCAAGTGCAAAAACATTCTTCTTGAGCTAAATTTTACAAATCATTCCTTCCCTCTTCTAGTTTCTAAGTGTGAGCATTCTTTGTAAGAAGAGTGAATTGAAGGAAATTCTTGTATTATTATTTAGATAGTTTGAGAGCTCCTTGTAAGAAGATGTGTGTCTTACCTCTTAAGCGAAGAAGAAGGCATTGTAGTGTAGAAATGGTTATTCTCTCCCTACAAGAAAAGAGAAGGCTAGTGAATCTCCGACGGTCTCGAGGTCGAGAAGTCGGAGCGGGGACGTAGGCTAAGGAGTTGGGCCGAACCTCGTCAACATATTGCATCTTTCTCTTCTCTTGCTTTTATCCTGCTCTTCTTACTTATCTTTTACTTGCTTGTGATCACATTTTTTAAAAAATCGACTTTTATAACTTTTCGGTTAGATTTTTATACATCAATTCACCCCACTCTTGATCCTTTCAATCCTACAACTTCAGCCTTTCTTCCCAAAATAATGGTATGGGCATAAACATGAAGATGTTAAATGTTATGCATCATTAATGGACGCATGCCCTTCACCATATGATGTTTTGCGTTTGACGAAGTTAAAGATAACTTCATAACCCACTTTAGAATACAAATGCCTTATTATGATATGAAATGTTATCTTTTGTCATGAATTATTATTTTGGTTATTTTCTTAAATTTTTCTTAAATTATAATAATTTTTCGCGTCTAATTCTAAACTATGAACTTACTATATTTTCTACTTCAGTCATTTCATCTAATTTTCTTAACTTTTCCATTATTTTTATTTTTTTTATATTTATGAGAAGACTAAGATGCCCTACCACGAAGAATTCTCTCTTTTGATGTTTAAAATAAAATAAAATATTTTGACAAGTCAACAATGTCAAAGATCCTTTTTTAAATATTTATATTATTTTATTATATAATAATTATTTTATTCCTTTTAAATATTAAAATAGAGGGCAAATCATGGAAGGACATTTTAGTATTTTCATAAATATAAAATAATAGAAAATTTAATAGAATCAGACGAAAAGAGTGAGGTGAACATCACAATAAAATTTAGGAACGTTGTACGGTAAGTTCATAATTCAAAGTTAGATACAAAAAATCACTATAGTTTAGGGAAGGTTTAAGAAAATAATCCTTATTATTTACATACATATAGCATGCATACGATATTCAATTATACTTACATATAATTCATCATGTAGAATCATAATTTGCGTAAACTTCGACATAGGGGTATTCACTGGGTCCGAACTCCATGACCCAACCCCAACTCCTAGGGGGTCGGGTACGAGTTGGAATTTAAAATTGATCGAATCCGACCCGATGACTAGATTATTTAATTATCTTTTTATATTTTTTATTCAATTTTAATCATATATCTGATTTAAAATTATAAAAGTTAAAATAAAAATATTTTAAGTAAGAAAATAATATATAAATACTTAGAACAAGTATTTTAATACTTTAAAAGAATATTAAATAATGTTTTCATATTAAATAATGCAAAAAAGTAAGCAAAAAATTAAAAAAAAATTAACTTGACCACCAAACAATGCAATGGGTGCTAACTCATCTCGGTTGATGTAATAACCAACTTTTCTCATCTCTTTTATGATATGATATTCGGGTGTACTAGCAATCGCGTTAAAGCAAAAATCAAAGAGAGTTGAACATCAAAAAAGAATACCACGTACAATTACCTTGTGTCATAGAGAATTAGAGATCGTACCATCAAATCGCTAAACTACACTTCTGCAAATAAAAAGCAACTCAATCTATTAGAGTATAATAGAATTTGTCTTGAGAAGAAAATATAGTATAAATTATAGGAGTAAAGAAAAATGAACTTTGAAAATGAAAAATTCCTTTATTGTTAGTGCTATGGATAAATCACTCAACAGAGGAGGAAAGTTGAAAGTGAGGATGATTAAATAAGAATGAAGTATCAATTCTTATTCCCTAAAATAGATATCTAAATTTTTGGGATGATTTTTTTTTAAAGAAAGGAAAATTGTCACAGACGTGCTCCACAAACATCATTTTTATGTAATCATGCATCTAATTAGGATATTAAGTTAGTATAGATGTTTATATAGACATGGTTGCATGTAGAAATTAACTTTTGGATTAAAGCAATAATTAAATATCGATATGCATTATAAAGAAATTATATAAGATTATTAGGAATAAATTTTAATATTTGTAAATATTATAATAAGCATATTTAACTATGATTAATTAGAGATTAAATGTTGATTTGTAACAAAGAAAAATGACTGGACCTTTATTTTATCTAATATGGTTTCAAGCAGCCTCACCAGTTGCTTAGGAATATATTTTTCAAACCGTCATATGACGTGCTACAATTCTGAAATAAATAAAGCAATCACTTATTCTTATCATCTGCAAGACGAAAAATTTCCAAGATCAAATCCATAGCCTAACAGCCTGAAGAAATTCGACATGTTTGCTAGGTTAAGGTGAACCTATGGATTTGAAACTGAACTTCAACTTCGATATCTTCTTGGTTCGTTCTTCATAAATTCTAACATTTTACATGCTTCATCCTTATGAGTTTATATTTCCATGAGCACAAGAATCATCCGAAAATAACTTTTATATATAAAGTTATGAACCATAGACTCTGCCTTGTAGATCGGAGTATGATTCAGGTAAACTAAATTAAGGTTTGAAATTTGGATATGCTTGACTGGACTTACAAATGATTCTTTTATAAGTGGAATCATCCAATTTGTATATGTAGATGTGGAGAAATGAAATTTTCATTACATAGTGATTCTTCTAATTTCAGGACATTGATAGAACATGGACCTAGTTGATTATTTTTTTAGAAGGGCACACAAGAGTTAAATTCTACAATTTTTTTCCTAAACATAACTGAAGTCTAGCTTCTAAGAAAATTAGGATCTCATCAAATAGATATATATTGTTAAAGATATAAATTAATCATTCAGTGATGCATAGTCTGTCAGAATATAAACATTGGGTCATATTGCCTTGAATTTTATTACTTACCCACTTTGAATTAGTTAATAATATTTGGGAGTTGAAAACCTTAGTAAATCTAGTTTTTAATTTATCCATAATCATAAGATTTGCACTTAGGGTTAAGAAGTTATGAATTATTATTTATTGGCAGACACATAGTCTAAAATTCTGAGACAACACCTAATTAAGTTATGGAAGATTGAGAAGTTCCAAGTGTGAAATAGTTTATGAATATAAATATTTGAAGTTAGATATTAGTACCAAAAGAGATTAGATGAATTTTAAGGTGCATAAATATTCATGCATCATGAGCATGCATTGTATAATATTTTAATGTGATTGAAAAGTGAAATAACATTATTACTTGTAGAAAACTATTAAGTTACAAGTGAAATGAGGAAAATTTAATAGACCAAAGGATAAAGTATAAGGTGAGTGGGTAAATTTACAACATAGAAAAATGATATATGCTAATTCTTTTATTTATGATATTATGTCAAGCAAAGATTATTATTATTGTTATCAAAACATATTTTGAACTATGAAAATATTTATGATATGTTTCAAGGATTTCATATGATATGGAATAACCTCTTATACGAAAATGTTTTTCAATATTTGTGAAGTTAAAATAAGTTTTACTTGTTAATGATATGTGATTATGGCATGTGTATTTTGATCTTGTTAAACTCCATGTATTCATTGATCATGCTGTTTGAAAATAGTAATTGGGATCGCATTCGATATACATGAAGCCTTTGGAGCGTATATCGAATGTCTTTGCCTTTTGTAGACTGCTCTGCGTGCATGTATTAGCGTATTGACCCATGATTTGTTCTGCGTATCCGAAACTCTTGATTGTGAAGCTCTGCTTAATGTATGACACACAATCATGTAGGAATACACATTGACTCATGATTTGCTCTGCATATTCGAGACTCTTGATTATGAAGCACTTCTTAATTGTATGACAGGATCATAGAGGGATGTGTATTGATCCATGATGAGTGCACATATGTGGAGTTTAATCGTGAATATGATGATATATTTGATTACTTTTATTTATGTAAAAGTTCATAGGATTTGGTAATTTATGTTATATGAGTTATGCTTTAAATATTTTCTCACATGAAAAATCCTGATTATTTAAATGTTATATGCACTCGTATTGTTCCTTATGTTGTACTCTTATTTTACTCACTGAGCAAACGATTGTTACTCACAATACTCATTTTAAAATTTTCAGATACTTATAAGTTCTTGAGTTGAATCGACTCAGAGCTTATTTTACTGCATATAGAAGAGGTCGAGCTGCTGGAGCAATTTTATTTTTCCTTCACCTTTATTTTTGAAACATTCATGTAATAGATAATTATAGATATTTGTAATTAAGTCTGTGAGAAACTTTTTATAATATTGTATAAAATTTGATCCCGTTGGGGGTTAAATATGAAATGGGTTGTGAAATAATAATGATAATATGTGAATGTTATGTTGTTATAATTGTTTATTAAACTTTGATAAATATATATATATTGCCTATTTAACGAGAAATATTATATACAAGAACATAAAAGTATAACTTGACGTGGTTTGTGCATAGAATTTTCTTGTATCACTTCAATAGTAGTTCATTTTACAAGATAGCTATTTTCAGTCTAAAAACATAAAAAATACTTTATTATTTTCTTAAACTAAATTTTGTTGTGTATTGAATAAAAAAAGTTTCTTAATACAAGTAATTTCCGGTTTTTTTAAGAAAAAAGGCATCCCCCACTTCATTTCTCTCATAAAATAATAATTTATAGTATTTATTACTCAATTGACATTAGGACACCAAACTACCTCGATATTTTAAATATTTTAATTTAATATTTTATTTTAATTATTAGAAAAAAATCACCATTAATATTGTGTTAATAGAGATTCACACATAATAACATTTAAATTTTTTGTCCTTCCTTAGATAATTACTTTTTGAAGGGTTTATTTGGTTTCTTTAATCTAAAAAAGAAATGTTTGTTAAGGTTAAAAATGTATTTTGATTGTACATTCACATTATTTCCTTCGTCAAAGAAATACTTATTATTATATATTTTTTGAGTTATTTTCATAAATTTTTTTTAAATTATTACGATTTTTTGTATTTAGTCCCAAATTACGAATTTATTTTTTGTATATTTAAACTATCACTATTTTTTTATTTTAGTCTTTTTGTATGTTTTTTTTGTTACTTTTGAATTTTTTCCAAAAGATTAAATTATCCATCCCTCTATAACACATCAAATAATAAATATAAAAAATAAAAAATAAAAAATTCGAGAAGAGGTTAATTTAGTTTTTTTCATAAATGATAATTTTTTTATTTACCACTTTAATTCATCAAATGATTTTTTTATTTTTTATATTTGTTATTTTATATTTTTTGGAGGGATGAATAATTTAATCTTTTTATAAATGGAAAAAATAAAAATAACATATAAAGAAAATGGACGAGAAGATTAAAAAAATGAGTTAAGTTAAATATGAAAAAATTTAAGAGAGGTTTACGACTTTATGCCGTATTTTTTCCATGTAGTATCGCAACAATTCGATTTTGCAATTTAATTTTACCAAAAGAAAAAGAATTAAAAAATGGCGAGGAGGCTACTCGCGGAGCTCTCCTGCCTTCTTCAACACTAAACGCCCCAAAACCATCGCGACGCAGAGCGCAAACCAAATCGAAAGCAAGAGTAAGGCGGGGGCGAAGAAGCAAGAGGCCGCACGCGGGATGGACGCCAACGCCGGCTCCGCCCCGCCTGCTCCGGCGGTCCCCGAGGCGGCTCCGCCCGTTCCGGTGGCCGAAACCCTAGTCGAAGCACCTCGGCGACGAGCCGGCGGCAACAAGAGGAAAACCTCAGCCGCTTCCTCCTCCTCCTCCTCCTCCTCCGCGCCCCCTCCCAAGAGGCAGGCCAAGGAGCGGAACCATCCTCTCCACCTCCTCTTCCCCGCTCACAACGGTCCCATCACTCGAGCCCGGCAGTCTCCCAACAAGTTGGCGGCGGCCTCTGCCTTCGCCGTCCCGCAGAAGCTGCCGGACCATGCAGCGACTGTGGCCTGGTCCCGGGACTCCGCGCAAAGGGACGCATCGGATGCTGGAGATCTGATCAAGGTCGAGGACGACGACGAGACAGCGGCGAAGGAGGAGCCGCTTGTGGATGCGGATTTTGAGGCCGTTCGATCTCGCGGCTCCAGCATGCATGCCGTGCCTACTCCCGCCGGTGAGTTTTTCCGACTTAAATTTTATTCTCTAGGATATATTTTTTGTCAATTTTACTGCTTTGTTTTTTGTGTACCATGATTTGTTACTACAATGGCCATCATTAGTTATGAGGGAGCCTATTTGTTCTCTTGCTAATGCAACAATGCTAGGGGTTTTAGGTAGAGAATGCAACTTCTACCTTATACATTGAAACTGCTGATAAATCTCCTTTGATGTAAGCTTGGTTGTTGCATAGATTTGGCTTATGCATATTGCTACTAAAATACATAACCAAAATGTGCAAACTTGATTGGATATGGTACACAAACTCTCACTATCTTTTGTTATTTATAGGTTGGTTTTCATGGAAAACTATCCATTCAGTTGAGAGGCATATGCTGCCTTCATTTTTTAACGGGAAGTCTGAGAAGCGGACACCTGAGGTGTACATGGAAATTCGGAACTCAATTGTCAGGAAATTTCATGCTGATCCACAGAAGCCAGTGGAAGTCAAAGACTTTGAGGATTTATGTGTTGGTGATATGGAAATAAGGCAAGAAATAATGGAATTTCTGGATCACTGGGGTCTGATAAATTTCCATCCTTTCCCTCCTAAGACTGACGACAACAAGCTTGATGCTGATAATGAAGCGAACACTTCCTCTTTGGTCGAGAAGTTGTATCAATTTGAAACCATTCAGCCATTGCCTCGTATTACTCCCAAGAAAGACGAGCCCCTTTTGGTACCAAGCATAACATCATCTTTGCTTCCGGAGTCTGCTCTGCTTGATGAATTGGCAAGGCCTGTTGGCCCCTCTGTGGAGTATCATTGCAACTCTTGCTCGGGTGATTGCTCTAGGAAACGTTATCACTGTCAAAAACAGGTCAGAGCTTTTATGATGCTATCATAATGGACCATTTGCCATTTCTTATTACCTTAATTTTCGCATTATTTTTTACTTGAATTGAGACCTTAGCACCTGAGATATTCGAGAGTCACTCAATTCCTCAAGATTATTTTGATTTAAATTGTCCAAATATAAGAACTCCGCCTATGTTTTATAGCCGGTCCCAAGTCCGGATAAAGGAGGAGGGTTGTGTTAGGCCCCGACAGCCAGCGTAAAACCCTGTCGAATCTCATGATCATGAATCAACGAAGTCGTATGATCCATGTAGCCGACCCCACCTGGTGGGATAAGGTTTTATTGTTGTTGTTGTTGATGTCCAAATATAAGACCTTGTTGGTCATTTCACCTCAATGGTTACTTTTACTGTTCATTGCTGAAATTTCTGTTTTTTTGTAATTAATTACAGAGATATTTAAAGTGAATGGATCTGGTATTAAGAAGGTGCACTTGTATAAATAAAATGTCGTTTATTAGAATTATTCTAGCTCACATAACTAAATATGTGCCCATCCTTTTTCCATTTTGAATGGTTATATTTTATGAAGAGACTGATGAATCTGTCTTGAACCCTTTTGTGAACTCGTGTGTGTTGATTAATATATTAATGTATTGAGTTGCCAAAGTCCAGCAATAGCCTGTATCCAAATCACAGTGGAAATGCAGGAAATAAAGAAAGAACCAATGCTACTAGTTTTTTTTTTCACTAAAGAAAATTGTACCTGATGTGTAAACGTTTGAGAAATTTGTACGGAAGTAGTAAGGAAGAAGAAAAAGTTATTTGATACTCGGTCGTCCTGCAAGTTCCTCTACTATTATGTATTTCATCTACCATGAGCTAAATGCTATGCTTCATAACTGGGGAGTCCTCTACAAAATGTGATGTAACAATGAATGATATATATCAAATCATTTTTTGTGTACACATTACTTCACTTTTTGAGGGTGAGGACAGGACGATTGAGATTTTCTTTTGAGAGCTAAGGATGATTGATTGTTTTTTTTTAGAAGAAGGATGATTGAGAGTTATGAGTAACTTTATAGTTATATTAGCCTATTTAAACTCCATTATGATTGAATGTTGTCATCATATCTTCTTCAACATGTTTATTCTAAATTCTGTAATTTACATAATTTTGGTAAATGCTTTCAGATAATGTCTAATTCTTTTTCCCACTACTTCTGAAGTTATGCGAGATAATAACATAAAAAATTATGTTGATCGTTTGATGATCCGAAAAGTTATATATCGGGCTTACTCATGTTGGTCAAAGCAATCAAACTTTGAAGATAATCAACAGAAGGCGAATCTCTATATATCATCCTAATCCTATGCACATAACAGATAAACGAGAACCCAAATTTCAGAAATTTCAGAAGAAATTTTTTATTATTCATAACTGAATGATTCTTTTTGAGGGGATAAAGGATGATTAACAAGGTTATTAATAATCCAAAACCATTCATTCCATCAAAAGAGAGTTCATGTCGTGAAGGAAGCAAAAGGAAAGGAGAAGAATAAAGAGATGTCAATGTTGGTTCCCCTCTCCCTGGTAAAAGAACTAGCATGAGTAAGGATGTTGTTGATGCAGCATATATCGGGTTGGTAGACAACCAGTTGCCCACATGAGTGCAAAAATGTGGATCCACTATAGGTGATGATGGAATTGGAGACAGCACCACGTCTAAAAGAGGATCAGAAGTCTCCTAAAAAAATGAAAAAAAATAGAGGTCAGAAGTCAGCTCTGTAATACAGCAAATCCAGTCCATTGGCCCTGCTCCAGATCTCCCTTGAAATATTGCAATTAAAGAAGAGATATCCCGATGCTTCTTCTGCCTACTTACCACACATTTCGCAGTTTGATGATATCCCGTTGAGCCATCTTGTGCAGTATGAAGCACTAAGGATCCTCCTTCTCAAAAACCAAATAAAGATCTTGGTCTTAATTGGAACTCTGGTGTTCCAAATAAGCCCACAGACAGATATGAAGCTAACATCAGCATCCTGGACCTGCAAGCGCAGGGTGTCTTGCCTGTATAACGCTGAAAATTCCCCTTGACCAAAGCCATCCAGAGAGAGAGAGAGAGACCTCAACCTTTTAAAGTTCATAGCTTTTAGAAAATGAATGTTTGCAGACCATCATACGCACAAAAAGGATAAGCGATTCAAGGTCCAAAGAAGACATTTTTTGTTCATAGCTTCTAAAATTGGTTGTCTACAATATATGTACTTATGTATAGTTCCAAATTGCTAGAATCACACTAGCAACAAGACTTTACTACTATGACTAGGGACTAAAAGAAAGAACATAAAATATAAAAAGAAACTAAAATTCTAGGACTCCTCCCTCTCTCTCTCAAAAAGAGATTTTCTTGAACTCATCCTAAATTTATTAATATCAAGTTTAGGCATTGTTATTCATGGGTTTTTCCAGAAGTAGCTTTTTGGTCATCTAGTTCATGGACCATTAAGTGACTATTATTTAGTTGTCAAAGGGTCAAGCAATTAGAAGTTCTACTTTTAATAATTTAAAATTAGTTGGGTTGTTTACTGTACATGACAACTTGAGTTCTTGATGATAGCTACTCTCTCTTTTTTGTTTATGTTGAGCAGTATATAGTCTGTCTCCTTTATTTGGTACTTTGGCATGCCTATTGATTTTGCAAAATGAGTTGCATCATTTGGCCAACCTTGCACATTTTCTGATGTAACCTGTTCAACAGGCTGATTTTGATTTATGCAGTGATTGCTACAATGATAGAAAATTTGATTCAGGCATGGCACCAAGTGATTTCATTCTTATGGAGTCTGCAGACATTTCTGGTGCAAATGGTGGAAATTGGACAGATCAAGAAACTCTATTACTTTTAGAGGCGCTAGAACTTTTTGCGGAGAATTGGAATGAAATAGCTGAACATGTTGCTACTAAAACTAAAGCCCAATGCATCTTACACTTTCTTCAAATGCCTATTGAAGATTCTTTTCTGGAACATGATGATGATGCAAGTGAGAATAACAAGGACAACGAGGATCCTGTGTCAAATACAGAATCAGCAAACCAGGACCCTAAGACAGAATCAGCTAATCCTGGCCTTCCTGAAACAATGCAAAGTGAAGAGAAGGAAGAAAAAGAGGAAGAAAATGTTGAAGATGCTCTCGAAAAAAATAAAGATGATACCGCAGATCAAACTACAACTTCCAAAGATGATTCTTCAGTTGGTAAAAGTGCTCCAGATGATAAAATTACTCATGTGACTGGTGCCAGTATTGCCATTGATGCATTGAAAAGTGCATTTCAAGCCATTGGTTGCGCTCCAGACCATGAAGGTTTAAGTTCATTTGCCGAAGCTGGAAATCCTGTCATGGCATTGGTCAGTTGGCGTATTAGTCTGAAGTTTACGATGGTTCACTCTATAGTACTTCTAGATGCTAATTGTATTTAGTGCTTGTTTGCAGGCAGCATTTTTAGTAAATCTTGTTGAGCCTGATGTTGCTAACACCTCTTGCCGTAGTTCGTTGAGAGCTGTGTCTGAAGATTCTCCTGCGATCCAGCTTGCTACTAGGCATTGCTTTCTTCTTGAAGATCCACCAGATAATGTGAATGATCAACCAGATGAAATGAAGGAATCGAATGAAGTGAAAGACCCTTCCAGTTGTATGAGGTATTTGTATTGATCAAGGTCTAGTATATTATGGTAATTGAAGTCACTTGAGCTTACTCTGATGCATGAAATAAAAAAACGCAGTTCTGCAACAGATAATGGTAATGAGAGGGCTCAAAAGGATCAAAACCATGAGGCATCAAATGGTGCTTGTAATTCAAAGTCTGAAGACAAGAATGAGGATGTTTCTCAAGTGGAGAATGATGCAGCCTTAATTAGCTTGCCAAAAGAAACTTCAAAGGAAACAAATGGTGCGAGTCTTGCCTTGGAGGCAATGCCTAAAACCACTGAGGAATCATTAAATGATTCTAAGGTTGATGGTGATTCTGAATTGCCTGCGGACCTTTCGACAGCCGTGCAAGACACAGGTAAAAGGGCCTCTGAAGGAAAACATGGTAAAAAAGAAACAAAAAAGTCAGAGCATCAAGAAGAGGAAAGACCAAGTACTCTTAGGGAACAAGATGGCATAGGTACAAATGACAATGTCCAAGAGCATCCAAAAGATGCATCTGAAAAGGCTGCAGATTCAATTGGCACCGTGGTTGAAGCTCAAGAGATCCAGCTAAAGCCTGGAACGATTTCAACTAATGAAAGCAACAGAGATGCAGGTGAGAAACTCAAATATTTCTCCGTTTGATATTGACAGTACCCAAGGCTAGAGAACCTTTTAAATAAGTGTTTTCCTGCAGATTGTGGAAAATTCCGTCGAAACTTCAGAGAGTTGATTGAAATCTAACCTCCCTCCACATGTTTAGATGGTTTTCTTGTGTTTCATGTTTTCACTAAAAACCTTAGACCATATCTTCATTTTTTGTGCCTTCTGTGTTATAAATTATTCTTGGTAATATGACGAGAGTTATGATAATCAGAGATTTTGTTCAGTTATATCTTATAAAAAATCTTCTCCCAAAAGAAAATATCTATTATAAAAAATCAACATAAAACTCTTGCTTTCCTTTCACAAATAAGGTTATTCCTTTTAACAGCTCTTCAATTGGAAATGTTTCCTGCTCTAAAAAATTTTATAATTTTTCGACATCTAACCATAAGTTATGAACTTACAAATTTTAGTCCCTAAACTTTTCTGGATTTGAAACTTAGATCTTTCCATTAAGTTCCATCCAATCTTCTATGTTATTTTTTAACAATTATGAAATGTCAATTTTACTTTGCTTTCTTATTACAATAAGATATTTTTGAAGTAGGGTGAATTGATTATTATTTTTTAATTATTGTAAAGGTAGTATTTAATAATTATGAAATATTGTGCCACTGTTATCTTTTAAAGATTTTTTCTTATGCTAAAGAAGGGTGAATTTTTATTTGATAACTATTAAAAAATAACTTAACAAAATTTTGGGTGGAACTTAATAGAAGGTCCTTAGTGTCGAATATGGATAATTCATGACTAGAGTTTGTAAGTTAATAGTTTAGGATTAGATGCAAAAGAAAATAGTTCAAGGGGTATTTAAAAGAAATAATCGTAAAATAAAAACTCAGATTTAGATGTTATTGTTTTGTTGTGGTAAGTAAAAGCTTGGATGCCTCTTTTTGACAGTGGGAGGTATCTGAGGCCATAGAAACTTTTACATAAGTAGCTATTCCGCAAATTATGGAAAAAATAGTACTTATGTTTGGTCTTGATCTTATGCTGATTTACCTTTCAACACTCCCAGCTATAGACAGTTTCCTCCTATTCATGTCTGAAATGTTTTAATGAAAATACTTACCTCTCTATTTTCGTTTATATGATCTGCTCGCGTATATATTATCTTTGGATTGTTTTAGTGATATAACAAGGAATTCCTTTATGTATCTTTTTTAAAAATCATCATGAGGCTACAATGTTTAGATGTTACTTTATGATTTTGGTAAATGAAACCTAGCTTGGTGATAGCAGCAACTGTATTTTTTGTGACTGTTATATGTTACACTGGGGCAGTCAACCAGTCTCCTCAAGGCTATGGTTAAAATCATTTGAGTTCTTGGTAATTCAACACAATAGATAATAATTCCGATGCCTGTGGACAACTTGCTTTGACCAACTGGATGGACCACTCATTAATAACGAGTTTTAACATCAGAACTTCTTCAATCCTTATCTTCTCTGATCGAGGTCTATCGGCCAATGACTAAGCAATTTATATCATTTCTTTGCATATTGTGCTTGGACTAAATTTCTCAACTTCTGATTTAGTTTTGCTGCATCTTTCAGATGATACTAAGATAAAAGAGTCAACCGACATTAACGCCAAAACTGACAACTCAGTTGGGACAAGTGTTGATAATAGTATACAGTGGTTAAAGCGGGCTGCAACAACTGCCCTTTCAGCTGCTGCTGTGAAGGCTAAGCTCCTTGCCAAGCAGGAGGAAGATGAAATTATGAAGCTTGTTTCCTTGATTATTGAAAAGCAGGTGATTAAAGTGATCATTATCATTCCCACCGCTCCAATATCTATATTTTTTTTTATATGATATAGCGACTTCAACTATTTTATCAGATTTGATTGCAGGTGTATATTTTGGAAGTTGTTAAATTGTCATCATGCTAATACATGAAATTGTTTACCTTGCAGTTGCAAAAAGTGGAGACTAAAGTTTCAGTCTTCAGTGACATTGAAAGTGTCACCAATAAGGTGAGGGAACAAATAGAAAGAACAAGGCAAAGACTGCTCCATGAGCGGTCACAAATTATTGCTGCTCGGATGGGTGCACCTGCATCCTCATTAAGGGCCCACCAAGCTTCCTTATCTGCAAACAGAATGGCAATGGGTTATGGTGCTGCTGGTGTAAAGCCTGTTAACATGCCATCTCAGAGATCACCACCCTTGAGAAGACATTGATTCTGTATGGACTTTCTTCTATGTTCCTCTTATGTTGACTTCAAAACCATATGCAAGTTTCATTTATACTTTCCTGTGCAAATGCGGGGCATTGTTCTTCAGGTCATAGGTACAATTGTTTATTTCACGCTTTGACTCTTTTTCATTTATTAATGAAATTTATAATGTGCTACTAGGTTAACGTATGAGTAAGAACATTCAGCATCTAACTTTTGATGTCTTGTGGTTTTCCAGGTTTTGGCACCATCTTGTAGCATGAATAATTGATTTTGTTGGAATTTGCTTCCTGTTTGGTTTAGAGGACGTCTATTTTACTTGCTGATCACAGTCAACTTATTTGAGATCCTTGAATACTGTCCATCTTCTTGACTGTAATTACCTGAAGAAAAGAGAATCATGTATTATAAGTCTCCTCAACTGATTGCCTTCGATGGTAATTTATGGAAAGGATTTACATTAGGCTCACACTTGGAACCGATTGATTATTAGGGGATCAATTATATCCAATTTATATTCCTTTATGTTGTGCGGCACCTATCTGATTTACTTGATTTTGAATGTTTTCCTCTAGACAATTGATGTGAATAATCTATACAGAAATGGTAAGGACCTTTGATGGGAGTATATATCTTGAACGTTTTATTTAATGTCTTCATACTATTTATAATGTTGACTTCTTTTCCTTTCTTCAAAAGGCTCGCAAGTCCTGATCGAGCATGTCACAGTGGTGGAGCAGGTAACTAAGTGCTTTAGTCGCATTATCTGTTACTATACATTCCTGAAAGCTGAGAAGAAGGTTGCCATGTCTGTTTATTGGCTTTATTTTTGTGTAATTAATATGATTGTATGTTATACTATGTTTCGTGTATTCAAACATTATTTCGGATTATTTTTTTTTGGGTTGCCCGAGTAGCTTTAAAGGTAGCCGTATTTTTTGGGTTTGGGAATCGAGGTTTACTTGAACATAGCCCCCTCTAATTAGATTTGTTTCCGATTATTTTAGTTGAACGAGGTGCCTGCTTTCACTACAGTGAATTTAGAATACACTTTATCTACTCTGTTTTGCCTATTTGGTAGATGAGCAGGAGCGATGCAGCCCGTCTGAGCTTACGCAACTTGTAGGAACTTGTCAGTTTGCTTACGTTTCCGGCCAGATATTTTGTTGCAAGAAAGCTTAAACATAAAAAATTTTAAGGCAAATTCTCATAAAATTTGTGACGATTGTATCCGTCGGATCTCATTATATACTTGTCCCATACTTTATTCTGGATAAGTTTTTGTTTTTTCTGAATCTTGATTCTCATAATTAGAAGACCAGTCCGTTAGATGTAAACGTCTAAAATCCTAGATGGTTCAGGTCAAATTCGTGATTATTGGATTCCTCGATATTTTGCCCGTGGACTCATATCACGAGGCTCACAACACATTCGCTTTTAGGGTTACGAATGCCTGAAGCGTGGTAACTGCTACCATTCACAAAGACACGTTTATTAGTCCCCACAACAATCTTGGATACGGGATGCCATTTTTACCTTGCACCATAAAAATTCTCATGGTATGCACAACAGACCCGTTGCTTTCAGTGTTGATCATAGTGCGCATTATTATATAAAACAAAGAAAATTAATATCGTTAATTGTTCTGGCCGTAGCGAACTTTGCAGATAGATAGAGAGAGAGAGAGAGAGTGGTAAGATCTATGTTGGTTACCTGTAATTGCCGAAAAAAATAGGTTTTGTAGCCTGTAAATTACGCGTTATTTGGTTTTATTTTTCTGTAGCCTGTAAATTACGCGTTATTTGGTTTTATTTTTCTGTAGCCTGTAAATTACGCGTTATTTGGTTTTATTTTTCTGCCTCAGGGTGCGCCAACTTTGTTGCACAACTAAGTTTGTAGGAAGATATACAAAAATAGCAGGGACAGAGTATAATGTCCATCGAGAATGCAGGGGCTGTTGGTTGGATACGGACGAAGCCGACGCCCAATGCCCCACCTCTTCTTCTCTCCCTCTTCTTCCTGACCACTCTTCCACTTCCTCCCCTCATATCGCGAACGAAAGACGAAAAAAAGAAAGAACGGAGGTAAGTGTTCTACTTCTCTCCTCCTCCTCCGATCAATGTCGAATCGATCGAATTACAATAACCTGATATTAATCAATATTGTTCATACGCTTTAGATATAGAAATAATGGAAAGTTACTTGATTCTTATGGCCCCCGCAACTAGCAAGACTTAAGTCGAAGAGATGCATGGATTTCGTTTGCTATACGTTTAGTTGAAATTCGAGCAATTTGTTTTCTTTCAAGTTGTGGGACAAATAAATGAAGAAGTTTGAGGGTGATTTGATTTCACGTAAATTCTCGTCATGGCGTTGTTAATGCATGCATGCATGCGCAGGCGGTTGTCGACGTAGGCGGGCAGTTGCAGGGGGTTGCGGCCCTCTGCACCTCAAGGCACCCATCCGCGTGAAATGACGACAGACCCTCAGGCTGCAGCGCCCCCAGACGCGTCGCCTCCGCCTGCTCCATCGGCCGGCGACTCCAATCCCACTCCGGCGCCGCCCCCGGCCGAAGGATCCTCGTCTCCGTCGCCGCCCAAGTCTTCGACGCCATCGTCCCCACCCCCGCCGGCCGCCGCCTCGGCTGAACCCCCTCCCCAGAACCCGCCCCCTCCCCAGAGCTCGCCCCCTCCTCCTTCTTCCTCTAACGACAATCCCCCATCATCCACGAGCCCGCCTCCGAAGAGGTCGTCGCCCTCGCGGCCCAAGTCATCCCCGTCGCCACCTCAGTCGGCCGTTCCGTCGACGACTCCTCCGAATGTCGTAGCGCCGCCTGGGCCGAAGGCCATCTCGAAGTCTCCGTCTTCACATAAATCTTCGAGCGGCGACAACGATTCGGATGAATCCAATTCTGCGAGTACGAGCTCTGGTTCGAATCTGCCGATGATACTGGGGGTTGCCATAGGCGTCGGGCTCTTTGTCGCTTTGATGGTCATTGCATTCAAGATGTGCGTCGGAAAGAAGAACAAGAAGAAGAAGGCTCACCGCTACGATCCGAAAGGTACATGCTTACACATTGCACTCTGCATGTAATTCGCCGGTGCATCCGCCCGCCACGATGATTACAAGCCCTCTCCTTGTTCTCAATTAGGTGGATACTACCAGGACGCATCACTTCCGAGATGGCATAACGGTATCCCGGGGCACATGGCCAATGGCCTCCCGCCGCCAGGTGCAATGTACAGCAGCGACATGAGCGCGCCGTACTCTGGACCGCACGGGCCTGCGCTGCCTCCCCCTTCGCCTGGCGTCGCCTTGGGGTTCAACAAGAGCACCTTTACGTACGAGGAGCTGGCGGCGGCCACGAACGGGTTCTCGAAGGAGAACCTGCTGGGGCAGGGCGGCTTCGGGTACGTGCACAAGGGCGTCCTCCCCAATGGGAAGGAGATCGCGGTGAAGCAGCTCAAGTCCGGGAGCGGGCAAGGGGAGAGGGAGTTCCAGGCGGAGGTCGAGATCATCAGCAGAGTGCACCATCGCCACTTGGTTTCCCTCGTCGGATACTGCATTGCAGGGCACCAACGCATCCTTGTCTACGAGTTCGTCCCCAATGGCACTCTTGAGTACCACCTCTATGGTTAGCTACTTTACTTCTCCTGGTTCAATTGGTTAAAAGGCCATCTTATTTCATTACCATCAACTTGCAGGAAAAGGGCTTCCTCCAATGGATTGGCCTACACGACTCAAGATTGCTGTAGGTTCTGCTAAGGGCCTTGCTTATTTGCATGAAGACTGTGAGTTCTATGTGCATATGTTCTCCTTAATTTTCACTACTAGAAAAACGCTGAGCAGCTCGAAAATCGTCGGTAACGCGATTACCGACGATTTTACAATCGGAAACGATCTGTCGGAAAAACGCTCGTCGCAAATCGATTTGCGACAGTAAAAAAAAATTCGTTAAAAATATCGACGGTTCGAACCGTCGATAATTTTCGACGATCGCAACTGTCGAAACTTTCGACGGTTGTCGCAATCGTCGATCTTTCGGCGGTCGCAATCGTCGCAAAGGTTTTTTTAAATATAAAAAAATTAGCGGCCGGATCAGGCCGCGGCCAGCTCCGAAATCGTCGCAATCGACGGCCTGGCGCTAGATCCGGCCGCCGCCGCCGGATCCGGGCTGCCGGCGCCCGATCCTGTCGCGAGAGGCTGGATCCGTCGCCAGGCGGCCGATCCGGCCGCTGGAGGTCGGATTCGGCCGCTGGGGGTCGGATCCGAACGCCCACAGCCGGCGTCCTGTGCGGGAGAGAGTCGCCGGCGCGGCCGGGAGAGGGGGAGAGAGAGAGAAAGGAGAGAGGAGAGGAGAGGAGGGAGAGAGAGAAGAGAGGAGGAATTATATATAAGGGGAAAAGATGAGAGAAAGCGGGAAA
This sequence comes from Pontederia crassipes, assembly GCA_030549335.1. Lineage (NCBI taxonomy): Eukaryota > Viridiplantae > Streptophyta > Magnoliopsida > Commelinales > Pontederiaceae > Pontederia > Pontederia crassipes. The sequence goes on from CM060183.1 coordinate 24,510,678, forward strand.
AGAAAAAAAAAACGGGATAACAAAATTTTAATTACCGACGGTTTCGACCATCGAAAACGTAAATATTAACTATTTTTAAAATTACCGACGGTTGTGACCGTCGAAAATATATTTAGTTATATATAATGTTTATTTTTTATTTTACCGACGGTTTGAACCGTCGGTAATTACGACGGTTTGGACCGTCGCTAGTTATATTAATAAAATACTCATCATATGATATTATTATGCATTTACCGACGGTTACGACCGTCGAAAATTACGACGGATTTTGCGACGGATGGATCGGAAATATCGACGTTCCTAATCGTCGAAAAATTAAATAATAATATAAAAAAATACATAATTTAGTTTCTTTATTTCCGACGGTCGTAACCGCTGGAAAATTCGTCGGAAAAATTAAATAATAATATAACAAATTACATAATTTATTTTTTTATTTTCGACGGTCGTGACCGTCGAAAAAATCCGTCAGAAATTCCGACGGATGGTTATCCGTCGGAAATATCGACGTTCCTAATCGTCGAAAAATTAAATAATAATATAAATCATTTCAGACGGTCATGACCGTCGAAAAATTCGTCGGAAATGAAACCGTCGAAAAATCCGTCGCAAATTACAACGGATTTCGAACCGTCAGAAATTGCCCGTCGGAAAATCGCGATTTTCTTGTAGTGTTCCTCCTCAATAAGTGATGTTTCACTTCTTTTTACTTATTTTTTCCTGCAATTCACAAGGTCATCCTCGCATTATCCACCGTGACATCAAAGCTGCCAACATTTTAGTCGACAACAAATTTGAAGCCATGGTAAGGCTTTCCTTAAACTCCTGGTTCTCTTTCCTTAAGCCATGTTTAAACATGTTCATTTATTGAAATCGCTGTGAATTAATGTTCTTCTTTCTCTTCCTGTTCAGGTTGCTGATTTCGGATTGGCAAAGTTGTCTTCAGACACGAACACGCATGTTTCAACTCGCGTCATGGGAACCTTTGGGTAAGCAAATAGAAGTTTTTGTGGACATAAGATGAGATCATATCTCAGAGCACACTAATTCATCATGGCATTCAAATGCCGTAGGTATTTGGCTCCTGAATATGCATCAAGCGGCAAGCTGACAGAAAAGTCAGACGTCTTCTCATTCGGCGTGATGCTTCTGGAATTGATTACTGGGCGACGGCCTGTTAACCACGCTCAAATGGAGGACAGCTTGGTTGATTGGGTTAGTCTTATATCGATTGCTTGCAAGTTGCAGCTCTGCAAGATAATAATACATGCATTTGAATGTAATATACGCTCGAATCTGCAACAGGCGAGGCCTCTGATAACACAGCCATTGACTGACGAAACGGTCGAGGAACTGGTGGATCCGCGCCTGGAGAACAACTACAACTCGGCGGAGATGGCGCGGATGGTGTCCTGCGCAGCCGCCTGCGTACGTCATTCTGCAAGGAGACGCCCCAGGATGAGCCAGGTAACACCCCGCAGCATTGCACCACTGCCATCTTAATTCCTCTCCTGGAACTGGTTCCCGTGTGTTCCTCGTCCGTGTGTGCCCACATCTGCTGATTCATTCGAGCTCCGATCAGATTGTTCGAGCGCTGGAGGGCGACGTGTCACTGGACGACTTGAACGAGGGGGGAGTGAAGCCTGGGCAGAGTACGTTCTTCGGCTCTGGTTCAGACTACGATTCTGCATCGTACAGTTCAAAGATGAGGCAGTTCAGAAAGGTTGCACTCGGCACCGAGAGCAGTGACTACAGTGCGCCAACCGGTGAGTACTCGCTGAATCCGTCTACATCGAACAGCTCGGGGGAGATGAACGCCGCCGGGACTAAAAAAGGCAGACCTTATCGTGATTTCTGAAGAAAGAAAGAAGCATGGAGAATTGCAGCAGTGTAGCCTTATGTGCCGGGAACGATAGATTGTTTAACAGGCTTGTTTGTTATGCTCTTACTTCTTAGAGGCCTTGCAACACGGTTGGAGTGCTCATTTTGATCTCTCTGCCTGATAGCATTCCTTCTGCTAAGCAATCCGCTGCTATAAATGTTGCTGCAATAAATTGGAATTTGACTACATTGTTCTGTACGAAGCCTAAGAAAGAAAAGAAAATCCACTGTTGGAGATAGAAAGCATCTAATATGACTCCTTTTTTTATTGACAGAATATATTTGACATTTACTGTTTTCCCCCGAAAATTTATTTATTTATTCCTTTTTTTCTTTTAAGCATCAACATCATTGTAACATGTGATCTTCTGGCTGTTTTTTTTACGATGTTTTAAAAATTAGACCCGTAATTCAACTGGTCGTAGTCCGGTGAATTTGTAGTTTAACCGAATGAAAACCAATTTTTTGTTAATATTTTTTTATTGACCTTGAAACTGTAATATCTAATTAGGACATGTGAAATGATAAAAATACTTAAATAATAACCTATTGATGAAAAATTAATAATATGTTTTGTTTTATGTAGATTAGTTATAATAATTTAAGAATTATGTAAGTATATTTTTTTAATTATCTTTTTCTTATTATTTGTCTTACATAAATTTCATATTAACTTTGCATGTTACTAATTTCCTTTCTTAATTCATCCTCCATAATCTATTTTATTTTCCAATTTCTATTTTTTTATCTTTCTTCCGTATATAAACTTTCCTTCTTCTACATATTATTTTCATATATTCATCATTTTTTTTATTTTTCAAATGAAAAAGGTTTAAACCGTTCTTTAGGTTCAACCCAGATTTTTTTTTCAAGTTTTCTTATATTAATTTAGACCAAAACGATTGTTGCTTTATACGTTGATTCGGATAAGTCTTCATTTCAAATCGAAATATTCAAGTATTATAATTTTAGAAATATGTTAATAAAAACATTTTGGCCATAATAAAAAGATGGACAATAGTAGCTTCAAGGGAGATAATTGTTTTTTTTAACTTAAGAAGTGTATTAGTTCATTAATCCATGGCGTCGATCCACCACCAAGAGCCAACGCCGGCACACTGCTGCCATGGCGTTCCGGTCCAACCTCGTCCAGCCCGGGAACACCGCCGACCACCTGAATGAAAATAAACATATCGAAGGGTGTTGAGCATGACATCAAGTTAAGATACCTACAAGCAATGAGCACATTCATTTCTTCCACACAATATTGTCAAAATTATAATATTAAGATCAAGCATAAAATCAAAGATCATAAAATCGAATCGAGAATCCTAAATTCATATTTATCAATAAATATATATATTAAAAGTAATAAATATTTTTTTACAAATTTTTTGCACTTAAATTTAAAATTACATCTTTACTAAATCTTAAGCCAAATTACATCAAAACATATTAAAAATGGAAAAATATATTAAGCTTCATGTAGACCAATTCTTATTGTTATGATAATGTTATCAAAACTAGACCAGATTGATCGGTTCAACCGCGAATCAAGTCTGGTTGATATTGAATCGGGTAAAAATTAGTTCAACTAAAAAAACCAGCCAGTCGATTGAACCAATTGAACTTTGTTCAATTCATTTTTAAAAAAAATAAGAAAATAACCGAAATAGGAAAGTTAAAAAAATAAAAATAAAATAAAAGGAAGGTTAAAGATGAGGGGGAAATTATATGTAAAAAAAATAAATAGAAATATAATAAAAATCAAGTATTTAAAATTTAATAACATTAAAAAGAAAAGTGTGAAAGTGCAAAAGAAGGAAAGTGTTAAAAAATAAAAATAAGAATAATTTAAGATAAAATCTATTAATATAGCATCTATCATCATTAAATAATAAATTAATAATAATATATTTATATTTATATGTTAACAATTATTATTTATCCATTAAAACTTTTAATAAATAAAAATTATATCATATTAATAGTTTTATTAGTAATGATAAAGTCTATATTGTCCCATTGCCATCTGTTTTTCTTTGTTTAATTTCAAAGGATCTGTCATCTGATATCTTCACATGAAATTTTCATTTAACTCTATTTACATTTTAAAATTTTTAATATGGAATATTATCAACAAATATGAGACACTCAAATAAATTTGGAATAATTAGTTCAAATGTTTTATATGTTATAGATTATCAATAATTATCTTTTATGTAATATCTAGTCGAATTAGAAGTTTAACGGATAAATTATACCAAATGCCCTCTAATTTTAACGTTTGCTCGGCGATGCCTTCCGACTTTACTTTGTAACACAAAAGTTGCATATAATTAGAAGTGAATTTGGAATATAACTCAAATAAATTTGGAATGATTAACTCAAGTATTTTATATATTATAGATTGTGAACATCTGACTTTAGGTAATATCTAGCTAAATTAGAAGTGAAATATATTCCATTCAATTCATTCACAAAAAAAATAGAATGTACAATTATATAAGATCGTATAAGTAACATTAAAAAATTAGAAAAGAATTATTCATAAATATATTTTATATTATTATTTTTTAATGAACCCACTGTTGAGTCAAAGTTTTAATGACATATAAAATTATATTTTGATGAAACAAATTTCAAACAAACTTCAAAAGATTAAAATTAAAATGCTGAAAAAGTTTAAGAAAAAGAGATAATTTTATGCACGAATTTTGATTACATAATTCACTATGATATGATTAAATTTTGGATGAATGATAAACATCAAAATTGTAGAGAATTTTGTTAGCTTTTCATAGACTCCAAGATCATCTAATTTGAATAATTGTGCAGAAAATTATGATCAAAACAGTGCAGGTTGGTCAACCTGCAGGCTTCCGAGTTAAATGAATAGTAACGATCAAATTTAAAAGAGTAATTTGTGAAGGAAATTTTGGATGAATTTTTCACATACTGAAGACTATAAAAGGAGTGCCAAAATCAGAGGCAAAACACACATTCACCTATTGAAGAAAAACTTTAAGTTATTAAAGAAAATTTTTTTTTAAAGTTTTCATTTCATAGCTTTATCTTCTTTCTCTCTTTTCTTCTTATGAGCATAGAATTGTAAAAGAGAGAAACGCTTTTGTTCAAAAAAATTAAAAGAGCTCCTGTGTGAAAGATCAAAATCTTACCTTTTGAGCGAGAGAAATATATTAGCTTTTTAGGAGGAGAGGTTGCATTGCCTCTTGAAGCGAAGAAAAGATGATTGATATAAAGAGTTTTCTTCCTTGTCCCATTTAGAACAAAGGAAGGGATTAGTGAAATCTCTGACGGTCTCGAGGTTGAGAAGTCGGAGTGGGAACGTAGGTTAAGGTGTGGCCGAACCTCGTCAACAACCACCGTGCCTTTGTGTTTGATTTCTCTCTCTTCTTCTCTCACATTAAGTTTGATATGATCTGAATTGCTTTATTTTAAAGGGTTTTAAAAAATCAATTTTACGTTTTCGTAACGTATTTTTGCAAAATTGACATTTTCGATTGAACATCAATTTCCCCCCTTCTTGATGCCTTTTAGGATCCTACACCCACTAGTAGTTTTTCCTAGCTCTGCCACTGCCAGGACTTACTGGGATGTGTACAAAGCTCAAGATGCACAAAAAGGAAACAATATTAAAGAACGTGCACGAGTAACTAAAGCTGATTAGAATTGTTCTTCCGACTGACAAAAGTCAAATTTCGATATTTTTTAGACCGAAATAGTTCTTGAAATATTGGTAATTATAGAAGTCAATGTGCAATTGGAATTCTTTTGAAAATAGGCTAACAATAAATTTGACGAATTTTACCAATGGTGATGAGATTTTCACGATCTAAATAATAGTGTGAATTGGACTAAAAATTTCACGACTCCTAACAAGTGTTTCATATTTCTTACAACGTCCAAATAGGAGTAGAAAACTAATTTTTCACCCCTCATGACTTACCAATACGTGACTTTTGAAGTTAAAATTGTGCATTTTACAAGCCATAAATTGTCTATCATGAACTTTGGTTTTGATTTTGACCTTGTTGATTTCAATTTACGTGCAGTTTTCTTTAATGACTTCACTATTTACTTTTTATGTTTCCTAGATAATAAAGCATAAAATTTGAATAAATTCTTATTTTTAATAAAATACAAATAAATAAGATAATCTATATCAAACTTAACCAAAATAATAATAATAATATAATCTTGATACATACATTGCTAAAAAATTATTAATGTGATACGTAGATTGTCAAAATCATATGTGATGTCCTTAAAGAAAGATTGGTGATGTGATGATTGGTAACTATATGTTGTTAGCAAGTGCACTAAGTTACTTAAATAATAAAATAAAAAATAGAGTGTTGAATTCATAAGGAATTAACTTATTTAATTAAACTAATTTTATGGACTAATAGGAGACATGTTTGGGTAAAAGAGTTGCGTAAAATAAAATAACATAAAATGAAACACTAAAAAACTATTGATTAAAATGATTAAGAGTAAACTTATTTCACTTCTGTAGCAAATGATTTAATCGAAATATGCTCATGTTCAGCTTTTAGATGGTAAGAACACCTGAAATATAATTTTCCCAACTGAATAAATCAACTATTATTAATCTTAGTAAGATGAAAATATTTCATCTGGTTCTACTCTTAATCCTACTTAGATTAAAATAATATGTTTTGTGATTCTTACATTATCAAATCATCCACCTGAGTCATTTTGGCAGACCACACAATCTAATATCCCATTCGATTCTATTAGATTACGATATGAATTGATTAAAAATTCATGGATTAATAACTAATCATACTACCCAGTAAATAATAAACTATAATTCAATTAAAACTAATGAATTGTCTTAAATATAATAATTATGTTCTTAAAAGTTAAACAAATTATAATCACAATTATAGAAATGTTCACAAGTTGACAATAAGACTCTTGCGTAAATAAAACTAAAACTTAAAAGATAAACAATGATTCCAAAATATTCAATTACAGAGCTTATAATGATTGAACTTTAAAACATAAATTGATGCATTCCAATATGAAATAAAATTGGAAGCACTCTGGAACCGAAAACTATTGCACGATCATCGCTCGAGATCACCGCACAAAAAGTTCTTTCAATTGTTCTTCAAGTTGCTCTAACATTCTCTTCTCATATGGTAGAAAGGCTTATATTTATAGAAGTTTAGGTTTTCCTGTGATTGAAGAAGAAACTAGAACTTTTTCCATTCAAAATATGATAAATTTTGGAATATATTTAATTTTAATATTTTGGCATTGTCAAATTAAAAATTCTTAGCCATAATATATTTGTAAATCATTTTGAAATCATATAGTACGAGTTCTTGTGAACTTGCAATTCTTCCAAAAATCATAAAAAGCTCAAATATGGACTTCGTCACGAGCTGTTACATTATTTTCACGACATATACAATGTCCGAATCGTATTAAAAATGTGTTTTTACGGTCTTATAATGTCCGATTTAAAGTAAAAACATAAATTTCACGGGTCATGACATACTGGTATAGGTTTTATATTTGAAAAAGTGCATTTTTTGAGGCATGAATCTAGAAATCTCCGATGTCCGAGACTACTAGCATTCAACTAATCCAGAAAAAAATAGAGCAATAATGGTTAAAAGACTCGAACATGGAGCTATTAACATCCAACAAGCATTTGACTTGAGACTCAACTCTACTATCAATTGAGCCATCCACTATTGGTTTGAAAAAGTGCATTTTAATGATTTGTTACGGTGATCGTGTCGTGATAAAAGTTTTATTATTTTTACTTTTTAGCTCTGTTTTAATTCTAATTTGAGTGTGATTTTTTCTAATAGTTTCGTAATTCATTTGTTTTACTTCTTAGATAATAAAATATGATAATTTGATAGATTTTTATTTTTATAAAATTAAATTAAAGAAGTTCATAAAATGATACATAAAAAAAGTTGAATTAGTATTAAATGCAATCCTAATAATATGTTAGATTTTGCGTAACAACAAATATTGCTAAACCTTAAGTTTCATTCATATTATATCTTCCGAATGGGTACTATGAGATAACATTTGTGTTAAGGATATTTTTATTGTCACTTTAAAAAAAATATTATTACCACTTTATTTTATTAAATAGAAATAAAAATGTCTAACAATAAAGAAGTGACATTAGTGCGTTGGAGTGACGATAGAGGCGCCATTACGTTAATTATTGAACTTCATTCTTGAATTAAAAATCAGAAATATTACACAAGCATTATTGGTTCCGTAGATTTAGACATTGGTCACAATGGATTTCCTATACATAATCTGTCCCACAAAATAAAATATCGTAATTGTTTAAGTTAAAAGTTTACAAAACATAATTTAACCATTGGATCATGAAAAATCTTTGACGTAAAAACTAAGAAACAAACTAATTCTAAATGTTATGATGATATCATCAAAGTATTTAATTTAATAGTTATAAGTTATGTAAGGCACTTTTCAAAATAGTCCCTAAATCATGAAGTATGAAACAAATATTATGATATATCCATCCTCTTTCGGCTATTTGATAAAAATAAACTAAAACAAAATATGAAGTAGGAAATAGGAATCCACAGGAGAGGACTCTCTTTAGAAATAATCTAAATAAATAATTATCTGTCATAAAATGATGCATAAAGAAATATAAATGGTAGAAAGGGAAAAAACGGTCACGGTGGCGTATTTTTGTATCGGCTTCACCTCGCTTGGGCTGAATCCAGAGCGCCTTCCCCTCCGAGCTCGCCTTCTCCCTCTTCTTCCTCGCGGCCGACATCGCTGGATCTCGCGATCTCGAGATGGCGCAGCCGCTCGTCAAGAAGGACGACGACCGCGATGACGAAGGTTTGTTTTAAACCCTAAATATTCTCCCTTTGACATTCCCGTAGATCTTTGTTCTTCTAATTGGTTCTTTTCTTCGTGGATCCAACGATCTCGACATCATTTTGGCGCTTGTTTCGCTCCAAATTTTGGGTTTTCTTGCCTGATTTGAACGTTTGAGGTATCGGATCGGGAATTTCTTTTGTTCGTAGATCATTGGTTTTGATGCATGGAATTAGGACAATGAATCAGTTTCTGGGAGATTTGAGCTGTCTTTGTTATGAACATGCGCCTGTCTTGTTTGTTCACCAATTTCTGCAAATGTAGATATTTAGACATTCAGATCTAAGTAGTATTTAGTGGATTTGGAGGATGAAAACGATGAAGTGTTGAAATGATATTGGGACCATTGTTGCCTTTGTTGCAGCGGAGTACTCCCCATTCCTAGGAATTGAGAAAGGCGCGGTCTTGCAGGAGGCGAGAGTCTTCAATGATCCACAACTTGATGCCCGTAGATGCTCACAGGTGATGCCGCAGTAATTGAGATCTAGTTGCATTACTCGTCAACTGGTGTTGCGTGACTCTATTTCTATGTTGTTGTTGTTTGTTTCTAAATTGCAGGTTATCACGAAACTCCTTTATTTACTGAACCAAGGAGAAAGCTTTACCAAGGTGGGTTGATAGTACACAATTATTACATTATGCAACTTTCCGTTTCTTGGATCTCGTGCCTTGTGTGTTACTCATCTACCTATCACGGTATTTTTCACATTTGTTGTAGATTGAGGCCACAGAGGTTTTCTTTGCTGTGACAAAGCTGTTCCAATCGAAGGACACAGGTCTTAGGAGAATGGTTTACCTGATGATTAAGGAGCTTTCACCTTCTGCTGACGAGGTTAGTAAGGAGTGTCCATGTGCTAAAAGTTTCCCAATCAAAATATTTGGTTTTAGGTTTTGACTTTTGATTTGTCATTATCGTCGATCTAGGTGATTATTGTCACAAGTTCGCTGATGAAAGATATGAATAGTAAGACTGATATGTATCGGGCCAATGCTATTCGCGTTCTTTGTAGAATTACCGATAGCACTCTTCTTACTCAAATTGAAAGATATTTGAAGCAAGCAATTGTTGACAAGAATCCAGTGGTTGCTAGTGCTGCACTTGTCAGTGGCGTTCACTTGCTTCAGGTACTATGGGATTATAATTGGTCAAGTCCGGTGTCTTTAGTATTTTTGTTAACTCCTTTGCTTCTTCAATAGACAAATCCAGAAATTGTAAAAAGATGGAGCAATGAGGTCCAGGAAGCTGTTCAATCTAGAGCTGCTCTTGTTCAATTTCATGCATTGGCTCTTCTTCACCAGGTATTTCGTTTCTATTCTTCAGTAATTGTCTATGGTTCATGGGTGATTCAGATTTGTGTCTATTGAATGAATCAGAGGTTTTATTTCTTTGAACACGTAAACTTGAAGTGAAAATATTTTGCTGAAGTTCATGCAGTACCAACTGATATTAAATGGACTAAGATAAATCTGAAAATGTGAGTTTCTCTGTAAGTTTCCTTTATAGTATTAAGATTCTGAGTATCAGTTTTTCATGTTTAAGTGAATATTCACGATACATGATGCATAAGCCATAGCTAATGGGAAAGTCAATATTGGTGGGAAATGTGTAGTATTTCTCATTGAACCTGCATTACTGAACATGGTGACCATTTTGGGCTACAAATTCCTTGTGGTTGTTTAGCTATATTTACGTATTCTTCTTTCTTTTCAGATAAGACAAAATGATCGTTTGGCTGTTAGCAAACTTGTAACCAGCTTAACTAAAGGATCAGTCCGGTCGCCTTTAGCACAATGCCTTCTGATAAGATATACATGCCAGGTATACTTTATTCTGGACAAGTTTCACGCATAAAAGAAATCCTGAGAATCTAAATGGTCTTTTTCTTAGGTAATTCGTGAATCGAGCATTAATACACAATCAGGAGAGCGCCCGTTCTATGATTTCCTTGAATCTTGTTTACGTCACAAAGCTGAAATGGTGATTTTTGAGTCCGCAAGAGCAATTACAGAGTTGAATGGAGTTACCAGTCGAGAGTTAGCTCCTGCAATAACAGTTCTACAGTTGTTTTTGAGTTCATCGAAACCAGTCCTTCGGTTTGCAGCTGTTCGAACTTTGAATAAGGTTTGTTTTCAACTACAGTTATTTCTCTAATATTTATACCATTTGCTATTGTTTTTGGCATATATGAGAAGGTTTAACCGTTTAAGCATTGAGACAGAAGTCGTGTTCCATGGGCATCCTCGAATTTTTGGACATTCTTAAGTACATAAATATAGTTACTCCAGTGCATGTGGCAATACTCAGGACAAAATATTCTGTGGGCTTCCTTTTCTTTCCTGGTCTTTTTCCAATGAGAGCATAATGTATCCCCTAGAACCAGCAGACAACCAGCATGATACTGTGTGTTGTTTGTGATTCTAATGTCTAAGAATGCTTGAGTCTTTTAACAGAACAAACAAATAGGTACTAGAATGGTGCATGTAATGTCATGCCAGCCACTTCAATCATGAGTATGTTACATGAAAATTGAATTGTTGAACTCTACCATTTATAGCTGAATCCAGGAATTTTCTTATGCTCTTGATCCATATGAAATCATTCGTTCGATACTTCAGAAAATAATTATTATGTTAGTTATGTTTCAAAAACAAAGTGAATTATACAATTTAACATGACAGAACAAACAAATAGGTACTAGCATGGTGCATTTGATGTTATGACAGCTGCATCATTGTGAGTATGTCACATGACAACTGAACACCACTTATAAGTGAATCTAGTATTTTTCTTATGCACACAACAACAAACAACAACAAAGCCTTATCCCACTAGATTTTTCTTATGCACACAATCTTTGAAAATCATAGAAGTTCAATACTATGTTACATGGCACCAGGGTTAAAAGTTGTAAAGAGACAATGGGATTCAGTAAGACAAAACACTGGCTTTCTCCTCATATCTTGAAAAAATGTATCTGACAATGTTATTTGCTGATTGTAGTTCTTCTATTTTTCTTGATTAACATTAGACTACATTGGTGTTAATTTTTTTTGTGTTTTTCAGCAATGAGCTATTTGCACTTGTTGATTCTGCATTATTTTTTTTTCTTTTGAAAAGAGCATTAATTTTTTTATTAGATGTTTGAATTTGTGGATGCAATTCCCTCTGGTTCTTTATTATTATTACCTTCTCTTGCGTAGAAAATGGTGCTGCTGTATATTTCTTGATCTCAATAATTTGTTGCAGGTTGCTATGACTCATCCTTTGGCTGTCACAAGTTGCAACATTGACATGGAAAGCTTAATTTCAGACCAAAATAGGAGCATTGCTACCCTTGCTATCACAACACTCCTGAAAACAGGCAATGAATCTAGTGTGGATCGTCTAATGAAACAAATAACCAATTTTATGTCAGATATTGCTGATGAGTTCAAGATTGTTGTGGTAGAAGCTATACGATCTTTATGCTTGAAGTTCCCCCTTAAATATCGTTCATTGTACGTAAATTCTACCCTGCACCTGTCAAACAGGATTGGAAAGCTTTATATTTGTGAAATTAAACCTAGTTGCAAACACACTGCAGGATGAACTTTTTAAGCAACATCCTTAGAGAAGAAGGTGGATTTGAATATAAGAAGGCAATAGTTGATTCTATAGTCATCCTTATTAGAGATATACCCGATGCTAAAGAAAGTGGCTTGTTTCACCTCTGTGAATTCATCGAGGATTGTGAATTCACTTATCTCTCTACTCAGGTACCTTTTTTGCCATCAGTTTTAGTGAATCAACTCTCATGTTTGGCACAATCAAAAGTTACACCCAATGCTTATTTTTCCTATTTATCTTACCACAAATGAACCATCCATTATCAGTTGTAGAATAAGAAGTAATAAAAATAACTGTGGGGTTGATCAGTTTTGGGAGGTGGAACTGGCCAGTTGATGGAGCAGTTGACAACTTTCTTATAACTTATAGTTGCTCTTGCCTTGGCTTGATTATTCCTCATTCTCTTTTGTCTACATGATAAACTTGTATCAAGTTGTTGCTAGATATTTATTTTCTTGGAAATGATGGACGAAAGACCTCAATTCAGACGGTTGATTGACCATTTAGTTGTGGTAATATTTTTTTAGATACTTCATTTTCTTGGAAATGAAGGGCCAAAGACCTCAGACCCCAGTAAGTACATTCGTTATATTTACAACCGGGTAATTCTTGAAAATGCAACTGTTCGAGCCAGTGCTGTGAGTACCTTGGCAAAGTTTGGTGCAATGGTCGAGTCACTGAAGGTACTTCATATGCAATATTCACTTTGTTTTTTTTAAATCGATTTATGAGTTGGGGAATTTGATCACCATCTTCTGCAGCCTCGTATATTCACTCTCTTGAGACGCTGCCTATATGATACTGATGATGAGGTAAGCTTCTTATCCCTATAATACATTGTGAGTATGCAATAGAATTATCTTTCTATAGCTTTCAAGTTGGTAAATGATTTCTCTGCTCCTTTCCAATGAAAACTGGTTCTAAGTGAATACCATTTTCAGGATTCCTTTACTACTTGGAATCTGCATCCTTTATTGTGATAATTGGGATTTTTTTTGAGATCATAATTGGGATTTTAATCCTGAATGCATGATTTACTAGGATTATTCTATAAGGCTTCTATTTATTGTGTTCAGTTATATACAATAGCAATGCAGTAATGATTACCTGTATGTTTCTCATTTGTTGTCCGTATTTCTATAGGTTCGGGACCGAGCAACACTTTACCTTAATACATTAGGAGGTGAAGTATCAGTTGGAGACACTGACAATGATGTAAAGGAGTTTCTTTTTGGTTCCTTGGATGTGCCACTTGTTAATTTGGAAATGAGTTTGAAGAACTATGTATGTTTTCCTTATTTGTTTTGTCTGTAGCTTGATATCACTTTTCTGTGACTTAGATGTGCCTTCTTCTGTAATCAGGAACCTTCAGAAGAACCTTTTGATATATCTTCTGTACCAAGGGAAGTTAAATCACAACCTCTTGCTGAGAAAAAGGCTCCGGGCAAAAAGCCTACTGGTTTAGGGCCTCCGTCCACTGCTCCAACTTCAGTTGTCGATGCATATGAAAAGTTGCTTTCTTCTGTTCCTGAATTTTCTGGCTTTGGGAAGCTCTTCAAGGTTATTTGATGACTTGAATTTCATAAGTTTTATCAAATGCTGTTGCGTGGTCTACATAACCCTAATAGTGATTATTTTCTCAGTCATCTGCACCCGTGGAGTTGACAGAGGCAGAAACTGAATATGCAGTTAATGTAGTCAAGCACATTTTTGATGCGCATGTTGTGTTCCAGTACAATTGCACAAACACAATTCCCGAACAGCTACTAGAGAATGTAATTTATCAATATCATGAAGAAGTTTTTTCTCTTCCAAGGCCTAATAGTTCCGATTTGAGATGCACACTCTCTTTTCTCATTTCATATCCAGGTTACTGTCTTCATTGATGCATCCGAAGCTGAGGAGTTTGAGGAAGTTGTATCAAGGCCTTTGAGATCCTTACCTTATGATTCACCAGGACAGACTTTTGTTGCTTTTGGAAAGCCAGATGGTGTTCCTGTAACAGGAAAATTCTCAAACTTGCTGAAGTTCTTTGTTAAGGAGGTATGTAGTGGATTTGTTTAAACCGTCTATGATTCCATTTACCTTCGTCTGTTTTCATTCTAACTTTCTTTTCGTTGATGTTCAAGTGAAAGAGCGTTCATGTTGCATTTTTTGAATTATTCAGTCTCGACATTAAAGCTTATGTTAGAATACCGTGAATCTTATTATAGGTGTTTCGCAGAGTATGAATAATTTCTTTTTTTTGCATCAGGTTGATCCAGCTACAGGTGAAGCTGACGAGGAAGGTGTTGAAGACGAGTACCAACTGGAAGATCTGGAAGTTGTGGCAGCAGATTACATGCTCAAGATGGGAGTCTCCAACTTCAGAAATGCCTGGGAAAGCATGGATCCAGATAATGAACGGATTGATGAGTATGGTCTGGGTGCCAGAGAGGGCTTGGCAGAAGCAGTGGCTGCAGTTATAAACATTCTTGGCATGCAACCTTGTGAGGTTAGTCACTATTTGAGTTCAATGTTCACCCGTTTATATTTCTAAAGTATAGGTGCCATATTTTTTCCTCAGTTTTTTCCCACATTAAAACCTGTTATTTATATGTGAATCAAATAAAGAACTGTTTTCTCACCCTTGATCCTCCACTGTCAGGGCTCTGAGGTGGTTCCAAACAATTCAAGGTCCCATACTTGTTTACTGTCTGGAGTGTTCATTGGAAATGTGAAAGTTCTCGTGAGGTTATCATTCGGAATTGATGGGTCCAAGCAAGTCGCAATGAAACTTGCTGTTCGATCTGATGATCCTGCTATCAGTGAAAAAATCCATGAAATTGTTGCAGAAGGTTAAATAAATGTAAAGACTACTGGATCATTTTTTCATCAGCTCAACTACTTCCCTGGCTCTGTTCTATCACCGCCCTTTTTTATTGGTTACTAGCATTGAGAGTAATATTTAAGGAACTGGGTAAATCTAAGATTGGTAGATGCTTCTAATTTTTTGTTATAGGTGATGCCTTTTCCTTTGAGATTTTTCTTGATAACATTTTGGGATTGAAAAGAGTACATGTTTCTAGAACAGTGAGACCATAATAAAATTGTGATCTTTAATAGATATTTTTGGGTAATTGTGATACGTAATATATTGTCAATGCAAAAGCTTTATTTACACTAGAAATCTGTGTTGCTGCTTTAAGCTTGAAAGAGAATCTTTTTCTTTTATAGTGATTTTCATTTAAATCCTTTCGTTTGATTTCGTTATTTTTTTTTGTTATTCCAATTTTATATTTATGTAAAAACTAAAATACTCTTCCACAAAAGATAAACTGTTTTAATATTTGAAAAGAATAAAATAATAATAAATGATATAAAATTTTAAAATATTTTTTTAACAAGATATTATTGATTTGTTAAAATATTTTATTTTAAACATTAAAAGAGAATAATTTATGAAAAAGAATATTTTAATCTTTTTATAAATAAAAATTTAAAAGTAACGAAAAAGTTGAGAATAAAATAAAAATTTGCTATAATTCAAGTATTGGTTTAAGAATAGGGTTATTTTTATAAATCTTTTTTAAATTATCGTAATTTTTTGTATTTAATTTCAAAGCACAGATTTATTTTTTTTGTATCTTTTATTACGTTTTCTATTATTTTGAACAGATTAAATTACCTCTCTCGAAAACACATCAAATAACAAATATAAAAATAAAAAAGAGGGCCCCCCCACCCACCCAACGCGCATAAGGAAGGTTTGCCTTCTATTTGGATTACCAATGATGTGACAATTAAGATTACTAGAACAATTAAAATTATCGATAATCAATCACAGCCAAAAAAATAATATGATGAATTTTGAGAAATTTTAAATAAAATAATCGATAATATATCTAGATTATCTCATACTAAATGACCCCTAAGAGCATTCGTTAGTGAACAAGTTAGAAACACTCCATGCCATCTTGGATATCTAATCAGGTTGAATTGCCCTCCGCGTTTTCAAGGTTGGAATTAGGTTGAAACATGGCGCGTCTATTAGTTATTTATTTTCATAAACTTCTCCTAAATTATCGTGATTTTTCATTTCTAATATTAAAGTACAGACAGGAAAGAGGGTGGTCACCACCACTTTGCGACCTTGGAGGGTCGACCCCCCCTTCTTTCCCTGTGCACGCCAACGTAGGGAAAGAGTGTTGGGGGGTTGGGGGGGTGGGGGGGGGGGGGGGGGGGAGGTTCCCCTACGCACACCCGCGTAGGGAAAAGGGGTGGGGAATTTTTTCCGCACCGATTTTTTAAATTTTTTATTTGTTATTTGATATGTCTTGGAGGGAGGGATAATTTAATCTTTTCATAAATGAAAAAGTAATATAAAACTTAATAGAAGTAGACAGAATGATTAAAATGGAAAAGTTGTGATAGTTTAGAAATACGAAAAAATAAGTCCGTACTTTGATATTAGAAACGGAAAATCACAATGATTTAGGAGAGGTTTATGAAAATAAATAACTAATAGATGTGCCATGTTTCCACCGAATTCCAACCTCAAAATTAAATCTTAACAATGGAGGGCGATCCAACCTGATTAGATATCCAATATGGCACAGAGTGTTTCTAACTTGTTCACTAACGAATGCTCTTAGGGGTCATTTGGTATGAGATAATGTAGATATATTATCGGTTATTTTATTTAAAATTCTCAAGATTCGTCACATTATTTTGTTTGGCTGTGATTAATTATCGATAATTTTAATTGTTCTAATAATCTTAATTACGATCTCATTGGTAATCCAAGTAAAAGGCACGGAAGGTGGCTTTTCATATTACAAGTTGCTTAACATACATTTTGACAATTAATTCTAATTTTTTTAAAAAATTTAATATTTTATTAGTAAATAAATATCCTTTAACTGCACCTTCTTTATTATTTGAAATCTTTTACAAATAACTATTAATTTTGTCTCATCTTATTTTATATATATTCACTAAACTATTTTTTGCTTTATTTATTTACAACACTATATGATCAACATGTAAAATAATTTTTAAGAATATTTTGGTAACTTTTTCTTTAACTATTTTAGTCATTATTTATATTATCAATACTTGTCAAACATAATAACTAATAATTTAAATAGTTATAATCTATTTAAGTGATCTAAATTATCGATTAATCAAATCGATAATGCAAGAGTAAGTGGCCAGCCGCTGCTTCCTTTATTATCTTTATTTATTAGGATTTTATAATGCTCCAATGTTTCTAAAAAGATAAAAGGTGTTGAACTCTTGAGTGATTTTCATATTTCCTGCGTTACCTCGTTTAGACAGTTGATTAATAAGGTTCACCTCGTTTAGCTCCTGGTTTGGTGGTTGCTTTTTGTGAAAGGATTGAAAGTGTTCTTGATAGTACGACCTCTTTATGATATCATCAAAACTCCATTAACCATCTAAAAGTATTAGACATTCAATTCTAGCCACCCTACGCTTGAACGCTTGATTGATGGTCTTGGTGTGAAAAAGAAAAAAAATTAATGTTGCGAGCACTCAATTTGAGGTAAATTACACGATTGGTTCTCTAACTTTGAGTCGTTTTCAAATCAATCCCCCAACTTTAATTTATAATTAGAACGTCCCTCATCTTTAATCTTCTTACACGATTAATTTTCTCGACCGGTGATCGTAAGCTTCCTATTGCCTTGCTTACACGGCCGCCACATGAGTGATTTCTCTCTCATCCATGTCAATGCGAAACCCTCTCTCCTGTTAAAAAATGTTATAAAATAATAAAAAATGAGACGATTTCGATGTCAGTCGGGGCTAGGGGGCGGTGCCCCCTTGCAATCTCGTGCCGATGAGACTTGCAGAGGGGGCCGCCACCCCCCCTCGACGGCCCCCTCTACGAGTCTCATCGACGGGCGCGATTCGCAGGGAGGTCGCTGCCCCCCTCTTCATGAGGGAGAAGAGAAGGGCGGCAGCCCCCTGCAAATCTCACGCCGACGAGACTTGAAGGGGGGGGGGGGGGCAGCGGCCCTCCTCTGCAAGTCTCACAGGCGAGAGAGATTCACAGGGGGCTGCTATCCTCTCTTCTCCTTCACCAGCTCCCCTCTTCTCCCTCATGCATGGTGAGGAAAAAGAGGGGGGCAGCGGCCCCCCTCTGCATGTCTTGCCGATGGGTGAGATTCGCAGGGGCTCGCTGTCTGCCCCCCTCTGCATGTCTTGCCGATGGGCGAGATTCGCAGGGGCTCGCTGCCCCTCTCTTCTACCTCACCGCGGGCAAGTTCATAGGGAGGCCGCTCCACCTCTTCTCCCTCACATACGGTGATGGAGAAGAGGGGGCGGCCGCCCCCCTCTGCAAGTCTCATTGGCGCGAGATTTGTAGAGGGGGCCGGCGGCACCCTCTTTTTCGCGAGTTCGCTCAGGGGCATCGACCTCAATCGGCGACGAAATCAGGCGTCACCCCATTTTTTATTTTTTATTTGCGGGGGCGCCACCTTAGCAAAAATTTCAAGGTTTCGCCTTGACGTGGATGAGAAAGAAACCACTCACGTTGTGGCCATGTAAGTAAGGCAATCGAAAAACTCACGATCAATCGTGCAAGAAAAATCAAAGATGATGGACGTTCTAATTACAAATTAAAGTTGGTGGACCAATTTAAAAATGACTCAAAGTTAAGGGACCAATCGTATAATTTACCCCCAAATTTGAGCCAATATGTTCCTCTTTCTCGTACCACATGATTTTCTCTTGGAGGAGAACTCGTTCAAATTTTCTCAAGTTCTTTTATTCACGTTCAATTAATAGATTGCTCAATAGCTTTTTGAATGCCTTCGAAACTTGTCATAAGCTTGTGTTTGGATGTCAGAATTTAGCAAAATTATACCTCTTATTGTAGTAAATTATCCCAAACACCATCACTTTTTCTCGTGAACCCTATACGAACTCGAGTTCTCATCAACGCTCAATGTAACGACTTGAACCCTCGAGCTAGCGAAAGCATTTTTTTCTATTTTTCTCGAGCGTCTGATCGCTACTTCTTTCATCTTGTCATAAATTAAACTCATATGAAATAAAAATTTTTCTTTATATTATGCACATATAGAAGCACTAATATTCATACATTAAATATGGATACCTTTAAAAATTATTACAAAGTAATGTACTTAAAAGAAAAACTCACCAACACTCAATTCCATGTGTCATCCTTGTCATGAGCATCGACCACCAATGCCTTTGACCTACATGATCTAAGTACAGGGAAATATATGCATATATGCAAGGGTAAATTTTCGGTCTTGCAAGTCTTTCAACTATGCAAGGATAAATTGTAAATTGTCAGACTTATAAGTCTTTCAATTATATAAGGGTAAACTGTCGACCTTGTAAGTTTTTCAACTATACAAGGATAAACTGTCGGTCTTGTAAGTTTTTCAACTATATATGGTAAACTGTCGGACTTACAAGTTTTTCAACTATTCAAGGGTAACTGTCGCCCGACAGGAGTAATGCACATGCATGATAATGAGATGTAATGCATGCACATAACGCAAGCATATCATATCATATCGTGTCATCTTGTAACATGTCATGTCGTATCCTTTTCTATCATATCTTGGCGTATTATATCGTATCATATTATATTATATCATATCACATCATGCCATGTCATATATAGTTTTCTTAGTAGCAATAATCATATAATGATGTTGTTATGAATAATGACGTTTCAGAAACACATGCAAAAACTTATTCATATCTATATCAGTTTATTTTTCATACATTCTTTTACATCCATATAATGAATCTTAATTATCATATGAGGTAAAGTATGGCATAGCATTTGTGCAAGTATTCATTTAATCATTTATTATGGATCCACAATGATGCATAAAATTTCATGTTGCATATATCATAATCAAATGCTTATAACAATGAATGCAATAATAGCACATGGATCCACCCTACATACCTCTTCTTCTTTGACTTGCTCCCTCTAAATTCTTACATCTTAAGCCAAGATCATCTTTCCTTTTTTACTTATCTCTTCCTTCCTATAACAATAGTATATGTTCATAATATTATTAAGGCATGGAATCTAACATAAACACCTATCACATGGTAGTATAAGAATCATATATTCTCCTTAAGTTGAATGGTATTAATACTTTTAACACATGGAATTCCTATAACATAACCTTATTGACTATGCACATCTTTTCGTTTTGGCATATTGTATGTTTCATGGAACAAAAATCATATCTTATATTATACATGATCAAATCTCATGAATCTAATTTAAATGAACATAAGCTTCTACAGAACTAATCAGTAAAAGTTTGAAATACTATTTCGGTTGCTTCTCTAGAAAACCAACAACCAATATTTTGTGTTAGTTCTCGGTTCCAACAGACTGAGTGACATTGCTTCTAAAATTTGTAACAATTAGTAGATGACTCATATTTGAATACTTAAAATTTCTCTAAAGGTAGACATACTAAAGTTGCATTCTCAATATTATTAAGGTTTATCTTAATGAATACGGATCATAATAATTTTGACAAGTAAGATCATGTTCTCTGCTATGTTTTATATTGGTAGATAGTGTGATGTTCAATTTAACATTTTATAACGTCTATACACCAAACCTTTTCATGTGATTCTAATTTTCCATAAAATTAGATATCATGATATATAGCCCATAAAAGTTTTATGATTTTATATCATCATATAATGATCACAATAAATTTCTCAACCTCACTCATGTTCTGATATATTCTTCATCCTGATAGAAAGGGTTATGCAAAATGATAAATCAATAACTTTTTGTAGTCATAATTTTTTTGAATGATTCCAATTGAAAACACATGCTCACTTATGTACCATAACGACCCTTAAATATCAATTTATATGATTACATATCCAATTTAATATGTAATTTGCAATCCGGACTAACAAGTTTATTAAACAGTATTATAGACCCTTAATCCTGATAGCATAACTTTTGTTTCATAACTCCTATTGTCACACTCCACTTTGTGACTAATTCCTAATCATAATTGTTATTTCCTTTAATTTTATTTAGCAATTCTAAAAAAATAAAATTGACAAAACCTCCTTCCTTACTTATTTTGTGTTATTTGTCAATACATACAAAAAAATGCATATATATTCATCGAAGTTAAATAAACAGTTATAAGACATATTATTCACATATTATCATTATAATTTTTTTTCCACTAACCACCTCACATATAATACCTCATATGTTCAAGTTTTATACAACCTTACAAAATGTTTCTCACAAAGTTAATTATAACATCTAGGTTATTACATGCATGTTTCAAAAACAAAAGTGAAGGGAAAAATAAAATTGCTCAAACGGCTCGACCTCTCCTATATGTAGCAAAACAAGCTTTAAGTCGATTCAACTCGAGAACTTACGAGTATCTGAAAAATTTAAAATGGGTACTGTGAGCAATAATCATTTGCTCAACGAGTGGAATAAAAGTACGACATAGGAGAAAAATATAAGTGCATATAACATTTAAATATACACTTTTTTCATATGATAAAATATTTAAAGTATAACCCATATAATCATATGAACTTTTAAATAAATAAAAAATAATCCAATATATCATCATATCATTGCACATATTTATCATGGGTCAATATGTATCCCTCTATACTCATGTGTGATATAATTAAGCAGAGCTTCATAATCAAGAGTCTCGGATATGTAAAAAAAATCATGGGTCAATACGTATCCCTCCATAATTGTGTGTCATACAGTTAAACAGAGCTTTACAATGAAGAGTCTCAAATATGAAGAGCAAATTATGGGTTAATATGTATCTCTCCATCTGGAATACGCAAAACATATCATGGATCAATATGTGCATGCAGAGCAGTCCTCAAAGGGCAAACACACCTGATATGTGCTCCAAAGGCTTCATGTATATCGAATGCGATTCCAAAGACATTTTTCAAATAACATGGCAAATGAACACATGGAGTTTAATAATATAAAAATACATATGTCATAATTCCATATCATTATCAAATAAAACTTATTCTAACTTCACAAGCATTGTTCCCTGAAAATATTTTTATGTAAAAGGTTACTCCATCTCATATGTAATTCTTGAAACATATTATAAATATCTTTCATTACTCAAGATATTTTCAATAATAATAATAATAATCTTTGTTTGAGATAATATCATAAATAAAAGAACTAACATATAACATTTTGCTATGTTGTAAATTTACCCACTCACCTTGATACTTTATTTTTTCAAGGAGGTTTATTAGATTTCCTCCATTTTACTTTAACTTGATGGTTTCCTACAAGTAATAATGCTATTTTACTTTCCAATCACATTAAAATAGTATACAATGCATGCTCATGATGCATGAATCTTTATGCACCTTAAAATTCATATAATATCTTCTGGTACTAATATCTAACTTCAAATATTTATATTCATAAATTATTTCACACTTGGAACTTCTCAATATTCCATAGCTTAAGTAGGTGTTGTCTCAGGATTTCATACTGAGTGTCTATCAATAAATATTTCATAACTTCTTAACCCTAAGTGCAAATCTTATGATTCTGGATAAATTAGGAATTCGACTTACTAAGGTTTCCAACTCTCAAATATTATTAACTAATTTCAAGTAAGTCATACAATTCAAGACAATTTGACCTAAGGTTTATATTATGGCAGACTGTGTGTCACTGAAAGATTAATTTATATGTTTCTAAATACTTGGTCATTTAATAAGATCATAATTTTTCTAAAAACTAGACTTTCTTATTATTTAGTCATAAAAATTAGGGAATTTAACTCCTTATATAACTCTATAACAAAAATAGTCAATTCAAGTTGTGATCTACTAATGTCTTGGAACATGACAAAAGAATTACTATGAAATGAAAATTTTATTTATCCACATATACACATTCAAATTGGAAGATTCAACACTTATGAAGTTTAATTAAACATATCTAAATTTGAAACTCTAATTCGTTTTATACTAATTATGTCATAATTGACAAGACGGACCTATCTCTGACTCAGGACAAAGTGAACAACCTACGAAACTGGGTTCATAAATTCTTCTATACAAGTGATTTTGAGGTGATTCCAAAAGACGTGGAAAGCTATCTTCGAAAGGATGGATCATGCAAATTTTTAGAATTTATGAAGAAAGAAACATGAAGATATGATTTCAAGAACAGGAAGTTAAATCAGCGGCCTTGTAGAATTTCTTCAAGACGTTCGACTAGGTATTTTCCCCTAAAATATTTTTTACTCTCCGAGGATAAGAATATGCAATTTATATATTTTTTCAAATTTTTAACACGTAGTATGGCGATTCAAAAAATATCTTATTAAGCAGCAGGTGAGCTGCCTGCTTCAGCTCCTTGATACCTTATTGGTTAAAGTGAAGGTCCAATAATTGTTTTTGGTTAAAAATCAGTATTTACCCTCTATTAACCTTATCTTATTGGTTAAGGTGAAGGTCCAATAATTGTTATTGGTTAAAAATCAGCATTTACCCTCTATTAACTTAGTTAATCATAATTAAACATGTTTATTAAATATTAATATATTCCTAATAATCTTATATAATTTTTTTATAACATTTATCGGTAATGTAATTATTATTATGCTTTAATCCAAATGCTAATTACTACACACAAACATGATTATATAAACATCTAAACTAACTTAATATGCTAATTAGTAGCATGATTATACAAAATTGATATTTGTGGAGCACGTCTGTGACACCTATTAGCATGATTCCAATATCATGTAAACTAGACTCGGAAAGGATCCTACATGTTAAATTTCATAATTTGTAATGAAAGAATTGATATGAAAAAAAAACTTAGAAGAACATCATCAATCTAGGATTAGAATCTTCAACTTGAATGATCTTACTTGTTGAATTTTCTTCAAAGTCCATGAAAGGAGTCGTGATCTGAAAATTTTTGTATGTTGTCTAGAGAGAAGGATAAGACCATACGAATTTTTCTAGATTTTTATCACCTGAATAGGTTGGTTGGAAAAAGGGACTAAACATGATAAGGTAAGCTGTCAACTTGCTGGCAGCTTGCACGTCAAGAATTGAAATTCTTATCCAATTAAAATTTGACATTCAAAATCATTAATTTTATCCCTAATTAAGGTGGATTAATTATTATTAAATATAAATTATTATAATGAAATACATGTAATTTATTCACATATTCATATATATTATTTCCATATGCCACTTGGCGACATTTGATTGGTCCACTAGACTTAAGTCCAATGTTAACAAATCACATACATAGTTAATGATAAAAGGATATGCTTTATCATATTATGATTATTAATCATACTTTAGTGGTTTAATTAAATTTTATAAATTCTTATTATATCAATGCATGACATTACAACCAATACTACAACACATATATTCAATTGATTATAGCCATATAATATAGAATCCAATATGAATTAGATCATGGATATTACACTCAAAATTCTCTTGAATTCAAATTCTCGCTCAAGGCAAAAATTCACCATCATTTAGTGCATGCCAATTTTTCTGCTTTACTCCTTATCACTTAATTATGGTGTCGAGTTCTCGTCTTTGTCAAGAACTTGCATTCAAGGGCTGTTTGGAAAATGGAATCAGATGGAATTGAGGCCTAGTTCTATCTGGTTCCACAAACTAGGTCACGTGACCCAAATTTCAGTGACTTGGTTCCACTTTTTTTGCCACTGTGGCTTGAACATGACTATATTGCTTGACTGGTGAGCCATTCCATGTATTATTATACCAAGACCCATCACACACCCCTGGTCGGTGAGGCCACACATCCAATTTATTTTGGAATCTAATAATTGCACGTGGATCTAATAGTTGACAGTGCTATGGTCAGAATTCATAGTTGACCCTCAGAGGTTTCAAAGGAGAGGCAACGGACGGTGGCCCATGGGATCATCCACATTGCTTCTCTATTCAAGGAGTCCACGATTGAGTTACATCATCACTTTTGGTATAATCTTGAATTTGTCCAATCTGCCACATTGTTTGTCGTCGACTATGTATTGGTCGTCCTATGTTATTGCAGTCGCGATCTTCCTTGGAATGTCACTTTCCTAGTGGATCCAGATCACACGTCTAATAATAATAGATAATGGATCCGAATAAGATTATTGAGAATATTTTATTTATTCAAAATAATGATGATTGATTTTTTTATCTGAGAAAAAATTGTAAAGGAAACACACTACATTAACGCATAGAGGAACATTTTAGTCATTCATTTTTTTATCGACAATTTAATTTCAAATGAGATATAATGTTTTTGGTAAAAATTTTCTCTCCAACCCTTGGGACTCTTCCCGTCGAACAATCAGTGTCTCTTCGATGACTTCATGATACTTCTACTTCTTCTCCCATGATTGAGTGACTATTATGACCTTTGGAGTAAATTACACATATCAGCGCCTTCAATTTTTAGTGTGTTAATTACTCGATTCCTCAATTTTAATTTGTAATTGGAATCTCCTCTATCTTTGATTTTCTTGCACGTGTTGTCCTCCTGATTGACAATAGCCAATTTCTCGATCACGTGGCATAAGGAAAAATAATAAAATAATAAAAATATATAATAAAAAAGATGTAAAAAATAAAAAAAGAGGCGGCATCCGTGAGGTTGCCGCTCCTCGACATCGTCGGTGCACAAAGGTGACGACGCCCTCCTTCCTGGCGTGCAAGAGAGGGGGGGTCGATGCCCCCTTCTCTCTTGTGTGAGCTCGCATAGGGGGTCGCTGCCCTTTTCTGTCTCGTGACCGGCGAAGAAGAAGAGGGGGCATTGGCCCCCATTGTGCGACGAGGCCGGTGCCCCTTCCCTTCCTCTCTAGCGTCGAAGGGGAGAGGGGGCGCCGACCCTCCCATCCAACGAGAGGCGATAGCCTCAAGTTGTCACCTCTTTTTTATTTTTATTATATTTTTATATTAATTTATTATATTTTATTATGCCATATCAATATTATAATTGGAGAAACGACTATTGATGGCCAGGAGGATGAAGCGTGTAAGAAAAATAAAGTTCGAACATAATTTAGTTATAAATTAAAGTTGGAGGACCTTTGAGATATTGATCTAAAATTCAAGAGTGATCCATGTAATCGGCTTTCCACCTCTTCCTCGACATTCCTCTCAGACGATTGAATTGTGATCTTCCTTGCTGACAACCATGAGCAATTATTGTGGCTCCTCTCCAAGATCCAGGGCGAATATCCCTCACAATTGTAAGTGTTAATACCCAGATATTCCTTCTCAAACATTTTTGTGGGAGGTTGTTTTGATCTGTCTTGTTCACACGATCTTTCTTTTGTTTCTTTTTTCTGCAACTAATATTCTCTTCATTTATTTTTTATTTCATGCAAAAATCTCTCATAATTCAAAACTGCAATTCAAGGTCTATTTGGACTACTTGTTTTACTTGTGCTTATTTCGGTTTCATATTAAATAAGTTAATGTAATGCTAATAATGTGAATTTATATATTGAGTCATCCTGCTATTTTCTTACCTTGGTGCATCAATGATTATAAGCACATGGATAAGCATATAGTGTAACATAGATAATTGAGCATTCCTCAATTCTTACAAATATGTGTCTATTAACATGTGAGTGAATCTATATATTGTTTTTTGTTAACAAAACAATAAGAGGTATTTTTGTGATGCCTTAGGATCCGACAAAGGACAATTTGATAAATTATCATAATTTTAATGATCTAAAAGAGATTAAGAGGAGAATATGGGAATGATTAGAAGTATGTTTAGAGAATATAAAAGAAAAGAAGAAAAGACAATTCCTATTTGTGATAATTGTGACTAGATTAGAATTAGAAATTCAATTTGAATTGGGATCCAAAGATAAGCTTAATGAATAAATTATTATAAATTATGATAGAATTAATCATTTTTAGCTAGAAATATTTCAATAATATTTAAATTAAATATTAGTATATATAAATATTAGTTATTTAATTAATTCAAAAATAAGATTTGATTATATATAAAATATGGATTTGAAATAATAGATAAGGTGAGAAATTGAATTTGATTAAATTAATAGTTAAAGTAGAATTTAATTTGATTAATAATATTCACATTCCTAATTTCTTTATTCTTACTTTAGTTTCCATATTTTATAAAAAGTAAACTAAGTTGAGCTCTAAAATTTTAATGGTCCGATGAAGGTGAGTCCAAGCCATCAAGTTTTCAATTAGCAAGCCAAGCTTGCATTGGTATTATGTGACACTCTTCATTCATAAAAGTAGATGCACTATTATTCAACACATGAAATCGTATGACGAGCATTAACTGTCCAAGGATGAAGAATATACTCTTTGTATAATGTTGTAATCCTTTTTTAAAAAAAATGCCTTTGGCTCAAACCTTTTGTAAGAGCATTATACAAAAAACAATCATTCATCATATTCCACAATCTTTTCTTGACTATCTTCTACTTCCATTTGATACAAAAAGAATCACGATTTTGTAGTTAAGAAATGAATTGCTTAGAATTGGTTGAAATTTTGAAGGAGACCTCATTTTTTACATCTTTTATAGATATGCTAAAATGTGGGTTCTTCCGTGAATGTATTTATCACACTTACCATCGTCTTTTATTTCAACTTTTATGTGAGTTTGACCGTCAAGTTTATTATTTTTTCTACACTTGACGATTTCTTTTATTTCCCTTTTCTTTGTTAGATTTTTGTCCCCTCTTGAGAATAAACATTTTTTTCAAACAATATCATTTGACTTTCTAGATTTAAAATTATAGAACTTTCCTATGAAAAACTCAACAGATTTTGTATACATATATTGTAGCATTTGAAAATCAACAACATATTTCATGGTGAAGAAATATGAAGTTATTTTAGCTAGCATCTCTTTTTAACCTAAAATTTTAAGAGGCATGCTCATCCTATTTCTACATACACTAACTGAATTATGTGAGAACTTAAAGAATATACATAATTTATCAATATGTATATAACATTTTTTTGTCCACTTAATTAACTTAGCCATCTAGACTATTTTAAAGTATGCATAAAGAGTGATAATAAGAATATTTAACGACTTTAATATGGTATTAAATTGTTACTAAAATACCAATCCATAACAATTGCATGTTTGAATCTTTCAAAATTAAGGCAACTAAATAAAAAAGAGATTAAAGCCGCACAACATATATGAATGTGCGAAAGATCATAAGCAAATCCATTTTTTATGTGATCAACTTGAAACCACAAGAATGAGTGAGAACTCACGGAAGTTCTTTTGAAGTTAATAACTACTAGATTTATAGTTATGAGTTTCGCAATGTTTGTTAATTTCTAGTTTGCAAATAACCAGTGGATTAACTCAATTGTAGAAATATTTTTTCTTAAGAAAGTAAATAAATATATAAAAAGGAATGCCAACGAAGAAGTAAAAAGTTGCTCGGCCGGGGAAGATCACAATAGTAGGAATAGGATGACGAGTAGACATTAGTGGAAGGAAATCACTATTGTCACTTCAAAATACACAATTGCCATTTCATCATGTAAATGTTGAAAGCGCACTATTGTCCTTTCATCATGTGAATGTTGAAAGTGTTGGACAATTTTACTCTTATGAGATAAAATGGAATGATAATAATATATTTTGAAGTGTTTTGAAATTAGCCTTCAAAAACTTAAGGGGACGAATATGTGCATATATATATATACTATATTTTATTAATTATAAGTAAATATACATAGGGATCAATCAATCTTTTTTTTACACAAAATCCCTGCATTCACCCCTGGTAGTAGACAACATCGCAAGAGTCATTGATGTGAGATAAGATGTTTGCCAAAACAGTCGTATCCTGTCCTTACGTTAGGATTTTTATTTGCCCATATTTTTTAACTGAATCCTATTTTATAAACTAAAAAAATTAAATTAGACGGCCAATCAAAATAAAATATCACTCTACACCTCGACCCTATTAGGTATGAGAATAGGCTGCGATTAAAAGCTTAATCCAGCATTTTTTTTTGCCAAACATGTCAATTTCTATCGTGTGGGACCCACTACATTAGTTGTGGAAAGAAGGAAAAAAACGGGATTATCAAGTTCTTCGAGGCATCAGGAATTGGTTGATCCCATGATTAAGAAACTTGGACTATGTGATGAATTAAGAAATGCTAATAAAAAAGAATATTCCTGAACCAATTGAGGCTAAGTATATTCCTCATTTTATTTATCCAAAATATTAAACGAATGCAACATTTGTTTACGGGTGTTCTTAATGTCACTTCTCAAACACTTAATAATTAATATCACTTTATATTTTTTTTATCTTCATTTAATTTTAATTTATCTCCCATCACCTCTTGGCTTCTTCGCTTTTAGTTTCCATTCAACTTTTTTTTCAATAATTAATCTTCTACTATTACTTTATCTATCTTTATTGGCTCTCTGGTACATAGAAATTTAATTACCATTAAAATATAATTACCTTGAATATATATAATATTAAAAAATATACGAAATAAATGAAAATAAAAAGCACCGAAAATGAAAAGAAAATTACCATTGATTGAAAGTGAGTTTTTTCTGTAATAATTGCATATGCTCATTATCGAGTCTTCGAATTTATTTACAATTTTTTTATCTAATTTATTTTATATTTTTCAAAACTACTTTGTATGTAAACAATATTACATTAATTTAATATCATATTATACAATGTTATTATTTATAATAAGTAGGATGGGAGTAAGAGAAAAAAAAAGAGAAAGAAATATACAAAATGGTAATATATTAAATCAATGTAATATTGACTATAATATAAGTTTCAAAAAAATATAAAATTACAAGATATAAGAGATTCTAATTCAAAAAAGGTATGTCATTAAAAAAATGAATGAAAGATGAAGAGACAAGAAATGATAATAAAAGTTTAAAACAAAATTAGAGTGTCATTCACGAGAAAAGACATGTAGCCGCACTGAGAGAAAAGACGCGTCATTCAAGAAATTGAATAGAATATGAAGTGATAAAAGAGTATCTTAAAAATATTTAAACCTTAGAATAAAAATGGAGTAAAATTATCATTAAGTTTTTTAGAGTTGCATTACGAGCTTATTACTGGCTTATCATGTGTTGACGTTGCGTCAACTATTTAACCGCTTTTGTCACTTCTTTGTAAGGAACCGTACAGCCACACAAGAGCCCAATGGTCGCACCTCGCACTCTATATATATAAGGAAAAAAAGCCAATTCGAATTTCACAACGGAAATTACGATCGCACCCTCCAACACTTGGGATTAGATGATGAAAGAGAATCCTTGGTGTAGAAAATGGATGTAATTCCGTAAATATTCCAACATGCAAGCCTCTTTAATTATCATGAACCATTGCCCCCACGCTGCCCTTTTCCCGCTCAAAGGCCCAACTCCACACCAGTCCCCCTTTTGCCCTACTGTCGGACGATCGAGGCGACGCCTCCGTTTCCGCTTCGACCTTTCTTCGCCGCGAGAGCGTTCGACTCGAATCCTCCCTTTTTGTTTTTGCAGCTTAGGTATGTGCACGAGTTCCCCTAGATTCTTTCTTGTTTCGGAGATTGATCGCTGTATTTTTTTTTCCTTTGTTTCGGGCTTTACATAGATTTGTTTCGCCGTGGAAAACGTCGCTTTCTTGGTACCTCATACGACCTTTACTTATGTTTCAGGCATTTATCGCAGGGGTTTCAGAGGAGGTTATGATGGCGGAGGTGGAGAGCAGCGTCAAGATAGAAGAGAACGCTGATTCCCCGACGTCTGTGTTGGAGGACGAGGTTAACTTCTTCGATGTTGTCATTTCAATGAAGTTTTCGATTTTTTTTTGTTTCATAGCTCTTGTGATTTAATCTTCCTTTAGGGTTGAGGTTTCTTTTAATTTGCTTGTGTTGATGCACTACATTTGGAGGGTTAAAGGTGGAATAGAGTCCTTTCAATTTCCGTATTCTTCCATGCTTCACTTCGGGGGCTTCTTCTCTAATTCTCTTTTTTGAGTTTTTGCTGTGGTTCAAGCTTCTGTTTGTTCTCGCAGGGCATTTGCAATGCTAAGGTTGAGGGTGGTGCTGCGTCTGAAGAGGAAGAGAAACCTTTAAACAGTGGACATGGAGAGGGCAGTTTGACTGATGACAGCCTTTCCGCGGTTGTTGAGCTCGAGGCAAAGAATGGGGATTGTACTCTCATTTCGGACTCCATGGTGAACGAGGAAGAGAAGCTCCTCGAGGCACGATTTAAGCAGGAGCATGTAATACAGGAAGCACCTGAACAGCTTGAAGATTCTGAGGCTCGGTTCAGCAAGTTGGATGAGCTGCTAACACAAACTCAACTTTACTCAGCGTTCCTCCTAGAGAAAATGGAGGACATCACATCTGTAACTTCTGCCTCACGACATCAGTCTCATTTCAGCCCTTTTCTTTTTGTGCTTCTTTGAGTCTTTATGCGTTCCTCCCATTTGTATGCAGAGTAACGTGGGGGATTTAGCTGAGGCAGAAGAGTCCAAAGAAACAAAGAGCGGACGCGGGCAAAAGAGGAAGGCTTCCACAAAGGCACAATACAACAATGTGAGTTATGTTATTATTTTGCCTTATTTTTTGTCTATAGATTCCTTCTTCTAGTCAAGGGTGTTTGACTTTTACAATGTGTCAGTGTTACATATTTCTTAACTGTAAAGGTCGAATCTGCAAAATGATCTCCATTATCGTATCTTCCATTACAGAAATACCTTACATGGCTTCACTCATTCCTTTTCAGCATTTAATTTAATCTGGGATGCTAAATGATTTTTAATGGTCAATAATTTTCTTCATTTGCAAAAGATATATTTTCTTCAATCAGGTGCTAAGGTGCCTTTATCATTGTTTGGGGGCTCTGGAAACTATGCTTCTGCTCTGTTCCTTGCAGCCTCCAAGGCAAATCTATTGGACAAGGTTGAATCTGAAATATTTGATATTGTTGACGCCTATGTTTTATAGCCGGTCCCAAGCCCGGATAAAGGAGGAGGGTTGTGTTAGGCCCCGACAGCCAGCGTAAAACTCTGTCGAATCTCATGAACATGGATCGAATGCGTCGTATGATCCATGTAGCCGACCCCACCTAGTGGGATAAGGCTTTGCTGTTGTTGTTGTTGCAAAAGATATATTTTTTTGTTGGTTTAGTTCAATTTTTAGGCCGGTCCCAAGCCATGACAGTCAGCGTAAAACCCTGTCGAATCTCATGA
Source organism: Pontederia crassipes (assembly GCA_030549335.1). Lineage (NCBI taxonomy): Eukaryota > Viridiplantae > Streptophyta > Magnoliopsida > Commelinales > Pontederiaceae > Pontederia > Pontederia crassipes. The sequence continues at coordinate 24,543,435 of CM060183.1, forward strand.
ACATGGATCAACGAAGTCGTATGATCCATGTAGCCGACCCCATCTAGTGGGATAAGGCTTTGTTATTATTGTTAGTTCAATTTTTAAACTTTCAGTAAATCTAGTATCTCAATTTGCCACTAAATGTAGATGCCATTTATTTTGGTACTAAGCTATTACTATCAGATAAGCCAATGAGACATGCTATTTCTTGTCCGTTATCTCTTTCTTGTCCTGGATCGAATGCGTCGTATGATCCATGTAGCCGACCCCACCTAGTGGGATAAGGCTTTGCTGTTGTTGTATCTCTTTCTTGTCCTGTTCTGCAGGAGGGAAAAATAATACCACTGGAGGGTGGAGAGAAATTTAAAAGAGAAAAGTAATGCATACGTTTTTTTATCAGAACCCACTCTATTACTCGTGGATATTTCTTGAAGTTTATCATTCAATATTGATACTACTTATCTAGTTCTAACATCTGCAACTTTGCTTTGATATGAATTATTCCCCTTTGATGGCGAAACCTAAAACCTATATTTTAGCATGTTTGATGTTTGTGGACATACTAAGTCAGCCTTAGACAATATTTGCCAGTTATTAATTTCGCGCCTCTGTGTTGAGGTTCTTTCCATGCAGCCAGGTCTTGCATCCAAATCTAACAAGACCTCTTTCTTGAACCTGATAATGATGCAAGTTGTTTCTAGACTATTGCAGAAAACTTCATGTACTTATTCTTCTAGTCTCCATTTATCAATTGATTTCCATATCATAATTAGTGTTGGTCTTCTGATTTTCTGAATATCTGAATTAGACAATATTTTTTTTCTTTAGAGGAAAGCCAAGACAGCTGTCCGAGCAATGTTGACAAGGTCTCAGGAAGCTATGGCTCCTCAAGATGCAAACCTTACTGAGGAGGAGAGGAATGAGAAAGAGCAGGCTGAATTAGTACCACTAATGACTGGAGGAAAGCTTAAACCATATCAAATTAAAGGCGTAAAGTGGTTAATCTCTTTATGGCAAAATGGTCTCAATGGAATATTAGCTGATCAGATGGGTCTTGGAAAGACTATTCAAACAATTGGATTTCTCGCACATCTTAAAGGAAAGGATATGGATGGTCCTTATATGGTGATAGCCCCTCTTTCTACTTTATCAAATTGGGTGAATGAGATCTCCAGGTAGGATTGTTCTTGTCATGCAAACTATCCTCCACATTTGTGGTCTTATGGAGGAATTTTCTGTTAGGTTTGTTCCCTCTATGAAGGCCATTATATATCATGGAACAAAACAAGAAAGGATGGAGATAAGGAGAAAATATATGCCTAAGCAGATTGGTCCTGAGTTTCCAATTATAATCACTTCATATGAAATTGCCCTCAATGATGCCAAAGCGTTAGCTCAATATAAATGGAAATATGTTGTTGTAGATGAGGTATTGTTGACAGTTGACACTATGTTTCCATTCCTCTGGAATAATATTATTTTGTTCTTGATTAACCTTTGCTATTATTCTCTGTAGGGACATCGTTTGAAAAATAGCAAATGCATATTGTTGAGAGAGCTTAAACGCATACCAATTGAGAATAAGCTTCTTCTTACAGGGACACCCTTGCAGAACAATTTGGCTGAACTTTGGTCACTGTTAAATTTTATTTTGCCAGATATCTTTTCTTCGCATCAGGAGTTCGAGTCATGGTAATGAATCTAGTGATGCCTATAACAGTGTTGATCTCGGAAATGCATTCCTAACTGGAACTAACTTGTTGACTGTTTTAAGCCATTTAAGTATGTAAAGGGAGAGAGTTACAATGGCCATTGTTTATGAAATCTACATTTCAGAGCTTTGACATCAACTGAACTACACAATTTATTATTTTGATTATGCTGGAGTTAGTTGCTTAGCCATTAGAGTAACTGTAGCGTTCTCCTCAAAAAGAGTAACTATAGTTCCACCTCTAACTGGTGAACATGGAGCAGTTAGATTTGTAAAGGTGGACAGTTATAAATGTCTGTTCATTTAATTGACATTTTTAGTTGTGACATCAACTAAAGTATATGATATCTTTTGTTTACACGATGACCAGTTGCTTAACATAAAATTAATCATATTTTCACTTCTAATTCGTGAAAGAGAGTCTAATATGGAGCATTGAAAATGGTGTTCTACTATTTGGATGAAGATTTCTACATAAGACAATTGATATGTGGTGAAAAATGGGTGGAGGGCAATATGAGATATGATTGTTCCCAATTTGAGGATTAGTTGACATTTACAGATATGATATGGGTGGAGGACAGCTTTATTATTTTGGTTTTCAGTTCCCCTCTCTTTGGGGAATGTCCATACTGTCATGACTATTAGTTAGCCACAAACACTAGTCGATCTGTCGAAGCTAAAGTATCATGGTTATTGTCAAGTTTCATTCATTCTTTAGTCAGGTATTCAGGTAGCTTTTTTCGAAACTCTATCTTGAACCTCAACTGCAACATCTCCTCACAAAATGTCTGTTTTTTCCAGCAAAATTCGACCAGCAATTTCCATAAAACTTTTTTCCAATTTGATATCCTCCCAATTTGTGTTTTCTCTGAATTTTCTCATCTGCTCTTATGGATTACATTGTGTGAATACTGGATTTTTCGCAATGTATCTTTGCATGATTAGAATATCTATGACGTTATTTGAATTCCACTCTTATTAAATTATTGCCCTCTTGTGAATGAATGCATGAAAATTATGTGTACTGGCCTGTCTAATTCAGTTTGAGAAGGAAAGTGTAAAGGATTAAACTTCTACCAACAGTTTGAGGGACATTCCCATTCTGGGATTCATCCCATTATCCAGTTGAACCAACTTTGCCTTACCTGAAACTCTTGTTCTTTTTAGCTTTGCTGCTTCTTTCCTATTCGTCTTCATTTTATGAATTTTTTGTGGATTTGTATGCATGCTCATCCAAAGGAAAAGATATATAACGTAATTTTCATTGTGCATTTTGTGTTTGGCATCTGTTTGCCATATAACTAACTGTTGTTCCTTTGTGAAGGTTTGACCTTTCAAGTAAAGGCAATACTGATGGCCAGACAGAAGATACTGATGAAAGGAGAAGGGTGCAGGTAGTTCCTGGGTTTCTGATAAAACTTTCAATGATAGTTGGAATTACCTAACATTATTTGAATTTAGGTTGTTACTAAACTTCATGCGATACTTCGGCCCTTCCTCCTACGGCGAATGAAGGAAAATGTTGAGCAGATGCTTCCAAGGAAGAAGGAGATTATACTATATGCTAATATGACTGAACATCAAAAAAATTTCCAGGATCACCTACTTAACAAAACATTAGAAGACTACCTGATAAAGGAGTCGGACAACAATGGTGACGAGCTATATATTACCTTGCATAATCTCAGTTAACTTTTCCAATTAAAAAAAAACATTTTGTGAAGTTCTTTTTAAGAAGCGCTCATTTTGTAAGTTTTTGTCTGGCCGAAGTTTAACCATTTGTTCTGATACTTTGTTGTCCAATTCAGTGACTTGGAGACCTGGCATTAGAGGAAAACTGAATAATTTGTTAATTCAACTGAGGAAAAACTGCAACCACCCTGATCTTTTGGAGTCTGCCTTTGATGGTTCACGTATGTTACATATGAAACTGTTTTTTTGTTTTTTTTGGAGGGATGAAACTGCTTTTATTGAATATATATTCAAGAAGCCTAGAGATGAATTATTGTCATTTTTTTCTGAATGGTCTACAGCTTTTTATCCGCCTATTGAAAAGTTAGTAGAACAGTGTGGCAAATTTCGTTTACTGGACAAATTACTGTCTTTGCTACTTGCTCAGAAACACAAGGTACATTTTTTCATCTGCTAAAGTAGTGTCGTAGCCTTTTAGTGATTTCTTGGTGGCAGTATTACATACTTAATTATGCTTTCCAGGTATTGATTTTTTCTCAGTGGACTAAGCTCTTGGACATCATTCATTATTATTTGAGTGAGAAAGGCCTCAATGTTTGCAGAATTGATGGTAATGTTAAACTGGATGAAAGAAGACGCCAGGTAAATTCATGTTGTGTACTTGGTGATTGTTGGATGAAATGAGTTGTGCTGTGATGCTTTAAGAATTGTCTGGCATCAACTTATTTATTGCAAGAAATACCTGATTTTTTTCTTTAAATTAAAACCTCTATTTTATTACAATTTTAGAACTAGTTTTTTTTTACAATCACATGCAGAACTGCTTCCAGGAAAACACATATACTGAAGTAATTTGTACCTATGGCACATGTTACTAAATTTTTAAGAAGATATCGTGCTCAACTTATATTTGTTTATGCACTGAAAACTGGACATTTATGTAGGTTGTCCTAGTAATGAATACGATAGATTAAAGTATCATGTATATACATTATTGTTCTTGGTTAAAGTAAAGACATGGTACTGACACAGTTTTCTAAAAATCATTGTATTTTGTAAATTGATTCCTGAGATATAAAAAATCTATAAATTTTGCCTTTCTGCTTCTATGCTCTGAAATACTGTATCCACATAGTCAAGTTTATTGCATTTGAATTGTATATTAATTTTTTTTCTTGTATGAGTCATGTACACTTGCTTCTTATTGGCAGATAGATGCATTCAATGATTTAAACAGTGATTACTGCATCTTCCTTCTGAGTACTCGAGCTGGTGGACTGGGAATTAATCTTACTGCTGCTGATACCTGTATTTTATATGACAGTGACTGGGTAAAATTTATCTTCTCTATTGGACTATTGTGGGATAAGGCTTTGTTGTTGTTGTTGTTGTATTGGACTATTGTGCCAAAATATTTTTGATTGAGATGCCAGAAAGTAAACTTATGTTCCCATAATCCCCAGAACCCTCAAATGGATCTCCAGGCAATGGACAGATGCCATAGGATTGGTCAAACACGGCCTGTACATGTCTATAGATTGGCAACTTCAAATTCTGTGGAGGTAGGATTGCGGAAATCAGTCGCTCTGATTTATGGATAATGTCTTAAAGCTCATTGCTTATCCCATGCATCTATATTTTATGCCTTCAGGGTCGGATGATAAAGAGGGCATTTGAGAAACTGAAGCTGGAACACGTGGTTATTGCTAAAGGCCAGTTTCAGCAAGAAAGGATTAAGGAGTCCACTCTAGATGTGAGTTAATTCCTTCAGTGTTTTCTTCCCTGAAGATAGTGCTCACATTATGAAAAGTGAAAACAATGGCAGTAAGGCAATGCTTGCTTTTTACGATAATGCTAAAAGGTTCCTTTTCAAATTAATGGTTACTTTTTACCATGGAGCTGCTGGATGATTACCATCTTGCTGGTTGTCCCTTTTTCTCAAAAATAAAAGACGTCACCAATTCTCAGCTTTGATGCTGGAAATAAACCTTCCAGCTAAACTTGTTTAAAAGTTCCACATTCATGTGAAACTTCTGGTATTAACCACCTATTATAGTTGAAATAGGCTTAACATTTCCGGTCATTCAATTATTTGACACGTTCGTGTCTCGATTAATAGGATGCTGAACTGCTTGCACTGCTTCGTGATGAAGAGAACCCTGAGGATAAGCTGATACAAACTGACATCAGTGACGAGGACTTGTTGAGAGTGATGGATCGCAGTGACTTGGTAAGGCAACAATACGGTGGCACAGCTGCTTGTGATGATATTCCTCTTAAAGGACCCGGTTGGGAGGTGGTGATACCGGCAAAAAGTGGTGGCAGTGTTCTCTCATCTCTCCACAGCTGATGTCCATCTCTCATATCCGTGGTCATCCCGTTACCATGGAAATTTTGTAAAGAAACACTAACTAGCCGTTTTATCGGGAAATCTTAACTTTTGCGGGGATCTGGATTTTTGGCGAGCACTTATAAATTCAAAAGAACAGTATGCATTAAGTTATTGGTGCTCCGGCTGTCATGCCCGTATCCGTATATGTAACTTTTTTTGTATGAATTACTGGTAAATGCGTCCTGTGAGAACAGGTCCCCTTTTATTTTCTTTATATACTTTTTATTTTTCGTAGGTTGGAACAAAATTAAATCCATTGTTATCATACAATAATAGTGATTTGGGTAAAATTTTAATAAATTTATAACTGGGATTATTTAATAATAATAATAATACTTGAGTAAGCATTAGGTTTTTAAATATAATAATAAATTAAAAATATAAATTTTTAACAAAGAAAGGAACAATGATGAAAAAAATGAAAATAGAAAGAGAAAATAAATATGGGATAAAAACAATTGGAAGAATAAATGAGAATAAATAAAAGAAAAGGAGTTTTAAAATGAATTAAACTTAAATAAATTAATCTAACATCACAAGTAACATATAAATAATAAAAAAATATAATAATAATATACCAATCATGGTAATTTTGGTTAGCTTGAATTTATAGAATATTGTTAATAATAATCTTATACTAATTTATCATTAGTAGTAATATGATATATTATATATTTAAAATTAATAATATTATTTTAATAAAATTATGTCCAAATAGGTTCATCCGACTATGAAAACAAAAAGGAAATGAATTGCCATTATCAATGGAAATAAAAAAAACATTCCATTGCCGGGACTAGTCGACGACAATGGATTGGTGTTTTGTAAACATTGTTCTTTAAGAAATAATATAGATCGTGTTTCTACAACTAAGACACGTTATCGTAGTAGTAAAATCCCCGCTGTTTCCATTAATCCATTGAACTAGCAAATCTGGGGCTTCTTAGCCCTCTTACGTTGTCTCCCAGGATCGACTTCATCTCGATGGTTGACAAAACCTGAGGAATTGACATGCCACCCGAGACAACTATCTCTGCAGAGCAAAAAGAAACGAAATAAAAAAAGACATGAGAAGGAAAAAAAAACATCATGATGTATACATAGAATGTGTCTCGTTACCAATTCCTTGCCGGACAGACAAACTTGGCCGGATGACGTCCGCTGAGTTCATCAGAAAGATGTCCCCGAGGTAGAGGTGGTTGGTCGGCACATACACGCAGGAAAGCTCCTCATTTCCTGTGCTCCTCTGCAGAACCACGGTCGACGTGATGAAGCCAAGTGCGTATTCACCAATCCGTGGATGCCGTAGGATGACCACTTCCTTGAAAGCTTGGGAGGACTGATCTGTTCAATATTGTTGCACGGCACAGTTCAGTTGATCATAAACATCTTAGAATGGTTCACTACAATATGTTTCGCAATTCAAACTTTGTTACGGCGAATTAAAGTTGTTCATATGCATATATACTTGAATCATAACTCAAACTGCCAACTTTTTTTGGCAGAAGGACGTAGCGATTACGTACCTGGTGATATTGCTGAACTTATTTGCTTGGACGCCGTATAGATGTGGCACACGAGTGGCATTTTCTTTATGAACCATTCGCCGAGACCGAGAAGAGAAGCTCCCAGCCATGACGACATAGACACACCCACTAGAAATATCAAGGTGATCGAGGTGATGAACCCTAAGCCTTCAGAAGTAGTGAAGAAGACGGAGAAGAAAAAAAAAAGATTAATGGAACTTTACTACTTACGTGACCAGTGTCTATAACTACACATGTATAATGATAAGATCGATCACAATGCGCTAACAAGTTCGATTTGATTAGTTACATGTGGTACAAGGTGCAGAAAAGCTACATAAGATATGAGGAATTTGCTTACCGAAGACGTTAATCCCAAGGTGAGTATATATAGGCGAAAAGAATCCATCCACAAAGCGAACGAACCACCAGGTAACATAAAACGTAATGGCTATTGGAAACAGGATCACGCTGCACTCAAAATAAATGAACAAGTCTACACTTAGTTTCACTCTCTGTGATTGACGAGATACAAATGTCCTTTTTTTTTTAAAACCAGTAGGAAGCTGAGTATGTAGTTTGTAACGTTCTTCATTGGAAATTCTTAGGGAAATAGGCTTCAGTTAACCAGATCTCATGGGTCATGTATAATACAGATCAGAACCCTTGTCAAAAGCTGAGGTTTAATTCTTCGCGACATTAAGAAAAAAACAAGTGGATATATATTTGATGATCTACAAACATAGTATAGAAGTGCTCAATCAATTACTGGCAAATTTAATAACAACAAGCTTAGTTTGGAATTACCATCCGGTCATGAACTTCTTGGAAGCCCAGCTGCGAATGACTTTGGAAACTGCCTGAATAAACACAACAGATTGGAAATTCAGAAAGAGCACAAATAAAAGTTATGCCAACATCAGGTTTCTTCCTTCTTATGCAGGGTCTTGCCTCCCACCACCATTTTTGTGACACGTGTACTACATATTTAGTTAGGTAACATTAACTCTTGGGTTAATTCCATACATTTGCCTTGGATTATAGCGCTTTTTCACATCTAATTTACACCTAAGTCTTTCCATCAAATTATGTTAATTTTTCTATTATTTTTTATTTTTTTTTGTTTATGAAAAGACTAAAATGTTCTCTCATGATTTAAAATAAATATCTTTTTTATGCTTCATTTAGACCGATGAAAATTTAAAATAAGGAGACGATATTTTAGTTTTTTATAAAAAATAAAAATAGAAAAGTTAATAGAAGCCAACAGAAAATCTAAGTGAAAAACACCATAAGATTTAGAAATGTCACAGGATAAATTCATATTTTAGCATTATATGCGAAAAAATTATTATAGTCCAAAGAAAATTCGTGAAATTAATCCTAACTCTTACGCCTCACCTAACAACAACAACAACAAAGCCTTATCCCACTAGGTGTGATCGGTTACATGGATCATACGACGTCATTTCGCTCTATTAGTAACCAAACTTTTCAGTATATTATTCACCAATAGATCTTGCTCTATTAGTTCGTCAAGTGCCCGCCTTGACCTCCCTCTCCCTCTTTTAATCGGACTCCAGATTATTTGATCTACTTTTTTTACTGGCGCATCTAATGGTCTTCTCTGAACATGACCAAACCATTTCAAACGATTCTCTACCATTTTTTCACTAATAGAAGCCACTCTGACTCGTTCACGTATATGGTCACCTAACAATAAAAAAAAAAAACGGGTAGAAGTCGCTCAGCTGCCTATTATTTAACATTTTTTATGTATATTATTATAAATATTATATAATAATTTTAGAATACATTTTGGCCCTCAAATTTCGGGTCCTCCCTTCTTTGTACCCGATAGTTCTGATAGCATTACTATGGAATATTATGGGTCCATGTAATCTAATCTATGCTTATAAATGACAGGTATACATTCCATGATTCAAATTTCAGCCATATATATATATAGGTTATAGAAAGACATCTTAGTTTATCCAAAAAAAAAACACACTAAAACAATTAATAAAGAAACATTAACAAACCTCACATGATGCTAATTAAGAAGAAAGCTACTTTCTCCACTAACATGCAGTTTGAAAAGATGCAACAAGAAATTAGTCCGAGATTTTTAAAACAGTACAAGTCAAATTTTATGTATATATAAAGAAACAAAAACTGGGCAGTGGAAGGAAAACAAATGATTTGAATAATGCTGGTGAAGATAGGAAACAACAAGCTAGCGGATCCGCAGAGCAGGGAAGGTGTTCGTGCATGCAATTAATCATTATTCATAATATACATAAAAATGCACGCGACGACGAACCCCAATGCCGCCGGTGGTGTGGTGATGGTGGAGGTGGTGGGTGGCGGTGGGCGGCGAGGCGATGACCGGCGAGGGAGTGCCATCGTCGACGAGGATGTCAGACAATTCCAAGGGTTCGCCGACGGGGATGAGGAGCTCTCGATCTCGATCTCGATCCCTTTCTCTCGCGTTCATCGTTGGCGTGGCTCGTGGTGGTGGTGCTGCAAATGGTGTTGCGTACGTCCACCATGGAGGTGTATAGCCAGGGGATGGAACAATGGATGCATGTGTGTGGATAACCTGCTCACCAACGTAAATGGCGGGGCAGCGACTCGATCCCTCATTTTACTCACCGTCCGAACCAATATACGCTTTCGTATTTCGCAATTATACATAATATATGTTATTATTTTATTCTAATTCTTTTTTTTTAATTATTGGGCATTATGTGCCTCCATCCTGAATTTTAATTGGGTCGATGGAAACCGATATGCTCTGATTAAGTTTATTTTTTATATTATTATAATATATTAGTGCAATTATAATATATACATATAATATTTTAAGATACATATGTGTAATATATATATATATATATACGTGTATGTATATGTATATAAAAGTATAGACATTTGCATCTTGTTTCACATTTAGCAGTCTATATTGCGAAATGTCAACGTGAACAGTAAAAAAAACTTGGTATAATGGACCAAATCACTCGTTCTCAATATCAATAGTTCAACAGATAGTTCATACTTTCTTCGCTCGGAGTCGGACCGACCAGGATAATGTGGGGGATCGAATAAAATATTCGTAAAATAAAAACTGGACGGATCCCATTTTAATTACTTCAATCATTCTGATATTCGAGAACACGTTAAGTTCCATATAAGTAAGGACAATATGTGAGATCAATTATAATTAAAATATTATATACATTATTCAGGAATAATAATATTGAAATATGTAAAAGACAACAATGAGGAAGTGCGAGCCTACCCATTCTCATTTTTCAGTACATAACATTATATATATTAATATATCGTGTGATATGGGCGTCGTAACATGTGAGATTCATGTTTGTGTAACATGGTATTTAGATGACAAGTTTTAGATCGGCCTATTTTGTTATCGTTTGTAAGTTGAGAAATAATTATATTACAAAACAAAGTTTAGCGATAAAAAGGGATTTCATTAGTGATGGGCTATGTTAAATCAAAATTGTCACAAGCCTACGTTTGCTCCTTCTAATAATTTGAATTTTTTAAAAAATTAGTCAGCAGACAAAACTACTATAAATTATTATATAAGAAACTTAAAGGAAAAAAATAAATATATGTTTAAATTCTAAGTTCTTTAGATTTTTTTAAATTATAAGTTATTTAGTTCATATTACCTCTAAATTCTAGAGAGGTCGTTTATTGTATAAGTGCACTAACACACGTCCTTAAGTAGTCTTACTATCATTCCATAATCATTTAATGTGTTATAAATTCATCATATTCTATCATTCTTTTGTTATTTCTCTCTTTCTGCCTCATCGATTCTCACCCATGCTGTATAATATGATTGATTCCGAATCACTTAATTATCCAGCATTAAACTTAGGGCGGATCTATTAAATTTCCGGGCAATCAATTTTAAAATTACTTGGTCCAGATTTATTGGCAAATTATAGAAAAAAAAAGTCTGAATTTTATTTTTGATTTGCCTAAACTTTTGTTTGGCGTAAAAAAATGATAATATTTTAAATTAATTTGAATCCTAGTATATGTTATAACTATATAAAATAAGTTCATTAAACATTGACTCAATAATTTTAATAAGTCATCAACTTAATATTTTTTATTTTGTTAAATACATAAATTTGTATCGGCTGAACTTTGGTTGATTTTAGATTTTATAGAATAATAAAGTTACATAAAATAAAATGATAAAACAATAATTTTTATTTATTTAGTCTAAAAGTTTGTAACATGTTATCCACTTAATTGCATGAATGCTAAATTAGTATTTAATATTTTTTTCAACGAAAGCATGATAATAGGTTATATATTTATTCAATTAAAAAATTTATGATTTTTTACGTGAAAATAAAATTTCATGTTAGATTTGAAAACAAAACAAAAGTTCACTTTTAAAAAATAATTGAAACTATTTGTGTTTATGTGCGACAAACTGATGGGAATTATCCTAGTGAACTCATATTGTAAAATTTAAGATTGTTAATAAGTAATCAACGGAATTTATTCAGATGATAAATGTTGGAAATTTTTACGGACGGTGTCAATGCGTTCGTCGCATAGGGCGAATCAGATTAGTTCGGGTAGAAAATAAATTGGCAATCCATTTGAAAAATGTATCTTCAGTTTCCACTTAATTGGCAATTCCAAAAATTGCTAATATATAAGAGTAATATATAACTTAATATTTTTTGTTCTTAAAATAAAAAATAGACCAATTCTGCACAATAAATATGTTTATGTGCATGTTAATTAAATCAGTGACAGTTATTTTGTGTGAAAATCCTGACACTATTTGATATATGAAAAAGTTGAATATTTAGTAATGGATAGTTTTTTGTTGAAATTAAAACATTTGTTAGAATCAAAACGTCACTAAGTATTTGGTAAATATTTTTTATCAATAACGTTTAGATGTTTGAATACAAAACTCTACAAGTTACTCTTAAGAGGTAGCGGTTTCATATTTTATTCTTATTGTATCATCATTTCTTTAAATACAAAAAAATATTTAATTATTAAAAATTATATATTATTTTTATTTAATATATCGTAACTTTAATTTTAGTTACAATCCAAATTAGAGATTTACTTTTAAATAATCAATATTTTTATATTAAAATAATATTTTAAAAAATATTACTATTCAAAAAAATATTATAAATTAATTATTATGAGTATGGTGCATATAAAAATGATTAGAAATTATATTTTATGTCAATTTTTATCATTTTATACAAAATATTAATTTAACCTCTATTTTATCAAATAATTTTTATTAAATTTATAAATAAATCACTATTCATTATCCGCTACTAGTTAATTGGCATAATCTAATCAAATCGTTATAATTAAATTGTTGTCCTCTAATCAAATCACTAATACCAAATAGAACATATATCCTTAAATCAAATGAACATCTTATATACGAAAATTTAAAATTAACATACATATTATATGCTGAGTTGTGAATTGTTTACCTATTGTCTACTTTAAATATATTATTATCACTTTATTTTTAAAAAACAAAAAAATGTTTATAAGATCAAATGAAGATAATAATTTTTAAAGTGACAATAATATTACCCAAAAGGTTAAAAGGTAGAATGCCTTTAATAATGACTGTTGAACCATCAAAAGCGCCATAATTGGTGGAAGGTATAGTGATCTAACAATTTGGATAAATAATAGCTGTAACATATAGTACGATAATTATTTTCTTGGAATTCTATATTGTAAAGTTTAGCGGCACATTCAAAAGGTTATTTACAGTTTCATGTTTTCTTCTCTAATTCAAAAACAAGTATCCTACTTTTTTTCTCTCACTGTCGACAATTATATTCACTAATCTGATTATTATTTTATTTCCGTAATTACAAAATTTTCACCAATATTTTAAAAGCGTTATAAATAGTAGAACGGTTGCCATTAGAATTTATTTTCTTTTACTTTCTTAATTTTTTTCATATTATAATTAAGGTTAAAGTTACAATTGGATAAATAAAAAAATGAAGTTAATAAGAAAAGTTTATGTTTGCAAAAGTTTGAATAATTTACAAGTAATAAATGAGAGTTTCAATATTTTATATATAATTATGAATTGTTTTATTCATTTGGGTCTTTCATATCAAGAGCTATTAGTATTTACCTAACTTTAATTCAACCAAATTGATGGTAAATTTTACTAATATCCTCTAATTTATCATGTCTTTCAAACTTTGTTCTCCAACTTTACTTTGTCACGAAATTATCTTCCAACTATTAACTTATTTTATCAAATTTTCTTTCGATCGAATATAAACAATTCACCGATCATTTTACTTACGTGACAATCAATTGGAAAATAAAATAATTATTAAATATTAAAATAAATATTATTAATAATTATAAAAGGGTGCCTCTCGTTATACACACCCTTGCTCGTCGGTGACGTGCCTTGTAGGCGACTTGCAGAAGGGGGTGTCACCTCGATGACAACACGCACAAAAAGTGGAGGCACAATGAGCGGCGAGGGGCATCGCCTCCCTTTTCGTCTCGCCAGCGAAGAGCATGACCTACTGCACGTGTGTCACTGATGCCTTGCAACACGTCTATCGACCAATGAGTTATCTTATTTTGCTTGTAATTTTTTATGTTAGTCCACTTTGTAAGTTAAGCTTAGCTTGGCATGTGATGGCAAACTTATAACTCTACACTAAAAAAAGTGCACCCTCAAATCTTGTTCTCCACATCACATGTCGTAAAACTACCTCCCAAAAATGATATTATATTAGGGAAGACCCGCTAGTCCTCCCTCGAAGCCTTTGTAATCAAGCATTCTATTTACTCAACAATAATTTCAAATCTTTCATAATTCTAGTCACAAGTGTGGCTTGATAACCTACACAAAAAAGCATCTCATTTGATCATTTTGTCTAGGCACTCGTTTTCTAACAAATGCCTTTGTCGAAGGGGGCCATCACCCTAGAAATCGTGACAATTGGTAAGCTACAAAGCAAGTTTCCACAAAGTGCATAAAAAAAAGCTTGTATAGATGATTGGTACGTCTAAACGTCGAACGAGTTAATCGCGAGAAAAATGATCCTGTGACACATAGCCAGTGAGTAAAGGGTATCTCCCCCTCCCTCTGGCCATCGACGGCATCAGATGTAGAGAGGGAGTCACCTTTTTATTTTTTAATAAATTGTTATAATATTTATAATATATTTTTTTTATTTTTAAATGATTTTCGTATGAGCAAAATGATCGATAAAAATCACCTATATTTGATCGAAAGGACATTTAGTGAAATAAACTAATAGTTGGAGATAGTTTGGTTATAAAATAAAGTTAAAGAATAAAATAAAAAATTATTTTCTTAAATCTCTCCTAAATTATTATGATTTTCTGCCTCTAAATCTAAAATATGAACTTACTTTACGATATTCCTAAATTTTATCGCATTTTCCACTTTAGTCCTTCCGTCCTTCTATTTGCTTCAGTTAACTTTTCTATTATTTTTATTTTTTTCATTTGTAAAAAGACTAAAATATTCTTTCACAAACTCTTCTCACTTTTAATGTTAAAAAATAATATAAAAAACTAAAACATATAAAAACTTTTGTCAGATGGAGGGATTAATATATAATAATAAATTCATTTTTTTATATTTAGTTTTTTATATTATTTTTAACATTAAAAGAGAGAAGGGTGTGTGGAAGTGCATTTTAATTTTTTTATATACGAGAAAATAAAAAATAACAAAAAATAGAGTTAAACACAAGGACTAAAATGAAAAATAATTTAAAAATTTAAAAACATTCTAAGGTAAGTTCATACTTTAAAGTTAGATACGAAAAATCATGATAATTTATGAAAATTTTAAAAATAAACCAGAAAATAAAGATGGAGGAAATTCTACTATAGTTTTAAAAACAAATAATTGGTAACGTAATTAATGAATTATGAGTTTAAATGTAATTAGAAGAAAAAGATGTTGCTTCAACCAAGAGATTCCGCAGAAGCCCAAAAAGGAGACCATCGTCCACGTGACTCAACTAATTTTTAAGTCTTTATTATTACTGGCTGGATGTTGTGGTGTCAGCTTCACACCACTTTGCAGGGACGGGCCAGAAATGAAAGCTGGAAGGGGCCCAAATAAAATTAGAAATAAACAATTAAAAAAATAGAAATAGACCAAAATTTCGAAATTATTTTTGACATTTGAGAGTAAGGGAAAAAGTAATGCAAGTTGAGAGGATTTTTTTATTTACAAAATCATCCTATTTTTTGTTTTTAAAATTTTAAGGACATTATCAATTTTTTGAATGGTTTTTCAGGACCCTAAATTTTATATATTTTCAAAAAGATTGATAATATATAAGAGGTGTTTTATTTCATAAATTAATGTCATTCACATATATAATATTGTAATGGAAATAATGTTTGTCATACGCACTCAATGCGTATGACAAACATACGCTCCATAAAGGACCGTCAGATGTAGTGTGGGCCGGTTCGTTTGTTTTTTTCGTCTCACATTTCGAACGGCCGGTTCGTTTGTTTTTTTTGTCTCGCCTTCGAACGGCCGCTTCATTTTGCACGATTTGTTTCATTTCATGCTTGGCGGCCCCTTTTGCGCGTCGAGCGGCGATCGGCTAATCGAAACGGCGAGGCAAAAACTTGCGGCAGACGATCAACCCACCCTTCTCGCCGGTGAGTTTTCTTCCTCTCTCCAATCGCATTTTCTTCTCACGCGTCGCCTTTGCCCTAATTTCGACGATTTCTTTTTTCCTCTCCGATCTGCAAGTTCTGCGTAGATCCCAGTTCGTGTAACGATCGAACGGAGGTCCTTCTTCATTTTCTTTCGTTTGGCGCTTGAGACGAAAAGGCAGCCACGACGACAACCATTCTGCATTTTTTCATCGCCGGAAATGCATTTTTGACAGACGATCGACCCGTCCTCCTTGCCGGTGAGATTTCTCCCTAGATTCAATCGCATTTTTTCCTCGCGCATTGTCTTTGCCCTAATTCCCCTTTTTTTTCTAGTCCATCCGACAAAGTAGCAGCGCGATCTGCGTCGAGGCGAAACGTTGCGACGAGGGGAAGTACGCATTTTCGATAGACGATCAACCCATCCTCCTCGTCGGTGAGATTTCTCCCTCGCACATTGTCTTTTGCCCTAATTCCCCTTTTCCATAAGAGACGCTTTCCTTCTGTCTTCATGATGTGATTATTGGAATTTACCACTCAATGCAAGTTCAATATCTTGTTTTCTTATCTGCAAGTGTCCATTCTGTCAATGATTAGGGTCATAAGAAAATGCATGCATATTTGATTTGGATTTATCTTGATTCTTGAGATCCCTGAGAATCCATATTATTTGTTGTTGTTCATGTTGTCAATGTTCCCCTTCTTCATGTATCAATTTTATACCTCATCATGTGTTGTGGGTAGTGGATCTGTCTCCATGATGATCTCTACCTACAACACTTGACGGTAGGGAATTGATACACTGTTGCACATGGAAAAGATACAATGAACAATAGCAAAGAATATGGGTTCCTTAGACTGGTTTATAATCTCAAATCTATTCTTAAAATCTAGGTTCATTTTACAGATTTCCTTTTATGGATATGGAAGTAACTGAAGTTTGAGTCTAATGCATTTGAAAGTACTACTGATTGTATCGAAGAAATTGCTGAAATTGACATGGAAGATCAGAATGAGGAATTGAATATCGATAACTTTCAAAGTTCAAATTCAGTGAAATCTTTTGACCTTCCAAAGCCCTATGTCGGAATGACATTTGATAGCGATGAAGAAGCATATAAATATTATAATATGTATGCTAGGTTAGTGAGCTTTTCTATTAGAAAAAATGCTGCACACAAGTCTAAAAGTACAGGGAATGTTGTAAGTAGATATTTCGTTTGTTTCAAAGAAGGATACAAGAATGTGAAGCAAGATATTGGAAAAGCAAAACAAAGAAGAGAAGTTAGAGATGGTTGTCTTGCCCATTTATATGTTGGGCTACGAAAGGATGAAAAGTGGGAGGTGAGAAGATTTAAAGAAGAGCACAATCATTCTTTAACAACTCCCTCAAAAATTAAATATTTACGTTCACAAAAAGTGATTTCTGAGACTTCTAAAGAAGTTATCGTCGACTTGCATGAATTTGGCTTGGATCCATCTAAGATAGCTAGAGTACTTAATATGTCTGGTGAATCACTATTAACACCTCAAAATTGTATAGACCACTTGAGAACTAAAAGAAAAGGCAATCTCAGTACTGAATGCCTAAATGTCATTTCATGTTTTCAAAATAAGATGAGTGTTGATCCAGGTTTCGAATTTCTTCTGGGCCGATGGTAGATCAAGAGATAGTTATTTAAATTTTGGCGATGTTGTTGTATTTGATACAACATATCGAACAAATAATTTACGGATGACATTTGCTCCATTTACCGGGATTAATCATCATAAGAGATCTTGTTTGTTTGGTTGTGCTTTGCTTGCAGATGAAATAGAGGAAACATTCATATGGTTGTTCGAGAAATGGTCTGAGTGCATGAGTGGAAAACATCCTACCTGTATTATTATTGATCAGGACATTGCCATGGGAAATGCAATCCGTATTGTTTTTTCACACACCGCGCATATTTTTTGTGCTTGGCACATTAAAAAAAATGCAATGATTCATTTACAAGATTTAAATGCACGAGGTACATTTAAAGAAGATTATAGTAAATGGCTATATGGCTCTTCTAGTGTAGATGAGTTTGAAGAAGGGTGGCATCATTTGAAGGAAAATTTTGAGATTCCAAATGGGCACTGGTTGGAGAATATGTACAACAAACGTAGGCAATGAGTTCCATTATATTTTGAAAATCTCTTTACTGTAGGTATGCGTACTACTCAAAATGCAGAATCCATCAATGCATTTTTTGATGGATTTGTTAATGCAAACACATCTTTATAAGACTTTGTACGCTAGTATGATTTGGCTATCAAGACTCATCGTCAACATGAAGAAAGGGAAGACTTTCAGACGATGAATTCCACACCTTCTTATGTAGTGAAAAATCAATTAGAAGTTGATGCTGGCACGATTTACACACATAATGTCTTTTGTAAATTTCAAGAACAATATTCACAGTCATTCAAGATGTACGGACATAAGATTTACAAAGATGAACAAAAGTCTATTTACTCAGTATATTCAATGGAAGGTGTAGATGAAGGCAAAAATATTGTCGAGTATAGTCAACAAGAAAGATTCTCTATAATGTGTTCTTGCAAAAAGTTTGAACGGGAGGGAATTTTTTGTTGCCATGTTTTATGTATTCTGAATAAGAAAGGAGTTGCATTTATGCCAAAGGAATAGATGGATAATAAATGCAAGATATGCAGAGGCACATACAGTGTACGAAAACTCATGTCCTTCTATAGATATTATAACTCCAATGCAGAAATTAGCATGGCAAAGTAACCTATGGAAAATTCAAGAGATGGGACTGTGTTCAGCTAGACATTTAGAATTTGGGGTCCCCATAATAGATGAAGTTATAAGAAAATTTAGTGCTTTCGAAATAGATCATCATCCTGTGGAGGTGGGACAATCTAGCACTAATGCTGCTAGTCAGCCCACCATTGTCAACTTATCAGAATCACAATTTGTTATACGCGATTCAGTTCATGTAAAAGCTAAGGGCAGACCCAGAAACGTGGAAAGAATTAAATCCAGCGTTGAAATTGCTATGACACAAAAAAGAACATGTGGACAATGCGGGAAAAAGGACACAATAAGAGAAAATGTCCGACGATGAAGGTATAATATTTTTTCCTTCCGTATTTCTTTATGTAGGACAAAAAAGTTATGGTTCGTCTTTGAGGATCTTATCGTATTCTGATAGAACCAGTTCTCTATTTTGGATGTGGCATATATTATGTTCATTAGGTGTTTTAATATTGGGCAGTACTATAAATAACTTAGGGGGAAAACATTACAAATACTCACCTATATGTAGGAATTTAGCCAAAAGCTGAATACCCTTGCTGTTATGGTCTACTGAAATATACTGTGTTACAATGTATATGCTTAAATTAGAAAAGCATAAAGACGACCGTATCTTTCGCATCTATCTTTACGTATCGTTGCCCCTTCTAGAGCTCTATGGTGCCTCTACCTGATCTAAAGTCGTGGGATGATTGAAAGACTTGTTTTTGCGCCTCTTTCCGATAAGCTGATAAAAATGACATGATGAGGCATCTTCCATTCATTTCGATTTTGGTCTTTCTGCACCATATTTAGATCTGCCTTGACTCCTCGAATACCTTGGAAACCAATCAGTACACACGTAGAGAAGCAACAATGAAGAGAGCCTGATTGTGCTCAATTATTTTAACATGTTTGAGATAGTTTGAGTATTCGAATTATGATCAATTTGCCAATCCAAAACCATATTGTGAAGAACAATTTGATCGAAACTATAAACACAGTAGGATCAATAGGATCAACAAAATTTCTACTTCTAAGTCATAACAATCATAGGATCAATAAGTCATAAAAAGTTCAAATTCTACTTCTAAGTACAAATTCAAGCATAGGATCAACAAAAGTTCATGTTATATAAACATGATCATCAAGACCACTACAATAAAGATTGCGATAATTAATTTACATATGAACTTGGTTCCTTTCCTATTTACTACAACTTCATCTTCAAATAAGTCATCTTCAAATAAGTCATTTGCAGTTTGCATCCTATTGACTCTTCGCAACAAGCCATTGATTACATGTGTGGGACGATCTTCAAAACTTGGATCCAACCATCTAAAATATTGTCACGCTCCGATTTGCTACAAGATAAGAACAATTGATTTTGTGAGAAGAAAACTTTAACAGATGGATGAAAGTAAGTTTATAATATGAATTTGAAGACTCGCTCCGTAGAATCGACATCCGTAGAATCTTCGTCCTGGGTTGCGTTGGGTCCACGATGTTCTTATTACAGCTTCTCGTTTGCAATGACACTTACGGAATGCCATTTCAAAACAAAAGTCTATGTACAAAAATTTACGGGGGATTAGAATTGTGCATTGTATGAATGAAATAACAAGTAGTCAAACAAAACAAATATCGCAAATGATAACTAGGTCAAATGAAAAGTGGTTTAGCTTTATAAAAAAATTTATACAATCTGAATTAATCTACATTCCTAATATATCACAATCATGTCGTAAATTCTAGAGATCCCACAAGATAATCCCACAAGATAATCCACTCTTAGTTACAAATCAGAGCGGCACGTCTTCTCAGATGAACAAGGAGGTGACTTTCGTCGAACAGGCCGATGACGAACAGGGGACCTAACAATCGCGCGATGAAATGATAGGGAAAGCGTCCCTTTTGGAGACATAGAAGAAAGGATTGGAATTAGGGCAAGGGTGCAAAAGGAAGAAATCTCACCGCCGGTCAGTCGTCAACGTTTCGCCTCGACGCAAATCGCGCTGCTGCTTCATCGGATGGACTAGAAAAAAAAAGGGGAATTAGGGCAAAGACAATGCGCGAGGAAAAAATGCGATTGAATTTAAGGAGAAATCTCACCGGCAAGGAGGACGGGTCGATCGTCTGTCGAAAATGCGTTTCCGACGATGAAAAAATGCAGAATGGTTGTCGTCGCGGCTGCCTTTTCGTCTCGAGCGCCAAACGAAAGAAAATGAAGAAGGACCTCCGTTCGGTCGTTACACGAACTGGGATCTACGCAGAACTTGCAGATCGGAGAGGAAAAAAGACAACAACAACAACAACAAAGCCTTATCCCACTAGGTGGGGTCGGCTACATGGTTCATACGACGCTTCGTTGATCCATGTTCATGAGATTCGACAGGGTTTTACGCTGACTGTCGGGGCCTAACACAACCCTCCTCCTTTATCCGGGCTTGGGACCGGCTATAAAACATAGGCGGAGTTAGGGCAAAGGCGACGCGTGAGAAGAAAATGCGATCGGAGGGAGGAAGAAAACTCATCGGCGAGAAGGGTGGGTCGATCATCTGCCGCAAGTTTTTGCCTCGCCGTTTCGATTCGCCGATCGCCACTCGGCCACTCGACGTGCAAAAGGGACCGCCAAGCGCAAAATGAAACAAATCGCGCAAAATGAAGCGGCTGTTCGAAGGCGAGAAGAAAAAAACAAACGAACCGGCCGTTCGAAAGGCGAGACGAAAAAAACAAACGAACCGGCCCGCACAACATCTGACGGTCCTTTATGGAGCGTATGTTTGTCATACGCATTGACAAACATTATTTCCTATTGTAATAGTACTACTTATGACTTATATTAATGTTATATATATAATGAGATAAATATTATGTTTATTGAGTAATTATATATATAATAAGTTTTAAAATATATTACTAATATATAGTTCAAAGATTTTTAATTATGTAGATCACCATCAGTTGCCTAATTTTTTTTAATATGGAAAAACCTAAAATATTAATATCGGGTCAGATCGATTTTTTTGTTTTCTACTTACACCCCTATTTCGGGAGGCCTATTTTTTATCCCCATTCTATATAATTTATTAAAGAGTTAATTAATATCAGGTTTTTTTAAAAAAAACATTTTTTATGTTTATATTGCAGTACATATTAATATTTTCCTTCTATCTCTTAGTGCCAAATTCTATATTAAACATTATCTTGATAAACTAAAGTACAATATTCAAAGTTTTCATTTTTAAAATTAATAAAATTCATATGGTTATTTTTATTTCTTTAATCATTTAAACCTAACATTTCTATTAGTAGATAAAATAAATATGGATTTGGGTCTTCCAATATATATATATATATAATATAATATAATATAATATAATATATATGGAGTTTAAGTACTGTATAATAAAAAAAAAGGTGATTACAATTTATAACCATCCGATTAGTCATTGGATAGATAATCAATGATTTAAATCTGGCCGCTATGAACTAGTTATTCTTTTTTTATCTCTTTTTACTTATTTATTAGCACTCTGATATGGACCATTGATCATTGATCTAACGACTGAGATCGAATTATTAAAATTTACAAGTTGTAAACCACTTTTGTGGTTATACAATACTTAACCCCCCCCCCCCCCCCCCCCCCCCCCCCCCCCCCCCCCCCCCCCCCCCACCCACCCCCCCCCCCCCCCTTCCCCTATATATATATATATATATATATATATATATATATATATATATATATATATATATATTTCACGTGGCATTATAGATAGACATAACGGCTAATTTAATAGATATAAATGAAGTTTCTTAGAAAATAATCAATTTAAATATTTTTCAAAAGGCTAACGGTAGAAAATTAAATTAGGCTTATGATACTAAATATACAATATAATCAAAACTCAAACAAGAACATTTTAATTAATTAAAGATAGAATAAAGATGTGCCTAGTTTAAAAGAATAAACTCTCTCTAATGCATATGATATTTCATCATTTTTCATTTAATAAATTTTAATCTGATTCTCATATATATTATATTATATGAAATAAATCGAGGGGTGCATCTGTCATCGGGCGTTTTCCCGTGACATGAAGCGTAAAGCCTCGCGGCACTAGTGCCGCTCATCTTATAACCCTCGACCGCTCAGCGCCGAAACAATGAAACGCATGCAGCCGCCCGCACTACGTAATATTGCGGAGTACCAAGTTATCCGTCCTTAGGGCATTTATCTTGTATGGTCGTCCTTATGAATGGCCAAGTAGGTGACGTTCCCGTAGGGTACGTCTTTTGCATCTTCAATATGTAATAAGACTCCTATACCTACGGTACACTGGGAGGAGTTCACTAGTGCCTTTCGAGGCCCAATTGTATGTTATGTTTCATCATATTTAATAAAAGTAAGCTTTCCTTTAATTTCAGTATCATGGCCTTGAGCGTGGGGTGGCAACCCACACCGATGTCCCTTCGTGGCGTCTCGTGGTCCCATCGTCGCCCCTTCGAACTTTAAGCGACCAAGCGTCTGCATTAGTGTCGCAACGCGCTAATGCCACGGACCTATGATGAGTAGTTCAACACTCTAGTCATGTTCGTGATTGAATGCCTATAAGAGTGACTCTCGGCATAGTCGTCTCGATCATAAAACTTCCGCTGCCATTCAAAATAGGCTTGGCTATGTGCCTTTCCGCCTAATCACCGCACGTGATCTAGTGTTCGAGAATGACCCCGTGATAAGTGGTATCAAAATAGTTCTTTCTGCTCGGATTACCCAGCGACGATGACTCGCTTGGGACATCGCAACGCACCCTGGCGTAGGAAATATGCTTCCGCTCATATACTCCATCGTGCCCAGGCGCACTGGTACCATGGTCTCTGATCATGGACGCCAACGAGGAATGCGTGGCAAGCTTCCTCGCAGCACGCCCAGTCGTGCCCCACAGTATGTTCCTCATACACTCGTGTCGTGTCAAAGAACGTCCGTCATGCATCATGATGGTGGACTGATCGCCCCGCCTAACCGGGACGGTCATGCGTCGTTCACTCGAGCAAATCAACCACCCCAAGTATACAGTCAAGAGAATCTTGAAGTGTCGCGCTGCGTCAAGAGTGGCCATATGCTCTGCATTATGTTCTTGCGCTACTCATACTAAGAGGTCGCTTACACAAACGTTGTGTAACTCGGAGGACCCGTGTCACATTCAAGGACTGTCGGTCATGCATTATGATGACAACCTGGTTCTGCTCGGTATTACGTGACGTCGCATCGCATGCTCAGTCATGCAACGTAAAGTGCACAATCGCTTTACGGGAGAAGTTAGCTAAAGGTTAAGCATCAAGGTTCATGGTCCCTTTTCGGCTAAGGAAGATCATCCTACCGGCTAAGGAGCATCAATCACAAGCATCTTGTCATGCTGCAACATCGTCTGCCACGTCAAGATGACTTTCGCAAGATGGAGCGAAGCGTTGATTACTTGCAAACACTTGGGGACGAGCTACCAACCTTGCCTGCCTCGTCAAGTGTCGTCCCGCAAGCGGCGTAACATCATCCATCGAGGAGTGGGACGAACCTGATACATGCCAACGCAAATTGACACCTCAACTCAGCGACCAATTTGGCAAATGGTCTGAGCGTCGAGCATCGACGAACCTTGGCATGTTGCTGTCAAGCGTTCCGCTGCCAACCGAAGGAAGGAGTGCCATTTCCTCTCGGACAGCGCCTCGAGCAATTGAAGCGGCCTCCAAGGATCGCAATCCAGATGTTTCGAAGGACACACTGACGATGTCGTCCCTTCGAATGGAGATGGAGGTGATGTTGGGAGGTCATACCATGAGTTCACCAATCGCAATCCGCTTACCCAAGCGGAGCATCTTCACGAACATCCTTATGGTTCGTTGAAGACCCGGGACAGCTATTCTTTCACAAGGGTCAGCCGCCCAGTGGACAAGTATGTCAAAGGCGCATGATCCTTGTCGACAAGCGCAATAGCATTACTTTGTCCAAGTTGCGGACGAACGAGCATCCAAGGTGCATTCTCTTCGTGAACGAGGACAACGATCTCACCCTATCGATACCCCAAAGGGGTTGCCTAAGCTTCAAATGAGGTCTCAGGATCGAAAGAAGGCATATCCCAAGAACCCTACAATATGTGGCAGACTCAGGATGATGTTGCCATCACGACGATGTGGAATGTGGCAAACATGGATCCCATTGAGACATGGGACAGAAGAAGTGACAGCTCATCAATTATGCAAGCCCTCACAAATCGGGACTGGAGGTCAAGATCGCATTGTTCAGCATCGGCCAAATGGGTATGTTGAAGGAGGAAGTGAAAGGAATCACCGAGCTCCACCTACAGTGTTCCCAGGAGGATGAAGACCCAATGTTGGTGCTCTTCAAATAGAAGGGTTAGAAGCTTTGGACTAGGAAGGAGTTGGAACGACAGGATCGTCCAACCTCCGCCCACTAATCATCGCTGTCAAGTCAATCATGACAAGTGTCATACCACCAAAGCCCTTGGGCAAGGGCAATGGTGGGGAGAGAAGCTCAAGTCGCAAGGAGGAAGCTACTTATGCCAAAGATGACGATAGCCCATTGAAGCAGGAGAATTGAGTCGAACCGCAGGCACATGTGGGGAGACTCTCATCGTCGCTCACTATAGCGATCGGGAGTGGACAAAGTGCGAAATATTATACCAAAGAACCTTGCTCCACCTCAAACCGTCGAGATATCCCATGTCCACCAAGTGTAAGGGGGAGCTACTCTCAACGCTCGACGGACGAAGGACTCAACGTTGCAGTCATCTGCAACTTGGGGACAGTGAGTGGAACCACAAAGGAACATGGGAAGACTCTCGTCGCCCACTATGGTGACTTGGAATGGACAAGGCATGTATTGCTATATCAAAGAACCTTGTCCCGCCTCAAGACTGTCGAAACATCAGGTGATCACCAAGGAGAAGGTGATCCTGCGCTTTTCGTTCGGCAGAGGTATGGAAGACTCTACGTTGCAACCATTTGCAATATAGAGACGTTGAGTCAAATCTACAAAGAGATCTGAAGCGTCTCGAAGCATCCGTGGGAAGACTCTTGTCGCTCATCATAGCGACCCAAGGCACCCGAAGCAGACAAGTTGCAAGCGTCGACATCGAAGAGCTTGTGCTGCTTCAAGCTGTCGAAATTCAAGAACGGTCATCGAGGGTGAGATGGTCTCGTACTTCGCATTCGACGGAAGAGAGACCTTGTGTTGCGGCCACCCGCAACATAAAGGCATCGAGTCAAGTCATGCAGGTCGAATGGCGAGACTCTTCATCGTGTTCTGCACGACCCTGGAGCAACTCTTTTTTGAGCTATTTCTGAAGGCATACAAGAGTTGTTTCACCCCAAAAGAAGTCAAACCACACAAGTTGACGCTGCGCAAGTCGAAGAGAAGTGAAGCCAACGAAGACTTGATGGACAGATAGTTGCTTGATGAAGTCAAACCGCACATGGCGGACTCCACTGGCGCTGCACAAGTGATGACCCCCCGGATTGGACGAAGGATCAGCAAGCGAAACAGGCCTGATGGAGGAGTCCTCAGCGAGACCCCAAGGAGCGGGCATTCCTGGCGTTGCGTGATGCTGATGAAGTAAAAGTCAAGGCAAAGAAGACAAAATTGAATGAGACAAGCGAAGTTAAGACTGAAAACGAAGGCCCCGAGAAAGACCGGACAATAGCGTCGCCGACTTTGGTGGGGGAGAATGTCACGGGGCGTTTTCCTATGACACGAAGCGTGAAGCCTCGCGACACCGTCGCCGCTCAACTTATAGCCCTCGGCCGCTCAACGTCGAAACAATGGAACACATGCAGCCGCTTCGCACTGCGTAATATTACGAAGTACCAAGTTATTCGCCCTTAGGACATTTATCTTGTATGACCGTCCTTATAAATGATCAAGTAGGTGACGTTTCCGTAGGGTACGTTTTTTGTATTTTCAATATGTAATAAGACTCATATACCTACGGTACAATGTGAGGAGTTCATTAGTACCTTTCGAGGCTCAATTGTATGTTATGTTTCATCGTATTTAATATAAGTAAGTTTTCTTTTAATTCTAGTGTCATGGCCTTGAGCGTGAGGTGACAACCCACACCGTTGTCCCTTCGTAGCGTTCTGTGGTCCCATCATCGCCCCTTCGGACTTTAAGCGTCCAAGCACCTGCATTAGTGCCGCAACGCGCTAATGCCACGGACCTATGACGAGTAGTCCAACACTTTAGTAATGTTCGTGATTGAATGCCTATAAGAGCTATTCTCGGTATAGTCGTCTCGATCATAAAACTTTCGCTGCCATTCAAAATAAGCTTAACTAGGTGTTTTTTTATCTAGTCGCCGTATGTGATTTTGTGTCCGAGAATAACCCGTGATATATCCGTGTATGGTCCTTTAATTAAGAAGATTATTTGTGGTTGCCAGAGCAACTCATAAAAGAAGTTAGGGCCGAGTTCCCCTTTCCAACGGGTGGGTCTCTGCTATTTTGTCTATGGACTTGGACCAAGTGAGACCTAATGGTCATCATCACGGCTTTATGGTTGATTTGTCACATCATCAGAAGGTTCATGGAATGTATCTGTAAGCACCTTTTATCATTCAATGACGAAGTAGTTTTCTTCTTTCTTTTTCATAAAAGTGCTTCCTTTGACGAAAAAGAATTAAGTAGGGTAACTGTTAAACATTACAATTGACCGTCGGGAACAAATTTCATCGTTGGAATATAAATTTCTCTCAGCAAATTTCACATAAGCAATCACTTGCGTCGAGTGACAGGTTTATTAGTGCAGACTCGCAAGCTCTTTTCGAGGACAAGGTTGCCTTCAAAGAAAAAAAAAATTGAGAAGGAGGTGACGCAACGATTCAAAAGGATTTTAATTAAGAGAAGTAAAAAATAGTACATAAACTTTAGTCATTACATTATATCTAACTTTTAAAATAGATATTACAAAATTATATCGTCATTTTTTAATTTTAAAGAAATCAAAATATCAGTATCTTATTTTATATAGATATTGTTAGACTTAGAATTATATCAAAATGTATGCTATCATTTAAAAAAGCACAAAATTTTTAGGTTTCTAGTACACTGATGGATTCTATAAAAATATAGATTAGATCTATTGTGAACGTGGAAGTTAGAATTTTTTACGCACTTGCCCAGGCCAAAGATACGTTCTCATCTCGATCCTTTGCTTGCTTTCTTAATGGAAGAGAGCCAACGCATCTTGATGCTCTCAGTACAAAAGTAACTCGAGAAACAAAAAAAAAGTATATATGGCGAAATATTAAATTATGTACGAATCCATGGAGATTTGCGGTCGCACGCATAGATAGATCGATCTTTCTTCGCGTAGGCGCCGCCGCGGGAAACAATTACGCCTAAATTACGTAGGATAATAATAACAGCGCCAAAACGACATACGGGGATAACCACAACTCCGTCGTGCGGGCCCCGACGGATCCAACACTGCCTGGGACGTAACACCGTCGGCCATCGTTGCCGGCTTGCAGCACCTCTCCCGGAGCGCACCACAACGTCGGCGCCAGCGGCGTAGTCGACGCCGGCGGCGTGATAGTTGTCGGTGGCGGCGAGCTAGCAGTCACCGGTGCCACCGTGCTCCCCTGTGTCGGACTGGGACTCGACGCAGACTCGGTGAGACCGGCGTCGTAGTTGGCTGTCCCGTCGGCCCTATAGATCCCGAAGGACCGCTCCGACGTCGGCCCGGGCTTCAGGTCCTCGTCGTAGAGCGCGAAGATGTACGTATCCACTGACCGGCCGGGCATCTTCGGCGTGCCCACCATGGATCGGAGGTGGGACACAAGCCCGCCGATGAAGGCCTGGGCGTTCTCCACGGTGGTGCCGACCTCGCTGGGGTCTCCCTTGTAGGGCCACCCAGTCTCGGCCACCACAATCTCGACGTCCTTGAACCCAATCCTGTCCAGCGCCGACCGGATGGCGTCCACCTGCGCGTCGAACATGTTGGTGTAGTTGATGCCCGAGCCGGCGTCGAAGCGTCCGGGGTTCTGTTGGAAAAGGCAGAAGGCCAACGTCTCCGGCCGGGGGTCGTCCCTGTACGCGAAGAAGGGGTATGGGTTGATCATGAACGGGGAACCGGTGTCGCTGAGGAAGCCGAGTATCCCGGTAAGGGTCGCGGAGAGGCCGGAGTCGAAGACGCCGGCGGACGGCGGGGCGGAGGCGGACATCACTGCCATGGAGTGAACGGTGGAGACTTTGATGCCGGCAGCAGCGGGGGATGCGGCGAGGGCGGTGCGGAGGTTCTTCATGGCCGGGAGTAGGAGAGGGGCGAGTGAGGCGTCCCCGGAGTTGAGGGCCTCGTTGCCGACGGATACGACGGAGATTGTGGTGGCGGGGAGGAACGGAAGGAGGTTGGCCGAGGCCCAATTGGCGGCAGCGGACGGATCGGTTGCGAGGGAAGCGACGTCGGAGTTGGGGATACCGACAACGAGAGAGACGTTGGTGCCGGCGAAGGAGCGAAGGACGGCCGGGTCGGCGCCGTAGAGACGGAGCTTGGAGATGGTCGTCGATTGGAGGAGGCTGGCCGTCACCGACGGCGGCGGGAGGTTATCAGCCACCTGCCCGTAGTTAACCCCAATGAACGACTGCGCATCTGAAACCAAGACACACACACACAAAAGAATGGTCACTTGCAATGTGGTAACTAGTTAATTATAAGCTCCAATCTCGATTCCTCTCGGTAATTATATCGCAACTCTACTGTCCCTGTCTTGGTTCCACACAGAACCATGTGACAGCAGGAACGAACAAATCGTTCGCTTGTTCTTACTAACTTAATACTGTACGAGTTTACAGAGAAATAAATTCATAGGAACTTATAACGTGCAAACAGAAGAATGAAAGAAGCTTACTTGCGAAAGACAAGGCCTGTAGGAGGGCTACAAGGATGGGGAGGAGGAGAGGATGCCGCCGCATCTTCTTCTTCATGACCGTGAAAGAGAGCAAAGACGGAAGAATGGAGGATGGCGGATGGCCGTGTCTTCTTCTCGGCTGCTTTGCTTGCCGTAAGGAACACCAGAAAAGGTTGCGAAGGGTGGGAGATAAAAGAGTTGGCAGCAGCAGCTGCCGCGTACAAGTCTCCTTTGGCTGCTCTCTGTAAAGGGAGGAGGGGAGGAAGGAAAGCCCGTTGGTTTTGGATTTTATTAGTTCCATGGCGCCACTGAGAGAACAACTCCGTGTCCCACGTGTTCCCTCCAGAATGGTAAATATTTTATTGGCATTATTACTGTTACACAACTCATCGAGGAAGTAGAGTAGGTTGAGATAACTTCTGCTTGATACTGTTCTGTCACAATTAGTGGCACGAGGAGCACGACTGCACAAGGAGTTACAGAGACACCAAGTAAATTTTTTAACTTGGCTCGAATTTGACCACGCAAAATTGTAACCCCCCGAAGGCTTGCTGTCTTGCTCGGACAGAGGCATGAAAATTACAACCCGACGTTTTCGACACCAGGAAAGATGATGCAAATCGTAAACGGGTCCAGTCATCGTAGAATTCTTGGCTTGACGCCTAAACTAAACTGACCTGATGAAATCCGATAGCGATCATGAAGTGAATACGACGTGTATATATATATATATAATAAATCCGATAGCGATCATGAAGTGAATACGACGTGTATATATATAATAAATCCGATAGCGATCCTGAGGTGAATCCGACGTGTGTATGTGCGAATTAAGGGAGGCATGTCGGGGGGGGGGGGGGGGGGGGGGGGGTGGGGGTGGGGGTGGGGTGGGGTGTTAATACGCTTGAAAAGAACCCACAACCCATCAAGTAGGAGACGCGGACGACACCTCAATAACCAATAAGGGATCGGTGATGTCCTCATGAAATGGAAAGACTGGTTCTAATTGCAGAGGCATGATGACTCGGGTACTGAAAGAATCTATTCGCCGATTGTGAACCACACTACGACAGGCTAGGAACTGTGTTTCTGCCACATGCGCGCAGTCTATCAGGAAATGAAAGAATTTATCATCCAGACTCACTGAACCACGTCGAATACATTTTTGCCTAGACAGATCGAGGATTCTAAAGGTAATAAATATTTTCTGTGGAAATACCATTGTTCAATCCATGACCTCTTTTTTATAAGTATCCATAAGCTTGTGCCTTCGTTTGAAGGCGAGTTTAAGATCATTATAATTAGGTAACCGTGCAACATGAAATCCTTTATTGCCAACAATTAAAGTATGCACTTAAAAGGCAGAAGCATAATTTCTGATAACTGAAATCTCATTTAAAACAAGGACAAAGAACAAAATAGATATACCTGGGATTCGAATAATTTTCAAGAGAAATTAGATAAGCAAACCAAAATACTTCTTTGCAACTCCAGTCAACGAATACAACAGTGTGCCAAAAATAATATATGGAACAAACTAAGCTTCTGCTATGCCACGTTATAATGCATTCACAAAGCTCTTCACAATTTAGTATACAAGTACAAACTTCCATACGATTGTGTATTTTGAAGGACACTCATATAAAAAACCCAGTTCCTCACTTTTTTTTAAATTGCAAGATTGCATATCAAAATGATGCAAGCAGCATCTAGAAGAGGAAATCTGATAACAAACACACTTTAACCACCTGAGTGAGAGACTGGTGAAGTTGTAAAGTGGCCATCCCTGAAAGTGTGAACAAATTGCTGTGGCAATGCATGCTCCACCTGTAAATCGTTGTCAAATTTAAATTGTAAGAATGGATAGAACTTCAGCAGTTATTAAGTTCATAGCACATTCATGTGCAACTTGCCACAAATCTTGGTTCTTAGTAGTATGCAGTGAGCAACTCATTAATGACACATTATCATAAAGATCATTAACCATTACAAATTTCAGAATCATAAATCTGGTTCCCCTAGAAAAAAAGGTGGTATTTGACTTACAAACCAACAACAACAACAAAACCTTATCCCACTAGGTGGGGTCGGCTACATGGATCATACGACGTCATTCCGCTCTCGTTGATCTATGTTCATGAGATTCGACAGGGTTTTACGCTGGCTGTCGGAGCCTAGCACAACCCTCCTCCTTTATCCGGGCTTGGGACCGGCTATAAAACATAGGCGGAGTTGACATTAAAAACTAATATGCAAGCTATTTCCGAACCTTTGTAAAATCTGGGGAGATTGCTAGTCTTGGATAATGCTTGCTCAGGGACAAGTAATCCCTCTCATCATCCAGCAAATGGAAAGGGAAAACCTTAGATCTAAACCAATTCTCTCAATTTGAAAGAAGGAATCTAGACTGGCTGACTCCTAGGCAAGAAGAACCCAAAGGGGGAATCAAGAAATACACCCCAAAATGAAAAAGAATTTTTCCACCCCAAAAATGTGAAATAAGATGTGACATTCCTCCAAAAATTTGTTTTTGCTCCCTCTAAAGCTAAATGAACTCGCTTGACAACTACAACCTGATTTTATCATATGAACCTCACAAGTTACAACATCATCACTCCTTTTTATGTATCCACCAAGCTTGGTTGACAGGAATGGAACAACTGAATGGACAAATTTAGAATGGAGTAGTCTCCACTTATAGTAAATAGTAGGAGACCAAATAGTTAAAGGATGATAACATTTCCACTAAATGTCAGTTTCAAAAACATCATCTATCCCCATTCGGTAAAACCATTCACCTGGCTGCTTGTCGACCAAATAGGTGAGACAAGTATTCTCCAAATGGAATAAGTGCGACTTAGCAAAGCAAGAAGTTAAGAAGAAAATAGTGTTCACAAATGAAAGACATATAGAAAAAGCACTACTTGAATGCTCATGCCACACGGATTCTTCTTCTTTGATCGACATCATCCACAAGAAATCGCCATGCCCTTGGAAAATTCTTAACATTGTACGTCATATCTGGCATGACATTAATCTCCTACAACTTTTTACATGTAACCACATCTACCGCGAAGCGCATATGGCCGCGGATTTTTTGGCATCTCTTGGTCGGAACTCTGTCTCCGACTGCTTTTGGGAGAACAACCCGCCTCAGGGCGTTCTCCGATTTTTGCATCAGGATTATCCAACTATTAATCTAAGTTAAGTCCTCAATATATATATATATATATGTATATGAAGATATACATTTTTCTAGAAAGAGAATTGTGAACACGTTCTTATAAAATTTCATCAAGCCATCATAGGTGAAAAATGAAGAAAGTGGGCTACAGATTTTGGCACTTCATGACGATAATATCATGAAAAATCATGGATGATCCATCTGCTGCTGAACTTTGAGAGACCATTCCCAAAATAACATTAACCACATAACTGCTAAATGAAATGCACAACAATGGCAAACTAATGCTGCATTTCAGGTCAAATCTGTGATACTGAATAGGTGACAACATATCAGTTGTACACAGGTAATAAAACAGGTCATATAAGGTTTCCTTTTGCATTCAAGAACAGGGAAAGATACATTAGAATCTTACCCAGTCACCGTCAGGACTACCACCAGGAACTAGCACATTGAACTCACTTGATTTAGCTGTGGTTATGGAAACCCCTAATGAATCCTTGCTCAAATACAATTGGCAGCCAGAAGTATTGTCTATTGATATAGTTGGTGCCGAACCCTGCACATGTATGGCCCATTTTATAGTAGATATATGATGTTTGTAGATCTATAACTGTACATGTACAAGTGAGAGAATACAAAAAAAAATATCCTTCAAATATCAATTTTGAAGATCCAAATTTGGGGATTGTTTGAATGCAAATGTTCTGTATATTGAAGTTCATAGAAAAAGATGCATTTGAGGATTTGTTTTCTAACATTCATTTACATTGGAAATTCCAGGGATCATTATATTTGCATAGTTGTAAGGTTTTCGGGTAAAATTACTTTTTTTTCTCTTCTGAGGTTGGCCTAAAGCGACTTTACAACAAATTTGGAAGCAAAACAATTTCAAGTTTCTCCTCAAAAAAAAAAACAATTTCAAGTTATCCACACTTTTTTAAGTCGATTCACATGAGTCTACCACTTACAAAGTAGCTAAATAACAGTTGATTTGTGGTGTATTTCAATTTGTTTAGAAGTTAATCTAACAGTAAAATACACTATTATTGCTTTTTCTAGGGTATGTTAATTGCTTCAATAACACTCATAGACAACATATATTACCTTAGAAGAAATAAATATGTTCCCTTATGTTAATTTGAAATATATCCAGCCTTATATTAGGGAGATTTCAACAATCCACACTTTCCAGCCAAATCATTTATTAAAATGCAAACTGTTACTAGAAGACTCATACTAATTCATCCAACACAATCTGAGCACCATCTACATGGCATCCACAGGTATTTTCAGAGTTCAGAACAATAACAATCGGAAAAACAATCCTTCATCACTGCAGATGCTCATAGAGGCATGATATAGGTAGGAAATATGACAAAACATACTCAAGGAAGAATTGTTCCTTCGTTTGAAGAAATAATTTTAAGGGACTTTCAAGAAATATTTTTAAGTCATTAATGAATACTCCTAGTTCCAACTCCGCCTATGTTTTATAGCCAGTCCCAAGCCCGGATAAAGGAGGAGGGTTGTGTTAGGCCCCGACAGCCAGCGTAAAACCCTGCCGAATCAACGAATGAATACTCCTAGTTCCCTTGCAGAAGTTTGAAGAGCTTTTTTTTGTTGGGGAGTTGCTGCATCAAGCAGTTTAGAAACCATACCTGGCATTGCACTTCAACGCCATTGCAATTCACAATTTCACAAGCTGCTACAACATCCTAAATCACAATGGAAAACAGAAGCTATTAATAACATACTGTAGCATTTTTAATTTAAATGACATCAGTATTTGGTACGTACCATAAATACAATTCCCATTTTGGTGCATTTATCAACAGTTATATTATTCACTTTCCCTGCATAATGGGACATAGAAGATAAAACTCAAAACAGAAAGGAAAAAAATACGAAAGTATGGTACAAAAACAAAGATAACCTTTAATTTGCAAGACAGTATCCTTGCAGCCAAATACATAAACAGATTGTTTTGAATCACAGTCATCAATGACTAGGTTCTTCTTTCCAATTTGGTTTTCAACTGCCCATCTATAAAAATGTGTAGACAAATAAAGCAGTGAAGCACATGAGCAAAAATGGGAAGAAAAGGAAGATGCACAAGTTCCATATTAGATAAATAGAATGAGTATCCTCACTTGCGACCCATTTGAAGCTCTAACTTGGGAGGACCTTCCCTATTAAAGGCAAAGGATGTGGAACGAGAAGCTTTATCAGGTGCACTAACAACACCAGTTCTATCAGCTCGGTTTTTGGCCTTCATGTCATCAGTCACCTTTTTAAGACCTAACAAGTATGAATTTGAACTATTATAACTAATTGTCATGAAATAAAAGGTAAGTATGCCATAACTTGCATTTGGACTAGAAATAATTTGTACCTGAAGTTACAGATTTGTTAGAACTGATTTCCTGAAAGACTGCAGACATCCCTACTTTAGGCTGTGAAGGTGCAGCCTCGGAAGTAAAAAGTGGTGCTGAAGGCGGGGGTGGGGGAGGTGGGGCTGGAGCTGAGGTTTTTGTAGCAGGAGATTTTGGCTGGGTAGTTATAGATGATGGAGGAACATTTGCACCACTAGCAGAACCCCAAGAGAGGCCCAATGGATAAAAGCTTTTCACAAATTCTCGCAATCCTGGGAGATATAGCTCCTTCAAAGATTTTGCCCACTCAACATGATCTGCATTTTTGTTTCTGTATTCCACGAGAACCTAATATTTGGAAGTTGGAAGATACTGAGATGAAGTGATGCAATTGACATAAGTAAGAACCAAATTCATTTCTAACCGGCCTTGTGGCACATCATAATCAAGTACATTGATTGATACAGTATTACACTAGAATGTGTATGCAAATTAAACATGAGCAACTAATGTTGTCAAACTCATGATTCAACTTGACGAGTTTACGATCTTACCAAGGAAAATCGAGTCAAGTCGCTTTCGACCAGCATGTGATTCCTGAGTTTACAATCTTACCTAGGAAAATCAAGTCAGATCGTTCTCCAACTCACTTTCGACCAGCATGCTGGATCGTAAAAACACTTGACACGGCATGCCACCATGTCCACCTTTTACCCTTTTTGTCATGTGAGTCCCATGCTGTTGTCCTTCACCATTCGCTTCTGCTGCCACCTCGCCTTTGCCGCTGTGGCTGTCACCGCCTCGCCAATAACTGCTGTGGTTGTCGTCACCTCATCATTAGCTGCAGTGGCTGTCGCTGCCGTGCTGATGCCATCCACCGCCTCGCGTTCGCTGTTGTCACCACTTCGCCACGCGCTGTTTTGCTGCTCCTCTCTCACTCCTCTCTCGCCTCTTCAGCTCAATCCTTGCAACAGAGAAACATTGCTCGAGCAGATGAGGACCGCAACCTCTCTGCTCAGTCTTTTTTTTTTGTGAGCAGAGTCCTCTCTGCTCCAGCAAAGAGGATGCAGCCTTCTTTTTTGTTTCTGAGCAGAAATGCTCTCTGCTGGAGCAGAGATGATGCAATCTTCTTTTTTTTTTGCAAGAAAAAGGACTCATCCTCTCTGTTCGCAGACATGGTGCAATCCTTTTTCATTTTTTTAGTTCATATTTTTTCAATGCTTTATTATTATTTTTTGTTCTAAAGAAGGTGTCTTTTAAGGTATTATCAAAGCTGTTTCATGTATTGTTACTTTGAATTATTATTTTTTTTAGGAGAAAAAGGATGACCACCAAAGTTGTGGTTGTCGTCCAGCGATATATTACTGTGGAAAAGAAGTCATGTACAAAGGTAGGCTCTCCAAGGGAGAGCAGCGACAAAAAGGAAACAACTCGTCAAACCAAAATCCCGGTCCCAAACCTCCGTGCAGTGTCCAAGTCAGATATGAAACAGACTTCTCATGGTGAGAAATCACTAGACCCCCAAGTAGACATCAGGAGAGCACATCGATTGATCACTCATCCGCCCCCGAGGCCGACCCCGTGCCTTGCAAGTGATTACCATCCCCCTGTAGTAGGGCCATTCCTCTTGCCCGCGGCTGCCGACGAGTGTGACGGAGGCCGGCAGCCTCCGCACCTCCTCATCTGACTATTCGGCGAGGAGGCGCACCTCCTCATCCCCGTCTTTGGTGGCCAGCGAGTCCAGCATGGTCAGCGGTGCATCCCCCACCACAGGTTGCTGGGGCGATGGCAACGATGATTGTGTGGGCTGCTGTCTCGATGGCGGCGGCATCGACAACGGCTGCATGGGCGGCTGCTGTCCCTCCGATGATGACGGAGTCGGACGCTTCTTGTGACTGCTCCTAGGGTAGGCGAGCAGGCGCTGTAGCGGAAGGTGTAACGCCACGCCCCTTACCAGGACCCGTCGACGAGTATGGCGGAGGCCGGTAGCTTCCGCAGCAAGGCCAGACCTCTCATCCACCCGTGTTCACCATCAGCATCCTGTGAAACCGACCCGGTCTGCAGCCCGCTTCCCACGGGCTGCTGGGGCGGCGGCAGTGATGACTGCATGAGCGGTTGCGCCGACGAGTGCACAGGTGACTGCTGTCCTATTGGCGGTGGCAGCGTGATAGTATGTGCGGATGGACGGCGCTGATAGCAGAGGGGAGGAGCTGCCAGAGCTTTGCCGGTGGGTGTGGCCGTCAGCGGGATGATCACTGGGATGACGGTGAGTGCGGGCGGTGAGAACCGGAACTGCAGCGAGGCTGGAGAGGTCTGGCCAGGGTAGGGGGGTGGGGCGAAACTGGCTAGAGATGGGGTTATGGGCGTAATGATGGTGGCCGACCGCCAGAGGGGGGCCGCAGACATGGGCGGGCGGGCGGGGCGGGTGGGTGGGGGGGTGGGGGGTCACTTTAGGTCGGGCCCGAGGCCCAGGTTCGCGGCCGTTCAGGGGCGGATGGGGTGCACAAGTGGGCATGGGAGTGGGTGGGTTCAGCCTTGGCGGATGTTGGGGTTGGGTTTGAGGAGCGGGCTAGAATTTGGTTCATGGAACGATTGGGTTCAGGTTCGAGACAGAAAGGGATGGAGCCAACTCGCGAGCCGGGGTTGGATCCAGATTCGGGAGAAGGTTGCGGTTGGTAGGAGGCAGGGGTTTCAGGACGCGGATTCAAAATTTGAATTGCAGTATGGTTCTCACCTGGCCGGTCCGCAGTACGATTCTCACCTGCTGCCCCCACGTGAGAGGTCAGGCCAGTTTGGCCAACGGCTGTCCTGTCGGCCAGCGCCTGCGACGACCAAGACTGTCCGCTGGCGACCACCTCTGCCCAGGATGCAGAGCTGGCAGAGGGCTGCAGCCGGGCAGAGAACTGGCACAAAGAGTCACCGATGCAGGGAGGACGCAGCCTGGGCAGATCTCAACGTAGATAGAGGTGGTAGTGGAGAGGTCCAGTGAGCTAAGAGGCGGGATGGTGACGGAAACCGGATTTCCGATATGTCGCGCCACCGCCATCACAACCTCCGGCCGTTGGAGATGGAGGGGTAGCCCTAGAATGTCAACAGACTGGCGAGTCCAGGAAGGCGCCATGACCGCTCCGCATCCACCTTCCATGAGCGCCATGAGACCCTGGTTTGCAGCGGCAGACAGGTGGAGAGGCGGGGAGGGCGTCCCTTTGCTGCGTGGATCCCGGGATGAGCAGCCATAGCGAGGGCAACACCCGGCTTAAGTGAAAGGGCGGCGACACTCCCACCGTGGCGATGACCACAGAACGACATGTAAAACGTGAGATCATAATACTCCGATTTTGCCAAAATTATATTTGTAATTAAATTAATATTAATTCTGCCTAGCACTTGATTTACCTACAAATTAATAATGCAATATTACTCAGGAAATCTAGTAATAAGTAATAATTTAGTAATCTATGACCCAATAAGTAATAATAATTCAAATTGGGTGCGGAACTACTGGTGTTACCAGCTGGCCGCAGCTTAGGGCACCCGATAGGGCGCTACAGTGCCTAGGGCACCCGTGACCCAGCTTTCAGGCCGCGAGGCCATCCACCGCCAAAGACCCCGGCGGTGCCGCCACCGACAGCGCCACCTCCGTCGACGGCGACCCACACTGGCGGCGCCACCAGCAGAAATCTCACCGTACCCGACCTTATATGTGTTGACTCCGATTTACAAGGTTGACAACATTGTGAGGAACAACTCTAATGATTATTGAGTGGTCTAAATGGTTTGGCAATTATACCAAGTACAGTAGCACCTACTCAATCAATTATGTTACATGCAGTGATGTTCAATTGTATAATAATTTGTTAGCAGTTGGCATAGTATCTTTTTTAGAATAAATTTTCAGATATGATCCCAAATTTAACGTTAGTCATTTGAACTAAAAACATCCCTGTTTCATAGGTAACTTATCATCTATTTGACCAAGAATAAAATTAACTTAAGGAACACACACTTTGGAGATAAGTAATTCCATGTAATGTACAACACTTTGGAGATAAGTAATTTTTTTACTGCTACAATACACAACCGTTGTCGCCAAAAAATATAGATCCAAAGCATACCTTGTTATTGTAAAACTCAGCCATCTGCCAACTCTCTTCAACATGTGCAATTGGCATACTCATACCTTGAAGAGGGTCAACAAAAATTTGAGAAATAAAATATTGTAGTATGAAATGAGAAATAAACTGATTATGAAACAGCAAAAGTGAAAGATAAAAAATTTAACAACCAGCACTCTACTTACCACAGTCTTTTCCTAAATATGCCACCCAAGCCAAAGCTGTAAGACTATCAGCTGCTGCTTTCAAATGGTTAAAATATTCAGTTCGCTTGCCCTCCGTAAGTTTATTTGCCTTGACAACTACTTCATTCAATGGCTTCAAAAACTCTGCTAAACCAGCAATGTCTGGCTTCTGTACCAACACAACAAGACAAGTGGTTATGAAAACTTTTCCATTCCAAACATATAGTAAAATTGTACATTTGAAACGACATTAAGGATTGACCAAGACAATTCATTTCATTGAAAGAAATTTAAGATGCTAGCGACCAAATTCTTCAGGAAAGCATGGTAAATATAGCCCAAAGTGATGAAACCAGGCTGAATATATGTGACATAGAACATCAGGGTCAAGCATTGACTAATGGTACGTAACATTTTTTTTCTTTTAAACCATGGACAGAAAATTCACCGACATAGTAAGAAATTGGTTAAAGTAACAACATTTACTCCCACTGTGATGATAATCTTGTGAAGCATTGCTCCACATTCCCACAATTACTCAGCTTTAGGACATTAATGACCAATGCCGTCAAATTTCTAATCCCTTGCCACCAATCGCAGTGCTGGCCTTTTGCAAACTGTTCCAAAAAAAAACAAAGTAGATAACAAAACTATTCAGCAAATAGTCGAACTACACCGATCTTGAATTGCCCTTTCTCAAAGTTCCTGCTTCACGAGTCCAGAGTCCGTAAACTAATGCGAAGGGACAGCGTGACTTGCTTGACTCCACATTGACACAATCGAATCACGCGTGCTTAAGAAAAGTTTAAGATCTAAGCCATGCTGGAAAAACAACGGACCTGGCGTCGCTTGGCCTCGACGAGGAGCTCCTTAAGCGCAGCGAAGGCCTCCGCCAGGACCTTGGTCACCTCGAGGACCTTGCCTTCGATCTTGTACGCGGCCTTGGTGACGCGACCGAGGGACTTCTCCACCAGCTCGTCGAACGCCTCTATCGCCGGGTCCGCGGCCGCCGGCGAAGCGTCGAGCGCAAGATCCCTGGAGGCGGCCGAACCGCCGGCCACGCCTAGCGCCTCCAGCCGCGCCACCGCCGCCTCCAGCCGTGCCACCAAGTCCTTCTCCATTTCTATCTAGGGTTCCCGATCGCCGAGAATCGAGATCTCTCGGCTCCGTTCTCCTGCCGGCCTCTTTTAAGCACTTTTTTTGTGTCGATGGGTTCCACAGCTTCCGCTGGGTTTATGCCTTTGCTTAGGTTCCAGGGGCCCTTTTCATTTTTCTTTTTTCTTCTTTTCTTTTGCAGTTTGGTCCCTGCGGTCGCTCTGCAGTCTGCCGAAAGGCGCATTTAGCACCGCCACTCCGACCAAACGAGCCAAATTCGTCTCTATTTTTTTTAATTAAAGAAAGTACGAATTGGCGATTAATGTAACAATTAATACTAATAAAACAATGTTAGTCTGTTTTTTTTTTCATTTTTCCTCTATTTTTAATCCATGGCCGTTTTGATGTTTTCTACTTAATCGTGCCTTATTTGCTTCAAAAGGAAACGTTTTTTAAGATCTAATATAAAAATTTCGTTCAGAATAAATTAGTGGCGAATTGGAAGCCTCTGTTGATTGAAGGACCCAGGACGTGCGGAAGGGGGGAGATGTGCTGTGATATGCTGTGCTTCTAAGCCACACCAATTTATAGTTTTATTGGGTCGGTTGGTGGATGACTGGAGTCGTGCAAAACAGAGTGGCTCAGAACTCGAACCATGACCACTTTTTCCCCACCTTGACTTATTTACAAGTCTCATATATATATAAATATATATATTAGAAAGGATGAGGTGCATGAGGATACTGCCTTGTTGTGCAAGGACGGCCTGATAAAATAATAATGTATTTATTTTTTTCGTGTCTACGGTTTAAGGACCACATTTCTTGTATGAAACAACATATACGGGTAAGAAATAGATGCAGGTAAAGAATGGACACGAGAAATGTGCAGCGCCCTTCTCGTATTCTGGTCTTGTCAAAATACAATCTAACAGAATATCTTAACTTCTGGGTGGCTTAATTTCTTTTACGAGATGATTCACAATTTTTTTCCAAATATGGGCTTGTAAACTCTAATAGGTATACTAGTATTTTTTCGATAGTCAATCATAAATATTTGAGAAGCACATTAATTGTCTAATACTTATGACGCTGCTGAGTGCACTGATCGTAAGTTGAAAGATCGAATCATTATGCCCAACTAATCTAGTAACATTTCTAGAGTCGCGTACCTAATAAATGACTCAACAAAAAAAATTTACATTAAAAAAAGCTCAAATTAGATATCTTACTTAAACATGAAGAAATCATTTACCATCAAATCCAATCATAAATTTGAAGTATAATAAAGTTGTCATACTATATCTAAATGGATTTATACGAATTACATGATCATATGTTTACAATGTAAAGGGAGGCTTCTCAGAATTTTTTTTATTTGATAAGTGGTGTGATATGTTTGGATAAAGATAGAATAAATGATGAGAACGGTGA
Source organism: Pontederia crassipes (assembly GCA_030549335.1). Taxonomy (NCBI): domain Eukaryota; kingdom Viridiplantae; phylum Streptophyta; class Magnoliopsida; order Commelinales; family Pontederiaceae; genus Pontederia; species Pontederia crassipes. The sequence continues at coordinate 24,585,574 of CM060183.1, forward strand.
GGTTCAGAGGACATTAGGATGAAAGTAAAATTTGGATCGATAAATAAATTTTGCTTTGTGTAAAATAAAAATGGTTTTATTTTTTAGTGAACAAAAATTCTCTTTTGTTTTCGGATAAAAAAATATTCAGTAAAGCAAAAAATATGGTTTCTTGGGTAAATAAAAATGCTTTGGGTAAAGCAAAAGCAATTGTTTTGGTGGGTACACAATATTTTATGTTTTGGGGTAAAGAAAATATTTCTTGAAAATAAAGTCATTTATCTCCCGGTGTTCACCGTCCTTTTCATCGTGTTCAACATCTCGGTGTATTGTCGGATGTAACAAGTAAAGTCGTTTATTTTATTTGTCGATCTCGTCCTTTTACGACATCAATTTTGACCCATCGATTCTTAATTCATACCGTGAATGTTTATTGACACCTTCCATTCCCTATGCACCATTTTGCATCGTCTAATCTCAGGGAGCTTTGAGATCCTGATCCAAAATGTCTCATTCATTAACATCGTGGCCATATACTTCCTCATTTTAGGATCGTCGTCTCCATGGACTCGAGTCGCACATAGAGCGGCACGATCTCGTTCTACACTATGGTGATGTCCACTGATTTTTTCGGCTTCTGTTCATATGTTGCGAGCTAGTCTTGCATATCATCAATGTCTAGTTAGAACTATATGATGTCTTACTCGAAGGCAGACATAACATCCTTCAATTTGGCACGCCCTCGCTTTGAACGGCCCTTCTTTTGTACGTCATGCTCTTGGATCGTCTCCAATTTTGACCAAATGAGTGGTCTCAAAAAAGTTGCGCTAAAATCACTTTGTCACACTACAAGAAAATTACTAATTAGCGACAAAAATTTGCGATGGAATTTTGTCGCTAAATTCGTTGCTAATTGCGATAATTTTGCTATGGATTGGCAACCAAAAAATTGTGATGAAATTAGTGACAAATTTGCGAGAAATTTTTTTTGACAAATTTTAACGACAAACGTGTGACAAAATAGCTACGATATATTTGGTTGCTATAATTGATTTTTAAAGTTTTGGAAAATGTATATTAACGACAATTTTGTGACAAATTAGCAACAAATATTTTATCGCTCGAAAAAGTTAAAAGCATGCCCTAGTTCTGTCATTCCTCAGACTACTTTTCAGCCGCCTGCATTCGTCCGCCTGCGTCCTCTACCTGCTGCCTGCATTCCTCCGCCTGCTTGCGTCCGTTGCTCCTCCTCCTGCTTGCGTCCGTTGCTTGCCTCCTGCGTTCCTCCACTTGCCGCATGCATCTGCCGCCGCCTGCGTTCCTCCGCTGCCTACGTCCGTCCATCGTCCACTCGTCGCCTGCGTCTATTCGTTCTACCGCCTACGTTCGTCCACTATTTCGTTGTTCCTTCGCATGTCGCATGCGTCCGATAATCTATCCGCCATCCGCCTGCCGTCCCCTGTGGATCGTCGGTACCCACTTCCTCTTTCTTAGTGGTTTTGTTTAATTATCGATCGTTCGTTGTTGCCCTCCCTTGCCATCCTCTTCCACTTGTGATCCGCCTATCATCCCCCGCCTGCCTGTCGTCTGCTCCCGCCTGCCGCCCACTGTTGTCTACCATCATCCGCCACCCCTACCATCCGTTTGCCCCTGCCCCTGTATGTTTTGCCACCTGTAGTTGCTGCCCCGAGCCTGTGGTCTATCGTTTGTCTACCGCCGCGTGTTGCTACCACTGCCCCGCGTTGCGGGTACCCCTTCTTCCCTTACTCTTCTTGATTGTGTAGTATAACTTTATTACATTATTGTAAACTAATGATATGAATAGGATGACTCGATTGGATTAGCAATAGTTTGTACTGTGTGTGCTAGTATTATGATTTCTTCATTAATTAGGGTGTCAACTAATAAAGTTGTAGAGGCAAATGGTGGAAGCAGCAGCCTTTGGCTAAGAAATCTTTAGTAGGAATTTTAACTCATAATAGACTTTATCCATAACAAGTGAATTTAATATTTTATCTTTCATTCTTGTCTTTACTTTGTTGCTTTGCCTATTCAATAACAAGTGGATTTTGTGTTAGAAGTACGAACACGTTTATCTAATTGAGGATTTTCAAAATAGAGTCGATGAGTTTTTTAAGATTTTCATTTGACAAATAACATGCAACCGATCCTCATGGTCGCATCCGTTGTCCATGTGCACATGTTTTAATTAAATTTTTTATTTTTAAAATTTTTAACACATTTTAATCTTATATATAGTTGTTTGATGTGAAGATTTATATGTAATTATGTTTTTACATTTTCATGTTATCGCTACTCACAGTAGAGGTCGTGGTAGAGCGTGCACCACTTCTTTGCCACCCCCGTCCGGGCGGTTCGGGTTCTCCTTCACCCAGGATAGCAGCTAATGAATTGTAATTTATGTGATTTACTTTTCAATTGAGCTCACACGATATCTTTCTCACTTGAGCTTGGTGAAGTAGGCATAGGCAGATCCAGTACTCCACATGGTATGCCAGTTGGTAATTAATTATAATTTTATATAATTTATTTTTAAATTGACTTTTTTACTACTAACTTATATAACAGGGACTTCATCTCAACAACCAGCAATTGTTGATATCGAGAATTTGCCATATGGAGTCATTCCGCCTAGTGGCATCACGGTTGATGACCTGATCAATCCGTAAGTTGAAGAATCATTTAATTAATTTTAATATATCATTTGATTTCAAATTATTTTTTTAATTTTTTAGAACAACTTTTATATTGGAAGCAAATGCCAATTGGTTTGTGAGACGTTATGTATAATGATTATAAGGTAATATTTTTTAATAATTTCAAATTTAATAATTTAGACTTTTTATTACATATTAAAAAAAATTGTTGAACAGAGAAGATATAAATTTCAAGAGGGTCTCCATGTGTTGACTATAAAAAGACTTTTCACATCGATCGCTTCCCATAGGCTTAGTGGCGTTCTCTACAATTATTGGGAAGCCGCAATGAAAGCAACAAATGGAAATATATTAGAAGCAAAAAATAGTGTGCCCATGGGGATAGTCGAAGATGTTTGGGCTTCTCTTTGTGATAATTGATATGTTGTAAAAGATAAAACTTAATGATTTTTATATTATATTTTAAAATAATCGTTGCTAATTGCGATAATTTTGCTATGGATTGGCAACCAAAAAATTGTGATGAAATTAGTGACAAATTTGCGAGAAATTTTTTTTGACAAATTTTAACGACAAACGTGTGACAAAATAGCTACGATATATTTGGTTGCTATAATTGATTTTTAAAGTTTTGGAAAATGTATATTAACGACAATTTTGTGACAAATTAGCAACAAATATTTTATCGCTCGAAAAAGTTAAAAGCATGCCCTAGTTCTGTCATTCCTCAGACTACTTTTCAGCCGCCTGCATTCGTCCGCCTGCGTCCTCTACCTGCTGCCTGCATTCCTCCGCCTGCTTGCGTCCGTTGCTCCTCCTCCTGCTTGCGTCCGTTGCTTGCCTCCTGCGTTCCTCCACTTGCCGCATGCATCTGCCGCCGCCTGCGTTCCTCCGCTGCCTACGTCCGTCCATCGTCCACTCGTCGCCTGCGTCTATTCGTTCTACCGCCTACGTTCGTCCACTATTTCGTTGTTCCTTCGCATGTCGCATGCGTCCGATAATCTATCCGCCATCCGCCTGCCGTCCCCTGTGGATCGTCGGTACCCACTTCCTCTTTCTTAGTGGTTTTGTTTAATTATCGATCGTTCGTTGTTGCCCTCCCTTGCCATCCTCTTCCACTTGTGATCCGCCTATCATCCCCCGCCTGCCTGTCGTCTGCTCCCGCCTGCCGCCCACTGTTGTCTACCATCATCCGCCACCCCTACCATCCGTTTGCCCCTGCCCCTGTATGTTTTGCCACCTGTAGTTGCTGCCCCGAGCCTGTGGTCTATCGTTTGTCTACCGCCGCGTGTTGCTACCACTGCCCCGCGTTGCGGGTACCCCTTCTTCCCTTACTCTTCTTGATTGTGTAGTATAACTTTATTACATTATTGTAAACTAATGATATGAATAGGATGACTCGATTGGATTAGCAATAGTTTGTACTGTGTGTGCTAGTATTATGATTTCTTCATTAATTAGGGTGTCAACTAATAAAGTTGTAGAGGCAAATGGTGGAAGCAGCAGCCTTTGGCTAAGAAATCTTTAGTAGGAATTTTAACTCATAATAGACTTTATCCATAACAAGTGAATTTAATATTTTATCTTTCATTCTTGTCTTTACTTTGTTGCTTTGCCTATTCAATAACAAGTGGATTTTGTGTTAGAAGTACGAACACGTTTATCTAATTGAGGATTTTCAAAATAGAGTCGATGAGTTTTTTAAGATTTTCATTTGACAAATAACATGCAACCGATCCTCATGGTCGCATCCGTTGTCCATGTGCACATGTTTTAATTAAATTTTTTATTTTTAAAATTTTTAACACATTTTAATCTTATATATAGTTGTTTGATGTGAAGATTTATATGTAATTATGTTTTTACATTTTCATGTTATCGCTACTCACAGTAGAGGTCGTGGTAGAGCGTGCACCACTTCTTTGCCACCCCCGTCCGGGCGGTTCGGGTTCTCCTTCACCCAGGATAGCAGCTAATGAATTGTAATTTATGTGATTTACTTTTCAATTGAGCTCACACGATATCTTTCTCACTTGAGCTTGGTGAAGTAGGCATAGGCAGATCCAGTACTCCACATGGTATGCCAGTTGGTAATTAATTATAATTTTATATAATTTATTTTTAAATTGACTTTTTTACTACTAACTTATATAACAGGGACTTCATCTCAACAACCAGCAATTGTTGATATCGAGAATTTGCCATATGGAGTCATTCCGCCTAGTGGCATCACGGTTGATGACCTGATCAATCCGTAAGTTGAAGAATCATTTAATTAATTTTAATATATCATTTGATTTCAAATTATTTTTTTAATTTTTTAGAACAACTTTTATATTGGAAGCAAATGCCAATTGGTTTGTGAGACGTTATGTATAATGATTATAAGGTAATATTTTTTAATAATTTCAAATTTAATAATTTAGACTTTTTATTACATATTAAAAAAAATTGTTGAACAGAGAAGATATAAATTTCAAGAGGGTCTCCATGTGTTGACTATAAAAAGACTTTTCACATCGATCGCTTCCCATAGGCTTAGTGGCGTTCTCTACAATTATTGGGAAGCCGCAATGAAAGCAACAAATGGAAATATATTAGAAGCAAAAAATAGTGTGCCCATGGGGATAGTCGAAGATGTTTGGGCTTCTCTTTGTGATAATTGATATGTTGTAAAAGATAAAACTTAATGATTTTTATATTATATTTTAAAATAATACATTACATAATTTCTTATTTGTAGGAATGCCGACAAGTGGAAAAAGCAGTTAGCAGGCAAATAAAATAGAGCTGTTATAGTAGAATCATCGAGGCACACAGCAGGATCCGTGGGATTTGTTAAGCATAAACTTCAAATAGTAATTTCTTAGGTTTAATTAATTTGATTACTCATTTTAATTACAATTTTGATAATGTTTGCTTTTATTATGAGATGAAATGTTTATAATGTTTTATACATAACATTTATAATGTTCTTGATAGGAAAAAGCTACTCAAGGTGTCGTTAGTTATCGAGGTGTGTATAAGGAGATGCACACCAGTAAAAAAACTAATGAATTTATAACTGCATAAGCACATGTTATATATAATTCAAACAATTATCCTCTTTGTATATTGAATGATTTACTTTTAATGATCACTTTTATGAATATAATTTTACAATTAATATTATTTTCAGGATAGTTACGATATGTTGTTGGCAGAAAAGTATGCCGATCAGCCCCCTCAGTTGGATACAAAGGTATTGCAGGTATAGGTCCTTTGTCATCTCCTATCGAGAACGCTTCTTCTGCTGGTCCTTCATCTAGTTCGGGCGACACTTCCACGATTCCTTTGCATGAATTAGACACTATCATTAGGAATATAATATGACAAGATGCGGGACCTTGACGCGATAATGATAGGAACAGATCACCTTTTGATTCGCGTGAGATTATATCTTTTAGTAGACTAACATTGTGGTATACTTTTGTTTGTCGTGTATTTGACTAATCATATTTTATGGTATTTAGACTTTTGTTTGATATCTGAATGTATTTAGAATTTTTGTGATGATATGCAATATTTAGTTTTCGGAAAATTATGATTGTAAATGGGGTTTTTAATTTTTTTTAAAAAATAATTCATATTAGCGACGAATTTGAGACAAAATTGCAATAGAAATTTTGTCACCCTTAGCAACACTTTTGCGACAAATTTGCGACAACATTTGAGAAAATTAGCGAGAAATTAGTGATGGATCTAGAATGCATTTAGCGATAGATCCGCGACAACTTTGCGAGGAGAATGTTGACAAATATAATAGTTGTTGCGTCAACTTAGTGACTAGATAGCGACAAAGTAGCTACTAGTTTGCGACAACTTTGCGACAAAAATTATTTGTCACAAACAGCGAGTAGAATTTAGCGACAAATCGACCTTGTCGCAAATCAGTCACCAAATTGTCGCAGACTAAAATTGTGACAAGTTAGCAACAAATTTACGACGAAAGTATTCGTGGCTAAAATAGTTTTTTCTTGTAGTGTCATGGGGCATTTTTCTCGCAACCCACCAGTGCGGCGACTATACATACCAACCATTTAAAGGAGCTATTCTGTTTGCGCTTTGTGAAATATTGCTTTGTGCCTTGTCAAATGCCATGGTTTCTAGGGCGCTGGTCCCGAGAGAACGCTTCTGCGAAGATGTTTGTAAGCAAACAAGCGCTTAGGCGGAACACTTGAATGTGATGCTTTTTTGTGTGGGTTATTACGTAACACTAAGTTTATGAAAGTTTTGAAATTTTTATTGAGAATACAATGCTTAATTACAAAGGCTTTGGAAGAGTACTAGAGATTCTCCCTTAATATATCAGAGATTGGAATGATATTTTGGCGACATGTGATGTGTGGTGCAGTTTTTAAGTGCAAAGTTACAAGATTGCTATCCATGTGCCCAAACCCGAGTCGAGTTGCCTCAAAACTCGAACCAAGAGAAACAAACTCAGTCTGGGTCGCTTCTATTTCTTCTTCCTACTCTTCAAACATGAAAATACCGACTAAGTTTCTCGAAAATTGAGTCAGGTCATTGCAACCGAACGTCGACCGAAACACCCAAACAATCCTTTTCTTATTCTGCTTAGAAATTCGAGCAGTGTCCTTAGCCAATGCGGGGATTAGTTGAAACCCGAAACACACTATCCTAATTCTTATGTAGAATCTAGGTCGGGTTATATGAAATTTGGGCCAGATCAAATCCGAACTTGGGTTGGATTCAGTATTGAGTAGTAGGCGTCTAATAAACATTGTCAAACCCGAGTCCAGTTACGACAAAATTGAACTCAAGTTATTTTTCGTCAACTTTGTCTGAATTTTTGGCTACCAAAACAACGTGATATTGAAGAAATATCTTATGGAACTCATTCATACTTCATAGAAAAACATAAAATATATTTTAATATTTCTTTAACTTCATTATTCTATTGAAAATGCATAAAAAAAGTGAACCCAAAATTTATACATATATTGGCCGTCAAATTAACCTATCTTTGGATGAACTTTTCAGTGACCAAACCTCAACCTTCGGTCAAGAACTTGATGTTCGTTTCTTTAGGGATCAACCACAAGTAGCCGGATGCCAAGAGCACTCATGCACATGCATTGAGGAGAGATAAAAACAAATTGCAAAGAGGAGAGAAAATTTGGCTAGTAGATGGAAAAATAAGGGGACTTTGCATGCTATATATATATAAATTCTAATTATTATTTAGTTCAAATTAAACTTCTAGTTGTGAAATTCTAAACTTTTATCTTAGTCTCTACTTAATTATTTTTAATTAAATTTATCTTTTTTTCTTTTCTTCATCTTCTTTCAATCGAACTCTTATTTCTTTCTAACATCCTTTTATCTTCTAATTTTCAATGTTTTCCAAAATTAATAAATAATTATTTTTCTTTTTGAATTCTCATTTTAAATATTAATTATTATTATTATCTTTTAATTTTCAAAATAAATATTATTTAATACTAAATTAATTTTAGGCAAAAACTCCATTTTCTTACTTCATTATGAGTCATGTAATTTTAATTGAATTACTAACCTTTTATTTTATTTTCTAAAAATATTCAGGGTGTTACATTTAATGTAAGTATGACTTTTCTGGACAATCATAAGTTTTTTGTCAAATGTATTAAGTACATTAAATATATTGATAAATGTTAATTAATTAAAAAATGAATAATTGGACATGTCTCGTATGTAATGGAATAAATCTAAATAGTCACCATGTAACACCACAGTTTAAAAAAAAAAAAGAAGAATGGAAAAATGATTGGCCGACCCTTCCCCTTTCAAACCGTCTTCTTCTGCTTGTTTCCTTTGCTGCATTTTTCCTCTTCACTCCGCACTCTCTCCTGCTCAAATTGGGGCTGGCTGGCAGCCGCCCGAGCGCCCCAATGACCGCGCCTGGGAGCCTGGCCGAGATCTGGCTGCCAAATTTGCTGGGGGAGGCTGCAACGGTCACCCTCTTCCCCTCTATATGAAGCCCGAGACCCCTTCCTTCCCCTCTGTTTTTGCTGGCCAAGCTTCGTTCTCACCCGCTCTTCTTCCTTCTCCGGTGCGAGGGCAGCAGAGGGCGAGAGGACGACGCAGGTAATCGTCTCCGGCGAGGGCGACGTGGGACTCGGAGAGAAACACCGTCGCAATAAGGGCCCCTTCCTTCTTCTTTTCCTCCCCTGCTTCCACTCGTTCCGACCTGACAGCTCATCGTCCTCTTTTCTCTCCGGCGAGCGCACAGCGACGAGCACGGATGGACGTCGGTGGTCACCTTCGACGCCAGAGACGTGGGAGGAAGAGCACAGTACCGACGTGGTGAGGACCTCCTTCCTTACCCCTCTCCGATTTTCCCCTTCTCCCCTCTCACCTTTTTCCTGGTTGGTCGCGGACGGAGGACGAGAGCAGAACTCCGGCGACTTCGTTCGACGCAAGAGACAGCGGCGAACGAGGACGAGCTGAGACACGGACAGACTTGAGGACGAACCACTCATGACTTCTCGAAAAAGCTTGAGGACGAACCACTCATGACTTCTCGAAAAAGCTTAGGCATAAAGGTGTGTGCGCTTCGAAATCTCTATCATAAGTCGTGTTCTCAACGAAGAAAGCATGCCAAGAAATACCATGACCCTGTACATGATTTGTCCTATGAACGTAGTTACATGTTTTACTCCATGACTGGCACGTGAACGAACCCATTGAATGATGAAAATGTATGAACCTGTTTATCGAAGCTTTTCATTTCTAGATGCATGCTTAGCTCGATTTCTGCGTAGTTAGACTTTGGATGCTCTGTAGTTGTATGTTGTGACACTATTAACTTAGTTCACTTAGTTGTACTATATTGTCGATCGTCGGAGAAACACGAAAACCCAAATCTATTTTACAACTTGATAGAACTCGGCCCAGGTTCACCAAAACCCGGCCTCGGTCCTATCTGACTGCACTGGGTTCCGCAGAGCCCGGCTTGGGTCCGCCATGGACGCCAAGCTCGAGCTCGGCGCGAACTAAGTACCCGGACAGGGTCACCCACGACTCAGCCCAGGCTCGCCGTAGAGAAGAAGATCAGGAGAGATGACTCTCTCGACCCAATCGTCCTCTTCGGTCTGAGTATGATTAGTGCTCGGCTTGGGTTCTTCTTGATTTTTCGCCCAATAGACCGAGCTCGATCCTCGGCCCGGGTTCACTTATGCCCGGCCCCATATTTCAACTTTTATGATTTTCGACTTCAAATTAAAAATGAAACTTTCTGATTTGTTACCATGTTAAACCTATGAATATTTACTCTATGATGTTGTACGAACATACACTTTTCACATGAATATGATTATTGATCTCTCATCGGAAAACTAGCGAAGTATGATTATGATCTTTATGCCAAGAATGATAATGACTCCTCTCAAATTTTTCCAACGAATGATTCTGACTCTTATGAACATGATTATGAATGATGATTACTTTTACGAATATGATGATGAATGACTATGAACCATGACATGATGATTAAGAATGATAAGAAGCGGCGTCCGCACTCCTTCGGTCAATCGATATGATTCCGACAGGACCGGTACCCCTCGAACATCCGTTGTGTGGACTGGAAGGGAAGACTTTTCATCTCAACCTGATTTAAATGAACTTTCGTCCACTTGATTTCTAAGTAAAAGAAAACGAATGTAAGAAGATAATCTCTCTACGCCTTGATCGGTCCAGATCGAAAGACATGCCCATGTATGATGAGGGAAGATGTTTTAGCCTTGTAATAGGCCATCCCTCATGAATTGTCATTTACTCTATCTAGGCGGGAGTTTCTCCCATACGAATGTTTTCGCTGAGGGCGAGGTCATCCAGCCTAAAGGAGCATCGTCGTGGCACTGATCACCCACCAGTCTAGAATGTCTAGATAATCGTTTCACAGTGCATGCAATGGCATTCCCCTCAAGAATGAAGAGCTCTTCTCATGAATGAAAGAAATGAATGAATAAGATGATGAATGAATGAAAGCATGAATGAACGAAATGAAAGGATGAAATGATGAATGTATGAACGTATAAGTACGATAATGAATACGTAAAAGAACAATCGAAGAAAAGAAATGCACATGAAAGACACGTTTTCTCTTGTAATATGATATTGATGCTATGATCTCCATTTATACCATCATTGATGAAATCAATCCATGATGACTCGATCCTTCTCTCATATTGATTTCACTTTCTTATCATACTATGTTATGATAGAATTGATTTATGATTTATATAAATTCACACTTAACTTTGTGCTAACGGTTGAGCTTGCTCCCCACAGGTGCGTGATGGCTACTCATGAAGTGGTGGTGCGTGTGCGGATGTCTCGGCGGGGTTTGCTGTTGCATATGATTTTTTGTCGAGCGTGGTAGCAGTTATTTACTTTTACGTAGCATGAGTTGGTGTATCTTTGCTAATGGGACCTACCAAGTTCTTGTGGAATGGAGTCGCTTTTATATCTAGTTTAGTGTTGTTTTTGTGAGCCACCATCTCTTTTTGGGTGGATGAGTACACCTTTTTGTTTCCCACACCGTGATTAGTAATGAGATTGTCTCTCATACTAAGTCACCTCTTTTAGATGTATTTTGGTCACCTTTTGAATGTATGTGGCTCTTACATTATTGCCTCATATGAAGGATAGTTGAAGTATTTTATATATGTCAACTTCCACATTTTTCCTTTAGATGTCGTATTGTTTTATTCATTTTAGTCTTCCGCTTTGTGTTTTCTTCGTATTGACCATTCGGGTCAGTCAAATAGTCAAAGTATGAAAGAATGAAGAAAAGAGTAAAGGGTCAAAGTAGCGCCATGGGAGGAGGTCGTGCCACGTGGCAAGGCCGAGTCTCAAGGCGCTACACACCATTATTAATGTGGAGTCGTAAGTAATAGTGATGCCGATTCTCATGAAGGCGCTACACACCAACATTCGTGATGATGTCGAATGTTTTGAAAACAAAGTCCTCAATGTCAAAATTGTAAAAAAGATAAAATGGTTACCTTATACCATAACTAATCATCGTGTCACCTGATTTTATAATCTAACAAGATAATAAATTATCTTATAAGAGAAGAAATGATAAATGATGATGCAAGAAAAGTCATATGAAATTATGCAAAAGTAATGGCATAAGCATAAAGATGAAAATATGACATGTATGCATCATTAGCAATGCAATGATGCATGTCGCTTGCCATTAAATCTTTGTGTTCAAGAAGTTAAATATAAGTTTATAATGTGCTTTATAGTAAATGTTTCCGTATGATATGAAAAATCTTCTCTTGTCGTGAATAATTATACATGAAATTGTTGATTGCAAAAATAATATGTTAATTATGCTTATGATTTAATCGCATATAGAAATAATGAATAATATCATAACATGTATGAGCTTCCATATACTCTGACGAGAGATTCATTTTTATACCTCATGAATTTGTACAGGTCAAGATGCTTAGTTTTGCCAGTGTTATAGCTCAATTGAACATATTTATGGTCGGATTGCTAAGTTTAAGTAATGTTTTTAGAGTAAATTTTAGTCATGGTCATCTAACTTTTAAAAACATATTAACCATGATCATTGCGACCGGTTATACCAGTCAATTGGTGGACCATTGATGTAGATGTTTACATGGCACCACGTCAACATTTTTTCTCTCCTCCGCGCCGTTAGCTTTTAAAAAATAAAAATGACTTATGTACCTAAACTTATGGTCATGCAACTTTTTAAAATTTATGGACGTTCAACTTTGCAAAATTTCAATCAAGGTCATCGTTAAAAAGTTAAAATATAATAGTAATCAATAATAAAAATATATAATAAAATATATAAAAAACTAAAGGCACATAAATTGATCCAACATGGTTTGGGCACAATGAGTCGGCTCGGGTCATCCAATTTATTTATGTGCATTAAATATATAATATTATAATAATTAATATTATTAAATTATATAAATAAGAAATTAGAAAAAAATAAATTTCATATTACATATTTGTCCTAAAATTTGGACTAGTAAAAAATAAAAATATTATAATATATGATATTATGATTATTATATATAATAAAATTATTTTAAATGAAAATAATTATACTAACGGGCTTTTAAGCAGGGCATTGAGCCAAATTATAATCACGATATTTTTTTATATATTTAAATCTATAATCTTACACTATAATTAATTTACATAAAATATTAGATGGCTCGACCTAACTGAGTTGTGCCCAATTTAAGTATATTTAGTTTTTCATCTTATCTTTTAGTTATTATTAATATATTTATTATATTATTTTTTTTAAAAAAATAATGATGATCATAATTTAAAATTTCAGAAGTTGAATTACTGTGTTTGAAAATTTGAATGACCATGCATATACAAAATTAAGTTTGAGTAGATGAAAGAGAAAATGTTGACGTCACATTTTTTATTTTTTAAAAGATAACGTGGAGAAGAGGGAAAATACAGACGTGATGCTACGTAAGTACCACGTCAACGGTTCATCGATTGACTGACTACAATCATTCGCGATGACCATAAATGAAACGTTTCTAAAATTGGATGACCAAAATGAAGTTGAGTGACCGTATTGAAAATACATACTTCATGTTTTATGTTATATTATAGGCGTCTTATGGTCAATCCAAATTATGTAGGGCATATGGACAATGAGAATATATGAGTTTTAAAATATGATCAATCCAAATTATGCAGATTGCAAAGTTGGTTACAATATTCTCATGATCAATCCAAATTATGTATGGCATATGAACCTTTAGGTTGCAAACTTAGTTACAAATAATGATTTATTTTATCAAATATTTGCATTACAGTCTTTGGCGACCATGGGATAGATGAAGAAAATAGATAAAATCAACCTTCATTTATTCTAATATGTGTGTGAAAAGTACAAAAAGAATCACCATGAAAGAGACAATAATAAGTAATGGATATCTGTTGGACTGTCAAGAATAATTGGGATATTCGGTCAATATTTTCGATGTATAAAATTATTAGCGCCTAACTAATTTAGCAGTGGAGAAAGAGCAATCAGATTTTTTGTTATTAAAATGATTATTTCAGCAATCAAATTTGAGTTTATCGTTTATCAACCAAACTTGACTATAATTCGTGATCAAAGTAGTCCAGGTTGATTCGATTTTCGGTACAAACAATTATATGCTATATCTTGGGTCGAATTTTTTAAATTAAAAAACCACCTTAAAACATTCTAAAAAATAAAATCACCATTTAGCGGATCAGTTTTTTCGTATGATTTTTGCGAGCCCCTATTTTTATATAATTATATTTAATATATATAATATTAAAGTTAATATTAAATAATATTAAATATAAATAACACTAATAAATTTTAAAAATGCCAAATTAGATTTTCATAATGTGATAGAAAAATATGAAATTACATAAAAGAATTACTATATCTATGAAAAATTTGATAACTTATGAATTTATTATATAAATAAAAATTACAAATAAAAAATGGCTCCATTAACTTCTATGTTTTTTCAGGGACCCTATTTTTAAGGGGTGAATTTTGATCTATTAAAAATCATCTAAAATAATATTCGAACCCCTAATTTTTTACTTTTTCGGATTTGATAGGTTTTACGAATTGATCGAGTTTTCTTACAACATAACTATAATAAGCATATTCTTATTTATCAATATGGAGTAACCCTCAACATCCATTTGGATTTGGTGGAAACTCCGGTCTCAATTTTGAGTTAAATGTAATTCAAATGGCTCATTCATGGTGCCAATGAAACATGGAGCACATCCAAACTTTTTCATTGTTGTAGGAGCTCTCTAGCGTGACTTTATTTTCATTCTTAAGCTTGAGGCATCAAGATTTTTGGTTGCAGATCAACAAATTAAGAAGAAATCACAAATGTTTCTATCAGAAAGAACTTGAAGATGTTGGCACACATTAACTTGCGAAAAGATCAAGTGTCCATGACACGTGAAGCATTACTTATTGACATTTTATGTATGTCCTCATTTTTTTGGCTCAATGCAGATAGAAGAGAATCACAAATATATCTATCAGAGCGAACTTGAAGGCGTTGGCACTTGACCACATTATCTTAAGAAAGACAAAGTGTCCATGGCACATTAAGGTTTTTTTTCAATTATAAGGATATGTTCGTAGACCTAAGAAAAAAAAGTAAAAACCGAAAATAAAAGAGCACATAGGTTGTTAATAGAACACATGAATAATCAAGACAATGATGTAGACAAATAAAAAAAAGAAAATGAAAATAAAAATTTAGCATGTTAAAAGTTTCTTGATCAATGTGAATAAAAGAAAAATATTTATAATATAAGGAGATTGTCATTAGAAAAAATTCCACTATAAGCAATAAAGAGTACATCATAAAATGGCCCAAGCCCTTCTCTTTCATTTACATATCTTCATTTTTCTTTTTTCTCATTTTTTCTTTCATAATTTTGAGTCCATGGTATAATAAAAATCAAAGCACATCAATAAGATATATCTTACTGGTGGCATTCAAACTCATAATCTCTTACTTTTCAAATGATGATATGTGTCACCGGCAATTGTGGAACCAAAAAATACGACTAGTGGTGCACACTATAGTATATATTTAAATAAAAATAATATTGAATATAATAGAATAAATATTACTTTATATAACAATTGAAAAGTATTTGATTCTTTTTCGAAATATATCAAAATTCACATACAAAAAATAAAGAAAATTTAAAATATAAATTCAATATGTATTACTATAATCATGTCATTTTTTACATTTATTTCACCTCATTGTGAAAAAATGATGTATTATTTCATAATATATTATCAACATTTGTTGGATAAAATAAAAAAATAGAGAATATATATATATATAATAATATAACTATAAGTGGTACATGAAATATTAGAATAAATAAGAAATAATATTGAAACTAATACATAAAAATATTGGAATTTTAAAATTTAAATTCAACATGTATTACAATAATCATGTCATTTTTACATTTATTTCACCTCATTGTGAAAAATTGATGTATTTTTTTCATAATATATTATCAACGTTTGTTAGATAAAATAAAAAATATTTAATTAGAGAATATATATATATATAATAATATAACTATAGGTGGTACATGAAATATTAGAATAAATAAGAAATAATATTGAAGTAAATATATTGAAACTAATACATAAGAATATTGAAATTTCAAAATATAAATTCAACATGTATTATTATAATAATGTCATTTTTTACATTTATTTCACCTCATTGTGAAAAATGATGTATTTTTTCATAATATATTATCGACATTTGTTAGATAAAAGAAAAGAAAATTATATATATATATATATAATATAACTAAAGGTGGTACATGAAATATTAGAATAAATAAAAAAATAATATTTAAGTAAATATATTGAAACTAATACATAAAAATATTAGAATTTCAAAATATAAATTCAATATGTATAATAATTTAATTGGTATAATAGTGTCGTATTTACATTTATTTCATTACATTGTGGTAAAACAAAATAAAAAATATTGAAATATGAACATGATAAAATAAAGTAAAAACTATTGAAATTGAATAATGCATGGAATAAATTCTGCTATGGTAACAAATATGAACATTATCAAATAAAATGCATGAACTTGGTGGAAAATGAGAGGCACATGAACATGATGAAATAAAAATTGCTTGAACTTTTGTGGAAAATGAGAAACCTAAAAGGATTCAATCTCTAGTCAATTAAAGCAACGGTGAGAGCATCCACCATTAGAGCAAGTAGTTTGATCTCAAAGGATTTTGAGTAAATATTACTTATATAATTTTTTCGTGGGTGCACTTGCAGGCCACCTATCAGACTGTTTGGATGTTTTTTTTTTTTTGACAATGACCCAATCATTCCTTAATCCTACGAGAACACACAGATTCTTGGTGATGCCAAGAACAAATAAGCTCTTACCTTGTTCTTGTATGTGGGTTCCGACATGTAGGTTCTTGGTGATGCCAAGAACAAATAAGCTCTTATTTTTTCTTGTCCTTGTATGTGGATTCCGTCCTAGCACTACACTACATCCTTCTTTTAATAACATCAAACATTGCTTTAATGACATTATGTATGCTCTCATTTTTTTTCTCATTGGGACTTTTACCGTTGTTACTAGAAAGGGATAAATTTCACCAAATATTTTTTACCTTTGGGCACTTTTCCAATGTTATCCTCCAACTTCACTTTATAACAAAATTTCCATTCATTTTTAACTTATTTTACCAAATGTCCTTTTCACATATGATCGACCATTTTCCAGTCGCGATGTGGCACCATGTGGTGATTTTCTCTCTTTAATGCAAGCAATTTTTCGATGCGGAGACATTAAAAATAATAAATAAATAAAAATGAAGTGTCGTTCGGTGAACTCTGATGGGAATGACGACGATAAAAAGGGGGAATGACGGCTCAACGCCGACGAGAACGATGGTTGTCGCTGGGCAAAAGGGAGGGGGCGTTGCCCCCCTATGCGCATCGTCGACGAGGTCACAAGTCCTTCTCGCGTCGGCAAGCGGGAGGGGGGTGGGGTGGGGGTGCGGCTGGGGTGGGGTGGGGGCGAGTCCCCCCCTTTTCTGCGTTTGCGCGTGGGAAGGTGCTGGAGACGGAGCAGATGATGTTGCTCAGGGAGAATGCACGGTTGGGTTTCTAGGTAGTGGTGGCCGAGGAGGAGGCACGCGGGGGTGGCATAGTTGGGCTACATGCCACAAAAGGCGTCCGAGTTGGCGAGGGGGCGGTGGTGAAGTTGCGGGAGGACCAACCGGGTGTGCTTGCTAGGATGCCACATCTATGAACTGGAGACACTCAACCAAGAATGCTACGAAGCCATGGTGCATCGGGAGAAGGAGCACAGCGAGGCGCGGGCGGAGATGGAGCGCCTTTAGACCGAGAAGCGTTGGCTTTGAGAGGAGGAGGAAGCTCCCCTCCCACGCGCCGCGGCGGGAAAGGTTGTGACCTCGTCGATGACGGGCAGAGGGGGGCATCACCCCCCTTTCACTCATTGATGATTGTCGTTCACCGTCGATGCTAGGGGCTGCCTTCCCGTTGGAGGTCACTGATGATGCTTAATTTTTTAGTTTTTAATATTTATTTTATTTTTTAATGTTTCTACGTCAAAAATTACTTGCGTGAAAGAGAGAGAACATCGTCACGTGTTGCCACATTAGCTGTGCGATTGGAAAACGACCAATCACAGTGAAATGATATTTGGTGAAATAAGTATAAAAGACAAAGTGAAGTTGAAAAATAACGCTAAGAAAGTGTCCAAAATTTTGAAAAAAATTATCCCGCTAGAAAGTAAATCGTCACCCACTTCCCCCTCTAACTTCGTCCAATCTTGTATAAACATTTTTTTTCAAAAGAGGATGCTCTGTCAAGCCTTCTTATCGTGTATAGAATGACACTGAGGCTCTGTTTGGCAAAGCTAGCGATTTTATTAGAGGATATCGGTTCGACTAGATAATAGCGATTTGATTAGAGTATAGCAATTAATTATTAGCAGATAGCGGGTAGTGATTTGTTTATAAATTTAATAAAAACTGTTAGCGGTTAAATTAGCGTATTGTATAAAATGACAAAAATAGACATAAGATATAATTTGTGATCATTTTTATATGCATCATATTCATAAAATTTAATTAAAAGTATTTTATTTTGAATATTGATATTTTTTAGAATATTATTTTAATATAAAATATTGATTAGTTCAAAATAAAAATCTTATTTGGATTGTAAGTAAAATTAAGATGTGATATATAAAATAAAATTAATATATGATGTTTAATAATTAAATTATTTTTATTTAAAAAATAAGGATATAATAGGAAAAAAATATAAAAAATGCTACCTCTATACTCTATAAGTTAGTAGGAGTAGTTTATAACGTTTTGTATTCAAACTTCTAAATGCTACTAAAAAAAATATTTACGAAACGCTTATAGTAGCATTTTGAATCTAACAAAACGCTATCCGCCACTAAATACTCTACTTTTTGTCATACCAAACAGTGCCTGAGTCCCTAATATATAATTACTTCATTTAATTTATTAATTTGAAGCTTAAAATTTTTTTTCTTGAAATTCATGATTAAAAGTTGTTTCAATCACATTTTAATTATAACACGAACTTAAAGGCCTATTTAGATGCACAAAAATTGTTCTCAGATATTTTCTTTATAATCTAAACTTGCTCCAAATCCATAATCCTAAAGAAGTTCCTACAGAGACAAAGAACATAGAAAATTTAGGTTTTTGCTTGCTCCCGCAATTATTATCGTTCGTTCCCATAAGTGTTATTTGAATGAAAACGTTAGATTAATGTAATAGTGCATCCAATCCATTCTAATTCACTATATTGTATTTTCTATTTTCTTCTTATTTTTTCTTTCCTTCTAAAATTACAATAGTGCCCGCTTCTCTAATTAGTTATTCTAACTTTTTTTATTTTACCCCACACGTCGTTTTTTATTTAATACATTTATTTGGTTATAATTCACTCTTTACAAATATCTGAGAAAAATTTAAAATAAATCTACTTGAGATTAGAAAAACATAATACCTAAAAAATTACATTAACTATTATTTTATTTTGTTGAATCATAATGGAGGGTTAAAAAAGTTATTTTCCTTAGGAAAAAAATTAGCAGAAAATTTGTCATATGCTGAATGAATTTTACAATAATTTACGAGTGAAATTGAGAATAATTCATAGTTCAAGAGAGCGTGATGAAATTTAATCAAAATTCACAAATGGTGTTTAGGTTGATGATGATAAAATATATAACCTTTTGGGGAACCATGCGAACATTAGTAATTACATCAAAACTTTGAGATAACAAAGTGAGACAATCACAATTATTTTTAAAATATTAGCATAACAACCAAATAACAACATAATAATTTTTTATTTCTTAAATTACTTTGTATTCTCCAAATTATAAAAAAATCATAAATAACTTTTTTTTAGCTCCTTATTTCACTTGAGTTAATTTTCTTTACATCACACGTCGATTAACGAAAAACTTGACTTTTTTGCTCGAGACCGGATCAATTTTAAATTTATTTCCGATCCAATTATTTAACATCATAATATATAAATATAGCATGCATTATTTGTATATTTTATCGTAACTTCTTTTAAGATAAAGGATATAGAAAATGATTTTATTTTTTATAATTAAGATTTACAAAATTTATAATTTATGTAATTAACATAATAATATAAATTAGATCGGGATAATTGAATTGTACCGATTTAATTTTTAATTAATTGAAGGCGATCAATTCTGAGTCCGACCGAAACGAATTTCGAGATCGGATTCAAATTTTGGAGACGTGTTCAAAAAAATGATTGTTAAGCTCGGCCATATATATATTTTTTATTTTTGATGAATAATTAACAAAAGAAATTAGTAAACACAACATAGCAGACTCTAAAAGGATGACCCGATAACCTCATCCTCTCCATTAACCGGATCCGATATCCAGAAAATGGACCCGCTTAACCGGGAACAAGAATGACCAAAATGAGAACATTCCACGATTCCCGTCTCTGGCCCTTATTCGCCTCTTCCCTCTTCCTTCCCTCCATCCCTGAGCATTTGGGGGATCGGTCGACCTTTCGATCCGTCGAAGGGAGGCACACCGAGCGGAGCGCGAAGGCGAAGGGGGGAAGCGAGCAGGTGGCGGCCCCGTCGGTCACGCCGGCCGGCGGGGGCGGGAAGAAATGATCACGCGCTCCAAACTCGTCGAGCAGCTGAGGGAGTACCAGATCCGATCACAACACAAGTGGGGCACCCTCACCGTCTTCTCCCCCAAGCCTCAGATTACCTCCAGGTCGCCCTTTCTTTGCCTTCGCGCTGTGAACATTTTGAATTCAATTCGACACGATCCTACTGTATTCACTTAATTTTGATGCAAACTTCATCTTATTAATATCTCATATGTTGCTTGCATATATGTGTGTGTTGCTAGGTTTTGTGTTTTAAGTTATTATTATACGCAAAGGTCAATGTTATTTTCATGAGTAATGGGTGCAGATATGTAATGTTTAATTGACATTTAGAGTTGATTTTGGATGCGTGGGCGAATCTTAGCATATTGAAGAAGTTTCTAGATCAGTTAAAAGAAGAAAAGGAAGACAAGTAGTTGTATTTGGTAAGTATGTTCTGATAATTGAGAAGGAATTGGGAGCGATAAAATTCATATTTCTTGGCAATTCCTGCAAAGATGCTAATCTATTTGTGGCATTGCGGGTGAGAAGCCTTTGTTCTTTTTTGTGGCTGGGAAGAAGAAAACTCAGTTATATAAGGTTTCCCGTCCAATTTATGTTTTGGGTAAATGTGGCTTGTTGCAATATAAAACAAGCTTTCAAAGGTTTCAGCTTTTGAACTTTATAATTATGTTGTTAATGAGGGGCTTCCCTTCTTATTGTGTAATAGAACATTGTCTTAGAGTTCCTTTTCTTCTCCCAGGAGTCAGTTCTATATTTTTCTATTGAAAACTTCACTCCCACCCAATCCCAAAATGAGACAAACAAACTTTCTTCTTATATTTCATCACCACTTTCGAATATAGATCAAAGCTTGATTTTGAGTCAATTTTATTTCAGCTCTTTACATGATTGAATTATTATGCCATTCCACTGTTGCGATATGAATAATTTTTTTGAGGAGTGCATTATGAATAATTAGAAGCAAACTCCCAGTGATAATGGCAGGGATGGTA
Organism: Pontederia crassipes; assembly: GCA_030549335.1. Lineage (NCBI taxonomy): Eukaryota > Viridiplantae > Streptophyta > Magnoliopsida > Commelinales > Pontederiaceae > Pontederia > Pontederia crassipes. The sequence goes on from CM060183.1 coordinate 24,607,074, forward strand.
TGGAGGATGACTTCTCTTTGCTGTAGCCTGTATTTGTGTGAGTTTAATTGCAATATTGTCCTCTACCACAGAATCAGGACATGCAGTTGTTTTTTCGGTTGGGTAGTCATCCATCTTGTATTAAAACTTTCTTGTAAAAAGTAAACTGTACAAGTCTATGGTCGAAGAAGCAAAAGGAGAAGGAAAAGAAAACAGAGGGAAAAAAACAAGGGCAAGATCTAACCCTGTCCTACTCTCCACTCCTTCGTAAAAAAACGTGCGATGTGCAATATTTTCTGAATAATATTGCTCACCCCTGAAAATGGTGTGGTTATGCTGTAGCCAGGTGACCTCATAAAACTTGGCCAGGCTCCTCTCCACCCCTGTCAGTCCTGCGTCTGTCCCGGGGGCTTCTCCCCGGGGCACGTTGAGTTATCTTACCATGTATTTTCCTTTTCAACCCACTTTTGTACTTAGTTTATTTTCTAAGTGTGGTGGTGGCAGTTTTGTAATTTGCACTCCAGAAAAGTGCACCCCCGGAGATGGTCCTCCACACCACACGTCGCAAACCTACCACCCGAAACGGTGGTATTGTAGGGGAGACCCGCTAGTCCTCCCCCGAAGCGTTGTAATCATTCCTATTTACTCAACAAAGATTTCAAGCTTCTCTAAATCTAGCATCGTGCCTCAAGCGTGGGGTGGCAACTCACAAAAGAGCGTCCCAAGCGATCGAGTGTTACGTCGAGGTGCCCGTTTGTTCACAAACGCCTCCACCGAAGAAGCGTCCGCTCGGGACCGTGCGTCCCAAAAGTTGTGGCATACAAAAAGTGGCATAAGCAAGCTTTCGCAAAGTACTCAAAAGAGCTTGCCTAGACGTTGGGCACGTCTAGGCGCCGCACGGGTCGGTCGAGCGAAAAACAACCCCGTGACAAGTTGGTATCAGAGCAGCGTTTCTGGGATCGCTCAAGTTAGCGTTCGACGATCAAGGAGAAATGACATCGAATTCGGAAATGACGAATGAACCCGTCGCACCGGAGAAGGGCCGCCCCGTGCGAGGGCGCGCCCGCTCGAAGGACGCCTTGTCCGCCTTCGAGCAACGCCTCGGCCAATTCCAATTGGATGTGGGCGAGATGCAAGACCAACTCGCAACGCACGAGCGGGAGTTGGAGAACACCTTGGATCTCGCAACGGTGCGGGAAGAGATGGCGCCGTTGTATACACGGCTCGAGTCCATGGAGGCGACAATCATGGACATGCGGGAGTCCTTGGACAATGATCTCTCAAACATGCGGTTCGAGATGGAGCAAGAGTTCTAGACCTTCCGGGAGGAGCTCAAGCGACGCTATGGAGATGGGCGGCGCCCCGAGGCGCCCGCCCCGCATGAGGCAAGGATTGATGTGCCAAAGCCGAGGCCCTACAAAGGCGAGCGGTCGGCAAGGGAGATCAACGACTTCATGTGGAACGTCCGAAGGTACATGGAGGCCTTGGACGTGACGTCCGAAGCGAGGATGGTGAAGACCGCATCCTTCTACTTGCAAGATGCGGCGAGTCTATGGTGGCGGTGCCATTGCGACGACATGGAGCGTGGCATTGTGGATCCCATTGAGAAGTGGGACGACTTCAAGAGGCAGCTTACCAACTACTTCTGCCCTGCCAAGTCGGGACTGGAGGCTAAGATTGCGTTGTTCAACATTTGCCAGAAGGGCAAATTGAATGAGTACGTGAAAGAGTTCACCGAGCTCCGCCTACAGAATTCCCAAGTGGACGAAGACACATTGCTGGCGATCTTCGTGAAGGGTTTGAAGCCATGGGATAGGACGGAGTTGGAGCGACGAGACTGCCCCAACCTCCGCTCGCTAGTCGTCGCTGCTGAGTCGCTCGTGGAGTACGCCAAAGCGAGCACTCCACCACCAAAGCCCTTGGGCAGGGGTAATGGTGGGGGAGAGAAGTCCAAGTCACAAGGAGGCAAGCCGCACTATCAAGACAAAGGCAAAGGACACTAAGACGGGAAGCCCGACAATGGAAGATTCAAGAGGGACGGTAAGCGCCGAAGCCTTGCTACATTTGCAAGGGTCCACATTGGACGACTGACTGTCCGCAGAAGGCGATAGTCAACGCAATGTATTGCCCCGACGAGAAGGAGAAAGAGAAGGAGGCGTGTCTCAGTTCGATGCACGTCCTCAGCGCCATCAACGCCTCGAAGGGTCCTTCATCGGCCGCTCGACTTTATGCGGACATCGAGTTGAACGGGCAAGTCTTCAACGCCCTCATTGACACGGGAGCATCGGAGTTGTTCGTGTCGGAAGTGGCCGCCAAGAAGCTGAAGCTACCACTACAGAAGACCAACGCCACGTTCAAGACGGTGAACGCGAAGTCTATCTCGACCACAGGAATTTCTCCTGGAGTGAAGGTTAGCATCGGCAAGTGGTCGGGAAGCTTCGACGTGACGGTGGCACCAGTGGATGACTACGAAGTGGTAGCGGGCATCTCTTTCCTGCGGCACATCGCTGCAGGTGTTATCCCGCTCACCAACTCGATGGTCATCTTCGACCCCAAGGGACCTTACAATGTCCCTGTGAGGTCAGGCGGAGACCTCAAGCAGAAGACCCTCTCCGCTATGCAAGTGGCGAAGGGGTTGCGTAAACAAGAGCACACCTTCTTGGCGACCGCCATCTTGGAAGATCCGGGGCCCTCCACTCCAACACCTCCCAAAGTCCTTGAAGCCCTTGAAGACTTTGCGGACGTCAAGCCCCCGGAACTCCCAAAACGGCTGCCGCCGAAGCGTGAAGTGGACCATGTCATCGACTTGGTCCCAGGATCAAAAGCCCCACATGGAGTCCCCTATCGGCTCGCCCCTCCGGAACTCGTAGAACTCCGTAAGCAACTCACCGAACTATTGGATGCAGGATATGTTCGGCCCTCAAAGTCTCCATATGGCGCCCCGGTTCTCCTCCAGAAGAAGCATGACTGTTCCCTCCGGATGTGCATCGACTATCGGGCGCTCAACAAGCTTACGGTGAAGAACAAGTACCCCATCCCCTTGGTGGCGGACTTGTTCGACCAACTTGGCGGTGCAAGATGGTTTACCAAGTTGGATCTTCGTTCGGGTTATTGGCAAGTCCGAATCGCGGAAGATGATGTGCAGAAGACGGCATGCGTCACAAGATATGGCTTCTACGAGTTCCTCGTAATGCCTTTCGGCCTCACCAACGCCCCGGCGACCTTCTGCACCATCATGAACAAGGTATTACAACCATTCCTTGACAGGTTCGTGGTTGTCTACCTCGACGACATCATGATCTACAGCCGCACCTTGGAGGAGCACATTGAGCACATTCGACAAGTGTTCGAGGTGTTGCGGCAGAATGAGCTCTACGTCAAGCGGGAGAAGTGTGCCTTCGCTCAACCGGAAGTGCACTTCTTGGGGCATGTCGTCGGAAGTGAAAAGCTAAAGATGGATGGCGCGAAGATTCGGGCCATCATGGAGTGGGAGCCGCCCAAGCGGGTTCCCGACATGCGTTCGTTCCTTGGCCTGATGAACTACTATAGGCGGTTCGTCAAGGGGTATTCACATGTGACGACCCCTTTGACGAATCTCCTCCGGAAGAATGTGAAGTGGGAGTGGACGCTGACATGCCAGGAAGCGTTCGACACCCTCAAGAAAGCCATGACGGAGGAACCAGTGCTCGTCCTGCCAAACCACACCAAGCCCTACGAGGTACAAGACTATGCCATTGGAGGAGTTCTTATGCAGGAGGGGCATCCCGTGGCGTTCGAGAGTCGCAAACTCAACGAAACGGAGCGGCGCTACGCCGTTCAGGAGAAGGAGATGACCGCGGTGATTCACTGCCTTAGAACATGGCGGCACTACCTTCTCGGGTCGCGATTTCACATCAAGACGGACAATGTCGCGACAAGTTACTTTGAGACACAAAAGAAGCTCTCGCCGAAGCAAGCAAGATGGCAAGATTTTATGGCGGAATTCGACTATGTCCTGGAGTACAAGCCCGACAAGACGAATGTCGTTGTCGACGCCCTCAATCGACACGCGGAATTGGCAGCCATGAGCTCCTCTCAGGCCGACCTCATCGAGAGGATCAAAAAGGGATTGGAGTCGGATCCCACGGCGAAGAACTTGTTCGAACAAGCAAAGGAGGGTAAGACACCGCTTTTGGGTGGAAGATGGGCTGATCTTCACCAAGGAACGTCGCATCTACGTTCCTCTCTTTGACAATTTGCGGCGCACTATCATGCAAGAGTGCCATGACTCCAAGTGGGCGGGACATCCGAGCATCCGCCGCACTTTGGCACTCATCGAAGACAACTACTTCTGGCCAAGGATGGAGGACGACATTGAAGCTTTTGTGAAGACCTGCCTTGTTTGCCAACAAGACAAGAATATCAATCAAGCGCCCGATGGACTTCTGGAACCTCTACCTATCCCAGAGCGTCCATGGAAAGATGTCTCCATGGACTTCATCACGGGCCTGCCCAAGTCTGAAGGGGCGGGTACCATCATGGTCGTCGATCGGTTCGCCAAGTATGCCATCTTCGCCGCCGGCTCCGCAAGTTGTCCTGCTACTGAAGCTGCGGAGTTATTCATGAAGCATGTAGTGAAGTATTGGGGCCTACCACAAAGCATCGTCAGCGATCGAGATGGGCGATTCGTTGGCAACTTCTGGAAGGAATTGTTCAAGATGATGAGCTCCAACCTGTATTTCTCGACATCACTTCATCCTCAAACCGACGACCAAACTGAGAGGGTGAATTGTATCCTGGAGATCTACTTGCGGCACTATGTGAGTGCCAATCAGAAGGCGAAACTACTCGACGTCGCGCAATTCTCCTACAACTTGCAACGAAGCGAGTCGACCAATCGGAGTCCCTTCGAGATAGTGACGGGGCAGCAACCTCTGATGCCCCAGGCCGTCGCCACTTCCTATGGTGGTAAAGTCCCCGCCGCTCACCGCATGGCGAGGGAATGGCATGAGCAGAACGACATGGCGAGAGCATGTTTACACAAGGCATCGAAGCGTATGAAGAAGTGGGCGGACACTGCCCGACGGGACGTCAACTTTGAAGTCGGAGACTTAGTCCTGGTGAAGTTGGTCCAACATCTTCGGCTAAGTGGGAAGAATTTGCACAAGGGCCTCGTTAGGCGTTACGAGGGCCCCTTCAAGATTCTGAAGAAGGTAGGCAAGGTGGCCTACAAGTTGGAGCTCCCGCCCCAAATGCAGCAACACCCCGTCTTCCATGTCAGACTGCTCAAGCGTTTTGTTGAAGACACTGAAGATCCCGGGTGTGGGGTTTCAGACCGCGCCCCGTCGGCCATCCGTCAGCAATTTACTGATCAAGTTGAAGAAGTACTCGCCGTCCGCACGAAGAATCGGAAGGAGTATCTTGTTCGATGGAGCGGAAGACCGGACGCCGACACAAGTTGGGAGACAGCCGAAAACCTGTGGCAATTCAAGCAGAAGATTGAAGAATTCCAAGCTGCAACTCCAGGGACGTCGCTGACTTGAGTGGGGGAGAATGTCCCGGGGGCTTCTCCCCGGGGCACGTCGAGTTATCTTACCATGTATTTTCCTTTTCAACTCACTTTTGTACTTAGTTTATTTTCTAAGTGTGGTGGTGGCAGTTTTGTAATTTGCACTCCAGAAAAGTGCACCCCCGGAGATGGTCCTCCACACCACACGTCGCAAACCTACCACCCGAAACGGTGGTATAGTAGGGGAGACCCGCTAGTCCTCCCCCGAAGCGTTGTAATCATTCCTATTTACTCAACAAAGATTTCAAGCTTCCCTAAATCTAGCATCGTGCCTCAAGCGTGGGGTGGTAACCCACAAAAGAGCGTCCCAAGCGATCGAGCGTTACGCCGAGGTGCCCGTTTGTTCACAAATGCCTCCACCGAAGAAGCGTCCGCTCGGGACCGTGCGTCCCAAAAGTTGTGGCATACAAAAAGTGGCATAAGCAAGCTTCCGCAAAGTGCTCAAAAGAGCTTGCCTAGACGTTGGGCACGTTTAGGCGCCGCACGGGTCGGTCGAGCGAAAAACGACCCCGTGACACGTCCATATGGTGCGTAGAAAGCTGTTGGGTGTTTCACCTTCAAAAAAAACATGAGCATAACTTGTACTTCACTTATTAATTACTCATTTTTTCTTAAGATTCAAGCTCATCACTGGCTCATGACTTGCACGATATTTTCGCTTGCATGGCTGTGTTGGTAGATCTTGAGCGCCGAAATAAATGGGATAAGGGTTGGAAAGCAAAAGTGTTGCTGTTCCAGCTAGAAATCGGCACAATTCTCACTTCACAGGATTTCTTCGCTTCCGCTGCCTACTAAAAGTTTAAGGAAGGACTATATTGTCTCTTAAATATTAAATCAAACTACTCTAGTTTCTCGTATCAGAAAATATTCTTCCTTCAAAAAATGACAAGAAACACTGATATTTTTTAGGGGAAGAAACCATGATTTTATCTTTCCTTTTCTTGACGTACGTCATATCAACAGTTTTGTAAAAAAAGCATTTTGATGTTTCTAAACATCGATTGCAGTTATGTTGAAGAACAACTTCAAAGAGAAAAGAAATCAAAGAAAAGATCTTCTTTCTATAACATTACAATGCATTATCAGTTTCAATATAGGTAGGTTTAAACATCTAGTATTGTTTCATCTTGAGAAAACCCAAGGGGAGGGAGGAGGATGTCATAATGGAAATAACATAGTAAGTTTGACAGTCAGATGTTCAAGATTGTATTGCATTATTATTGAAGTTAATGGCTTATTTCTTTCTTAACTCACTCTTCGAGGCTGGAGTAGTCTAGCTGCTTTCCATGTATGCTTGAACATTTTTAGGCCACCTGCATTCTTGGATTCAATTTTGATAGCCCTTTATTAATTTTGGAGCTCATGTTTGAGAGTAAAATGCTAATTGGAATTGACCTTTGACCAATTTCTTTGAAAAGGGAAATAATCTTTGTGCTTGGGGCAAATGACTCAGCTAGTGAGGTAATAACCAAGGCACATCAATCGCTTGTTGAAAACTAATTTTATTTCCTAGCAACATTAGAACAGATCGCCTAAATGAATAGGGGCAGTTGATTTAATACTTTCTACCAGAAAGAAAGTTTTAAGTCTTTTTTAAGAGCGATTTAGACTCCTTTGGGTAATGAATTGGAATCATCGCTTTACTTTGTTTCCCTAAAAATATCATTCTAGGGAGGTATTGTACATTTTTTTCTGAAAAACCTTGCTTTTACCCAGGCAGTATTACAATTCACACAAAGCTATTTTAGGCACCATGTAGATCTGTTGTTAGAAAATTTCTAAGGTGAGCTATCAGCCCCTAATTTCTTTATCTAGTACAATGTATTTTTTGATTGAAAACAGGTAGAACTTGAAATTGACACTCTTTTTGAGCATTTTCTTGATCCATTCATATTGTATTGAATTATTTTGGCATTTTTGTTTTCTATAGTTATTTCTATTTTCATACTTTTTCCCTTTCCACAATTTTAAGGTGTTGCTTAGGTTGTTGTTGTTGTATCCTCAACTTCCGTTTGTATCTACTTCAACTCTTAACTTGTGGTTTTTCTGTTAGATATCTTCATAATCTGCTATAACTTGTGTTGGGGTATTTATTATCTCTTGCCACATCATTTAATTAAAAGATGTATTTAGTTAGAAAAAAAAAGAGTCAATAAAGAAAAAGTGTGGTCACAATCCGAGCCTTAAAAATATTCAACCTTTTCTCTGGCTTTCAAAAAGCATGAGCTTTAGAAATATTGAACCTTTTCTAAGCTCTTTTTTATTTAAATACTTGTAGTTACTTATTGAAAAAAAATGGTTTAATGGCATGGAGGATAAAGAATGAGGGACATAACTTTAAGGAAAGCAAAAATATTTGTAAACGTACTATTACCTATCATGGGGATGATTGAAAGAACACATTATTCAATTTGGAGATAGTATAGATAAAAACCAAATACTACAACAACAACAGCAAAGCCTTATCCCACTAGGTGGGATCGGCTACATGGATACGACGCCATTCCGCTCTATTAGTAACCAAACCTTTCGGTATATTATTCACCAATAGATCTTGCTTTATTAGTTCGCCAAGTGTCCGCCTTGGCCTCCCTCTCCCTCTTTTAATCGGACTCCAGATTATTTGATCTACTCTTCTTACTGGCGCATCTAATGGTCTTCTCCTTCCATGTTCATAAGATTCGACAGGGTTTTACGCTGGGGGCCTAACACAACCCTCCTCCTTTATCCGGGCTTGGGACCGGCTATAAAACATAGGCGGAGTTAATGAGGGAATAATTCAAATATAAAAGATAATGTTGGGGGATGATTATTAAGATTTGGGAAGGTTGCAACACGACTTCAAAATTAGTGTATACTTTGATGGTGCATATATGCAGTTTGGAATTAGTTTTAAATTGGAATCTAACTTTGGTTTAACCTTTGTGTGATATATGCAAATCTGGTCACTGGTTTAAACTTGTTTTAACCAGTTTTTAAACTCTCATCTCTTGATTCTCCTCAACTCTCCTCAACTTAACCTTTTTGCCTTCTCAGCCATTCTAACTTCCTTTAATTCCTCCAAAAAATTATCATTGCTCAATATTCTCTATCGAGTCTTGCTCATGCACTGGTCCTCCTTTATCTTCATATATTCGACTTATCCTTCAAATTCTTGTGAGAGGGCATCCTTTCAAATATTGATAGTAGAAGTTATCCTTTCAAAAGGCAACCCAGGCAACAATATCATAGCCTGCAGTCCATACCCAGTATTCCCCGGCAATCATGTAAATAACAGCTTGAATATGTCTTGAACATGAATGATAATAAACTGAACCTGTTAATGGGGAAATTACTGTGTTTCCTCAAGCTATATTATATTATGTTATATCTACATGAGTGGTTTGTTGAATTTTTGAGTAAACGAAATGCAATTTAAAATTTTCGAGCATAAAAATTTACAGTTACTCTGTTATTTTCCTCCAAAATTTTCCTCTATTATTTTTTGACATTTATTTTTAGTGTTTCATGAAAATTATTTTGGCTCCTTGTGAGATGTCTAATATTTCTTATTTCATGTTCAATGTTATTAGACCAAACTTGACATAGTCTCAATTACCTTTTGCTTTTGCAGGCGAGATGCTATCGTGGCTCTTGCATATACTTTGCTATTTTGTTTTCTTGTAGTATCTTGTTATGTTACACTCCATTTCAAATACTATAAGATTTCAGGATTCATTGTATGTCTTGGAATTCTTCTTCCTGCATACCTTAAGTTTTCTAGGTATAGATGGCTTGCAAAGAAAAGGGAAGGAAGAATGCTGTTACCTTTGTCCATGTGAATATTTTTCGGAAGTTATATCAAGTTTTCCAGTTAATATGACAACTTAATGAAGAATCACTGACTTCAGTTTGGTCACCTTAATGAGCCACTCAGTCTTTTCTTGAGGTGATCTGGTCGTGAGAGTATATTGTCAATTTTTGGAGCTGTCTTGGTATGACTCATATTTTGTTGCTTTTTTAATGTACTGACTTCTGAAAAGAACTTTATCACTTGCTGCCTCAATGTAACATCAATTATCCCCTTTCAATATATATATATATATATATATATATATATATATATATATGAAGAGAGAGAGAGAGAGCATCAATTATTTGCAATGACCAAAATACAGATGTAACATATTATCTTCTCTACTTTATGTTTATTGAACATCCTTGGCTATACAATAACGACATTTTGAGGGTCCATTCCCTTATTGCTGCCCACTAATAATGGCAAAATCAGTATTTTGTTGCTATTTTGTGTGCTATCATAGGAGCACAAGTAAACTTAAATTTGCAAATTTGCTCATGTAATCCTTTTTCTATGACTAGGCTATGTTGCATCTAGGACAATGCAAATTGTTGATAAGTTTCTTCATTATGGTAGTCGCATGGGTTAGCTTAGAACTGCCCATTAATGTCAATGACAATCCTAAATTATCACAATTTGGAAATAAGGGCACTTTTTTCCCGGTTCTATAAATGAGTCTGAGAGTAAAAAATTTATGATTATATAATCTCTGGAAAGAATCCCCAAAAAATAAAGTTCTTAGGCACTTTTTTTTGTAACTTCAAACATTGCCCTTCCTAAAAAAACTTCAAACACTAGTATCCGAGATGAAATCCAAAACCCTCAATTACTTTACTATGAGATGTTTTGGTCTTCAGCTAATTCCTTCCGTCTTGAAGATATGTTCTTGTGGCCAATTTTTTTTGTGCATGATATACTTGTATAATTTTTCTCAGTCACGTGTAACATTATCTCCCTTATTGAAGTTAAAGCACTTATGGCTATTTGTTATAGTTCTTTTGTATATGATTTATACTTTTACTTGTATCATCAGTCACATGGAACATATTGTTGAATTTTGCAACTTGCTGTACTTATTGGTTTGCTTGAAGATTCTTGCTTTTGTCGAGTCCTACTTGATGTCGTAGTTTGAGTTTTAACTTAGCATACCTTTCTTTACTGATTTTGAGAGGATACAGGGTAGAAACTAGAACATGGAAAATGTGTGTCATCACATTTCTTGTTGTTTTCTGCCTTAGTCATGAGGAAGGAGCCATTTTTTGTTTGCTATGGACTGGAATTTTACATATCAGTGTGTCAAGTTCATGAACATTGTCTGATAGTAGTCCTTGTCTGTGTTGATTATTTCCACGTATGTACTGAACCCACATAAATGTAGTACACTCTACTATCGGATGACATTGACACTGATAATGATGCCTTCCTCGGGTGTGGTATTTCTTATTTTAACTTTATATCCAGAATTTGGTGCATCCTAACTATTTCTGGGGAAGCATTAAAGTTTAAGTCTTTATTTTACTTTATGCTCTTCTTCAACCACTTCAAAGTTCTAACCTGTTTGGATTGAGAGTAAGACGAGTAAAGGAAAAAGAAAAGGAAGCAAAAAGTAAGTGAAGTTGAATGGAGGAAAAATAGTTGGGAAAAAAATTGAAGTTGAATGTAAGTGAGATTTTCTCGTGATTGTGTTCTTTCTTTCTAGTGGGATAAGGTTTTGTTGTTGTTGTTGTTGTGTTCTTCCTTTCTATTTGGGTTTCTTTACCCTGCAAGCTTATTATCAAATTCTTAATGTCTGTTTGCTGACATTTATCATATTTATGGTGCTCACAAACAGCAAAACCTTATTAATTATCTAACGCACTTATTAACATGAACAATCAGTAGCAAGGTCCTGAAAAATACGTTTATCCCATGAATCTGGAAAAATATTGATGTCACAGAATTATTTTTTGAAAGGGTGATGTTGCAGAATTATAGGTGCACAAAATGGTAGCCACATGATTCATGTCTCTGTCTTATGCTCCATGGAAGTTCTACCGCAGTTAGGTATCAAAAATAGATAAAAGACAGTCCAGTTGATTTTGGCAGCTGTGCTTAAAGATTTAGGACCTTGGGTTATGCTCCAATGTTATTGAACTACCTGCCAATCTTCTTGGTTTGTGGTGGATGTGATTAGACATCAAAACGATTGGCTAGGAAAAGCTTCACAACCTAACCCAAACACTTCAGTTAACAGTCCATCAAACAGGTAAAAGGATCCTGGTCTAGGGATTCACATTATTCTTCAATTTCAAATTAACTTCAGTCAGTCAAGTCAGTCTACTGTCCTGCTACATTGTGCTCTTTTATGTCTTCCCATCTTATCAATCATCCATGTCAGTGGAGCTCTAATCTTGATCCTTTTTGCCTGTTAAGAGCTGGACACATTGATGCCCTCCCCAATTAAGATAAAGCGTACGGGATCCTTTTGTGCTCTCTTTGTTCAATTGGCGCATTTTGAATAATTCATCCTTCTCTTTTGGGCAGGAAAACAACAAAAAAGATGCCCATATTTATGTTATCTTGTTCTGGCCTGCTTGCTATAGATTGAAACACTAGAATTAATCTGTCATTATCTTCACTATTAGCATGTGACATGCAACCTCGTGTGCCATCCATCTTGTGAACCAATAAAAGTTAATATTGGAAGATGTTCCCGACATTTATATTTTCCTCTTGTTGTCTATCAATGCATGCCTTGTTTTTCCCTCAAAAAAAAAATGCATGCCTTGTTTTCTTGTTTTTCTTTTTGTTTGCATGATGGCGTGCTTAGTTTGCTTCTTAAAGATGTGAATCTTGCACTGATGGAAGGAAAGGACACCCAGTGGGATCGCCAAGTGTTATGCTAATAGAGGGCTGATCATGTGCATGTGTCGATTGGGTAAACATCTTGTCGTCTCCATAATGGTCTTCTGTATGCAATATTATTTCAAATGAGTGAAAAAAGAAACAAAAGAAAAATGATAGGATCAAATTAAAAAAAAACGCGTGTAATGCACTACTACAAGATTGGAGAACATGTCTTATATGACTTCACTAGAGTTGCAAAGAAGGAAAGAGAAAAAACATGTCAAGCCATCATGGCTTGTATTGCTGCAGCTGAACAACTTGAGCCTGCACCTTGGGTTCCATTCACAACTGCGACCTGCTTCCTGCTAATTACTGCAACTTCGGACGGTCGAATTCGAATGATTTTTTATGCGAGTTACAGAAGGTCCGAGGTTCTTATATGCCAAAAATACTAAAGCTACAATCATGTTTATATCTTTTTCCCCAATGTATGAAAGGAGGCCCAAGTTAATCTTGAATAAAAACCAACAAAAATTGGGATGAGAGATTACCTAACAATTCTAAATATCGATGTTTTGAGGATACATTAATCCCTATTAATTATCATAATTATCAATGTTTTAGTGAGCTGGGATCGAATAACAACTCGGATTTAGGTCAATTAGGCCTAAAAATATTAAGATCTTGGCGACTAAAATATTTTTCCCTGAATTCCTAGTAGCATGTATACTTCACAAAAGCTGGAGCGTATGAAACAAAGTTTTCTGGCATGATCAACTGGTACAGCTGCATATTTTTGGAGCTTTTTAGCAGGATATACTTTACAAAAGGTCGGGCGTATCGGTCCAAGTGTTTCTGCCACGATCTGTGGGTGAGAATTCAGGCGCCTGTAGCCGCAACAGGAAACTGTTGCCTAAATTCATGTCCCAATGGTGGTTCCGGTTGACCCACTCACTAAGATAGATTCATAAAATTCTCTCTTTCTCTCTCTCTCTCATATATATATATATATATATATATATATATATATATATATATATGCGTGCAATATAAAACTCCCAGTCAAAAAGGAGAAGTGGCTCATTCAAAGATATGATTGCAGGATGCCCAGGCTCTTTAGTGCCCAAGGACCACACTCACACACACTACTTATTTTAAGCAGCATTCAGATGGTCATGGGCAATGATTTGATGAGCCATAGTTGGCACACTGGTCCATCTGATGGGGCTCACTCGCTTTCTCACGCATGACCCTGTTGTGCTCTCCTGGCAGAAACGCCATGATTGAAACTTGAGAACATAAGTTGATGAAATTAGCACACTCACACATACACACAACCAAGAAAAAAAAGGAAAGCAAATGATAAAAGGTAAAAGAAGATAAAGTATGCAATGAAGAATGGAACAGCCAAGCGCCGAACACCCCAAGGCCTAGTCCCTTTCCATTTGTCTATTCATTGCATGATGAACGATGGACTACGAGCAAAAAGCATAAGGTTATGTGCATCTTATGTGGTGAAGATAAATATATAAGATTCTTTTTGTGGACTGCGAAATCCTCCCAAGACACCATGTTCATGTTACTTGCGCCTAGCAAGCGTAGCTCCGTGTCCTTCATCGCCTCACGTCGCGATCTCCTTGTATTCTTCTTGTCATTCAACATGTGGCAACAGTGCCTCGTGAACCATGCCCGAACGCTTTGGAATTATCTTCCATGGCAATCATCGGACGGCAGCCCTTTTTGGGCAATCGAGACATCATCCTTATCTTGTAAGGAAAATAAGAAAATAAAAATTGAATCGAGTAAAACATCAACATTGAATTTTCCATAACCAGGCATCACTAGTGCTCTTTTGTTCTCTCTCTTTATAATTGCATGTGTACATGTGAATTGTCCGTCATCTGGTTTTAGCTTTTGTTCAAAGCTTTACGGTGGACCAAACTTATATCATATCATGGTTACTTGCAAAATTTTGAATTTATTTCGCCGAATAATTAGATCACACGCGTATATATATGTATTCAATTATAACAGTCGTTTAAGTTTATGTTCTTGCAGGCTTTTATTTCTCCGATTAACTCATATATATAAGAATATAATTCAATGATAACAACCGTTTACGTATATGTACTATGTGAACCATTATATTGGATGATATCATTGTCTTATTAAATGCACATTGATTAGCACGATTACCTGCCCCTTGGGCAATACATTATTTCAAGCTTATCTGGCTCATAGCCTTGTAATTAAGTTCTTCTTCGACTAAACTTGGAACCTTTTTTTTTTCCACCATGCTGGATCCAATACCTCAATATGGTTATAACTTATACACCTTTCTGAATCAGCAGCACAAATGGATATAATCATGCGGGAAACTAAGATATTTTATTTTATCAATCAAGTAGTCGGCATGGTATGTGCGTGTACTATCTCAAGAACTTGGAAGGCAAATACAAAACTGAATGAGATGTGGCTAATTAAGTCTCACCTAAATGCTCCCCACATGTGTTTGCCTGTGAATACGCTTGTGTATTCTATGCTTGAATTCACTTATCAGCATTTTATTTTTCAATACATTCTTCATTTTATTTGTTGAAATTCTAATTTCAATTCTGTTTTGTAAGCACATTGTTTCACATAATTTGATGCTATTTTTAATCAATGTTTTATTTTTGTTTATAGATTTATTCTTTTTATCTTATTTTCAACGAAATAAATTAGACAGTTTATTCATTCAAATTGGTACGTAATTATATATTATTATCAAAACTCGCATGCATCTTTACATAAAATTATTATTTAACTTCTTTTTTTCTCCCATATTTTCATATAATATTATCAACACATGAACATAAGATATCTTCCGACTAAGCACCATTTTATTACTTTTAATGCAATTCTATTACTTTTAAATAATATTAAAAATAGAGGGACAATTTTTATTCTCCTTTATGTAAAATTCTAGTATTAAAAAAAAATACACATTCGTCACCCTTCCTAGCATGTAAAAATTCGTCGTATTTTTTTTAACAAATTTGTATTACCCATTCGTCACCCTAATTCCTAGTTCCACCACTGGCCACACAAATTAAGGCCACCTCTATCCGCACCATAGAGCATCCAACGTACTCATCCCTCTTAAATATGACGAGTTAATGAGATAAAAAAATATAAACTTTTGTATATTTTGTTTCCCCTTATGTTCTAAGAAAAATCAAAGATCTCAAGGGGCCTCCACCAGCCAGGTTGGTGATGATGGCACGAGAGGCACTCTCCATGCTCGTAGCAGGCGAATTGAAGGAGCCCTCCTCCGACGCACGCATCGCGTTAGGTCCGACGTCGCCTACATCACAACTGTGTGCATGGAACGTTATATTCTGCATGCACTGTTATATATATTATTAGAAGGTACAGGTATCGGTTGAAATTTAAACTTTTTGTCATGCTGTAAGATCAGAGAAGATATGTCAGTCGAACGCTCCATCGATGTGTCTCTTTCTCTTCGATCATCTTCCCCTAACGAGACATGCTGACATTAAATGGAACAAGTCAAAAATAAATAAACAAATTTCGGCCACTGGCCGAAATTTTCGTTTCGTCACTTTCACGTGAAAAAAGAGAGAGAGAGAGAGAGAAAAGAAAGATCAATGGAGATCCACGATGCAATCGATTGCAACCATTTCTTTTCCTTTTCAACAATAATAATAATAATTATTGCAAGTTGCCCGTGGTACATTTGTATGTTTTTCTTATGACCTTTGCTAGAGGAAATTTCATTTGAAGTCAAATTTGCTACTGGGGGTGGAGAAATAATGGAAGTGTTTGCTTGATGTCAGCTACAGAGAGAGGGAGAGAGATAGTTCATGAGGTGTGCACTTCGCTCGGGTCCTCTCCGATCTCACACCTGTTAGTGCTTTGAAAAAAATAGGTGGCGATCCCCCCCTCCCCAGCGTGCAGCAGATCTGCATACTGTAACATGGGAAGGATCATGATTCATACAGTAACAAGGTACAAATGTACACTCGGAATACAGTAGTAACAGTACTCCTTTGGGGCTCCAAATTCCAAACATGAATGAGCAGCTTGTTCTCTCTCTCTCTCTTTCCCTCCCTCTCTCTGTCTGTCTCTTATCATGTCCATTAAAGCTAATTAATGAGGGTAGTGGGGGAACTATCAAACACTCTTTTTGGCCGAGTCGCGTAGCAGCGGCCTGGCGCACGTGTGACCACGTAGGAGGACGGAGCCCGAGGAAGGAGGACAATCATTAGGGTTGACACGTGTCGAGCCGCGGCAGTCAGCCGCACGGGTGGATGAGTCAAGGTGTCGGCCTCCGAAACCCACCCGTCATTTTAATCGTTTTTTTTAAGAACCCGGCGTGATGTGTCATTAGACTAGTGCTAATTAAATTAGTTAATTAATCGATTGGTTAAAGCGATGCGTGTGGCTGCCTGGCTGGAGGGAGGGTTTAGTTGGTGTGGGAAAGGGACGACGTATAAAGGCGGGGGATGCACGTGGACATGCTTAAAAAGGAGGAGCTTTCTCAAATTCAAAAATTTCTAAGAGCGGATTAGTGTTATTTAATGATGCCACTATTAGCTACTCAAGTGGTGTTGCCATCATATTAATCATAGCAAATGGTTTTCAAATGGAGCAATTTATATGAATTATGGGGGCAAGGGGACCTCCAACTAATCAAATTACAATGGCTATTTTTTAAAGAAAAAAAAACAAAAACTCCGTTCGTTTTTTAGATAGAGTAGCACGTATAACAGTAAGAAATAAAGAAATAAAAAATAATCAGCATTGGTTGGTTTCAGAATTAATAATTTTTTATTTGAATTTTGGTGACATCACGTTTCTTAGGGGTGTTTGATAAGAAAATTCAATATTTTCACGTTAGGAACATAATGGATGAGAATAAATTGTTCTTGCCTTTGTTAAGAATTTGGTGTTCTTATTTTTTCTTTTTATGTTGTCAAATAATATAATGCAATGATGATGTTTGATCAAAAAATCTTAATTTTTATAATATTTGGTTGCTACCATTGAAACAAGTCTTTGTTCTCACAATTATTCTCTTATCAAACACCTCTTAGAAGAATAAAGTATTATTATTTTATTTTTAAATTTAAATTAATCAGCGGTAATAATTTTGGACATTTCTCATAAATCATAAACCTTGATCGACACAAAAAAAGTAAAAGATAGAATACTGAAACCTGTTATTTTCATTACCAGTT
This sequence comes from Pontederia crassipes, assembly GCA_030549335.1. Lineage (NCBI taxonomy): Eukaryota > Viridiplantae > Streptophyta > Magnoliopsida > Commelinales > Pontederiaceae > Pontederia > Pontederia crassipes. The sequence goes on from CM060183.1 coordinate 24,624,508, forward strand.
GAATCTTCTTCGATTATTCTTTTTTTTATTAATTTTTATATCTAATCTAGAAGAGTAGTAGAATTTGCCAAGTTCGAAATGAAAGAGGAACGTTTAAATCTTTTCTTTTCATGTTTGATTCGGCACATGTGGCATCCCTTTTTCAATTGATTATTGACCAATTAATCTTGTCTATTAATCGAAACTTCAGTTGGTAGAAACGTGGTGGAAAACATCAGATGAGATATTTATGAATTACATTGCCATTAAGTACTTTGGTTCCCATTTATATTTATATATATATATATATATATATATTAAAAAATAGTTAGCATCACCATTTAATTGTCTTTGACTTCCTGCTTTTTTTTAGGGAAGATAATTGCACATTGTACGGCTCTGGCAGTTTTTTTCGAGGCTTTTAAATTTTAAGTGAATGATTTATCTATTTTTTTTTTAAAATAGATTAAGTGACAAATTTTTGTACAATCAATTTGCATCTAATAGATCTTAACTGTTGGACGATCATTATCTGATCGAAATTAACTTTTGTTAAATTAAAATTAGAATACAATCTCAATCACATTATTATTATTCTTGAATACATATTTTCGTTTAATAATACTGGTTGAAAATTATAATCTCAATCACATAATTATTATATAATCTCAATCACACTTTTGAATGCATAATTATAATCTCAATCACATAATTATTATATAATCTCAACTCATATTGGTTGGAAAAAGAATTTTACTTATTACATATATTTTTTAAAAATAATTACTTGGCAGTTATAGCAAATACTTAAAAATTTAATAATATTTACCAAGAAACTTTGTAGTATGTCATTATTCAAGTCTCGGTTTATTTTTATCTTATTTCTTCATCGTTGATAATTTCACGTGGTGTTGAACATATTACTTGAGTTCTTTTTTATAACAAATTTGCATAGAAGAAATTTGAAACATATGTAGTTTAGTTTTCCAACAAATTTACCTATTTAATTCTTTTATGCTTCAGAACAAAGTTATGAATCCTCGGCTTCACTAAATTTTATTTTTCCTACAATTTCTTAATCAATGAAAGAAATTGCTCTATTTTTTCAATGTTCAATTATCCTTTATGATGTGTGTTTTTAACTTTAATAATATATCAATTTATTCGTTCACACCTTCTTAGCCATGTCAGTAGTTTGAATAAAAAATTTTATTTCACAAACAAAGAACCTACATCAATCTAGTTTTTTTATGTAATTTATCATAATTCAGATTTATTTTGGATCAAGATTAAGTCTTATTGTTGAATACTAAACGAGGTCGGAGCCGATGTTAAATCTGATTTTGTTCATCCTACATATAACTAGGGAATGGTGAATAACAATCTTTGATATGTAATTATAGTGATTGAATTAATTTAGAACTATAAAGATACAGTTTGCATTCATTTGTGCATTAGAGATAATTGATTTTGTAATGACATAATACTAAATTTATTTGTTAAATTTCAAATGATGTTGATTAACCAGAAAATTAGTTATCAAGGCAAACAAATCGAGATTTAATCATTCAGGACAAAGGAATAACAATTGGTAAGAAAAATAGTGACTTGGAAATATTCAAGATCGAACTTGTATATATAGTATGTGAAATCGAGGGAGAGGAAACAATATTTTCAAAATGAAATAAAGATGATATCTTATAAATAAAACATCCAATTATTGCACCGTGGAGAGATTAGTATAAAATATTCTATTTGATAAACTCTGAATTAATGTTATTTAAAATGTGTTTAACAATTTGTTTTTTGTTTGAGCTTTTTTATTCAACCAAGACTAATTAGGCCAACGATAACATGCCAAATACAATCAATATATTTGTTTGCTATTTTTTATTTATTTGAGTTCTTTTAAATAATAATCTGATAGTAAAGTATATATTTGCAATGATTTTTTTTTAATCTATGAGCCTTAGTTGGGTTTGCACGTGGGATGATTCGAACATGTAATATATGTATATATAAAAAATATTTTACACATACTTTTTTTCATTTTTAAAAATATTTCATTAGTTATAATTTATAAGTTAATTCATAATGCTTAAAATAAATTTACAAAATAGTGAATTCAGAAAAAAAAATCATTCTAAATACTGATAACCTACAATCCACTTCGGCATATAATATATATATATATATATATATATATATATATATATATATATAAACATGTAATATATGTTTATCTATTTAAAACATCACTTTACTTGAGATGTGATGTTTTAAATAGATATACGTGAGATAGTCGAGTTGTTCGACACAATTAGCAGAGGAATTTTTCTTAACTTGTTTGCCTTTTTCTGTATCAACCCAATACTTAATTTAATTAAATTTGAAATCTCGATCAATTAGATATCAATAAGAAAGAAAATTATAATTAATTATGTTATTTGTAGCATCTTTTTACCTTTTTTTTCTCTTGTCGGCTTGTAAGTGCCTATGAAATCAAATTAGTTGCTTTAGAATCTCATGTGGATTGAGTCGCTCTTATTTTCGGAGTCAACTTTTTAACATCCAAAACTCTTTTTTTATGCATGGTAAGTAGATATGATTTTCTCAATTTAATTAAAGAATCTTTCAAATAATTAGTAGTTTAAAATGATTCCATTTAAAAGGGGTTTATACGTATCGCTCGTATTCAAATATTACATTACTTGTAAAGTGTCTCTATTATCACTTCAAAAATATTAATGTCACTTTATTTTGAACATTTTACTCTTATATAATAAAATATAGTGATAATAGTTTTTTTTAAGTGGCACCCTTAATCATAATCTATGACAATTAATTGATTGTGCATTAAAACATTAACTTTTTTCTCACAAGTATGTTATCTTCACTTTTTTTTTACATTTATGATCTGATTAGTTTAAAATTCATTAAGGGAAAGAGAAAGTATAGAGTGAGAAGAGAAATGATGAGAAGAAAATGCAGAAGAATGAATGTGAATAGTTATCTCTGTTTGATTGATATCATTAAAAGGAGGAGAAGAAAATGAATGTTAAGTGATTGATTTATTTAAATTGATTTTATTCTTTATGTATATAATTATATATTTAATTTATTTGATCAAAATTAGAAACATATATTAATATGACTTTTTCTTCTTTTTCACCTCGATTTGGATGGAAAAAATAAAAAAATTGAAAGAGAATGAAATGAAAAGAAAAAGACTTTCTCCTACGTTTCTCTTCAATTCACATTCAACCAAACCAAACTAGAGGAAATGAGATAGAATGATTTGTGCTTCTTTCCCTTTCTCCTTTTTATTATTCTTTCACTCACAACCAAACGTACTCTTAAAATCAGTTAAACCAATCACTTTTTTAAGTGCTATCTTGAAAAAAAATTGACAATTCGTGATTGGTCACTTATCATTTATTTTTTGATCTGACTAACCTACTTGGCCGTATTACGGCTCTCCATATTACCTTTTTTTTAGGATCATATGCTTCAATGGGGATTTTTTATCCAAGGAGAAGTGCAGCTTGACTTGTAAATTTTTAGCTCCTTGTCTTATTTTGAGCGTATGCTCTGTTAATCCAACCGGAAATAAAATGTGAGTTCCAAATATAATAGTAAAATTAATTTAATATCACAAAAGAAAAAAAATAATGATACAGAGACCATACTTTATATGGTTTTGTTTGACACTTTCAAATTTTCAAAATTTAAAGAATGAATACAATTTTAGAGCATAGTTTACTACTTTTATACAGACAATTTTACAATAAAATTTAATTTTTTCCCTCATCTAAAAGTTATTTTTGCCAGTCTAAAGTTTAGACATTAAACTTTAAGCATTTAATTATTTATTTATTCTTTTCTAAAAAAATGTTTAATATGAAATGACATCGTGTACTATTGTATTTCGTTTTAAATTAATTAATTTTGTCTTTATTTTTTATAGAATACCATTTTAAAATAAATTAAAATTATTTTTTAAAAAAAGTATAAAAGTAATTAGTGGATTATAATAAATTTAAGAACATCTTAGACATATATAAGAATATCATTTCATATACTTTCATATATATATTTATGTCTTTTTATAAATATTAATTTTATTCAAACTGTAATATTATTTAAAATGTTCATCATATTGAATGATAAGGATATCCATTTAAACTTTTTTTTGTAGTTGCTCCAGTGAAGTTTGGGTACAAAAATTGGGCAAGACATAGAGGTGGTCTGCCCAGTAAAAAATTACCATTGTGATTTGTGTGGCCAAGATGCGCAAGGTAATTAGTTGCTTGATTAGCATTGGGGTTGCGATGCGAAATAATGGTAAGACTAATAGTCGTAACCCGAATGTCGATGATGACACCCCTTATTCTCTATGGAGAGCTTTGCTTGTTGTTGATGATTTTGACGAGAGACTCTAAGTCCGAGTAAATTTGAATATTAGAAAGTCCAACCTCCATGCACTTCCATCTTTTTTGTCGCTTCATTTTTCTCCTTATGTTGAACGTCCTCGAGCAACTATGAGTAGAGGCAACGAACACATAGTGAGCAGCGACGATGAGCGGTGGTAGTGTCTAAGGCACAAGAACTGTGAACGATGACGGTGAGCGGTGGCGACGTTTAATGCACAGGACGGCAGATGATCGGCTGAGATTGTGCGATCGTCTAGGGCACATCTCACATTTTTGTGGTCGGTCCATGGGAATGCCTTGTTGGCATCCTTCTTTTTGACATCTCAAGTCGAGCCGCCCGAGCAGTACATTTAGAGGGTGAATTGGGAGTGAACTGGCCTACTTGGGCCTTCAAATGAGGAGCCTCCACCTCCACCTCCACCTCTTTGGCATGAGGTGGACGCCAATTAAATTCAAAAGCTAATATGCAGAATGATTTGCTCTGCTCCTACTTTAATTTGAATTAGTAAACCTAGTAAAATTGCATAGAGAGAGGGTTAAGTCAGGAAACAAGGAAACAACTGAAATAAGATTAAGTTACCCAATAGTGGCTGGCTTTCCAGTTTTCTTATTGTAGTTTTCGTTCTATATATCAGTTGCAGAAAAATAATAATATGATGAAGCAAACATGGCTGTTCAACTTTTGAAAATAGGTGGAGTACTAAGTAATAGATAAGCAGATCTTCATTTTCTTATATCTTCATTTTTTTTAAAAGTTTTTTTTTTTTTGAAAATAAGTCAATAAGAGAGCTCTTTGCAAGGGATGATCCACCAGCAGAACAAAACAGAGCAGAGCAGCGCAGAGCAGAGAGGGAGAGCAGAGGGATGCAGGTCTGACCCTAGACAATGATGTATTAGTTTGGACTCTTCGTAATATATTGCAATGATGACCTTTTCATAATACGCTGCTACGGTGAGTCAGAAAAATACAGGGTTAACTGTTACCCAACAGGTAGTTGTACAGATCCAAAGCCAACAAATTGGAAATATAAAAGTTATCACTTTCCCACTGTTTAGCTATTTTTTTTTCAAGAACAAGAAATTATATATATATATATATCAACTTGATACTGAATATAAATAATTTTACCATTGGTACTCTCTTTTTTTCGTAATTTTTTTTCATCATCTTTGATATGATTTGACAATCGAACAAAGTTTTGGTTCCAATTCATCCTGCCAAATAATGTGACACAGAAAAATTATTACTCCATCACCTCAAATCGAGTAACAAGTTCTTGTAATTCCATAAAAACTAGTGAAACTAATTTTTTTTATTTGGCCATGTTTTTTTTTCTGTCTTCGCTCTCCTCTCTGTCACATTTTTCTCATATTTGTTATCTTATTGTTTTATTTCATTTTATCTCTCCTGTCTCACACACATAAATTATCTTCTCTTTCATTTCATTATCTTAATACGTTTTTTAAAATAACTTATTTATTAATTAACTCAATCACATAATTATAAAAGCTAAATTAATTCTTTATTTTCTAGTTAAAGTAGTAATATATTCATATAATTTTTTAACTTTTAAACAAATTAATATCTTAAATAAGATATTATAATTGTTTACTATTTTAATTTTATATAAAATATTTTTTAAAAAATATACGTTTTAAAAACTTAACTCGTATACATTTTTGTTCAACTTTATCTATATAAAAAATATACTTATATTTATGATTTTCATATTCTATCCAAACATTCACAGAGTTAATCTCTAAAATTTATTATTATTATAGTTTCATTCAAATACATGTATCGGTTCAACTATTAATTTCAAAATCGGAAATATTAGGGTTTAGTGACGGTGTGATGTGTCATAAAATTTAATTCTTCTTAGCATATATTAAATTTCTAACTATAAATTTATTTTTATTATTATTATTATTATTATTATTATTATTATTATTATTATTATTATTATTATTATTATCATTATTATATAAATAAACTTACAAAAATATATTCCTATGACGACACACAAATCTAAAAAATAATGAGTAAAATTAAAATGCACATAAATATTAATAAAATATATTTTACATAACATGATCTTCTTTTTTGTCGTATAAAATTATAGCACTCGCTACAAAGCATTATCTTGCAGTATACTATTTAATCTATAATTAATTCATAATAAACTCTAATAAGAAAATTCTTCATGTATATATTCCGCTAGGCACGACGAAATTTGAGAAAATTCTATCAAACACTTTTCAAAGTTTTTTTAGTCCCATTTAAATTTGTCAAGTTCTTAAAAAAAAGTTCACTTTTTTACACACGTTCTTTCAAATGCACAAATTTTATCAGAACTTGCAACCAAATAGCAAGTAGAAAGAAAAACACAAACCTACACATTATCTTGATCTTGTATTAATAAATTTATAATGAATTAATTATTGTTGTGATCATTTTCACCGAACGCATCTTTATATATAAAGAACGACCAAGGTCAAAGATCAATCGCATCGATAATTTAATAATTTACTGTTCATGTGTATATTTGTCTGACTTTTTTTCCCTTTTCTTATTTTATAATTTAAGGGTCATAATTTTGGGCGTAACCTTTTCTGATATTTTACTATTTCTTTTCTAAAATTCCATTTCATCAACTAACGGAAGAATGGAAAAGATAGTTCGCCCATTTAAACTAGTCACATCCCAAATGATTTAGGTGCATTTATTTTAAGCAATAGAACAGTAGGCAATTTAAGTAGTTGTGAGAACGATGTTAATAAAATGGTCATATTATTTTGTAGTGTCGGTTGTGATGGGTAATTAATTTGTCGTGCACAATGTTCGAACAATTATTGCGTTCGTTGTTTAAGTGATCCGGTCAGGTCGAGGACGTGGAAGATTTGTTCCTACATTATAAATATAGTTTTTTTTCTCATTGCTTTAAACTTTTTTTAAAAAATATTTTAGCACATCTAAGAAAACGACTTAATAATCTATTAAACAAGTTATGTACAAAATTAAATATTCGGATGAGAGCGAAGGAAATAAACTCTAATTAATTTAAAATTATATTAATTAAGTTTGAAACAATTAAATGTAATTAGCTCGAGAATAATCCTGTAAGACAACTAAATTATCGTTTCAGATATGTACTCGCGGTACTTTTGGTAACCAAAATTACAAACACCTAATTTTTCACTGACCAACTATTAATTTTCCCAAATTATTGGGACAAGTATGCCAACCAAACTTGATTAATTAAATTAACTAATTAAATGGGAACAAGATGTAGCACAGTTGTACACACCATCACTCGAATATCACCGGTGAGCCTCCCTATGTACCGAAAAAAAAATCAACTAATTAAATGAAATTTTTTTTGAAACAATTGACAGATGAGAAATCACACACGTACCTAACCATTTAACTGAGATCCAGAAATAAGGCCAGGGGCATGTGACTGGCCATTATTTCCCCTTCGCCTATGGATACTATATATGTACCGCAGACAGTTCGACATCTATTTATTGGCCTTCTTTTCCCCATCAAATATTACCCCTTAGGAATTCCTGTTGGTCCTGGGGGTTTAAGAATTTGGCAACAAAACACACGAGTTGTCTAATTGTACATGGTACGAAAGACTTCAGCTTTCCATTCCTTTCGTGTCGCCACTACAAATGAATAGAACAACATGAATCAGCTCATCTCTTCTAGTGTAAGTAGTTATCTTACTTCATGCAATTGAAGAGTTATAAAGATTAAGATGAGATGTATAAGTTTTGTTTTTGTTCGAAGATAAAAAAGTTGAGATCTAATGGTCCACGAGTTTGCAATAATAAAATATTAGCCTATTGTTAGCAACAATAAAATGTTGTCCTATTTTTACTATAGCTCATGATCCTTTGTAATGGAAGAAGAAAATATTTTGAAACTTAAAAGGATAAATCACACCAAATAAAATTTTTGATACAAGGCTCCAAAACGAGCACTCCTAGACAAGTGGAAATGTGAATTGTGCCCAAATTAATATTTTAATTGATTATAATTCATAAATGATCTGTTTTTTCTTTTAATTATATATTTTTATTAATAAGATGGGGATAATGTTTTCAGAGATTAATTAATATATGTTGCTTTTTATGAAAATGCTTTATTTTTCGTAGAGACAGGATGGGGAATCCAATTATTCCCCTCCCCTCCTGCATTGCTATCCCAATGGGTGGGATACCTTTTCTTCTATCTTAAAATTTTGTGATGAGATGTTTTTTCTTCTTAAAATAAAGCAAAATTGACTGACATATAAGTGCTCGCACATTTTTTTCCATGGTATACGTGTAACACTTCGATTGCTGATTAATTGATGGTGCCTGCCTAAATAACATTTTCCTTGTTCCTGTAAAATATCAGATCATGTGAATTAGATCACTATTTTCCAAACATATACAACGTTTCGATCGACCTCACCCTCGCCGCACGACAACAGGATTAAAGGACACAAAAGTACGTCCGCATATTTAAATCCAAGACACCATAAACTTTTCCTCCCGGACATAAAGCTAATTAAATATGAGGTTTAAGTTATATATATATTTATATACTTATATGTATCGAGGATAGTGTAGCTCTCACATGCCTCGGACGTTTGAGCCAATTAGGATCCCCTCTACTTATATATAGCCAACACACTATTTTTCCTGTACCACATAGTGACACACCGTTTTTTCAAGTATTTTCAGCAGTTGAACAGAATATTCTGTCTTCTTTGTTTCTCTGCAACTAATTCATGGCTAACATCATATATCAGAGAGAGAGAGAGAGAGAGAGAGAGAGAGAGAGAGAGAGAGAGAGAGAGAGAGAGAGAGAGAGAGAGAGAGAGAGAGAGAGAGAGAGAGAGAGAGAGAGAGAGAGAGAGAGAGAGAGAGGTGTGTTTTAATTTGTGCTCCTGAAACGGGACGTGGATAAAAACAAGTACATCGAACGGCTTGTCGCAAGTTGCCACCCCAATGGCCTCGTCGCTTCCCTCTCAGTTGGGAGGAGAAGGGGGGCCTCACGCCTCGCTCGCCGCAGCCGCAGGCAAATAACTCAGCTCAGGCTTCTCCGCTTTACAGATCTGACTTAACTAAAAATGATCCACTTATCAAAAAGAGAGGGAGAGAGGAGAGAGAAAGACAAGTGTTGCACATATGTTATAGGATAATAATATATGAACAGTAACCAAGTATATAGACGAAGTAAGAAATAAAAGTAAATTAAACAAACAATAAAGTGGTTGATTAATTAATTGGACGATCGATGGATGTATTATTCGTGCCATGACCCATCGCACGAAGGCGCTCTGCTTTCTGGGGCGGGGGGTACTGCTGTAGATTACTTCCCTTTCCACAACAAACGCAATAAAGGGGACACATAAGAAGGCTTTCCAGCCAATTCCAATAAGTCTTTTTTTCTTTTTTTTTTTTTGTTATTCTCTTCTGTGTTAGCTAGAAAAATGGGAGCCCTTTAAAGCGAGGCCTCATCCCTCTTTAACTTGCTGCTCCAAGGATCATTGTTTCTCCATTCTCCCTCATCCAATTAGATAGATATAGAGAGGAGTGAGAGACAGGTCGACCACCATGTCCATTTCCATGAGAGATGAACTTGTCCACTTCCTCCCCCCAGCTCTCTTGGCCATCTTCTTCTACATCTCTTTCAGCAAATGGAGGAGGAGGAGGAGGAGAGCAGGACTAGAGAACCTGCCGCCGGGCTGCTGGGGCTGGCCTTTCCTCGGCGAGACCTTCGGATACCTCAAGGCCCATCCGGCCACCTCCATAGGCCAGTTCATGGAGCATCACATCGCAAGGTCTCACATATAGCATATACATAGATGGACTAAAACTTTAACACAAGGAAGAAATTGGAACGGTGCTCGCTCATTAATCGATCCGAATTGCTTGTAGGTATGGGAAGATCTACAGGTCCAATCTCTTCGGCGAGCCCACGGTGGTGTCGGCCGACGCCGGCCTGAACCGCTTCATACTACAGAACGAAGGAAGGCTGTTCGAGTGCAGCTACCCGAAGAGCATCGGAGGGATTCTGGGGAAGTGGTCCATGCTCGTCCTGGTCGGCGACATGCACAGGGAGATGCGGATGATCTCCCTCAACTTCATGAGCAACGTCAGGCTCCGCTGCCACCTCCTGCCCGAGGTCGAGCGCCACACGCTGCTCGTCCTGCGCTCCTGGACCGAGAACTCGCCCTTCTCAGCTCAGGAGGAAGCCAAGAAGGTGCGTTAATTAATCACCCTTTATGCAACTTAATTATATAACCTCCTTAATGATGCAGCAGCAGCAGCAGAAGAAGAATTCATTTCATTCATTGCATTTTCTGTGCGATCGATGGATGCAGTTTACTTTTAACTTGATGGCGAAAAATATCATGAGCATGGACACCGGCGAGCCCGAGACGGAGAAGCTGAGGAGAGAGTACATAACGTTCATGAAGGGCGTGGTGTCTGCTCCGCTAAATTTTCCCGGGACTCCGTATTGGAAGGCCTTGAAGGTACCACGCACATAGTGCCACTTGAAAGGTTAAAATTACATGGCGGTGCTTCTGATCACAACCATATCTTAATTGTCTGCGGAGTGCCTTCGTGTGCTTTGGACTTCACCCAGTAATTAAATCCTTCTGATCCAAAATGAAATCTTTTGATTAGTTAAAAGGACCTGTTTGCTTGCAGCGAAGATCTCCTCCTTTATTATTTTTTTTTAAAAAGGAAACATTTACTTTAACTATGACAGCAGTACTATATATACTGTACACATAAAATGTTAACAATATTCTCGTTTACCCAAGTGCTAATTAACAAATATTATTCTCAAGAGTCGTCATGTCACACTCGTAGATTTATGGCTCCATCTGCCTTTATTTGTGCTGGATCTAATAAATAAATGAAAAGCTACGCGACCCTTGTCATAATAATTAGGTAGGACTGCGGGGTTGTACTCTAAGTTTTATCTTTTTTCCACCATCAATATTCATCGAATGCTTTTGGACAGAAACCAACACGAGTGTGTGTGTCCGTGTGTCTCGGTCATTATGGGTGATGATAATTATGCACCACCACTGTCGTTAGTATAACACAATTATTTCATGATTCTTACGCCCCCGTTTTACCAGCACGCGGCCTTCCAACTTTTATATATCCTTGTAAAATATTTGTGTAACTAGCTACGCGTGTTGGCTGTTGGTTCTTTATCATGAAACTTTTAACCGGACATGTAGTTCGTGACAGTGATGCTTATGGCGGCACTCATGGAAGTTTTATTAATTGCAGTCACGATCGACCATCCTGAGGGTGATCGAACAAAAGATGGAGCAAAGGATGGGAGAGATGATGAGCAGGGGATCAGACGACAGGATGGAGGAGGATGACCTCCTCGGATGGGCTTTGAAGCAATCCAATCTCTCCAAAGAACAGATCCTTGATCTCCTGCTGAGCTTGCTTTTCGCTGGACACGAGACTTCATCCATGGCCTTGGCCTTGGCTATTTTCTTCCTCCAAAGTTGCCCCAAGGCTGTCGAGGGCCTGATGGTAATTATATGTTTAAAACGTATCAACCAACTCAATATAAGATTTTTAGGTTTTAGTTTTTTTAACACAGATGGGTGAATCTGTTCATCTTGTTACTTTTAGGAAGAGCATCTTGAGATTTCGAGGAAGAAGAAACAAAGAGACGATTCCAGGTTGAGTTGGGAGGACTACAAACAGATGGAGTTCACGCAGTGTGTAAGACATTCATTCTCACCACACAAACACACAAAAGAAATAAGAAAATTGGAACGTCGCATTCAAAACATGCAAGTAACTTATGGAAAGATTCAATGTTTGCTTTGTGAAGGTTATTAATGAGACCCTACGTCTGGGAAACGTTGTTAGGTTCGTGCACAGGAAGGTGCTCAAGGATGTGCACTATAAAGGTATGCAAATACTTTACCTTTCTTACTTTTAAAATTTAATATAGCATAATCACCTTAATTATTCATTTATTTACACTGTTATTTAATTTCTTCTTTTATTGCTCAAAGGTTACATGATTCCTTGCGGATGGAAAATTCTTCCGGTATTCGACGCAATTCACCTGGATTCTGCAACGTACGATGATCCGCATTGCTTCGACCCATGGAGGTGGCAGGTTAGTCCAATAGATGCACTGCACAATTATCATGTAATTTTATTACTTATTATGAATATAACAGTAGTTAAATGCCGGACGTAACGTAGTTGGCCACCTCAATCTAAGTGTTCAACACACATATCGCCATCAGCTGAACAAGCGTAGCAAGACATGCTTGTGCTTCTTCATATTATCTTTTTCAATTTTGTCCGTATGTTTAGGAAGAAAAATAACTGTACATCAAACGAGATATGATTTGGTATTCACAGGAAATCAAGAACATTTACGGGATCTTATATATATAGATACTAAACGAACACATGCTCAAACAAAAGCATGTTAATTTGATCAAGGAAAATTACATTATAATTCCATCCAAATTTGTCACATCACCACGAGAGAAAAAAGGGCAAAAGAAGTTTATCTCTCCCTCTTTGACATGCATGAAATATCTCTTTCTTTTGCCTGTTTCTTGATTAGGACGATCTTTTTTTCTGCTTTAGGGACTTATAGGACAACTCGTGCCTCACTCTTTTCTCGTTCCTTGTTTTCTATAATTGATACTGTTGCCCTCGCTTGGAGAACTGTGCCATATGTTTGGCAGGATCTGTTTACCAAAGAGATGTCGTACTTGCGAGCATGAGTAGATATGCCATTTCTTTTGGTGAGAGGACGAAACTTTTGCTCAGATCTTTTCAGAGAAATCATATAATTAATGACAGAAGCAATAAGAAAAGTAATAAGCCGCATCTTCAATCAGGAAAACATTTTTATTTGTAAAACACAAGTAGCTGATTAGGTTTAACTTCAAAGAACACTAATTTGTTTACTTATGTATTAAAATAATGCTGAAAATAGAAACCGAATTAGTACTTTAGTTTGTAATAACGTTAAAGATCGAAGCACATACAAAAAACTAGAGGAAACCTATGACTCTTTTGTAAGTCAGTTTTAATTCCTGCTCTTCGTAATTGGAGATATCCCCACAAAGTGGAAAAGTATGCAGAAGATATTCTCCATGTGGGGGAGGAGTGAAATCAGTGGTAACCAACCAAAAGCTTTCATTTTCTAGCGAGGAATTGGCTTGACGAAGGAACAGCAAATTTTAGGTGACTTTTATGTTGGATGCATTCTAGCTCCCCATTAATGCGCGTACAGATCCTTCACAGGTTACCACATATATGTTACAACTTTAAGTTACTTGATTAGAATGGCCTTAAAAACCATGTCCCTTATTAGTCCTAATTAAGCTTTCTTAATTAGTTAATAACTTCACAGCCTATTTTGTTGTTGGCTTGTCATAATTGAGCTAGCTTGGCATCTGGGGTCCTATGATTTCTTCGGTAGTTAGAGGATCAAGTTCAGATTCTTTGTTTCTTGTTGTACTTTTGACTACATGTCGGATACCTAGCTGTTTATAGCGCCTAAAGAACTCCCTATGTATTCTACTATCAGATACTATTACAGTCCCTAACATACTAAATAAATTCTAAAAGTAAGGGTGCCAAAATCTCCAAAGCTAAACAGAATCTTCAGATACTTTTGAACCCTAATTAATTGCTTACATAAAAACAAGTTCTCAATACAATGAATATATATAGTTAAAGAAACAAGTAAGATGATATATATACCTATATATGCGTGTATATATATGTGTTTATAACATGTGATTTAAAAAAAAATGTGCTTTTCTTTGGGAAAAAGGAAATAGGAACTGATTCATCGCTGTCTAGCAAAATATCCAAAAAGCTTGAGTTTTAGCCTCATTTTATGCCGAATGATCAGAAGCTTCACAAAATACACCAAGGGAGAGGGAAATGGAGACAGAGAGAACAAATTTAGTCTATTAGATGACTGGGACCATTTACTTTTTTCCCTAACGATCAAACAACAGGACCATCTTTCTGAATCTGTTACCCCTTATCAACAGTCGCTTTGGTTACTTCATGAAATTTGGCGTGCATTTAAATAGATTCATTCTCTTGCACACATATTGATAGGTAGGTAGACTGAGAACTGGACCATGTACTCATAGCCCCCTCTCAGAAATTGAATGGTTCTGTGCGCCTGTAGGTACAGTCCTTGTTATTCAGCTAGATTCAGGTAGGGTTCACAGGGTGGACCATTTCCTCCTTGCTTGCACGCATGCCTTGTTTCAGTCTAATATATCACAAGTTAATAGGAGCTTTCTTCTTGACTAGTAGCTTTTAATTAATTAAAAATGATCTATTGGACCATTTCCTCATAGCCTTTCCGTCCGCACAGTGATTGATCAACAAAGACATGTCATCATACAGTTCTATATATTACGTACTTTTTACGTCTTATTTCGTTTTGATTATTTTCTTTAAGCTTATAATCCGTTTGGTTCTATTTTGTGATTATTTTTTGGAAAATATTACTTATCTGTTGAACAAAAAGGGGGAGTTACCCCAATACATAATATAGAGGAGTTTCGTAGGTGGATCCTCAATCCAAAAACTATCCGAGTTATATTCTGGACCAAAATTTTCTAAGAAATCCGTTGCTTGGTTTGTCTCCCTAAATATATGTTTACTTTGAAAATCTTGTGAACGTGAAGTGAGGTGCCAAATATTTCGTATGATGTTAAGTATACGTCACGGATAAGTGGTGGTCCGGTTAACGATCTACGCAAGGATAGTAGAGTCAGTGCGCAAGAAACCTTCAAGTGTCCAATCTGAGCGCATTTTTCTATTCCCTTCCATAGTCCCCATGCTTCCATTGTAAGAACTGATTCAACATCGCCCCTGCAGCAAGAAGACCACCATTAGAAGAGCGAATAATAAAGTCAGCACTCCCACACTGCCCAGGGCCAACAAAGGACTCATCCGAGTTGAGACATACCCAACTCGGGGGCAGAGGCTCCCACTTGACCCAGGTAAGGTCGTGGGGGGAAGAAGAAGATGCCTCATGTATAATATGTCTAACATATTCACTGTGCCCTACCAAGGCCCTCTCAAACACTATCGAAATGGGAGTAGTCTTGGATTGAAAATGGATCTCATTCCTCACAATCGAAATGTTCCAAAGGCCGAAAGCAATGAGCGACTGTAAGATGGATCTGGAATGGTCGTTCAGATCAGTGCCCTCATTAGTCCAATTTTCATGATGCCAAAGATCTCCGTAACTAAAGTTGTAATGGATATAGTGAGCAATTAGGTTCCACAAAAAGTCGGCCATAGGACAGTCAAAAGAATAGATGTGAGATAGTTTCAACGGAGGTATCACACAAGACACAATAAGAGTTGACGGCCGAGTTAAAATGGGTAATGAGATCTAAGGTGGGTAATATATTATGTTTGAGTTTTCAAAGAAAGTGTTTGATTTTTTGAGGAGCAAGAATTCTCCAGAGCCCAGTCTGATCCCGGATTATAAGTGGTGGAGTTGCCTAGCTGCATCAGTGATTATAGATAGATTTTATAATTTTTTTAGTTGTTGTTTCACCATTGTCTTTTCAAAATTGTTGACGATGAGAAATAGTCAGTAGTGTGACATCTGACCAACAGGAGTTAAAGGGTTAGGCTGAGAAAATTACTCGGCTCAGATGGTAATAGTGTTAGGTTAAGGATTGAGTCGAATATAGTAGCCCAAGTTCAAACACCCACGAGATATTTTTGGAAGAGCTATAATGTTTTAAGGCTTTACATTCGCAAATAACTCTAGGCGCCAGTCGCTTTCAGACAATATATACAAGGTTACATACAATGAAATAACTATTAATACACTTTTGTTTTCCATGTATCTTGAACCGTAATTTAATAAGTCTAAACACAGTAAGCTATGTCATTCGATTATTATTGTCATAAAGATAAGAAGTTTTGTTTGTTTACATCATTGTATGCGTAGAATAAATATATAGTAATATTCTAAGATCTATAATGGTGTTGTATTAAAGTTTTACTATTTTAGGTAACTCAAGTAAGATCTTATCGCTTAAGTTCTGTGATAAATATATTAAGATCATACAATTTCGAAAGCAAATTTTCAGTTAGTATTATCTTTAACTAATAATTTCTTCAGATTGTGCATTTTTTTACATTCATTTTTTATCTATCCGACTTTAAGTGAATTAAAGAGTAGAGATCAAAATCCAAATGAGGTTTTGAAGAAGAATTCTTCCACTAATTTGTCAAGAAGATGATTTCAGGTCCCCCTTAATTAAGCCCTTCAGGATTCCCCAACCAAATTTTGTTGCCGACCAATGAAGGCATGAATCATGCTGCACGTGGCTATGAATTCTAAAAAAAATAATCACACATCCTACAATTAACATTGTAAAAAAAACAAAACACAAAATATCTTTAATCAAGCAATCTATCGGATGTCGAGAACAATTACAGAAAAGAAAAGGACGTAGCAGGAGCATCTTTATTTGCTGGTGCTACCCGCTGTTCGATCGTGGGAAATCTTCGTCATTTAGCTCATCAACTTCTTCCAAATCCCGAATAGATTAAGATTTAATCAAAGTATATATATATATATATATATATATATATATATATATATATATATATATATATATATATATAAAGACAGAGAGAGAGAGAGACTTCAGAATATTGTGGAGAGCACAGTGGTCATACCTTGGCGGGTGTGCATGCATGGACCCCAAGCAAAAGAGGCAAAAGATTTGGCGCATTTGCTGTGTTCGCATACTTCCCCCACACAATTTTGTGTTGTCATTTTATGCCAAAAGAGTCCAAATTGTAATCGTAGTTAATAATAACATGGCATAGGGACCAATTGGTAGCTCATAATTCAAATTTTTAAAAGAATTACTCGCCGAATTAACTTAGAGCATCTTTTAAATGGAAACTTTTAGTTTCTTTATCATAAATTAAGTTAAAAAAATGCAAGAATAGACATGAAAACAAGATGACGCGAGGGGTCCAACAAAATGGCAAACCAGCAAAAACATTCATGTAAAAATTGGGACCATTCCTGTTAGATCGACGCCGTGGATTCGGCGGTACGTACGGTAGCTTTCCTGCAGCTACCGGGCAGTTGCCAGTGCAAGCGCGACAGATTTGGTGCATGTGATGCCCAACAATTTGCGCAATGTCTGTTTCTTAGGGATTTGTAGGATGTAATTCGCAGCTCGTTGCATGCCACAAGTCTTCTAAGTGTTTTATTTAATGGATCCATGTGTCTCTTCCATCGATTGGGACTTGGGAGGACTGCAACGTGCCATGTTGCCACATGCTCGAAGTTAACTATATTCATCAATTATATTATATATATGGATTTAGCATCCTGTGACGCCTTTCTAGAAACCGTTGGATTCTTCATCCATGCTCATGCATTGATCGATGCGTGCCCGAACTGGGCATTCTGCGTGTGCCCCGAATGAGCGAACTAACGAGCACGCGTCGAACCGGTTGAAGATATTTAAGGCATAGATGAACTGACGCGTCTTCTTCGTCGGTTGGACTGACTTTTTTATGACGATTCGGGAGGGAAGACGAAGTTAGGGCACAAATCAATTGTCGTTTTAGAATGAGTCGTCGGCGTGTCCGATGTCGATCAAACCAACCTCCTCGCTTCATCGTGCATGGTCGGCGAGCGCATCGTCGGGGGAGAAGAAGCGACGAGCGTTCAGGGTCTCCACAAGATGCGCCGGTTCTTTTGAGTCGCCGGTTTGTTCGACATCGTGCCGACCCCCATGTTTCGTCATGGCTAGCGAGCACAAGTAGCACATGTCGTCGGGGTAGAAGAAGGGACGAGAGTTTGTCTCCAGAAGATGCACCTCTTTGTTTGGAGTCATTGGCGTGTTCGACGTCGATCGAGCCGACCTCCTCTTTTCGTCATGGCCAGCAAGCAGCAGATAGCACACGTCGTCGAGGGAGAAGAAAACGGGCAGAAGAAGACATACAGGATCATTTGTGCCCTGACTTGTCTTCTACCGAACGATTCGCTTGTTCGGTGAACGTGCAGAATGCCCGATTTGGACGTGCATTGACCATGGATGAAGAATCCAATGGCTCTCCTAGAGAGGCGTCTCAGGATGTCACGCTATATATATTAACTTCACGTGCATATTTTCCCGGATTTTTTGTATCCTGTGCAAACAAGGCAGGATTTGGGCCGGTATCAGATTTTAAAATACTGGCCCCAAATTTCCTTACTGTTTTCTATCTGCCAGTAAGTACCTAAGGCAAAGAAAATTAGAAACAAATTTATCTCACTCGATTTTTTTATCTCTCCAATTTGTCATTATATATATAGTTGGAATATATATTATTTGAATATCCATGATCGAAGTGAAAAAAAAACTCATTTCTATTTTATTTTTGCGTTTTTTTCTTTCTTGCAGAGGAATGCGTTATCAGGTGCGGGCACCGGGAATAGCTTCATGCCCTACGGAGGTGGCCCTCGACTCTGCGCAGGATCGGAGCTTGCAAAGCTGGAGATGGCCGTGTTCTTGCACCATCTCGTTCTAACTTACAGATGGGAGTTGGCGGAGCCGGATCAAGCATTTGCTTTCCCTTTTGTGGAGTTCCCAAAGGGACTGCCCATAAAAGTATATAGAAGAACATGACTTGTACCTTATATATCCAGCAAAATATGAAAGAGAGCGACACTACAAGAAAAATAATTTTTAGCGATCATAATTAACGAAGATATTCAAATGTTATATATTATTATTAATGATAGGAAAAAAATTTCGTCGTCAACAATAAGTACCACAAAAACTCTAGTCATTAGTATTTTTACGAGTGATCGTTAAAAGTTAACTATAAAAATAAGATTAAACTCAACGTCAGAATATTCAAATTAACGATCATCAACTTGTCATTAAAAATATTAACGAGTTAAATAAAAAATATCTCTTAAAATGATATTAGTGATATTTAGAATATATACTCTCTATTTTGTTTTCTTATTTTAATTTCTATATACCTTCTTACCAAATATTGTTACTATTTATTATTTAAAAATTCAAAATAAAAATTTAAATTATAGTTTATGTTTTAATATCATTTTCAAGTTTTAATATCATTAATAAAAAATAAACTAACTTCGCTTTTAAGTTTAGTATTGATTTTTATTAATGTAATTAAGAATGCCGACATCTCTTTACTTATAATAATTAATAATAATTAATTATTTTTAAATTTTGTGTATGTTTAAATTTTTTTTCATTTTTTTAAACTTTGAGTAGGATTTAATATATATATATTTATTTTCTAAAAAAATAATGAAAACACAAATAAAAAATATTCATTATTTTAAGATCAAAGCTTAAAAAAATACTTTTACATCATAATATTGTTAATAATAATTAAGGTATAACTAATTATTTGATCTTAATTTTTTTACTTTTTCTCTACGTATGCACGTCACGTTCATCGTCTTCTCCCCTCACACACTGGCACTAGATGGCGGGAATTCCTTAGCGGACGACACCACACAGTTAGGTATGTGTTATGTCATCTCCCTCTCATTTTTCTTCCCTCCGGCAACTGATCGACTTCGGCACGACTTCAATAGCGTGAGAACGCATGGAGATAGCCGTCACGGCTGCTTCTACGTGAGAGGCAGCCATCGATGGCCACCTCACGCACAGAGTCCACCTTGATGGCCACCTCTGCGTGAGACGCACCCCGACGGGGCCGCCTCGACGGCTGCCCCTGTGCGAGAGGCGGCCGCCGAGGGCCGCTCATGCACAGAGGGTCGCCTCTGTGCGAGAAGTGGCCATCAAGGGTCCACCACGCGGCCGTCAGGGCCATGTCTGTGCTTGAGGAGGCCATCGACGGTTGCCTCTTGCGTAGAGGTGACCCCGACAGCCGCCTCTATATGGACAGTTGCCTTTGTGCGTGAGGCGGCTCTGACAACTAACTTTGTGCGTGAGATGGCCCTTAGTGGCTACCTCTCGCATAGAGATGGCCGTCAGGGCCACCTTTGCGCGTGAGGCAGCCTTGAGTGGCTGCCTCTCGTACGGTGGTCGTGACGATTGCCTATGCACGTGAGGCACTTAGGTGGCCATCGGTGCTTCTGGTTCGGCTGCTCATGCTTCCACCATGCGGTTGTGTTTCTTTTTGACGGTTCGACTGGTAGTTTGAAGTCTTCTTCACTTGTCCACAGGTATATAGCACTTCTCCACAAAGTGATTGCAACAAAAGCTATGCGTGGTGCCATTTTCTTTTTGTCTCTAGGGTCCTTTTTTTAGGTATGTCCCTTTGTTTTGGTCTCCATAAACTCCATTAGATCTCTAATCACATATATGACGTATGTATCAGTCTTAAACAAAAACAAAAATGTTGTAAGCATCTTTGGTTGTTCTTCCTCTTACGTGTGTGATGATCATTTGGCCACCTCAATCTTGTTTTTTTATTGGATAAAAAATTTTAGGACTCAATTCCCTTGCAAAGAATTCACCACGATGGCAGCAAACCTTTTAGAGATTCATTTATCAGTAGGTACAAATTAATATTAAATATTAACATTCTTTTGTTTCATTTTTTACTTGATATCTCATTGTCTTTTATGTAAAGGGAGGTAAAAATGGTAACCCATCGGATGTTGCAACTATTTTTATGTGTTATTTTATTACACATATTTTATTTTAATAAATTTTTGATCTAATTACAATCCTCTTTGAAGCAACAATGACTATGTTTGGCGGATTGAAACTTTATACTGATTAGTACACTATCTTAGTTATTTCTAAGTAAAGTTATTTTTAGTTATTATCAATATTAATTTTCATTTTGATTTTACAGATTTTTTATGAATGTTCATTGCACTAGAAAAGAAGATGAATGGAAGAAAAGTTTGCCATTCAGTTCTTGAACACGCTCTTTTAGAAGTGTTATTTGAAATTTTGTAAACATTTGAATGAAAATATTGAATGTTGCATATGAATATTTGAGTTGAATATTGTATGAATAATTGATTTGATATTTAATGAACGAGTTGAATCTTATCAAAGATAGAATTTTAAATTTTGAAAATATTTTGTGGTTTGACTATCAAATACATAAAATTTTATTATTTTGAAAATGTATTGATGATTGGATATTTGCCCTCAAATAATAATAATAATAATAATAATAATAATAATAATAATAATAATAATAATAATAATAATAATAATAATAATAATAATAATTGATTCATAAAAAAAATTATTCTACTACCTAAATAATGTCTTTAGCAACTAGTGTTTAGGCCACTAAAAATTTTATGTCGACCAAATTGAGTGGTCCTTATAAGCAATGTTTTCAGAACCGGACCGGCGATCGGACCGAACTCATCACTGGGTCGCGATTGGATCGGTTGGACCGAGTTCGACCGGATTGAACCGGATTTTATTAAAATAATATTATTTATAATAATTATAAAGATATAGTATAAGTTATATGATATAGTATATGAATATTATACTAATGATTTATTAAAAATACTAAAAAATAATATAACATATTTTTTATTAATTAAAAGTTTTATATAATGATAATATAAATAGATTATTAATAATTTAATATCTACTATTTAGTGATGATAGATGTTATGTTAATAAATTTTATCTTAAATTATTCTTATTTTTTTTTTGTTTTAACACTTTCCTCTTTATTTCCTTTATTTATGCCCTTTAATAAGTTTCTATTCTAATATTATTCAATTTCAAATACTTACTTTTTTATTTTAATTCCTATTTAATTGTATACATATGATATTCCCTCTTCTTTAAATTTTCTTATATTTCTTTCATTTTTTCTCATTTAACTTTCCTATTTTTATCATTTTTTTAATTTTTTTTCAAAATCTGCATTGAACCGGTTCAACCAGCTCGGTTCAACCGATCGATTCAACCGATTTTGCCCGGTTCAATGCCAAAACGGTTTTAGAGGCCTAATCGGACCGGATCACCGGCCGGTTTGCGATTGAACCGGTTGAACCGGCCGGTCCGGTCCGATTTTAATAACATTGCTTATAAGTTATATAGAGGATCAACATACCAACTTTTAAGGAAGAGAGTTATGATTATCTTTAAAATGAATCAACAATCAGTCATTAACACTGGACGCTAAAATCTTTTAGCATGGGACATATAGCGAAGAGCTGTGATCAAATTTTTCTTGTCATTGATGAGTATTAATATCAAAATGATTCAGGGACGGAGCTATATAGGGATTAGGGGAGGCCTTGGCTAGGGTTGTTCACGAGTCGGGTTAGACCCGACTCGTGAACGAACCCGACCCAACCCGACAAAATTTGGTTGGGTCGGGTCGAGTCGAGCTCTCCTTGAGGGCCAAATCCGACCCAACCCGACCTTATACTATACATGTAATGGTATATTACATATGTTCTTTTAAAAGAAATTATGGTTGGCCCCTCCCTAATTTTTTGAAGTATACTATATATAATAATATACCATATATGTTTTCCTAAAAATATATTAATAGGCCCTCTTATTCTTATGAAGTCTACATATAATAATATTATTACATTTATGAGTATATATGAAAAGATTTATACTGTAATATGTTCATTTATGGAAAATATAACCAATAAGTTCGATTCATTTCCATAACAAATCAAACTACTTAGTATATTATTTTAAAATTAGTTACATATATTTTCATCTAACTTTTTTAAGTTAATTATTTGAGATATATATAATGTTAAATATAATTATATTATTTTATCATAAAATCACATTGCAAGATGAACATGATGAAAAATGCATGATGAATAATAAAAAGATATATTTTATCTAAAACAGATAAAATTTATAATTGTAAGTTATTTTGTAATGTACAATTTTTTAGAATATTATTTTAATTTTATTGTTTTTTGAAATAATTACACATTTATATGTGCATATATACATATCAAATTTTTTTTCACTCTTTATATTTTGACCCTCCTAATTTTTAATCCCGGCTCCGTCCCTAAGATGATTATTTTTAATAATTACATATTTTTTCACAAATGATCTGGGAGGGAAAGGAATTTATAGGAATAACTTGCAATCCAAAATTCGTGGCGTCGTGCAGCACGACGTACGGCAGGTCAATATGAGAGAAGGAAGACATGACATGAATGCAAGACCCCCATCATTTTTTTTCATTTTTGGAATGATCAACTCCTCTTTCTTTGACTCAACGACGCTCTCGTGGACACGAACCAACCAATCACAGGAGTCGTAATAAAGTTACAATGCGTCCTTGGCCCAAAGATACGCTTAAAAAATAGCCCGTCTAAATAAGAACAAGGCCGCGGCCCGAACAAGAAAAAAAAAGAGACATAGTTCACATTGGAAAATAAAATAACAAATTAAAAAAAATCGCCGTTGCCGGGGATCGAACCCGGGTCACCCGCGTGACAGGCGGGAATACTCACCACTATACTTTTGTTTTACATAATTAATATTATTTAATCTTTCACTAATTTTTCAGCCAACATAAACGTGCACATAAATTAACCTACGGATATTTTACAAGTTAGCAATGACAAATCTCTTTTCGGTTGTTTTCATTTTGTTTTGTAGTGCTGAAGAGACTATGCTATGCATGAGTAATTTAATGGTGTCATTTCTGAGAAGAAACTTTCTTCCATATGTTTACCACGCAATTTTCTTTCATACTAAAAATAAAAAAGACACCGACCTAACACTGAAAAAGTTTAGAATTTGCAATGAAAGATTAGTCACAGATATTTTTAATATAAATTCCACTGCAAATAACATTTTTGCGACAGATTTTGAATGATCCTAGACTTTGAGTAAAAATGCTCGTAAAAAATATATTTGCCACAAATTAGGTAATCAATTGAAGATTGTGATGAATATATATATATAATATATATATATATATAATATATATATATATATATATATATCGAAACTAAGAAGATCAGAAGTTCCTTCTCAATTTGTGAAGGAATAAATTCATTAGAGTTTGCAAACGCAAATTGCCAGTAAATTTTTTTATAAAAATAATAATAAAATTAATTAATTAAAAAAGTTTAAAATTAGTTTATTAAAATAGGAAAGTAAAGTAAATAAATTTTAAAATAATTATTATTCACTTGGACATGCAAAAATGAAATAATTATTATTCAATTAATCATCTTCATTGTCCATCATCATGTTTATGCATGATTTGTCAAAACATCATTTTTATTTATTCATGTTAATAACATTGAGATCTTAGAATTCGTTCATCCATTTGTGTGTATTTTTGTTCGACTTTGTACGTAAACATGGAATAAATTAGAATTGCAATGAATTATAAAAAAAATGTGTTGTCTTCTGCATTTTCATTGAAAGAATTCATCACATATTTTATCTCTTATCAGTCCACTCTCCTCTTTCCTATTTATACTCATAAAATCCAAAGAAAGAGAAACATCACTTCTCCGGACTTGGGTCGCTATAAGAAATCTTTCGATTAGCGACACAGGTGTGACATCACTAAAGAGACGCTAAGTCATGGCTAAAAGAGCTAGCCACGCATTAGTTTCGACATGGCATTACAATAATGGGCACTTGGATTCGGTAACCATTAGCGTCACAATGGAGCCAAGAGACTTGAGGACACTATTAGCATCACACCTCGATGCTATCACGACGATATGATGACGTGAAAAGTGTTGTTGCGAAGGGCTTATGTGCGTTGCTAAGCCAGTGCTAAAGAGGCGTTGAAGCCGTCGATGCTAACTCGATGCCGACGATACTCGGACGTTAATAGGGCACTAAAATAATCGTTACCTTCCTGTCAAGAGGACGTTGCTTTGATGATAATGTGTCGCTAAAGTAGGTGATGCCAAATGTGACACTAATGTGATGCTATATACAATATGTTCATCTAATGAACAAGTGCTTGGTGAGGGGCAGATACAACGAAGATCGAATACAACCGAGAGGAGGAGGAGGATCAAATATGAAAGATCATTTCGCATTTAATACGTCAAATGATTACATCAAATTTCACATTTTCATTACATCAAATGAATTTGCATCGCAACACTACAAGAGATGTACTCCAATCGGTCGACGTTCGGGCAGTAACAACAATAGGATGAGGATGAGGAGACGTCTGGGCAGCAACAATAGGAGGAGGAAGAGGAGGCGTTTTGGCAGTGTCGGGGCAGCAGCAACAGTAGGAGTCAGTGGTGCCGTACGGGCAGCGTCAGAGCAGCAGCAACAATAGGAGAAAGAGGAGGCGACGACATCTGGCTAGAGCAACAAGAGGAGGAGGAGGCGTCTGGGCGCGTTGGGCAGCAACAAACAGTAGGATGCGATGGCGACGACGGGGCAGCAACAAACAATAGGATGCGGCAGCGGCGGCGGGGCAGCAACAACAGTAGGAGGAGGAGGCGTCAAAGCGGCAACAACAATAGGAGGAGGAGGAGGTTGTGGCTTCCGGGATGGTGTCGGGGCAGCAGCAACAATAGGAGGAGGAGGAGGCATCCAGCCGGTGTCGGGGCAGCAACAATAGTAGGAGGCGGAGGAGGCGACAAAAGCAACGTCGGAGCAAACAGTAGGAGGAGAGGTGGTTAAAAGGTGGAGAAGCGGCATTCGGGTACAGATGCACGCTAGGAACCATCGGATTAAACGAAAGGATGGTTCATATTCATTTTTCGATGAGCACACGGATCGCCACTTAGCAACAACAAATTGGCGACGTTAATGCGTCGTCGCTAACGTGGTGCCACTATGATAGATAGTTAATTCTAAAATATGTCAAATAGTGTTGCGTATTAGCGACACCAAGACTGCGACACTAAGCTAAAATTTAGCATCGCATGGGCATCGACATATTGAGATGCTAAACTAGCATCACGACAAAGCGACACTATTGTGACACTAAACCGAAGTAACGACAAAGCGGTAGACACTATTGTGAAGCCAATGTGTCGCTACATGTATGCTACGCTAATGTGTCACAATGTTGGCACTAAAGTATTAACTATAAGTTGATTGAATGTACATAAATATATATATATATATATATATATGTATATCTAATTATATCAATATATATGTATGTTATATACGCATGTATATATGTATATGTATGTATGTGGATATGTATGTAATATATGTGTGTATGTATATGTATATGTATACAAACTATAAGTCTATATGTATATATCTGCAATGCGAAATCAACACCGTAATGACTTTAAAATAGCGTCCTGATCTCTGGCGACGCTAAAGAGACGTCATAGTGAATACTCTTTTTAAGTGTAACGCCCCCAAATCGACTCCCGCCACGTGGCGAAGATCAATCTGGAGACGCTACGTCATGCTATAACTTGATCATAATATTGACCATATCTCAGTCAAGAACTGAGACACGTCAACGGAAAGATAATAAAATAACATAAGATAACATAATTATGCTGAAGTCTAAAAGTGGTTATATCATTGCTATGAAAATAAAATAAGTTTTACATCATGAATCTAGAATGCGGAAGGTAAATGAAAACTAAATAACACTTTAAAATCCCTATGGTTCATGTGTTGTCCTATCGCCAGAGCTTCATCACCACACGCCTACTCCACCACGTTACTGACCTGGTCCTGTGGAAATCAGACACAGAGGATGGGATCTTTCCGTAAGCTTTACAGCCTAGTGGAGAACCACATGATATATAATGCATGACATGAATATAATAATCAGTGATAAATAATTATGCTTAACTTGAACGTGGAAGATAATATATCAGTATCATGGATCATAATGAGAATAAGATCAGTAGATATCATGAATCATGATGATCAATAATATATATTAAACTTGGAATCATGACATACTTGACTTGACTTGAACTTGCTTCTTGATCTTGGTTATTAATTAACAATCAGGGTGACTTTAGGTGCCTTTAATTCTTGGGGTATGCCCAGCAAACGATACGGCCTTGTGCGGGTCAATGGGTGATCAAACCATGACCAAGGGAGCAACCTTTATCTTGATGCACTTGGCTTGGACTGGCAACCCAGCATTAATCTTTCATCTGAACTTATTAATCGCTTTAATAACTTGTAGCTCTTTGTTCTTGATTCAACCGATATGATAGGATCAACGTGAAATAAATCAATAACAGAGTAAATCATGTAAATCAGTGAGGGATCTCTGTGGAGTCAGAAAATAGGATCAATCATATATATATAATATTTGGATAAAAGGAAAATAATTAATAAATATAATACAAGATTTTTTGGAGAATCGATCGACCGGTTCAGGGGAACGGTCGATCGATTGTCTGCGGGTCGGTTGATCCGTTTAGTTGAACGGTCGACCTGATGGGAAGGATCGATCGACCGGTGACAGGGATCGGTTGACCGATCGACATGTGCAGAAAGCGGCTGCATGCAAGTTATCGGTCGACCGGTTGCCGCGATGCATACGGACCGGTCGATCGGTCGGCATCCAGAAAACTTGCAGAACCCTCGAATTTCATAAATTCTTCGATGCAATCTCAATCTAACCTAATTATTATCCCCAGCAAATCAATCACACAACAACAGAACAATAAGAAGTGAATTATGCATGCAATTCAATCAATCAATCAAAGAATACAAGGAATCAATCAATTAAAATGATAACTTGAACCCTAGCTTTGATCTTTTCTTTTCATAATGATTAGGGCATGAATTTGGGAAAATTCAGAGGTCGTGCAAGGTGATTTCGATTCACCCACCTGGTCGCGATGGATCCTACCCTTGATTCGTTAAAAATCCGTTTGAATTCCGCCCCTGTTTCCTCCCTGTTCTTCCTCTCGGCCACCCTCTGCAGAAATTTCAGCAAGGGCGTAAGAAGGACAACACTCGAAAGACGATGAGAGGAGAAAAAGTAGATTTTCACACGCCTTGAAATTGAGATGAAGGAGATGAGGGATTGGTCGCTGGATTTCCTGTAGCCTGGCGGCGGTCCAGAAGTCCGGCAGGGTCTCGTGAGTTTTGCCAAGGGAGAAAGAGTTTTAACAAATTTTGTCTCATCTTATATAGACCCCTCTCTCCTAAACAAATCTGATTAGATCAGATTTAAATCTTCTTCCTTTACCAACTTTGAGTGGCATTGGGTCTTTTTATTTCTTTCTCTCAACCGTGCGTTTAAATTCTGGTTTCTTTTCCTTTTTTTTATCTTTTTGTTGGTTGTTACATTAAGTTTGGATACAAAAAAATTCTAAAAAAAATTAACATTTTTCAGAAAGATTTGAAAACTCTATTCGACTAAACGAGATCGTTTCGAGTGCTCCTGAAAGGTCTGATCTTTTAGAACAAGCATTTTCATATTTCTTAGGGGAGGCAAAAGTTTTGAAGAATTTTTATAATTACGAAAAATGGATATTTTGAGAATTGGAGGAAACAAAAAAGACGTGAAATGTGAAAGGTTTGCACTGCCCCACCTTCACGAGCCCTTCGAAATACTTATTTTTTTTGCGGTGATTAGAGCGTGGACTGGGAAGAATCCGCGATTCTTGTGCGAGTGGACAACTCACGTCGGTCTCTATGAGTCTGTAATTTTCGTTTCGACTGATTCTTGCCGGATCATGTCGACGATTGTGAGAAGTGTTTTTTTTCGTAGGTTCTTAACTCCGTCGTTCGGCCTCCTAAAATTGCCAAAAAAAAATATTGAATTTTTTTTGTTATCATGGTCTATGAGAGATACAAATTTCGCAATGATCCGATGGTTGGATCACTGACAATCGCCGTTTGAATCCTATGGAAAGTGAAGAAGCACTATTCCCCCAATTTTGTTGGGAATTAGAGTATAATGTATGTATAGCATGGTATATTAATTTTTGTATATTATATAATAGAATAATATAGTATGATGTATAATATAGTATAGTATAATATAGTATGTTATAGTATAATATTGTATAGTATAATCTAGCATTATATTGTACAATACTACAAACTAGCATCTACTATTGTATAGTATATTATAAACTAACATCTACTTAGCGTCGCTAAAGCTCTAACACTAATTTAGCATCGATGCCAATACAACGCAAGGCGTCGGCTCTAATGTCGTCTCATACGTTAGCGTCAACGTAGCGCCACCAAAGCTCTTACGCTAACTTAGTGTCGCAAGCTCGCGATGTCAATATGCGCGCATTTTCTTATTTTCACGCGTAATAATAGCGACGAAGTAGTATCGCGATAGAGCATAAATTAGCGTCGACATGATGTAACACTAATGTGACGCTAGTGACGCTATTGAGAGATTGTTAGCATTTCCTTCTGTCGTCCCGATGCCATCGTTATTGGTGACAATTTAGTGTTGCCTAGTTTTGTATAGGCTAAATCGCGTCGCTATTTGACAGTTTTCTTGTGGGTTATGGATTGGCAATATCCTCTCCCATGGCTTAAGTAATTTTATTATTTTTTCTAAATATCATTCCCTCATGTTGAGAAAGTTCACTTAATTTTATTATTTTTTCTAAATATTACTCCCTCATCTTGAGAAAGTTCACTTTGATCATTGTGTTTTCCTTTTAATCCGTTTGTGGTACCATGACAACTTTTAAAGGTAATGCATTTATATTTGTGTTGTTTTATTTATCTTATGTGATAAATGATTTTATCACTTTATTGAATCAGATAAGAGTCAAGAAAATAGAGTGATAATAATTTATTCCTTGATAAAAAAGGAACTCCAAGATCGAACCGGTGGTTACTAGCATCTTCTGCCATTAGAAACTCAACTCCACTAACTAGTTGAGTCTCACTTTATTTTTGTCCTTGAATTGTTACAAACAATGGCTTTACGAAAGAGAAATTTTTTTTGGCCTTAATATCTTATCATCATTCTATGACCTTGAGTTATATTAGTCACCTCTTCCCATTTGTTTTTGGAGTGCTCAATGCTATATCGATATATAGCATCCTTAAATTGAATGACATTACTTGTAATTAAGCCCCAATTTGAGAAGGTGGTATTAATTATGCAATATTAATTGTGTCTAATTTGATCAAAGAGGTTAATGAGTATATAAAGCACACCACTTTACACCTTCATGCAAAGCACTTATTTCTTATTATTTAATTAATTTAATAATTATAATTTATTATTAAATTAATTATATACTTCTTAAATGAAATAATATATATTTACTTGAATAATTTGATAATAAAAATATATTATCTAAGACTAAATAAATTATAATTATTGAATAGTCATATTTATTAACATGATTTGATCATAACCATCGGATAATTCGATGTTATTAATTTTAATCATCTTTATTATTTAACATATACTTTAAAATAATTTATTAATTTAATAGGTAAAATTAGTGCTTTACACTTATTTTACGTCAAATGTTCTACATATATATTTTCTCTTGATAAAAATATAAGAAATGAGAAGACTTAAAAAAATAATATAAGTAACATTAAATGTAGAAATCCAATAAAACCTAGCACATTAGTATCTATTATATTTTTTTATAATTCGATAAATTTTGGAAAGAAGTACATGACAATAAAGAAAAAGGGATGTTCTAAGATCACTCATGTGCAACATCACCATCAAAGTGAGCAATCATAGCCATAGCCACACATGTAGACATCCTTTATCTCATTGGTTACTTGTAGGATGAATACAGGGATAATAAATTTTTTTATGAACTTAATAGTTTAAAGGTGAATAATAAATAAAAAATTATGATCAATAATAGATAATATAAGATCGTGAAATAATAATATTTTTGTAAATTATTTTTTTGGGAAATTTTGTTTTCATAATTTGCAATGAATTTCAAACCATAAAAAATTATGAAAGAAAATCCATAAAAAATTTTAAAATAATGTATAATATTATATAGAAGTTTGCATTCTCTAAGTTCGATATATTCTATTATAAGCTCCCACTTTTTTATCATATGTATAATACATATAATTCTATTATTAATAACATCCCCCCAATGGATTATAAGTGCTTAAAATTGTTAATGTTAATCTTATTATATTATATTATATTATATTATCACAAAATTCTATTATTCATTTAAAATATTTTAATATATCTTTATTTTTTCAAGCATAATGAATTTGGATTTGGTATTATTGATATAAATTATTTTTTATTTTCAAAATCTAAATTAAAAATCCAATTTGATAAAAAAACTGGCATAGATACTCTATGTTTGTAGTATAATTTATATGTATGCACATATTTGTAAATCATATTTATTTGAATATGATATGTAATATATTATGATTAATTATATAATAAATATAAAAACTAAATAAATATAGTATAAAACAAGACATAATTCGATTTATTTTAGTCTTGACATAAATTTAATTAATATTTTTATTACTAGAGGATATTTCATTCCCATTAGAAATAAATTTAGAGGAAATAAATAATTGAAAAACCAAATCAGTATGAATAGAAAATCTCATGCCCTCCTACATTTTTCTCTAACTCCAGTCCTAGATGTCAAAATTGGGCTCGGCCTTTTTTGCCTCCGCCCATCGTTTGGCATGATTGTTGTTGCCTTCCCAATCATGAGGAATTCTTGATTCGAATGAATTCCGTCAAATTAGCAATATGATTTTCTTCTTGTTCTACTTAAATATTATTTAAGAAAAAAATTTATGCCTTATAAAATTATACTTTTATGATACAAACTTCGAATAGATAGAGTTTTATATTTAAAATTCGAAAAAAATCTGTCAGAATGAGTTATGTTATGCACTAAATTTTGAATTAATATTTGAATATGTTTTGTTGATATTCGGATTGACATATGAATGCCAAAGTTGTAAATGTTGGAGCAAAGCTTTAAAGCCATATATAATTATATTTTGATAATATAAATTTCGAAAGATTAGCAAAAAAAGATGTTAATATAATGAATTGTTTCATGCATTAAAAATTCGATTAATAATAGTCTATGTTCTCATGAGATTTACATTAAGAGATGAATATCAAAGTTGTAGAGAATTCTGTTAACTTTGCATAAAATAAAAAATAATCTCATTTAGATACTTATACGAAAAGTTATGAATAAAAGTGAAAAGGTCTAAAATGTATTATTTAAAATGGACAAATCTTTACACTAAACTTTGAATCAATATTTCACTATGGTTTCATTAAATTTTGGATGAATGATAAATACCAAAGTTGTAGAAAATTATGTTAGCTTTTCATAGAATAAAAAATCGTCTCATTTGAATAACTGTGCAAAAAGTATGCTCAAAATAGTGTAGGGCGGTCGACCTGATGACTGAAATACCGGTCGACTTGTTAGGTACACCGGTCGACCGGTCAGTGCAGAAAATGTCTAGTTTCAACAAACAAAATTATGAGACTATACCAGTCAAGGTACCAATCGATCGGTTGGTCGATCGGATAGTGCAAAATTCACCAACGATCATATTTTTTATAAAAGAAAGTGTATCGATCGACTGGTGGGACAAAATGGTCGACCAATCAACGCACAAAATGCACTAAAATGGTCATATTTTGGCCCCAAAATTAAGAAACAAATCCCCGGCTAAATGGAGTTAAGAATCTTATAAAAAAGACTAAAGGGTCTAGAATTCATCAGGCACTCAAGGGAAATATCAAGCATCAAAGGAAAATTAGTTTCTTGAAGTTATTGTCAAATCTTCTCTTCTTTCTCTCTTCTTTCTCTCTTCTTTTCTTGTAACTTTCATGTTGTAAAAGAGATAAATATTTTATTAAAAAATTGAGTGTGAGCTTCTGTGTAGAAGAGATTCTACTTACCTCTGAGTTAGAGAAAAGATAAGCTTCATAGGAGGAGATGTGTGCCTTACCTCTCGAAGCAGAAAAAAAAAGTTGTTTGGTGTAAAGGGTTTCTTCCTTGCTCATTTGGAACGAAGAAAAAGTTTAGTGAAATCTTCGATGGTCTTATGGTCAAGAAGTTGGAGCGGGAACGTAGGCCAGGGTGAGGTTGAACCTCTTCAACAAACCACCTTACATTCTTGTATTTGATTTCTCTCTTCCTCTCATCCTCATATTATTATGCATGTGATATGATTTGATTGTTATTGCATTTATTTGAATATTGATGAATCGATTTCAAAATTTCATGACGTATTTTGTGAAATCGATGTTTTTTAGTTTTAACACCAATTCACCCTCTCCTAGTGCCTTGGGATCCTACAATTGGTATCATAGTAAGTTGCTCTTGTTTTAAAGATTTAAACATGTTTAGAGCTATGACATCAGGTGAATTTAGTTTTTTTTAAGGTCTATTAATTAGTCATCCTCCACTTTTTAATGCATCAAATTTTGTATATTGAAAAATTAAGATTCAAGCATACATATGTTCTATTGATATTGACATTTCAAATATTATTAAAAAATGGTATTATTTACATAAAAAATTACCTTCAAAATATATAGAAAGAGAATTTTTTCTTTGCAAAACTTGATTGGAAAGTCAAAAATATTTTTTTATTGTACTTTGGATTCAACGGAGTTTAATCGGATTTCTAGTTGTGAAAGTGCAAATAAGATTTGAAAGTTCATTATTAGGAACGGATAAAGATAAAGAATCTAGATTAAATATTTTAAATCATCAATATGATTCTTTTAAAATGTTTGAAAATGAATCCATAAATAAAATGATTGTACAGTTTAACGGTATTGCGAATATCTTAGCCTTCTTGGACGATTCAAGAACTAATCCTAAAAGGTGAAAAAGTTTATCAGACCTCTCTCCTCCAAATGGCATATAAAGAGGATCATGATTGAAGAAAAGACCTGAACAAGTTGCAGGAAGAAGGAAAAGAAGAAAATGTTCACAAAAAGAAATCATTGACATTAAAAACAAACAAAAAGGAAGAAGACTCGAGTAAAAAAGTAGTGGATGAAAAGATACTCGCACGCTATACAAGAAAGCTTGATAAGTATCTCAAGTTGGTGAAAAATAAAGAGAAGAATGATAAGCCAACTACAAGGTCTTGTAAAAAACATCAAGAAAGAAACTCAAGTCTCACAAAGAAGGGCAAAGAAGAAACATTTCAGAAAATGAAGAAGAAAAAAACATAAAGAGTCAAGTGAATGTGAAACAAGTGACTCATCAAATTCTTGTAGTGAGAATGCATACCTATGCTTAATGGTATATAACGATGATGTAACTTTTAACTCTTCAAATTCAAATAATGACTCAAGCTCTTTTGAAGAAGATATTTCCTTTGATGTGCACAAGGAATTTTCTTCTCTTATAAAAAAGTATCTTGCACTTAAATAGGAAAATGAAAAATTACTACACGAGTTTGAGAAATTAAAAAAAAGAAAAGGATACATATTTTATGAAAAATAAAAACTTGAAAAATGAAATTGATTCTTTAGAATTTATGCATGCATGTGAAATTGTAAAACTGACATGTACTTTAGAAAAGTAAATAAGGAAAATAATTTTTTTGAAAAATTCACAAAATAATGATAAGACTAGTTCTTATGCAAAGAAAGTAATTCTTGGAGATATTTTAGACAAAGAAATTCATATTCTAAACATTTTTACGATAAATCCTTAAAGAATTCACATATTTACTTATTTTGCATGTGGATTTCATGTTCATTATTCATATCAATGCAAAGTAGGAAAATCATTTCAACATGGAATGATATGGGTTCCAAAAAGAACATTGACTAACAAAATTGGATCCAAATAAGTTTGGGTACCAAATGTTAAATAATTGTTTCTCAGGTGTGCCTCACATGTAAAGAAAATGATAAGTGGAGTTGAAAATGTAAAGACACAAAGGTCATGATAAAAGTATCATTTACAAATAAAACTTGAAATATTTTTCTTGAACATGAACCTACATTTTTGTATAATTGCTTTATCATCTTGATTCTTAAGTTTTTAAGTTTAAAATCTTTATGAAAATTAAGCTATGATCCATCATAATATTATCATTTCTCTTTAAACGATAAAGGAAACAAATAATGAACTAGAGGAAAAGAGAAAGAAAATTGGTGATAGGGGGAGTTTGTTCAAAAATTTGAAATATTATTTCATCCGCTCATTTTGAATATGATTTTGTTATCCTTATTGTCAAAATTCATGATTATATTACAAAACTAAATTTTAACATATCATTGTTGTCTCAAAATTTTATGGAATATTTTATTTTTAATACATTTTTTAATACTTGTGTTATTCATAACCTCTAGATCAATTTGATTTCATATTTTACCATTATAAAATAGCCATAAATTTAGGAGGAGTTATTTTTTCCTATCTCATATTGTATATATAAAACAACTTTTTATGTGACTTTACATATTTCTTATATGATAAAAGGGGGGAATAACATTTTTAAAAATGACATGATTAAGAGAGAGTTACATATTATTTCTTATATGCTTCATGTGCAAACTACTTTTTGATGAAACAAAAGGAGAATAAATATATGAGAAATATGATAAAAATATAAGGAAAATGTATATAAGATAAATATATATTACCCCTGAATTATTACGTGGACTCAATGAATAAAACTCTATATGAAAAGTACCTTACAATTAGTACTTACGTGCATATCTATTATTGTAAGGAAAACTTATTTTTAAGGGGAATAAAATTGATTTCAATTTTTTCGCAACTTATATATTTTTCATATTTCTCGATTTGTCTTTATAAAAAAAGAGGAGATTGTTGGAGCAAAATTTTAAAGCCATATATAATTATATTTTGATCATACAAACATCGAAATATTAGCAAAAAATGTTTCAATATAATGAGTTGTTTCATATATTAAAATTTCGATTAATAATTGTCTATGTTTCTATAAGATTTATATTAAGAGGTGAATATCAAAGTTGTAGAAAATTTTGTCAGCTTTCCATAGAATTAAAAATCATCTCATTTGGATACTTACATGAAAAGTTATGAATAAAAGAGTAAAGGTCTAAAATGTATTATTTAAAATAGACAAATCTTTATACTAAACTTTGAATCAACATTTGACTATAGCCTCATTAGATTTTGGATGAATGATAAATGCCAAAATTTTAGAAAATTTTGTTAGCTTTCCATAGAATAAAAAGTCATCTCATTTGGATAATTGTAGGAAAATCTATGCTCAAAATAGTGCAAGACGATTGACCAGATGGTTGAAATATTAGTCAACCAATCAGGCAAAACCGAACGATCGGTCAATACCGAAAATGCTCAATTTCAACAAATAAAATGACAAGACTATCGATTAAGGTACCGATCGACCGATTGGTTGGTCAGACAGTGCAGAATTCGCCAACGATCATATTTTTCATAAGAAGAAAGTGTACAGATAGACTAGTGGGGCAAAACGGTCAACCAGTCAACGCACAAAATGCACTAAAACTATCATATTTTGGCCCCAAAATTAAGAAACAAGTCCCAACGGCTAAATGGAGTTAAAAATGTTATAAAAAAATATCAAGAGGTTTAAAATTCATCAAGTACTCAAGGGAAACATCAAGCATCAAAGAAAAATTAGTTTATTGAAGTTATTATCAAATCTTCTCTTTTTTCTATCTTCTTTTCTTGTGAGTTTCATGTTGTAAAAGAAAAAAAAACATTTCATTAGAAAATTGAGTGTGAGCTCCTGTATAGAAGAGGTTCTATTTATTTCTCGAGCTAGAGAAAAGATAAGCTTTCTTGACCTCTCAAAGCGGAGAAAATGTGGTTTGGTGTAAATGATTTCTTTCTTGACCCATTTGGAAAGAATGAAGAGTTTAGTGGAATCTTCGACGGTTTCAAGGTTGAGAAGTCGGAGCGGGGACATATGCCAAAGTGTGGTTGAACCTCCTCAACAAATCACCTTACGTTCTTATGTTTGATTTATCTCTTCCTCTCCTTCTCATATTATTATGCATGTGATATGATTTGATTGTTATTGCATTGATTTGAAGATTGATGAATCAATTTTAAGTTTTCATGATGTATTTTGTGAAATCGATATTTTCGAATTTTAACACCAATTCACTCACCCCTCTTGGTGCCTTGGATTCTACAATAAATAATTTTACTATACAACACAAAAAATCACCTTAATTCAATAATTGCACAAAAAAATTATGATTGAAAGAGTGCATGGTCACCAAGCAATTGAGTGAGCATTGAGAATTTGCAACCAACCTATCAAGCGGTGAGTAAAATACAATTGGTGTGGTAGGTTGGTCAATTGGTGTATCGATCGACGTTGTGCGAGAGGTTACAATGGCCAAGAACTAGTTGATATTTTGCAATTGACTTGGTGAAACAGTCGACTGACTATCATGTTGAATGATCATATTTCGTCCGCAAAAGTGGGAAACGAGTACTACAACAAAATGAAGTTAAGAAGGTTATAAAATAGGTTGCAAATGTGAATAAATAATCAAATCTACTAAAGAAACTTGGATAAATAGTTGTGAAATTCATTTATATCCAAAATTGTAAATGTTGTAGTCCTTCTCTTTTCTTTTATTGTGTAAGTTTTTTTATTATAAAAGAAAGATTATGGAGTGTTGTAAAATTCTTGTATAGATAGTTGAGCTTTTGAGTGATAAGACATTGAACCTTACCTCTTGAACGGAGAAAAGACAGGTAAAAACTTATAAGGAGGAGAGTTGTATTTTGCCTCTTGAAATAAAGAAAAGATAATAATTATAAAGAATTTCTTTCTTGCCCATTTGAAACAAAGGAAATGTATTAGTCAAATATCTGGAGATCAAGAGTCAAAACAGAGATATAGATCAAGGTGTGATTCAACATCATCAACAAATCTCCTATATTATTGTGTTTGTGACTCGCTTAAAGTGTGCATAGGGAATGCAGCGTGAAATGAAACTAACACGCTTAATGTAAAAAGAACACGTATGAGAGGCAAAAGGCTTTGAGACGTATATTGTCCCTTATACTAGCGTATTACCCTTAAACACAGGAAAAAAATATCAAATGAAGTCTTAAAATTTATAATATCTCTACACTATATAAATGTGATCTGCAAGTATACGAAACATTATTGTAGTACTTGAGGTTTGATCCTCAAGAACGATTTTATGAAATCTTCAAGAAAGCACCTCGAAACGAACTCAGTATCTAAAAATGCTGAAAATAGGAGAATAACGAGGAAATAAGAACAAGATTGGGAAAAGGCAAGACAATCAATAGAAACACATGCTGAGAGCTCATGAGAGATGTTTTTGCTTATAGGACTCAAGTTCTTCTGCTATGATGGTACGAGTGAAAACGACTGAATGTTCATTCACGTGTGTATTTGGGTAACATCATGGTGAAAGACACTCGACTCACCCGTGTCATTCTCATGTTCGCGGGAAGTCTAGTTTACACATGTGAAGGGGTTCATATATCTGGCTAAATCGTCACTCTCTCGCAAGATGCTTAAACGTATAAACACAAGCTTTCCTCTTCGGATTGAGATAAACCTTCACACATCCCAGTGCCCCCACGTTCGTAAAGAAATAAACTGAGAACAAAGACAACTTTGATCGACCTGAATCCATCTCAGAGTAATAAGGATAACCCTCACAGGTAGAACGCAGGGAATTGAGATTTCGTAAAGAACATTTAAACGATTTAAAAGATGAGCCGATTTAGAAACCGAGCGTAGGATTGCTAAGAGCCTTCTAGATGTGACACAGTCATCGTGTGCCTTCTCGGGTCACCAACGACGAAGTAGGAATAAGATCTCCCCTTTTCAGGCAGAAGCTTTTAGAATCAAAGGAAATTAGGGATGGCAATGATGAAGCAAGATGGAAAATGAAAATACCCCTGCACACACTTCAAACCCGTCTAAAGTGGCATAAGCTCATATTCAACATGGCGATATATTTCCAAAGCTTCGGAGTGCGAACATCCCTCTCGGGTTTAGAAATGTGTGACGTCTAAATTAAATAACAAACAATGCCATCGTCGGCACAACACAACAATCAAATGGAGAATCACTTTGTCGACGCTCAATGTCTCTGTGTTCGATAGCACAGAGCATATAAAGATCCCTCTCGGGAGGCATGGCAAAAGAGATTCAAAACCCCAATACAAACATACCTACGAGAAGTTACATATTCGAAACATTACATAAACCAAAGATGGATATATTTAAAGCATAGGTAAAGCTCAGCATACAGTTCTAATGATGAAAATGACGATGTAAATTAAGAACACAAGACATCAATCCAAAAAGCATCAGACACCTCCCGACCTCAGTTGGCCGATTAGTTGCAGTTTATCAAGGGTAAACAGACACCCCTCAATACAACAGTGGCTGAATGGCTGAATGTGTAGAAACATGGCTGAATGGTGTTGTGCATGCATTTGTAATGAAACTAGGCATAGCATAAGAGAAAAATACATGAAAATCAGTGGTACATATATATATGAATTCTCCACATCAATTTGCTTTTTTTTTTCCCTATCTCCTTCCTACTTCCTACTCTATTATGCATATCATTTCGGCATTGGTGTGATTATTTTTATGTTTACCAAATGATGTTTTAGATTCAATAATAATTCACCTCTCTTGATGTCAATTGAGCCAATAAATATGATGTATTGAATATCATACAAGGATCAAGCTTGGTAGCCTTGCTACTAGTTTGAAACACGATGACGACAATGAGAGGACTTTATATATTTGACCATCATTTTAGAACCAATAGACGAATGATTCGGTAGGCATAATAATGATGTGTCTTCGTTGGCATCGGAGACTCTCACCACCTATCTCTGCGTCTTAGTGGTGGTCTCTGCTACCATCTCCTCTTTTGTTAGGTAGAAGAATTGGTATGATTTGAGACAACCAGGCAAACCCCTTCCTCCATAGGCACATATGTAATTTTCTTTTGTAATTGCCTTTTTCATATTGAATATAAAGTTCAGCAACTTTCTTCTTCTTCTTCTTCTTCTTCTTCTTTACACCTCCGATTGATATTCAACATGGTATCAAAGTCACCTTGAAGATCCTATTGGCTCTTTCGTCGTCTGCTCCGCCGTCGCAGCTAACAGATGGAGAACATCGACGTCCTGACATGCGTAGATATCTACAACCCACGTTGGGAAAGGCTCACGACCCTCAATCAAGAGATCTCTATCCTACAGTTCATCTAGATGAACGAGGAGTCCTCCACAAGGTAATTGTTATATATCAGTAACCATATAACATGCATACATTGTCTGTGAAAGCTAACTTTGGTGCATAGTGATTTGACATTATCAATGTTTTGATAAGCGCATAGTGATTTGATAATAGATAATGATTTGATTAGCATATCACAAATGACAATTAGAGGTTAGATGTTCATTTAGGATATTAACAAGTAAGTGTTTAGTAAATTTAGTTGTATAATTAACTAATGAATATAAAATGGCATAATTGGACATAAGACAAATTTCTCAATTCAAACATTATACAAACTTTATTATAATATCATAAATAAATCATTTATGTCACAACCAAATAAAATAAAATCCCACAATTAATATTTATTTATTAAAATATATGACAACTTATATTAATAATAAATTTTATATAATGCATACAAGATATGAAAATATTAATTTTTTAAAAGGGAAAATATTAATTATTAATTTAATTTTTTATCCATTATTAATAAATTAATATTTATAATTAATATAAAATAAAATATAAATAAATGATGATAACATTAAAATGATATAATAATAAGGTAAGTAGATAAAGATATAATGCATTTGAATAAGGATAAAACAGGAAAGAATTTAAGCCTCTAACATCTAATTGTCAAATGCTAGTAGAAATAGCTTTTCAATATTTTTATCCGAGACTTTAAACTCCACTTGTTTATATCATTTAGCAAACAAAAATGCTTGAATTGTTAAATGATACTCCAAACACTTTTTATGACATTACCAAATAGAGCCTACATCATAAGGGGTAGTTGTCATTTGCAGGTCGTCAGACCCCAAGGGCACGTCGCATTTGATAGCGAACTCCACCAAGGTTAACTCATGGTCACGTCCCAAGAACTATTTCTTGTTGAAGTGATCCTAGAGGGAGCACTTTGAGTGTTGTCGTTCAAGACCAATGACAATGCCATGGTGAGCTAGATCATGGGGAAGGCCTCTTTTGTAATACCTTACATGAAATGAACCAAAATGTCCTTAAAAGCAAGAGTGGTTGGGGCATTCTCATCTTTTGCCAAAAAAACACAGCTAATCAGTCCTAGACCCTCCGTTTTCTCTCCCATTCTTCCTCCTAACAGCAGCCACTCCTCACGTTCTCTCCTAAACTCTCCTGCCATAGTGCCCTAAGAGCTTAACAAGGAAGGAAAGGAGAAGGAGGAGATCGAACTATCAGAGAGATCATTTGGGGAAGAAGAAGAGCAAGAAAAAGGAAGGTGTAATTTAATCACATTTAAGGACTAAATAATTTTAGATACCAAATCAAACAAATAAAACACATATCCGAGTGATATTCTCATTATAAATAATTTTAGAATGAGAGCTTGATTTGTTTCCTTTGATTGGATATGTGTTTATTTATAAGATTTGATTTATCTTGCCTTCACTCTTTGTGCCTATTTGCTATGAATTTGATTAGTTTTCCCAAATTTTTTTATATGTATGAAACATCGATGCAATGCATCTTGTACCTCATAATAGGAATAGTAGATAATAAGTTATCTAAATCCCTAGATTTGTTCTCTTCTATTTTTTTCTCTTTTCCATTCTTGTTCTTTTTCGTAACTTTTCTTTTACGTTCTTTCAATTCTGTTCTTTTTCACTACATCCTTTACTTTAAATAATTCTTAGGACATATATATGTGTTGTCCTAATACGAGCTCGACTTCTTTTATTATGAGCATTCATGACACTTCATGCATAGTCAAGGTGGATCGAATCAGGACCAAGGTAGGGCAATGATGGGCCCAATAAAGAAGTGTGAGGTTTTTATTTACCCACGACAACGATTAGGATGGTGGGTTATTAATACCCGTCTTTATTTTTTTTCTATACGATTCGATTTGGTGGCAATCCATGTCAAGAAGCCCTATCTTACATCTTTTATCTGTTGACCTAATTAACATCATTACTGTTCTCTGTTAAGTATTATTAAGACAAGGGTAAAACAATCATTGCACATCATCATAATAAAAAATAAAATAACTTCTTCACTGCCCTATGAATTCGGGCCGGGTCGTGACTGGACTCGGTCCATGCTCATCGAGACTCGGGTCAGGTTCTCGGTATTGCCCTATGAATTCGGGCCGGGTCGTGACTGGACTCGGTCCATACTCATCGAGACTCGGGTCAGGTTCTCGG
The DNA here is from genome assembly GCA_030549335.1 of Pontederia crassipes. NCBI lineage: Eukaryota > Viridiplantae > Streptophyta > Magnoliopsida > Commelinales > Pontederiaceae > Pontederia > Pontederia crassipes. The sequence goes on from CM060183.1 coordinate 24,667,333, forward strand.
TATTGCATTCTCCTCTTCTTACTAGCAGAACCCGGCCTGGGTCCAAAGTAGCTCGGGCCGGGTTTGTTGACATCATCTTTTCTATCATGACGTGATACTGCCTGAGTCGAATATGAATACCAATCGGGTCGGGTCGTCTGAAACATGATCCGATTACTCGAGCCAAATCGCGACAAAGCCCGGGTCGAGTTGCCAAGAGCCCTAGCCGGGTTGACTCCGAATCCGAATCGGGTTCGGAGCAATGCCGTGCTGGGTTGCAAGTTTACGGAAGAACCCAAATCGAGTTTCTTTACGCGGACCGGGTTCCATCGGTTGGAACTCCGGTGATGTTTTATTGAGATTTTAACATGCTATACTTTTCTGTACATTATTCCTTTCCACACAAAAATGATCTAAAACTATTCATGCATTATAGGATAACATAATCCAATCCTAATTCATCCATTATCTTATCTATTCCATTAAGAAATCATATCCAAAAGTGAATCCTAAATTTACGTACCTTCATTGTTTCAGACTATATGAAATCCGAGACTTAGGGCGCATTTTTCGGTGAGATCTGATGACGACTAAACACGAGACCGGCGTCCTTGGACAGAGGATAGTTCTGAGATTTGATGGCCGGTCGGAACTCCCGATCACGCACACCGAGCAAGAAGAAAATATGACCCAAAGATGGAGAAAAATTTCAAGTAGAGGAGAGAAAAATATGTTGGAGGAGACCCTTTAGGGTCCTATTTATAGGATAGAGTCTCCAAGTGCTAATATAATTAAAACTCACATCCATACTTCTTATCCATAATTTATTTATTTTTTTATGAATTTTTGAATTTAAATAATCAATTAATAATACTATTTCTTGATTTCGGAATTAAATTCCTGGCAATTTTTATCCTTAAAACTCCTAATTTCAACATCTTTAGAAGTCTTAATTCAATCATTCAACAAACTTTATCCCTAGTTCTATTCTAACTATCTTTTCTTTATTTTATTTCTCTTAAATATATTTATTCCAGAATTTCGAAATTAAATAAATAAATATTTTTTATCTTTTAATTTCCAGAATAAAATAATATTATTTTATGTTCTAAATATTTTTTAACATAAAACTTTTATCTTAATTCTTATTAGGAGTTTCTTTTATCCTAAATTTCTAGTTAGTTTTAAATTAAATTTTGAATTCCTAATCTCTTTATAACTTCAACTCCTAATCTAATTAGAAATCCTCTTTTTCTACCTTTTATCTAATAAGACTTTCTTTCATATTCAAACTTTTCTTATCTTATCTTATCTTCTTCTTTTATCCATCCTCTAAATGTATTTCTATTTCTTTTTAAACTTTATCTTTCTTTAATAAATTCTAAATTTTGGATTTATTTTAATTACTAAAATTAATTTTTAATCTGAAAAAAAGTGTTACAGCTACTATGTTAAAATTCCATTCTTTCTAAAATCAACATAATTTATTTTATATTTTTAACAATATCCTTCATCTAGCGTTAGTGTGCTTTGCAAGTACAGAGAAGAGAGAAGATAAAAGGATATTAGTAGAGAGTGAGAGAGAGAAGAGAAAAGGAAATTGCTATAAAGAATTAAAGATAGAGAGGACGAAGAACAAAGAAATTTACTATAAACTATAAAGATACTATAAGGATAGAGAGGGTAAGAGAAAGAGATAGATAAAATAAAATAAAATGGAAGCTAAAAGAAACACCCTAAAGACTATAAAGAATTAATGGCTGAATCATAGCTCAATAATTAAATTCTATAGTCGTTTTTCCTTAATAAATACTATTATTTATTTTATATATTATTTTATTATTATGTGAGTAACCGAATAATTAGTCGTTTCGATCTGCCAGATATGGCCCGAACCTTGTGTGGGTTCATGGCAACAATGGCGATGGTATCTTTGACCTCATTTGGATCAATTAGTTGAGAAGTTGCTTGCCATATATTTTCTTCCATGGCTCGGTTAGGCCATTTGATCCCTACAACTTCCTCAGTTGTTACAATTTCAAATTTCAAAAGAATAAAAAATTATTATAGTTGGAATGAGAATAGCATGTAGTTTTTTAATAAAATGAAGTATCACTTACTACATTTTGACATACTATTTTGTCTTCTTTACCAATCGGTTCCAAAAGTTCTTATTTGACAAATTTAATTCATCTTTGAACGTGCTTTTTAGTACAACAATTAATTTTGTGTCTTACTTTTTAGACACATATTTGACATTTTCTCATTCAGCACTATTAAGGTTATAATTAAATCGCTTAAAACATATTAAAGTTTTGCTCAATAGTCAGTACCCATCGAGAAAAGTTGAGCCGTGACATGCACGACAATTCTCGACCGTGAAAGGGGTCAGGAATTAAAAAAAAAACTTATGAAAATGAAGAATAAAAGTAGAGTAAAATTGGGAGGACACTTTCAAAGAGAAAGTTGATTCAAACTCCATTAGTCATTGTTTCTGGAACGACAATAACAATTAGATAATTAATAATCTCGTTTTCTAATTTCATGCATCACTACTATTTCTTTCCATGTTGTGAAGCAAAGGAATGAAAAGGACTTGATTGTCCTTCTGGTTACTTTGTGTTAAAATTTTTGGATCGGATTAATCGGCCAGTCATGTTAAGCTTTCTTCTAATACTAGAATTTGAACATTGTCTCCTATGAAATATGATCTTCTTCTAATTAATTATCTAATGTCTCCTATGAACTATAATCTTCTAATTAATTAGCTAATTACTATATTATTAAAGTTCTTCATTCCGAGTCAATGATTTTTCTAAATTTATTGCAAAAAGAGATTATTAAGGAGCAAAATAACGTGTCAAATATATAGAAAAAAAATGTGAAATATATACCGGCTTGAATTTGTCTTAGGACGAAGCTTGAAAATTTCTCTTAGTAAATTATTGTGTGATTGAAATTATTTTTAAAATAACGTTTAAAAGGAATTCATAGTTTTTTTCTTACAAATGTCCTTCAATTTTGATGTTTGCTCAGCGGCACTTTTGAACATTACTTTCTAACACGAATGTCCTCCACCTTTAAACTTATTTTACCTGGTGCCCTTTTTACCTACGATCAGTCGTCTCCTGATTGCCTCGTCGACGCGACATTCATGGAATCATTTTCTCTTTCCTCCATACAAGAAGACATTTGACATGGCATTTTTTCTCTTACATGGCATGATTAAATAATAAAAAAATAATATAATAAGTAAAAAAGAGAAGGTGATCTCTGACGATAGCAAACCGAAGGGAGGGCCTCGTCGATGTCGGACGTGATGATAGCAAATCAGTTCGGGTCAGGTCGGATCGGTGGTCGGGTCGGACCCGACCCGACCCGACCATGGTTCAGGTCGGGTACGAGTTGGAAAAATCCAACCCGACCCGATTGACCAAATTTTTATTATTTTTTAATTTTTTTCTTTTTTATTTAAACTTAAGGCTTATATTTGATATAAAAAATTTTAAAAAAAATGAAATAAAATATTTTAAGTGTAGAAATAATATTAAATAGTTAGAAAACATATTTTATGCTTTTAAAATAATATTAAATAATATTTTTATATTAAATAAAATATAAAATAGTAATAAAAATTTAAAAAAAAAAAGAAAATTGGGTAGCACTCGACCCAACCGGGTCGAGTCGGGTCGGATTTAGCCCCCCAGACCCCTTGACCCGACCCGACCCGACCAAAGTCGGGTCGGATTTATTCACGGGTCGGTGCATTTGGTTTTTTTATTCCTTCTTGTACAATTTGGTCAGTTTAAGGTGAGCTATAATTGCCAAAAGGACTTTTGGTCCTTAAATGAGCTCATCTCACACTGTGTTCATGAGGAAGAAAGATTGAAGCAAGAAAAGATAAAAAGTGTTCACTTGACTACCACTTCTAAAGAAAAGAAAAGAAAGATTCAAAAGAAAAGTTTAGAAAGATGCTGCAAGCGCAACACCACAAAAGAAGCAACATAAAGAACAAAATAAGAATTGATGCTTCTTTTGTAGTGCAATAGGTTATCAAAAGAAGGAATGTACCATCGTCTAAAGAAAGGTACATTTCTTAATTTGATTTGTTCTGAGGTTTATTTAGCATCAGTACTTAGACACACATGGTGGTTAGATTTCGGTGCAACAACTCATATAAGTGTGTCTATGCATGGTTGCCTGAATTATCGAAAACCAAATGATGGTGAAAGATAATCTATGTCGATGATGGCAAGAAGGTTGAAGTTGAAGCAATTGGAAAGTTTAGATTTGAATTTACATAAAACTTTTGTTGTACCGTCTTTTAGATGGAATTTAATTTTTATTTCTGTATTGGACAAATTTGGTTATTCTTGTTCATTTGGAAATGGAAAATTCAGTTTGTTTCATGATTCAAAATTAGTCGGTTCTGATTTTATTTATCTTATTGTGATAATCTTTACTTACTCGATTCTATTGCTTCATATTATGAAACTCTACATACTACTCGAGGTATCAAGAGTAAATTAACCAATGAGAATTCGGCTATGTTATGGCACAAGAAATTGGGTCACATCTTCAAAAGGAGAATAGAAAGACTTGTGTTAAATGAAATCTTTAAACCCATAGATTTTTCAGCATTCAACATTTGTGTTGATTGTATCAAAGGGAAACAAACCAATAAAAAGGGATTATGAGCCAACAAGACTATACATCTTTTGGAACTTCTACATACATATATTTGTGGATCATTTCCTGCATGGACTGGTCAACGATATTTTATAAGTTTCATATATGACTATTCTAGATATGACTATCTATATCTCATTCATGAAAAGTCACAATCACTAGACGTGTTCAAAAATTTTAAAGCTGAAGTTGATAATCAACTTGGCAAAAGGATTAAAGCTGTCAGAATAGATCGTGGTGGTGAATACTATGATTGATATGATAGTTCAAGAGAACAACGTCCAAGACCTTTTGCTAAATTCCTAGAGGAACATGGTATCATCCCACAATATACCATGTCAGGTTCGCCTAGCATGAATGGTATACCTGAAAGACGAAATAGAATACTTAAAGATATGATGCATGATTTGTCATTCTACCTTACTAGAATCATTCTGGGAAGAAACACTTAAGACTACGGCATATATTCTGAACAGATTTCCAACAAAAGCAACAACAAATACTCCATATGACATTTGGACTAGTAAAAAGCCTAATTTAAATCATTTTCATATGTGGGGATGTCGAACTGAGGCTAGGCCTTATAGGCCAAATGAAAGAAAATTAGACTCTAAAATAATTAGTTATTATGTTGTTGGATATTCCGAAAGGTTCAAAGGGTATAAGTTTTATGATCCCACAAATAGATTAATTTTCGAGACGGGTCATGCTCGGTTCTTAGAGGATGTTGAGTTTGAGGGAGGAGATAATATTAGGAACATTGTATTTGAGAAGGAATCAATTGAGATTCCTATTGGCATTACTCAAAAATTTATTTCTAATAATGAGAATGTCACCATTCAAGATAATGTTGCACAACCTCTTATATTGAATGTTATTTCAGAGGAACAAACTCTACAACCTCAAGAACAATTGCCATTAAGAAAATTCACTAGAGAAAGGAGAAATGCAGTGCCACATGATTACATTGGGTATTTCTAAGAACGTGAGTTTGATACTAGTATAATGGAGGATGATCCAATCAACTTTCGTCAAGCTTTGGAAAGTTCTAATTCTCAAAAGTGGATTGATGTCATGAATGGGGAAATGAAATCCATGTATAATAATAAAGTTTGGGATCTCATCCCATTGCCTGAAAGTGTGAAACATATTGGTTCTAAATGGATATTTAAAATTAAAAAAAAAATCAAAGGGCAATGTAGAAAAATATAAGGCGAGACTTGTCGCACAAAACTTTACACAAAAGGAAGGCATCGATTATCAAAAGACATTCTCTCCAGTTTCATCGAATGACCCTTTAAGAACTATAATGTGGCTCACTTTGATCTTGAGTTACATCATATGGATGTAAAGACAACGTTTCTTAATGGCGACATTGATGAAATGATTTATATGGTGCAACCAAAATATTTTATATCTAGTAATGCAAAGTCTATGGTTTGCAAATTATAGAAATTCATCTATGGACTTAAGCAGGCATCTCGACAATGGTATCACAACGTCAATCTCATCGAGGGCGGGTCGATTCGATCGTCGTCGATGTTGAGGGCTGCCATCATCGTCGTGGGCGTCGGCGATCCGGTCGGGTAGATCCGGTCGTTGTCGATCCGATCATCGACGGCGGCGGCAGTGTCATCGTGGATCATCGGCGATGGCAGTGTCATCGTGGATCGTCGTCGAGGGCGGTGTCATCGTCGTCATCGAGGGCATCGCCGTCGATCCGATCGATTTGGGCGGGTCGATCCGATCGTCATCGATTCGATCGATCCGATCGTCGTCATCGTAAATCGTCATCGAGGGCGTTGGCATCATCGTCCTCATCGAGGGCCGCCATCATCGTCGTCGAGGGCATCGTTGATCCGTTCGATCCGGTCATCTGCGGCGGCGACGGCATCATCGTGGCTCGTCGAGGGCCGCCATCATCATCGTCGTCCGCCATCATCGGCGTTGGCCGCCATCATCATCGTCGGCAGCCATCATCGTCATCGACTCGAGGGCGAATCACCTCTGCGCACAAGTGTGCGTTGAGGTGATTTGATTCACCTTTGCGCACAGTGTGCGCAGAGGTGATCAAATCACCTCTATGCACAATGCAGAGGGGATTTCAATCACCGCTAACTTTTTTAAAATTTGATTTTTTAAATTTTTTTTCAATTACTCACATTCTAATTTTTTCATATTTTTTAATAAAAAAAATTCGAGAAATCGGGGTCCCCGCGGAGATTCGGGGCCCCACGGGGATCGGAGCAGGGAATAAAATTCCCCCGGACCGGGGATTCAGGGCGAGGTCGGGAGTGGGGGGCGGACGACGGGGTTGGGGCGGGGGAGGTGTTCCCCGCTCCGAACAGGGTCGGGTGTCATCCCTAATTTCTAAGATGGACAAAAATTCAAATCACATAAAATGGTGCTTGTTATAAATAAATGGTCATGGTCCTCAAAACACGCCTCTGAAAGAATAATTGAAAGGTTGACTTCTTCTTAGTTTTCCCCATTTGAGAAAAGAAGATAGAAATTCTTGGTGTTGTTTTGAAAGATCATTCCGTCAAGTTGTTCTTCACCGATTATCAGCGATGGACAATTATAAGTTATTATATTTATGCATTCAAGTTTTTTAATAATTTTAACATGATTAGATCAAGTCTTGTAATTGATTTCTTTCAGTCCATCCCTAGTTTGGTCTTGGAGATGAATGTGTTCGTATCACGTCCCTTGTAGCGTCATGGTGCTCTGCTCTGGCTTTTCTAGCGCCACGTGCTGAGTACAAATAGTAATATCTTTATAGATCCATGTAACATAAATCATAACTAAATTTAGGGGTTTAAGAAAAAACTTACCCATCTGAAAAATCGATACTAAAGAAATTACAAACTCGGACTCAGAATAAAAATTTGGTTATTTTTTAAAATAATTAAAACGAATCGTTTAAATTAGGACTCCTAATAAAAAAACTGGAGGAGCCCGACCCGAACCAAATATTTTATAAAATATTATAATTGAAATATTATCTCAACTTTCAAATAATATTTCAAAGTTTTACATTTTTTTATCCAAATTAAGTATATTGTTGACTTACTATGTTATAGTTAAACTTGAATATCATCAAGTTATTAATATATTTTAATAAAATTTGTATAAATTTTAAATTATAATGTGATAATATGATAGTTTAGTTTTTTCATGAACTTAGAGTCAAATATTATTTTTTTAAATATAATTTATGATGTATTTAATGTCTATTATTTTTATAAATAATATTATTTTAAATAAGTCCCCGATCCAAAAAAATCGAGACCGTCTAGGTCGGTTTTGTTCTCCGAAAAAATGTTTAGGATGATCTTTTATGCTCTAAAAAAATCACCCGAAATTTAAAGATCATTTTTTTCGACGTAAAACTCATTCGACCCGAATTACTTTCACCCCTAACTAAATTTATCCCAAAATCTTACATTTTCCCTCTATTGAGTAATGTAAAAAAAAGAAAATGACAAAATGTAACCCCCCCCCCCCCCCCCCCCCCCTCCCTCCCTCCCTCCCTCTTGAGATCACATTGCCAATCGTAAGACAAGTTTTTCCTGATCAAAATAAACCACTTAAAATGCTCACTAATACAGTTGCAAATAATAATCAAGATTGATAAGAATTGATTAGTGAAATTATATCTCGTGATTTATAGAAGTTAGTAATTTTGCTCCCGTTCAAACAGGGACCATGAATTCTAAACCGATCATCCAAAAGAAATAAAATAAAATTGCAAATAATATATGATCAGTAATAAATTCTATATATACGCTGGGCCAAAGAGAGACACGTGAAGTGCATGCCGAGTGGTCACAACATCACGGGGACATGAGTAAAGTAAAGAGCAAGTCGGGAAGGAGTGCGCTCCAAGGACGAGGATGTGATGTTTGCTTGTAAAAATATGCCGAGTGATCACAACACCAACGAATCTTGGGGTCAAATTTGTCGGAGGTTTCGAATTCGAAATTTGTGATATGTAAAAATATTTTTATTGAGAATTATCCGAGGTAATACACATTAATCCAATCATTACAAATATTATTATGGTGGCAATCCAAAGAATGGTGACCTTAATGCCACTCCTATCATTCTAATTGTCACTCCAATTAGACTATATTATCCTTAGCTTTTTACTTTAGCTTTTAAAAGTTGCAACGTCAACAAATGATAGAGTGACACCAGCTGTCAAAAGAAAAAAGGTAAAAAAAATAATACGGTATTTTTTGCATCATATGTTTTATGTTTAGTTTTTATTCCTCAAACATTTTATTTAATCCGTGGTCAAAATATTTTTATTAGTGATAAATTTTTTTTGTCTTGTTCTATAATTTGTCATAACTAAATTTTAGATTAAATTTAATGGAAGCATAAATTCACTTGTCATAAATAATCCACATTTCAATGCTTACTCAATTACATCCAAAAAATATGTATTTTAAGATTTTTTTGTTTATTGAAAAAAATCTTACTGTTAGAAAAAGAATTATAACCTACCAAATGAATTATATTAATTAATATTAAAAATATTAAAACTCATGATATATTTTTATACTTACTCAATTATACCCAGAAAAATTAAGTAGTTTAAGATTTTTGCATATTTGAGTGGAAATCGACGAGGTTGAAAGAGAGAATAAAAATAAATGCATATTTAATATATTTTTGCATTTTTGCATATTTGATGCTCACTTTGACAACAAAATTATATTTATTTAATTAGGCTTTATCTTCCTTTGCTACTCTATTATAAATTTGTTTATATATTTTTTTCTAAAATCGGAATGAGAAGATGAGGAGTCAGATTTTTTTTTCTTTTGTAATATTGGATGTAATCGTTCATACCTCTTTGTTTTGTTTTGACGATACAGTTTCCAAAGCAAGTAAAAAGTAATTAAGGGTAGTATAGTCTAATTGGAGTGGCAATAAGGATTTTGGGAGTGATAAGATGAATTTTTAGTAAGTTTTGAAAATTATTATTATTATAAAGTATAAATTATTTTTTTAGAGAAAAAAAATTGTTAAAAATATAGTATTCAAATATAAAAAATCATTTTTAAAATTAATTATAATTAATGAAATATTAATTTAATAAAATAATAAGTAATAAATAATATTATATTAATATTTTATTACAAATATTTTATATATAATAAATAAATTATTTTATAAGAGTAAGGTGTGTGAGAGAGAAAATAAGAAAAGAAAAGAAAAAAGACAAATACTAAAAGAAATGTCACGTAAAAAAATTAGTTCCCACTACAGTGTTTCGATTTCATTAAAAAGTTAGAACCAGAGTATTAGAATTCAGAATCGGAGTATGAAAATCCGACTCACGTGAAGTCTCGATTTCAGCTCGCGATTCCACTGGCCACGTTTGAAGAATCAAATTGGAAGAAATCGTGATTTCAATTTGTTCCCAAACTAAACTCGGTCGGGGAATCTCTGAGTGGTAATAGAAAAAAAGGACATGAATTCGCTAAGTAAAATGGGAGAAATTTTGGTGGACTCGCTTATTTTAGTCAAATTATATCTCATTTGTTTTTCTCTCGTGCAATCCAACGAAAAAAAGTTATAAATAAATAAATAACAAGTATGCAAAATCTTACTCTAAAAGAATATTATATGTCAAAATATAATCCTACATGCAAATATATGTCAATATTATATTTGTTGGTTGTTTTATAGCATGGAGAAGAAAGCTTATTCCATCTTATTTATTTTTTCCCTTACTTTTTTTACATTAACAAAGGTTTATCTTGCCTTTTTATAATATTACAAGTCCAAATATCATCTTTCTCTTTCTCCAACAACATAATTATTTTTATAATAATCCCTATCAAAAGCCTTTATATTATAAATTTTCGCTTTTTATTGTGCTTATATTTTATTCGACTTATTTAACATTTGTATATTTTTATTATATATTATACTTAATATTGGTTAATCAAAATTTTGTCCTATGCTAAATTTAGTTTACATTTTAAATTATTGTCATATCTATAATATATAAAGTATTCAATTTCTTCATTTGAATTTGAGCAAATTATTTAAAAAAACGTTAAATTAATGATAATTACAAATTCATCAAGTAATGATTTAATTTATAAAATTCGACTTAAATTATGCATTAAATATAATTAAGAAAAATATTAGAAAGTGAGACAGATACTAATCATTAAAAGAGCCATCAATACACCTCTATTTCTTTTTTTTTTTTGGAAAGTGGTAGGAAAACGTCAGTAAAGAGCAGCCTGTCATTTTTTTATTATAATAAAAAGTAAGATGGGTAAGATGTAGTGGCATTATGAACTTCCACTAAAAACTATTTTCACTTAACTTAACTATTGTGTTTTAAAACTAAGAGTAACTTGCTCTTGTATCCTAAATCCTAATCCTTGACTAAATCCATCTGTTAACTATTGATGCTATCTTTTAGTAAAAAAAATGATAAAATGATGATAACGCGTGGGGTTGATGGAAAGAACAATGTAAATCAAAATTAAAATTGAGGTGGAATTGTTTATAAAATCCTTTTTTTCGGTCCAATCGGTTCAAAATTACTAACAATCGACTAATTCGATGTTCGAACGAAAGTGATGTAATCTTGATCAAAATGATAATATGAGGCTACTATGACATAATTCTACCAACCATCTTGAATTATAAAATTCTTTTTGGTACATTTTTTTAGTTGGCTCCCTTGTCCACCGCCATGAATGAATATATCAATCGAATTAAATATGTTTGGTGGTTCGTTTGGTCCTTTTCGTATGTTCGACCAATCGCATCCGGATCTCGACTGGTCACCGAAATAAACACACGTGACACGGCCCATTCGAGCCGGTGGATGGACACGCCTACGCTTCTCTGCTTTCCAATGTCATGTTGAGTTCTTTTTTTTTTTCTTTGGAAAGTTATCAGTCTTGTAAATTGTAATAATATAATAGAATTAATTATCTACGCGCACGTTATAACTAAATAATTCGATCATCGTTAAATGAACGTACTATTTTAGACATAATGTACATGACAATTCCACTCTGCTTCGGATTGGGCGACGTGACTTCCCAGTACGAAAATTAGTTCAAAATAACTTGAATGAATTTACTGAAAAGAAAACTTGAATGGATCCGAACAGAGACAGGAAAACATTATTATTTTATTAAGGATGCGTAGTATGAGGGTTATAGATCTACAAAAAGCGATCTAAGAGAAAAAAAATTGTATAAATGGTTTAAATTCTTACTATTTTCTTGCCGAGGAATATTGAACATGAATAAGCTTAAGGTAGTTTTGAGCAGGCCAATAGAAACAAAAAGAAGCCAAGCATCCGAATGGTTATGCAGGATTTCCTATAATCAAAGAGGCAAAAGTAGCAATCAGTTTATGAAGATGTAAAACTACATGCCTCACTTCTTGATGTCTGTTGTTTTCTTGCTTCCTAAAGGAGAACATCAATTACGATTTGGGAACCAATCGGAAACAGAAATCCTTCCACAAATTAAAGAGTACAGAGTTTTTCATGATGTAGAGAAACCTATCTTTCATGATATAGAGAAACCTATCTTTCCTATGTACATAAGATGACTCAGCTTCATGTTTTCATCTCCACATCGTCTTCTCAGAATCAGCAACTGGGAATCTGGATGTGGCTGCATGTGAGGATTTCGTGATGCCCTCACGAGCCGGGCGATATTCCTGTAATTAATGTATCTCCATTATGCATTCTTTTGGGCACACAATCTCCAGTATTATGCATTTAACAGGAGAATTTGAAGAAAAGGAAGACACTAGGTAGTTGTTGTAAAGTATCAGGTTAAGTATCTAGCAATGAAGGTAGTGTTTTCAAAGTAATACAAGTAGGAAAGTTGAATGCATAAGTATGATCCAGAAACACATTGGAACATGTTCACAAAAAACATATTGCAAATCAGGTTTACGAAGTCATGTCGATACTGATTTACATCACCCGTTGTACAGCTAATTAAATGACATGCATTCGACTGAAAGTAATAGCATGCATGCCTAATGATAACTGTGAAAATAAATTGAAGCAGCAAAAATCTACAGACAAATATATGCTTTCTTGACAACTACCAGCATTTATACTAGTTGAATCTTCCTTTTGAAAGTATTGTCACTTTAGTTCAGGAATCTATCAATTGTGAAGAAACCGACAAAGAGAAGAAGCGATCTTACCATGCGAAAAGGAAACTCGTCTCCTTCAAGCATGTGCACAATTTGCCCCATCTTGGGTCTCTTATTAGCATCCAAATCCACACATCGAAGGCAGATTAAAAGAACTCTCTTCAAAGCTCTTGGAGAAGGTCTAACCTCTATTAGTGGATCAACAATTTCCTCTTCGCGTTTAGTCCCAACCATACGTTTAAACCACTCTACCAAGTTTACCTTTAAGAGAACAAACACATGTTACATGGGGATGAACTACATCTAAATCCGAGAATAGTGCTAAACTGTTACCTCTCCAGCCGTTCTGCTATAATCTACTGGACTTCTTCCTGAAATTATTTCCATTAATAGAACGCCAAAGCTATAAACATCATGAGTCTCATTGAGCATCCCTGTGCATGCATATTCAGGAGCTACATATCTGTGTCAATAAAAACCATAAAGCAGACTTTAGCACTATTGACTAATATATTACAAAAGTGCATGTACATCTAGGAATTAGCATTGACACATACCCAAAAGTTCCCATAACACGCGTTGTTACATAGCTCGAACCAGAACCCAAGAGTTTGGCCAAACCAAAATCTGATACTTTAGCATTCCAATGTTTATCAAGAAGAATATTACTAGATTTAATATCTCGGTGTACAACTTTAGGTTCCAATCCTTCATGTAAGTATGTTATCCTGCAATAAGGTAAGCGTTCAAAATGGTACAGTGACTAAAGAACCTTTTTAAGTGAAAAGAACCTCATAAATTGAAAGAATATGGTTTCTTCCAAATTACAAAAGGATAATAAGGGAAGCCGATGTGCTGATATGAAAGTTTAAACTTATTGGTAATTGGTTAGATTCTACTTAAGGAAAGAAGTTAAAAAAAAGGGAACTCATTTGGTAACACTAACCCTTTTGCAGTTGCAATTGCAATTTTCATTCTGATATCCCATGTCAGTGGACTAATAGAACCGACATCACCATGAAGCCACTGTTCTAAGTTGCCATTGTCAACATATTCATACACAAGCATCCTAAAATCCAAAATCAAATACTCTTAATAACCATGTAGAGAGTCAATTTGCGTTGGGGATTAAAAGGCATGCAAAAAGCAAAATATTACCTTTTAGGACCTTCAGCACAATAACCAACTAGGACGACCAGATTCTTGTGCCTCACTTTTCCGATGGCTTCAACTTCAACCTTGAACTCCTTCTCAGCCTGACCTCTAGCAACACAACTTTCAAATATAAGAAACAACAACAACAAAGCCTTATCCCACTAGGTGGGGTCGGCTACATGGATCATTCGACGCAATCGTTGATCCATGTTTATGAGATTCGACAGAGTTTTACGCTGGCTGTCGGGGCCTAACACAACCCTCCTCTTTTATCCGGGCTTGGGACCGGCTATAAAACATAGGCGGAGTTTCAAATATAAGAAAATGACGTAGAAATACAGAAGCCGTTTCCTATCTCATTTCTGTAAGAAACAATGCCAATAAAATGAATGATTATTAAAACATTAGCATTATACACTGATGATAATACAGATGTCAATATCTGAATTCTTCTTTTCTTGTTGTTCATAGAACCATTAATGACGGTACATTGATGATTCTTCAATGCAGTATTTAGATTAATATGAACCATGCGGTGTTTTCTATGCCCTCCAATGGAAGATAATCAGAGTTACCTTGTGTTTTCTATTTCGATGTCACCAAAATATTTTGCTAAGCTTGTCACAGGGGATTTGTAAAACATGTCAATAGGGATTTCTTTTCCAAACCTTTCAGTTCTAGTAGCATCCTTACTTCTGAACATACCCTGACAACATATTCTGCCAGAACTAAGATTTCACAGAAGAAAAGTCAGCTTAAATAAAAAAAATCGCTATTTACCTTTTATTTTACCATTTTTTACATAAGAAATTGATAGAAAAATCATTGTTCCAGAAACAGAGGTCTGTATGTAAAAAGTTTAAAAAATCCAACCGATTCAATATCTGAGAAATGAAAAAAAGACTCGAAGGAATCATATTATAGTATTTGCCACCAACTGAGCTGGATCATGCTATATGCAATTCTAACCAAAATTCCAAATATAATGCATACTGTAACACAATTCTTTGTTATTGCACCGCCCTTTAACGAGTTATAATATTGTGCCACCTTCTCCTCGATCTATGCCTGGAGAATGTAATGGTAAAATTTTACGAGTTCTGGAACTCTTTCTAGGTAGTAAGTCGCACTCACTTGTTATTGTGTAGATTCTTTACGGCAACCACCGAGAAATCCGGCAAGACCCCCCGGTAAACGATCCCATAACCGCCCTCTCCGATCACATTCCCGGCGTTGAACCCTCCCGTCGCCGCTTCGAGCTCCGCCAACGAGTACCACCGCCCCCATCCGATGTTCTCCGCCTTCTTCTCCGCCGCTGTCATCTCTGACGACGAACCCGACGTCGTCCCCGTCGACGAAGAGGCTTCCGACCCCTTCCGCCTCTTCGTCTCGTCGCCCTCCGCTGCCGCCGCCGCCGCCGCCGCCTTCTCTTCCACGTCCAATGCCAATATCCCGCCAGCGACGATCGCCTCCTTCCGATCGCCAGCCTGGATCTCAAGTAACTCCTTGGTCGACACCGGGATCACGCCGGACGAATGCTTCAGCCGGAGCCGGCGCCGGTCGCCGGAGCTACTACGGAAGAAACAGAAGAGAAGGAGAGCCGCGACGACGAGCACGCCTACGGCGGTGACCATGACGTACGCGGGGATGTGAAAGATGGCGGTCCGGTGGGAGAGGAATTCACCAGCGGCCATCGCCGGCGGAGTGCAAGCTTACTGCGTCTTCTCTGTTTTGCTCGCTCTCTTCTCGGTAAAGGTGCGATGTATCCGTTAGAGAGGCGGAGGGAGGAGAGAGAGAGAGGGGTCGGGGATTAAAGGGGTGGTGTTATTTATTAGTTTGGAGCGTAGTGCGGAGGAAGCAGACGAGAGAGAGAGCGGATTAATGCGCGCTCCCAAGAGAAGGCCGGATGGCTTCGGAGCCCCTCTTCAAGTTTTTAACTGTCGCCGGTGGGTGCTGCCAAATTCTTGGCGAGTAAGCGTGGCGGTGGCGATGGCGATGGTGAGGGGACAGAATAGTCATATTTCGAGTTGTTTGGTGCGGAATTGGGACGCGAGAAAGGGAGAGGCGAGGACAAGAGAAGAGTAAGTTACGGAATTGCCCTTTATTTTTTGCCTTTACCTTCTTGGGGATTGAATCGCTTTTGGTAAAGACCAAAGAGAGACCCAAAAGGAAAAGAGAGCGATGGGAATTTATTGCTTTTTTTTACTTTGGTAAAGTGATTAGGGGAACCGATTTTTCTATTAAAAAATTATATATTATTTTGGTTTAATTTTTAAAAGTAATAAAATTTATTTAAAAAGAATAATATTTTCAAAAATATATAATAAATTAAAATTAATATAGAAAATATTTATATAATTAATATTGTATATAGTACCAAAATTATAAATTATAGTTTTGCTATGTGATAGTAACATATTAAATTATATTATAATTATTATATCAATAATAAAAATTGATGTTAATTATATAGATAAAAATAGATTCTGTAGGCTCCTAGGATTGTTTGGAGATCCTATTCGAACTATTTGATTTTTTGGCATCGTTTACTAAGTTGGTCCCATTTTTCTTACGTTATTTTTCTTAAACTTTTTTTTCCCAATTTTGTTTTATTAAAGCCGAGCGGTCAAAGGGCAATGATTTTACCGTGATGTCCTCGGGAGAGTCACGCCTGTCGGTCACTCTGGGTTATGGGGGGAAATAATGGTGCGAGGTATATGATGACCGTGACAATTAATGAGCTACTAATCATTTTGGGCTGTCTCTTTTAATTTTTACTCGAAGTGAAAAAATAACAGAGCTCCATTTTGTAAATAAGTAAATGCCCTCTCCGTCAATATAAATGATTATGATTTATTATGAATATGATTTATGATGATGAATTACATATATGGAAGAAGGCGTCTGGAACTCATCCATTGAATGTGCCTCATGTTCTTTTAATAGGATGCCATCAAAGCTTCTATTTTTTATCTAGTTAATCAATTATATTAAAATCACCAGCTTCTCCTGAAAATATTTTTCAGGCGTAATTTCATGTTAAATACTTATGTCGATTCCGATCCTAATTTTTTATATGTTACAGTCGCCCTTGATTTGACGTATTCATGTTAAATAGCGGTAGTTTATTTTCATCGTTCCAAAGCAATTCGAGATTTTAAAAATAAAGAATTCGTACAATAACATCAGTAAATTTTAATTAATTGCATGTCTTTGTGGCGCGCGCTACATCTCGTCGGTAGTGGCTTCGTCGTAATTTCAAGAAGCATCCTCAACATTTTCGTCCAAACAAAAACAGGGAAAAAAAAAGGAAAAGTGCGCACAAAAGCGAGTTGCCGAGTTACAAGTTATAACAACTCGGCGATTTAAGAACCCCTATTTACGATTTGTTTCTCGTGACATTCGTGAGTCGCCATCACCTCGGGCGAGCGCCGATTCCGTCCAAACTCGCAGGAAATTGAGACTCGGGGATGTCTCATGAGCGCCACGTGTCACCAATCCTCGGTGGGACCCGCCTCGCTGGAGCTTTTCCGGCGAATTGGTAGCGTCGTTTCTTGGCTTTCCTGCGGCCACCCTCGCACCGCATCCCCCTTCCACGTCAGCGGCGTCATTACTTCAACGGCGAGGTAGTTGGAAGCTGTCACAGTAAGACCCAGTTCAAGCGTGCTTTATTATGTGTTAATTAATCACTTTTGCGTCAAATAACTTTGGAAATAAAGACAATTTCTTTTGTGTTTATCTTGTTTGTTTTCAAAAAAGAAAAAAAAAACATTAAAAGGTTCGGTCAAAAAGAATTAAATATTTTTTAAATAAAAGGGATAAACCCTGATCCGAATAAATCCTATATAATTAAGTTACTTAAAATTTATATTATATCTTTTATTAATTTATGATTTATTTACGTAGTGTTGATATTAAGGAATTCATTATTATATCATAATAATGATCAAAGGATTTTATAAGAAACTGGAGGAAATACATTTAGAAGTGAAAATTTTTCATTTTAGAGATATATATGATTGTATTTAAATATACAATTACACATATATGATATATGAGCTTTTGAAGATAAATCCACGGTAAATTGAATATACAACTCACTAGCTGAGTTGTATTTTGGGATGTATATCATTGGGCGTTTGCTTAGGAATAAAAGTAAAAAATAAAACAATGTAATATCATATTATCAAAATGTTAAAACATTTTTTTATTCTATTTGATTCGAAAAGAATCATTTTTAAAAATATAATATTTTATAACTAAAATATTTTATCATATAGATTTTACGTTTCATATTATAATAACAAGAAAAATTAATAGAATAATATATCATTGAAATTTTTAAAAAATAAAATGTGATGAAAAGAATGATAATATAGATGTTTTTTGTTTCTAAAAAAATATTTATGTTTTCATTTTGGAGTTTAAAATGACGATTTTATTAATATCAAGGTGGCTTCGCATTTTTTAAAGTTTGACTAAAATAATTTCATTCTATTACGCATTTAGTTATATTATCGAAATGTTTCAACCTTTATTCATGAATCGATCCTTAGAGGTTAGAGCATGTATCCTTATGAATAAATTAGGAGATAAGAATTTATCTCTTAAGTTAGAGCATGTATCCATACGAATAAATCCTATATCTGTTTTCAAAATAGTGCAACACTATTATTGTCATCATAAAAAATTATTCCCAACTTGGGAAAAAACAATTCGTGCCCTTAGTATTACAATTTAATATGACAAATTTAGTATTATAAAAAAAATTGTTGTCATTCCAATATTTTATTGTCCAATTTAGTATCACAAATAATATTTTGGTTCACCAACTAATTTGATGTTCATCTTAAATATAAAAATAAGAGATGAGGTGTATAATGAAAATTACATACCTACATATATCAAAGTGAATACCTATTTAAGCGGTGAAACTAGAAAGAAAAAAGGGGTTCCCTAAAAATAAGCAAATTCCCGTATCAACAGATTTGGTCCGATTTTAAATAAGCAAATTAATTAAAATAAGTATAAATTTATTATTTTAAATAATTTAATATAATTTAATAATATTTATCACCCTTGAAGTTGAAGTTGGTACTTAAGAAAATTTAGAAGGATTAGCTTTGAAGCGAAGTTACAGAACCAGTGTTCATGTTGACATCCGAACTAAAATCGTTAACAGAAACAGCAGCGTTTAGGAACTGTCTCCCTTTTGCGCACCTAATTCACTCATAAATTATGAATTGCCGTAGACGACTTGGCACGATTAAGGATTGTTGGGGACCCATAATTGGATTAGTACGTTTGGAGGGGTACGTAACTAATTTAGGACCATATTTTTAGAGAATAAAGATTGTACGAAAAAAAGTGAGTCATATATATGGTTTACAAATAAATAATCAAAATGTATATAAATACATATATATGACCCTTATTTTTTTTTAAAATTCACATTGACATCTCTTAAGAATAAATTACACCAGGGGAAATGAGCAGCAATTAATGAAGGCAGTTGGGTTCGATGATAATTTCCATAAGTACGAGAGCCCCCCAACCCCCCTTTAATATATTTAAGTTAAACATCAGCGGTCACGGGAATCCGGCCGAATATTTATTAATATACTACGGACATATATTTTTTATATAGAATTGACGCCCCAATTTTATATTGATTATAAATTCTTTTACAAATATTTATTAATTACTATAATTAATTTGTGAATGGGGTTCACCTACGTGGATCTTGAATTCTTTTTTTTTTTAAAAAACTTCGCAAGGCTCCTAATATTATGTGACTAATTTCAAATCAAAATGAAAGATCAAAATAATATCCCACTGTTAACTCCCCAAGATTCAACAAGACCAAACTAATTTATGTGCATCGTCTTTTTAAGTACCTGTAAATAATGATAATAATCGCTCATCTCCGAAGTTAGCCTTGAAATGATTAATTTAGTGTTAAATTCAATGAGTTAATTTTTCATACAAAAAAAAAATTGAACGTTTGGATAAGAAGGTATCTTATACAATTTTGTATAAATAAAGAAAACTTTTTTTTTTAAAAAAACTTTTGGATCAGATCTTCAAATTTAAAATGTTAAAAACATTGGATTCCCGTGTTTTTTTCGATAAGATTGAGGCCTCAATAATATTCGATTCAAATTAGAGTTCATCTTTAATTAAAGCTGGATTTTATTTTTTGACTTGTCTTCGTTAGGCCTGAAAAGTAATCTTCTGCTAGTTGCTCATTGCTTATCCAATTGGTTATTAAAACCGGACCGAATCGATGGTTCAATCATGAATCAGTTGTTATTCCAGTTCGAATTAATTTAAAAAAATGGAATTGAAGAAAGACCGGTTCAACCGGTAAATTTGATTCAACCACTAAATTGAAAAAAAATTCGACTGAGCATTTAAAGTGAAAAAAATTAGAAAGTAAAAATAAAAAATAAGAAATAAAAAGTTAGAAAGGAAGGACTTTATTTTCATATGCACTTTATTTTCAGATGCACAAAACATGCCTTCGCTAAATGCACTTATTTTTCAGATGCATGATGCACTTTTACTTTCAGATGCATGATGAGCTTTTTATCTTAACATTTGGATCAAAGTTTTTTAAAAACAACAATAACAACAAAGCCTTATCCCACTAGGTGGAGTCGACTACATGGATCATACGACGTCATTCCGCTCAATATATTCGTTGATCCATGTTTATAAGATTCGACAGGATTTTACGCTGGCTATCGGGGGCTAACACAACACTCCTCCTTTATTCGGGCTTGGGACCGGCTATAAAACGTAGGCGGAGTTTTTTAAAAAGAAAATATTATTTTCATAAATCATTTCTAAAGTATCGTGATTTTTCGTTCAAAATTTTTTTTTGTGCGACAAACAAATAATAAAGTTTTGGAATAATCAAAATTGATATCGTCCGAAGAGCTAAAATTTTCACATCTAACTCAAATTACGAAGTTATTTTTTTATCCTTAAATTATCATGATTTTGTCACTTTAGTCCTTCCATCTACTTTTGTTATATTTTTAGTCACTTTTGATTTTTCTCATTTATTGAAAAGATTAAATTACTCTCCCTCCATAACACATCAAATAATAAATATAAAAAAGGAAAAAATCGGGAGAGGATAATTTAGATTTTTTCATAAATGACAAATTTTTTGTTACCACTTTAATCCTTCCAATATTTTTTTTAATTTTTTTATTTATTGTATCATATTTTTCTAGAGGAAGGGATAATTTAGTCTTTACATAAATAAAAATGTAAAAGTAATGAAAAACATAATAGAAATAGACGGAAGGACTAAAGTAAAAAAATTATGATAATTTAGGGATAAAAAAATATGTTCATAATTTAAGTTTAGATGCAAAATTTGCGATAGTTTAAGGAAGATTTATGAAAATAACTAAAAAAAAGTACAAGACACGAAAATCTCACAATAGAATAAGAAAAGTAGAAAATTCCTTTTGTTTCTTAGGTTATTTCCTCTAACCACCCCTAAATTATCGCAAATTACCACATCTAACTCCAGATTATGAACTTCATTTTTTGAGTACCTAAACTATCACGATTTTTTCAGTTTGGTCCTTCTATCCAATTCCGTCGATTTCTCCGTTATTTTTTCGCATTTGTGAAAAGTCCATTTATACCCCTGCTCCAAATTGAATTCTATTTTTACATAAAATAATATATAATATAAAATATAAAAAAATTAAAAAGAAAAGAAAAACCAAGTGGAGGGGCTTCCTCTTTCCTTGCGCTGGGAAAGAGGGGGGTTCACCGCCCCTCTTTCTCTTTCCCGGTGCCGGGAAAGAGAAGGGGGGGTCGCCGCCCCCCTGTGTCGTCGTCGAGACCCCCACCTCCTTTCTCGGATAATGTTATCTGAATCGGACCGGACAATGACTCGGATAAGTGTCCGTTTCAAGTTGGACCAGTCGAACTGGATAAGAATAAAATAATATATTTAATATGATATATTAAATTACATTATCATATTAATGATGTTAAAAATTAATTATATAAAAATAACAATAATAAATCATTAAAAACTAATGTTAAAATCATTACACATTTAATAAATTAAAATCTTATGAAATTAAAATTTTATATATAAATTTTCTTCTTACTAATTTTTTTTTGTATTACATATCTATTTCTTTTATGTTAGAAGTAATATATGATTATATATAACTATATATATAATATAATTGGTGGTTAACTATCTAATGTGAACTTATTAATTATTAGATACTAAATAAAAGAAAATTAAAATTTGTGTATTTATAATATTATATATAACTATACGATATTAACTATTATAATATTATTGCATGTTATATATATGACAAAGAAGTTTGTATCCTTCATTCATTAAAAATTTACTTAATATGATAAATATTATATATAATACAATATTATAAAATTAATTTGTATTATAATATACATGTATGGTATTAAAAATATTGAATAAGATCATAATATATAAGATATAGTTGAAAGTATAACAAATACTAATTAAATGAAAGAAGAAAATAACAAGTATGTATAGAAACATAGTCTCACATTTATTATACTAGTATGATGTGAGCAAAAAGACAAGTATTAGTAGAGAAGGAGACTAATGGACCAATATAGAGTTTTATTGAGAAGGCCCATTTTGAATCTTTTCCAAATTTAAAATAACAATTTTTTCATATTATTTTATAACATTTTTTTTTAAATTCGGCCGGTTCATCTAAAATGTGGTTCAATCCGGTTCAATCTGATGTTGGCTGATTTTATTCAGTTTTGACCAGTCTGAACCGGTTCAATCTGGTCCAATTATAAGCTTGGTTTTGGAGCTTGTAATCAAGGTTGTAAGACCCGGACCGGACGTTGACGCGGATAAGTCTCCGGGTCAGGTTGGACCGATCGAACCGATTAACCCGGACGGTCGAACCGAATAGTAATAAAATAATATAAAAAAATAAACTATAATACTTATATATTCTTATCAATAATTAATATACTTCTATATCAAAGTACATATGATTAAATCATTTAATTGAAGTTAAGAAATCAAATGTGACATATTTAACTATTGATATGAGTTTTATGTGATTTTAATATATTCAATTATAATTTACAAATTCATATTTCTCAAATTCAACTATTAATATTTATTTAAACTAGAAAGATTATTGTAGTTTCTATTTTTTAATTTAAATAGGTAACTAATATTTTCATATTTAATATTTGACATTTAAAAATATTATAAATTTTCTTATTAAAAAGAATAATTTGATAAATGAGTGATGATAAGTTGATAACCATTGTATAATGTAAAATAACTTCACATTCAAATGAATAAATATAGCATAGTGAAATGTACACAATAAGTTAAGATTATGGGTTCAAAACCCAATACCCACATTATTATTCCATTCTTTTCTAATTTTTGAACCGGTCGATTGCCCTTAAATCGTCGGTTCAATGGTTTTATCCGGTCTTGACCGGTTCAAAACGGTCCAAATGTCAATCCGATTTTGGGATCGAACCAAGCTCATCCCAAGTGATGGTTCGGTCCGGTCCAAACAACCTTGCTTGTAATAGACCGGTACGAGGGCCGATCGACGGTATAATAGAGTTTATTATTATATATTATTTTATATAAAAATAGAATTCAATTCGGAGCAAGAGTATAATGGAGTTTTCACAAATGCGAAGGATTAAACTGAAAAATTGTGATAGTTTAGGTACTCAAAAAATAAAGTTATGAGATTAGACATGATAATTTGTAATAATTCAAGGGTGATAATAGGAAATAACCGTTCCTCATTTCTTTTCTTTTTCCGTGTGGTGTGAGTGGGTCATTCACCATCAATGAGATATAAAAAGAGGAGAACGTGGTCCAGATTGAGACCATTCTCGTGTCCGATGGGGATGATTGACCTTTCGAAGCAAATACAATATTTGTCATCTTTAAGCAGGGTGGGGTTCTGTCTGGCAAGCAGCCATATCTGTGTTCCTTCTGAAAATGCTTCCCATATGCATTTGTTCCTTTTTATCACTGTTGTCTATGAGGGAATCAATCACACGTTTGTGGCCACTGTGATCAAATAAATGTGACTTGATTAGACAATCAGAACAAAGTTGAATATTATAGTAAGGACTAAGGAACACTAAACGTTAACCAAACGAAGTATAAGATGAAGATAAACGAGCATATTTTTGTAATATCACAAAAAGGATAAGAATTGAGAAGATGAAAGGTTTCCTTTAGAACAATTCTAAAAGTTTGAACTGTTAAAAACATAATATCTTATATTTTATAATTTTAATATTTTCTCTCATGTCTCAAAAAAGCGATATTCATATTTATTCCATATGACCGATAATAATACATAAAAATAAGACCTTATTATCATTTTTGTTGTCAAACATTAATTTTATAAACATGTGGTCATGTGGATCTCACATTAATAATTGCAGAATAAAAAAATAGAGAATAATTTGTTCTTACCCCACCCTAAAAGAGCTTTCTCATTGTAGGAACAAAATGAGAATATAAATGAATATTATTTTAAAATTCATTAATCTTTTATCAAACATGCCCTATGCGAATAAGATATATTATGACATCCCCTTGACTTCAAAATTCAAAGCTTTTCTTCATCATATTTTATTCTCTGATAAACTTTTTTCTATTCTACATGCATCTTTTGTTATTTGATAAAGAAATATCTTTATCTTATTTGAGCAACAAAATAAGTTATGCACCCTTATCATCTTAATACATACAAAGTACATGACTCAACTAGGCCATAATAATATATTTTTAAAATTTTTAAATATAAATTATGTTACTTTTATTTTTGCTGAGTAAATATTTAGAAGTTAAATGTAATGATCCCCAGGAATTCACCAAATGGTGAGTTATTTATATAGATTAATCTAAATCACAGTAGAATCATATGTATAAAAATATAATAAATAGGTTATAATGAAAAAAAAATATAACAGTGACACAATTAATTTTCCCCTACTGCAAAAAACTCATCTTCCTTCCTGTAAGAAAATTATACAGCGTAAATAGGATTCTAGGAAGATGATATAATAAAGTAATTAATTAGTTATCATATGCAAACTTTTCTGAGAAGTGTTAATAAAATCATAAAAATGTGTTATTGATATATAATGAAATTAATAAGACGGAGAAAAAAAATTAAATTTTTACTTGTGTTCAAGTCCCCTAAACTCTCTTCTAATTTCAATCTTTATTTTGTCAGTTGTATCGGGTTTTGAATTCAAGTGCAACCAGTTCTGGAAGCAGATGCTTTTATTTTAAATTTAATTGTGAAATATCTTTTTTACCCTCACGTTCATACTGCAAAA
Organism: Pontederia crassipes; assembly: GCA_030549335.1. NCBI lineage: Eukaryota > Viridiplantae > Streptophyta > Magnoliopsida > Commelinales > Pontederiaceae > Pontederia > Pontederia crassipes. Next base: position 24,692,713 of record CM060183.1, read on the forward strand.
AATATTTTTAAAATGAAAAATAATCAATACAAGTAAAAGTACTAATTGATAATAATATTTTATACAATATCATATTTATGTCAATAATTTTTTATTTTTTAATATTTTTCATGTTAAAAATAAAGGGGTAAAAATGATATTTACATTTATTAGAAAAAGAAACTTAACAAACTTTAGATTAAACTTAACTGCTAAGTGTGAAATTTAGATAAGTTCAGGGACTAAATTTTATAAATTTATAATTTATAATTAGATACAGAAGAAAGTTATAGTCCAAGAGGTGTAAAATAACTCAAAACTTAATGCCACTTCAAAATGACAACTTTATCTTTCGTTCCATCCATTTTTTAATGACTTTTCTTCTCTGACCAATCTTTACCTCCTTCTTTTATTTAAATATTATCAATATATTTTCTTACCTCTTCATCTGTCACCTAATTTATATTAATTTAATATATTATCATTTTTATGTATTACTCTCTTTTTCTATCTCGTGCACTACTAGCCAATTTATTAAACATAATAATATTGTATAAGATGAGAATGAAGAAAATATTAGATAATGTAATATACATATAAAGTCATTTTGAAAATGAAAAATAGCTCATAAAAATGTGAAAAATTGACCAATAATCAATATATGTAATTGTTTTGGAATGAAACTTTCACCCTTTTATATATAATAATTTATTTCCATTTTCACTATCTTTATTTTCATTTTATTTCATATATTTTTTAATACATATAATGTAACTATAGTTTTCATATTAATTAAATTTATATGTATATTTTATATCTCATATTATATAATATTAGTATTATATTTTTTATAATATTAGTATTATATTTTTTGTCATAAAAAAATAAAATACTAACATATGGAAGAGAGACAATAGAGAAGAAAATGATAGAAGATTAATTAAGAAAAGAGTTGTGGCAACTGGGACTAAGTTGAAGGAAAGTAAGGGAAGATAAATTAAAAATTTATCAATAGGTAAAATGGAAAGTTTGGAGTGACATGGAGAACTCAAGAAGTGACATTAAGGATATCCTAAGGTTGTGTTTGGATTGAGGACTTTAAGTTTTTGTAAGTTTTCAAGAATTAATCGATTTGATAGAAAAGTTTGTGTTGGTGTTTGGATGAAAAAATGTAATGATGATAATTTAAAAAAATGATTTGATAGATAAGTTTTAGTAGGTGTTTGGATAAAAAGTAAGAACTAAGAATATAATTTATTATTTTATGAGATATAAAATTATAGTAAATAAAAATATGTTATTAATATTATAATGTATATAAATTATTATATTATTTATTTATTTATTCGATTAAATATTTTAAATATTATTAATATTATAATTTACATACATATTAAAATATAAATATAATATAATTTTTTAAAGACTAATTGAATAGTTTAATTAATAAAATATTTATAATTAGCAAATTAGATAGAAGAAAAAAGTTAAGATAAAATAATTAATAACTAAAACATGAAATATAAAAGATAATTTAACATCATATTTATATAAAAAATTATATAATTATAACTTATTTTGAATACCATAATTAATAATTATACTAATATCATACTAGTTAATTTTTATTATGATATATTATAAGTAAAATAAATAAAAATATATGCTAAATTATACATAAATAAATTATAAATTTATGATAATGTATAAATAATAAATAAATATAATATATATAATATAAGAATATAATATATACATATAATAATATAATTAAAATAATATGTTATAGGTCTAAAAGTAGCTTCACCTACTTTTGGAACTAAAACTTAGAAAAAAATAAAAAAAATATGATTGTTCTTGCAGTTAGCAAGAACTTGAACTTGAAAAGTTCTTGCTAAGTGCAAGAATTTACGGCAGGAACTTTTGGTCAAGTTTCCGCCGTACCTCACGTGACGTAAATTTTGTAAGTTCCCGTCATATGAGATGTTTGGTAGAATAAATGGTTGTTCCATCTTTTATTCTGCTTCCAAATACAGCCTAAGTGAATACTCTAGATTTTGAAAATAAAAGATTTCGAAATTATTAGCGTCGGTCAATTTTAGGGGACAATACCCTTGTTCGAATTTTTTCTCTATGTCCTACTGAAAAAACTGAAACGTCTTTCAAATTTTGACTGTTAATTCAGAAAATAACATAACTCAAAATTTGTAAGCCTACATTTTATCATTAAAAATAATGGTTTATACTGCAATATTATAGATATTGGATGAATTCTGATAATTAGCAATGAACAATAAAGAAATTATTAACACATAATTTATTTAATATTTTAAAAAAATTAAATTCCACTTAACAATCTAAAATAATATATTTTAGTGCATCAAAGTACACTTCTCATTTCATTGGTAAGAGTGACACATACACATCTTATATTGATTACCTACTGGTAACGAGAGTAATTTAAGGTGAATAATAAATCTATTAGTTTAACGCATTCTTATTCTTAGAATAACAAATTAAAATTACCATGAATGGAATTCATAGCTCACATGTGACGTGTGCTGTTTCGCGGAAGTAATGAACTATAAATTAAAAAAAAACTATAAATTATGAATAAAATGGAATTGACCAGGCCCCAACGATCACAATGGAAATAGCCCACGGGCAATCATAGTTGGGCCAGGGCAAGAAGACTATTTCCTTTTCTTCCAAACGTTAACTAATAAATTTCCGAGGAAACTTCTAATCATTTTTATGAGTTTTGAGATGTTATGTTACCAAAATATCTCCAGATATGAAATATTCGATCGAAAAATGAAAGGAAAATAGTCTCCTAGTATTATTAATAAAAAAAATTATATATCCACCGTCCGTTTGGTATGTTTAAAAATATATCACCTAGGTTTTGGTTAAATTAAAAGATTTCTTAATCTCTTTGATCAATTTATTATACATATAGCGACTATATATATATATATATATATATATATATATATATATGGAGGTAGCGTTAAATTCATAAAAATTTAATTGCGAATACACTTTTTACGGATTAAGAATTATTATTCTCATGATAGGATTATTGTTTGTAATATGTCACATACTTTGTTATTTGTTATTATGTAATTAAGTTACAATTATTTGATTTAAAATAATATTTCAACTAGTAAACCAGTGATGTAGTAAATCAAGTCTAGACCTTACTGTATTATTTTTATTTATTTATCGAAATAACTAAATATTTTTAAACTTACTTTAGTTTAGATAACTTTAAAATAAGCTGAACTTGTTAGTTTTTGACAAAAAAATGATTAAGTATTCTCAAAATATTTGATTCGTGCTGATTCTTTTACCAACTAAGGAATAAATTTTGATGGAATTGTCGCAAATGGAATTGAGCATAATTTTATAAAGAAATACCTCACTTATTTCTTTCCTTCATGTTGTTTACGAAATGTGATTTTTTTTTGGATTATAGTTGATGGTTACTTTTTAATTCCATCTCAGACTCAAATTCGAAATTATGCATACGTAGCTGCATATCTCATTAATCGTAGTTAGATATGCAACCTAAAATAGTATAAACTAGTGGAAATAATCCTGGTTTGGATTTTAATCCGATTAGATACTCTAATAGCATCAAAAGAAAAAAAAGGAGAGAATGAGAGATAACAAAACAGAAGCGTCCACTCTATTTGCTTAATTATCGGATCGATAAAGAAAACGATTGTTTTCTTTTTCATCCATTCGAGACTTTGGATAATTGGATGTTCAAATTTATTAATATCTGACATTCAGAATATTCGCCGAATTAAATGGTCACTTCAGGAATTAAATTCAGAATTATTAACTTCTATCGCACTCCTCATGATCAAAAGTGCTAGTGAACAATCAGCAAACTTGGTTAATTGTGGCTTTACTCTTTAGTAAACAACCAGCTGAAACATCTCTGAAAAAAAAAAAACAGTTTAATTTACTGTCCATACGCACGTTTCCTTTAAGTCGTCTTCTTTTTTGTTCATCTTCTACCAGCCCTGGGTAGGCCACCTCCTCTGTGTCTGGCAACCAGGAAGACCTCCTCTTGACCTTCTTCCTCTTCGTCGCCTCCGCTTCCTTCTTGGTCGCCGTCGGCGTCTTCTGCTCCACAATTCTCTCCATGGAACTCGACGTGGCGAGGAGTTCCCCAGAGCTCGCAGAGCCTCTGTACCACGCGGCCTTCGTCCTCGGCAACCCGACGCCCCTCCTGGCCAGGAGAACGTGCGTCAGGAGCCTCCAGACGCCGCATTCGCGCTGCCGAGGTGGCGGCCCGTGGGGGGAGCGCATGGACTGCGAGAGTTTCTGGTACTTGGCGAGCAGCGCGCACTCGGAGGAGATGGAGGAGTTCAGCAGCATCCGGGAGCTCAGCGACCTGCTGAGGGCCCTGGGCGGAAGGAGTCGCTCCTGTAGAGACCGAAGTCCTCGTCGAGGTCGTCCATGGCAGCTGACGATCGAGGAGGCGTCCGGAGTGGAGGATCGCAGTCTCGCAGACGAGCGGTCGAGGAGGAGGAAGAAGAAGAGCAGAGGGCATGAAAGGGTGATGGGACTTGGAAGGATGAACGGGTCGATTCGGCGGAAGCATTGTTGTCCATTGCTGTTGACTTTGTCTGCGAAGTTGACCACATTACGGCCGAGCATTTGGAGGGTTTTATTTAGGCCTAGTTTAGAGTGGGGATTTTAAATTCTCTAGATAATTAGTCGATTTAATAAAAAAATTTGGATTAAAAAAGTGTAATAACATGAATTTAAAAAGTTGATCTGATAGATAAATTTTAGTAGGTGTTTGGATAAAAAATAAGAACTAAGAATATAATTTATTATTTTATAAAATATAAAATTATAGTAAATAAAAATATGTTATTAATATTATAATGTACCTAAATTATTATTATATTATTAAATATTATTAATATTATAATTTATGTACATCTTAAGATTCAAATATAATATAATTTTTTAAAAAACTAATTGAATAGTTTAATTAATAAAATATTTATAATTAGCAAATTAGATAGAAGAAAAAATATAAGGTAAACTAATTAATAACTAAAACATGAAATATAAAAAGATAATTTAACATCATATTTATATAAAATAATTATATAATTATAGCTTATTTTGAATACCATAATTAATAATTATACTAATATCATACTAGTTAATTTTTATTATGATATATTATAAGTAAAATAAATGAAAATATTTACGACAACATTTAAACAAGAAAATATATATTTTCATAATAAATAATAATGAAAATATTTTATTATAACACAAAGTAAATTGTAATAAATAATAAATGTACTTTTTGTTATTATACCTAAATAAATTATAAATTTATGATAATGCATAAATAAATAAATATAATATATATGTATATAATATATAAGAATATGATATATGTAATAATATTATTAAAATAATAAGTTATAGGTCTAAAAGTAGCTCCACCTACTTTTGGAGCTACTTTTAGACCTATGAAAAAAAGATTTTAAAAAATATGATTGTTCTTGCAATTAGCATGACCTTGAAAAGTTCTTTCTAATTGTAAGAACTTACGGCGAGAACTTTTGGTACGTGATAAGTTCCGGTCATATAAAGCATTTGGCAGAATAAAGAATTGTTCTACCTTTTGTTCTACAATCAAACGCAGCCTTAGGCTGTGTTTGGCAGCAGGAACAAAAGTTATTAAATGTTCTGTGAACTTGTTGAAATGACACGTAAATTTTTATCCAGCGTTTGGGTAGATTTCGCTACGACGGGAACTTATTTTTTTGATTTGATGGTTTAATACACAGATTGTTCTCCACATGTTTGGCAAAAGTTCCTACTGCTGGCGCCAAATGCAACGACCTGGCTTCCATGACCCAGACGACCACAGGAACGCAAGACGACGACCTGGCTTCCATGATCCGAACGACCACAGGAACGCGAATACTTTCTAAACAATTCGTAAACATAAGTTGATAAGAAATAGAAGAGAACTACAAATTTCATGAACCTGGTACAAGCAGTAAAACAATCGATACTGATGCAGTAATACAAAGCAACAATGATAACATTTCATTAACAAGTACGACCAACTTGACACATAACACAAGTAAAAAGAGTACAAGTAATTTCAAGTTAGAAGTGGCAAAAGATAAGTCCATAATAGAGTTTATCATTGACAGTTTTATATCAGAATCCATAAGTAGTTAACCACCAAAGGACCGGACGACATCTAATTAACACGACATCCATCAAAATAACATAACAAAGGGGCACAACACCACAAAGTAGTTTTTGCAAAAGACCTACAACTTGTTCAGCCTTGTTAACATATTGAAGCTCCACCACAACATTTGCAAAGTAGATATCCAAGTGCAAAAGTAAAACAGACACACACTAGCAGCACAAGTGAATCCTTCCAAGTTTCCGAATAAAGTGAAGTTGATGGAAAGGCCTGTTGAGGAGCGACTTCTGCCACTGCATCTGGGAGAAGAGCATGTTGAGCAGGTGGGACGCATTGCATGTTAATGTAAGCTGACAAGGAATTGCTGGCTTCTTCAAATGAGTCAAATTTTCTAAACGCACAATAACGATAACCCACGACTTGAGCTTGACAATCTGCCCACGAATCATACACCCCGGGCTTCCTCCCTTCGTATACTGCGTAGAATTTGCGTGGCGCCATCCTAAGTGGAATCGTGATTTCCTGCGAAAGCAGTAGAATGGTGAGGCAAGGTGAGTTATTATATTAAAATACATTATCAGCAAGCTACACTATCAAAAAATTTATAAGCACTAAATATAAGTAAATATGCAATGCACAACAATAAAGATGTCAAAAGGAAAAGATATCGTGTAGAATGTGTAACACATAACGGAGCTTACTATTATGTTGTCGATGATCAGCTCACAGCCGAGACGCTATCCCATCACGGATAATGTCCCCTCTCATTTTTTCCGTTGTATTGGCGAGCATAGAGGGCATCAAGTCATCGGCACGTAACTTTTCGGGCTCAGGAGGGATGGTCCTATTGAAATACCTGTCGTCGGTCTGATGCCGTTTCACAAAGTTGTGTATCACACAACATGCTATGACAATAAACTTTTGAATCCTCACCGGATATTGAATTGGGCTTCGAAGTAACTTAAACCGCTTCTTCAATATCCCGAAAGACTTTTCAACACAGTTTCGCAGTTGCGCATGCCTGTGATTGAAAATATCCTTCGCATCACGATATCATCCCGCCAGGGTACTCTCCGTAAAAATCCCCAAATGGTATCTTCCACCCCGATAAGGGGCGAGTAACTTATCGGAGTTTGCGTAACTTGAGTCGACAAGGTAGTACTTCCCTATGCAGAACGACAATGCGAGAAATTAATTTGTATAATTAAGAAAGAAGCGAGGTTCTTAGAAACGAGATTCTCGAAGGTTACCGTCAGGAACACGGAACTCATTCCTTTCAACACACCATCTCAACACCTTCATATCGCCTGCTGAGCCTTCCCAACCAGCGTAGACAAAATGAAATACGTGATCAAACGAGGTCGCAGCCATGACGTTCTGCAATAGAAATCCCTTCCGATTTCGATACGGGGTAGCTTTTGACTTTGGCACATGAGCTGGAATATGTGTCCCATCAACAGCTCCTAAGGCGTTCTACAGAGACATAAGAGAGTAAGGTTAGTGACAATCCTATGTATTAGCATTTCATAAGCATCCTCACGCGAATATGTTTTACGTACCGCGAAGTAGGGGTAGAAAGTGCGAGAGCCTCGCACTCGTGGGTGGACCCCTACATCGGAATCAGGAAGTTGTATGAACTCGTCTCTCAACGAACAAATTGCTTTCAATACCTCCCTAAAGTGACGAGATATTGTTTCTCCAAAGTGTTGAAACTCCTCTTGCATGTCTCTATTTGTTTCATCGCGTCGAATGGCATACAAGAAAATGGCCAGCTGTTCTCGTGCACTAACATTCTTGGTGGATGCAATGAGCCCTCGAGATACTAGCAACTCCTCCAATATCAAGAAAGTGGTATTCTGGAGTCCAAAATGATGGTACCCACTTTTTGTGATGTCCATTCAACATATCATTAACAAGTTGATCTCCCGTGAATGGACGTGTCCTGCAAGACATCCTCGGCACTTGCTCAATGGACGAAGATGGACCACCTATCTTAGTACTGTGTGTTGAAGTGAATTCTGCTTGAAGATAGTGAAATTCATCCTCCATGATAGAGGACCACATTTGTTCGAAATTCATCTAGAATAACAAGAAGAAGATAGTGATGTTCGATTCATAGAAATAGTACATGGATGTTTTGTAGCAATAGTACATGATTTAACGAAAAGTACATGCCATTACATAAGGTACTACATTAAGTTATGCATAGATGCTATTACAAAATACATGCCATTACATAAGGTACTACATCAGCTCCTACATAAGTTAGTAATAATAAGAAGTACACGAGCAGACTACATAATTTCGTGCCAAAAGCACACGGCCAAGCCACCTACAACTATTTCAATTCACACAACATCACATGATACTCCGTGTCGCTCGAGGGAGCCTCAACCCCACTGGATCTAGGTGGAACAAAAGGACGTGAAGATAATGCAACAAAACCATGATTCGCAGGGCTTACTTTGGAAGGACTGAAATACGGATTGGCCGCTTCAAATGGACTTGGCATACCTTGATACATTGTAAAGGGATTGGCCATATCGCTTAGACCTGTTGCAGGGATTGTGGATGAAGCGGCATAGGTGATTGTGGATGTAAACGCAGGTGCATCAAATGAGGGCACAATTGGGCTTGGAGGAGGGGGTAAACGATAGTACTCAGACACTTTTCGAGATATCCAAAATTGAAGCATGTCATCGTCGCACTTCATGAATGTCCATAGCTCTTTCTCATCCTTCAACGCATCGGCAATGGCCAATTTAACATGTGATGGAAGATTGGGCATCCTTTCCTCCAACTTAGCCCAACACGCATCTGCAGGGGCATTCTTATGCTGTTGAAAGAAAAGCATTTGTTCCATGAGTTGCATCCTCTTCATTGCTACTTCCTGCTCAGCGAAATCTGCTTCTGTAACCAACTTCTTCTTCCTTGATGTTACCGGGGTGGAACCAGACCTAGTTCTTTTTCCCGATGATGTAGTTCCACGGAAAGTTCGCAGCGTGTGTTCGGTGGCGGTAGGAGGGTTCTCATTCTCCATACCTAGTGCCGAGGCTATCGTCATATCTATAATATTATCGTCGGAGCTGCCTTGATCCTCATCTAAGTCCACTAGCTTGGTGGTCGTACATGCTTCCTTTCCCGTGGCTGTGTTCTTGGCAAATAAGAAAGTAAAGTCGTCGTAATGAGGAAATCGTTTATTTTTGACCATCTGGTAATCCTTGTTCCCCTGTTACAAGATAAAGAGAAGGGTCAGGTGATGTCATCGCTTGTAACAACGACGCTCAAGATGTTGTAATTAATAACTCATCGCAATAACCTCATCCCACATTGCCTCTTCAGGTGGCTCGGGCATGCACTTTTCTAGATCCCATCCCCACCCATTCTTATTGGATAGGGCTCTACACAATTCAAAATTCCTCTTCATTACTTTTAAATGATTTTTCATATGCTCTATAGTCATCCTCTCTCCGAAGTGGTCATTGAACCTATTGCACATTCTTTTTCAAGCCTCGCCGATGAAGGTGTTAGCTCGAAAGTACCCATCGACGTTCTTTTGCATCATCATCCCTACGAAATATGAATTCATATTTGGAGACCAATGACTTGAATGAGTCTTCTCGACGGTGGAGGCCTTTTTCTCTTTCCCTTTGTTAGAACTCATTACTGAGCAAGGAAAAATAATGAAATTGTGATGAGGAAGATTAGTCACAAGTTCCTATTGTCGACAGCGCCCCCTATCCACCCTCCCCCTTGTCCCACTCAAATAAGAAGGACGTAACGAATGATTGTCACATAAAGGGGATCTAGGTGGAACAAAAGGCCATGCGTCAAATAGAGGGAAGATATGTTGCTATCATAATGGTGTTATATCAATCATTCATACAATGGGAAATATGAGGCACATTAATGAACAAGGTCGATATGGTAGAGTAAAAGAAACATAAGTTTCATTAAGCAGAATAAAGTAGATATGCAACTGTTTACATATATCAATGAATAACAATGCTATCAGGATGGTTTCATTCATAACAATGTATAAATAACAAATATAGCAAATATATCAGGTCGTAAAGATTCAGATTAGTAGAATAAAAAAGAGCATCAGTTAAACTTGACCATAGTCCAATTAATGAACAAATATAGCAGTGTATATGCAAATGTGCACATATATAAATGAGAATAATTGCTATCATACTGAATGTGCACATATATAAATGAGAAACATTGCTATCATAATTATTTCAACAATTCGAGCAGAGCACAATGGTTAATATCAGCTCGTAAAGATTCATATTACTAGAATAAAAAAGAGCATCAGTTAAAATTGACCATAGTCCAATTAATGAACAAATATAGCAGTGTATATGCAAATGTGCACATATATAAATGAGAATAATTGCTATCATACTGAATGTGCACATATATAAATGAGAAACATTGCTATCATAATTATTTCATTTATTCGAGCAGAGCACAATGGTTAATATAAGGTCGTAAAGATTCAGATTATTAGACTAAAAAAGAGCATCAGTTAAACTTGACCATAGTCCAATTAATGAACAAATATAGTTGTGTATATGCAAATGTGCACATATATAAATGAGAAACATTGCTATCATACTTAATGTCGACATATATAAATGAGAAACATTGCTATCATAATTCTTTCATTCTTTCAAGCAGAGCACAATGGAAAATATGAGGTGCACATTGCTAACACACATTAAGAAAAGTAGACTGTATATGCAAATTGCACCTATATAAATGATGTTCGACACTGATATCATGTCAATTTTTAAACCCTAAACAGAGAGGTAGAGAAATTACAAACAGCAAGATAAAAAGTTGCAACGGGATTTTTAGATATCTTACTTAGATCGTGGAGTTCACAGCAAACAGAAACTTCTTCGCTACGACAACTGTGATCGCAGGAACAATCTATATTAGCAAATCGTCGAAAAAGAGACGTTAGGAGATATAATCATAGATCGGCGAAGAAGAAATAATGGGATCGTGCCACTAGCACTCAAGAAATCTTGAACCCTAACACAGAAGAAATCCAACCGAAGAGAGGATTGGTAACAAACCCTAAACCCTAACACAGATCGAATAAAGGAAGTGTTATCGAAAAAAATTTCGGAATAAATGTTTCAAAAAATCCCTAAACCCTAACAAGAAACTGATAAGGGTATCTGTTATTGGAAACAAATTTCGGTCAGTAAAAATGCGCACTTGCACTTTTCCGCACGAAAGTTAGAGTTTCGCAGTTTCCCTCTCTGCGGTGGCTTCCTACGCCACATCTGTCACGGACGTGCTCCACAAATATCATTCTAACATAATCTTACTTTTAATTAGTGTATAAAGTCAGTTTGAATGCTTGTATAGTCATGATTGCGTGTAGCAATTAACTTTTGGATTAAAACATAATCATAATTAAATTATTGATAAGCGTTATAAAAAAATTATATAAGATTATTAGAAATAAATTCTAATATTTGTAAATATTATAATAAACATGTTTAACTATGATTAAATATGGCTAATTAGAGGTTTAAAATTAATTTTTAACAAAATGATATGATTGGACCTTTATTTCAACCAATACGATTTCAAGCAGCTCAAGCAGGCTGCTGACCAGTTGCTTAGAAATATATTTTTTCAAACTGTCATATGATGTGTTAAAATTCTGGAAAAAATATATATATAATTTATTCTTAGTATCTGCAAGCCAAAAAATTTCCAAGATCAGATCCATTGTCGAACAGTCTGAGGAAATTCGAAAAGTTTGCTGAGTTAAGGTGAATCTGTAGATCCGAAACTGACCTTCAACTTCATATGATCATATCTTCGTGAGTAGTTCTTCATAAATCTTGAAATTCTGCATTCTCGACGTTAGCTTTCCATGACTACAAGAATCATATAAAAAGGATTTGTGTAGAGAAAGTTATAAACTCAGCACCGTAGGTTGCTCACTCTGTCCCGAGTCTGATACATGTTCAACTTGTGAATTAGGGCACGGTTTGAATATAACGAATTAGGGTTTGGAATTTGGATATGATTAATTAGACATTCTAAGAGTTCGGTGAGAAGTGGAATCATCCTATTTGGACATGTATTTTGGGAGAAATGAATTTTTCATTTCATAGTGAGGCTTCTATGAGATTTCAAGACATGGACAGATCACGACCCTAATTAACTATTTTTGTTATAAGGTCATACAAGGAGTTAAATTCTACAATTTTTATGCCTAAATGTTACTGACTTCTAGATTTTAGGAAAATTAGGATATTGTCAAATGAATAAGTATTGTTAAAGATATAAACTAGTCATTACACAGTCTGCCAGGATATAAACCCTAGGTCAGATTTCATGGGATGTTTTGAATTACTCACTTGGACTTAGTTAATGATATTTGGGGGATGAAAACCTTAGTAAGTGTAGTTTATAATTTATCTAGAATCATGAGATTTGCCTTTGTGGTTAAGAAGTTATGAATTATTTATTGACACATACTCAGTTTGGAATCCTGAGACAGCACCTAGTTAAGTTATGGAAGATTGAGATGTTCCAAGTGTGAAATAATCTATGAATATAAATATTTGAAGTTAGATATTAGTACCAGAGGGGATTATATGCATTTTAAGGTGAACAATGGTTGCATGAGCATGCATTGCATATTGTTATTATTAGTAATTGAAAAGTGAAATAGCATCATTGCTTGTAGAAAATCAATAAGCTACAAGTGAAAGGAGAAAAATCTAGTAAACCTTTTTGAAAACATAAAGCACCAGGTGAGTGGGTAAATTTACAACATAGGAAAATGTTATATGTTAGTTCTTTTATTTATGATATTACCGCAAGCAAAGATTATTATTGTTATTATTGAAATATATCTTGCGTTATGAAAAGTATTTATGATATGATTCATGGATTTCATATGAGATGGAGTAATATCTTATACAAAAATATTTTCAGAGAACAATGCTTGTGAAGTGAAAATAAGTTTTACTTGATAATGATATGTGATTATGACGTGTATTTTGATATTATTAAACTCCATGTGTTCATTAGCCATGCTGTTTGAAAAAGATCTTTGGGACCGCATTCGATATGCATGAAGTCTTTGGGACGTATATCGGGTGTCTTTGCTCTTTGGGGGCTGCACTGCGTGCACGTATTGACCCATGATCGCTCTGCGTATCTGAGAATCATGATTGGGTGGCACACAATCATGGTTGGGATACGTATTGACCCATGATTTGCTCTGCATATCTGATACTCTTGATTATGAAGCTCTGCTTAGCTGTATGATACATGATCATAGAGGGATACGTATTGACCTATGATGAGTATGTGCAATGATACATGTGTAGAGTTTAATTGTGAATATGATGATATCTTGAATAATTTGTATTTATGTAAAAGTTCATATGATTTGAAAAGTTATGTGATATGAGTTATGCTTTAAATATTTTCTCATATGAAAGAAATATAATTATTTAAATATTATATGCACTCGTATTGTTTCCTTATGTTGTACTTTTATTCCACTCACTGAGCAAATGATTGTTGCTCACAGTACCCATTTTAAATTTTTCAGATACTCGTAAGTTCTTGGGTTGAGTTGACTCGAAGCTTGGTTTGAGACATATAGAAGAGGTCGAACCGCCGGAGCATTGCTATTTTTTTTCACTTTTATTTTCCCCTTCACTTTTGTTTTTGAAACATGCATGTAATAGGTAGTCTTAGATGTTGTAATTAAGTTTGTGAGAAAATATTTTGTAAAGTTGTATAAAACTTGATTCTGTGGGGTGTTGTATGTGGGGTGGTTAGTGGAAAAAATATAATGATAATATGTGAATGATATATCTTATAACTGTTTATTTAAACTTTGATGAATATATATATGCATCCTTTGTATGTATTGGCAAATAACACAAATAAAGGAGGAGATTTTGTTGATTTTATTTATAAAATTACTAAACATAATTAAGAAAGGTAATAGTTGGAATTGAAACTTAGTCACAGAGTGGGGTGACGTCGAGATCATAGAAGAAAATGCACGATTTACTGAAAATAGTTGGAAACGATGCATATTTTCCCCTTCACTTTTGTTTTTGAAACATGCATGTAATAGGTAGTCTTAGATGTTGTAATTAAGTTTGTGAGAAAATATTTTGTAAAGTTGTATAAAACTTGATTCTGTGGGGTGTTGTATGTGGGGTGGTTAGTGGAAAAAATATAATGATAATATGTGAATGATATATCTTATAACTGTTTATTTAAACTTTGATGAATATATATATGCATCCTTTGTATGTATTGGCAAATAACACAAAATAAAGGAGGAGATTTTGTTGATTTTATTTATAAAATTACTAAACATAATTAAGAAAGGTAATAGTTGGAATTGAAACTTAGTCACAGAGTGGGGTGGCGTCGAGATCATAGAAGAAAATGCACGATTTACTGAAAATAGTTGGAAACGATGCATGGTTCGGGACGTCGCGCGTGAACTTGCAAGTTCTGACGTATCGTGAGAATATTTTTTCTAGAATATTACGCGTTGACTGAAATTTAAATTCGCATGAGCCCTGTTAGAGTTAATGAATACTTCAGGACCCCTTGTTTCTCACACCGGGTTCGCCCACGTGAGCTTAGGGGAATCTGAGTATTACCCAATTAATAGTATTGCTGGCGTACGAACGAAAGGGGGGGTTCGGGGGGCCCCGCTCGCCGGTGAGCGGGCGGGGGTTCGGGGGCAGCGCCCCCGAAACCTAGACGGGTTTTGGGCTTTTGTTTAGCCGGCCCGTGTGGTTCGGATTAGGTTTTTTCTCTGTTTGTTTGGGTTTTAAACCCGGTTTGGAGAGGCTATTAATAGCCTAATTTCTGATGTAATTTGGTGTGGCGGCTGTAAACCTAAACATATAGTGGAACCTCTTTGCAGGACGTAGCCCTCATCTCAAGGGTGAACCTGGGTAAATTTCGGATGTCTCCTCTATTTTTCTGCAATCTTCTCTCCTTGTTCTCGAATTTTCCCATCAAGCCCCGCCTTTATTTTATCACCAGTTTGGCAGGACCATGCTTGGTTGTGGGCTGTGTTCGAGCCTAACAGACTAAAGGCGGCCAGGTAACATGACGATTGCCAGCATTTTTTATCTCTTGCTCGTCTTGTATTGCTGCGGCATATCGACAATGTGGCATCAATGTCCCCCCTTCTCCAATCTAGAAGCAGGAATTAAATTTCGATAATTTTTTCCGTCAAGGAAAAATATTTTTTATGGTAATTAGGTGTAGGACCAAATCTAGGTCTTGCTGATCCTGTCAAACATCCAAGTTTTAAGAATTCGGACTGAAAAAAAAATCAATTTCCAATAAACCAATTTGTCATCTAGTTCCAACTGATATGTGTGATTAATCTCGTATCCACTTTTGTCTTAACGTTTCACTTTAGCTATATGAAAATTCATGCTAGAAAACAATATCTCTTGAAATAATGATTTGATATTTTTAGTTTGATTGAGCGATCAGTTACAATGAATTAAATATAATTATTGTAACAACCCAATTTTTATAAATTAAATGAATAGACAAATAAATATTTATTTATTGAATTATGAAAATATTTCAAAAATAAAAAATAATTGAAATTAAGAAAGGATAATACATTATTTCGAAGAAGAAAATGAAAAAAAAAGAAGACAAAGAATTTAATTAAGATAATTAAGAGAGGTTATAAATAGAGTGAAAGATTAAAATATTTTAAAATATTAAAAGATGTTCCAAAAATTTAGTGAAAGTTTAAAATATTTTTTTCAGATTATAATTTAATTAAATATGAAAATATTTTCCTTGTAAAATTAATCTTTGCAGAAAATATTTTTTTTCAAGTCACTTTGAAGTTTGAACTCTCATTTCTCTTTTCTCATGTCCATGCGGAGCTGCTATCTCCAGCAAATTATTTGTGGTTGGACGCCAGAGCCACGGCCCAAAGCGAGGATTCGTCTGTTGAAAAATGCGCTCCAATAGATTTAGGCACTGTGTGATACATTAAAAAAAGATAGCGTTTAGCTAAAATTATAAATATTACTATAAGTATTTGATAAATATTTTTTAATAATATTTAAAGGTTTGAATACAAAATACAAGAAACTTATCATATTAGTTTATAGAGTACAAATATAATAATTTTATATTTTATTTTTATTAAATCCTCATTTTTAAAATAAAAAATGATTTAATTATTCAACATCATATATTTTTTATTTTAATATATTACATCTTTAATTTTACGTACAACTCAAATAAAATTTTCATTTTAAAATAATCAATTTTATATTAAAATAATATTATAAAATAATATTATTTAGAATAAAATACTATAAATTAATTATTATGAATATGATATGTATACAAATTATAATAAATTATACATTATGTCTTTTTTTTGTTATTTTATATGATACAAATAATTTAATCGTTGTGTTTACCAAATAACTTTTATTGAATAAATTTGTTATCCTCTAATGGAACTGATATCCTCTAATCAAATTGTTAATATTGTCAAATATAGCCTTAAGGTAGTCATTATAGCAAATGTGTGTAAGACCTTTGGATACATTTTTAATAGAATAATTAAGTTAACAAAAAGATTAAGTGCGCATAATTATTCTCCTGTGATACCTAAAGAGTTTTCATAAGCTTGTATGTCGAAAGTATAAATTAATTATGGTCAAGCCGTGTCAAAGTCTAAAAAATCATACTAAAACTTCGTTATATCAAAAACTCGATTCCGAATTCAGGCTTAACATGGCCCAAGTTTCAAATAGTCTGATGTGAATTCTGTTTTTGACGAATTCCAGGCATTCAAAAATTTGTTTCGACGACTCAAATTGATGCACTCGGCCTTGGGTTCCATGTTAGAAAAGTGTAGTATTAAGTATTAACACATCTGATCAAGGTCACCTCGAAACTTGGTCCAAGTT
Source organism: Pontederia crassipes (assembly GCA_030549335.1). Lineage (NCBI taxonomy): Eukaryota > Viridiplantae > Streptophyta > Magnoliopsida > Commelinales > Pontederiaceae > Pontederia > Pontederia crassipes. The sequence goes on from CM060183.1 coordinate 24,709,891, forward strand.
TTGTGATAAAGATGTCGAGAAGCCTTGCCGACATCCACTTGAACAATGTTTTGATCAAATCCGACTCAAGTTTGACCTTACTTGATCTAGATTTTGTTGATTTCTCATATATTATTATCTTTTGATCTATTTTGCAGTTAACGACATTTTTTATCCTATATTAATTATGTTAAAAGAAACATGTAAAGATAGATAGATATGTCAAAAGATAAAAGCTCTAATACGAGTTCATCTTGTGTGCTAATTGTCAAAGAATGATTTAAAGTAAAAAATAAAAAATGGGTCAAGTTAACCCTACTCAGGAATTGGCGTATCATCTCAAGAAATTAAAACGTTGGACCTAAAATGCCACAAAATTTTTTGAGTCCAAAGCACATTTCGTTAGTTTTAGCTTGATCTACAATGACTCAAAGATGTGAAACTACCGTGATATAATTCATAAAAATTTATTGAGAAGCTCATTTAGGACAACATATAGAATTCCTTGGGCCATTGTAAAGCGGTGCAACCCACCTAGAAAGAAAGAAATAAAATAATGTTTGATCTATATGATTTATTATCTTATTGATTTATACCATGATTCACTACAAGAAAATTACGATTTTTCGACGGATAATTTTCTACGGTTCTAAATCAGTCGTAATTTGCGACGGATTTTTCGACGGTTCCGTTTCCGACGGATTTTTCGACGGTTATGACCGTCGGAAATAATTTTTATTATTACTTAATTTTTCGACGATTAGGAACGTCGATATTTTCGACGGATATCCATCCGTCGCAATTTTCGACGACTTTTCCGACGGTTACGACCGTCGAAAATAAAAAAAATTAAATTATATATTTTTAATATTATTATTAAATTTTTTCGATGGATTTTCCGACGGTCACGACCGTCAGAAAATAAAAAAAATTAATTATATAATTTATTATATTATTATTTAATTTTTTGACGATTAGGAACGTCGATATTTCCGACGGATATCCATCCGTCGCAAAATCCGCCGGAATTTTCGAAGGTCGTAACCATCGGTAAATGTATAATAATATCATATATAAGAGTATTTTATTAATATAACTAGCGACGGTCCAAACCGTCGCAATTACCGACGGTTTTGACCGTCGGTAACGATTATCGACGGTTCAAACCGTCGGTAAAATAAAAAATAAATATTATATATAACTAAATAAAATAAAAATATTTAATATTTACATTTTCGACGGTCGAAACCGTCGGTAATTAAAATTTCGTTATCCCGCTTTTTTTTTCCTTTTCCTGCTTTCTTTCCAATTTTTTCCTTTATATATTCCTCCTCCCTCTTCTCTCTCCCTCCTCCCTCCACTCCTCTCTCTCTCCCTCCTCTCCTCTCTCTCTCCCGGCCGCGAGCACCGGATCGGCCTCTCCCGCGCGCCGGATGCCAGCGATCCTCCCACGCCGGACGCCGGCGACCCTCTCCCGCACCGGCGTATCTTTCCCGCGCCGGCGTATCTCTCTCTCTCCCTCTCCGCGCCGGCATCTCTCTCTCTGCTGTCGGCCGGATCCGACCGTGGCCGTTCGGATCCGGCCCCCAGCGGCCGGTTCCGGCCTCCAGCGGCCGGTTCCGGCCTCCAGCGGCCGGTTCCGGCCTCCAGCGATCGGATCCGAACGTCATGCGGCTGGATTCGGCCGCTAATTTTTTTATATTTAAAAAATTATTTGCGACGGTTGCGACCGTCAAAAGATCGACGGTTGCGACGTCCGTCCAAAGTTTCGACAGTTGCGACCGTCGAAAAGTTGCGACGGTTCGAACCGTCGGCCTTTTCCGACGGTTACAACCGTCGGAAATTTCGACGGCTCGGACCGCCGGCCTTTTCCGACGGTTGCAACCGTCGAAAATATCGACGGCTCGGACCGTCGGCCTTTTCCGGCGGTTGCAACCGTCGGAAATATCGACGGTTCGAACCGCCGGGGACTTTTCCGGTGGTTGCAACCGTTGGAAAATTTCGACGGGTCGAACCACCGGTGACTGTTCCGACGGCCAGAACCGTCGATATTTTCGAAAATTTTTTTCAACCGTCGCAAATTCGTTTGCGATGAGCGTTTTTTCGACGGATCGATTCCGACTGAAAAACCGTCGGTAATTGTGTTACCAACAATTTTCGGGCTGATTACCGACGGTTCGAACCGTCGGTAATCTGCGTTTTTCTAGTAGTGATTATTTATTAAAAGTTAATATGGTTCTATTAAAATATTTTATTTAATTGTATCAATCTTAGGCATGGGATGCCATTTCTCACGGATATTTCATGTCGTTGTATTTGAATTCTATAGATAATTGATCAAACTAAGATGGAGTAGTTGCACATGAAATTTGTTGAAAGATTGTTAACTTTTGATGGCTAATACCGAAGAATATTTTGTTAGCTTTCCGCACGAAATTAGTTATTTTAATAAAATTAGTTATTTTATTATTATTATTCTCTATTTTTATGTTGATATATCAAAATAAAAGAAAAGATAAATAGATAATATTGACACAAAAAGAGTTCAACTATTATGACCGTGAACGTTGAGAATGTTGTAATTATACTGAAGCAAGTTTACATATTCTCTAGTTATAATCATAACAATAAATGTATTAGTTTTTTTTTGTAAAATGAAATTTGACTTTTATTTTGTCTTTGTTAATTTTGAATTGGTATGCGAAATATTATAGGAATATAAAATTTATAAATAAGATTAACTTGTATTATTTATGATATTTTATTAATTTTTCAAAATTAGGTTAAACTACATTTAAAAGTTGGCGCATAATTCATAAAATAAAATATAATATGTATTTCACATAAAACTGAGTTTATATTAGTAAATATAAAAAAGAATGCACATAATAATATATTTTTATTACCATAGAATAGCACATTTCAAAGAATAAATTTTAGCCATGGTCATCCAACTTAGGGAGTATTCCCATAAAGGTCATCCAACTTTATTTTGTAACACCAAGGTCATCGAACTTTAAAAATATTTTATCGGTCATCACGACCGGTTATAGTTAGTAAACTTGTTAAATGCTGACGTAGATATTTACGTGGCACCATGTCAGTATTTTTTCTTTCATCCATGTCAGATTAAAAAAAATGTCACATCAGTATTTTTCTCTCTGTTCTGTCCAAACTTAATTGTGTATCTATATGGTCCTCTAACTTTTTAAAACTTTCATACATTCAACTTTCCAAATTTTCAATCGCGATCATTATTAAAAAGCTTAAAATAAATAAATAAAAATAAAAATTTTGAATGCACTTAAACTAACTCGGTACATTTTTTGGCACGACTCACTCGGATCGAGACGACCAAATTTTTAATGTGTATTAAATATATAATATTTATGATAATTAATAATTTTTAATTAAGAAAATTAAAATTAAAATAATAACATACCAATTATATTTTTTGTCCTAAAATTTAAATAATAAAAAAATATTATAATTAGAAAAATAAAAATATTTTTTCACGTGAGATTTTATCGGGGTCGAACTAAATCATGTAGGGTCGTCTAGAGGAGTGTTGGACATGACCCGACATGCAACAGATTGTTGAGCCAAATTAATAATTATCATAATATTAAAAACTAAAATTATTAATTATCATAATATTATATAAAAATCGTATATGGCTCAACAACCCGCTGGATGTTGGGTCGTGCCCAACACCCTACTGGATGATCCAGTACGATTTGGTTTAGCCCCTAACGAAATTTCACGCAATTTTTTTCTAATTATAATATTTTTTATTATTTCAAAATTTACGGAAAAAATATAATCAATATGTTATTATTTTTAAATCAAGAGATTAATAAAAAAAGTTATATATAATGTCGTTATCTTTACACACAATCAAATATCATCTCATTTGCATACTTGTATGAAAAGTTATGTATGAAAGAGTAAATGTCTAAAATATTTATTTGAAATGGACAACTTTGTATTTTGAATTTTGAATTAATATTTGAATATGATCTCATTAGATTTTAGATGAATGATAAATATTAATTTATAGAGAATTCTATTAACTTTCCCTAGAAAAAAATTATCTCATTTGGATAACTATGCAAAAAGTTATGTTCAAAATAGTGCAAGGAGGTCGATCTGACGATCAAAGCACTGGTGCACCAGCCAAGCACACCGATCGATCGGTCAACACAGAAAACATAGAAATAGACTAATTAAAGCCAACAAAATGTCAAGATGATGCAGGTCACATGCCCGATTGACTAGTCAACACAAAAAATGCAAAAATTGATTGCAGAGGTCACCAATAGTCATATTTTCAGGCGGCTATGTGGAGCGATCGACCACTGGGATAGAGCGGTCGACCGGTCAGTGCGCAGAATGGAATATAATGGTCATATTTTGACCCAAAAAGTGGAAAACAAATTCCAACTTCTAATGGAGTTAAGAAAGCTATAAAAGAGTCCAAAAGGTGAAGAAATGACTATGACTTTCAAGGAAAAATGGGAAGAAAATTTGTGAAGTCCATTTGAGCTTTAAGTCGTAAATATTTTATTTCTTTCTTTATTACTCTTGTATGAGGTTTCAAATTATAAATGAGAAATTATTAAGTGTTCTTATGATATTGTAATATTTATTTAGCTCATAAGTGAAAAAGAGGTAGAGCCTTATCTCTTGAGAGAAAAAAACACGGGTGAAAACTTACGAGTGAGAGAGGTGTGTCTCACCTCTTCAAGTGGACAAAAGGAAAAAGTTATAAAGGATTTCTTCCTGCCCCGTTTGGAACGAAAGAAGAGTGTTAGTGAAATTTTCGACGGTCTCGAAGTCCAGAAGTCGGAGCAGGGACGTAGGTCGATGTACAGCTAAGCCTCGTCAACAAATCATCACGCATATTGTGATTGTCCTTCTCTCTCCTTCCTATTCTATTATGCATGTTATTGTGTTGGTTTAAAGTTTAACAAATCGATTTTAACATTTCGTGATGATTTTTGCAAAATTAATAATTTTGATTAAATACCAATTCACCCCCTCTTATTGTCTTGTGATCCTATATGTGCTTTGCACGCTTGCAACATAAAGCGAGAAAGAGGGGGAGGGAGTCTACGTGCGGACGGGCCTCCCCCTCCTCTCCTCTCTTCTCTATTGCCGGAGAAGGCACCCTCCTCCTCTCCTCTTCGACGCCATAGAGGAGAGGGGGAGTGGGCTGCCCCTCCCCCTAGTCCTTCAACTGTTTGAGCCCCGACCTCGGTGCTCATACGGCCGGAGGGGGTGATCCCCCTCTTTTTTTTTTGAAATTTTATATTATTACTTTAATGTTTTATTTTCTTAATCTAAAATGCTATGCTAGTAAAATGATCTGGAAACTCATTATTTTATATCAGAGGGATAGTTGTTGAAATAAAGTAGTAGTTAAAAGGTAGTGCTAAAAAGACGCTAAAATTATAGGACATTAATTGTATTTCCCCGATTACCCTATTACTAATTTAGATAAGTAAACAAGTAGAGGTCTTCCACGTGGAGATCGTACAACTTATCATCTAACTCAACTCAATACCAAGATAACAAACAAAAGTCTTTATAAGATCTGATCCGTAAAATCGAAAGTCGTCTTGATCTTCAATGAGTGAACTACCAAATATTTTAGAAGTTCAAGCTTTTTTTTTAACTCTAGCGCATAGAGTTGACAATGCCTCAGGTAAAAGATCATTAGCAATCTCACTTAGCTCCTGCTTCCAAGTGCAGATTTGACGTTAGGGATAATACTTTTAAGATTGTTCACCTGATATTTTTAACTAAGCTACTCATTTCATCATTCGTCAAAAGTTGATTAATGTACAAACAAAACAATTAATCAATTTTGGACGAACGATGAGCTCATATTGTGCTTTAGTCGAACCTAATAGTCATAAATTAAAACAATATTATGCTCTTTTGTTTTGGAAAGAAAAAAAATAGTTGACGCAAATATTAGACGAACACGCTAAAATGTATTCAAGGATAACGACGCACTTATTCACGACGATGATTGATATGCGTACATAACTCAGAAGCAACTTAAAAATGAATAAAAAAAGGATTAAGGTGTCGCCTTCATTCGAGAATTGAGAGCCTGTGGACCTTGATGGGAAGGCCTTTGGGGAACATTGGGATGGCGAAGGACACGGGCTCATCGTGCTCAGTTAATTCCCAATCAAAGTTGAGCACCAGGTGGTGTATGAACACAGCGATCTCCAGCTTCGCCAGCTCCAAACCTGCACAGTTGCGCAACCCTAGTCCAAATGGCATAAAGTTCTCGATCCTCGCACTACTGCTGGATATACTCTGTTTATAGAGGGGGGAAGAGAGAGAGAGAGAGAGAGAGAGAGAGAGAGAGAGAGAGAGAGAGAGAGAGAGAGAGAGAGAGAGAGAGAGAGAGAGCTCAGTGCCAGAAAAATCTCTACAACAAAAACTTAATGATGTTATGAAGCTAATTGATTAACACAATATGTAGCATGTGAACATATATAGAGCTCCCTTTTAGTGTGCTCATAATGAGAAGTTGTAAGGAACTCACTTGCCATCTCCATGGATCAAACCTCCGGGAGTTCTCAAAGATTGCATCATCCAAATGGGGAGCAGCGAGTACCGGAATAATGTTCCAACCGCGTGGGATGTCATAACCTTTTTGTTCAGGATCATGAGACAGCAAGGAGCAAACATGTTATCTTTGTGGAAAATCCAATTAGAAGGGCAGAATATATTAATTGCAAAATTAACCTTTATACTGGACATCTGTGCTAGCTTTCCTGTGAACAAACTTAATAATGTTGCCCATACGAAGTGTCTCACTGACGACCTTTTTATATATACATGAGAAATCTTGCTTTAGAATATGCGGATCAGAATCCATATATATAGTGTTTTTATTCCTCGAAATGTATAAAGAAACTGTTTGCAAAAGATGATCTTACACACTGAGTGAACGCCATCTGTTTGTAGTCATCCCATGTCAGAGCTGGAGGTTCCCCTCTTCGCTTCTTCGCTCTAACTATATCAAGGTTTTCATTCTGAAACCAAAACACCATTTCCATGTAAGGCAGACAACATCGAATGAAAACACCTGATCTGCTGAGTGCTATAAATAATACGTCACAGCAAACTATATATACAATTAATCATAATGGAGATGCCATAGGCCCGTATACGTACCCTGAGCTGCTCCACTGCTCCGGGACAGTCCTGGAGGAAGTAGATAGCCAACGTAAATGCCGTGGAAGAGGTCTCATGACCACCAAAGAGCAAGCCCAAGAGAAGGTCGCCAAACTGCTCGGCGTCCAAGTTTGATTGCTCCAGGACGAATCCGAGGAGGTCCCGCTCTCCTATGCTATCAGTACCCTCCCTTCTCTTCCGGACGCGCTCCTCCATTAGCCTCTCGATGGCTTGCAAAATTTTGGATCGTGACTTAAACCATACAAGAAATGAAAGAAGATGTCAATAAGATCCTTTAATATGCTTGTTTCTGTCTAGGGTACTCTTCTTTGCGTGTGCTCCTAAGTTAATCTATACGTTTCCTTGCAAGTCAAAGGGGATGAAGAGGAGGAGGGCAATGTATAATGACCTGAACTGCCTTCCTATATGCTGTACCAGGGAGATCCAGAGGGAAAGAAACCAATCCCTTCATGAAGGACACATAAAGCTTTCGCAAAGACTCGGCCTCCGGCTCTCCTGGATTCATGCTGAGTATATTTTTCACCATAAGGTTAAATGTTATCTGCAACAAAATCAAATTGAAGGAACAGTACTGTCAGTTTATTTAATGAAAGAAATTGTTGAGTAAATTTGGAACATAAAGCAAGCATGGACAATTGGATATCCGATTAAGGTCTTAATTAGAAGCCAAAAACTTCTCTGCTTATGCATATGCATGCATGCATGCATGAGGAGTTATATATCGAGCTACCACCTTACAGGTCTCCTCTTTCGCCGGGAAGGGGGTGTCATTAACCCAGGTGTCAAGGTTTTCCTTCACATATGTGTCCAAGTCACATATGAAGCAGCTCCGAAGGCGAGCCACGCCCATAAAGTTGACGGTGAGGGACTTGTGGTAGCGGTGCATCTCTCCGGTGATCACCAGCATGGACGTCTTGCCGAGGATCTTGGACACGGCCGTGGGGAAGCTCGGCACGAAGAGCTTGTGGTCGTTAAGGAACACGAAGCGGTTGAACTCGGCGTCGGCAGACACTATTGTCGGCGTGCCCAATAGGTTAAACTTGTATATTTTGCCGTACCTGAAACAAATTGAATGAAGAGCTCACACGTTAATTTGAGCTGCTTATATGTACTCTCGAGATGAAAGGAGAAAACTATGTAGCATATGTTTGTGACTCTTATGACTTGGCAATGCAGTCTTCCATGTAAGCTCCAAGGGAAGTGCAAGGGTAGGGCTTTCTGAAGGCGAGAGCATCGCCGATGAAGGGCCAACCCATGCTTCCGGGTGGGACTTTAAGGCCCTTGTTCTTCTTCCTCCAGCTCTCATTGTTCCTTATGTTCAGAGCAGCAGCCAGCAACACAAAAATGGTGGGCAAGAGAAATAACACGAGGAACACCGGAGACATGGCCGGGAAACTTAATTGGCCTCGACTTCTCTCTCCCCCTCTCGCACAATGGCAAAGAGCATAGTGTTTTATAGGACAAACTGCATGGCATGTTTTAACTTTTTAACTATGCTTCTTTACTACATTTTCTCGTTTTGTAAATTATTTTAATGTTTTGTTGGCTTCTCCATGTTTGTCATAATAGAATTGAAATAAAAACAAAAGCGGACATCCGGTACAAGTGAACATGATCAGCAATGCAATGTTGGTTCATATCGACATCTATCTTGGCATATTTGTAAAATAAATAAATAAATAAATAAATATATATATATATATATATATATATATATATATTGGGAGGCTTCCATCTGTCGTCGTGGAAGCAGCCACTTGGAAAGTTATTATTATTGCCCCTGCTCCCATGCAAGCCACTTGGAAAGTGTTACTATTAGTTTATTACCCTGCGCATAAGGGCTGAGCGATACAATTAGCTTATCCATACAATATATTTTTAGGGTCGTGTCTGGAATAGAATTTGTCGACGAGAAATAAGATAGATAAATGTGATAAGAAAAAAGTAGACGTGACGAAAGCATATAAATAATAACAAGAGAGTAAAGAAATAATAAAATGCAAAAAGAAGACATATGAGAAGGAAATATCGAATGGTTTCAAGTTTTCACTTTTGATATTATTCAGATAATATCAAAGATAACCAAAATACATTTTAAAACAATAAAAAAAGACTCGAACATCCATTTGTGACCACCACGGGACACCATGACCATGAGTGCCATTTCCACTAAATAGCGTTAGTATAAGTACTATTAAATATGTAGGGATGAACCTTTTAATATTTTATTTGGGATTGCCCGTCGTCTCCGGTCTCTAGTGTAGGGAAGTGCATGTATGCAAGCGTTAATATGTAGGAAAGTATGTATGAACGTGTGTATATATATATATATATATATATATATATATATATATATATATATATATATATATATATATATATATATATAAGAAAAAGTCGGATTTTCGACGGTTCGATATCCGTCTGAAATACCAACGGTTTTTTCGGCGGATCAATTAAACCGTCAAAATTTTCATCGGATACTTTTCGACGGTTCTCGCCGTCTAAACTTTCGACGGTCCAAAATTCGTCGAAAGCTTCCGTCGAAAATCTTATTTTTTTGACGGTTTACCTATCCGTCGAAACTTCCAACGGTCTTAGCCGTCGAAATATTTCAACGTTGGTAGCGTATTATTATTTTAATTTTTGACGATTTTGACCGTCGATATTTGTGACGTTCTACGCAACCGTCGATATTTCGACGGTCGAAGTCGTCGGAACGTTATGAGATTTTTATTAATTAAACTATCCAACTCTGTTCAGTTGGAATATTTAAAATATTATATATATCGACGGTTGAAACCGTCAAAAGTTTCGACGGTTTAAGAAATCGTCAAAAGTTACGACGGATTTTACAGCGGGTTCAAGCCGTCGAAATTAGAATTAATATTATATTATATTTACCTATGTTCCGACGGTTACAACCATCACAAAATGCCTATATAAATACTCGACCCCACTGGCACTTTTCCCCTTTTCGCTCCCGCATATCGTCGACCGGCCGCATTTCATCTGCATTTCGTCGAAATTGGAACCGCCCTCCGCATTTCGTCCGGCCGACACGCATTGCCGTCCCTCGCCGCCGCCCGAAGGTTCCGCCGCCAGGTCGCATTTTGTCCGCCGCAGGTAGGCTCCGATCCCCGCCCTCCTTACTCTCTCCGACGGCCAGATCCGGCCAACCTCTGGCCGCGGCGGCCGGATCCGGCCGCCCTCCGCGCGCGATGGCCAGATCTGGCCCCCCTCCCCGCGCGGCGGCCAGATCCGGCCGCCCTCCGCGCGCGGCGGCCAGATCCGGCCGCCCTCCGCGCGCGGCGGCCATATCCAGCCGCCCTTCGCATGCGACGGCCAGATCCGGCCGCCCTCCGCGTGCGACGGCCAGATCCGGCCGCCTTTAATTCGCACGGCGGCCATATCCGGCCGCCCTCCGCGTGCGGCGGCCATATCCGGCCGCCCTTCGCGCGCGGCGGCCATATCCAGCCACCTTCCGCGCGCGGCGGCCAGACCCATTGTTCAATATTTTTTTTTGCCAAATTCCCATTGTTCAATAACTTTGATTGAATTTTTCCAATAAAAAACATGATTGTATATCATCTATATTCGTACATGCTACATATCTCTTCGATCATCAAGCGAAGTAGGACATTAATAAATCGGTCATGTCGTTAGACCTCCTACACCGACTAAATAACTCGTTAATTGTATATGATAGGAAAAAAATATTGATTTTGTCATATTTATTAATAATATATAGTTACCTATAAATTAGTCAGCTCTATAATGCAACATCGTTGTTTGTTTCTCGATTGTATAAATTAGTTTGCCGATTTGAATTCGAAACATTTTTTAAGTGAAGGGGAACCGCTTACGACTCCACACCACAACATATGTGATAGAGTAAGTTCTGCATTGATGCACCTACAGGGCCAAGTTGTCCAATTATTGTGCATAAGAACGCAATTCGGTACAGTGTGATGTTGAAATCATTCAGTCCACAAGTAGTTTTAAAGATGCTGAATAGCAAATATTGTTGTTGATTGTTAACTCAACCAATTAGCGATACTTGGTTGACTTAGCTATGGAGGATCCGCATTATATTCCACAAAAAAAGTCATCTATTTCTTTCAATATTGGCCCACGGAAGGCTATTGACTAAACATAGATTGTTAGCTTTTGGTTGTCTACTAATACATCTTGCTCCCTTGGTGTTTTGACTGCGGAAAGCAAACTGCCAACTTCTTTAATTATCTCTGCACCTTTGGCTCTCAAATTTGAAAGACTTTCCTGCCAATTTCAATTTCATTTTGTGGCCTCAAGGGATTGATGAATTAGGGAGAGGCAGCAGTAAGATCCCCCTATCTAGAAACAACATATTAGTCTTCTTTTCCTGTTGTTTGTGGGAAATATGGAAAGCGAGAAATAATGTTCATCTTAACCTTCTTTACCTATTGCTTGAGGATTTATAGATTTGGAGCTATTTTCACACAACTAACTTAAAAGAATAAATCAAATTTAGTAGGCAGTTTATATCAAAATTGATAGAGTTGGGGTGGAGTAGTAGCGGCTAATTCTTGCTTAAGTAGAGTTCTCGAATTCGAGTCTATGTGAATGTAAAAAATTCTTGTTGGGATCCTCACCTGTCATTGTTAGACACGCGACCCGATGCAATCTTACCAGATTTGTATAGATCTATTGTCCTGCAGAGTCCACCTAATGCTGCACCTTTGACTTCAAATTTGTAATCTTGTATGTGTGTAAGGTTTTCATATCATCAGCCGCAACATCTTACATACATATATATAAATATGTACATGTATGTATATATTTTCTACTTTGTTTGTCTCTTTCCTTCTAATTTTTTTCTAAAGAAATTATTTAATGTAGACATTATGTCATACTTGAACGATCGTCGATGGATGTACAATAGAAATAATCCTGGTCGTAGAGGCTTGACACAAGAATTCATCGATGACGTTGACTATTATGTTACCGTGGCTTGTCAATCTTTACAACATCAGCGGGAGGGAACAATTAGGTGTCCTTGTTTGAAATGTTCTAGCACAAAGTTACAGACGATAGAGACTGTCAAAGTTCACTTATATAGAAAGGGTTTCAAACCCAATTATTGGCAATGGGATGATTTAGGCGAAGGTGCGCCTTCGACAAGCGTTCCAAATCCATGTCTTCATTTTGTCGATCCTGAACCAACATTTACTTCAGTCAATGAACAATTAGTTTATGACACAACTGCAACTGAGTATGACAATATTAGATTTGAGCAGAATGAAGAGGCATCAAATCCAGAAGCAAGAGATTTTTATGACTTACTAAACGCATCGAGCCAACCCTTATGGCCTGGGTGTGAAAGTCATTCGGAACTATCACTTGCTGTTAGATTGTTGAATCTGAAAGCTGACCACAACATTTCACAAGCATGTTTTGATGCATTTCTAGATATTTTAAAAGAGGTCACACCAACTGGGGCTCGTATTCCTAAAAATTTTTATAGGACAAAAAGATTGGTCAGTAAACTTGGTCTTGGCTCAACTAAAATAGATTGTTGTCGTGATGGTTGTATGTTATATTACGGCGAAGACATCAATCTAAATGAATGCAAATTTTGTGGGGCCGAACGATATAGAGTGACTAACAAGTCTCAAGTCGCTATGAAAAGAATGTATTATTTGCCTCTTATTCCAAGGCTTAAAAGACTATACTCGTCTATAGGGTCAGCATCGCAAATGAAGTGGCATGCACAACATAATACTTCTGAAGGTGTCATGCTTCATCCATCGGATGGTGAAGCGTGGAAACATTTTGATCGTAAGCATCCTGATTTTGCTAGGGACGAAAGGAACATAAGGCTCGGATTATGCGCATATGATTTTACACCATATGGTCAGACTTCAGTTCCTTATTCATGTTGGCCGGTCATAATAACACCTTATAATTTGCCACCTGGGATTTGTATGTCCGCACCTTATATATTTTTGACATGCATTATTCCTGGTCCTCAGAGTCCTAAACAAAGGATAGACGTGTATTTACAGCCTCTAATAGATGAGCTAAAAGAATTGTGGGATGGTGTCGTCGCTTATGATGTGTCGACCAAACAAAATTGCACATTGATAGCTGCCTTATTGTGGACCATTAATGACTTTCCAGCCTACGGGATGTTGTCTGGTTGGATGACCGTAGGGAAGTTAGCTTGTCCATCTTGCATGAACACTCAAATACGTTCACTTTGAGAAATGAGGGTAAAAATAGTTGGTTTGATTGCCATAAACGGTTTCTTACAACTGATCATGGCTACAGAAATAATCGAAATGCATTTCGACGGAATAGAATTGTAGAAGACATGCCTCCGGTCAGACGCTCATAAGCTCAATTACGTCGCATTGTCAATGCTTTATGCAGAATTGTCGACGACCCAAATGTGACATACAATGAGTATGGTGTTTGTCATAACTGGACCAAACGAAGTATATTCTAGGATTTACCTTATTGGTCTGATTGTTTGATACGTCATAACTTGGACGTCATGCACATTGAGAGAAATGTGTTTGAAAATGTATTCAACACCGTAATGGACATTAAGGACAAAACAAAGGACAACATAAAGGCGAGACTAGATTTGAAGGAGTACTGTTGAAGACCAGAGTTGCACTTAGTGACTTTACCTAACGAAAGATTATCTAAACCAAAAGCAAGTTATGTTCTCACTAAGGAGCAGAAGACTCAAGTGTGTCGCTGGATCCAAGAGCTGAGAATGCCGGATGGTTATGCATCAAATCTGACTCGATGTGTGGACATGAATAACTTGCGTTTGTTTGACATGAAAAGTCACGACTGCCACATATTCATGGAAACTTTGCTTCCTACTGCTTTTTCTTCACTCCCGGACAAGATTTGGAAGTCGATAACGAAGTTGAGTCAATTCTTCAAAGAATTGTGTTCTACAACATTAACGATGAAAATATGACCCAATTGGAACGTAATATTCCGATAATATTATGTAAGTTGGAACGAATATTTCTACCGGGATTCTTTGATTCCATGGAGCACTTACCTATTCATCTGCCATACGAGGCAAGGGTAGGTGGACCAGTACAATATAGGTGGATGTATCCTTTTGAAAGATATCTCAATCGAATAAAAATGACGATTAAGAACAAAGCACGTGTCAAAGGATCCATATGTGAAGCGTATATGATTCAGAAGATTTCATACTTCTGTTCTTACTACTTCGAGTCCCATGTTAAGTGTGCGAGGATCAGAGTCCATCGAAACGATGGAGTTCCAGAAGAACAGTTTGATGTGGCATCTTTGTCGCTCTTCAATCAATTAGGATGACATTTTGGGAAGCCAAGGAGTAGATGGCTCAGTGATGCAGAATTCAAGTCTGCCACGAATCATGTCCTTCTAAACACGCCGGAGGTGCAAGGCTACATTAAGTAAGTTTAATATCCATGCGTACTTTTCTTTAACGTCTTCCCAAACAATATTTTGATTTAGCCATCACTTTGTATGTAGTACTTTCTTGCAATACTACAATGTCCCTGAAGAACATGTACAAGATAGAATCGAGAATGACTTCGCACCGTGGTTTAAGGAACAGGTAATTCTCAAAATATTCTAAACAATTTGATGTCTTCAACGCCTACTATACTCATTTATTTTCATATTAGGTTCTCAGTACCAGCACGGCGTCTGGTCTCCATGATTTGGCATGGGGACCGGCTCGAGAGGTGAAAAGTTGGCCGGTGTATTTTGTGAATGGTTATAAGTTTCACACTGAAACTTGATCGATCGGGAAGAAAACCGTGAACAGTGGAGTATGTGTCGTGGGATTCACGGATGGAGAAAATGAGCGTGACTACTACGGTGTTCTCAAGGATATTATTCAGCTGCAATATACTGGAGGTAATAAAGTCACATTATTTGAGTGTAATTGGTTTGATCCAAAGGAAAGGAAAGGGATGCGAGTTCACAAAGATTTCAAAATAGTTGAAATACGTCACAATAGGTGTTATGATCATTTTGATTCTTTCATTATTCCGTCTTCTACAAGACAAGTATATTATGTGCCATATCCGAAGAAGACCAGGGACAAAGCACAATGGTGGGTTGTAATAAAGACGAAAGCAAGAAGCATGATAGAAGTTGATGGTGCATTGCAATGCGCCTTTCAAGATGACTCGCAGACTTTTGTGGCCCCTATTGTCGACACTGAATTAGTCGATGATCTACAGGATTCGGAACACGTATTTGAAGACTTCGATAACGTCGACATACAAAATGATGAAAATGGCTCGGACGAAGATGAATTTGAAACTACGACGACTTCTGATGATGATGATGATGGGTACCAATCATGTGAAAACTCAGATGATGAGTAATAGTATTATTACTTGTCGTCATGAATTATCATTTTTTTATACCTTACGACTAGGATATTTTATTACGACTGTTGTCATCTTATGAATTATTCATTTACGACTCATTTTCATTTTGTTTGAGGCAATAGTTTGTTTGAGGCGTTAGCGATGCATGTGGATAAACAATCGGATCGACGGATGCCTGACGCGGACGATGCATTCTTATATTCACTACCATCTCGTGAGTGTTTGAAATAATGATCAGAAGAATTTTATGCAAAAGCTTATTCGAATTAATTTGTTTATTTTTTATAAGCACCTCCGGATATTAGGAATTGGTTCTCGAGTTATACGTACAATTCCGTTCCTCAAGATGCAACACAAGACGTAGCCGAACATAGTCAGGTCGATACATTGTGACATTTGAATTTTTTATCAATTGTGAATTTGACTTGGAATAAATTTTGTACTATGCAGATGTATCGATTTGTTAAAAGTAAAAACAAAGGAAAGGAGTCAGTCGTCCCTAGAGCTCTCAGTACTCCGTCGGCTTCTATATCAGTAACGGACATTCGCATAACAGAGCGTTCTTCTCCTCCGTCGGCTCCTAGATCAGCCACGGGCATTCACATAATAGAACGTTCTTCTCCTCCGCCGGGTCCTTCCTCTCATGCTGATATTGCGGACTTGGATACACAATTGCCACAACAACCCGTCAGAGCTCGTTGTTCCGTGGAAGGCTCAGACCAGGCTTCGTCAAATCGTGTTTACAAAGCATACGTGCAGCCAGATGAGAATTTAGGATAAGTGTTATTTTATGTATATCGAATCCTTATTCATGCTTTCATTCAGCCATGACATTTTATAATTCTGTGTCCTTCCAGGTTTGTACTGTCGAAACCAGTGACTGCGGTAGTTACTAAAGAGTTGCGACATAGGTATACTGAAGCGTGACTTACATGGAGGGAAGTTCCTTATGCCACGAGACAGATGCTTTTAAATGAATTTCAGGTATCATTAGAAGCCAACATGATCATTAAAAATTTTCTTCGTAATACATTAATTATTTTTAAACACATACAGGCTGATGTGTGCTGGGAGCCCGAGCATACGGAAAAAATGTAGAAGGCTTTTAACTCTCGGTGCTCGAAGAGATTGTCCGCGATGCTTTTTGAAGCTCGAGCTGACGGAGAATGATCCAATTGGATCCCCGAGGCCGTTTGGATCGATTTGCTAGGAAAGTGGTCCATCGAGGAGTACAAATTGAAATGCGAAAAAGCAAAAACCAGTCGAGAGTCCGACCAGGGAGCGTGCTTGCATTCGGGCGGATGTGTATCCACGAGTACGATTGCTAAGAAAATGATAAGGTCTTTCTCCGAACTCAGGACGAAATATTATACTTTAAGAAAATGGTAAGTGTCGAGAGAATATTATACTTTAAATTACAAAATTTAAAATATTATCTCATTGCAGGAGAAAGAGACGGGTAGACCACCTACTCAGGACGAAATATTTCTCCGAACTCATCAGAAGAAGAACAAAGAATGGGTTTCGAATTATGCCCGGGAGACATATGTATGTAAATTTTTGTGCCTTTATTTTTTTTCTAAATTGCAAGTTAATAGTTAATTAACAAAACTTTGAAGTCGATCACCTAGTCATCGTTTGTAGTTAATTATTTTTGCCGCTTCTTTGTATTTTCTTTATATTTCAGGAGTCTTATAAAACAAAAGAAGTTGATCATATTACGCAAGCCACGCAGGAGGGGACCACACCGTTGACCCCAAGACAACTTTGGACGGATCACGTCGGCATGAAGAAGGGTCGCATTTACGGCCTTGGATCTTCTGTGAGTGACACAAATATTGGATATGGTCGACGAACTACTTCAAGTTCATCTCCTTCTGGTATACAAGAAATTGTGGATCAGGTGACCATCAAGATTAGGGAAGAGATCAGAAAGGAATTCGAAGAACGTGAACGTCGTAACATGCTTGAAATGAAGAAAATGATGCGTGCCTTCATGCGTGGCGAATTGAACGACGAAGACGCCGAGGTAGATTCATTATACATAATTATTTTTGGAATTTGCTTTAATCTGTAGATTCATTATACTCATTAGATTCATATACACTTTGACATCAACATGGGTACTAACTTAGATTTTACTCTTCATCCCTTTCAGTTAGATATGTAGACTTTCAAAGTTTTCACCGGAAATGGAGTGCAGACGGCTGAATCATGTAAATGTCAGTACTCAGTATAAATAAATATACTTGTAGTTTATGTTTGCTATTTTTTCCTGATTGGTCATGAACTTCAACACACTTCCTGATCACCGCATGAAATCATAGGAAAAAAACTTAGCAACCTTATTTTAATGATAACTTTGGCATTTTGGATTTAAATGGTAATGATGATTAAAACTCATATGCCTCCATCTATTATTTTGGATGCAAGATTCAATTTTGCTTCAATTTTGAGATTCGGCGTTAGCTTGTTAGTTTACGCATCTTCTATTGAATTTATCAAATTATGTTGATGTTAGATTCAACCTTATGTTTTTATATGTTGATGTTGATGTCGATTATGTTTTTACAATTCAAATTAGTGCGCACTTTAGATTTTACTCTTCAATAGATTTCAAATCCGAATTCATGTTTTTTTTTGCATTGCCATATGTTATAACTTTCTGCAGTGATGTTACTCTATTTCAATTTTGTGCAATGATGTTTTGCGATCAAGACGTTATGCGAATTGAACTTCAGCTATTCATCGTGACCACGACGTTATATCGTGATGGTTTTAGCAGATGTTTTGATTATGTGATGTTCAATTTGTTCCTACTGTTTGGATTATGTGAAGTAATTGAATTATCATGTAGTAATTGAATTATTTGTGATGTGATGTAATTGAATTATCTATGAATCTATTATCTGTGAATCTGCGAAATCTATTGTCTACGAAATCTATTGAATTATCAAATTGTATTATTTGTTCGGACATTTAAAATTAACCATTTTTTTTTAAATTTTTTTATGTTTCTGACGGTCCTGACCGTCGAAAACAGCTGAAATATTGCAATCGCTAGCGAATTTTTTCGATACTTACCGACGGTTATATCCGTCGGTACAACATTATCGACGGTCGTAGCCGACGAGTAAAACCGTCGATACAAGATTATCGACGGTTTGAACCGTCGATACTATCGATGGTTAAAGCCGCCGATATATATCGACGGTTAAAACCGTCGATAGTATCCACGGTTCAAGCCGCCGATAGATATTGACGTCACTAACCGTCGATACTATCGACAGTTTAAGCCGCCGATAAATATCGGCGGTCCTAACCGTCGATATTATCGAAGGTTAGTGCCGTCGATATATATCGGATGTCCTAACCGTCGATACGCAACGTTCGACTACCGTGCCCGGCAGCTAGACCGTCTATAATATCGGCGGTTCGGAATAAATCGTCGCAAATTGTTTGCGACGCCCCTTTTTCGCACGGACACTGTCCGTCGAAAATCGTGATTTCTGATGGTTCGAACCGTCGGTAAAAGGCAATTTTCTTGTAGTGATATATATATATATATATATATATATACACGTATCTATGTATTCATATGTATATATATGTATAGATGTATATATGATGTATGTAATATGTATATGTGTATGTATATATTTATTAATTAGTAATAGATAGGTAACATATATATATACATATATTTAATAGTAATTATTATTAATATAGGTAGCATATATATTTTTGTATTGAGTATAAATAACATATATAGTTATACAATTTAACAGTGTCTAAATGCGAATAATAATTAACATTACTTATATAAATACTTGTATGTTCCTAAAATTCTAACATGCCACATTAGCTTCACATTAGTGTCACAAAAACGCCGCAATATTCAACGTCACAATGCTGTAAGTACAATGCAAGTTGCGGATGCCAAAATCTGCTTTGATCTAGCGTCGACTTAGTGACTCAAGCTTGTTGACGATAATTAGTGCCGCCAATAGTCGACGCTAACACAACATAAATTGGAGACGTCAAAATCGCCTCCTGAACTTGCGTCGATTTAGCACCGCAGCAATGTTAACGCTATCTTAACATCGTGTTCAGTCAACACTAATAAAATGCTAGAATTTTATCATGCAATTTTTCATCTTGGCATTGATAATAACGTCTATGTAGCGTGTGGCGTCGATTTTAGCTTGCAGACGTGATGCTAAGTCTACCCTACTGGGAGGTAATTAGCGTCTGATTTGGTCGATCCAACGTCGTCGCTGTTTAGATGCTAGTAGCGTCGAATTAGCATCGCATCTTTTCGCGTCACTAAACCACATATTTCTTGTAGTGATATAGAGCATTAATTATAATCAACATTAAGATCAGCTTGAGTCTTCCAGATCAAATATTAATAGACCACATCAGAAGGTCTGGTTTTAGGTCTACATTATCATATTACTCTTAGGTATAGAGAATGATTAAAATAAAATTGATAAAAGATATATTAACATATGCAAGGATCCTCTTACTCATGGTTATCAAGAACACGATCTTGATCATAACTTATCTGAAATTTACAATCTCGATATCACATTTGGAATTATTTTCATTAGATCGATAGAACTGTAACATATAGATCAAATCGGTATGATCGTCCTACCAACATTGTTTCATTTTTTTTATTTTTTTATTTTTAACTAAGTGCAACATGATTTTTGGAGAAATAAAAATAAGAAGAAATTGATGATTGATTATAATTAAAAGTTTAAAAATATTTTTAACAAAAATAAATATAATATCAATATATATTAAAAGTTATTTATATAACTATACTCCATATTAATCATATTATTATCACTTTTCTTGTCAATTCATATTAATTATTGTTATTACATAAGTGATGTATATATACATGTGTAGGAAGCCTTAATAGAATCATATATAGTTAAGTTGATATTATCTATAATCTAAATCATTATAGATTTACTAAACAAAATTTAATATAATTTTATATATTAAGTAATTTTTAATATATAGATAAGATCTTACGATACTCGCTCCGATCTCACAATCTTCGATTTTACGAATCTCTTTCGATATTATGTAAGATCCCGATCTTGTCTATTTTGCACTCAATAAAAAGTCAATTTGGTGGACAAGTCGCACCTGATGCGACTTAGGCCCCATTTGGCTAAGCTTATAAACAAGTTATAAGTCATTTTAAGAAAATATCATTGTTTGGTAACATTGTAATATGACTTATAAGGATATATTAAATCTACTTATAAGTAAAAAAAATAAGCAGGGAAAGGAGTGTTTATTTTTTTAAAGAAAATAAGTCAGTTAGTTGTATAATAAGTAAGTAATTATTATTAATATAACAGGGGAAGGAGTGCTTATTTTTTCTAAGAAAATAAGTCAGTTTGTTGTATGATAAGTAACTAATTATTATTAATATAAGTAGTTTTATCCAAACGTGTAACTGTTTATTTTTAAAAATAAATTTCAATCAATAAAATACTTATCAGCATTTCAACTTATCAACTATTTTATATTAACTAAGACAAACATGCCCTTAACCTTAGTTTGACCATGGGTGGAGTTAGGTACATATTGAAAATTTTATTTAATTTTTAGCTCATATCTTGTACAACAATTGTAAAAATATTAAAATAAATATTTCAAACATGTACACTAATATATAAATATAAATATATATTATGCTTTTAAAAATAAATATTCTATAACATTTTTTATAATAGATAATAAGAAAATAATGGTGGTCCCCGATCATTCGATTTGATCTAATCTCATCCGATCCGAATCGCGTTGAATTGAATTGGATCCAACCCTAAAAAAATGATCCAACTCGATTAAAATTGATCGGGTCAGTTCTGTGGTCGGGTCGGGTCAAATTCGCCCCGCAAACAGTCCTGCCTCCTAATGTCATGGAACCTCGGATGGGTTAGTAAAAATTCAAGCCAAGTTCAATGTTTTGAGACTAGTCGAGTCATGTTGTGCTCAACTATGGAATTCGAGCTGGGCCATAGGTAAAGTCATGCTAGGTTTTCTCATTGATACCTTTAGGGTCTGTTTGATTCAAAAGTCATCAAGGGGAAAGGAAGAGAAAATAATGAAAGGAAAAAGATGAGAAGGAAAAGGAAGAGAACGAAGAGAATAGTTAATCTTGTTTGGATGGCGTGAGCAATGAGAAGGGAAGGGAATGGACATTTTATTCCTCATATGTGTATTTATATGTTAAGTTTATAAGACTAAATATGAAAATTTATTTTAATTATACATTTCCCATTCTTTCCACCCCAATTTGGAGGGGAAAATCCCCTCTGTTCCCCTCCAACTTAAATTCAACCAAACCAGGTGAACATATTCTCCTGCTTTCCCTTACCCTCCTTTCACCCCAATCAAACATACCCTTAAGCTTTAAGATACACGAGGAAGTTCAATTTGAAGCCGGTGAGGTTCTTATTGTAGTGCCCCACTACTCCTTTGACATTACAAGCGGTGAAACCAAAAAATCAATCATTTAAATTCAAATTCAAATATTTAATAGAAATCCAACGTTCGAAATAATCTAACTCTAGAAATTCTAAAAAGTTTAGCATGATATATGCATAAATTCGATCATGCGTTGAATACAACATTTATCTATATCATTCACTTCACAGACAATTCATAAAATTTTCATGTGCATCACTGTCAATTTATAATTACCAAGTAATAAGGGACCCAAGCCCAAAAACATTCCGAATTATATTAATATACAAGTTTCGCCTCAAAACTACTACTTGAACAAAACAAATCGAATGCCTACAAAATACATTAAGGGTCACAAGCCCTTATCCAACTTCATGATAAGGTCTCGCCCATATCATCTCATCCATAGATAATGGAGCCTCAGCTTCCATCAATAAATCGTGTGCCACAACTCAACACCATGCGATGTCAAGATAAATAAAATCATAATAGTGAGTTTTAAAAAAATGATAAGTATCAAAAGAAGAACACTGAGTCATATACGTTCCTCGGAATCTCACACACTATTCCTTTTTGAATCAATGCACATTTCCAATCAAACATGTAGTATATGTATTCCTTTCTCATAAACATTACAAAAAAAAAAGGGTTGATCATGGATTAAGCTCAATGAGTTAAAACGACTACCTCAAGTATTAAAATCGTTGCGAAAATCAACATATTTATTTTCAAGAAATATTTAGGATCCTCTCTTGTTCAAAAAGAACTCATTCACATAATGATTATACAAAATGAATATCATGTGTGTACATGCATGATGAAATCATATATGTAGTATAAGTTGGAGAACTATAATAAAATATAGATATCCAATTTCCTCAATGGAGAAGTCAATCTCACCCCTCGTATCCCATTGACATAGGGTGATCGTTCTAATTCCACCCTCGTATATCATTGACACAGAACGTTGAACTACCATTCGTATCTCACATAGGGCTTATTATCTTTTCTTTCCATCACTCGTATCCAATTGATACAGAATGATTGTTCTAATTCCACCCCTTGTATCACTATATTGACACAGAGTGTTGAACCTACTCTTTGTATCCCATTGACATAGATCATATCGAGCCTCAATCGGTCTACCCGAAGTTGGTCAATCCTCCAAGATGAAAATATTCCGTCTTATGCGAGTTTTTACATGAAGTGCACATGATGCATGAATGTATATTCACATTCGATATTTATGTTCCAATTTTCAAATAAAATATCCTTCAACATTTTAATAAGAAAATCCAATGTACAAGTAAAACAATTAATGTCAACAGAATATATTTCAAATCCATAATAAAATATCACATGTCATATGATGACACACATATGAAGCATACAAATAAGTATGATTATTTATGAAAAAGCTATCACGAAAAATCGTCTCACTCAGGTGGGAAAATATCATCATTCCAAAGAGTTTAGCAATTTATATCATTTGAGGTAAGTTCCCTCATCTTGGATTCCTCAAGTCCCAACTATCTTTCGTTTGAATCCGCTCAAAGGAGAGAAGTACCTATTACATTCATTTAAATTTTATTTAGGAACATAACTTTATCATTTAAGACAATTATAACTTCTAAATATAATTTGTTTTTTTAGTTCCTTTATCACTCCATAATAATCCTTTTTAAAGACATCTTGGTACCTAGAATTAAAATTTATAAATCTTTTTCCTAAGTTCATAAGTAACGCATTATAACACTCGTATAACTAATTTCATAAATGATCAATATTATGGGCTTTTAGTGTGCTTACCGATAAGGGAAACATAATCGCCAATTAATAGCACCCTACTCAAACTCCCAACGGACTGCCACCTCTCATATCTAGTTAATCATATAATAATTCGAATTAGACACTATAACCAATTCTTATCAACTATAAAATTAGATCTTATAAATAGTTTCGGCCACCAATCATCCTTACCACAATAATAAAATCACGCTCTCGAAACCAAAGCTGCACTAGTCGAAACGTCAAACACAATCGTCGATCACCTTTTTCACCAATAATAAAATATTATTATTTAAAATCAGTTCACATAACTATAATTAAATATAATATGCACATTTCCCTTTCCCTTACCAACAAAATTTGAGGACGAATCGTCAAAAATGTCGGAGGACGGACGAAAATCAAAATCAACGAACTAATTTCTGATTAACTTTCATATGGATAGCAACCTAATACATTTCACCCTCATGTGAGCACTTACCAGAACGTCGTTGTGAGGTCGGTTAGAGCCCCTCGTCGGCTCGTCGAAAAAATGTCACCGAAAACTCTCAACTCGGCAACCTATAATATTGTAAGCAAACCCACGTTTAAAACCCTTCCACATTAACCTAATCGACCTAAGGATGATACACAACTCATCAGGAGAAAGATCGACGCGAATAAGAGCCGAAAACGGGTTATTGGAGAAATTTTCCCCTTTCTCACATTCGGCCCTCACTGCATCGTCCACAGTGGACCATATCTAGTCCATGTAAAATGTTCATCTTGTTCGCTCTTTCCAATGATACCTCACACGCAAAAAATTGAGGTCAGATGATGGAGAATAGGTTGTCGAAGCGGCGACGGTTGAGCGGCGTCGGGGTCTTCGGACATGAATAGTGGAGGGGGGAGAGGAAGACGATGTCTTCTCTCCACCTTTTCACGTATTTATTTATTTTATTTCTGCCAAAAGACCAAAATGCCCTTCCTTTTAAAAGTATTTACCCTTTTTTTATGACAGGACATTACACTTATTATCATTGCTTGGAGTCAAATTGTCCCTCAATCGAGCATGAGTCATGTCGTCATCAACCTAGTTATCCATGAGGTCGAGAAAAAGTTAGAAAATCCGACACTACAAGAAAAGGATGCATTTCTGGTTGCCTATTTTCAATAAGTCAATTCTTTGTATTTGTTTGACAAAATTTGCTATGGGACAAAAAATCCTTTCGAAATATTGAATGGCAAATCACTTCTTGCTATCCCTTGGTATTTTATCGATGGTTGTAGCCTTCGATATTATTATCAAATGAAATTTAATCGGTAATATCGAATGGCAGGATCGTCAATATTTGAATTTATAATAAAATTTATTATAACATTATATAATAAAATATTGGTATGATATTAATATTTTTATATTCAACTTCATTTAGTAATATTACGTTGGCCCATTTCGTACGGGGTTATGATTAAGAATAAAGAAATATTCACTTTTCGAATCAAACTATTATAATTTACTTTATGGATCTCAAATATAAATCAATGTTGATAATAAAATGGGAGCTGCATGTTAAATGCTGAAGCAGAATTGAGATAGAATCAACGAGATGGGAACAAAAGCTAGAGTAGAAACAAAATATTTCAAAAATTTTACAAATGCATCCACACCAGCCTAAATGTCCGACCGCAAGCACTTTTGCCTTTTAATCCGCGTAGTGGAATAAAATTGTGATATGACATATTCGACTTAGAACTCTTTTTTCTTATCAATTTATATTAAGTGATGTTGATGATTCAATTTGTGCTAACGCATTGTTTATATATTAGATATGACTCATCACGAATCAAATTAGTTGGATAAAATCATGCTGTAATGATGGTAAATGATGCTCTTAATATAGTTTTTTTTACAGAGAGTTTGATAAAGTTAGAAAAAAGTCAACTACCACTCGACCCGAAGTCACTTGAGCTCCTTGTGTGGGCGTTCCAAAAGCAACTTATGAAAACAAAATGCGTTCGAAACCTGCGGATAATTAAACAATGGATGTATTGGAACTTGGAAACTTTAAAATTTCACAACACGTGTCCTACATATTTTTTTATATGAATATTTAAGAAGTGACAAGCGATCCTATTGAGCGAGTTGAAGGTAATATTTATTATTGAGTTCGATTAATTCGATTTCGACCGTGATAACATATGCATAAAGCTTTCATAAAAATATTTATTGCTTATTATTTGATTAATTTAATAATTATAATTCTTGATTATATTTCTTAGATGAAGTAATAAAAAAGTATCATCTCAAATTAAAAAAATTTCGGTCGTTAAATTAATTATATTTATTAAAATAGCTTGATCGTCATGACATTTATTATTCAACATATAATTTATATTATTATATATTTATTTTATTAATCTAATAAATAATATAAGTACCCATTTTAACCAAATGCTCTATATATAGATGTTCTTTAAATTCTAAATACACAAATGTTTAATGTTTGAACTTGAGATAAAAAATTATTATTCACTCCATCCGAACTTGAAATGGCACGTGTGGCATATATAAATTACCTAGCTCGTTACAAGATAATTGGCGTAGGGAATTGTAATGTGTTTTTGCATTTGTGCGTTAGCAGTGTGCAACAAACTAATTTAATTATTAATCTTAAACGAATAATACAATTTATTAAATGTGTAGTGCATTTTCTGCACCTCGTCCATGTTATTATTATTGAGCGTAGTATTGGTTGAAAATTAAAGGCATTATCATTGCATTAGATGAAATTCATTGCCCATGTACCAAGTAAATTATTTTTAAAATAAAAATTTACATGCGGTATATATATATATATATATATATATATATATTCTTTCATCATTCATCTATAAATCCCACTAAAATCGGAATACTAAAAGGTGAAACTAAACTAAAATACACGAAAATATGTTTGTACGAGAAATAGGAATAGGTTCACGTGGGGGTACGGGAGGGTAAAAGCTCATTCGACTGTATTTGGATGGAATTGGATGGAAATTTGCGAATGAAATTTTCACAAATTCTTTCAAAAAATTTTGTAAATTTTTGGAACCATGAGGTGTTTGATATGAAAATAATGTTGAGAACAAAGACTTATTTCAATGATAGCAATCAAATATTATAAAAAAATAAAATTTTCTTATCAAATATCATCATTGTATTATATTATTTATCAGCAGAAAAAAAGTAAAAATTCTTGACCAAAAGAATAATTTATTTTCATTCATTATGAATTTGAGAATATTGGATTCTCTTGCCAACCACCCATATAAATTTTTGCCACGGACCGAAAATGAGAATAAGGAAGAAAACGTCACGTGGATCGAGAAAGTTTTGGATTTCGTTCGATTTTTTTTTTCAAACACCGAGTAATAATTTAAAGGTCACGTCATTAAATTCTAATAAAAGAACTTAAGTTCTCAACTTTCGTCCAAAGAATTTTTTCCATCTTCTTGTTTGTTAGTTTACTTTTGGGCTTAACCTCTCTGTTCCCAACAATATGCGTTTAATTTTATATTCAACATTTTAATTAACACAAACGATATGAGTTTCCATTCTTTAACAGGCTTAAAGCAAAATAGATGAGGATGAGGAGGGTGGCCACACGGGCGGACCTTTCAGCAGGCTTAAAGCAAGATTATCACTGGATCAAAAAAAAAAAAATCTTTACCAAAATGACATACAAATTTTATTTGACGAAGGTCAGATTTATTCTGTTTGTCCTGAATTTATATTTTAATATATAATAAAAAAATATAAAATGGGGGAGGAGGGGTGGCGTAGACGTGCCCACCCATTTTTTTCCTCTCTACACTTTTAATCTCGAGTTTAGACTATCATAATTAAGATCGAAGTTTTAAATAATTAGATTAGAAGGAATTCATAAGGTGATAAGATCGAATACTAGGTTGTCATCTATATATCAAAAATTCAACTCAATATATAAAATATTATCTTTAATAATTTTACAATGATTTAAATTATAGATAATATTAACTTAACTACTATCTTACTAAGACTTCTTACAGACGATATATATCACTTATGTAACAGTACTTCAACGTAAATTAAAAAATGATAATAACATTATTAATATAAATTACTATTATCCAAATAATTTTTAATACACATTAATATTAAATATTTTTTATGAACTTTTATTCTAAAAAACAACTATAACTAATTATCTTCTTTTTAATTTTATTTATCCAAAAAACATATTACACTTGGTGAAATTTAAAATTTTAAAAAGTTAAAAAATAAAATTGGGCAATATTGATAGGATGTTACAAGATTTATATTTTGATACAATTGATTCTATAAAAATGATATAAAATGTAAGACCAAAATTATAAATCTCATATGGGTATGATGTTACTATCAAATTTATGATGTTATTATCAATCATCGATGTTATCATCAATCGCAATTTTGATAATCTTAATCTAGACGAGTGTAAGACCGGAATTATAAATCTCACTCTATTTTTTTTTGTAAACCAATTATAGCAGATGGAGGGAAGTATGCATGTAATAGTTGAAAGGTAAATGACATTCTTAATTTAAAATATAGTTAGAGGAGTACTGAATATGTATAAGTAACCCTAAAGCATCTTCGAAGAGCTATTTGAACAAAAAAGCGAGAAAGAAATAAATCTTTGCTCTAGATCTTATTCCGGACTCAGACAGCTCAACTCAAAGATGTACGGGAGGAACTGATAAAAAAAACCTAGCAGCTACGAGAACGAAAAATACATTTTTACACACACGGAAATTTTAGTAAAGAACGTAGCAAAGAAATAGAAATATAATACACGCCGTGTAAATAAAACAAAGCAATAGCAGCTACAACCCTACAAGAAACGGGAAATAAATTTAAGAATTTGATTAGAAATTATGGTAGTTTAAATTAATTAGGATCCAATGGAGAAAGACAACTTCACATATCAAATGACGATGCTCTCCTCGCTCATGAGCTCGTTGTCTTTTTTTATAAGTCACATGGTGTCTATATTTCAGTTATAATATTGAGGTAAATGGATATGTAGAGCGGCCGCTCTACCGTTGGATTTGGAATCAATGGTTTGATGAAAGATCATTTTAAGTAATATCATCTTGTTCATCCCTTGCGCGATCAATGGCTCAGATTGAATGGAAAAGAAATTGCACGTGATACACTCTCATTTTCCCAAATCGCGCGCTCACTTTTCCAAAATTTTCCCCAAAATTTTGACCACGCCATCAAAATCTCTGCGACAGGGCTGTCCGATCAAACCCTGCCGCCGCTCCAGGTGATCGTCGCTGCTCCATCTTGAAAGGACGATCGCTCGCGGCAGGGCTGCCCGATCAAACCGCACCGCCGCTCCATGTGATCGTCGTTGCTCCATCTTGAAAGGACAATCGCTCGCGGCAAGGCTGTCCGATCAAACCCCGCTGCCGCTCCAGGTGATCGTCGTTGCTCCATCTTGAAAGAATGATCGCACGCGGCAAGGCTGCCCGATCAAACTCCGTCGCCGCTCCAGGTGATCGTCGTTGCTCCATCTTGAAAGGACGATCGCTCGCGGCAGGGCTGCCCGATCAAACACCGTCGCCGCTCCAGGTGATCATCGTTGCTTCTTGCCCTCCCGCCTCCTCCTATGACCAAGACTTCCTTCCCTTTGCTGAGAAAGGACCTAGAGCAAAGGATGCAGAGGATGTGGAGTTCGAGGGCGAGGCGACAACGGAGTTCCCGTCCGACTTGAAGCTCTTTGAAGTTCTTGAGCTCTCTCCTCCTCTTATTGCTTAAGTTATTGTTGCTGCGCCATTGCTCGTGCTCTTCCTCCTCTGTTGACACAAGCCGCTTCTCCCATGTACGTTCATGATTATATTGGATTGAATGGATTTACATTCAGTTAACAATTCTCATGTCAATTTCTTTCTTTATCCCATGCAGCTATAGAGGCAACTTTTAGGTAGAAAATCAAAAGGATCCTACTGCCGTGCCAAAGAAGAATGTGCGTCCTCTCCATCCTTCCTTCTCTATTTTTGGATTCATTCAGTTAACACTAAAGTATTCATGTGTGTAATGCCTTTCGAAGTTTGCATTTACCTCATATGTTATGTTAGAAGATATGTTCACATTAGCACACAGAAACCATGGTACAAAATTTGACACATTATTTTTTCTAATTTCTTAATTTTTTGGAATTCCTCCCTGGTTGCCTAATTTCGTTATATATTGTAATCTTTAACTTGTGTTTGCCTACTTTTATTAAATGTTTGCAATGCCAAACTCCAAATTATCTATGTATAGGTCCTTCTCTTTTGAAATCAATAAGGATATGGACATTTTGCATTTTGAAAATGAATTGGAAGACACACAAGAAATATGTGACAACGAAGACTTAGAGGTCACAGAACAAAGGTTTGTGCTTCCATGGTGTCAACTTGGATACCTTTTTATTTTCTTTGTACTAACTTATGTTAATAAATTTTAGCTTGCCATTTGTTGAAGAAAATGAGATCCAATGTGAAGATAGGAATGACAAGACAATTACAACACCTTTTATTGGAATGTTATACGAGTCAGAAGAACATGCATACAAGTACTATAATTCCTATGCAAAAAACATTGGATTCTCTGTGCGGAAGTCTTATAGTTTTAAATCTAGAAGGACAAATGATATTATTGGAAGAAAATTTGTCTATTCCAAAGAGGGGCGAAAGGATCTTACGAAGAAAAGGGACTTAGGCAAACTTGTCAAGCGTAGAAGAGATGATAGATTTGAATGTCAAGCATACTTAAAAGTTGGAGTAAGAGATGATGGCAAGTGGGAGATGAAGGCTTTCAAGGAAGAGCACACACATATTTTAGCTTTTCCATCAAAGGTATTAAGAATGAGGTCTCACTCAAAATTATCTACTAATTCGAAGCAAGTTATTTCAGAATTACATAATTGTGGATTTGGTCCATCAAGTATTGCGAAAGTTCTCAAATATTCTGGCGAGACAACGATAACAACTCAAATTTGTGTTGACCATTTGAAAACAAGAAGAGTTGATAACATTGGTAAAGAAGCTATGCGTGTAATTATGCATTTCCAACAACGGCGAAGTAATGATCCAGGTTTCTTTTTCTGCTTCGAGGTAGATCTTGTAGACAAAATCACAATGAGTGTATTTTGGGCTGATGGCAGATCCAGAGAAAGCTATATGACTTTTGGAGATGTGATTTCTTTTTATACAACGTACAGGACAAATAAGTTTAGCATGCCATTCGCCCCATTAAGGGGAGTGAACCACCATATGCAATCTACATTATTTGGTTGTGCTTTACTTGCCGATGAAACAGAGGAGACATTTATTTAGCTATTTCGCACTTGGTTAGAGTGTATGTTCGGAAAATATCCTACAATGATTATTACTGATCAAGATGTGGCAATGGGTAATGCTATACAAAAAGTTTTTCCAAATACACGACACAGGTATTGCATTTGGCATATTCAAAAAAATGTTGTGTGCAACCTAAAAGATTTATTTGCACGAGGTGATTTCCATGAAGAATACAACAAATGGATTGATAAGAGTGAGAGCATTGAAGAATTTGAGTTTGTGTGGACACTTTTTAAAGAAAAATATGACATTCCAAATGATCACTGGCTAGTGGGGATGTACAACAAGCGACATCATTGGGTACCAATATATTTTCGCGACATATTTTGTGTAGGCATGCATACTACTCAAAGATCCGAGAGTATAAACTCCTTTTTCGATCGATTTGTCAACTCTAATACCTCATTTGTTAAATTTGTTCATCAACATGAACAAGCCATTGCGTGTCGTCGTGAGGCCAAAGAAAAGGCAGATTTTATGACTTTAAACTCTGTAGCTGCCTTATTTACAAAAAATCTCTTAGAAAAACATGCTGGGATGATTTATACTCAAAAGGTTTTTTCTAAATTTCAAGAAGAGTTTATGAGCTTTGCGGACTACTTTACACGAAAAATTTCAAAAGATTGTCAAAAGACTATATACTTAGTTTATCGAATGGGTACAGAAGATAGTCGAGGCAAAATTGTGGAATATAGTCAACGAGAAAAACTTTCTATAACATGCTCTTGCAAAAAGTTTGAACGAGAGGGCATTTTTTGTTCAATATCATAAATGTCCTCTATAAAAAAGGAGTTACAAGATTGTCCGAAGAATACATTCTCCATCGTTGGACGATTAATGCCCGTCATATGACAGCACATGTCTTGAATGATATTGCTTCTACTTCTATGAATGAAGGACAACACATAACACCTATGCAGGAATGGGCTTGGCATGCTAATATTTGGAAACTTGATGGATTGGACTTGCGTTCATCTAATCATTTAAAGTTTGGAACATCGGTTATAGTGGAGCTGATCAAGAATTTAGAAAATATGAAAATTGAAGATAGAAGAGAGAAAAATGAAAATGTGAATGAAAATCAGCCTAAGGAGTTTGTTCATATTGTCCCAAGTGCACAAGAATTTGACTTCGTTATACGTGATCCTATTCATGTAAAATCTAAAGGATGCCCTAGAAAGTTAAATAGGATCAAATCTAGCATTGAGGCTTCGATGTCACAAAATGAGTCTAGAGTTACATGTAGTAAATGTGGTAAGAAGGGACATAATAGTCGTACTTGCCCGATGTTTAAGGTAAATAACTTTGTCGTTAAACAATAATACATTATCATTATGTTGATAATATTTTCTCTGTGCTATGAATAGGTTCCACATGATAACAACAATATGTCACAAAATGATTCATGATCAAGTTGTCCAAGCTTGATAGCTTCTTTTAAGTAATTTGATAGGCTACTGCTGCTTTCCTTTTCAATTTCAAGATTTTTGATGATCCATTTCTCAGTTGTCCATTGCAGATGGAAGGAGTGTTGCTAGTAGGAGTCCTTCGACCTAGTGGTTTGAAGTTCTCAGATCAAGGATATGCTAGAGATGCTAGATACTCAATGATCATAAGAGATGCTAGATACTCCATGATCAAGGCTTGAAGTGATGATATTTTGGAATGGAGTCCCTGAACTCATTTCCTTTTTTAATCTTTCTGAAAGAGTAATGTTATGTTTTCTGTTAATGACTTAATGCTTCTGTGGAGTTCTGAACTCATTTCCATTGTCTGGAAGGAAGACTTTTCTCAAGGGAAAGTTCTGTATAAATCTCATTTCTGAAGTGAGCTGCAACATACTTATGGTCCTGAAATATCTCATATAATCCTGTCCATGATAGATTTTCTTCTTGCAGTGGAAAAGATCTCATATACTCCCTCAAAGAAATATTTTCTAGAACCTTTGTGCACATTTAATTTTTTTTTGAACTATGATGTGGTTGTAGATATGTTTGCTGCATGAATGTTCAATTAAAATGACATTGTAATCCTGTAACAAACTATTTTGCTGCATGAATGTTTTGCTCCAGTGACCTGATTCAGCAACACACTACCTCTAACTTGATGCTTAACATGATTGGTGTCTCCAAACATTTTGCAGCATGTTAACGTTGCTAGATACTTACAAACTTAGTATAATTACATCATGTGGTTTCTGCTTCCTTTAGTGCTAAGATGACGAATTGAGGGCAGATAACAGCAGAGGAGAAAAGTAGGAAGGCATTGGTGGATACTCTATATCGTCCATCTTTCCCTCGACCATCTCTATAACCCTTCTGATTGATGGTCGATGACAGAACTTGTCGTCCAGTGGGATGTTGTGCGGCTTGATATCGAAGTGGACGATGCGAGTGTTGCATCTTCAATGCAAATACTCCAGCCCACGAACGATTGAAACCTCATAATGTCCGTGAGCAGTGTGAGTATGCAGTCATGAACTAAATAGAAGAAATGAAATAATCTCTTTTAGATTTGAAAGAGTGAGTTATCATGCGGGAAGGCTAGGAGACATTTCCAAATGCTGAAGAAGTTTCTTTTTCTTTCCAAATGCTAAAGAGCAACATAACATTACAACACATCACTGCAAAAAGAGTCTCCATTCAACATAAGTTCTACAACACAGTCTCCATTCAACATAAGTTCTACCACAATGGATACGCATAAGTTCTAACGCACAACAGATACACAATAATACTAAAACCTACATGACATTACTATAACGACTACAATGATACATAATATTGTCGTTTTCCATGACATTCCACTTTCTTTAAACCTTTTACGCTCCATCACAAGTTGAGCTTCCAAATCATCTACTTTCTTTAACAAGCCATTGATTACATTTTTGTAATGTTGTGAAATTGGTGAATCCATCCAACGAAAGTAGTTGCAAGCTCCATTTCGCTATAAAATATTAAGAAACGTGTTAGGAAAGTACTAAAAGAATGGAAAGAAAGGTACAAGTTTTGTTCAGTTCTTATGAAATTACTAAAAAAATTGAACTAATCATACCCCGTAATTGTGACAACAAAAAAATCTTCGTCCGGGATTAGCCTCAGTCCATGATAGCTTGATCATGGCTTGTATTTGACATTCACACTCGGGAAATATTATCGAGTGGCTTTCCAACATTGCCTATAAGAAATTGCAAAAAAGAAAAATCAACTATAGAAGCGTACCGTTCTTCTCATGTGAGGTCACAAGCTATAAATATTATCATTTTCTTCTCATGTTCTTCTCGTGTGATCAACTATAAAAATCAACTACAAGCCAAATATACTAACTGGATGTCACAAGCGTGTTGTTCTTCTCATGTGAGGTGATCAACTATAGAGGCAGCACATTTGAACAGCGAAAGGAGCAGCCACCGGCATCATTCGAAGAGGGAGCGGCAGTGATAGCAAGAGATCGGAGGGGGAGAGGGAGCAACGATAAGCATCAGTAGTTCGAAGAGGGAAAGAAGCAAAAATAAAAATGGAGGAAGGAGAGGGAGCAGAGGCAAGCAGCAGCCACCGGCATTATTCGAAGAGGGAGCGGCAGTGATAGCAAGAGATCGGAGGGGGAGAAGGAGCAATGACGAGCATCAGTAGTTCGAAGAGGGAAAGAAGCAAAAATAAAAATGGAGGAAGGAGAGGGAGCACAGGCAAGCAGCAGCAGCAGATGGTCAATTTTTAGGGACAAGAATAAAAATAAAAGGATCATCCATCGATAGTATAGCCGTTCTTTTCGGGTGAGGATCATCCACCGGGAGCAGAGATTGGAGGAAGGAGAGGGAGCAAAGGCAAGCAGCAGTAGTTCGAAGAGGGAGAGAAGCAAAAAAGATCGTCACTTTTTTTAGGACGAGAATCATACGAAATGAAAGGATCTAAATGATAGCAAAAGAAAAGAACACATAGCAGGTGAGATGGGAGCGGCACGTCAGCGGAAGATGGAGAAGAGTAACATTCAACGTCGTTCGAAGAGGGATGGGTCGAGCGATAGCAGTGAGTTATTGTCTTTTGAAAAGGGACGAACGACGAGCAGCAGCGGCGATCGGGTAGCCCAGTAGAGATCCGCAAGCGATCTTCCTTTCAAGACAGAGCACCGTCAAGCAGCAACACTGGTCGGGCAGTTTGGCAAAGATTTTGGGAGCGGTCGTCCTTTGAAGATGGAGGATCGGCGAGCAGCAGCACCGATCGGGCTTCAAGACAGAGCACCGTCGAGCAGCAACACCGATCGGGCAGTTTGGCGAAGATTTAGGGAGCGGTCGTCCTTTGAAGATGGAGGATCGGCGAGCAGCAGCACCGATCGGGTAGTCCGGCAGAGATTTTGGGAGCGCCCAAATTTTTGGGGAAAATTTTGGGTGAGCGCGCGATTTAGTTTGGGGATGAGAGTGTATCACATGCAATTTCTTTTCCATTCAATCTGAGCCATTGATCGGACAAGGGATGAACAAGATGATATTACTTAAAATGATCTTTCATCACACCATTGATTCCAAATCCAATGGTAGAGCGGCCGCTCTACACCAAGGTGTAGAGCGACCGCTCTACATATCCATTTACCTCTATAATATTACACATTTGGATTTAACATAATTCTTATTATATATTCATATATAACAAGAATTATTGTTGTATAAAATATTACATATTCTCTGTTTTCCTAAAATTTATTAGTATAGCTAAAATGTTTTCAACAAATATTACTTGAGATTTTCTTTTCGATTTCACCTTTGAAAGGTGGATGGTAGCACAAAGAGTTAGTTTTTGTGAGTTACATTTGTTTGTTTATTACAACGTTGTCTATAGTATGAATTAAGACTAGCCATCAAATACTAACGTATAATAATTTGAGCTCTATTATTTTCTTAGGATGATTGGTTAACATCTAATTTTGAGCATAGAAAAAACGTAAACCCTAACCAAACAAATTGCGTGGGAAGGCTGAGCAACCAACATGTTTTTGTTTCTCACGCATACGTCAAATTGTGTAATAGACTAGAGAAAGCCACGCAGGGAACGCGCCACGTAAGAAGGATCACTGGAACAAAAATTGTGTACTCAGACCTTTTATTCTTAAAAAAATTCAATCCAATTACACTGGTGCTACATTAAGTGGCAACATTTCCATCCTGTCCAAAAAGATAGTAAACTGCGCTTCGCAGCCAATAAGTTTTAAGTTTGTTTGGCATGTTCACTAATTTCTCATGGGAGAACAAGCTTCTACTTCAAGAGCAATTGGTTATTGTATCCCCAAATTTGTTATGTCAGCTGCCTTGTGTGAGCAACCAACACCAGTTACACCACCTAACACAAATATATATATATATATATATATACGAAGAAAGAAGACACAGAATAAGGCGCCCAGCTACTGGTTACGTGCATAAGTCCACTCTTCATCTTTTACCATCAACTCGATCGGACTTACGCCCATGGTGCTCCTCCTCCTCCTCCTCCTAGTCCTGCTCTCATCTTTCATTGCATCCCACATCTTCTTCCTATTCACCTTAAGGTGCAGAGAGGAGATGAAAATGGCGGGGAATCCGCTGATCAATCAACTTCCACCGGGGAGAATGGGATTGCCTTTCATCGGCCAAACTATTCCCTTCATGCAACCACACTCCTCAGCATCCTTGGGGGAATTTTTGAAGCTAAACACAGCCAAGTCTCTATCCTGCAAACATGTATATATTAGATGCGTGCAACAATTTTAACTTATCATATATCTTTTCTTTCGCTGTTCATGCAGATATGGCAGAATCTTTAAAATGAGCTTGCTGGGAAAACCCACCATCGTGTCCGTGGACGCGGACTTGAACCGCTTGATCTTGCAGAGCGAGGGCCGGATGTTCGAGAACAGCTGCCCCACGAGCATTGCCCAGATCATGGGGAGGTGGTCGATGCTGGCAGTGACGGGGGACATCCACCGGGACCTGAGGTCTGTGGCCGTCAACTTCATGAACAATGTGAAGCTGAAGACCTACTTCTTGGCCGACATAGACAGGCAGGTCATCAAGATTCTCGACTCCTGGAAGGAGAAGACCACAGTGTTCTCTGGCCAAGAGGAAGCAAAGAAGGTGCACTTGACTGGTGCATGGCTTAGGTCACCAGTGCTGCCGTTGACATCCATTGTGCTTTCCGATGCCAACATGTTACAT
Organism: Pontederia crassipes; assembly: GCA_030549335.1. Lineage (NCBI taxonomy): Eukaryota > Viridiplantae > Streptophyta > Magnoliopsida > Commelinales > Pontederiaceae > Pontederia > Pontederia crassipes. The sequence goes on from CM060183.1 coordinate 24,747,355, forward strand.
GTTACAATATTAAGAAAAAGTTGACTAGTCGATCTGTTTGTCGCCAATGTTACAGTTTGCATTTGGTCTAATGGTGAAGCATCTGATGAGCATGGACGAGGGCATGCCGGAGACGGAGCAGTTAAGGAAGGAGTACGCAAACTTTATGAAGGGGATGGCATCCATTCCCTTGAATTTTCCAGGGACAGCCTACAGAAAAGCTCTGCAGGTTAATTTATTATCTTCAGCATTCTTTATGGCGACTATATATATATATATATGATTCAGATTTCCTAGTGTATATATATATATATATATATATATATATATATATGATTCAGATTTCCTAGTCGTCCTACTTTCCAGTGGACATGTAATGCTGCTTCTAATTTTGGCATAGTAGAATGGAACTTGTTCATTAAGAAAACAAAAGATATGCTGACATGCTGTTGTCTTTTGCTTAAGAAAATAGTATGGTTTCTGTAAATAAACAAAATTTAACTATCAGAGGAAAAGGTTTCTTCTTTAGGTTGAATTGTTGCCATACTTCTTTAATATAGTCCAGAGCCATCATACTCGGAATTATGAGGAGAAGACTGGACGTAACGGTCAAAGAGGAGGCTGAGAAATGGCAAGGTCTCGAGCAAAAACACGACCTCCTCGCATCGGTGTCCAAGCATCCAACTCTTGCGAGAGTCCAGATACTTGACCTGATGCTAAGCATGCTCTTTGGTGGCCATGAAACCTCATCGGCTGCAATCTCTCTGGCGCTCTATTTTCTCTCGTCTTGCCCCAAAGCTGTCCAACAGTTGCGGGTGAGTCCTTTCTCTCTCTCTGTCTCTCTGACATTGATTTTTTTTAGTAGACCAATGAATAAATAACTAATCATATATTTTACAGGAGGAGCACATTGGGATTGCGAAGCAGAAGGAGGAAAAACGGGAGACTGGACTCGACTGGGATGACTACAAGCAGATGGAATTCACTCACTGTGTAAGATCTTTGAACCAGCACAACACAGTAGATGCACAGGAAAGGACAATATAAGAGTTCACATATCTATATACAGGATCAGAATTACTGAACTAAAAGTTATATATTCAGGTGATTAACGAAACCCTCAGGCTGGGCAACATAGTGAAGTTTTTGCATAGGAAAGCCATTAAGGATGTCCAATACAAAGGTACAACTCAACACGCACAACCTTTGTTGTCGATCCTATGCACTCTAGTACTTGCCATCAAATCTCGAGCAAATACATTGTCATGCAGGGTATAACATCCCGTGCGGATGGGAAGTGGTGCCTGTCATCTCGGCAGCACATTTGGACCCTTCTATATATGAGGATCCGCAGAGATTTAACCCTTGGAGGTGGAAGGTCGGTAAAAGTGAAAAAACGAGTAGCAACTGTGAGAACTTTTTTTTTCCAATTATATTAATGAGCACCTGTCGAACTCATGGGCATAGAATTGTTATCTGATGATGTCCTCTTGGCTGGACATTGCTGCAGGATATTGATAATGGCTGCGTAATCACAAAGAAGAGCAATATAATGTCGTTCAGCGGGGGACCGCGTCTGTGCCCAGGAGCAGAGCTTGCGAAGATGGAGATGGCAGTCTTCCTGCACCATCTGGTACAGAGATACGACTGGGAGTTGGCAGAGCGCGACGTCCCTGTTTCCTTCCCCTTCCTTGCTTTCCCCAAGGGTTTGCCCATTAAGATCCGGTCTCCGTCCACTAATCAATGATTTGATTAGTGGGGAGATAATAATCGACCCTTTTTAGCATCAAAGAAACGGAAGAAATGAGAGGAAAAAAAATATTCAAACTGAAGTGGAAGAGAAAACCTGGAGAAGATGAGCGGGAGGGTTGAAATGCACTATCTTCTCGTTGTTGAATATGAGTACAGCGTTTCGGCGTGTAGTCTACACGGTGCCTCTATCTTGACTTGGAGTAACGAATTAATTACTTCTGTTAGAAAAGGAGGCACTTAAATCTATTAAATTAAAATAAAGATAAATAGAGAACTGAGACGATGCGCGCGCTGACGATCGAACGTGTCACCTCCCTTTAGAATAGTAAAAACTAAAAAGATTAGTGTACATGAATTAAGTACACATTACTTAATGAACAAAAAATATATCATATTAAAGTCCATATGTCATATAGTTGACATTGGTCCACTTTACGAACAGTATACTCATTAATGATAACCCCTATAGTATAAATTGTTGGAACTCATACATCGTCGACGTCACAAGAGTTCGTGGCTTGGAATCATCGAACATTGCAGACTACCGAGCAGAGTTGCAGAGTTGTTATTGTGTCGCTGTAACAGTAGTAAATGACGATTTGATATATCCGTCTTCGTCTTGAATGAAATCTTTGAACTAATTAGTCGTAATACAATTCTAGTGTATCATTTTTCTTCCCCTGCAACTGCTGCTTCTCTTCTCTGCTTTAGCGAGGTTGATCGCAATCCCTCTGAACTCCTCTTCCCCGCGAGAGCTTTCTCGCCGTCGCTGCTGCAAGCTCATTGCCGGCTTTCTACGTCGCCAACTAGAGAGCCTCCAGCCAACATGGCACCCACAAGTCCGGGCCACGATTGTTGAAAATAACTTTGGAACAGGGGATTGAGACTAGAAAGAAAAACAAAAGAAAGTATGACGAGATTTTCATTGATCATCTCAAAGTTCAAACAAACTCTGATGGACAAAAATTAAAATAGAAAACAATTTGCATCTCTCCTAATCAAATAATTAAACCAGCTGGAGATAAAAGTTTATCTCCTAATCAGAAAACTTATTAAATGTTGGAATTTATAAGAAATATAAATCATAGAGGTTACGGAATATTTTTTACAGCGGAAGCGGATCGTCGGAATTTTTCCACGAACTCTTGTCAGATGCACTTGCATCTCGGGATCGAGAACCGAACCCAGGGAACATAATTATAGGCCACAGCACAAGCACAAGTACCTCTGGATGAATCTTTTTGAAAGCATCCAAAAGCATGTCATGGACCATTGGTATTGGTCCCCTTTTATAGGCGATGGACACTTGAGCGATGAGGCATATCACTCGCGTCATTAATGTTGATTGTGCATATCACGTGCCATTAATGCTGATTATGCTATTTGTGTGATTGCACATATCACGCGCTTCACGCGTCATTAATGCAGATTGCGCATATCACAAATGCACAATCGTACGTCTTGCGAGAAAGACAATAACCATCTACTATCCCAGGTGGGTCACGCATATCCTGATAGTTTTCAACATTAACAAACAAATAAACTATCATGATTAAGTTTTCAACATACTCCTCCCTTAATCCTAATAGTAATTCATATCACGCACTCCTAGCAAGTATCGCATAAAAGTTTTTATAAGTATATCAGCATGTTGCTCATTTGTGCACACAAACTCAATAGTGATCTATTTTTTCACACATTTTCATATGAAATTAAATTTCGTATCAATGTGCTTACTTCGACCATGAAATAATGAATTCTTTATCCGTGCAATTGAAATTTGTTATCAACAAATAACTTCACTAGTTTCATTTCTTGTTAATTCTCCCAAGAAGCTCTTCAACCACAACGCTTGACATGTTGCTTCCGTCGCTGTCATGAATTCAACTTCACATGATGATAAGGCCACCGTCTTTTGCTTTTGGGAAGATTAGGGAACAAGACTTTTGTTGATATAAAATATCATGCTTACAGTGCTCTTTCGATCATCCAAATCATCTGCTAAATCACTATCACTATAGCTTGTGATTTGATCCTCTTTTACACCTTTCTCATATGCAATGGTGTATAGTACTCTAAGTACCTCAACATATTCTTCACTTCCCTGCAATACATCCCATGCCCTTATGGCACTGAATGATCAAGTTTAGTGTGTAAAAAGATACTTTAAACTTCCAATGACACGACTTTTCATCCAAGGTTCCCTTTTTGGATCCTTGTGAAGTCTCACCTCTTGGAACTCATGCATCATGGACGTCACAGGAGTTCGAGGCTTGGAATCATCGGATGTTGCAGACTACCAAGCAGGTTTGCAGTGTTATTCTTTTGTCACTGTAACAGTAGTAAATGTCAGTTTGATATATCCGTCTCCTATTAGTATAAATAGGTGTCATTGGATGTAATCTTTGAACCAATTAATCCTAATACAATTTTAGTATATCATTTTTCTTCCCCTACAACTGCTACTTCTCTTCTTTGCTTTTTTTTTCCTACCTCCCGCGAAGGACACCTGAGCTCAGATTCTTGACATAAACAATTATAAGTTCTACTATCGTTTTTTTAGAGAAAATGGCGATCACTGACGTCAGTCAATTTGTCAGTGTTAATTATATGTTTGGTTGGAGAGTAGAAAAAGAGAAAAGAAAGAAAGAAAATAAAGAGAACACGCGCAGAGGAATAAATTAATTTTATAATTACAAAGTCAAATATGAATTCGCTTCAAAAGAGTATGACAATCATTTTGGACTTAATAAAGAAGACGTGTGATTCCATAATGCAACCGGTTTTAAAGATTGATTAGAAGATTATTAGTTTTCATAATAATAAGACAAAATATTTTATATGTGGTTCAAACAATAAGTCAGTCTAAGCATGAGCAGAAAAAATCACACATTAATGCTGTATGTAAAAAAAAAAGAGACTGAAAGCGTACTGTGAATATGATTGAACAACCTGCCTGCTTATTAAGAGGATCTATAATTGGATATAGTGTAAAATACGGAGATAACTCGATTTCGTAGAGATAAAAAAAAATATACTTTCGATGCCCAAGCTTTCAAAGTATGGTAGATACTGTTTTAGAACCTATATGAATAAGTGAAATTTTAAGAAAATTTGGCCTGAATTGTTGGAATCAATATAAATATTTTGTGACAGTGAAGCAATAAATTTAACAACCAAATCTTGGACAAGATATCGGCAAGAGAAACTGAAGAAGAAATATAAATAAGTACAGATGATGTGACGCAACTTTCATATAATTTTCAAATAAAACTATTATTAAAGTACAGGTTCTAACAGGTTATCACCACCTTATCCACAGCTGGCGAATTATCCTCCTCAGGGTCCTCTGCACATTCTTTTGCAATGCCACTGACGCTGATTAGCTCCTCGAACAACCGGTTCATGTCCTCGTGCGATGACCCGCCTTCCTCCATGGCCTTCCTCGCCTCTGACGCGAGCTCCGTCGCATCCCTCCGTCTCTTCTCCCTCTGCTCCCCGCCGTCCATCAGCCTCCTCACAGCCGACACCACCTCCGCCGAAGACACTTCGGCCGGTCCCCACGCCTCCCTTGGCCTCACCCTCACGCCGACCCCCACCACCTCTGTCATCAGCTTCTCATTCAGGAACTGATCGTAGTTCAGCGGCCACATGGCCATCGGCTTCCCGGCCGTCACGCCCTCCAGCGTGGAGTTCCATCCGCAGTGCGTAACGAAGCCTCCAACAACCGCGTGTTCCAGCAACACGAACTGCGGCGCCCACCCGCGCACCACAAGCCCCCTGCCCTTTACCCTATCTTCGTACCCTTCCGGCAGCCACTCTACGGCCGGTCTCGCGTGTCACCCTCCATGAGTGGAGGGCCACTGACATGGCCGGGCGCGCCCTGGGCGCCCGAGTGCACATGACGGCCATGTGGGTCCTTGGGATAGGCCGAGATATCCCTGAGACTTGGCAAAGCTTCTCGGCTCTTCTCTATCAGGCAGGAGGCTTGGTGCAGAGATTCAGGGGCATTGGATGGTCGGAGCATGGCCAGACGCACATGGCCGGGCGCGCCCAGGTCATTCTGGGGCGTGTCATCCCAGAGGCAAACCAGACCATCCCAAGATGTCCCCAAACATGCAGGAGTCGCAGGCCATTGTTGGACTTGCAGGGGCACATGTGGAGCTTCATCAGGAGGTCCAACAAAGTGAAGATGGCGGTTATAACCGCCATGTCGATGGCAGGCGGCCATGGCCGGAGATCACAGGTTGGCGGCGACATCTCCCTGGTGGCCGGAGTTCATCAGGACATGTCCAGAGGATAGAGGGAAGAGATCCAATGGTGGATGATCCAATCAGATTGATGGAGGTTGATCCAGCCATTGGATTAGAAGTTATGTAATAGGTAGTTATGGTTGACATTTGAATTTGAATTGGGTTGTTTGAATTCAAATTCTGGACAACAGTTGGCTGATCCATGTACTATAAATACATGTAAAGTTCCCACATTCTAGGACATGTGATAATGAATGTCTTCTTTCCTCATTTGGCCGAGTTCTCTATATGATTGCATTGTGTGTGTGTGACTTGACTTAAGTAATAAACTCAGTGTGAGTTCAGGGCGTGTGAGAGTTCATCTTTGAGAGAAAAATCAGAGTGAATTAGGAAGGCTGCTTGAGTGATTCAAGGAGGGATCTTCAAGGCCGGTTGCATCTAATTTCTAGGAGAGAAATTAGATGCAACCGGCAAATTAGATGCAATCGGCCTTGAAGAAAATTAGGCTGTGACAGTTTGTGGTATCAGAGCCCCATTCGACCTTTGCAACATGAGTGAGGATGGCAATCAGCAAGGTCCTGTGACCAGGGGCCGTGCAAAATCACAGGTGGTCACTGGCGGTGGCCCTGCGAACTAGGGAGGTAAGAAGACTCATTCACTCTCCACTGATCCTCTCCCTCATCTCGAAAGGCATTTAGACCTCTTGGATCATACCGTCCAAGGCATGGACATGACAGTCCGTGCCCTTGAACAAGGTATGACCCAGCAGGGCTTGGCCTTAGATGAGACAAGGACAAGGGGTGAACTGAGTGCGGCCAAAATCAAGACACTTGAAGAAACCCTGGAGATCAAATTGAAGTCCATTGAAATGGACATCATGATGATGAAGGGGCACATGCTGGACGCCACTGGTTGTCAAGCAAGGGCAGTCATACCAAAGTTCATGGGTCCGGAGCCAAAGAAGTATGAAGGTGCAAGGGATGCCACCATCATTGATGACTTTCTTTAGATTCTTGAGAAGGGGTTCAAGACTAACAAAATTTCAGTGGAAAAGGATTAAATCGACTTGGCGGTGTGGTACCTAGCAGAGGGCGCACTATTATAGTGGAGAAGGATGGAAGAGGAGATTGCGAAAGAGAAGATCGTCATCGACTTTGGGGCACCTTCACCAAAGAATTGAAGAAGCAATTCTATCCTGGAAATGCCCAGGAGATAGCCATGACCAAGTTGACGAACTTGAGACAAACGGGTTCGGTGAAGGACTACATCGAACGATTCCAACCTCTAATGCTTGAAATGACAGGTACTATGGACGAAGCGATGTGGATATTCTTCTTCCTTAGAGGCCTGAAACCTTGGGCGGCACAAGAGGTCAAGCGGCAGAAGGTTGTCACCATTAAGGAGGCCTTGGCAGTGGCCGAGGCTCTCACTGAGTTCAGTGTGGGGCATGACCAGGGTGCGGCCAAGGACAAGGCAGTACTCTCGGACAAGGTGCAGTCTCACACGAAGAAGGTCGACAAGAAGGGAAAGAAGGAGAAGGAGAGTAAGGTTAGTAAGGAAGGTACATCCAAGAAGTCAGTAAGGTGCTTTACGTGTGGAGGGCCACACTACGCCCGAGAGTGCCCAAAGAAGGGCACCCTGGCCACTATGCAGGGCGCGTCCGAAGATGAGGAGGGCGCCGCACACATGGGGGCCATCATGGCCCTCACTTCAACCTCTGCATCCATCCCACTGAAGAAGAAGAAAGAGGCCACCAGGGGCCTCATGTTCACTGAAGTTTTGATGCAGGGGCAGGCGGCCATGGCCTTGGTCGACACCGGGGCCACTCACAACTTCATGGCATTGGAGGAGGCACAGCGGCTTGGCATCGACTTCAAGCATGAACCAGGGCTGATTAAGACGGTCAATGCAGCCTCACAACCCATACATGACGTGGCAAAAGATATCCAGGTGCGAGTAGGCAATTGGGAGGACGCCATGTCCTTAACAGTGGTGGCCATGGACGATCACCGCATGGTCCTTGGCATGGAATTCCTGGACCAGTTCTCTGAAGTTCGAATGACCCAGGAGGGGTTACATCTTGTGTCCCAGGAGGGGACACACCTGGTCCCTTTGAAGAGGGCCAATGTGAAGTCGAAGCTGTTGTCCACCATGCAAGTGTGCAGGGGTGTCCGACACAAGGAAGAGACTTACCTGACTGCCCTCAAACTTTATGAAGTTCAAGGGGATGCTCCTATCCCAGAGGAAGTGCAGAAACTCCTAACCTTGTACAAGGACATCATGCTCCAGGAGTTGCCCAAGAAACTACCCCCTCGAAGAGACGTCGACCACTCCATCGACTTGGTGCCCGGGGCACGGCCGCCCGCCATGGGGCCATACCGAATGGCTCCTCCTGAGTTGGCAGAGCTTAGGAGGCAGTTGGAGGAACTTCTGAAGGCAGGATTCATAAGGCCATCAAAGTTACTTTATGAGGCTCCTGTTTTGTTCCAAAAGAAGCATGATGGCACATTGCGAATGTGTGTTGACTATAGGGCTTTGAACAAACTAACAGTGAGGAACAAGTATCCTATTCCATTGATTGAAGACTTGTTTGACAGGTTAGGGAAGGCAAGAATCTTCTCCAAATTGGACCTGAGGTCAGGGTATTGGCAAATGAGGATTGCCAAGGGTGATGAAGAGAAAACAACTTGTGTTACTCGCTATGGTGCTTATGAGTTCCTTGTTATGCCCTTTGGGCTTACTAATGCACCTGCCACCTTTTGTACTTTGATGAACAGGATCTTCCACCACTTGTTGGATGAGTGTGTGGTTGTATATTTGGATGACATTGTCGTGTATTCAGAATCTCTTGCCGAACATGTCAAGCACTTGGAAGAGGTGTTCAAGTTGTTGAGGGAAAACGAACTTTTCGTGAAGGCCAAGAAGTGTTCCTTTGCTCAACCTGAAGTAGTGTTCTTGGGTCATCACATCAAAGCTGGAGTCATAAGCATGGACAAGGAGAAGGTTCGTGCTATTGAAGAGTGGCAGCCCCCTTCGAGTGTTCCTGAGTTGAGGTCATTCTTAGGGCTGGCCAACTATTATAGGAGATTTGTGGAAGGGTACTCCAGGAGGGCAGCACCTCTCACTGATCTCTTAAAGGAGGACAGGCCTTGGCTGTGGGCAGACACATGTCAGGAGGCCTTTGAAGATCTCAAGGGTGCTATAGTCCAAGGGTCATGCTTGAGGCTGCCCGACTATGGTCGAGCCTTTGAGGTGCACACCGATGCTTCAGATTTTACACTAGGAGGTGTCCTTATGCAAGAGGGCCACCCCGTGGCTTTTGAAAGCAGGAAGTTCAACGAGGCGGAGCGCAAGTATCCTGTGCATGACAAGGAGATGTCGGCCATAGTGCATTGTTTGCGCACTTGGCGACATTACCTTCTTGGAAGTACTTTTGTTGTAAAAACTGAGAAAGAAGTTGTCTCCAAAGCAGGTGCGTTGGCAAGACTTTCTGGCCGAGTTCGACTATCAACTTGAGTACAAGGTGGGGCGCACCAACGTGGTAGCGGACGCTCTCAGCAGGAAGGTGCAACTTGCGGCCATGAGCAGTGTGAAGGGCGACTTCCAAGATCAAGTGCGAGTAGGCTTGAGTCATGAATCCAGGGCTGTGGGGATTCTTCGTTTGGTGGACGAGGGCAAGACTCGAATATTTTGGAAGGAGGAGGGCCTGCTGTTCACAACAGGGCGCCGACTGTACGTGCCCCATTGGGAGGGCCTTCGACGTCGCATTCTCAAGGACTGCCATGACTCATTATGGGCTGGACATCCAGGTATGGCCAGGACGTTGGCATTGGTGGAAGATGGCTATTATTGGCCACAAATGCAGGAGGACATTGAGGCATACGTGAGGACTTGCCTCAAGTGTCAGCAGGACAAGGTGGGGCAACTCAAACCAGCGGGTCTTTTGGAACCTTTGCCGGTGCCCGAACAGCCATGGCAGGTCGTAACCATGGACTTCATCAGCGCTCTACCTAGATCAGGAGGCTTCGGGTCAATTATGGTGGTAATTGACAAGTTCTCCAAGTACGACACGTTCATCCCAGCCCCTAAGCATTGCTCAGCCGAGGAGGTGGACAAGCTTTTCGTCAACAACGTGGTGAAGTTATGGGGCATACCTGAGAGGAGCGAGGCTACACAAAGGAGTGCCTTCGAACTTGTCACTGGCCGACAGCCCGTGACTCCAGCAGCCTTGGCAGCAAGGTATGCAGAAAGGTGTCCTGCAGCCTTCAAGGTGGCACACCATTGGCAAGAGGCTTTGGAAGAGTCAGACAAGAGGAGGAGACATCTGGAGTTCCAGGTTGCTGACCAGGTGTTGGTGAAGTTGAGAGCTCGACAATTCAAGGCTCTCCGAAACTTGCACCAAGGCCTCATGAGGAGATATGAGGGCCCTTTCACCATCTTGAAAAGAATAGGCAAGGTGGCCTATCGTGTGGATCTTCCTGCTCATCTTCGCCAATTGCATCCTGTTTTCCATGTAAGTATGTTGAAGGCATACCATGCTGACTTGGAGGAACCAGGGCGTGCATCCTAAGTTCGAAGGCCGGTCAACGACATGTCTACTTCCCCAACTACAGGTGAAGGCCAGCAGTTGCCAGGGTCGGCAACGTCTTCAGTGGGGGAGGAATGTCACCCTCCATGAGTGGAGGGCCACTGACATGGCCAGACATGGCCGAGCGCGCCTTGGGCGCCCGGGTGCACATGGGGGCCATGTGGGTCCTTGGGATAGGCCGAGATATCCCTAGGACTTGGCGAAGCTTCTCGACTCTTCTCTATCAGGCAGGAGGCTTGGTGCAGAGATTCAGGGGCATTGGATGGTCGGAGCATGGCCAGGCCATATGGCATGGCCAGGCGCACATGGTCGAGCGCGCCCAGGCCATTCTGGGGCGTGTCATCCCAGAGGCAAATCAGACCATCCCAAGACGTCCTCAGACATGCAGGAGTCGCAGGCCATTGTTGAACTTGCAGGGGCACGTGTGGAGCTTCATCAGGAGGTCCAACAAAGTGAAGATGGCGGTTATAACCGCCATGTCCATGGCAGGCGGCCATGGCCGGAGATCACAGGTTGGCGGCGACATCTCCCTGGTGGCCGGAGTTCATCAGGACATGTCCAGAGGATAGAGGAAGAGATCCAATGGTGGATGATCCAATCAAATTGATGGAGGCTGATCCAGCCATTGGATTAAAAGTTATGTAATAGGTAGTTATGGTTGACATTTGAATTTGAATTGAGTTGTTTGAATTCAAATTCTGGACAGCAGTTGGCTGATCCATGTACTATAAATACATGTAAGGTTCTCACATTTTGAGACATGTGATAATGAATGTCTTCTTCCCTCATTTGGCCGAGTTCTCTATATGATTGCATTGTGTGTGTGACTTGACTTAAGTAATAAACTAAGTGTGAGTTCAGGGCGTGTGAGAGTTCATCTTTGAGAGAAAAATCAAAGTGAATTAGGAAGGCTGCTTAAGTGATTCAAGGAGGGATCTTACAGGCCGGTTGCATCTAATTTCTAAGAGAGGAATCAGGCTGTGACACGCGGCTCCACCCCTTAGGACCCAAACGAAAGGGTGACCGCAGGCCTCGAGCCCGTATGCCAGCTCCTTGACCTGGTTCTCCGTCAACTCGTAGATGCTGCCGAAGCAGACGTAGAGGACAGAGTCTGCCGACTTGGCGTCCAGCCAATCAAGCCATTTGGAGAGCTCGGGGTGAGCATGACCCCCTCGATTGGTACTTGATTCGTCCACTCTGCAAGAGAGCGTCACGGGACCGACGAACCACGCCTTCGTCTTTGGCTCCGTCGTGAAGAACTGGGCGTATTCCGGTTCGACATCGTAGAAAGTGTTCACTAAGACGCCGAAACTGCTATGCTCGGCCACCCTCTGTTGGGTGATGAGATGGGGCAAGTCAAAGATTATGGACACTTCCTTCTTAGTCATCTCGACTCGGTGCGGAAGTCCCTCGACGACGAATACCTCATCGTCGGACGCCACGGCGGAATGGGGGCTGCGGAACTCGATGCAGCGCTGGGCACAGTGAGCGAAGCGCCGTAACCATAGAAAATGAGCCGCGGAATGCCAATTTGGAGAGCAACGCGGGAAGTCCACGGGTATATGGCATCGGACACGACGCAGTCAGGGCGGTGGCTGCGGAGCAGGCTCTCGACGGGCTCCTGGAGGGCGTTGACGGCCTTCATGAAGCTGGGGGCCTCAGAGATGGACATAACCCCCAGGTTCTCTCCGACAGCGGAGACGATGTGGGCGAACGTGTCCGGAAAGTGAACGACGAGGAGCTCGATGGGCGAGCCAACGATGACGCAGTCGGTGCTGGGGCGAATGAGGGGCACGTTGCCGGGGGTGGTGATGATGGTGACCGCGGCACCACGGCGAGCGAAGAGCTTGGCGATGTCGACCAGAGGTATCATGTGTCCGGGGCACGGGAAGGGGAAGAAGAAGGCGCGAAGAGGACGAGAGGCTCTCCTTTCGGCCATGGTTGATGCGGGTCGAGCAGTAGAAGTTGACAACGGGGCTGAAAACTATCGGCGGCCGCGGCACCTGTCCTATTTATGTTTTTACTGGACGACTTTAAATAAAGCCTTAGGTACATGGACAAATCCCAAAAATCTCTCCTAAATGAAAAAATCGATTCGAGAAAATTAAAATTTAGGAGTTCAAATATAATTTAGGATAATTTCTTATAAATTAAAAATCAAGCCCATTCAAAAAGACTGCAGAGTCTGTAGAATCAATTTTTATTTATAAAATTAATTCATAGATTATCTAATTTTTTATTATAGATATAATACTTTTTTTATAAAACGAACTTTAAATTTGGCAATTTTTATATATTAGTAGTTTATTTTATATATAATATAAAATTAAATAGATTTTATGTTAACTTTAATTTATTATATATTTTTAAATATATAACATAAAAATAGCTTCAAAAAATCATTGGAAAAAACTAATCCGGTAAAAGATTATTTTTAATTTTTAAATAATTTTTTAATTTAAAAATAACGAACGATTTTTTTGAACCGAAAATCTAATCCGATGTGAACTTCTTTCACCTTTACTTACGTATCCTTCAACGCGAAGGTATAGCCGACAAATGTCATTGAGAAATAATCCGAGCTGACACCGACCAATGTCATAAAATTGGGACCGGACATGGATCCAAAAAAAATCGGATCATCCCGAATCTATCGAACCGATTAATCCAGATTTAACTGTTAAATCGAATAATAATATAATTGTATAAAAACATATTTAACCAAAAATTCAATATATATTTATTAATAATTAGTATAAATTATACATGTCAAAGTGTAATAATATTACCAAATGTTAAGAAATAAAGGAACAATATAGCTGTTCAATTTTTTTTTACTTTGTTCTCGAATGTATAAATTGATATATAAACTCATAATTTATGCACTTAACGTTATTATATTTATTTAAGATAAAAAAAATAAAATCTGAACAAGAAATAAATAAAGTGTCAAGTATTTTGTTTTTTTATTATAGGATGATTTATCTTTTTATTTCAACGTTCGACTATTATATATAGTAAAAAAATAGACTTTGATAATAACATAAGGAAAATAAATACAAGAAGTCACCCATCATAGAATGGCTGAGTGGACGGTGAACTGTTTGAAAATGAAGTACCACGTTCCAAACTCACAAATGGTCCAATTCGATTTAATTACTCCGTCGGTTTAAGTTTAACTAATAAATCTTTTAGGACTCCGATTACTATACGAACACACTTGAATGAATTTGAGGCACGCTTAGAAAAATAATATTAATTATTAATAAGGGGATTAAATTAAGTAATAGAAATTTTCTTCTCATTTTTCTAGATGTTTTTTGGCCTTGCGGACTTTCAAAATAATTTTTTGTCGCTTGCCATCACAATATCTAGTCGAATAAAAAATTAATCAATTATCATTTGATTAATCTGTATATATTCTGACGGATTTCGAAGTCGAGATTTTATTAAAAAAATAAATTGCTTACTGCTTAATTCCAACTCCGTTAGTTCTATAAAAAAAAGATTAATTAGTACAAAAACAATTGGATGCTGTAGACTTAACTATGTATCTAGATTGTCTTCACTCACTCGGAGATCTAGCAAGGCTTAAAAGACGATAGTCTTCAAGTAACTGAGATAACATCAAATCATTAGTTGAAAAACGAGAATGATGTTATTATGGATTTCACTCTCAGAAAAGTAAGTTCACTATATGGAGATTGAAGCATACCTGACAAGTCATTAAAAAATAAAATAAAAATGAAGTAATAAAAATATTAAAAATAATATAATAATTAAACCTAAAAAAGAGAATGGGTGCACACACACCCACCCCACCCCCCCCCCCCCCCCCCACACAAAAAAAAGACAAAAATTAAATGGTAAAAATAAATATTTATTACTCGTTAGATCTTATAAAAAATTAAATATAATAAAAGGTAAAAATAGTTTTTTAATAAATAAAATTTTCATTATTCGTATCATTATTTTTTATGACTTATTCAAACATTGATTTTTTAATAACACATCACAATCTACTATCATATCTCTCCCTGCACTACTCCATCTCCTCCCTTCCTTATTTAATTGCTATCTTCTTCTTTTTTAAAAAGAAAATAATGTCATTACATTAAGTAATAAGTGAAATATTGTTCGAGTACAAATTATAGAGGAAACTTGGAGGTGGAGAATCCTCTCAAAGAAGATTGGTTTTTACGACCAAAAGATGCTAGCATGTCCGTCTCAACGTTAACATTATGATTGACATGTTTATACAAAAAAATATATAACATGGCACTAACAACCCAGATGTCATTTATGTTGCTCCTAATGCGTCATGGGCAGAGGGAGACTCTGTTGTTGATCGCCACTGCACACGCAGAATCCGTCTTCAAAATGAGGTGTTCAATCCCAATTCGACAGCGACGTCCTCAGCTTTCAAAGCATAATTAAATCTCTCACTTAAATCCCTTGCACATAAAACAGAAGAGTTAGAAGAATGCACCATATAACCTGCTCCCCTCTCCTCAAAGCGCTCACGAATGAGCCATCTAAGTTCAATTTGAATCAGGATTGGGGAGGAAGCTCCCAAGTAACCACCAGTGGGTTAGATGGGGACGTCCCTTAATGTTCTGGATAGGGATCAACTCATGATAGGAAGCCAACACCTGCGATAATACCCGAGTTGCGATTGCTAGTTTGAAACTGAGCACGAGAAGAAGTAGACAAGATCTGGTGACCCTCACTAATCCAATCACCAGACGCCCATGAATCCATAAACGAAATGAGATATTAGTGGAATCGAAGCGGAGAGAATGCGATGGTGTAAAGGACTTTTTCTTCTTTACCTCATTTGGAACAAAGGAAGAGATTCTAGTGGAATCTCCGTCGGTCTCGAAGTCGAGAAGTCGGAGCGGGACATAGGCCAAGATGTGGCCGAACCTCGTCAACAACCACCGTGTTTATTTGCGTTTGATTTTCTCCCTCTCTTCCCTCTCACATTATGTTTATGATTTGAATTGTAAAGGTTTTAAGAATTAATTTTAAGTTTCCGCGATGATTTTAGTAAAATTATTATTTTCGATTAAATACCAATTCATCCCCCTCTTGGTGGGATCCCACAATAGGATCCCCTTGTCTAATCCTAATATGACCTTTGAAATATGGAGAGTGATCCATTTATATTACATGTAAATAGAGGTGACTTAAAATAGGTCGACCCAGTTTATGAATTTAATTGGAAAGTTCATTAGCGAGAGCACCCTATTGATTGTATGCCAAGATACCCTATCATAAGCTTTTTCCATATCAGCTTTAAGAATAAAATATTTTCTTCTACCCTTTGTTCATGGAATGAGTAAACTCTTGAGCTATGAAGATATTATCTTGGATGGATCTACCTTTAATTAAAATAGCCTGAGAATGATTGATTAACAATTGAGTAGGTTTTAACATGTTAGCCAAGATCTTTGCTATTACCCTATATATAATGTTACATAATGATATGGGTCTAAAGTCATTAACAGATTTTGGATTTACTTTTATTAGGATGAAGATGAGGGCAGTATTCTCTAACCCAAAGGCAAACTCTTTGAAGTGAAGAAAAGAAGAATTTCTAGAGTGATATCAAATCCGATTATCTCCCAATAGCTCCTGAAAACTCATTAGTAAAACCACCTGGCCATGGGATTTTTCTAGGAGTCAAATGAAAAAAGGTATCCTTAATCTCTTTAGATGTAAGAGTGCAGTGAGAAAGAGGTGCCAGGATATATATCCTGGACTGACAGAGAAGGCCACTCATACAGTTGGAGGGTAGTCTCGGGATTTGCCCAAATATTAGTGTAAAGATTAACAAAACATATCTCTTTATCCTTTGTTACTATATGGCCATTTGCATCTTCTACGTTTGTTATAGTATTCCTCCTATGTCTAATAATAGTGCTTAAATGAAAGAATTTAGTATTATTGTCCCCCTCCTTAATTCAGTTAACCCTAGATTTATACCACCATTTTATACTAATTTGTCTTAATTAAGCAACATGTTGATTATACTTTATCTTTAGATTAATCAATTCAGACTCAGAGAGGCCAGTAGCACCATCCTTAATTTCCAGGTCAATGATTTCCTGTCTATCCTTGTGAACTCTATTTTCAAGTCTACCTAAGTCCTCCTTGTTCCATTTCCTTGTTAGATGTTTAATTCTATTTAATGACTCCATAATAGATTTATGACTCCCACGATTATCTCACACCTCCTGCACAATCTTCCTAGTCTCAGGATACTCGAATAAAAAATGTTCATATCTAAATGGTCTTGGTTTATGGCAAGCGAAATTAGTATAAAAAAGGAGAGGGGAATGATCAAATGTCCCTATGCAATGCAACTAGATTTAAATTTGGAAAATTTGTTAACCAATGACCATTAATTAGAGTCCTCTCTAATCTGTATAGGATTCTAGAATTTTGTGTTCTATTGTTGTATCATGTAAATTGAGGACCGTACAAAGGTATATAAAAAAGCCTCTAACATTGAATGAATTTTCTAAAAATACGAATTAATTTCTTATACGAAAATTTTGTGCCTCTCTTTTTGTCCTTAGGGGAGAGAAGGCACTTCATATCCCTTGTGATCAACAAGAGGATGCCATCTAAATTCAAGGACTCAAGATGTTTTCACAACCCATTCTTGATTAAAGGAGCATTACTTGCATAAACAACAGTTAAAAAAAGGAAAATTATCAGTTGTAGCAATGACATGCACATATTGATCAAGCGAGGACAAAAAAGAGATATTAACAATTACCCGTATTCCAAGCAATAATAATTCCCCCCGATGCACCAGACCCCTCATGGTAACACCCGGTCCAACTATTACCTATTTTTTTAATAACAAGTTCAAAACATTTACTAATAGTATGAGTCTCCAATAGGATAATAATATCTGGATTTTGATAATGAATGAGGTTCCATAATCGATCATGAACCTTACTACTATATGCCCCTTGACAATTCCAAGACAGGACGATCATTTTATGAATTATTGTTTAAAGAGAAAGACTCTGAGCCCTGCAGCACAAGGGGAGGCAATTTAGAAGTAACCGAGGTCAAAGTCGAGGCACCCTTACCTCGTTTTTTCTTTCCCGATTTAGGTCTAAAGCTAGGCGGAGGCAAGGAGAAGCGGGCTGCGCTTTACGATTTCACCTCGGCTCCAGGGGAAGCTCCATACACAACTCCTCGTCAACCTCCTCAGACGATCCACCAGAGTCTTTGGTTACCTCCATCCGACGAGCGGACCGAAAATGCTCCAAGACCTGTGCTACAATCTCCGCATGTGAAGACTTGTCGACCTGCCGTAGCCGGGGAGAGGCAGGGCAGGAAGTAGTAGGAAGAGACATAGATTAGTGATTAAGGTTAAGGGAGCTCGCAGAATAGATGTTAGCAACCAAAGTTATCAAGCTAGGATCACGTGGCAAAAGTGTGCCCTGGGGTATGAGATCGTCACATGAGGGAGACAACCCTGAGGAGGTCTCCTAGGGTTGTATCCTCACGTGGGATGCACATGACGAATTAGCCGTTGGTGCACTCAATGAGGATCGTTGATGTTGGGACTTTGGATGGTCTGGATCCATCGATTCTAGGGCATCCCTCGATGAATCCCCTCCCAGTTCAGCGGCCTCGCCCGACTGATGGCTCGTCTGGTCTTGGGAATCCGGTTCATGAGGGTTCGCATCAGGCCGTCCCCAGGGAGGCCGTGGTCGGACGTCGGTGCCGCAAGTGAAAGGATCACATCCAGGAACCAATCAGAAGCATGCCATCCTTCCCAGACGGTAGAATCCCCTAAGCACTATGATGGGCTAGACAAAAAGTCCAGCCAATGCCCGACGAGGCCATAGTGAAAATAAAAGAGGGGCAAGTTCTCATATGTTACTATTTGGAAAAAATAGGAGCCATCTGGCAGTCGGATCCACGTGTCTGCTTGATTGGAGAGGTCAGATCCAGTTCAACACAAATTCGAGCAAACTGTAGCTTCTCACCATTAGCAGTGCGTGGATCCACCTTGAGCGGCTTGCCGAATACTGTAGCAACGCGGAGGATAATATCATACCCTTAAGAAATGTACGTAGGAGTCGATTGACTTTATGAATGTGATCTCTTTTCTAGAGCGTGTATCCGTAGAGAGTTTCAAATTTTTTATCACTTTCAGTTAAAATGACCGTGAACCACTTGGTAAATTTGTATGGTAGACTTTCGCTTACGGATACTTTCTATTTTAGGATGACCCCACTCAAAACCTTTTTGTATTAGGACATTTCGGTCCCTATATTGATAAAAGTTTCTTTTAAAAAAAATCTAAAATTCTTTATCCGCTTGACGAGTAAAATATTATTCTACTACTTACTTCGATCGAAATAATCACAATGGCGGACCTATCTTTAATAAGAGAATTTTATAAATATCTTTTTATAACCATTTTTAATAACCTATTTTCTTCCTTCTCAAGCAAACTCTTGCCCCAATTTTTTTCTTTCACGATTTGTGTCAAAACACCTCTCTCTTCTCTTATTTTTAATTTCTTTTGTCACTTCATCTTCTTTGTTCCAATTTCCCAAGCCTCAAGGCGTGAGCAGTCAAAGGTAATCTTTTTCTTCTTCACATTTATCTCCAGCAGACTCATCTTTTGCCTTTTTTTCCCCATTTTATCTTATTCATCCTTCGGTCCCAACTCCCAGCCTTTGAAGGTAATAACTCTTTCATGATTTCATCTATTAAAGGACTAATCTATAGTATTATAGTTTCCTCACTAAAAAAAGAATGCAGCGTAAGAAAAAAATATCAGATCTTCCGTAGAAATTAATTAATTTTTTAAGATTATTTTTTCTTTATTGTTTCTTATGAGCTTTTAGTTTTTATGTAATAAGTTTCATAGTTATTAAATAAATTTTACCGTTTAATTTTATTCTCGTATTCTTTTTAATTAATAGAATATTTATTTTATTCTTTATTATTTATTCATATTTTGTCATTATTTCAATTATAATATGCTTCTAAAATTTCAATGTATTATCATTCTCATTAGATGGAGAGATATTACAAAAGAAAGTTCAGCACCATTTTGGAACAACAACCATGTGAAGAAGAGACCAAGGAAGAAGAAATACCAATTTTAGAGACGCAAGATGCAGAGGTCGAAAAAGAGACTACTCAAATTCCAAAAATGCAAACAAATGAGTTACAAAATTTTGAAAGTGATCCAGGATTAAGGAAGCCGATAAGAAATTATCATCCTAACAATCGAGACACAATACGAAGATTATATTTGCTAAAAGGACCATGTCAGTCTCGCATGCATGATTTTCCGCAAAAAGAAATAGGAAACATGATGAGAAGATTTTGTCCTTCTTGGTTTCGGGATGCTATTTGTTTAGGCCTGATTATGCAAAGAGAAGCGGAGATGCTTTTACTGGTGGATTCTCGACGTGGAATAAAAAAGGAAGATTAAAAGATCATGTTAGAGGACCGAATAGTGCACACAATCAAGCATGGTGTAAATGCACAGATTTAATGAAACAAAGTCAACATATTGATACTTCTTTAAATAGGCAATCTGATGAAGCACGAAGAATATATCGCACCCGATTAACATCATCAATTGATTATGCTAGGTTTCTTTTGCGCCAAGGAATGGCTTTTCGGGGGCATGATGAATCAGAAGATTCACATAATCAAGATAATTTTCTTGAACTTCTTAAGTTTCTCGCTGAGCATAATGAGGAGATAAATAATATCATTTTGACGAATGCACCAGAAAATCATAAATTGACTGCTAACAAGATTCAAAAGGATATTGTCAGTGCAGCTGCACAAGAAACCACTTGTGCTATAGTAAAAGAGCTTGAAAATGAACATTTTTCTATTCTTGTGGATGAGTCACGAGATGTGTCTAATAAAGAGCAAATGGCTGTTGTTTTGCGCTTTGTAAATAAACAAGGAAGTGTTGTGGAACGATTTCTTGAAATAGTGCATGTTTTTTATACCACTTCCTCATCACTTAAAGCATCAATTGAACTTTTACTCTCCACACATGGATTGACTTTATCAAGAATTAGAGGACAAGGCTATGATGGAGCAAGTAATATGAGAGGCGCTTTTAATAGTCTTAAAAGTATGATTTTGAGAGAAAATGAATCTGCATTTTATGTTCATTGTTTCACTCATCAACTTCAACTTACTCTTGTTGCCGTTGCGAAGAATGATATCCAAGTTGCTTCACTATTTTGTTTGATCAACACATTGCTGAATGTTATTGGTGGCTCATGCAAAAGACTTGACAAACTTCGAGAAAAGCATTTTATGAAGGTTAAAGAGGCATTGTTGAGGGGAAAAATTCAAAGCGGTCGAGGTTTGAATCAAGAAATTGGTTTAAAAAGAGCTGGAGATACAAGATGGGGGTCACATTATGGTACACTTTTAAATTTGACTCATATGTTTTCTTCGGTACTAGATGTACTTGAAATTATTAAGACTGATGGATTAACTACTAAACAAAAAGCTGAGGCAAAAGGACTTCTAGAATCAATATGCACATTTGACTTCGTCTTTACAATGCATTTGATGCAAAATATATTAGCAATCACAAATGAATTATCACAAGCATTACAGAGGAAAGATCAAGATATTATTAATGCTATGAAGTTGGTAAAATTTTCTAAGAAACGATTACAGCATATGAGAGATAATGGGTGGGAAACTTTACTGAAAAAGTTTCTTCTTTTTGTCATGAGCATGATATTGATGTTCCTAACATTAATGAAGTATTTATTGCCAGGGGAAGAAAAAGACATGATGCTGAGAAAATTTTGATTTTAGATCGATATCGTGCTAGGTTATTCTATATTATAATTGATAGGCAACTTCAAGAGTTGAATGATCGATTTGATGAGTCAAATACTAAGTTACTTTTATGTGTGGCTTCTCTTTGTCCAGATAATGTGTTCTCAGCTTTTGATAAGCAAAAGTTAATTCATCTTGCTGAGTTTTATCCATTTGATTTCTCTCCTATAGAGTTAATGGATTTGGATAATCAACTTGAAACATATATTATTGATATGCGAAGCAGTGAAGAGTTTCAGAGCCTAAAAGGAATTAGTGAACTTGCTGAGAAATTAGTTGAAATAAAAAGGCATGTGATCTATTCTTCTGTTTATTTGCTCGTGAAGTTAGTACTGATTTTACCTGTCGCAACTGCAACTGTGGAGAGAGTTTTTTCTGCAATGAAGATTGTGAAAAATAGATTGCAAAGGGGAGACTCTTTTATGAATGATTGCTTGATTTGTTACATTGAAAAAGATGTATTTGATAATATCGACAATGAGTTGATTATACAAAATTTCAAAATATGAGATCTCGTAGGGAACAATTATAATATTATTTAATTATCAAACTTTTTAGTTCTTTTAACGTATAATTTGGTTTTATGTTATTATAAGCTTTATTCAAAGAGATATATTTTGCACCCATTGACTCCGGGGTCCTAGGTCCGCCCCTGAATAATCACGTACTAATAATTTAGAATAACGAGAAATGTCAAAGGATATTAAAAAGTAACCAAACTTATTAGTTATGTAAGAAAATGAACTTGTCTATGAATTTATAAAAAAAAATAGACGAGTTTCATTAACTTGTAAGTTACGGATGCATTCTTATCGTCATTGCTCGTCATTCATGTACTAATAATCTAACTGATTGTGTAATAATCTCAGCTGCTAACAGTTAGCACACTGCATTATATATATATATATATATATATATATATATATATATATATATATATATATTGAATTGTCATAATGTTATAAAGTTTATACATTTTAGTCGCACCACTATTTTTCCTTTCCAGTTTTATTTCTTCACAATTCTTATCGTCATTGCTCGTCATCCATTTAAATAGAAAGATTTAATCACTCGTGGTCTACTTTGTTGATTAACGAATTGACAATCCGAACGTGCTCAACATTTTTTTAAAAAAAAAATATTGCTTGTTGCATCAAACTCGTTACCATAAGGCATTTATTAATTATAATATACTGAAAAAGGTAGTATATTGTGTAAGAGTATTCTCGCTCATTTAGTCGAAGGGCCCAAAACAAGCTGATCTATAAAAATGTCATAGTTGGATGTGATTATGACACGATTGATGAAAGTCTAATGCGAGATCAAACTCAAAAAAACATATAGAACGCACATGGCTATGGGATTAACTTGGCTTACACCAGCTCGTCAACTCTCACTTAATATTATCATGAAGAGTAGGCCATGTGGTTTTGTTAAATTATAGTAATAAATTCCATCTTGTCAAATTTTACCTTTTTTTTCCATAATCGTGTTTCGGATCAGATCCAAGTCGCATCTCTCTGTCGATGGAACTTGGACAACAAGCTCATTATTCACCTTTAATTATTAATTCAATGTTAGAGAAGTTTAATAAAAATTTCGTTTAAATTGTAAATTCGAATTAGTGTTCAAATATGATTTTCTCTTACAAATTCGTACAGATAGATATCGTACTATGCATAAGAAAATAGATATTTTTAAATATAATTAATATACGCAGTTTTCATGATACATATTTAGTATAGAATCTTAAATACAATAATAGAGAACCAGAATATTGAAATAAAAATATTTTATTAGTTTATGCTCAATAGTGGTTCAATTTTGATAAAATTATAAGATAATTATTACGCTATCGTATGATGTTAGATACTGAGTTGATGCGGCTAAAAAAACTGTGAAACTAAAAAAAACAAATTTGATCGATTCTTTTAAGTACATTTTTTTTTCTATAAATTTATGATAAGAAACTAAGTTACATACAGCCTCGTCTTAAAATCTAAATGAGATATAATATTTTAGATCCCAATCGAAGTAATCTTTTCCCCACGAATCGTAAGATACTATCTAGAACGAGATACTACTTGCTTGTGCTCTTGGCATATTTTAGACCTGTTTTAAATAAACTTAAAATATTTTACCGAGTCAACTCTGTCCATGTTCGTTCCTTGTTAAAGAGAGATGATTCGAATTCCCTTCCTAATTCCTACATCAAATGGTTAGGCCGGCGGCAGGTAAAATAAGACAAATGATTCCCAATGAGTTGGGGGAGGGCGGAGGAACAACAACAACAACAAAGTCTTATCCCACTAAGTGGGGTCGGCTACATGGATCATACGACGTCATTCCGCTCTATTAGTAACCAAGCCTTTCGGTATATTATTCACCAATAGATCTTGCTCTATTAGTTCGCCAAGTGTCCGCCTTGGCCTCCCTCTCTCTCTTTTAATCGGACTCCAGATTATTTGATCTACTCTTCTTACTGGCGCATCTAATGGTCTTCTCTGAACATGATCAAACCATCTCAAACGATTCTCTACCATTTTCTCACTAATAGGAGCCACTCCGACTCGTTCACGTATATGATCATTCCTAATCTTATCTAATCTTGTATGACCACACATCCATCTCAACATTCTCATTTCGGCTACCCTCACTTTACGTTCATGTTGTCCCTTCATAGCCCAACATTCACTACCATATAACACTGCTGGCTTTATAGCAGTACGATAGAATTTTTCTTTAACTTTATTGGGTACTTTTCTATCACAAAGAACTCCAGTGGCTTTCCTCCACTTACACCAACCAGCTTGAATTCTATGATTAACATCGTCATCAATCTCACCATCTTGTCTTACAATTGATCCTAAATATTTAAACTTTGTCACTTGAGGAATTATATCCTCCCATAACCTAACTTTCAAATCGTCTCTAAGTTGTTTATTTGTGAAATTGCTATGCATATATTCTGTTTTATTCCTACTTAAACGAAAACCCTTTGACTCCAACGTATTTCTCCATATTTCCAATTTTGTATTAATCTCTTCTCTTGAATCCGCTAAAAGTACTATATCATCCGCAAATAGCATGCACTTAGGTACCTCCTCTGTGATACTCTCGGTTATAGCATCGATAACTAAGTTAAATAGATACGGGCTTAAAGCTGATCCTTGATGTAGGCCAATTCCTATAGGAAATTCATTTGTCTCACCTCCGGGTGTCCTAACCCTAGTCAATGCCCCATCGTACATATCTTGTATTACCTTAATGTAGGCAACATTCACCCTCTTCTTTTGCAAGGCTTTCCAAAGTACATCCCTTGGTACCCGATCATACGCCTTCTCTAAGTCAATGAAAGCCATATGTAAGTCTCTTCTCCTACTTCGATACTTCTTCATCATCCTCCTTAATAAATAAATCGCCTCTGTAGTGGATCTTCCTGGCATGAACCCAAATTGTCTCTCAGAAATACTAATCTCCATTCTCAATCTATGCTCAATCACTTTTTCCCATAATTTCATAGTGTGACTCATAAGTTTAATCCCTCTATAATTTGCACAATTCTGAATATCCCCTTTATTTTTGTAAATAGGAACTAATGTACTTAATCTCCAATCATCATGCATCTTTTTCGACCGTAAAATCTCATTAAATAGTTTACATAACCACAACACACCTTTTTCTCCTAAACATTTCCAAACTTCAATCGGTATACCATCCGGTCCAACGGCTTTACCATTCTCCATTTTCTTAAGAGCTTCGCTAACCTCCGAGACTCTAATTCTACGATAAAATGACCTATTAAGATCACATTCGCTAACTGTCAAGTCCTCCAAATCACAACGAGAACCTTCACATCCATCATTAAATAGCTTATAGAAATACTCTTCTCATCTGTTCTTAATATCTCCTTCAGTAACTAAAACCTTGTCAACTTCATTTTTTATGCATCTTACTTGATCCAAATCTCTCGACTCCTTCTCTTTATTCCTTGCAATCTTGTAAATCCTTTGTTCACCGCCTATATTTTATAGCCGGTCCCAAGCCCGGATAAAGGAGGAGGGTTGTGTTAGGCCCCGACAGCCAACATAAAATCATGTCGAATCTTATGAACATGGAGGGCGGAGGAAAAAACACATAAATTATTATTATTATTATTATTATTATTATTATTATTATTATTATTATTATTATTATTATTATTATTATTATTATTATTATTATTATTATTATTATTATTATTATGGTTCGAAAATGAAACCTAATGCTCATTCACAACAAAGTCAAAATCAAATGTTTTAAGATTATTTTACTATTATATACGTTAATTACTAAAACCAAAGTAAAACTATTAATAACCGATGAGTGACAATAGGAAAACCTCATATATTAAATATTTTCAGTTTAGATGTAGCATTGACATCGCTTTTTTTTTCAGCAAAACGCATGTATTTACTTAAGTTAGATGTATTTTACTATTTTAGCTTCCTTTAAGTAACGACTAATCATTTGAATCTAATTATATATTTGATAACTTTTCATATGTACTTTCAAAACAAGAACAAATGAATCGATTTTTTAATTCATATTTGACATTTCAGCCGTATTTATTGCAATAAACGACTCGCAATATGCCTTTTCATATTAAAAAAATGTGAATTTATTTTTAAATTTGCTAATATTTATAGTTTATAAATTTTATGAGTGTGGCTCCGTCGATGCGTGACAGATCAGCCAAAAAGTACAGAGCTTCGTTATACTTTTTGTGCACCAATTTCAGGTCTGTGCACTGATCTAAGCGTTCGTCTTGTTCATCTTTCCCTCTCTCGGTGCACGGAAAAGGAAGTTGGCGAAGGGAGAGGCGAGCAAACAGCACTCTTCTGTAGACTTCGATCAGATCGAAATCTGCTCGTCTCCATTTGTCTCGGTGTCTCAATTTCTTTTGTTTCTGCCGCTTCGACAAGGTGCAACCTTTCTTTGCTCCTTTTACTCTTTTTTTATTAATGTGGAAACTTGATGATGTGTGTTTCAAGTTGTGATCTTTAGGGTTTTCTTGGCGAGCGTTCCTGAAAGTTTTATTGATTCGTTACTTTTGAGATCGATCGAGCGGTTTATGAGTGATGATGCTACATGACTTTTCTCTTTTCTTATATGATCTGATTTGAAATAAAGATGAGAACTTTTGTGCTGCCTTATTGAAATTCTCAAAGTCCATTGTTTTGGTGCCAGAGCTGACAGAAAACGTTGATTCCAAGTTCGATTTTGTAAGCCGTATTTTTTTTATGTTCTTACAAGCTCAGACCATCAAACGTCCCGCCCAGAACGACCTTTGCATTTTTCATCTCGCGTGCAGTTTAATAAATTCTCAATTATCAAACATCTGAAGTTTGTAAGTAGTGGGTTAATCTAATAAAGGAATGATTCTGAATCCAGGTAAAGTCGTGGTCGACCTTGATCTGCGAAGATGAGTAGAAATACCATGTTCTGTTTCAGAACAACGCTTTGTTGGGTTAATTTGAAACCTCTCTTTTGGTGTCGAAATAGCACTTGATTCCAATGGGCCCTTTTGTTCATTATGTTAGTGCGATCTTAGTTGATACTGTGCATGGATAAACACTATGCATGACATGAATAAGTCATTTCTGTTGATGAGTTGATCCTTGCAGCAGAGAGCTTTACTTATTCATTCCCAGAGTCGCTTCTTGATGCTTGAAGCTGAATAGATAAGTCCTACGATATAGCATTCTTCCCATGTTATGTACTGATTGACCATCCATCGGATGTCTCCGAAGAGACATCCATAGGTCTAACTTTAACATTTTGGTTTTGTATCTTGACTAAACTATTATGGTTCTATGATAAATATAACGGATTCTTGCAAATATATACATATATATTTTTCTATGCGAAAATGTAGAGTTTTCTTTTCTTATTATCACAATTCACAAGAAAGCTACAATTACTGGCGCTAATTTTTTATGATGTTTATTCAGATCAAAGGGTTGTCTGAATTGTGCACTGTGTAAGCAATCATGTTTAGAAGGAAGCACAAATCTCATGAGCACCAAGAGCATGATGCCATGAAGGAAGACAAGGTACTGAGATTAACATTTTTTTTTTTTGAGGGGTAAGGGATGAATGCCTTTTGCATTGAGAATTAACATTTCCAAATGCTGTTTTTCATGTAACTTCATTATTTAACACCAAAGGTCACTAAATATCCATTACATCTTACCTTGCATTTTTTTACTGTTTCGAATAAAAAATTTCCATTCTTATAGTGTAATATCCTAAAAGTCAAGACTAGACGTTTTCATTGTAAAAGCACTCCATTTTCTGAAACTTCATTAATGAAAACTTCAATATAAAGTACCTAACATGTCATGCCACTGCAATTATCTTATCCATTATGATTTTTAGTTCCCTATGAGCTCTGATGTTTCATGAATTTGATAGGTTGGATAACACAAAAGTTTCACAAAAAAAAACTAGATGATAAACAAAAGCTAGAAATCCATCTTAATTTAGGATCCTGGACAATAAGAAACAGAAGATTGCATAATTAATAGAAATCAGATGACCAAAGAAAGGAAGTTTGATAGAATTTCTAGTCCTTGGAATAATAGAAGAATTATACTTTTTGTCCTATTGCTTGACAAACAAAACGTTATAAAATAAGATTTCAAATGGAAATTTGATATTTTTCAAAAAAATTATTCTTTCAAAAAAAGAAATGGAAATTTGATTCTTGGCCTTGTGTCATCCTCAAGGGAGATATTTTTTCGTTACATAGAAGGATGTATTTTGTTTGTACTAGATTGTGAATGGTTTGTCTCTCAAAATAATTGTGAATATGTGGTAATGTACTTTTCATATTAGAAACTTACTTCAGTGCCCTAAAATGAGGTCCAATATGTTATGTATGCACTAATGAGTTCCAAGCAGTTGCGTATGTACTAATGAGTTCTAAGCCATTGTGTATGTATTAATGAGTTCCAAGCAGTTGTGTATGTATTAATGAGGTCCAAGCAGTATGTACTATTATTTTCTTACTGCAGTACGAAATCATTTCTTAATGTAGCACTTCTCTTTTCATGCTGAATCTTTCTTCCATTTTTGAACGTGCATCTTTGTTAAGATCGTGCAACCAACAATCATATGGGAGTTTGCATAAACTAATGAATATAATGTCAGTCTCAGAAGGTTGCCAAACTATCTCAGTTCGCAAACTAATTTTCAGTATGTTTACAATTCGAGTAGCTTACTGTTTGGATAGTATGTGAACTTGATATATGATTGCTCTCTCAATATGTTTCAAGAATATGCTGCACTTCTTACACTCAAATTTCTTAACCTAAACTTGATTTAAATCATCTTCAAACAGATTAAGGAGCTAAGAGCTGCACTTGGACCCCTATCGGGATGCAATTTGAAGTACTGCACAGATGCATGTCTGAGGAGATACTTAGAGGCTCGGAACTGGAATCTTGATAAGTCAAAGAAAATGTTGGAAGACACCCTTAAGTGGAGATCGAATTATAAGCCCGAGGAAATTCGATGGGTAAGTGCCATGGAACTGATTAAACTTTCTTAAGATTCTTTGGATGCAAACCACAATATTCAGAAGTCCGATGAATCCTAATTAATCCAGTTAAAGACAAAATTAGTGCTTCTCAAAAAAAAAAGGACAAAATTAGTTTTTACTTTTAACAAAAGTGCTATCAGAAATCCCATGATTCCCATCATGCAACCTTTACTTATAGGATTTTAAGCCGCTTTCGTCATTCTTTCTAATTTTGAGAAAAAAATGTGACTCCTATTGTTGTATTATATGATTGTTTCAGCATGAAGTTTCTGTCGAAGGGGAGACTGGTAAAGTCTACAGAGCTGAATTCCTCGATCTTGAGGGAAGAAGTGTTATCGTAATGAAACCTGGGAAGCAGGGTCTCAGCTTTCTTGTGGCAACTTTTCTTAGTATATTTCTCCTTTGGTTTAGCAAAATAGTAACCGGGTAGAATTGCAGAACACTTCCTCACATGACAATCAACTCAAGCATCTGGTGTATCTGCTGGAGAATGCTATTATGAATTTACCTGAGGGTCAAGAACAAATGATGTGGCTGATAGACTTCACTGGATGGTCGCTTAGTAACTCGGTACCTATAAGGACCGCCAGAGAAACTGCGAACATTTTGCAAAATCATTATCCGGAGAGGCTTGCAGCTGCTTACTTGTACAATCCTCCAAGAATTTTTGAAACTTTCTGGAAGGTTCAGCTCTCCGACTCTCAAACAACCCATGAAGTGAACTATAATATCTCCTTCCGCGTGACTAACCATCAAGAAAGATCACCCACTTCAACTAACGCGGCTGTGCAACGACCATTGCAGGTTGTGAAGTATTTCCTAGATCCAAAGACGTTTCAGAAGGTGAAATTTGTTTACACAAACAATGAAGACAGCAAGGAGTTCATGCGTCAACATTTTGATCTTGACATTTTACCCAAGGAATTTGGTGGAAGGAACAACACAGTATGACCACGAAGAGTTCTCCAAACTGATGACCAGAGATGACATCAAAACTGCCAGCTTCTGGGATTTGGATGAGAAACTTACACAGCTCAACCATGTCAAGTATGGACATACGGTAACTGAGATTGTACCAGAACCCGAGCCTTCAAGCATTGCTGCTCATGCCAGCTGAGTACATTCCTCAAGTCCAGCCAAGTTTAATTTTTTGCGGCCTCCAATGGCTTGAGAGAAACCTCAGGCATGTAATGATAATATGAACAGACTGGACTTCTCGTCTTGGCACATTTAGACACTATATTTAGTATTCCAACAGTAAAAATAAGGGAGGGTACATTAAATGCTCATCAGTTTTTGCTTCCTTTTTTCTTCTTCTTACGGCCAAAAATGAAATTTAGTTGCAACTTGGAGGCCACTGATTAACTCTGGCTGTATTCTTCTGTGGTTACTTTGTCTCCGGTTGCCAAGAAAGCCTACGAAGAACTACAGCTTTTTCATTACAGTTCCTCATGAGAGTTTATTTTGAAGGAGTTTGGTGTTACGACGATGAATCAAGAATAAATGCAATCTCTTGCCAGGGCTTTCCTAATTCATTCTAATTGTTTGATCAAAACCAACTCCGCCTATGTTTTATAGTCGGTCCTAAGCCCGGATAAAGGAGGAGGATTGTGTTAGGCCTCGACAATCGACGTAAAACCTTGTCAAATTTCATGAACATGAATCAACGAGGCGTCGTATGATCCATGTAATCGATCCCACCTAGTGGGATAAGACTTTGTTGTTGTTTGTTG
Organism: Pontederia crassipes; assembly: GCA_030549335.1. NCBI lineage: Eukaryota > Viridiplantae > Streptophyta > Magnoliopsida > Commelinales > Pontederiaceae > Pontederia > Pontederia crassipes. Next base: position 24,778,120 of record CM060183.1, read on the forward strand.
TTGTTGTTTGATCAAAACCCAAGAGCTTACTAACTTTTTGTATTGCAAAGGAAGCCGGAAAATATTTACAACAAAAGTTTGCTCAAGGCTAAAGAGCTCACCACTGCTTACTAATATATCCTAATGTAAACCCCAGCGATAATGACGTTGCTGAGCAAAACATAACTATGAACGAGAGGTATATTTTTCACATGGAGTTGCGAAGTCACTAGGAACGGACACCTATGCTGATGCTGAAGCACATAATTCAGGGGACTATTGCCATGTAGAACACCGAAACCTATGGATGCTATCTTCTCCATGGGCCCTATCGACAACATACCAAAGATACTTTGCAGGAATTCGTGTCGGTATTCTGAACTTGGGAAGTTCAAATTTGTCAGGTACATGCTTCAGTTTATTCATTGAGTGCTGCTGGTGAAGATGGCGATCAGTTTATTCATTGTTCACACAAATCGCCCCTTGAAACTTCGTGTGGAAGCTTGATATGTTCGTATTAGCAGACCAACGCCTAATCCAACACCAAGGCAAATGCCAAGACCAACTCCGACGCCCACCCTCACGCCCGCATTGAACCATGAAAGCTCCTCGCCCTCGCCTTCAAAATATGCAGCCTTTGAGTACGTGGCTTCGTGGTCACCGTCAAAATCAGGTTTTGAGTCATGCATTTGAAATTTATATAACTGCAAGACAAAGTAATGTCTGATGCCAAGGAAGGACGATAAGCACAACTTTACACAGGGAATGTATTATTTGAACAGAAGATTGTGCTCCAATTAAGTAAATGCATTTTTATTGCTAGAGTAAAAACAATAGAAGATCTGGATCCATACATCAAATTAGAAGGTGAACAGCTTACCTGAAAATTATCTTCGGAGAACACCTCGTCGGTTGCAGTTGTTTCATCCTCCGGAATAGTGTCCAATGCAACTTTCAATTGCTGTTTCTTGCTGAAACCCAGCCGAAGAGTCTTACTTAAGATGATGGGTTTACCAAATAAGCAACCTGCAACAAATACCTCAACCATGGACACTTTTGATTCAGCAGATTGCTTGATCTTCAGAAAACCTGTACCAGCGGGTAATATAGACTGGAATTTCATACTACATTTATTGCCATGATATTTTGTTTCCCCTGTTAAACTATCACCGTTGAACAGTTCAAGGGCACCAGCAAGAAGCAGATAATCCTCGTCATATACCTCAAATCTTACACTTCCTGTCATTTTTATCCTATCTATGCTTACAAAGGTGACTTCTTCTGACCTCTTATCCACTCGGTCCCTTCGTAGTAAAGAAGAAGCATAATTAGAGTAACTGCTGCTTCTCTTGCCATTCACTTCAAGGATGGTTTCGGGAGTAAGTGGAATGTGGATAAGAGTAAGATACTGTGGAGTTGATTCATCAACCTTAAAGTTTCTTGCTCTCACATAAAACATTCTTAAATCAAAGACATCAAACAGAGTCAGACGGTGGTTGGGCTGCATAGTGATCTTATGTCCTGAACATGATTGCTTAACTTGGTTTGCTTGATTGTGACAAGAGTCCATCTGGAGAGAACTCGTGTGCATTTCAACCATGCTTGATGTATTTGATAATGCATGCATATTTTAAGCTGACTAAATGTAACACCTGCAACAAACATTAGTAGAAGGTTAAATTTATACGAAAAAGAAAAGAGTCAAATAATATAAGAACAGTATATTATTAGCGACTATCTCGCCAAATCAACCAAGAATATCGAAATAATTAGCGAAAAAGTGAAAGAAAGTAGACATGCAAGTATGTGTATAGAATCATAAAGCCTAATTTCATTGACAATAGTTCCATATGGTACAAATACTTTTTGACAAGGTACAGGCTTTTATGTTCTGTAATTATACTGAACAAAAACATACACATCCAATTGACAGTATTGCATGGACATGAAGTAAAAAGGTATAGAATTGATACCTCAGAAACAAGCAAACAATTGAGATTTTCAAAGGTAACAAACAAGGTCATAAGTAAATAAGTAATGTTTCTAGAACTTGATCACAAAGAACTGATCCACCTGAAGGAAAACAAAAAAAAGAACGAGACACAATCGAAATCAGGAGATCAAAGTGTAATAGCAAAAAACTTCAACTAAAAAGGTTGGAAGAAACTTCACCCATAGTCAGTAAACCATACATGTAACAGCACTAATATCAAACAATATCCAATATTTCAGAGAAAACTACTTGAGACTTTCAAACAATTCCATGCATGATCATGAGAACTCGGTTCAAGTGGCACCTGAGCAGAACGCTAGAGTGACAAAAACTAGATGATCAATCCGATCATCTAGCTCATGAACCGATCATTCCAGCTAAAGTACTACATGCATGATGCAACACACACATCAAAACATGTAACTAGGAAACTGTGGGAAAAAACGATATAGAACAGAAGAACGATAACTGGAACACATCACAACAATACAAAAAGGAGGAAAAGAAAAAACCTCAGAACCCAAGAAAAAAAAAAGAAACAAATCTCACTGAGAGAAGAAGCCCGAAGCTAATGCTCGAGTCTTCCAGGAAAGCTTCTTCTTCTTCTTCCCCTCCCTTGTTTGCCCGTCGTCTTTTGTCCTTGGAATCTATAAACTCACAAATGAACAACTCCAACAGAAGCACTATTTGGATTTCGGAACGAACAAAATAAATTTTTGTGGGCCTTTTTCATTTCAGCCACCACGTCGCGCAAACCGCCAAAGGTGACATGACCCTACGATCCCTCATAAAAACGACGAGAGATGGAGAAAAAAGATACGAACTTTAAAACAACATGAAGTAAATATATAATTATATATTGAGGCAGCGGTAAACTGTTGTGTTGCTTCCGCAGGCTCTCGCATCAGAGGGATCTAAATCGAGGCCTCGAAGGCTTCGGTCGTCTCCATCAGTCGGATAACGAACGCCAACAAAGGCTTTTAGCCCTGAGGGCTCTCCGTTAATGGAGCCCGCAGTGGAATCTGAGGCTGGCCTTGGGCTCAGAGTTACTCGAGAGGATGCGGATGGTTGGAGACGGGACGACCGTGCATGCATTCAGTGCAGATCGACCATTAATTCTCAGGTCTGTCAAAACTCAAAAGCCTTGCGGCTGGCTGGGAAATCGTCCTTATCTTCCGGGTCTCCTGCGTCGTCACATTATGGGATCAAATTAGTAGCCAGATGCAAACATGTGTCATGGTAATATTTCATACATAGGAGATATTATGGGAAAGACAAATCTAATCGTGCCTTTCATAAAGGATTTGTTTCATTTCAAAGTTAAGAAGGTTTGCGGTCAGAAGACTCGGAACCTCCTTTATTTCTTTTCAAAAATATAAAATAAAACACACACATATATATATTTATATATCATAATAATGATAACAATATAAGTTTCATATGTTGTGATTTTCTTGCGATACAAAGATGCACGTTTATTATACCGAGAAAAATACTTCATATGTTTAGGCTGAGCTGATCTTCAAATATCTAACTCGGCGAAAGGGCTAAGCAAAAAACTCATCCACAGCCCACCGCTTTTCTTCAAATACTTCACCTAGTCGATTTTTGTTCACGAACGAGTGGAGGCAATTTAACGTCACAATACTAGTGAACCAGAGTTCCGTATTCCACAAAAGGACGACACAGAAGACCGTGGAGATTCCATGGCAAATGAAAAGGCGACGAGATTAATTTTTTTGTATAAAATAGAGAAAAAAAAGATATTGTACTACCACAGAATGTAATACATAAAGTATAGAATTTTAATCATCAAAATTCAAAATTCATCTCAATTCATACTTTCAGTTGAAGAATAGTAATCTACTTCACACAAACGTAGTTCAATTTCATCAGACTCGATCCAACAAAAAAAAACGGTATTTCAATGGACTCGTGTGTAAAGAAAACCTCATCAAAATAAAAAAATAGCTATTATCTATATTATTAGATAAACCCTGATCATCAAATTTATACACTACAAATATAAGTTGCGTGCTACAAAAGAACTCTAATATATTGTTTTCAGCAATCCACCTGATAACAAATTAATTATGCCTCAATGCTAACCATCCTATTTGGGCATATGGATGTCATCTATGTCATTGCCTCAATGTTGTCAAAATCGCGTCTCAAGACGTAAAAACGTACGACTTTACATCTCTGAAAAACGTGCTCGATTCCACTCCGAGACGTTTTCGGCCAGCACGCGGTAGAATCGCGTGCTGGAGCGTAGAATCACTGGAGACGCACGTCTCCAACGTTCCCACCTTTTTTTTTTGCCGCCGATTTAGTGGGACCACGTGATTGCAAACCCAATAAGGACGACGATGATGCCCTAGGCCCCTACTTACCGCCGCTTGTTGTCGTTGTCTGCCGCCGTGTTACATTCGCCTGCCGCCGTGTTTTCCAGACGTCTGCCACCGTGTTTTGCTGCCGCCTGCCGCTCTGCTGCCGCCTGCCATTTCTACCACCGAGAATCATCAGTACACCCCTAGTCTCTCTCTCTCTCCGTTCTTTTTCTGTCGCACCATTCTTTTTCTGGCGCCGTCTTGTTTTGCCATCGGTCTGCTCCCTGTTGTCTCCCTCCCTCCCTGCGCGAGCAATGGAGACCTCGGCACCTCTCTGTGCTTCCCTGCGCGAGCAATGGAGACCTCGGCACCTCTCTGTGCTTCCTTGCGTGAGCAATGGAGACCTCGGCACCTCTTTGTGCTTCCCTGCTCTCGAGAGGCGCGAGGTCTCCCTGCTCATGAGCAAGGAGTGCCGAGGTCTCCCTGCTCACGAGCAAGGAGTGTCGAGGACTCCCTGTGTTCGCTAGCAGAGGCGTCAAAGGTCTCCCTGTTCGCCCAATGCAGCAAAGAGGCCGGTTGAAGTTTTTACTCGAGTTTTGATTACTATATGCTTGTATTGTATCATGTATTTAGGTAAACAAAAATGGCATCCGGTTCGAGTTCAGGAGTTGGAACTTTTGATTACTGTATGCTTGTATTGTATCATGTATTTAGGTAAACTTATCTCTTGGAACTTTTGGTAATTTGGAATTTGGTATTGATCCATTATCCTTTGATATGCTGCTTAATATTTGACAACTTGATAAAAATTTTGCTTTATTATAATATTATATTCAATTTTGTGCTAATTAATATATTAAAAAATAATCCGATAGAATCAGCCGTGTCATGTTACGTGTTCACGATTTACATTTTTCGTGTCATGCCCGTTTTATATCATACATAGGTTGAAAACATGTCTTATTTGTATATATATAAGTCGGAATAATTTTATCGCAAAGCGTCTCTAAAAAAATTATCGCAAAGTAACGATGGAAGACCAAAATAAGAAAAGTTGAAGATCATCGATTGATGAAAATTACTCGTATATTTCGACACACTTCGCTCATGGTACAGTCTCACATGAAAGATCTTAGAGGCTTATTCAAATACGAATTTAGACAAACATGGCAACATGGAATACTGTAGAAAGTCCAGAAAAACATGCTAGAAACTAACAAGTATAGAATAAATGCAGCAGTGATATCTCCAAAGTCTAGTAAGTACTTGTTTCTTGACTATCAGAATATATGACTCGAATGTAATAAACTGATCCTTATTGATCTACGCTGTCAAACATGAGCCAGGCACAAGCTGACGGAAATAGGGCAAAGCACTCAGTTGCATTACCAAGATATATGATAATGGATTAACAGGGCTATCGAAGTGAGTTGGCGATATCTCTCCGAAGTACACTACAACAGACACTGGTCATGCGCTTGATAAAATGCAATCAAACAGCTAATTCTGGAAAAATACTATTCCAGTCTTCTTCCTTCATCACCGAGGGGTAGCAAATTCTAGGTTTTGAACAAAGAAAAAAATAGGATTATTAATCAAAATATACATACATACTCATTTGTCAAGAAATCATAAATCAAGTCAAAATCGTAACTCCAAGAGAACTAGTTAACAAGAAAATGAGCACACAGAAAATGTAAAAAATAGTGGTTCCTACAAGGAACAAAGTCAAAATTCTGAATAGTATGAAAGATCATTAGCAAGACAGATCACTCGAGCCATTAACATCGCAATAGAACTTGCCAACCAGAGTAGTACACCATATAAGTCACCAAATCAACGAGGTTTTGAATAGAAGAATCCTTGGACATGACAGTAACCAGGACATTTGTCAAATGATTGAAAACACTCGATAGGACAACACAACAACAACAACAACAACAACAAAGCCTTATCCCACTAGGTGGAGTCGGCTACATGGATCATACAACGCTATTCCGCTCTATTAGTAACCAAACCTTTGCTCTATTAGTTCGCCAAATGTCCGTCTTGGCCTCCCTCTCCCTCTTTTAATCGGACTCCAGATTATTTGATCTACTCTTCTTACTGGCGCATCTAATGGTCTTCTCTGAACATGACCAAACCATCTCCCGATAGGACAACATCAGTAACAAATAGGACAAGCAATATTTTGAACGTGAAGACGACCACCTGAAATGTTTATCAGGAAATCTAGTTTCCGGAAAAAAAATACCAAAGAGGATGAATAGAAACAAATGGTTTGTCTCAATTTCTGAGTACAGATCAGGATTTCTAAGATACTTAAATAACTGTCTTCAAAATGGCAGGGAAGCTCTACAATCTAACTCCGAATATAGGCAGCAGACCCCGGTCACAATGGCAAAGCACGTCCTATATCATAAAACATAACTGCGTTAGGATAATGTTGCTCCAATTATTATCTACATCTGTCTCCTCAAAACAGAAGAAAAGGGCGCGCAGAAGAATGTACATTCTATAATTTCAAGCAGAAAATTAAGAGTTTTACAGAGGCATTAACTTATAGCTTTGACTAACTTGCATGCATCATTCTCCAACACCAAGTTCAAGCAATTCAAAACGAAAACACAAAATTCCGCTAGGATTGCTTCAAAGCGATCTAGGAAAAAAGAATCTCCCGCAATGTCCTTTTCCTTCATCATGGCTCCCATCATGGTCATAATCAGATGTCCATAATTAAACCTATCACCAGAATTAACCAAAAAAGATACCGTTCCCAGTTTCTCCATTGAAAGCAACAAAAACTGTTTTCCTTCATCTCATACATAACACTCTTTCCCTAGATAGTTCTAAGAGTTTAATGCCCGCGACTTTAGAAGAACTTCTCTTCAAGGGAAGAAAAAAGGGAACAAATTGAGACAACACTTGATGTGTAAACCTTTCCCCATGTTAATGGAAAACAATGAAACGTGAGCTAGAAAGTCAACAAAAAATTCGAATGAGATTAAAGCGAGTAGCTCTATATGGTTATACCTTGTGAAAGCCAGCTCCAGCACGAGGAATCGATAGCAATAAATGACCTGAGGCGGGCCGAGGCGATGGCGCTGTGCAGTGGCATTAACGACTCAGCGACACCCAAAGCCGGCGTGATAGACCTTAATAACAGAACCGGGAAGCTTAAATACACCTCAAAGAAGGGGATTAGAAATGCAGAGGAACAAGGATGATTGCATCACCACCTGATAACAGGAGCAGCTCTTCGCAAGGGCGACGGCTTCGGAAGGATTGGCTTGGAGCGGAGGGCGATGGATCTCGCTGCGGCAGCCATGGCGGGAGACCTACAGAAAGACGCCATTGGCGAATCTTCGGATGCTTCGTTGCCTTCAAATTTGAGCGGAGGAAGGCCCTAAACCCTAATTAACCCAATTGGGATGGCGGGTCTGCTCTAGGCCGAAACAGATATGGGCTGCGGAGAGCCTTTCAAAAGGGTCTATAAGCAGCTTTCGAGAAAGCTTTTTAATTGGGTGGTTAAAAAATTGCATTCCTTGGTTATACATTTTTGGGTTATTTCTTTTAACCCACTCAACTATAATTTTTTTTCACATCTAACCCTAAATTATAAACTTACAAATTTTAATTTTTAAATTATCCAAATTTGACACTTAAATTCTTCTATTAAATTTAATTATGAAATGTCCTTATTATCCTTACGTTCATATTACAATAAAAATATTTTTAAATAAAAGAATCAATACAAGTAAAAATACTAATTGATAATAATATTTTTGTACAATATTATATTTATATCGATGTTTAGATCTAAATCTTGTTAAGTTTTTTTCTAATAATTGTGAAATATCATTTGTACCCCTTATTTTTAACATGAAAAGAATAGAAAAAACATTGACATAAATATAATGTTGTATAAAAAAATACTATTATCAATTAGTAATTTTACCTTGATTCTTTATTTTTAAAATATTTTTATTGCAATATGAATGTAAGGGGAAAAATGATATTTTATAATTAAATTTAATAAAATTTAGTTAAAATTTAATAGAAGGATTTAAGTGTCAAATTTGAGTAAATTTGGGGGACTAAAATTTGTAAGTTTATAATTTAGGGTTAGATGTGGAAAAAAGTTATAGTTGAGGAGGTGTTAAAAGAAATAACTCTAAATTTTTGTTATAGTTATCTTACTCAATTTTTTTTTGTAAAATGTGGCTAATTTCCACGACATTTCGACAAGTGAACTTTACCCCATAATTGAAGGTCACGGAGATCAAATTTTGGATTATTTACTTTTTTATCTTTGAATTATAAGTTATCTTCATATAGTCCTAAAAATACCAATGAAGTATTTTTTTAACTAAGTTTTTACGTCTAATTTTAAGTACTACTCCCTAAATTTGTGTCAGTTTGATATGTAAATCCTTTCATTAACTTCTGTTCTTATTTTTTTTATTAGTTACGAAATATCAATTCCATTCATTCTTTTTTATTACAATAAAAATAATTTAAAAATTAGAGCGAGTAATTGTTTTAATAATCTTTTAATAATCTTATATTTATATAAAGCCAATGCATAGTGTGAGATTTCAAATCATCCTCCATTCAGCATTTGTAGTTGTCTTTTTTTCTCCATTTTTTATTTTACTTTTTTTCCTAATTTCTTTGATGGAATATGAAAACGAAGCATTTATATTTGACCTCCGAAAGATAGCAGTTCTTTGAAAAAGTTTAAATCATTAATATTTTGACCTCCAAAAGACAGTAGTTTTTTTTTTTTGAAATACTTTAAAAGATGAGAGCCTCCACGACAATATCCACCGCCCAGGGATCTTGACAGCAACTTGCACCGGTAAGTGAATTTGCTTCATCTTACCTTTTATTCTATTTCCTCCTTCCGCCACGAGTGACTGTTTAGGAGTCAGTACGGGCCGGATGACCCAATTGCCCTGGTCCGGACCAATTCAAATTTGTTGGGTTTTTTTTTTTGATCTAGTTATCAATTATATTAGGATCGGATCTCATTTACTTGATATTTAATTGAGATTGGGTCTGTTATTATAATTTGGATCCGGTTCCAATCCGATTAAATATATTATATTAATATTAAATTATTTACAAATATTGTATTTATATTTATTTAAAATAAATATTTATATTTTATTTGATATATATTTTAAATAAATATTATATTATATTTATATCATGTTTTACTTTTCACTTTGACTTGTATTTCAATTTGATGTGTTATACTAAGCATTTTAAATATAATATTTTGATTGAGAATAGCATTGTACATCCTCCATTTTTATATTTATCATTATAATATGAGCTATTTATGATATGCCAAGTCCTTTACATGTCCAATGATGAATGATGTATCAAGTCATGCAAGTGACATCTTTTAGTAAAGGTTTGCACTCGGTCAGATCGAATCATTTTCTTCGTACAAAGGGGCGAGAGTTTATAATAGGAATAATGATCCTAAATTTCATAATTTCATTGTATACTCAGTCTATCCTACAATTATCTTTAGGCTCAAATTAATCGTGGAATACATGTGGACAATCATAACTTAAACCGAATCGAAAAAAACACAGGTCAAAGATATAGTGTAGAACCATATCGACTTGGATTGTATTTTTATCTCTGGGTGTAGAAATTATCAACTAGGGCTAATTTGAGAAAAATATCAAGCAGAGTGATGGTGAGGGTGGGTCACTGAAAATTTAGGTCAAGGCAATATTGAGCATCGTATCCTATGTCTCAAGTTGGATCTTGAGGACCTAATCGGTGTTGTATTATTCCTAACTAGAATAGGATAGTATACTTTTTAGGTTTTGGTCCGCCGAAGTTTGCTAAAATGCCTCACATTTATGAAGACTATGTGTAAATCCGTTTGAAAAAAAAGATAAAATAAGATATTGAAACCGAATAGAATAGATAAAGAGAGAGAAAGAGAGAGAGAAAAAGATAAAAGGATTGAACAATCTCATATTCTCTCTCCCCTCTAAAAAATCACGGAGTCCTCATCTCCTAAATTTTCTTGATTTTCCCTCTTTTTCCCACGTGCCCTCTCTCCCTCATGAATTGATGATATTGCATCCGTAGAAGATGCTTCTGGAGATAAACAAGATGTACAAGAACAAAGGGTGGTGATCTTAGGAGGAAAACGAGGAAGAGGAAGGACATGAGGTTTTGACAGAAACATCATAAGCTATGGAACTAGAGTAAATTCATCACAAAATTTTGATTTTAGACTTGAAGCATATTGTGAGCAATATTGGATTACCCCTAGTCATAAATAAATATTATATGATGATGCTTGTCATTGGCAATCGTCGAAAAGATCGATCGAAGCGTCCACCGCGCAATCGCAATTTTCCCACATGATGGATCGAGGTTCTATGAATTTGGACCGGATCCTCCATTGTCAAGCACTCTGAGCTCTGGCATCTGGATGAACCTGATCGAAGTTAAAGATGATCCGGCCCGAGTCAACCCTGATGAAGATGATCGAGCGTGATGTTCGCCCGACCGATCAATCAACCCAAACTTGGCCCGAGTGTAATCTAAACTTGGCTCGGGTTCCTATATAAATTACTCTCGATAAGCGATCGAGTGTGACACCCGCCTGAATTGACGATTCTTGGCCCCGACCCGAGCATGACATGAACCTGGCGCGGGTTCCTTCTATTTTTTATGACGATGAAGACTTTCGCACTTGGTTGAGTTCTACATATGCTCGGCTCTTTTTGGCTCTGTTAAAATGATTTCTATGCATATTTGGATCCTGATTCATGTCTTTAAGCTTGATTTATAATATGATGATGTTTACCATGATTATACAGCTTGAATTTCTCTTTACGTACCATATGGGTGTAGATATAATGTCATATATGATTACAATGATGATGTTCAACATGATCCTATGATATTATGACTCTCCATATGATGCTTCAATCTAGATTAAATCATATCTATGATTACACCAATCATGTCTTATGAATCTTGATTTATCATGATGATGATTATGTTTACTTGTAGTATTGATTAAAACTTATTGATTATGATGATTAGGACCCTTGGTTATTATGATTTTTTTATTCCCTTTTTATGATGATCTAAATCTTGTTCACACTCTGAGTCCTAATAAAGTTAAACTAAAAGCTGCAAGATAAAAGACGAAAAATGTTAAATGATGAGCTCTTATGATGATGGCGACGGCCGGGTATGAGCTGACTACAGTTAGTTATTGGCTAGCTCTACCAATTATGATGATGATGGCGGATTGAGACAGATTTCTCCGTGGGTTGAAATATATCTCATGATAAGTCAAAGATGAATAATAAAATGATGAAGAAGATGTAAATATATGAATAGTGAATCTTTTATTTATGATGATTGGTTGTTGTCACCTTTATGATGATTTTCTATGATCTTATTGATCTTCTATTCATATGCTACTTTACATAATTATTCGTACTCATATTATGATCATGCCTATTTTTCTCCTTATATGATGATGTCCTTGTGATTCATGTTTAGTATCATGATCTTATTATGATTATTTTTACTTTATTTCTATACTGAGTTGCAAAACTCATAACACTACAAGAAATATGGGAATCACAGATGGTATCGACCGTAACCGTCCGAAACGATGATTTTCGACTGTTTTTCAACGGAATCATTTCGTCCGAAAAATGATCATCGCAAATCAATTTTCGACGGTTGTGAAAAAAATGTCGAAAATTTTGACGGAAGTCTGGCTGTCACGACCGCCAATATTTGTTGCGGTTGACAAAATTGTCAAAACTTCGGCGGTCACGACCGTCGATATTTTGCGGCGGTGCGGTCGCGACCATTGAAACTTTCGACGGTCGCGATGAGTGCCAGAAATATCGGCGGTAGAAACCATCAAAAATTTCGGCGGTCATCGTGCGATCGCCGAAACTTTCGGTGGTCAAAACTATCGCAAAGAATTTTTATAATATAAAAAAAATTAGCCGGCCGGCGTCCGGCGACCAAATTCGGCCGCCAAGCAACCAATCCGAAGGCCAGCGACCAGAACGGCCACCAGCGATCGAGCGGCCGAGATCCGGCCGCCAACGGTCGAACGACCGGATCTAGCCGCTAGGACCGAGGTCGGATCCAGCCGCTAGCCTGCCGAACGGCCGGATTTAGCCGCTAGCCGGCCGAGGTCAGATCCAGCCGAGCGGCGGGATCCAGCCGCCAACGACTAGCCGGCCGCCAGTGACTAGTCGGCCGCCAGTGACTAGTCGGCCGCCTGGTGGTCCGAGACGGAGAGAGAAGGGGAGAGGGACGCCAGCGGGAGAGGGTCACCGACTGTCGACGCTTGACGTCCGGTCGGGAGGCTCGCCGATAGGGAGAGGGGGAGAGAGAGGAGGGGGTGAAAGAAATAAAGGGTGGGGTTGTGTGTATGTATATATATATATACATATATATATAGGTGGAAAGATGAGAAAGCGGGATAATGAAATTTTAATTACCGACAGTTATGAATGTCAAAAAAGTAAATATTAATTATTTTTAAAATTACCGACGGTTGTGACCGTAAAAAATATTTAATTATAAAAATAAAATACTATGTTTAGTTATATATAATATTTATCTTTTATTTTACTAATGGTTTGAACTGTCGCTAATTATTACCGATGATCTGAACCATCAGAAATTGCGACGGTTTGGATTGTCGCTAATTATATTAATAAAATACTCCTTATATTATATTACTTTTCATTTATCGATGGTTGCAATCGTAAAAAATTATGACGATTTAAACTGTCGCTAATTATATTAATAAAATACTCATTATATTATATTGTTTTACATTTACTGACGATCACGACCATCGAAAATTGCGGCAGATAGATATCCGTCGGAAATATCGACGTTCCTAATCGTCGAAAAATAAAATAATATTATAAGAAATTACATAATTTATTATTTCCATTTCCGACGATTGTGACCGTCAAAAATTCTGACGGAAACATTTCCGTCGCAAATTATGATGGATTTCTAACCATCAGAAATTATCCGTCGGAAAATGATAATTTTCTTGTAGTGTAAGGAGGTTTCTCCCCTGCATTTTCATATATGTGGATCATGTCTTAATAATGAAGGTGGACAACGGTGACAAATCGAGTTCGTGGTGTAACACATGAGTGTCTCCATTTATGTTTTAGTTCTTTTTTCTTATATTAGGATGATGTATTAAATGAGTTTTCTTAGGACTCGTAAGATTATTTTTTCATTAGTCTTCTACATATTTCATGATGATATTATTCGTCTTTATTTTTTCCTTCATGATGTCACTCTTCCGCATATGATGTTCTTAATTGATCAGTCTAGGTCTTCTTTTTAGTCAATATGATGTACACATAAGGATGTCCATAGCATCCCTCAAAACGTATTCTACCACGTGACGTATGCGATTTGGGGGCGTTATGCTATGTTTTCATATATATATATATATATATATAATGGAGGTGTGAAGCACCCTTTGCCTCACGTCATATGAGGAAGCGCGTGAGTCGTCTAGATGCAATCTGACGGTTCAAAGAAGCGCGCGATCTAAAGTGATTAAGAGGTGATCCTATTGTCAATGTACATCTCCCGAGAAATGCCCCTTCTTCTTTCACGATCATGCACAGGTCGCTGTCGGTCAAGTGCGGCACGCCCTTCTTCTTTCTGTCGTCTCGCCCCAAGGGTTCCGAGCATCACAAACGATCAACACCCTCCCTCCTCTCTCGATCTCTCTAGCGATCTCACCCTCTCTCTCATCCTTCCCTCCCTCCGGCGACTGAAGCGAACAATGATATGGAGGCCGCGGATGAGTGATGATCTGGAGGGAAGAAGATTTGGGGTCAGGAAAGACAATGGTGGCGGCGACTTGGGCGCCAGAGCGAAGGATGCCAGTGGCGCTGTTGCTAGCGTCATCGGAGAAGGAGGAGGAGGCGATCCCCTCACAGATAGGGGTCTTCCCGATGGAGACTATGCCGTCGGAGTCGACAGAGGAGGAGGAGAGAGAGATTGAGAGAGGGAAGGAGGAGAGGGAGATCGAGAGAGAGGGAGGGAGAGGGGGAGATCGAGAGAGGCTAGAGGGAGGCAGGTCGCCGCCCGCCGGAGTCCTCGCCTCGATCGCCCAACCATCTAGATCGCCGGCGCGAGGGCGCCCTGGATCGAGAGAGGGAGAAAGGGGAGGGAGAGAGAGGGAGACGAAGGGGAGGAAAATCTTGTGAAAATCTCGCGAGATATTTGCGAAATCTCATGTGCTTTCATTTGAGCCTTCAGATCTGAGCTGGATGGCTGAGATCCTGCTTCACAGGGTATTTCGCACCTCCATTTTATATATATATATATATATATATATATATATATATATATATACCATACTTAGACACACAAAAGTGGAGGTAATGCCAAATGACACTAGATTTCATGATTTATATTTATGGATAACCAATCATAAGGAAGGATTTGACAAATGTTAAGGTAGTTCGCTTACCAAGCAAGAAATAAATAGTTCAGATTGTATCTCTATATATAAGACATGTCTACTTTTTTTGGAGCTAGCCATCTCTCGCATGGCTTTTCTCCCTAAGTCATTGTTCATTATGTCTCCCATATCTCGTGCAAAAAAAAATGGTTGCAAGAAAAAATTTATTTTGCATAAGATCATCTCTCTCTCTAGATAGCTCGCCAACTTGCGAGCATGTTGTCACGGAAAGCTCACAAGCAAAGATCAAACTCACTTGTTCGCAACTCAATAAGTTGTCATCATTGCGAGCTCATGTACAAGTTGTTGGCTGCAACTACTTTGGGTCACTTAGAGGAAATCGATGACCTAGGGTGCTCTTAGTGATAGTGAACAAACTAGCACAAGGAACACCACGGTGATGGTCGTTGGGCAAGATTGGAATCGCTATGGACTAAAAAATGAAAGCACCATAACACCCTCCCACAAGCTCGTCTGCCCCTCATTTTGATTTCTCTCTCCCCATCATTGAACTCTAGATCCCGTCGTTAGATTGACAAGGAGCTCTCCATGAGAGATCGTTGAACCAACGAGTCGACGAACCTCGATGTGCATGTGTGAGATGGTGTAGAGTTCACATATGCAATGTGCTCCTTGATGCCTTGGTTCAATGACTAGGGAGTGAGCTCATCGACCTAGTGAACTTCATTACTGTCCTATGAAACAGAAGCTCCATCTTTGAGCTCATTGGGTTGATGAGCATTGATGCAAATTCGATGTGTGGAGAGTAGCAAACTATTAATGGGGAGTTTGTCAGCACAATGAGCATCAAGGTTTACATATGAGTTCACCGGTGTCGATCGACAAACTAGCTCGGGTGGCATAAGAACATGAAAACAATATGGCATGGGCCTAACATGGAGTTGAAGGAGAAGCAGTGTGTGACTCTCATTCTTGTATCGTGATCCTAGTAGGAAGTCATAGATCTCATGAAGGGAAAGTGTGCCACTAGATTAAGATGTGCAAATTGGAGAGCGATATTTTGATTCTTTTTTTTTCTCTTCTTAGTGGTTGGATTACATTGGACGATGCATAAAAGCGGGTTTGCACTAGATGGAGTGCAAAATATGCACTACACTTTACTTTTCCTCTAATGCAAGTTCGATGAGTGGAGAGTAGCAAACTATGCATGGGAAGTTCGTCAGCACATTGAGCATCGAGGTTTACGTATGAGCTCACCATCACAATGATCGACAAACTAACTCGGGTGGCATACTAGTTCGCAAACAATGCAGTATGAACCTAACATGGAGTTGGAGGAGAAGCAATGCGTGAGTGCATGACTCTCATTCTTGGTGTAAACATAACTCTCAAAATAGTGAACAAATCTAAAGAAAAACATTTATTTGACGGTTGTGTTCATGCTTTGTTTGCATGGTTGTCGGCACTGCAAGCTCGTGATCTTGTTAGGAAGTAAGAGATCTCACAAAAGCAACGGGCTGTCGGCGGACTAAGATGTGAAAAGTGGGGAGAGGTACTTTGGTCCTTTTTTATCTCTTTTTGGTGGTTGGATTACATCAAATGATGCATAAAAGATATGCAATCAACAAATCAGAATTATTAGATGATAATTATATAGTTAAGATTCAATTTTCATTAGATTTAATATTTATTTATTAAATTTAATCACAATCATATAATCATCATTCAAGTATTCAAATTCATTAGATGCATATTGATTGTACAACTTTTAGTTGTGTGACTTATGCATATGAAACTTGAGTAAGTGTATAGGGATCGACACAAAATTTCTTTAATATCATATTGCATACTTAATTACCACGTGATATTATTTATTTTGAACCTCGAGCTTCACAATTTTGTGAAAAATACATTAAGAAATATGTAATTCCTACATAACTCATATTCTTGTTTTACCTTACCCATAATGAATTCATCATATTTCACAATTAACTAAACAATTTTCAATTTTTTTTATTATCATCATAATATTCATATCATCGTCATCCCTACATGCTTGTAATTACAAATTCGATACCTTTGAACAAAATGCCTACGTTTCCCAAACCATAAAAAACAATACAAGTATTAGAAAAAGAAATGGTGATCAATAAGTTCCCATGGTCTAGTGGTGAGGACATTGGACTCTGAATCTAGTAACCCGAGTTCAAATCTCGGTGGGACCTTTTTCAGTCATCTTTTTATTCTCTTTTTTGCATGAATGTGTTCATATCATGCATGTGTTCATATCATGCAGAATACAAGCTTGCTATTTGTCACAAATTTCAAAAAGTTAGAGATGCCATGAAGTTTGTGGATTTTTTAAGAGTATCTTAATATGCTAATTGCAGGCTTAAATCTCACACGCAACCGACATGTTACACGTGAAAATATATTAAAAGTTCGCGTTAAAAAAGAATGGATGCTCTTAATGTCATTCCTCAATCGCTTAATGTCACTCAACATTTCTTATTTTACCCTCATTTTTACTCTAATTGATCTTCTCTTATCTCTATATGTGTCTCTTCGATTTCTGTTCCCACTTTCCATATAATATTTCTTAACAAATCTCGGTGGGACCTTTTTCAGTCATCTTTTTATTCTCTTTTTTGCATGAATGTGTTCATATCATGCATGTGTTCATATCATGCAGAATACAAGCTTGCTATTTGTCACAAATTTCAAAAAGTTAGAGATGCCATGAAGTTTGTGGATTTTTTAAGAGTATCTTAATATGCTAATTGCAGGCTTAAATCTCACACGCAACCGACATGTTACACGTGAAAATATATTAAAAGTTCGCGTTAAAAAAGAATGGATGCTCTTAATGCCATTCCTCAATCGCTTAATGTCACTCAACATTTCTTATTTTACCCTCATTTTTACTCTAATTGATCTTCTCTTATCTCTATATGTGTCTCTTCGATTTCTGTTCCCACTTTCCATATAATATTTCTTAATAATTAATCCAAACTACTTTTCTTTTTTCTACTCTCTTTCCCAGATTTGTTATGATAAAAATAATACTAATATTATATAGTATGATATGAGACATACATATATATCATTTTTCTAGTTATATAATGTTAATTTAATATAATATTGTAACAAATATATAAATTAGTTTTGGAAAATATAAGATAAAAAAGTTCTGAAAAAGGCAAAAATACTTATTGAATAATGATACAATCATTTATAAAACTTATTTTTAAATTTTGTCTATCTTGCTTTATTTTTATTTTCTGTCCATTTTATATTCTCTTTTTTGCATGAATGTGTTCATATCATGCAGAATACAAGCTTGCTATTTGTCACAAATTTCAAAAAGTTAGAGATGCAATGAAGTTTGTGGATTTTTTTAAGAGTATCTTAATATGCTAATTGCAGGCTACAATCCAGAGTTATGTAAATCTCACACGCAACCAACACGTTACACGTGAAAATATATTAAAAGTTCGCATTAAAAAAGAATGGATGATCTTAATGTCACTCCTCAATCATTTAATGTCACTTCACATTTCTTATTTTACCCTTATTTTTACTCTAATTGACCTTTTTCAGTCATCTTTTTATTCTCTTTTTTGCATGAATGTGTTCATATCATGCAGAATACAAGCTTGCTATTTGTCACAAATTTCAAAAAGTTAGAGATGCCATGAAGTTTGTGGATTTTTTTAAGAGTATCTTAATATGCTAATTGCAGGCTTAAATCTCACACGCAACCGACATGTTACACGTGAAAATATATTAAAAGTTTGCGTTAAAAAAGAATGGATGCTCTTAATGCCATTCCTCAATCGCTTAATGTCACTCAACATTTCTTATTTTACCCTCATTTTTACTCTAATTGATCTTCTCTTATCTCTATATGTGTCTCTTCGATTTCTGTTCCCACTTTCCATATAATATTTCTTAATAATTAATCCAAACTACTTTTCTTTTTTCTACTCTCTTTCCCAGATTTGTTATGATAAAAATAATACTAATATTATATAGTATGATATGAGACATACATATATATCATTTTTCTAGTTATATAATGTTAATTTAATATAATATTGTAACAAATATATAAATTAGTTTTGGAAAATATAAGATAAAAAAAGTTCTGAAAAAGGCAAAAATACTTATTGAATAATGATACAATCATTTATAAAACTTATTTTTAAATTTTGTCTATCTTGCTTTATTTTTATTTTCTGTCCATTTTATATTCTCTTTTTTGCATGAATGTGTTCATATCATGCAGAATACAAGCTTGCTATTTGTCACAAATTTCAAAAAGTTAGAGATGCAATGAAGTTTGTGGATTTTTTTAAGAGTATCTTAATATGCTAATTGCAGGCTACAATCCAGAGTTATGTAAATTTCACACGCAACCAACACGTTACACGTGAAAATATATTAAAAGTTCACATTAAAAAAGAATGGATGATCTTAATGCCACTCCTCAATCATTTAATGTCACTTCACATTTTTTATTTTACCCTTATTTTTACTCTAATTGATCTTCTCTTATCTCTATATGTGTCCCTTAGATTTTTGTTCCCACTTTCCATCTAATATTTCTTAATAATTAATCCAAACTACTTTTCCTTTCTCTACTCTCTTTCCCAGATTTATTATGATAAAAAATAATACTAATATTATATAGTATGATATGAGACATACATATATATCATTTTTCTAGTTATATAATATTAATTTAATATAATATTGTAACAAATATATAAATTAGTTTTGGAAAATATAAGATAAAAAAGTTCTGAAAAAATGAAAAAGGTAAAAATACTTATTGAATAATGATACGATCATTTATAAAACTTATTTTTAAATTTTGTCTATCGTGCTTTATTTTTATTTTCTGTCCATTTTATTTCATTTTTTCTAATACTTTACATATTTGATGCAATTATAGTTTTTCATATTAATTAAATTTATATGTATGTCTTTATCTCATATTATAATAAGTATTATATTTTATATAAAAAATAAAAGCACTAATTTAAAATTTGAAAGAAAGAGAGTAGAAGAAGGAAAATGTATTATAATATTCACTAGTTAAAAAGAGCTGGACACGGACACCGAGAGAAGAATTAATTAAAGTAGAACGAAGGTAACATAGAAAATGTAGAGTAGCATTATGAGCACCCAAAAAGAATAAGGATGAACAAACGGGAACCCACACTTGAGGGACAATAAGGGATCGTTTGGTTCTAGAATATAGGCTAGAATATCTCAATAATATCGAAAATATGACCAAACGCTAGTAGAATAAGAATAACTCGATCAAACTTCGTTGTTTGTAAAATCATATTGGAAATCGTGAAACCGTCATTATATTTTACAAAGTTCCAATATTTGTATTCCACCAAAATGATGGAATATCTCTATTCTCAATGTTTTCAACAATAACAACAATAAAGCTTTATCCCACTAGATGGGGTCGACTACATGGACATACGACGCATTCGTTGATCCATATTTATGAGATTCGACATGATTTTACGCTGGCTGTCGGGGCCTAACACAACCCTCCTCCTTTATTCGGACTTAGGACCGACTATAAAACATAGACGAAGTTTATTCTCAACGTTTTCATCTTTAATTAATTTTTTTAAAATTTAACCATATATTATTATATTATTATTTATATAATAATAATAAATGTCAAGTATTTATAATAAAATATTTTAATTATAAAATATAATATGTTTAAAAGTTATTTTTTTAACACCAAACATAAGGTAGAATAAAAATATAATAAAAATATTATATTCTTCTAAATAAAATTTATTATTCTTCAAAAATTATTCTTTCATCCAAACGGCCCAAGAAAATACTCTCTAAAAGCAGTCTACATGTCACTAGCAAGTTGTACCTTCGCAATAGCGTGGATAGCAGCCGCAGAAAAATGACTTCAAGAAAACACCCGGCCCCAGAGAGCAAAAGAAAGGAAAAAACGCATATCCAAGGCTACAATTCAAGTGTCGCCGATCAGAACTTTTTCTCTTCGTCATAGACAGAAATTTACTGAGGATTTAACAAATAACAATAATACAATAGAGGAACTGCGGCATGGAATATCATCCAACTAAAATTTACAAATAACAATAATACATTAGAGGAACTGCGGCATGGAATATCATCCAACTAAAATTTCAGTATCTTTGAAAGGTCCCTAAAACAGAGAGATTGTTGCAAAAAAAGTGCTGGTCTCAGACCAGATGAAAAACCAAGTACCTGAAGTCATTGAATGTACATTATCCCAAACAGCCACCAATGAGGGATGCAGTGCAGAACAAAAAATCGCAGCTTGTTTACAATGAAAAAAGGAAGGTAAAAAATAATCAAACCAAACGGCAAACAATGAACTATCACCACCTTTCCACCGGCACTTGACAACGCCTTTCAACATGTCACTATAGACGCATAGCCAGCTGCATGGAAGACCTCTTCTTCAACCACAAGTGCACATTATCAATGCACTAGCAGAAGCAGAAGAGAACGAATTGGTCACGGCACAACTTATCACTCGCATCACTCGACATTGAGGTTCCTAACTTCCTATGGCACTTTGGTGAGATTGATGCATGTCAGGAACCAATAGGCAGGCGCTGCAATGGGGAGCCCACCTAGAATTATTGACTAAAGAATCACAACAGAAACTTCATATCAATCTTCCACATCACGAATTCCAGAAGGTTCTGGAAAGATTTCCTTAGATGACCTTTTGTAGGAGAATGAGTGTTCCCCTCCACTGCCTTGTGACCTTGTTGTCCCAGATTGTTTCAACATTTGTTCATCCCTTGGTTGTCCCGGCACAGACGTAATGTCAGAGGAACTCTGTCTCCAGCTTCCAAAGAAGGCAGCATTCCATGAAGCACGGGATGAAGTAGCTCTTAGTCTTCCTGAGCCAGCACCATTATCTTCTCTAACCACCTTTAAAGGATTTTCTAATGCTTTTAAGACATATCTCATTGGTGGACGTCTTGAAGATTTTGGGTTTAGACAGGATTTTGCTATGATTGCCATAGCCCACACCTCCTCCAAGTGGTCCTCATCCACAACAAGTAAGGGGTCAACAATCCTTGTTACAAGATCTTTCTCATATACACTGATAAATGGCAATGTCTGTTCTAGCCACTCGTTGGTTGCAGCATCATTTGACCCGCTAACCCCAAGCTTCCCTGTAACTAACTCTAGCAAAACCTTTCCGAAACAATAAATATCATAAGCACATGTTGAGGGAGGGCCTGCAGATTTATCAAGTTCCGAAACACAGTCATCAGCAAAGAAGTGAAGGGAATAGAACAATCACAAAAATGAGAAATTATAATGAGATTGCATACCAGAAACACCTTGCTCTGGTGCACTGCGCATAACAGAAAGGAAATATCATTAGGACAAGCTCAACAACTCAATAATTAAAATAAAGAATCATCCAACACATAATATTATAATGGTTGCATGTACTATTTTGTTTCAACAAGCTAATGATTAAAAATCCAGCAACAAAAAACTCAGGGGGCTTTGGAAGACAAATAAATAGATGAATATATAAATATTCTAGGAAGATAACCAAACATCAACAAGAATGGGGCCAAACACCTTTCTTCTAAAACTACTCAGAATATTACAACCCACCCTTGTTTAATCTTGAAAAAGGTATCCAACTCCTTTTTTTTTCTTTTTCCGAGCAAATTTCACTTTTTCCCCTATTCTTAATGACATGGTATTTTATTTGTTGTAATATTCAATAATGATTAATGATTAATTGGTTTTCAATAAACACTTTTTGGCTAATTTTATACAATGTGATGGCGTAAAGTAATATTATATAATAAGTAACTATTGGTCTTTAGTTAATTAATTATAGTAAAGATGAAATAAACAAACGCTTATTTAAAATACATGTGATAATATAACTGAAATTCTTTTAGTATTACATATTTTTCAGAATATTATATTTTACACATTTATTCTCTTCAATCCAAATACAACATTGAGTAAAAAAGATATCTTACTTTTGGAAGCAACAATAATACAATATCTTACCTCACTGTTCCTTCTTACTTTATATCTCAAGCCAAAACACCAACTCAATGATGAAAATAATTTTCAACCTACAAAATTTAGCATTGCCTACTTTACCGTGGACATGTATTGACCTTATGATGAACCACATAGGCACCGGTGACTCATTAAAATGGTTTTTCTTTCTTAAGGGGTGAATTAGTTCGACTGTTTGAAGGCAGTAGTTTTCTTAAATAGTTCAGATGCATCGAAAACCTACTGAATGAAACTCAATGTACAGTTCCTTGAAGATGTCTTAAGGTCAAGCCCAGATACTTGAGACCCCAGCAAAAGATATAACAGAAAAATCATTTCATAAGTCTTTGAATATTTGGTGTCCCACATTTCCTCAGTCCCATTTAGAAACACAAATGCAAAGCATGGAGCAGACAACTGTCACATTAGATCAGCTGAGATGATAATTCATAATGCATGTGATGCAAAACGTTAAAACAAGGCACTAGATAAAGTGGCTCTACAAAACGTAAGTAATGAAGGACAAATATAAAGACTTAATATCCATGATACTATCATGAAAACCTGGATGCCTAATGATATCCTAATAGTCATCCTATTTCACCTCGAAAAGGAAAATACTTGAAACAGTAAACTACATAAGTATCACCGTCTAACCTTATGACTTACATAAAATTTTTACCTACTTTCTATACCTGGTGGTTTTACAGCATTCCTAAGAGCTCAAAAGAATTAAACTGTCCTGAGACTATGATACAATAATTCTTTTTATATGCACATTTTTTCACTTATCTGACATTCAAATTTTATTTATCACATCAACGTGAGCCGAATTTTCTGTCTTTTATTGGAAGAAAAGCAAAATGTTCTACAAATGTTGGTTATAGCTATGGGTCTCATAAAACATGGTTATAAGCAACTGAAATTCAACTTAAAATAAATTAATTCAACAGTTTTCTTTTATGTCCAAACACTACCCTTGGCCTTTTGCGATAAAATAAATTTTAGGATTCGCCAAAATAATACGATTAAATTCATATGCAATTATTAATTCGAGCTCAAAAAAGATGTGAAGATGATGATAATGACTATCTACCACAGTGTCGAATAAAGGAATATCCACATTTTTACACCTACACTCAGTACCATAGACCTTTAAGATACCCCTTTCATTGACTATATGCTTAACATAAATTCACTTGTAAGAAATAAAAATTTTCAGATAAAAACTGAGCATAATTCTTCCAAAAAGAACCGAGCATGATTACCCAAAATGTCCCTTTTCCTCTATTTTCTATTATGTTGCCACAGTAATTGTTCACATTAAATAAGAAAATTATTCCGCAGCTTGTTTCTTTATGATTTTTAAGATGGGCATCCCACAGATTGATATGACCACATCACATATTTCCTTATCCTTAATTTAGTGGATGTTACTTGAGTGATAAAAATTGTAAAAAAATGACAATATGATAACAGCTTACAAATCCAGGGATACAATTAGCACTTTCTGTTAAGAGCAATATCTTAAACTAATTTATCAAGTGCTATATGATTCATAATTATTATTTAGACTTTTGAATTATTAGCTACGTTATTTCAGGTACAAGAGCCAAAAGGTCTCAGTCATCCTTCCTACCCATGCACAGCTGAACTAAAACTAAAATGCATAGTGTATCATGACGATCACCAAAGAACCAAATATCACATCAAACATGGTCATGGAACAGCATGGTAGAAACAGAACCTCAGCAATGACTAAGAGTCTAAGAGGAAAAAATAGATGTGTCCAGATGAAAAAAAAGGCAAACAAAAAGGAACAGACACAGAAAAGTGATTTATGACATTAATCAGCCAAAAGAATAAGGTTGAAACTTACTGGGACAATCTCAATAACCTGGTGATGACATTCTGATGACCTTCTCCTTCCTGCGCAGATACGTCACTTAAACTGCCCAATCGCACTTCAAATTTATTATCAAGAAGTATGCTACTTGTCTGTAAGTCTCTGCAAGCACATATGTATCTCTGTTAAAATCATATAAGACATTTATGCCCCAAAAGAATTCAAAAGGAAAATGAAAATTTGAAGTTGAAAGTGCACTAATTGAAAATTTATCTATAGCAATACCTTCCGTGATACAAAAGTTAAGATGAAATTCATTTCTTGAAAACTTAGTATACAAACTATATGCATGATCTGGTGACACAGCATGTCTAATTTGCTCTAAGTTCATGATGTTTCTTCAAAAGAGGAAAACACTAAGTTTGTGATTGTAACACTGAATTACAAAGGTTCCAAGTTTCTTTGACCGTTTGATGCTCTCTGCAGTTGGAGAAACAAATGAACCAAATAACAAGAGAATTTCAGAAGTACCTATGAACAAGTGGAGGTGAGCATTCGTGGTGAAGGTAACATAGAGCTTCGGCCACCCCTGTCGCAATCTTCAGCCTCTTTATCCAATCCAGTGACAGAAGACCCTCTTCTTCCTGCCCAGATTTCCTCTGCAAAGCAGCACTCAAGTCACCATTGAGTACATACTTATACACGAGGAATTTCTCATTCTCACTGTCCAAACAGTGTCCCAAAAATGGCACCAGCCTCTCATGGAGACCTCTGGAGAACAAGTCCAACTCTGCAAGATGAGCATCCTTCCTGGCCTTTCTCATGTCCATCCTTTTGATCGCCACGGGCACTCCACCTTCTAAGGCCCCTCGGAAGATGTCTCCTGAATGTCCACGTCTGATAAGGTTTGTGTCACTGAAGACTGCAGTCGCCCGCACCAATTGTTCATAGCTGAAACCCTGCCCAACAGCTGACAAGTTGGCCGACGCCCCAGGCAACTGCGCACTGACTCCAGAAGGCGCAGATGATCTGCTGGCCTCCCTCTGTGCTGCTCCACCCCCTGTGCATCTCCTCAAGCAACAAAACAACAGAACAACTAATACCACCAACACTAGAGTGCCTCCAATGGCCCCTATCAAGATGTATTTCAAGTTCCGATGGCTTTTCTTTGAAGTGTTCGAAGGGGTCGCAGGCTCCGGGGGCAATGGGCCATCGTAAGGCAACCCTCTGGAGCTGTAAAACCCCTCGCAGTCGGCTGGGCTCCGTTGGTTCGTTGCGTTGTGGAAGCAGTTCAATTCGAAAGAGACGTTCTTGCTCCCGCTGTATACCGGCAATGCACCTTCGAAGTAGTTACCGTAGATGTTTACGGTGTCAAACTTGTCGAAAAAGGCTAAAAAACTGGCAGGGATGGATCCATAGTAGAAGTTCCTGGCGAGGTCAAGAACCAAGCCGCTTGCATTGGTTTCCGGTACAAGGTCTGGCAAGACTCCGGTAAAGCTATTGCTGGAGACGTCGAGGAGCTGCAGCTGCGACAGGGACCAGAGATCGTTCGGCAACGACCCCGTGAAGTTGTTATGTCCGAGTCCGATGGACTGAAGTTGGGAGAGGCCGGAGAACAGACTCTCCATCAGATTTCCTGAAAGCGCATTGTTTGTCAAGTTCAAATTCTGGAGGCTTCTCATGTTACTGAGATCGTCCGGTAGAGCTCCGGTGAGGGAATTAGAACTCAGATCAAGCGCCAGGAGCGACACGAGATCACCGAGCTGCGGCGGGACTGGCCCGCTGATGTTGTTGGACGACAAATTAAGACTTTGCAGCTTGCGCAGCGTTCCGATTGCCAGTGGCAAGTGGCCGGAGAGGAGATTAGATGACAGGTCTAGTCGGGAAAGGTTGGCGAGCGAACTGATCGACTCAGGGACAGAGCCTGTCAACGCGTTGCGCGAGAGGTCGAGCACCGAGAGGTTTGCGAGCTGCCCGAGCGTCTGCGGTATGCTGCCGTTGATTCCGTTACCGGCGAGGGAGAGGACAACGAGGGTCGGGGGGAGGGAGCGACCAAACCAGTCCGGAATCGGACCGGGGAGGGCGAACCCGGTCGCGTTGAAGGCCTGGAGTCGGGTCAGGTTCTGGAGCCCCTCCACGGCGAACCGCGGTCTTAGCCGCCCGAGCCGAGTGCGGCGGAGGCCGGAGATGTTCAACCCAACGACGCGGCCGGAGGCCGGGTCGCAGGTGACTCCGGCCCAGGACACGCAGGGGTCCTTCCGACGGGGCCAGTCGCGGGCGCGGAGACCTAGGGAGGCGCGGAGGCTGTAGAGTGCGTCGAGATCCAACTGGGAGCTGAGGCGCTGCCCGCCGGCGACCGCCGGAAAGGAGACCAAGAAGAAGGAGAAGGAGAAGACGACGGCGACGGTAACAGCGACGCCGCGCCGGAGCATGGTCGGTGGCGGACGCCTCAGGCTACACGGGTAACGTAAGGAGATCCGGAAAGGCGTCTGGTGGCGAGGGGCATGACGTCCGTCGACGACGAGTAGTCGGCTCGCTGTTTCTCGCACCTTCTGGACGCTGCTTCTGCGCCGGTCACCGGCATTGGCAGGTGCGATTGCTAACAGCTGTGCACATGCCGATGAGTCGTTTTTTTTCCTCCTCCCCTCTGCCAAAACAAAATTTAATGCGCAAAGGAATCGAAAAGAGAGGACGAAGAGAAAAAAAATCGACCGAAGCAAATGCAAAAAAAAAGGGCTAAGATAAGAAGTAATTAAAGTGGCCCTCTGTTGCTGTGTCCACAGCTACTCGTTTGGGAGCACTAAAGAGGCAGCGAGCGCATTAATGCTCAAAGACAGATCCCAACCGCCCTTCCACTCCACTCCTCCCCTTTTACAGACTCGTCATCTCCCCCATTTCCCTCCCACGAAACAACAATAACAATAACGTAACAGTAACAATGCAACGACATCTTTTAGCACATATGTTTGTTATTAGCAGAAGGCCGCCGGAGGAAGAGGAGGAGGGCAATGGCCAGTAGAAGTGGAGTGAGGCCGTGCGACTGATTCGATCGGAGTAGACCTTAGCCTTTGGGAGGCGTTGACTTGAACGGGAAAACCGGGAAGGACAGCTAGGGGGTAGGAAGGGGGGAGAGAGAGTATGATTAAGCAAATTACAATTTGTATTAAGAATTTAATCATCATCTTAAGTGTTTGGCGATTTTGTGGATTGGCATGCCTCTTAAATAGTGCCCTCTTTTCCCGGTTTCTTGTATCGTGTCTCAGTCGATTCGATTTGGGGTGTTGATTAATTTGGAGTGTCCCGCTTGCCATCTTTGAGGGTTCTACCAGAAGAAGACGAGAGAGAGAGAGAGAGAAGAAGAAGAAGAAGAAGAAGAAGAAGAAGAAGAAGAAGAAGAAGAAGAAGAAGAAGAAGAAGAAGAAGAAGAAGAAGAAGAAGAAGAAGAAGAAGAAGAAGAAGAAGAAGAAGAAGAAGAAGAAGAAGAAGAAGAAGAAGAAGAAGAAGAAGATTGGAGTAGGCGCAGTGAAGTGCAGGGGGTTTACTCTTGGTGCTTTTGCAGATGTTCGTGTGTTCTGTGAATCCGGTGAACGAGCGAGCGACCCTGAACATTCTGCTCTTTGCGGTGGGGTTGCGCAGTTATTGTTTGTCGTCGCTTTGCTGTTATTTCCCTTTTCCGGATAAAGAGATTGTGTCAAGTATGGCAAAATGAGCAATCCTTCCAGGATTTGTTAATGCTCAACTAAAATAATTTTAAACGTCTCCTGCATCATAATTAACTGGGGCTTTTTTGTTCATAAGAAAACGTCAATTGCTTTTCCTTGTTCCTTTCTTCTGAGAACAATTGTTTGAATGGCGACAAAAATAACTTTATTAAAGCCGTAACTTTTGACAACAAGATCGGAAGATTTAAGAAGAAGTAAAATAATAATCTAATAAAAAGTCATAGGCTTCTTCATGATGGTTTGAATTGACGAATTTAAAGGATGTAAAAAGTAAATGGAGCTCACAAGTCATAATGAAGGAAAAAAGGGTAATAATAATTAAATGTTTAAAAAAGAGGAGGTACTTTTGAGTTTTGAGAAAGTGGCACGCCTTTTGGGTTAGACCCTTAAACCTCAATCTGAGTGATTGGTCAACGTACTGCGCTCGGTCAAAGATCTCTCGGTCCGTGTCCGTGGTGTGCAGTAGGAGTTGGCGCTGCCGAGGGAGGAAAGGGAGGCGTTGAGTTGAGATTTTGCCCATTTTGGTTCGTGATAAAAGGGCTGGGCCCCACCAAATACTCCCCGCGGCGATCACTTGGTTTCTGCCACCCACGTCATCATTCATGTGAGCCAATTCTGGCCCAACTAGCAGTTGCACGCATATAATATATTATAGTTTAATATATATTAGAAGAAGGATAATCTTGGGACATGTAAATATATAATAAATCGATAAAAAGGAAAGTTAAGAGAGCCGAAATATAAGGAGTGCCGATCGAAATATAAAGAGTGCGGAGAAAAAAAATAATATGCATATATGCATGTATAAATATATAGTTATATCAAAAGATAACAAAATTAAAAAAATACTATATATATATTATAAAATAACTTATAATTATAAATTTTATTTATTTTAGTTAAAATATATTTTTGTTATTCATCATGTATTTTTATTTGTCATGTTTATCTTGCAATTGAATTTCATGATAAAATAATATAATTATATTTAACATAATATATATGTGAAATAATTAATTTCAAAAAGTTAGATTAACATATATGTAACTAATTTTTTAAATAATTAACTAAGTAATTTGATTTGTCATAAAAAGGAAACAAACTTATTTGGTATACATATTATATTTTCCATAAATGCACATATTACACTATAAATCTTTTCATATATAATCATAAATACAACAATATATTATATTTATGTAGATTTCATAAGATTAGGAGGGCCTATTAATATATCTTTTTAGGAAAAATATATGGTATATTAATATATATAGTATACTTAAAAAATCAAGAGGGGTCAACCATAATTTCTTTAAAGAATCATATATAGCATTCATTATATATATAATATAATAAAAAAAAGTTAGGGGGCCAAGGCCCCCTTAAACCTTATTTAGCTCCGTCCTTGTAATAAAGAAAACGAAATTTTAGGACAAAAGGTGAAAAAAAATTTAAAATCAAAACACTTCTTTTTGCTGCTGTATAGTTTATTGTAATCTAATGAAAGTATCATAAGAATATATATATTTATCTATTATCTCGTATGAAAAATTAGCCTTAGAACAAAAATTAAAATCATTATTTTGTAAAATATTTATTCTAGTATAATGTAACACCTTAAAAAATATTGATAAAAAGATAGAGAGGGAAGGTTGAATTTATTTTCATAACGATCTGCATCCATAAAAATGTTATTGTGCATGAAATATGCTACGAGATTAACTCTCTTCATTGATCACCCATTTTCTATTATTAATATGATTATTCTAGGCATGTCCTTCTCTTTCACAATAGTCATTGTGCATCTCTTCCTCTCTCTCTCTCTTTCTTACTACTATGATAGCAGAAGTAGGAGGCGACAAGGGTCCGGATCATGGACACATTAGGAAAAGAAGAGAATAAGGGATTGAATTCACAAAAGGGTGGATGTTCTAAATGAAATCAAATGATGAATTTGATCTTTTATATTAGGCTATGTGTGATTAGGATTACAAGGTGAAACGAGATTCTTTAAATGAAAGTACTTTCAAAGTCGGGGTTGCATACTAAGGATTCATTTTTTTTATAAAATATGATCATTGATATTTTCCATGAGCAATTGATTTGAGAGGTTAATATGCAGAGCATCCTTGACGAAGAACACTTATTTTTTTATAATTTAATTAATTATTAAATTCATTATATACTTCTTAAATGAAGTACCATATATTTATTGGGCTAATTTGTTAATAAAAATTTAATATAAGACTAAATAAATTATAACTATCGAATTATAGTGACTTGATCACAATCATCGAATGATCTTGATCTTTATAAAATATGCCATTATAAATAAAATAAAATAATATATAATTATTTTATTAAATTAATAAATGAAATTAGTGTCTGAAGTCTCTTCTATATAAAATATTCTACATGTACATTTTTCTCTTTATTTAAAGTTCAATGAAAATGTGACCGTTTATGTTTCCTTTAAGTGATTGATTTAAGGTGTATTAGAAATGGTTCAACGCTTATGAAAGATAACTATAAAAAATTAATATTTTGCGGCGTCGATATGTTCAATCCTGTTACCATTGGCTTTGATGTCTCAAATTCCATCATCCAAAAATTTGATTATTATAATTAATTATTAAATTCATTATGTACTTCTTAAATGAAGTACCATATATTTATGGGGCTAATTTGTTAATAAAAATTAATATAAGACTAAATAAGTTATAACTGTTGAATTAGCCATATTTGTTACAGTGACTTGATCACAATCATTGAATGATCTTGATCTTTATAAAATATGCCATTATAAATAAAATAAAATAATATATAATTATTTTATTAAATTAATAAATGAAATTAGTGTCTGAAGTCTCTTCTATATAAAATATTCTACATGTACATTTTTCTCTTTATTTAAAGTTCAATGAAAATGTGATCGTTTATGTTTCCTTTAAGTGATTGATTTAAGGTGTATTAGAAATGGTTCAACGCTTATGAAAGATAACTATAAAAAAATTAATATTTTGTGGCGTCGATATATTAATTCTTGTTACCATTGGCTTTGATGTCTCAAATTCCATCATTTGCACTTACATTCTATTTTCATCATCATCCAAGTGCCCTTAATTAATGTCTTGCTCTAATAATTTGATTCCATCTGTTCTTGTTGCATCTTATATGGATATACGACAAAAAGATTTCATGTGATGTGCATCTTATAAGTTTAAGTCCTAATGATTAATATGTGCACTGATATTGTTGTATGATTTTGATTAATTACATCTAAGTCTAAATTGTATTACTTACTTACTAAAACCTTTAAAAACATCTCAAGCTTATAAAATAAGTATAATGTCATATCTTATAACATGTTTATGATAGAATTATAATTATGAAATGCTTCAACAAATCGTGCCTAATAGAAAAAGGATTAGAGATTACTATGAGATATTGCATTACTAGAACCTAATCCGAATTGGTTAGGATCATGACCTGAGTTGATCTAATTAACCGAATTTGACAAACTCAAACCAATACCAATTGAAGAACTGCGATTGGATTTGCGGATTTATAAAAATTGGCTTAAGTGCCACATGACTTAGCCCGAATTTAATTCAAATTATCTAACCCATTTCTTTGAAGGAACACAATAATCCGGCTCAAACTCATCTTGAACTAGTCCGAGTTCAATTATTTGACCTAGTAGACATAATAGTTCTAACCATTGGTAACACAGCTCGAGTTCATCTTCTTTGAGTCCAAATTTATTGCAACCTGTTAAGATATTAACCCTACCCTTGGAACTGGCCTAAAGTCATTTTGTCTTGGCTGAGTAAGCTATCCAACGCAAAATTCTTTCACCGAATTTATGAGTTGTGAATCTATCCTCATGAGTGTAACTAATATTGTAACGTCGTGCTAAATAAAAAATCTTGGTATTTCTTTAAATTTGGTGGGCATTTTGATCTTTTTAAATGAAAAAAAGACACAATGGAAAAAAAAAGAGGAGAAAGATCCCTCCATTCATCATCGTGACAACAACTGCCACCGCTTTCGCAGCTTCATTCATCATCATTCGATCATATATACTGTGGATGATGAACAAGACTTCGAATCCAAAGAAGGGGAAATGTCGGCGACCATGACTAGATCAGTTCCGCGTTGATTCTTCTATCGATCGTTGGGCATTGTTTGCAAGTTGATTAGTCTTATTTTAGAAATTTTTTAACTATAATTTTAGTTTCCACTCATATAGTGATTGAGGGGGTTTTCCAGCAACCAGTTATGCATTTTTTCGACGAAATCGATTCGTTTGAAAAATGATCATCACAAATCAATTTCCGACGGTTGGAAAATAAACGCCGAAAATTTCGACGAATTTCCGATGGTCACGACCGCCGATATTTGCAGTGGTCGATGAAATCGTAAAAAATGCGGCGGTCGTGATCGCCGATATTTGCGGCAATCGACGAAATCGTCGAAAACTTCGGCGGTCGTGACTGGTCAAAGTTTTTGACGGTTTCATCAATCACCAAAATTTTCGACTGTTTCGTCGACCGCCGCAAATATCGGCAATTGTTACCACCAAAAATTTCGGCGGTCGTCGCGCGACTGCCGAAGTTTCGGCGGTCAAAATCGTCGCAAAAATTTTTTATAATATAAAAAAAATTAGCCGGTCGGCCGCCAGTGGTCGAGCCGCCAGTCGGCCGGATCCGAACGCCCGCGGCCGTATCCGAACGAACGCGATTGGATTCGGCCGCCTGGCGGTCCAGGCCGGAGAGAGAAAGAGAGAAAGAGGCCGGCGGGAGAGAGTCGACGCTTGACGTCCGGTCAGAGGCTCGCCGGCCGAGAGAGGGAGAGGGAGAGAGAGAGGAGAGGAGGAAAGAAATAAAGGGTATATATATATATATATATATATATATATATAGGTAGAAAGATGAGAAAGCGGGAATGCGCAAAAAAAACCAGGATAACGAAATTTTAATTACCGACGGCTCTGGCCGTCGAAAAAGTAAATATTAATTATTTTTAAAGTTACCGATTGTGACCATAAAAAATTATTTAATTATAAAAATAAAATACTATATTTAGTTATGTATAATATTTATT
This sequence comes from Pontederia crassipes, assembly GCA_030549335.1. Lineage (NCBI taxonomy): Eukaryota > Viridiplantae > Streptophyta > Magnoliopsida > Commelinales > Pontederiaceae > Pontederia > Pontederia crassipes. The sequence goes on from CM060183.1 coordinate 24,811,679, forward strand.
TTTTATTTTACCGATGGTTTAAACAGTCGCTAATTATTACCAATGGTCAGAACCGTCGAAAATTGTGACGGTTTTGACTGTTACTAATTATATTAATAAAATACTTCTCATATTATATTATTATAATTTACTGACGGCTACGACCGTCAGAAATTACGATGGATTTTGGACGGATGGATATCCGTCGGAAATATCGACATTCCTAATTATCAAAAAATAAAATAATAAATTACATAATTTATTATTTCCATTTCCGACGATCCGTCAGAAATATCGACGTTCCTAATTGTCAAAAAATAAAATAATAATATAACAAATTATATAATTTATTATTTTCATTTTCGACGGTCGTAATCGTAAAAAAATCCATCGAAAATTGCGACGGATGGATATCCGTCAGAAATATCGACGTTCCTAATCATCAAAAAATAAAATAATAATATAACAAATTACATAATTTATTATTTTCATTACCAACGATTGTAACCGTCAAAAAATCCATCGAAAATATTTCCGTCGCAAATTGTGACGGATTTCTATCCATCGAAAATTGTCCGTCGGAAAATGATAATTTTCTTGTAGTGATTGTTTGTTGGATATTCGATTAGGATATTGCTAGTCGATGAGACGTTTATTTTTTGTTTGGTAAGATCGTGTTTGGTTGATGAACCAAATTAGATCCGTGGCCTAGTTCTAGGTTCCCCAAACGCAATGAGAGGAACCGCGATTCCAGACGAAATAAAAACTGAAACCATATCATCACGTGACCTGGATGGAACCGGGGAACTATAGCATATTTCTCTTCTTTTGTTGACATGACAAACTTTTTTTGTAATTTTATCTTTCTTTTCCTATTTTCATTCTCTCACACATTTATTTTATAAAATAATTTTATTAAATATTTATAATAAATGATTAATATAATATTATTTATTGGTTATTATTTTATTAATAAAATTTAATCTTTTGTTAAATATAGTTAATTTTAGAAATGTTTTTATATTTAAATAATATATTTATTAACAATTTTTTCATAAAGTATTTTTTATTTTTACTTGTATTTTTATTATTTATTAAAATTATACTTCATATATATAATAACTATTTTTAATTCAAAATTCGCCAAAAATTAATCAATCACCTATACTTTTTCCTTTCACATCAACTCTCTGATTTCTCATCATTACGTTATATTCCATCCAAACCAAATACATCCCGAACTAATATGTCAATTCAACAATTCACTCAGAACTTAAATAGAACCACGATTTCGTTTTCAAACCTAGAGCAAGATATGATTTCTCATATGTGTTATGCAATGTCAATTTCTCATATGTGTTATGCAATGTGTCCAATTAGTACTTAATAATACTATTTTTTAAACATTAATTTTAATAAAATATTTAAAACAAGAATATATAAATATCTAGATTATTTGTTAGAAAAATCACTTGAAATAATAATACACATTTAAGGAAGATTAGTTTGTTAAATGTGTTAATAATAATAATGGCTAATTAAATATAAATATCATAGGTGATTAAGATAAGAGATAATGAAAAGATAAATATGGACGCTATATTATTTTTTTAAAAATATAATTATCTTACTTATTAAATTTGGTGTTTATTTAAAATATAAATATTTAAAAATTCAACTGCTTATATACAAAATTTCGAGTCTATTAAAATAGGGATGAAGGGAAAAATAGGATTACAATTGTTTAGATTTGAGACATACTCCTTTTTTACTGATAATAAAAAATTCCTCTAAAATAAAATTTTCATAATGCCTTAAATGTAAATAGCGAATAGATGAATCTTTGTTTTTGTTCAAATTTACGATATTATTAATAAAGATAAATAAAATACTATCTTTTTTATTGTAAACCGAAATAATTAGAATATATCTATTAAACATTAGAATTTTAAAAAAGTTTTCAATAAATAGGTACATATGTATATATTATATTAAAAACATCTTTGCCATTGCCGAAAATATAAAAGCATTTCCTCGGTTGCAATCGTGCATTGCAACACATTCACAATGAACTACAGTAAAAAATTTGACATATAAACCTCCACTTATATATATATATATATATATATATATATATATATATATATATATATATAATGTATGTAATTTTTCGTATGAAGCACGTGGCGAAAGAGTTTAGACATATTTTTCTTTATTTTTTAAATAAATAAAGAACAAAAATACAAAAATACAACTCAAATCATCAATAACAATTATATATATATATATATTCTCTTTTTCACTATTAGATAGTTTAACTTTTATTTTCCGTTTGGAAAAAGTATTATTTTGAGGATTGGGAATTGCAAGAATCCAAATATGGACTACCACTGGTTTAGATTTATTATAAATTCACTTTAAAATATTTATCAAGAAATATTATTAATTTATGAATCAGCGGTGAATGTGGACTGTGATTCATACATTTCTTAAATTCATTATTTTGTATATAAATATATATATTTAAACTTATTAGCCTTTTAAATTTATTCCATTTTAGATCTTAATTCAGTTAGAGAGGTAATATGCATGACACATGCACAAGATTTTCACATGCATTTTTATAGTAGTTGATCATCTAATTCTAACTATCATAGTATAAATCTATGATTGTCATTGATTACAACAGATAGATCGGTCATATGTAAAACATCATTGTATGAATAATTTATATTCATGGATTATGTTCATTAATTTAGAATTTGATTAAAATTATGTTTCAAATGATTAAATATTTGATTGGGTGAATAAACTATTTATTGATCGCCTGAAATTTTATTCTAACTATCATATTATAAATCTGTGGTTGTTACTAGTTATAACAGATAAGCCATATGTAAAACATTGTTATATGAATAGTTCTATTCACGAATTATATTCATAAATTTAAAATTTTATTATTAAAATTAATGTTTCGGGCCTCTTTGGTGTGAAAGGAAGTTTATGCCTTTATTATGAATTAGCCATTTGATGACCCATGAATGAACAGTTGGCCTAGTAAAAACGAGTAATAACAAATAAACTGTGTTTTTTTAACTTAGGATTCATATAACTGGTGTTTCAAACTTTTCAGATCACGTTCTTGTTTTTACCCTTTAGCATGCATAATAATTTGCTATGATATGTGGTAATTAAGTTGGCATCTTCAACATTTGCACTTCAATAACAATCTAGAACAAAAACAAATATATTTCCGCAATTCAAATATTTGCATGTTCTCTAATGGCGCAACTTATTTTTGTTAAACCGTGTTTAATTTTATCTTTACACGAACAGTTGTAAGAGTTATTTTTCAAGGCAAGGAGTTATTTTTATCTTCAAGTATTAATTTTTACTATTTTTCGTCCCTCCATGCATGATCATTTTCTCATTTGCATAATGCAATTAGGTTGCTCTTAAGATTTATGCACAAGAGAAATTATGCATTACGAGAAAATTCTAAAATTTTAAGACGACATTGAGTTTTATTAAAAGGAAGAAATATAAGAGGATGACTTTTAGAAAGTTTATATAGGCACTCTTTTTTACATACGATAAAAATTATAATCCGAATAAGATTTTAAATTAATCTTCTCAAAATAGGATATAAGAAAATAAATTAATTCATGTAGAAAAAATTGATCATATAAAGTTAGAACTGAATTCAATCAAGTAATAAGTAATGCACGTTACTTGTGCGGATGTACTTTGATCTTGTTGCAAAGTGCAAACGTATTTATTTGACATTTTTTTATATAACAACAAACTTCGATAGAGACATGATATTTGAAATTGTCCAAGTATAGGTCATTTACATTAATGCGCCTAGCATGATCTAAGATAAGAATGTCTTGCAATTAATATAGTTAGTTCAAACATTGATCAATTGCGTTTTAGCGTACAACTAATGTTTGAATTAACTCCATTCATAATTAAAGGATAAAAAAAATAAAACAAAGGCTAAGAAAACAAAGAAATATGTCACATCTCAGTTTGATTTGAACAGCATACGAAATCTCTCCATCGTACGAAAATGTCAGATGTCTAAGATCCTGACACTTGGCCTTTGAAGAAATAGTAAGCATTCATTATATGCACCGACTTGTTCCAAGGTCTAAATTATATCGCTTAATTCTAAGGATATGCTCCTTATTTTTTTTAGAGCGAGAGTTTTGATGGCGTACAAATAAATGTTGGAAGCAACCAATGAATTCAAATAAGAGAATGAAAGAGTAAAAAATAAATTAATATATATATCGTTGTTTATGTTTTAGTGGCAGCTCATATAATTAATTTACTATATATGCCATCAAAGAGCAGATCGAGAGGTATGAGTCTAACTTTGAGTAACACTCGCATTAAAAGTATCTTGTTTAGATATTAAGTTTTTTCTTTTTAATGACAACTTAATCATTCTGCTAAATATGAAAACTCTTAAATTCACTACAAGAAAAAAGCTGTGTAATCGGCCCCAAACCGTCGAAAATCACTATTTTCGACGATTTTTCTCAACGGAACCGATCCGTCGAAAAAATGGTCGTCGTAAATCAATTTTGGCCGGTTGGAAAAAAGTCGTCGGAAGTATCGACGTTTTTTACCGTCGAAAGTTTTAGCGGTGAGAAACTTTCGACGGTCACTAGTTTCGGCGGTCAAAACCGTCGAAACTTTTAATGGTCATCGCAACCCGCCAAAATTTTCGACGATCACAATCCGTCGAAACTTTCTGCGATTGTCGTAATCGTCGAACTTTCGACGGTCGCAACCGTCGCAAAGAATTTTTAAAATATAAAACAAATTAGCCGGCAGCCCATGGCAAGATCCGGCCGCCAAATCACGCTGGCTGGCAGTCGATCAGGCCGCGACCGGCCATATCACGCCGGCCAGATCTGACCGCTGCCAGCCGGATTGAGCCGCGGCCAGACCTGACCGCCGGATCCGATCGGCAGCGGCCAGATGGCCGCCAGGCAGCCGGTCTGGCCCCGCGGCCACATTCTGGAGAGAGAGAGAGAGAGAGAGAGAGGGTCGCCGGCAAAATAAGGGGTCGTCGAGCGGGTCGTCAAGTCATCGAGGGAGAAAGAGAGGAGAGAGGGAAAGAAGTAGATAATGGAGTGGGAAAGTAGAAATATACATACATACATATATATATATATATATGGTTAGAAAGTTGGGAAAGCGGAAAAACGAAAAAAGAAGCGGCGGTAGATTATTTTTTAATTATCGACGGCCATGATCGTCGAAAAATTAGTAAAGATATATATATATATGAATATAATATTTAATTATTTTTAAAATTACCGATGATCAGAACCGTTGAAAATTATTTAATTATAATAATAAAATACTACTAACATATATATAATATTTATTTTTTTAGTTTAGCGACGGTCCGAATCGTCGGTAACATATTATATTAATAAAAGACTCCTTATATTATATTATTTTTCATTTATCGACGGTCATATCCGTCGGAAATTGCGACGATTTGAAATGTCACTAATATATTAATAAAAAACTCCTTATGTTATATTATTTTTTACGTACCGACAGTCTGAACCGTCGGAAATTATGACGATTTCAACTGTCCCCAAATATATTAATAAAATACTCCTTATATTATATTATTTTTTATTTACCGACGGTATTGACCGTCGAAACTTGCGACGGATTGAGATCCGTCGGAACTTTCGACGTTCCTAATCGTCGAAAAATAAAATAATGATATAATAAATTATTTCCGACGGTTGTGACCATCGGAAGTTCGGACGGATGCCTAGCCGTCGCAAAATCCGTCTCAAATTACGACGAATTTCCTTCCGTCCGAAATCGCCCATCGAAAAATCACAATTTTCTTGTAGTGATTATCTTAAACTAATTTAACAGGTGTACTATATATTTTTTGCACGATATATCAATTGGGCACTGAGAGGAAGTAAAACGGTCGGCTTATTCCGAAGCATTAAGTGCCCTTTTTTTTTATCATAAATGCTTTTGTATAGTCGCACACTTAAAAGATTTGTTAACTAAGATATAATTTAAGTCTAATTCTTTCGATGTGACTTATAATATTTTAAGACATAATTAATCTTCCTTGAGCTTACCTGATTACCCTCTACAATCTAAAATATCTCAATTGAATTCAGAGGAAAAGAAATAAACATGTGTTGGTTTCTAGGGTTTTATATTGATGATCCAGTTGTATATTGGACATCTCCGTGACAATCAAATTAATTAGAACGTAATGGATCAGAGTCCATAAAGATATCAAATCAGTATCTTAGTCTTCGATAATAGTAGATAATATTTTACAAAATAATATCACTTTTGGAATTATTCGCCTTCGATATTGTCTAGCATTTACTTATGTACAGATTCTCTCACCTATAAGAATTAAACCCAAAACTTGTGGACATGTCACCGGAAAAATGGCAAACTAAGTGGGTGGAGTTTCTATGTCCCGTGGAGACCGTGTTTAGGGTTAGAAAGCTTAATTAATTCAATGATCATATTAGAATGAAAAAGAAATATGTTTTACTAAATTAATGTGAAGCAAGAGTCGGAATTATTAACTATTCGAATTTTTGAATTGCCTAGCTCGCTAAAAATATCAGCATATTTCTTTAGTTGTTTTAAATGCTATTTTCTATATTTAAAATATTTTATTTTATTTTTTATACAATTTTTAAATGAAAATAGGAGCATCAAGTAGATCAGATTGACTCTGGTCGATGGTACCTATACGAAATTGAACTACTTCGCTACTTCGGTTCATCAAATTTATAAATATCGACGCACATGGCTCTTGACTTAACAATATTTGAGCAATGAGCACCGATCACTTAGCATTGATCAATCATGCATGACCACTGTTATATGAAGACAAAGACGAATGAGAAATTTTTTAGGAGTTGAAACTTATATTAGAAAAAAAAACTTTTAAAACAAAATATTTACCAATAGATAATACTTAGTAATGTGTATAATTAAACCATAGGCAACTCTTGTATAACCTAAACATAAAGATATTACATACACATAATAAAAACTAAATTAAATACGAGTAAGGGAGTGTACACATACATTACATTACATTGAACTTTTTTCTTCAACATTTATTATACGCACGAATCTGAATTTGATTTTTAGTCCCCATTAAATATTATCTAACGTAGCAACGTATAATTTAATTTAGAGGTAAAGAACCATTTACTTAACCTCCAAACACTAACCAACCAACCAACCACCCCTGATTGTACATGGGTCCCTCCCAGGAGTCAGCCAAAGGTTGGAACTAGCAATACGTTGATATGGCAATCCTTTAAGATCCATAAATTTAGTCTGCTCTTAATGCCACTCATGGCATTTTAATGTCAGTTATTATAAACAATATCTCTTATTATTTTATACCATACATAAGGACACATAAAAGAATATGAAATATCCCTTCTCTTCTAGAGCCATCCACCTGATTTTTTTTTTGCTTTTATGATGATGGTAACATTATATAATTTATCTAAAAATTTAAAAATATTTTTTTTTTACTTTTATTTTATATGATGTACCAATTGCTTTTTATATTTATAGTTATTCATCATTCAACATATAATTATATATTTAAGGGTCATTTTAGTTATTGTTATTTATCAAAATATTATTTTTTTAACAATGTATAATAATTCATATTCTTTTGGTTGTCTAACCATTTTTTAAAAACAATTTTACATTAAATTTGTCGATCACTACAAACTAGTAACATGATAATTTATTAAACTATTTAATTAAAGATTTAATTTCTAGGAATCATACTTTGATTAAATCTATTATATAATCACCACAAATAATGATCAAATTTAAGATGGTCTTAAAGAGATATTCGGTCGGATAACGATAAAAGTAATTATTAAAGGTTGTAAATTTTGAAAAATATAACTATAAATAAAATCTAAAATTTTCAAAATCGTCAAACACATATTATATTTTCATTGATCTAATTTAAAAAAATGGAGAAATATTAATTTTTAACCAAGTAAAATGCATGCCGAAAAAAAGAAGAAATAAACTATCTTGGACAACTGGTTATGTGAAGAGAAGTCACTATTTATCTTCTGTATTTATTTCTTGCACGATATAAAATATAAAATGGTATTATGGTTTATAAGGAGTGACATTAAGTATACCCTAAATTTATTATAGCATATTCCTTCGGTAGCTATTACTAACTCTATGTTTTTTTTCGGTTACATTAACTAATCCTAATTTGATAAGGTTATAGGAGTTATGTATAATAAGTATGATACTACATCTATACGTATCTATGGATGTATCATATCTTTTGTTATATGTTACATCTAAAAACATGAAAAAAGGTGTTTGTAAGTAAGACATTATTGCAGTGCTAATAAGCTTTTGAAGAGGGGACAAGAGATATTTGAACCGACGTGTGGTGAACATGCAGAGACAGTGGCCAACAACAGCCAATAGGACCATGCACTCCCTGCTAATGCGCTTTTAACACCAGTGCTTGCCACTGGGGGCGTTCCACGTTTAAAGCACTAACAAACAAGTCCAGAATGCATGCAAAGAGGGAAATAGACACAAAGGCGAACATATCAATGACTATTATCAAGCTTTTGTTATGTGCCCCAACTAATAATCTCCTAATTAACAATTTTATGAGCATTATTAACCAACTGTAGCGAGTTGTTTCACCTAGCTAGATAATTGAATTTTCAAGACATTATTGTTAGAAGATATTTAGGTATTTGCGTATTCATTTCGGATTAGATAATTAGCCGAACAATATATTGTTTGTCTTATGGACGCAAAGCAATCTATCAAGTGCATCCTTATCCGCATCTAAAGAGCAAAGCCGTAACGTAACTGTGTTCACTACCACTGTAACAACCAACACCAGGATAAAAAAAAAGAAAAAGAAAAGATAAAGAAAGGAAAGAAATTGGAGTTCGGTTGGAATAGCCATCAAGAGATAAAATTGTATCTTATTAAAATCTTACCTAGATTAGAAAAGGGGCGTTACAAGGATTAGATAAAAAAAAAAATCAAACCAAAGCAATTAAAGCCTCCCTCTCTCTCAACCCTCACGGTTTCTCCCTGTTCGTCCCTTTCATACGTGAGCAGAGGCAAGGATTTGTCCTCTGTTCCCAGGTGCAAAGGTAGTCGTGTTGTGTTCTTTCTACTGTAGCATCTAGTTCTTATTTTCTGTCCTCACGTCATCTTCATCGGGTCGTGCAGACGGGCAGCAAGAGAGCCGAGAGAGAACAGGGAATATTGAGGGAAAAAAACAGGGGGCGCGTTCAATAGGATTTTAACGAATCAAGGCAAGGAGAAATCGTGAACAGGTGGGTGAATCGAAATCACCTTGTATGACATCTGAATTGTCCCAAATTCATGCCCTAATCGTTATGAAAAGAAAAGATCAAAGCTAAGATTTAAGTTAGCGTTTTAATTGATTGATTCATTGTATTCTTTGATTGATTGATTGAATTGCATGCATAATTCACTTCTTATTGTTCTGTTGTTGTGTGATTGATTTGCTAAGAGATAGGAACTAGGTTAGGATGAGATTGCATTGGAAAAATGATGAAATTCGAAAGTTTTGTAACTTTCTGGACGCCGACTGATCGACCGGTCCGCAGGTATTGTGGCAACCGATCGACCGATAATCTTCCTATCGCCGTATTTCTGCACATGTCAATCGGTCGACCGATCCTTGCCACTGGTCGACCGTTCAACCGAACGGATCGACCGAACAAATTAAACCCGACTTGACCTACCGGTCGACCGATCAACAGACTACTGGGCGACCGTTCCCCCGAACCGGTCGACCGATTTTCCAGAAAACCTTTCATTATACTTATTAACTATTTTCCTTTTTATCTAGATATTATTTATACATATATTATTGATCCTATTGTCTGACCCCACAGAGATCCCTCACTGATTTACATGATTTACTTTCTTATTGATTTATTTCGCATTGATCTTATCGTATCCATGAAATCAAGAACAAAGAGCCACAAGTTGTTAAAAGTGATTAATAAGTTCAGATGAAAGATTAATGATGGGTTGCCAGTCCAAGCCAAGTGCATCAAGATAAGGGTCGCTCCCTTGATCATGGTTTGATCACCCATTGACCCGCACAAGGCCGTATCGTTTGCTGGGCATACCCCAAGAATTAAAGGCACTCAAAGTCACCCTGATTGTTAATTAATAACCAAGATCAAGAAGCATGTTCAAGTCAAGTCAAATTACTGTCATGAATTACAAGTATGTTATAAGTTCATATTTATTACTCATCATGATTACCCTCTTGATTTATGATATCGATGATCTTATTCTTATTATGACCCATGATACTAATATGTTATCTTCCACGTTCAAGTTAAGCATGATTATTTACCGTTAATTATTATATTCATGTCATACATTGTATATCATGTGGTTCCCCACTAGGCTGTAAAGCTTACGGGAGGACCTCCTCCCCTGTGTCTGATTTTCACAGGACCAGGTCAATGACGTGGTGGAGTAAGCGTGTGGTGATGAAGCTCTGGCGATAGGACAACACATGAACCATAAGGCCTTTAGAGTGTTATTTAGTTTTCGTTTACCTTATGCATTTTGAATTCATGATGTAGAACCTTATTTTATTTCTTACCAATGATATAGCCACTTTTAGACTTCCGTATAATTATGTTATCTTCTTTTTTTTTCGCTGACGTGTCTCGATTCTTGACTGAGATATGGTCAATATTATGGTCAAAGTCATAGCATGCCGTAGCGTCTCCAGGTTGGTCTTTGCCACGTGGCGGGGGTCGATTTGGAGGCGTTACATTTATGGTATCAGAGCATAAAGTCAGGACTCTCTTGACGTCCTAGTGTATAGAATAAGTATGATATTGGTTCATGTGCTATCGCCGAGCAGTCGCCACACCCTCCACCGTAAAGTACAAGTAAGATTTTTTTGCATTATGTTATTCTTTATTGATGTATTGATATGTATTTCACATGAGTGGTTGATTCCTAGGAAGGTTACTCTGTATGGTAGGAATCAACTTAAATATTATTAGTGATTAAACAAAAAGGATCATAAAGGTTACGAACAAATTGGAAAAGAATAAACAACATGCATGTGGATAAATATATCTACGTGAAAAAAAAAATAAGTCTTACATATATTTAAAGAATAAAATATAAGAAACGATTATGTTTCTTATAATTCATGTTTTTCATCTCTTTCATGATTGCTCTATTGACGGACTTCTTTTGCTGACTGCAGTAGTATGAAGAGGAAAATGAATAAGCATATCAGTTGCAAAGAGATGTAGATTTAAGAAAGAAACGAAGGAATTATAAGAGTAATTAAAGTATTCGACTCACACAACACGTAGGTGTGAGATGATTTCAAATAGTAGAGGTGAAACCAAGCATGCATAAGTTATGATTTATGGTGATGACTTATGTGATTCCATTGGTCTAACAATATAAGGGTTTAATAAATTATCTTATATGTTTATGTTGATAAGTATGGACCCATAATGCTTCTTGCGCCTTAGACTTCATATGATCCCTTTATTATGTAGATAAAGGTCCTAAGCAAAATTCAAATTAGTTATACGAATTTCTAATTAGATTACCTTATATTGGAAATAGGAATTAGAAAGATTAATCATGTTCAAGTTATGCAAGATTAGTTAAACAATAATTTAAGTATTAGTGAGCTGCCCAAGAATCATGCATAAGGTATGGATGGACAAATATAGAAGCTTAAAGTGTTCAGAAGTCACCTTGGCCTGAATAAATGTTAGAAGGAATTTTCAATGAGTAAGTGACTGTTGGAGTTAATCGAACATTTAAATCTAGCATATTCATACGCATATGTACATATAACATAGTATACTTATAAATATATAAAGATAAATAAATAAATAATTAGATTTAACTAACTTAGTTTAGTACATAGTATATTTGAAATTTTATTAATATGAAGTATATTTTTAAATAGCCATTATTAAAGAATGAATTCTCTATCATCGTAATGTATATATATTTTCAAAATAGACTAATATGATTAATACAAGAATTATATAAGAACAAGTAAGACATGAAAGGGTTAAAATGAATGTGAGAAATCTTAAAACGATTTAAGGTCTCTTAATTGAGATATGCTTGAGGAGGATATGAGCTTCCAGCCATTAAGTATTAAAAGATCAAAACATCAAGTGAGGAAATTTTTAAAAAGTATGAGGGGTTAAGGTAAAGTATTAGAAATTTTGTAAGTCCCCTACAAGATTTCTGGAAAAGCAAGTTATGCATCCGAGAGGAATGATTATGCAAGTTTTAATTGATTTATCTTGATTATTGATATAATTATAGTTTTCATAATAATGTCAAAACGTATAGAGTATTTAATCATATAATCATAGTTGATGGTTCAAGAGGAAAAATAAATCATATATATGTTTAGATAATGGGTTAAGCAAGCCATCGGATGATACATAGAATGTCCTTTAAGATGCAAGATATAAGATGATATATAGAATGTTCTCTAAGACACCTCTACGTCAGTATGATGAAAAATGTTCAAGATTTTGTCTTGATTAAGTGGATCACTTATGATTTGATCATAAGTTTTATAAATGGATTAGTTCTCCTTTCCAACTTTAAAGTTATCCCGACCCTCTCCCATGTACTACAAGATATCGTTAATGCAAAGGACCATGAAATGATGCACGAAGAAGAAGAATGATTGCTTGTCTTCTGTTTTGTTGATTGTTTTATTTTCCTGTCTTATTGTTTGAATTCATTCCATGTGTCAACCTGCATTCATGATGTTTGACTAAGGACTTATGTTATGTAGTGCACATAAATTATTCTGTTAATTCTAGATTAGAACATACTATGTAGCGACCCCTCAGCGTAGATATCGTTCGACCTTAACATTGATTCAGAGTGCTTCAAGATACTCAAGAAAAGGATTTATTGTGGTCATATATAATCACTGGCCTCCCATGAAATGATATGACCTGACATTGCAAGAAACAAATCAATGTAAGCCAAGAAGTTAAGATTGAGGGCAACTCTCATGACAATCATATCAAATAAAGCATTGGCACAATGTGTCGAGAAAAAAAAAGGGATAACAAATGACATTGATTAAGAAACAACCCTATTCCAATGACATAGAATGCCAAGAATGATTCGTCCTCAATTGATTTAAAGGACTCTTGATTGATATCAAACATAATTGTCTTATTTGACAATTATTCATTTTTATACTTTATTTAATCCCTTAAGATATCTGATTTAAGATGAAGATCAAGTGACCATAAAGTCCATGCTAGTGATACTAATGACGATTGAAGATAAGATCTATTTTTCACATCAACTAGAAACTTCTTAGGAGATTACGATGAGATTCCTATTTGATTCTTCCTTCTAAGATGTATAAGCATTATAAAAAAGAAGAAGATAGTTGCCGGTATTTAAAGATCTAAAAGTTATAGTTAGAAGTTGAGTGTCATATCGACCTCCTTTCAAGAATGACATTGATTTTCAATGCCCCATGACATATGAACTAAAAAGACAAATCTAATAATCGTAAGACGAGGGGTTTAGGAGACGAAGGGTCTCATTTTTAAATGTTCCACTTCTTTTGGTAAAGAAGAATAATGACCCTATGAATCTAGAGATTTATTAACAAGTTGTTAAATAAAATAACCATCAAGACTAAGTGTTTGTTACCATGCAAAGATGACCTATTTAAGGCTAGGTGCTCTCAAGATCGATCTAGGGAGTGAGTACCAATAGTTTAGAATTGCTGATGAAGATGTAATGAAGATAATTTTAAATGAATGATCATTATAAGTTGAGCGGTGCCATTAAGAACACCCCTCAAACCTTTAGGTTCTCATGAACATTGTGTTCAAACTATGCCTACATTTATGTAGAAAAGATTGAAGTGTTCATCGATCAAAAGAGTCTTAGGTATGTTTTTTTTAGTAGTACGCTAATATGTGACAATGAAGATGACATGAAGTTTGAAAGATTCTGAGTTCTCCATGAAGCACCATTTTGGTAAAAATGAACTCGGTTGCACATACACTCAGACACAAGTGATGCTTATTAGGCTTCATGATGCTGCGTATGAAATATTGGAGGAACTAAGCATGTGGAAACCAAATGATAAAGTCCTAAAGAGAGCAATACTAGATGAATAATATAAGCCTGTGTTGCGGTCCATTTAGGAATAAGTCTTATAAAAAGTATTAGATGAAAATTATAAGTTTGGGTTATGATCCATTTGGAAAGTACAAGAAGTATAAGGATGTAACTATAAGCCTGGGTTGCGATCCATTCGGGAAGGACACGGATGTATAAGGATGAACAAATAGTAATGACATGAAATATGGAGATACGAAAATATGTTCTAAGTACCCAGCATGTCAATGTGGAAAATAATAATAATAATAATAATAATAATAATAATAATAATAATAATAATAATAATAATAATAATAATAATAATAATAGAGCATCATAAATTCTAGGAGATGATGATGCATGACGTTAAGAATTCGTAGACTTGATCCTCGTTGAGTATCCAACACACATAATGGAGCGCAAGGTGCAACGTCAAAAGAACAAGGATGTAACCATGGTCAGATAGCTTGGCATTTCCATCATGGCGATGACGCTGCATGGGAACTCGAATAACAAATGCGCCAAGAATTCCCTCATCTTTTCGGTAAGCCCTCTACCTAGTGCAAAATTCGAGGACGAATTTTCTTTTAAGGGGGTAAGAATGTAACAACCAACACCAGGATAAAAAAAAAAGATAAAGAAAAGATAAAGAAAGGAAAGAAATTGGAGTTCGATTGGAATAGCCATCAAGAGATAAAATTGTATCTTATTAAAATCTTACCTAGATTAGAAAAGGGGCATTGCAAGGATTAGATAAAAAAAAATCAAACCAAAGCAATTAAAGCCTCCCTCTCTCTCAACCCTCACGGTTTCTCCCTGTTCGTCCCTTTCATACGTGAGCAGAGGCAAGGATTTGTCCTCTGTTCCCAGGTGCAAAGGTAGTCGTGTTGTGTTCTTCCTACTGCAGCATCTAGTTCTTATTTTCTGTCCTCACGTTATTTTCATCGGGTCGTGCAGACGGGCAGCAAGAGAGCCGAGAGAGAACAGGGAATATTGAGGGAAAAAAAAATAGGGGGCGCGTTCAATAGGATTTTAATGAATCAAGGCAAGGAGAAATCGTGAACAGGTGGGTGAATCGAAATCACCTTGTATGACATCTGAATTGTCCCAAATTCATACCCTAATCGTTATGAAAAGAAAAGATCAAAGCTAGGGTTTAAGTTATCATTTTAATTGATTGATTCCTTGTATTCTTTGATTGATTGATTGAATTGCATGCATAATTCACTTCTTATTGTTCTGTTGTTGTGTGATTGATTTGCTAGGAGATAGGAACTAGGTTAGGATGAGATTGCATTGGAAAAATGATGAAATTCGAAAGTTTTGTAACTTTCTGGACGCCGACTGATCGACCGGTCCGCAGGTATTGTGGCAACCGATCGACCGATAATCTTCCTATCGCCGTATTTCTGCACATGTCAATCGGTCGACCGATCCTTGCCACTGGTCGACCGTTCAATCGAACGGATCGACCGAACAAATTAAACCCGACTTGACCTACCGGTCGACCGATCAACAGACTACTGGGCGACCGTTCCCCCGAACCGGTCGACCGATTTCCCAGAAAACCTTTCATTATACTTATTAACTATTTTCCTTTTTATCTAGATATTATTTATACATATATGATTGATCCTATTGTCTGACTCCACAGATATCCCTCACTGATTTACATGATTTACTTTCTTATTGATTTATTTCGCATTGATCTTATCGTATCCATGAAATCAAGAACAAAGAGCCACAAGTTGTTAAAAGTGATTAATAAGTTCAGATGAAAGATTAATGATGGGTTGCCAGTCCAAGCCAAGTGCATCAAGATAAGGGTCGCTCCCTTGGTCATGGTTTGATCACCCATTGACCCGCACAAGGCCGTATCGTTTGCTGGGCATACCCCAAGAATTAAAGGCACTCAAAGTCACCCTGAATGTTAATTAATAACCAAGATCAAGAAGCATGTTCAAGTCAAGTCAAGTTACTGTCATGAATTACAAGTATGTTATAAGTTCATGTTTATTACTCATCATGATTACCCTCTTGATTCATGATATCGATGATCTTATTCTTATTATGACCCATGATACTAATATGTTATCTTCCACGTTCAAGTTAAGCATGATTATTTACCGTTAATTATTATATTCATGTCATGCATTGTATATCATGTGGTTCCCCACTAGGCTATAAAGCTTACGGGAGGACCTCCTCTCCTGTGTCTGATTTTCACAGGACCAGATCAATGACGTGGTGGAGTAGGCGTGTGGTGATGAAGCTCTGGCGATAGGACAGCACATGAACCATAGGGCCTTTAGAGTGTTATTTAGTTTTCGTTTACCTTCTACATTTTGAATTCATGATGTAGAACCTTATTTTATTTCTTACCAATGATATAGCCACTTTTAGACTTCCGTATAATTATGTTATCTTCTTTTATTTTTTTTTTCCGCTGACGTGTCTCGATTCTTGACTGAGATATGGTCAATATTATGGTCAAAGTCATAGCATACCGTAACGTCTTCAGGTTGATCTTTGCCACGTGGCGAGGGTCGATTTGGAGGCGTTACAATCACTTTACATATCATATCCGCGAGGCTCAGGAATCAAACTAGTGTGCTAGAAAGAAAGAGAAATTAAAATCTGCGGAGACAACTCAACAAAGCTTTAAAAGAACATTAATTGTTTCTTGTCTTAAGAACAATTACCCCAGAATTAGTACCCACATGTGCATCAGTCATTTTTGCCTTGACATTATCTGTAATATGTTAAGCATATCTGAAGACATTTATTTCAGACGTCAGAGAAAACAAAAAAAGCTTCAAGTTTCGACGGCCATGTTGTCTGACCTGCAACCAGTTCACTGAACTGAGATACTTGTGTGACCTGTTCCAGCAAGACGGAGTTTGTTCGTAGTGGTACTACTTGATATTAACAAATGCGTGTATTATCAGAGAAAAGAAACACTGTATAAATAGAACTCATGCACATGCGCATGATACTTGTTTGGATTCGTCTTGGCTGCAAGTAGTTCGTTAGAAAATAAGTTGAGATCATAAACTACGAGTGGCTTCGATCTTATGCATATGATTACCCATTACTATTATAAATTAAAGCCAGTGGTTACACTGTTGGAAGAATATTAATTCTCAATCAGGGATCCTTTCTCAAGCACGGAAAATGAAGAAAAAAAAAGAAGCTTTGTAGTATTGTTAAACACTTAAACCTGCTGGATAAAAACAAAATATATGATAGAACAATTCTAAATTCAATTTCTGATGCTCTCAAATCAAACATTTGATATTTATTTTACTATCTTGATACTGATCGGATAGGGTCAGTGATATTATTGAAGTCATGTTAGTGCAATATTATTATATGTTTGAGTTCGTGTCTTTGGTGATGTCTTCTTCTCCCTCCAGGAGCAGCAGATGGGCCAACTTGGAGTCCTCTCCATCTCATAATTCTCATTACTCACGAAACCTACAAAACTTTGAGATCGCATTAGGGGAGAGAGAGAGAGAGAGAGAGAGAGAAGCAGCGTAATAATAACTTGAGCTGTCGTTGCCGTCCGTTACAGCTCAAGTTGGGACCATAAAATTACTATTCACCAAAAAGGAGCTCGCTAACGGGAAACACCACTCGATCCAAAGTCAACTTAGAATTTGGTTGCCACCACCAATAATTACTTGATTCACATACTCTAAATTTTATTTTTCTATTGAAAAAAAAGGATGCAAAATGTCTTTCAAGTTTTTTTGCGTAGAGACTGAGGGGTACTTATTGACTCCAAATATTAATATTTGAAAGGCAAAATTTTTAAAACTATATATTTTTTATTGAACGATTAATTGATTCGAATAATTTCATTACAAAAAATTGTTTTTATCGACCATGATATTAATATTTATAATAATATGGGGACGATAATATAATGCTTAAAATATGCAATTAGATTAATCAAGAGTTAGTATTATTTTATATATTAGAATTGACATCGAAAAAAATATATGTGGGATCCTGAGTTTAAACAAAGAGGATTTGTAAGGCTCGGCATGAATCTTGCATATAATGATAAGACATCCTTTTGCGCAATTAAACCATAGACCTGGCCTTTTTTCTACGAACGAAGGATCACTACAAATTTTATGAGGCACTTGTTTTGTGTAAAATAAAATTCGATTAGAATTACAAGTGAGAGACGCTATCATGATGAAAATGCCATGTAGGTATGAAAAAAGACCCCCAATTTAATTTGTTCCCCATTGCACATGCACCATTGTATGCAAAAAAATGGAGAGAGAGAGAGAGAGAGAGAAGAAAGGGACACAAAAGAACATGAAAAGAATTCATGTGGAGCTAGATTTGCATAAAATAAAAATTAGGAGAAAAGTGACTTGAGGGGAAAAATGATGTCAAAATAATTTATTTTTTCCTTGATTCGTTTCAACAAATAATATAGAATATATTTTCTTCATTTGAGGGATGGCGTGGGATGGGGATCGAGTTAATGACATTTGCTAAAGAAAATAAAAATGCCTCAAGTTTTTTAAATTTCCAGGCAACCTTTTTTCATTTCTTTGACGGGTGCTTTTTATTTGTTATCAAATGCAAAGAAAAAAAAAAGAGTAACAAATTTTAAAATGTCATTTTTTTTCTTTTAAAACAACTTGAACGTTTTCGTAGCTCGACAGTGGTGAAGGTATAATTTTAGTGAGTCCAAATTTATCGGCCCATAAGTTGGTCCGCCCAAAAGCCCAATTTCAACCGGAGGAATATGCTGCACATTCTTGGGCGATCTGCTTTTTTTTTCCCAACAAAAAATTGCTGCCTTTTCAAATTTCAATTTAAGTAAACAAAATTTATCTCTTTTTTTTTGGCCTAGACAAATAAATGACCTCCTCTTATGAATAAAAAAATCCTATAGGTCATGAATGTGGATGAAGTCTTCCTTACTTAAAGTTTAGAGTTTTAAATTAATAATAAATAGTTGGGAAAAGATAAATTTTAACTAAGCGAAGTCTTAAAAAAATCTATGATGATAGTCGTGTGACTAAGATGGAGGTTGAAAATGTTGTGAAATTTGATAGGACATGATCACACGGAACACATTTTTGAAAGAAAAAAAAATGTGCAAGATCTTGTAAGTTGAAAGCGAGTAATATTTTCAATGAAACAAAATGTTTTATGAATTTAAATATCATAGGCTCGTCTCGATTTAGAATACTAGTCAAATTCAATGTTATGTGTTCTAGCTACAAAATGCTAAAACAAAACTTCATGAAATAGACGCTTATTCCCAAACATTTTTTTTTTCATCGAGACTCATGGGAAAATCGATCCACCCACTACTTTCTTATTTATTTTTTGGAAAAGAGAAATAGATAAATAAATCACGCTCTTGTTTTTTTTCACTTTATTAAAATTTCTAGCCGAACAAAAATAATGATGATAAATTTTTATGACACCTTTTTACCTCAATCGAAACATAGGAACCCTAATTTCTCTAAACATTATCCTACAACATAAAGCTTAAAAATAAAAAAAAAATATTACACACGACCCAAAATCAAGTAAATTTTACTTAAGAGAGGCCAAATTTAATTTTGTATGCAACTGATAATTTTTTTAATATAAATAAGTTCATGAAATGCACGTTTTAGAAACCTTAGCTCTTGAAGAAAACAGGCAAAACTTAACAAGGGTCGTACGTGCGAATTTTCTTTTAATCTGAAAGTGATAAACTTCATTTAGAATGTCATTGAGGACATAAACATTAATTTTTTTGGATCGTCAAACTTCCGATGTCTGGAAAACGGTGCCAACGATTTAATTTGTGCGACACTAAAAAGTGCACTGTCCACAATTTGAAGGTCGACTCACTATTGAGTTCAACTAATCTGATTAGGTTCGTCCTGGGTCACGTAGTTGATAGTGACATGTGAGGCTCCCAATAAAAATATTATGCATTCACAAAGATTTACTTAAGCGAGTCACTTATCACTCCACCCTAAATATAAGCATTACTGATTAACACTTTGTCATGAAAGTTTAATTTAATGATGAACACAATATGCAGGAGATAGTTTGATTTGAGTGTTATGTTTTTCTAGAAATGTTTTATTAGGTGATATATTTTTGAAAAATTGCCAGAAAATAAGAAAAAAAATATGATAAAAAAGTATAGCGGCAAAATTCTAAAGTACAATTAAATATTCTGATCAGAATGTTTTTTATTTTTTAGATTGGAATATCAGTTGAGTTGCTGGTCTGAATGATTTTTTTTCTTTGAAGGAACATATTCCTGAATTTAAGTAAGATCTTGAAAAAATTGATCGATAATATCAGATTATTAATATCTAATTAGTTCTTAGTATCTTTGAAAGAGTTGGCTCGAAATTGCCAACCTCGTTTCCTGACTGATGTTACCATCATGACGCAATCACACAGCGTTTCTGGATCAACTTTTCCTTTCGTCCTAATTCTCAGCAGAAGAATCGGCCCCAAATGGGGCACCCACTCGGTTTACCTTTTGAAATGTTGGAGCTTTCAAGTTTGAACACTGCAGAGCACGATAGAACTTAGCACTGCTCATTGACATTTGTGTTGCATCTATATCTCGTGATCTATGACATATACTTTTTTGCTCCAGAGAATGGCAAGACACTCCCAGCAATTTCTTCCTTCCTTTTTGAAAAAAAGAGAAAAAAAAAGGCAAAGCTTTTCCATCACTACATTTTCCTGTTACTGGGAGAGCAAACCTGATATTGAGATATATACCCATCAAATGTTAATTCAGATAACAATCAATTTATTTTTGTTATCAAGACCGTAGATTTTTTTTTTGTTGTTAACATGCTATGCGAATCAGATTAGTTTCAGTCTGATCAGAGATATAATAATTGGTAGAACAGCAGTTAGTAAGATAATTAGGTACACCAAGAGCTGTCAAATGGAGAACTTTGGAGAGGTAGATTGCAGGATTGACCACAGCAATAATTTATGGTCTCAATCAATCATATGCTTAGAGCCTTGGAAATATTCCAAGCAGGCAATCTTTACAAATAATTTTATGGCAAGCATGCGCTACTGCGATGTGACAGCTCGGACCGCAGGAGATCCTTCTCCTTTAGATACAGAACTGGCCTCCGTGTCCACCGACGACGGCGACGAGAACAACTGTTCACAATATATGTCACAATTAATATCACAATATATGTATTCAGAGTTCAGACTGTATATTTCCCCTCCGACTGAGGTTAATTTGGCTTAGAATACATTAAAAAGAATCATAATTGTGATTGCAAACATTGGTTAAAATCCTGCAAAAACTGATGCTTTTGGTGAAATTTATATCGCAGTAAACTAAGCAAAGCATATACCTTGCTTTGCCTCTTAAGTTTGATGTAGTCCTCAACTCCTCTGATCGTCTTCTTGAGGCAGATCCTGTGCTGGTCCATGGAAGTGTTCACAAACTGGTCCAAGTGGTCCTTGACGTTTGTGAGAAATCCTGCGTCCGGCTCCTTCTTCTTCCAACAAGGCTGCCGCTGCTGCTGCTGCTGGTGCTCCTCCATCTCAGTCTCATGAGCACCCTTCTCCGATTCCATCTGTGCTCAAAATTCATGTCTTTTCAATTTTCCAGTGGCCATAGATGCAAAGGACTAAGCTCATATTATGCCAGCAAGAACAACAAACAGACACACAGATTGCAAGGTGATGATCTCCATAACGAAAAAAAATCACTTCTCTGTAATCTGAGTAAATTGAAGAGAAAAAAAAGCATGCATCTTTCGCCAACCACTGGAAAAAGTACACATACAAGAACCAGGCAAGATTAAATAACCCATCAGCGCATAACATCTGGTTCTTTTGATGATGCAGCGTTACATATAGGAACCTGGTTCTGTCTGACAGAGAAAAATAATAAACCATGCGACCAAAATAATTGTACCGACCTGGTGAAAGGAGGAGAGGAGGGAGATGAAAGCAGGGACGATAGAAGTGAGGGGCAATTTTCAATGTGCTTCCAGAGGAGAGAGGAAATAAATAGGAGGCTGAGGAGGATTTGATTTGAGTGCAGGTTAGTTTTCTGGCTTGGGGAGGAAGGCAGTAGAGTAGTGGTGTGGTCAAGGAGAGAGATAACGAAGGGAATAATATTTTGGAGAGATGTTACAAAACAATAGAGAGAGAGAGAGAGGCTAAAGCCGTTTGCTTTGCCACTCCCCCTCTCTCTCTCTCCTTGGCAGCCGTTGGAAGAGGACCCTTTCTTTTCTTCTCTCTTTCCTTTTGGTTTGCTTTTTTTCACTTCCTTGCAAGCGCGGCCACACGCCTTTTGGCCGATGCCGACCACCGGTCCATTTCTCCCTTGGGGAGTCGTGCCCGCCGTGAACAAATGTTAATGGTGTTTGGGCCTTTGGGGGAGGCGTCCTTTTTATTTTAATATAAAATATTTTTTTTTTGAGTTGTCATTAAAATATTCAGAAACCACAATAAAAAAATAATAGAAAAACTGATACTAATGATTGATAAATTAATAGAGTATTTAATTTGGACCGTGTAACTCGCGTTTCTTCTTTTTTTGTTATTCTTTCTCCCGTTTATTACGGTGATGACATATTCGTACCTCCTATTATTTGGGTCACGACTTCAATAAAACAAGATTCGTAAAATCAAATCAACAAATATTGTCAATAGAAAAGAGTTCAGAAGGAAAGATGCATCTTGATCAAAATCTATAGTTTGTTGAGAAACAATTCAAAGTCTTTAGCTTCGAATTGAATTATTTGAAATCAGATCGGAAGTGATAAAGAATTGAACACAAAATCACGATATTAATAATGTTTTGAATATAAATCTACTATATAAATTTCATAATGATTAAATTATTTTACATCATTCTAATAATCATTATTTTATAATAAAAAAAGTCGTCGTTAAAATGAACTTTATAAATCTTATAGTACCATTTCTCTCCTACACACTTTCTCCTTTTGGTAACACAATTTCTACGTGGATTATGACAGATAGCTTGAGCCTGAAGGAAAAAAAAAACAGTATTATGATAGCATCATAATAGCATTAGTGCACAGCTCACAACTCACAAGGCTAATAAAAGGACAATACATAAGATTCAATGGACTCCTGTACCTACCATGTCCTTGTCCCATTCCTCTACCAGCACCTGTTTCAAATGGACTGCAATGGGCACAAGCAGGTTGATTGACTCGCGGATTATATTCCGTTTCTTAATTCCACATCTTTTCTTAGAATGAATCCATTTTTAAAAATTTTGTGGTTCAAATACAGAATTAAAAATATTGAACATCGAGTGTCACCCAAATGGAAAAGGAGGTAAATGAATTGTGCAGCCATTAGGACAAATTGGACAAGGTGATGAAGCTGCAAACGGCAAGAGTGAAGAGTGGGGGACGGAGATGGACCACCGACGGCCATGTTGCAACGCCATCTGTTGTCTCAAGCACTAAAACTGGGTTCAAATTTCAATCAACGAATGGACCGGAGGAGGATGGACCATCATGCCCATCTATCAATTTTTGTAGTGGTTTTGAACATATCATCAATATGTATGGAGTTCCATTTATCACAAATATCTCTTGCCAACATCAAGCTCTCAACGCCTCCATAGCTCTTTTTATTTTATTTATGTTTTAGATTTACTTAGCTGGCTAATTTTCTCTTCATTTAAAACACATTAGTTTTTAGAAATATGGTTGAATTTTCGACTTTTAACATATCAGAATCTCGATCTTTCCGGTTCAATTCATCCTTGAGACGAGATATGAGGTCTTGTGACATTGATTTAGCGATTGATGGTTGGGCCAAGAAATTAAGGATCCAATCTTAGAATTATATATTTGACAATCAGTAGGGTGCTTATATTCGAAATTGGTTATCACATTCATGGGTGTTCAGCGGGTCGGATCGATCCGCGAACCCAATGACCCGACCCGACCTGATCCAAATCAGTTTGGGTCGGATCGGTGGTCAGACCTAATCCGAACTCGACTCGACTATGGGTCGGGTAACGGTTGGAGTTTTCCGACCCAACCCGATTGACCTGATTTTTTATTTTTTTATTTTTTATTTAAACTTAACTCATATTTGATTAAAAATTAAAAAATTTAAGTAAAATATTTTAAGTATAAAAATAACATTAAATGGTTTAAAACTTTATTTTATGCTTTAAAATAAATATTAAATAATATTCTTTATATTAAATAAATATAAAAATAATAAGAAAAAGAATTTTAAAAAAGACAACCCGACCTGACCCGAACCGAGTTGAGTTGGAATGGATTTGCCCCACAAAGCCCTTTGACCCGACCCGACCCATCGGGTCGAGTTTGTTCACGGGTCGGTCCAACCCGACCCGTGTATGTCCCGGGGGCTTCTCCCCGGGGCACGTCGAGTTATCTTACCATGTATTTTCCTTTTCAACTCACTTTTGTACTTAGTTTATTTTCTAAGTGTGATGGTGGCAGTTTTGTAATTTGCACTCCAGAAAAGTGCACCCCCGGAGATGGTCCTCCACATCACACGTCGCAATTCTACCACCCGAAACGGTGGTATAGTAGGGGAGACCCGCTAGTCCTCCTCCGAAGCGTTGTAATCATTACTATTTACTCAACAAAGATTTCAAGCTTCCCTAAATCTAGCATCGTGCCTCAAGCGTGGGGTGGCAACCCACAAGAGAGCATCCCAAGCGATCGAGCGTTACGCCGAGGTGCCCGTTTGTTCACAAACGCCTCCACCGAAGAAGCGTCCGCTCGGGACCGTGCGTCCCAAAAGTTGTGGCATACAAAAAGTGGCATAAGCAAGCTTCCGCAAAACGCTCAAAAGAGCTTGCCTAAACGTTGGGCACGTCTAAGCGCCGCACGGGTCGGTCGAGCGAAAAACGACCCCGTGACATGTACACCCCTAATCACATGAGTTGAGTTAAATTCATATTGTTTCGTCCAAAATCTTAATTCAACTACTTAGCGAGTGTTTCCCTATCGATATTTTTTTAAAAAAAATATTAACACTATGAACTTAAACTTATGTATATTTATCACATTACATTTTGTTGCTTATTTTAATTTGCAAGCAATAAAAATTTTGATTCTTGTAGAATGAATAAGAAGTAACAATTTATATTGTCTGAGTGATTATCTTATATCTAATTTTCATAATTTTCCCTATAATAATATGTAATAAAAACTTTTTAAATATCTAACGTCGGACTTACAAGCCACCAAAACCAAAACGGATGTCGATTATCGTGATGAAGACGACAACTAAGCCGACGCTCTACCGAATGATCAAAACCATTTCGGACGTCCAGAAGAACAATGTGCAGAAAGACTTCAAGATTAGTTTTGATCTCTCTCTCTCATTAAACCACAATAACTCTAGAAGATCATGTAACACCTCCATCATGAATTCAAACCTTTCAAATGGACGAAACCCCCAAAATAATGCACATAAAACCCATTTGTGTCTTCCCTCTTTCTTCTTGATCTCTCTCTCATTTATATTTCCATTTCATTGTTCTTGCTCTTGCTCCATTGTTGACTTGCATAGAGACGCGGGAGGAAGATGAGGACAAGGCTAAAGCTTCAGCATTCGAAAATCCAATCAAGAATCAATTGAAACATGTGTTATTCGGGATGTGGGTCATAGGGTAGTTTTCATGTGTTATTCACATGTTTTACGGAATGGACTAGGCTTAAGATCTATGCTAGAATGGGTAGAAATCATGCTTCAGTATTTTATATAGTTGTATGATATGATTTCATCTGATTGTGATAACTTGCGAATGAGTTTTATGTTAACACATGCCTTGTAGTACTTGATGATTGATAGAGTTAGGGACTTATGTTTAGTTAGAGGAATAATGTTTCTTATATGTCAATCAAGCTTGTCGAGTTCGAGTTTCTACCTAAGTTCATTTTATGGGGGATAAAATTCGTATCGTAAATTTGATATGTAAATACGTAGTATTTAGATATAATATTAATTAAATAATTATTATTTTCTAAACTACATACAAATATATTAATGAATACATAAATAATTAAATAACATGAATAGCTAGTTAATAAAAAATCATAATATAAACTTGCAACAATTTCAAATGCAATATTTTTTTTATTGTCAAGATTAAAAAATATGTAGAAACTCAATTGAAGTCTCATAAATTAGTACAAATAGGAAAAATGTATAAGAAAATTAGTACAATATAATTTTTTGTTTAAAATAATAATATTATTTTTTATTATTTTTATAACCACTATACCTTATTTTCATCATATGATTTAATTTTTATTTAGGCATCATGGTTGAAGAAATAAAATAATAAACAAAATTGGAATAGTCTTAAATCGTCGCCTTTTTGCACGTCCGACGCGGACGAGGCCGCCCCCTCCCTTAGCATCAGCGTTCTTGTCGGAGGACCACTACGAGAATTTGAGCTATTAGCTACGGAGAAATTTGTAACAAATTTGTGGATAATATCATCTCAAACTGTATTAGCGTCAGATTTACTACGGATTTGAGATAACGTACATCTGTAGCTAATACCTCATCGCTGATTGCGATCCAACTTTGTGTTCCTATTTTCGTAACTAATTATGTGTACAATCTCCGTAATCCGTCCTTATTTTGTGGTAACTCTTAATTATTAGAATTCAAAATCGGTAGCTAATATGTCACTTAGTATTAACTATAATGTTACGATGATAAAACAATTAAAATTTTTTGTCACTGATTTGTCCTTATTTTGTAACTAACTTCTATTACAATTGGTTCCGACAACTTGCAGTTTGTCTCAAAATCGTCTCAATCCAGTCACAAATTAGTAATAGTTTTTCCCACAGTAATATCATTTATATCAAATTATCAATTGTACAATGATATAAATGACACATACAATAACCAATATAACAAAAATATCTATATGTCATTTTTTTTATTGATAAAGTGGAGCTAAATGCTCATTACAAAGTTAAATGAGAGTATATGAATACATCATATGACGTACAAAAGATGATACAACAGCAAACCACCCATCAACATTTCAAAAGCAAAAGGCACATTTTCAGCATATCGAGTTGAACAAAAGTTTGCACATCATGAGCTCATGACCATCACAGGAAACAGAATGCACACAAATTTATCCATCTGTACACTCTCGAAAACGTAACTCTCTTATAGTTCCTTTGTCTTCTCTTCTTTACATTCATAAAAGTTATAAATTTACTTGCTCAGCAAGGGCTTCACCATTAGGCATTACGTGCTAGCTAACTTTAAACTCCCAATGTACAAAAGAAGAAATACTTTATTATTAGTTTATTACCAAACAAGTTCGTCAATGATAAAGATCAACAAGCAACCACACTAGCCTTCCGTTAGTTGTACAATTTTCTTCTATGCTTTCTACGATGAGCATGCTGACTGAATCCCAACTCTCCTTTCTGCACGTAAAAATAAAAGAAGAAAAAGACGTGATCAAGGCCTGTCTAGACAAATAACTCAGAAAATTAAGAGTTTTTTTGCCATAAATTATGGTTCCACAAAGAAAATAAATATGCACAAATGCCATGGAAACATGTGTGATTGTATGATGTACCTCCAGCAACTACAAGCTTCTCTATGTGCGCAACTATATATTTCCTGTAAGTGTACTTCTTCAAAGCACTCAAATAAACCTTTATTCGGGTCAGGATGATCTCACGTTGATCGTTGTCACAGGTTCCCAATACTTTCTTAACAACGTAGTTCACAAATTGATCTTTCATCATGATCTGAATCCATAAAAGGACCATATCAGTGAAAGCAATCTACCGGAGATGATGATCATGGTTACATCATGGAACTCTTTTTGGCTTTCTGATTGTTGAATAAATCTGGGCAAGAGTTTTTACATTTTTGACAAAGACATATGATTTGGTGACCAATATCAACCACATCTTCATGTTCATAAGCAAACTTTATGAACTCGTCAACACCATCTTTAAAACTTTCTATTATAAATCCATGTTCATCTTTCCAATGTTGGATCCAACTTCGATCGAGTCACATCTCATTGAAATTTATGTAGGAAAGACTATATGCATAAGCCTCTCTCACAACGAGTGTGCCACAACCAAATATATTATTGTTATGCATTTAAAGGGCCCAAATATATTATTGTCAGTAAGATTGTGTACTGAAATCTTATTGTGAGCAATGAAATGTGAGCAAAAAAAGTAACAATGTAATTATACCAAAACATAACATGTAATATACTAGAAAAGTAATAAGTAAATGAACTGACAGTCATTAGTAAATGAAATAAAGGAGCATGAAATCACATAATGGTCTAAGAAGATGCACAAGATACATATTTCTGTTGACATGGTCAAAATATTTTTTTCCAGCAAGTATATATTCTGTATAGACAATAACTGGAATCATATTGATAACTTGATAGGTAGAAAATAGAATAAATCAGGGGAAGAAAATGTCATATGAAGAATATATATAATTGTGTAAAGCAATTGGCACTTGTTCAACTTCCTAAGTGTCCAACAATGTTATGCACAAAAGACCAAGCTTCACAGAGATAATACCTGCCGCTCACTCATATTGATAACGTTTCGTTGTCTTCTTGAAACTTCAAAAGGAAAAGCATACTAAGATTTTACTTGTTGAGTGAATGGAACAAGACAACGAATGGAAAATGCATCCATGTCAATAGAAATGAAATGGCATACAACAACGCACAAAGTTCACCAATGATCTAATGATGAAGACGACATTGAAGAAAAAACAATCGAGATAAGGCTTTCAAATTATACACATACATATATTACATTACTTCGTGCATTCCTATCTTTTACCTGAATAAGTCATTTATAGCTGCGAGCATTGTTTTTTTCTTTTTTTCATGAAATTTGCAAGCATTAATTTATATAGAATGCTTGCAAAGTGCAATTACAATTATATTTTTATTTTAGTTAATTAAATGAATGAAATGTATACATCTACTTGCTATGAATCCCAGCATATAATCAAACAAGAGATATGTTCCATCTGATGCAGTCAAAGCCTTGTACATGTTTGAATAAAAGTAAAGGTGCGATCTCGAATTCAAATCAAATGTTTAGTTGTATAACTAATTAGTTGTCACAATTCCATGCGGTATTTATCATGAATACTCAATTGTTTTATCATGATTATATATATATGGTAAAATGCACATGTGTCGTAGGTGTTTCAACGTATGGATGCGGAGCAGATCTTCACCATTCACTTAGAGATCCATGGCCCATGATGGTATCAATGAATACCCGCACATCGTTCGTCATATTCCCACGCAATGTTCATCGTGTTTGAGTGCGACAAATCCACCACGTACGACTCTGAGACCACGATCTCCTCCCAACATAGGGCTCCTTGGATGTGTGAAGGGTGGTCACTGAATGGTAGTTTTGTAGGCAGTGCTCACTGCCAATGGCCCGAAAGCTCAAGATGTGTCACTTGTTGTCGAGGCACTCGGTGATATTGGTGACCACTGGGAGGCCCAGATGAGGTGCACCTAGTCCCCACATCGCTATCACCGTCGATCACTGGTTAGGTCCCACCGTGTGCTCGTGGATCCATGCCACGGACTTCAACAATTTCAAAAAAATTCACCGGGGCATAAAGATTGGCCATGCACTTCGTTGGACTAGCTAAGTGATTCCTTGTCGTCTTCAGTGCAGATGGTGTGGTCGTCGAATCCACGCTTCGATTCAACGGTGTGCATCATCGTCATCTTCATAGTCGTGTGAATCGCCAAGCGAAAGACATTACTACCAGTTACTAGGGATTTAAGATCGATTGGACATCTTCTTGCATAGTTGTGGATGTCCCAGCGAATAGCAAAAATGTGCTCCGCATCCATGCGTGAGATGCCTACAACGTTGGCGCTTCCCCATAGATTCTTTTAGTTTTCATTTTTCACTTATATTGCCATAATTGTTTTACCTAATTGTCAATTTACTTGTCAACCTAATGAAAGTCCTAATTCCGTCTATACATATACATAAATGTATAAATAAAAATTAGAATTAAAATAATAATATAATATCATAAGTACAAAGGAAAAATAATATAAATTTATGTTTCTAATAATCTTACTGACATCCATTGATTATCATGTACAAACACATATACAGTTAAATTTTCTATTATAATTTTCACATTAATCTTAAAAATCTTGAGAGTTATTTAAATTATTAAATAAGAAATTAAAATCATTTCACTTTTGATGATCAATTATTGATTTCAAAATGTTTTGTACAAACGTCTAGCCATTATAAGCAAAAGAAATTATAACTAAAGTAGATAGTGTAAATGGTTGTCAAAAAAATATTGCAAGTCAGTAGTAAATTTGTAATTATTAACGATAAAATTTGAGATAGATCAGAGATAGATTAGTGTCAGTTTAGGGATAGATTAGTTATAGATTAGAGATAGATTGGTGTCATAGTTTAGGGACAAATTAGTTATATATTTATTACAATATACCAACTGATATTAATGGTCGTAGTTTCCATCGTCGTCATTATATTGTAAGTTATTTTTGTGGAGATAGTGCACTAAATATGTAGTAAATTTGTAACCGTTAATAACAAAATTTGAGATAAAATAGAGATAAATTAGTGTCTGAGTTTAGGAACACATTAGTTACAATATACTGACTGATATTAGAGACCATAATTTCTGTAATTAATGTGGTCACAAACTTATCACTATATTATCAGTTAGATTTTTTAAGACGGTGCAAACGTGTCCCAAATATGTAGTAAATGTGTAACTGTTAGCGACATACTTGAGACAAATTAGAGACAGATTAGTGTCACTATTTCGTGATAGATTTGTTATAGATTGGCTACAATATGTCAACTAATAATAGTTACCATAATTTCTGTAGTTAATGTGGACACAATTGTGTCACAATATTGTTAGTTAAGTTTGTGAAGATGATGTATTAAACGTGTTCCAAATTTGTCACTAATTTATCTCTAACTGTGACAATATTGCTACGAAATATGGAGTCACTAAAATGGTAGATGATGAAATAAACCTTGTTAGAAAGAAAAGTTTGGGGTGCTAAAAAAACTGTTCAAAGTTGAAAGTTATTTAGTAAAATTTATTCGTATTATGTAAATTCAAAGAATTCAATGGTGCAACAAATTAAGAGGATATTGAGATAATAATTTAAAATATATTAATTCAATAAAATATAATAAAAAAGAAGATGGCTTTGTGAACAAAGTTTATTTAATAATTTTTTTATTATGAATGAAAGATATTATGAAATATAAAAAATTAACATGTAATTTATGAAACCAAGGTGTTAAAATTTTAATTCACAAATTAATAATAAGAATAGTGTCATTTGAATGAAAAGAATGAATAATTGAATAAATTAATAATCTATTGAGATAATAATTTAAAATGTGAATTTAATAAAACTTGCAGAAAACATAGGAAGAATCATAAGAAGAGAAAAATGTACCGAGGATTTATTAAATATAAAAAAAGTTTTTATACTTTACTAAATCTATAATTTTTTTATTGTGAACAAAAAATGTAATGAAATATAACGAAGCAATCCGTGATTTATGAATTTTTTTATCATGACTTTTTTAAAAAAAATAGTACACATAATTAAGGTACTTTTATTTATGATGAAATGATTTGTTAAAAAAAATTCAATCTGAAATGCCAAAAATCACAAAAGAAATTAAAGACAATGAAGAGAACGTTTGCGTTCACTAGTGCACACTCTTTATTTTATTTTGAAAAATTAATAATATAAATATCAAAATTTGTTGTCCATTAATTTACATGTTTTTATTAAATCTAAAATAAAGTTTATCATATATAAAAACATAATTAAGTTTAAAGAGATAGTATATAATTTAAACAATATTCGTAGTTAAAGAATACTATGCACTAATTAAAATGTGTTATATGATAACTTTGTGTTACAAATGAAAGTATAATAGAATACAAAAAAAATCATCATGTAAATTTTAAGATTTAATCGAGATGTTAAAATTTTAATACACAAATTAATAAGAATATCGAGTGTTGATGTAAATAATTAAATGATTCAGTAAATAAATGTGATTATGAGATAATAATTAAAAGATTGGAAGAATGATAAAAGTACAAGAAGACTTTGTGTTCAGAATTTAGTAAAATTAAGTACAAAAGTATGCATACAAAAATGGGAATTAAAAACTAAAAATAAAATTTCTTCAAACACAAAAAAAAAGTAGTTTAACACACGAATTCTAGTCGATAGAAGCGTGCTCCATATTTGTATAGCAATTATCTACAATAAAGTAGTTCAACATATTTTGTTTTTTTTTCAAATATATGCATGTTTTTTTAATAATATGATATTTTTATTATTTTATTTCATTTTAATTATTTTCCAATCAAACAATTTCAGAATTGGCGATTCTCGACTGAATGGGTTGGACATTAAAAAATCGTTGTATGTAATTTAAATTTTTAACTTCATATTAGTAACTCTCATCTTACCAAAGCCAACTTCAACCTCGTAGAAGCCACATTTTAATATTTTCTAAACTTTTTAGTCGACGTTCTCATGGAGACAAAAAACAAAACAAAACAAAAGCCATCTGTATCATATTGGTCCAAAAGTTGCATTTTAACAAATGCTTAATTTTAAAGATTGGCTTTCCAATAATATTTGACTTTTTTAAAATCATGTTTTGTTGTACAACATGATAAATCTAATCTCAAAGTCAAATCATACTTTTCAAACAAATTTCAGTTTTTTGGGTGTGAAGACTAATTCAAATAAAATATTGTATCTCATGATTAAAATAAAACATTAAACCTTTCTTATAACATAAAGTATAGAATTAAGGGGGTTTATTGAACTACCTTTTCATATTACTACGAGATACTGAATGTGTTATTGTGATTAGTGATTAGAATTATTCATATATAAAAATTACATAATCCATATATAAACTATTTATGTATAGCTAATTATAATCTATGGCTAGTATTAAATTCACACGGTGTTAATAAATAGACAATTCACACATTAATTTTTACTCATTCATTTGTGTGAACCGCATTTATTTATTGACACATTGTGAAATCTAATCCTAACTTTCATTATTGAAATTACTATAGATAGACGATTATATATGGACACATGTAAACACATTCCAAAATATAATAAATGATAAATAGTGACGAAGAACAATGTTTTTAAAATCGGATCAGTGACCGAACCGGTCGGCCAACTAGATTATGATTCGACCGGTTCAATTGAGTTTGTTCAGATTGAATCGAATTTTTATTAAAATAATATTATTTATATTACTTCAAGAAAATATGTTATAAATTAAATTATAAAAGGTAATAAGTAATAAAAAAAACATATTATCATCATTTTAAATTAATCAAATAGTAGAAAATTATTTTTATATTTTTAAATTATATATTAGTTAATTTCATGAATAACTTTATTTTTTATTTAGATCTTTCTTTATACTATTTTCCCATGTTTTAGTATTATCTATTTTCTTTTTCATGATCATCCTATAAAATTTATTATATTATTCATGTTTCAATTTTTTATATAAATTATTTATAAGGAATTAAATTTTATCATCTTATGACCATTTTCTCTTTTATTTAAATTTGACTTTATTATTACCTTCTTATTTTTTATTTTCAAATTCAAATGTAACTTCCTTATTACTAATATCATTTTTTACATTTCATTCTATAAAATCTAATCCCTTACTTTTCCCCTCCTATCAAATCTAATCCCTTATTTTTCTCCTCTTCCTATTCTTCCACCATTAATATTATAATATAATTTCTTTTTTTCAATTTGTTTTTCATTACTTCAACCTTTTTTACTCTATTTGAAAAAAAAAAGGATTGAACTAATTTTTCGATTCAACCCGATTTTGGCCGCATTGACCCAGTTCAATCTGGCTTTTTAACAAAATGAGTTTTAATACTAATCCGGACCGAACCCATGGCCGGTTCACAATTGAACCGGTTGGACCGGCAGGTCCGATGGAGTTTTAAAAACACTGATGAAGAATAGTTAAAAAAATATCTGCTTCTTTAGTTATTTAAATTTCAAAATATCCATTTCATCAATAAATAATTATGTCTGCAACTTATCTTCAAAATGTATCTTACAATTTTGGAGTGCATTAAATTGTTGAACCGCAACCATCCGTGAAAACGTGATAAACAATGGCTCCATATTCAATCATCAATCAATAAGAATGACAACGAATTAAGATTGAGACGAAAGTGCTTCCTGGATGAGCTTTTCTGTGAGCACCTTTGGAAGTCCCATCACGCTATCAGTGGCGCCAACCTACACAGCACATAAGATTAGATTAGAGTTAGACGAGTAAGATGAGGCAATCGACCGAAAACATGGCTACTAACCACTGCTTCCACAAACGGTAACGTCAATGGATGCTCGAGCAACAAGCCACCAGCTACATTGAACACAACTCCCTCGTCAATCTGTGCAAATTGATCCACACGTCATTGGATTTCAAGTTGAAGCTCAAAATATCATGCTGAGATAACTCAAACATAAAAGAGAATGGAGAATGTATCCATTCCCTTTGAAAGTAAATGTGAAGATGTTTAAAATCTCGATTACAATGAGCTCTCTGAACCTCTACAGATGGAATATACACAATCTTGTGATTTTTGCCATCTTCTGTTTCATAAATATAAGATATATTAATTGTTTAGACTGACGTCGGTTGTCATAGTAATTCCCTGTACAGAGAATACCACTACTAGAGCTTGAAGAAAAGGTCCATACAGTTGAGAGACATACCAGGTTTTCGATGATTTTATCTGGTATGTCATGGAAATACACCTGCAGTAAGACAGGAAGAATATTGTAACTATTTGATGGTCCATTTTCCCACTTGACAAGCTATCAAAGATATGTGATAGCAATTGTATCACAAATATGCACCGAGTTAATCTGGATGTACTTTCCTTGGCGAAAGGAACTAAAAGGGCCTGTATTTTCTATACAGGTAAATATGCCATGAAGTAAAGCAGTGAGCTAGTAAGAGCTATTAAAAAACGGAAAAAAGGAAGAACCAAAT
This sequence comes from Pontederia crassipes, assembly GCA_030549335.1. Lineage (NCBI taxonomy): Eukaryota > Viridiplantae > Streptophyta > Magnoliopsida > Commelinales > Pontederiaceae > Pontederia > Pontederia crassipes. The sequence goes on from CM060183.1 coordinate 24,847,093, forward strand.
AATACAATAACTTTCCATCTAATAAGATAGGAAAGCTGCATGTAATTCAAGTGCTTTGCGACAAGATACCTCAGCTTTATCGAGGCCACTGTATTTCTTGCCAGTCTTCAGATTGGTCACAAGTACAGAGCCCACTGTTGATACGTGACCCCCAGAGTACCCTGCAGTTGATTTAGTGTTATTTTCATATATATGGTATACATATTCCAGAAACACTACAAGTCATTTGATCCATGCATCAAATTAAGAAAACCTTTCAGGAATTGGCGTGCTTCTTCCTTGCTAGTTGGCTTTTCTCTGATAATGCCTTCATGAACCACTACCTTCAAATTGAATTCAAATTAATACTACAAGATCCAAATAAAGTTATGTTCATGAAAAGAAATAGTAGATTGCTGAGTTTAAGAGACTACAAACAACAAACAAAATTTTACAACAAGATTTATCAAAGAAATTGACTATACACACACAAGCATAAAGAGTCTTGAATGTCAATCTTGCCAGAGATGATTGTACCTACCCATTTCAAAATTTTTTGAAGGTATATACAAATTTCAATGACTATCTGTTGTCAGACAAACACACACACGAGTATGAATGACAAAGATCCATAATCGGGCATGAAATGTGAAAACCCAGTGATCTAATCTACCATAACCTTATCATAGAAAGTATAGAGGTGCATTGGCATGAGCCCTTCAATAAAATGCTACTTCAAAGTTAATATGATAAACCTTTTAATGGCTCCCTCTCAAAAAAAAAAAAATTTGTCAGAGTTATTTATCTACATATATTACTGTGGTATGAAAATAAAATAGTTATCTTGCTTAATCTTTCGACTATGAATAGGTTCAATTGATGTCAAACCCAAGTGCAGAAATTACCGCATGAACTTAAACTTCTATAGAGATGATAAAGAGAAACCTATATATCTAAGTATGTACTCTATAAAGGATAAATAAATCGAGGATAAATGGTGCAACGAAAATGAAAGATTTCTGTCTCAGGTTGCAGAGGGTGAAGCATGTGTTGTACAGTTTCAGCAGGAAAACATCATGAAATTGGTGTGTTTTCATAAAAAACACAGCATGCTAGCACTGTTTTTCTTTTGAGAAAAGATAGTAAGGCAGACAATTAATCAGCCATCCAATTTATTAATATGTTTCACATTTATATGTATAAGTAGTGGATGAAAAAAAAAACAGCATGTTAAAACTGTTACTTTTCACTTTTCCATTTTCTTTTTATGTCGTGAAGGTACATTGGCAACACATCTGAAATGGTAGCGTCATTGCAGAGAACCTCTGGTACTTCATACCAATGGCATGTAATTCCTTATCTACATTTATCAATGTCCAGTAGGTAAATCATACGAGAATCTAACCAAGAATTAATATGAACATCATTTGTCAATATGTCCTTTTGTACAAAGTATGTTAAAACTGGCAAATCATGCCTTGCCCTGATGCAAAAGCTTCAGTTAAATATTTTGGAAAGCATAACAAACATGGCCTAGTCAACAAAACTAGAGCTTTCACAGTAAAGAAAGCTATTTTAGATGTGTCTTTGTTATGCCATAACAACTGGATGAACACATAAATATCCTCTTTAAGTTTCACCTTTGAAAGTCTAAACAACTGCATACAGTTGAAGTAAATAGGAATGAGAAAATATTTAACTGAAACTAAAGGGTCATTAAAGGAAATTAGGACATACTATGTCAGAAGTAACTAAGAGGGTTACTTCAGAATTCTTTTCTCTGTACTCTGAGATATTCATCCTGGATATGATAGCATCAGCCTGAGAAGATAAACCAAACTTATTAGAGACCAAATGTACATACATACGTTTACTTGGAAAAAGTAACAGTTTATTAACCAAAACAACAGAAAGTAAGCCTTACTTTTGATTACACATTAGTCAACAAAAAGGTAGCAGAGAAAGAACACTTTGTTGGACTTCTCATTTGTCATAGCTTTCGTGTTCAATATAATTAGATTTAATCAAATCTGTCCAGACTGTGGGCAGGTGACTAAGGATAAGGGACATTCTATGTACATACCACTGTAAATGTAACTCTGCAAATCTGCAATAATTTTATTTTGTACCCTTACGAAACGAAAAGAGGAAAGACATACACACAATAGACCGACAGGTCGTAAAACATTATTCCTGATCACATTAATGCAAAATCCAGACCAAATAGTTATACCTCAGATGCTGAAATCTCACTTCTATTAATAAATTTGGAACTCATAGGGAAATTTGAAAGAAGACGGAATGGAATCAAAGTTAGTAAATGTGCATTCTATCAATCCATCCACACCTTTGCCTCAGCGAGGACCAGTACCAATTCGTCTGGGTTCTCCCTTCGGATGCCCTTCTCGTCAATGTCTGCAGTCTGAACAAGTAAATTGATAGCATCCTCCTATACAAGCCAAGTCACAATTTTGATTCGATTCCAGGCAAGAGAGAAACTAGAAACCAACCATGACATCAAATTCGTATCCCATCTCTGCAAGAATGTTCCGACGAGCCACGGACTTTGATCCCAAGATCATCTACCGACACAAGAAAAGACGTGTAACAAAGACAGAAGGAAGCATAAGAAAGAAATAAAAACGTTGGAAACTTTTTATCAGATTTGTTGAAGAATACCTTAAACGGAACCTTCGGCATGTCTTTTCCCCGAATTTGGAATCAAATGGGAAAAAGAAAAAGAATAAATTCAAAGTTTAGAAAATAATCCGAGATGGCATGGAAATTTCTCCACAGGCCGAACGGGATAGAATCCTGTTGCTGACGGCGCCGATGATTAATCTCTCGTCTTATGCGGAACCCCAAGCGCCAAGTTGGACACAAAAATCCCAGTATAACTCGATTAAATCCTGTACTACCAAGTATTAACGATCCACTAAAGAAGCGGATGCGAACCGACTCCGACGACGTTTTCCACCATATGTCGCGAAAAACTACTCAAACTAGCATTGCTGTGTTCTCCTTCCATAGCTCGTTCTGGTGGTGTGCTACCATGTTCCGGTAGGTGAGCGGCGGCGACGAACCAACTCCCGGAGGAGGCGGCGGCGGCGGGAGTGACGGCTTGTCTGCGACTCGGCGTTTCTAGTTGCGTCTGGTGTTTGGAGCGGGGAGAGATGATGGTCTTTCTCCTCCTCATATCACACTCTTTCACTTTTTTCCTTTCCTTTCAAAAGACCAAGAAAACTTTCATAAATTTTAAATAAATTAAATGTTCAGAATAGAATGCTTTAGGACATTATTTTTTTAAAACACTATCCTTTGTTTTTTCCAACTATATGTTTGGTAAAAAATTAGATTAAATTTTAAGAAATACCATTCAACTTTATTCATTTTTTCAATTTTATTTTTAAATTTTACTTATAACGAGATTGCGCTCTAATTATTAATTTACTTTATCAATTATTCTTTTCGTCAGATATAAAAAATTTATTGATCATTTTGCTTAGGTGACAATTTATTAAAAAATAATAATATAATAATTAAAAATAAAAAAGGGGTCGACACCCTCTTCCTTTCCCTCATCCCACCCCCACCAGCGAAGCAAACTTCTTTGCAATAGCGACTATCCACCCCCCGGCGTCAATGAGTAGCCTCCCCCATCATAAGATTTTATTATCTGAATTAGAATTCGATCATAAGCTTGTAACATCCTCAAATTTTGGGTCAAGAATATTAAGACATTTTGGTCAAAATTCTTAAATCTTATATAAAGAACCATAACTCTATTAATTTTCTAAAAATCTAGCCCTCAACTCCTCTTCTTTTTTTTTTCCTACTCCACTAAGAAGAGCCTAAGGTTCATAGTGGCTATGTTTTAAGATCAAAAAAAGAAAAAGATCAAGATTTCTAGAAAAGAAAGACAAGATGGTTAAGAAAAGAGAGATTTTAGATCTAAAATTTAAAGGTGTGTAAATGGAATCCAAATTCCTTTCTACCATTTCAATGATGTTTTTGTGTGGATTAAGAGTCTCAAAAACACCCTATTCTTGATAGGAATTTTGATTATGAGGTACATAAATAAGGATTGCATGAATTAAGATTTCATTATTACATAATTTATTAAATTCGTGACTATTTTATAATAATTATTTGGATATGTCTTACTTATCCAAAAATTATAATAATATATGGATGGAAAGCCCTCGAAGTTTAATTTTTATAGAAATTAGTTTCATATGATTTTAAGATGAATACAAATAGTTATGATCGAAAAATCGGACTACCATCATGTTTTCTCGAGTAGCGATACCAAATTGTAAAAAAATATAATAAATTGAAAATACGAATTAGGGTTTAAAATTTATTCACAAGTTAAATATTCATATTATCTTTCTGTGAAAATTATAATCATATGAAAAGAACAATTATAAGTTAAGTTATTAATATTTTTAGTGACTGTTGTCAGAATACTGTGCAGATAATAGATTTTGTTAGTTGTGTAAATCTTTAGGATAAAGCCCTAAATCTTATTATCGAATGAAAATTTCATGTTTTAATGTGTTCTATGATGCATAATGCTAAGATATCATACCTAAAATATTTATAATGTTTTAGATTATTTTTATTGAAGTTTTAATTGAAAAAATTGAGAATTTCGGGTGAAAGATCGGACTGGACGCTGACACGACAGGTCCTGGAACGCCCGTGATAGAAGGGATTGAATCAGCCCAAAATCGGGCTTCTGTCACGCTCGTGACAGATGATGTCAAGGTCGTAACAGAGTCCGACACGACCGTGATCGTATGAAGAACATGTTTTACGATATATTTAGATTATTTCAATGGTATCATTACTATGTATTGATGATTGATCATTGTATATGACACGTAGATATGCGTAACGCATGTTCAGTCGTAATTATGCTAAAAGATGAAGAATGATTTATATGAATGATTGTTGTATTGCAAAGCATAATGCACTTAAAGTTGAAGAATGTCTCGCTCATCAATGTTGAGAAGCAAAGTTCTGCACATATATATGTACTTCAAGGGGACTTAAGCCCACGAAGTAAAGTCCTGCATTTGTGTATATGCTTCTCAAGGAACAAAGTCCATCATCAGAAAGTGTGCGTATTCTCTGCAATAAAGTTCCTCGCTATTATAGTGTGTGTATTCTTTAAAATAAAGTCTCCCACTATTATAGTATGTATATTCCTTGGAATAAAGTCACTCATTATTATGATGTGCGTGCTCCCAATGATGTGGTCTAGCTAGCCAATGTGATGATGTGATATGATTCTCCAACTAAGTTAAGATCAAAGATATTATAAGATAAAGTAAGAATGAAAATAAAATTAACTAAGTATCTTATAACAAAGAATGAAAGTTAAGATGATGATAGTGAAGTAAAGATGGAAAGTAAAGTGCTACATATATGTATGTACTTCAAGGGGATCTAAGCCTATTGTGTATGTACTTTTCAAATGAACAATGTCTCTCATCATAAAAGTGTGTATTATTAAATATGATTAGAAATAAAGTCCCTCACTATTATGATGTGTGTTCATAAGTATGACATATGATATGGAAAGAGAGTCAAGATGGTATTATGTGATAAAGATGAAGGATCACATAATAAAAAAGAAAGAACAATGAAATAAGATCAAAAGAGTTATAAAACAAACCGAGAAAATGTAAAGTATGAAAGAAGTCAACAAGTAATTATCAAGAAGTTATGAAGAAACTCCTAAAATGCACAATATGACAATGTATGTGAAAATGAAATAATATGTTATGCATGTGATGAATGATATGAATGTATGTGTTCTATTGCATGCTACTTGCAGATGATGAATTAGAAGTAAAGCATGCATGACATGATGTTTACGTTATGTGAATGTTGTATGATAAATGAATGTATGCATGATGTATTGTCATATAAGGTTTATTATATAGTTCATGACATGCATATTTATATGTTATTGTTATTATAATGATGATGCATCATATGTAGTATCATGTGATAGGGTAGCATGACATGCATGATCTTTACATACTCTAACTAGAAAACTCTGCACTCTAAATCTATGTTGGTTATAATGGACGACAACTCAAGCTCGTGACGAAGTGTTATCCATGCTTAGGTCTAAATAAGTTCTATAGTTCTATTTGAACATTGAAGTTAACGATGTACTGAAGGTTTATGCATTAAATGCTTTCTGAAGTATTAGTTATGATATAATTAATAAAATTTTTTATTTATTATGATTTTATCTAAATTGTCAAGTTTTTTGCTATTAAAGAAAATGACGAAATGGCTAACAAAGCGAAATTACCCTAAGTGATCAAAAATTTTATAATGGATTTTCGTGTCACTACAAGCAATATTGTAAAACTCGACCCGACCCTCGATCCCAAGTTTTCCGCTATTAAAGAAAATGACGAAATGGCTAACAGAGCGAAATTACCCCTAAATGATAAAAAATTTTATAATGGATTTTCGTGTCACTACAAGCAATGTTGTAAAACCCGACCCGACCATCGATCCGGATCGATGGTCGGGTCAAGTTAAACTAGTCGGATCGGGTCGAACCGAAAGGTCAGATCGGATCAAATCTATCGATTGGATGAAATAATATAAGTTAATAAAAAATAAAATATGTTAAAATAACCTTCTCTCTTATTATTAATATCTTTGTAAGATGCATAATAAATAAATTAAAACATAATAAAGTAAAATAAAATGGTATAATAAGTTAAAAAATATAATAAAGTAACTATCAATTAAATAATTATTACCTAAAAGATGATAAAATCTTCATAATTATAAGTTAAAAAAATATTAGTGATATTATGAAGAAAAGTTAGGTCATGAATTTAAACAAATATATATACAAGTAATGTGTCATAATTTTTAATTTTTTTTCATACTTATTTTTTATATTGATCCGACCGGATATTCAAATTCGTCGGGTCGGCCGATTGAACTCGAATTTTGACTGAATTTGATCGGATCAATCTCAAGAGGGAATTTAAAATGACCCGCAAATCGTTTTGATAGTCGGGCACTGGTCCGACCGGCCAGGCCGGGCACCGGTCCAATCGACTTGACCGGCCGGGCCGGGCCGAGTTTTACAACATTGGTTATTGGTTATGAAGTCATTCGTGTCACACATTAAAATTACTCAATATATTAAGCATCGTAAGACATTATTTGTGGAAACTATTATTGGTGTCAACTTTATAAATGTGTTTTTGCAACGTTGTTATCATGTTACCGGTCATTTAATAACTAATTAAACTAAGAGCACACAAAAGTTTGTGCATGAGTGAATTGTGATTTTCAATTTAAACTATTTGAAGCAATTAATGTTAACGTAAAAAAAAATATATATTTATGAATTCTACGCCAAGAGATAGGTAATTTCGTTTTAAAAATTGTCAAGTTGAAATCGTTTTAAGATTTCAAGATCATAATGGAAATGGAACAAAAGATGAACATGTGCAAGTAAATCTATTACTTACCTTAAGAAAAAGAATTAATATTCAATCTTTGGTATAGTTTAACTTCATGTTTGCTTCATGTTTTAACTTTTATTGCTATTGATTAATACAAAAAGGATAGACACATATATTCCATCTGTTGCACCAATATTTCGTACTTGTCATTGTGTATGGCATAACTTGTTGACCAATATTCCATGTATGACCAATATTTAATACAAAAAGGATAGACACATATATTCCATGTATTACACTGTATGCAGTAACTTGTTGCTAGAATTTATAAAAATCATTCATTTTTTTAAAAGCCAGCTCTCACGAGCTTCAATTAAATTTCAAAAACTTTATTAAATTATAAATATAAAAATATTGCTTTTCTTATCAACTTAAGTTTTTAAGACAATTAATAGCAGATCTAATTTAACATGGTATGAAAAATAGGATAAAAGTATAAATATCAGAATGTTGCTCTTCATATTCATTTAAATTTTTAGAAGACATAGTAGTACTTCTAATTTAACTAACTTCAAACTAATAAAGAATAAAATGTTGTACAACTTTAACTTAAATAAGTATGATTAATAAGATAGGTCTAGAAAGTGTAAATGAATTAACAAATTTAATTTTAATACGAGAAAAATTGCCCTGATCTTAAACTCAACTAGCACCAGATTAAAAGATCTTTCTAATCAACCAAATTAAGCTTAAAATCCACCTTGAATTTTTTGAGGATTTCTGGAACTAGGAATTTGAGAGAAGACAGCTGTTTTTTTTCTAATTTTTTATATTAGGAAAATAATTGGGGTAAGAAAAAAAAATAGAAAATCAACTCGATCCTACATAAAAAGAAAACTCAAACTTAGTTTTTTTTTTCAAAATTTAAAAAAGGATTTGAAATCTCGATGAATATCTATATAATAATATATATTGAACACTTTTACTGATATAAATTTATGTGAACACGTATTAATATAAACTTCATAATCCGTAAAATATTGATGTTTAAACATAAGATTAATGTTGATGTATAAAATAAAATATCTTTTATCTTATCATAAATACAAACTTAACAAAAATACAGAACTTCCAGAAAATTATTTGAAAAAAATTGTTGTTATTTTTTGTTTAAAAACATTTGTAGAAAATATTATATTGTCTCCTTATACTTTGAAAACTATTTGAATTGAGAATGAACCTTCTAAAAATCTTTCGGGTACCCTCTATTCATTCCGAAGTCCCAAGGCACCCATGAAAAGATTCGGCCTAATAGACTGCGACTCCGGCCCACATGATCACATCTCAACACCATAGAAAGCCCGAAAGGCCCAGAACTCGTATAATAAACGCCCTTGCTTCGAGTTCGAGGGTCGTCAACAGAACTCGCAGGCGACACGCCGGAGAGCACTCTTGCTTTCTTCCTCTTAAATCTATCCCGCTTCTCCGGCGGGCGGACGAACGATGGCGGGATTCTGCGGGAGCTGCGGCGAGGGATTCATAGTGGTCGATCCCGATTCGGGCTGCCACGTCTGCGACTCGTGTGGCCGTATCGAGTCCTTCGACGAATTCCGCCACCAGGCATTCACTTCCGACGGCCTTCCTACCGGCCACCTTGTTCATTCTGTCGGCGACTTTGGATACCGGGAGCGCAAGCTCTACCGTGCCCGTTGCGTCCTGGAGGATGTATCCTCCCGTCTCGACCTTTCCTCCACTCGTGCCAACGAGGCTGCCTCCCTCGTCTCCGACGTTACCGACGGCGCCCTTGGCGAGGGCGAATGGTTCCCTGTCTTGGCTGTAGCCTGTTGCTACATCGTCGCCCGACGCCATCGGCTTCCGATCTCCCTCCAGTCGGCCGCCGCTGCCATCGGCCGCGATGATCCCCGAGAAATAGGCCGCATGGTTGCCCGCGTGTCCCGCCACCTAGACCTCCCCCAGCTCCCCGAATTCGACGCCACCGCTGCCCTGGAGCGCACCATTCGCTCTTCCCCCAGTATCACAAATGCTGGCGTCGATCCCGACATGACAGATTGTATGATCCGTCAGGGCAGGTTCCTCCTCCAGTGTGCCACCAAATGGTTCCTCACCACGGGGAGGCAGCCGCTTCCGATGGTCGCTGCTGTGGTTGCCTTCGTGGCGGAGGTTAACAAGGTGGAGGGGGTTTCCGTGGATAATATCGCCAATGAGATTTATGCTGGCGTCAATACGAGCAAGCTCCGGCTCAAGGAACTTCTAGATACCCTTGTCCAGGTAGCCCGTGCTCTGCTCCCCTGGGGAAAAGACGTTACAGTTAAGAACCTTGTCCAGAATGCCCCTCTTTTGATGCGGATAATGAGGATGAAGTCAAATGCATCTAAATCCTCGGACCTTGATGAGGGGTTGAACTTTGGATTGGGGGATTTCATCAATGCAGGTTCATTGGAAGGAAAGACTGATGATTCTAAGTACTTCAGAACGGAGCAGGATAATTTTGATGACGATGCATTCTTACAAAATTGCAATGATTTAGAGAATGTCAAAATATCTGGAGAGTCCATTTCAAATGCTTATAAAAATGTATTAGAGAGGATTGCGTATCTGAAGAAAATGGGAGGGATTCCTAAGGCTCATGGAGACAAGAGGAACAAAGAAATGGAGCCAGTGTTGAGGGAATGTGAGGGAGAGTGGGATTCAGACAAGAAATTAACTATGGAGGAAGTGTTCAACAGGGATGTTGGATATGAGGCTCTGCCTTTGAGTTTTGTTTATGGTGTGGAGAATAGGAATCGCAGGAAAGTTAGGATCACAGCTGCTAAGCGTCGAATTGATGCAATTATGAATCCTAATTCTAATGTCAATATTGGTATTGAGATGGTGGAGGATTTCCATCCAGAAGTGGAGAGGATTGGAAGAAAAAGGAGAAAGAAGAGAAAGTGCTCAAAAGATGCACTTGATTGGGAGGACTGCATTATTGAACTTTTGCTTCTTCATCATGTGACTGAGGATGAAATAGAGGAGGGGCAGTACAATAGATTGCTGGACTTGTATGTCTTCAGCTCCATGAGCACTTGCAAGGTGAATCAAGGTAGATTTTTTGCAGCGGAGTAGATAACAGTTAACTGATCATAATAGTTTTTTGATTGCCTATGGGAATTGTATTGTATCAATTGCCAATTTGAGGGTAGAATGTGATCTCTTTGTATAATTTTTTTTTCTTACTTGAAGATGACTTATATGCTATTTGTTTTAAAATGGCAATGTTGCTTCATTTTGTTTCATTATCTTGAGTTATTTCATTGACAGCTTACGAATCCATTTTTCTAAATTTTTTGACATATATGCTAAATCTAAATTGAATGTACACAATGCACTTTCAACATTTTACTTCTTGTCAAAACATAAACAAAAATAGGAAGCATTTCCTTTTGTCCTTTTGCTTAAGATGAGACGCATTTTTTTCTTTCATATGGTTATTTTATGATTCATTCAATTATTTGTTTGTCAATGCTCAATTACTCATGGGATTTTGTATATAATTTATGGTATATGAAAGTGAGTCCACCAATGCTTCCTTTTTTTTCCATATAAGATTGTGTCAGTTTCACTGGAAATAAGTTAACAGGGGAAAATGAAAAATGTTTTGCAGGAAGAACATTTCAGCCGAATTTCAAATTATTATATTTTATAGATACCCTAAAAAACTACTTTTTATACATAGGATACTCGAGACCAAGGTTGTCAAGTTTGAATTTCTATCCAAATTCGTTTTAAGGGGGTAGATTCATATCGTAAACTTGATACGTAAATATGTAGAGTTTAGGTTGAATAATAGTTTAATAATAATAATTTTGAAAATCACATCAAATATTGTAGTAACTACATGAAAAACTACAATAACCTGAATAATCAATAAATTACAAATCATAAACTCAAAAAAGTTCAATTTAATACATTCTAATGTTGAGACATTGTAGAGTAAAGTAAATTCAATTGATGTCCTACAAAGTGGTATATGAATCTTATTAATTTAATATAGTATATTTTTTAGTAAGATTTTTTTTGGGGATGAAACCACTACATCCTTTAATATTTTAAGTATTATTATTTTATTGTCATCAATAAGAAGCACCATAACTATGATTATTGTAATATATCTATTCATTATATTATTTATTTTTATTTAGGTGGTATGGTTAAAGGAATGAAATAATAAAGCAGTAATGGGAATAAATATTTATACCACTTATAACAATTTTATTTTTAAAATTATATTTCCTATCTTATTTTAATTAGTTATAATATATCTTTTAAAGATTAATGTAATTATAAAATAATAGTGAAAAAGAAGCAAACCAAACAATAGAAAAAATATAATGAATCTTTTTAAAAAATATGATTAAAAAAATATTGGTGAAAAAAGAAACTAATCAATCAATAAAAGAAACAATAAAAAGATAAAAATCAATATCAGAAAATAAGAAAAAAAAGGTCATAAGGAAGTGCCTAGCAAGGTTGAGCTCATGACCAATTCAAATATTTATACACCTGCTACCAGCATGTGAGTACAAAACATATGTTGTGGGATCGCTGAGTTAACTACTTGACCCATGCGATTTACTTGACCCATGCGATTTAACGTTTCCAAACAATTGTAAGTATTAACATGCGTAACCCGATTCCACCCAAGTTACGATTTTAGACCAACTTAAACCATTTTCCTGCCCTAGAAACATAAAATCATACGAGTTTAAGTATGAAAACGCGATTTTGACAACCATGCTCGATACAAACTAAGGGAAAAAAGTGTTTTCCCATCTTCAGAAAGGGAAATAGCTTTCTCAAAGAGGTATTCAACTTCTTGGTCAATCACATTTTTTTTCCAGTTGATCTCTTGCTTGCCAAACAAAAGAACTCTAGGAAAACATTTTATGAATAATGTTTTTATCCAAATAAACAGTGCTTAAATAACTTGTACCTTTTCTTTCAGTTGTATATATGATATACTAGATATGCAATCTGAAATTGGATTGTCTTTTGATCTTTTCTATGCATATTTAGGTTTCTATTTCAAGTAGTCATATATTTGCAGGACACTGTTGGTGCTTATAATAAACTCATTATAGTTTCGACTTCCACACGTGGTTATGGGAGACAGATTAGGTAATATACGCTGGTGGGATGTAACATCAGGTTCTTCTTCTTCATTTAATACTCACAGAGAAGGAATTAGAAGGATAAAGTTCTCACCTGTTGTTTCTGGAGATCACAGCAGAGGGCGTATTGCAGTACTTTTCTATGATAACACGTTCTCAATTTTTGATCTGGTAAGTTTAGTATGTTCAGAAAATCTTATTACTCTTTTTCAGCTTCTTTTTATCCAATGAACTATAGTTCAGCTTAATGAAGTTAAAATCCTAGTGTTAGCAATTAAAGGCAATTCTTTTAACCAAGCTTGTTATGACTGGACCTGACCAGCTGGTCCCACCAGTCCAACTGTCAATCAGAAGTTGAAACAGGTTCAATGTCAAAATTGGAGGAGTGTGACCATTTGAACTGATCAAACTTGATCAAAATGGCATTTGAGCTGCTAAAACCAGACAGTTCTTTAAATTGGATGGTTCAGATGGCAAATTTAAAAGAGGGAGAGAGAGGCCAAGGCGGACACTTGACGAACTAATAGAGCAAGATCTATTGGTGAATAATATATCGAAATGTTTGGTTACTAATAGAGCGGAATGACGTCGTATGATCCATGTAGCCGACCCCACCTAGTGGGATAAGGCTTTGTTGTTGTTGTTGTTGTTCAGATGGCAAATAAAAATTATAGAAAAGGTGTAAACACTCTGTGATTTCATCGTGACCTTGAAAGAACACAACATTTATATGCTTGCATGCAATAATTTATATATCCAGGACATTTAAGACAAGTACCTAATAAAACTCCCATTATTCTGCCCATGCATGGTTGCTTACTTGCGTACTTATAAATTATCTATCTCCTAAACAATCTGCATGCAAGATATCATAGAAGTCATCATGTTCCCATTTGCGCGTCACAGACCAAACCATGAGACCTTTCCTGTTCTTTCAATTTTTATCAAACCAATTTGAACAAGGAAACAATTGTCATCAAACCAAATCTCATCCAATGTCTTGCATATACAATTAATGACACTTTAATCATTCCTTGGTTTAATTATTTTTATGATGGATTCTATTTCATGATATTTGTATGTGTTGTGTAAAATTAATGAGTAATATACTAATTTTATTAGTTCTTCATTTAATTGAGTGTTTGCTAGATTGACCTCCTCCATCAATCCTAAGAATAGTTTCAAGAATTAATCATTAAAGTTGATGTAAAAGGTATGCTAACTATGCTTTCTGCGCTGCAGAAAACTCATTAACAATGTACATAAGTTATCTTATTAGAAGTTACTAGTTATATTATTTACTACATTACAATATTACTATATTTTATAGCCGGTCCCAAGCCCGGATAAAGGAGGAGGGTTGTGTTAGGCCCCGACAGCCAACATAAAATCATGTCGAATCTTATGAACATGAATCAACGAATATATTGTTAATATACCGAAAGGTTTGGTTACTAATAGAGCGGAATGGCGTCGTATGATCCATGTAGCCGACCCCACCTAGTGGGATAAGACTTTGTTGTTGTTGTTGTAGTTATTTGCAGCACACTTATCAGATTTATTCAGTTAGTGCCTTTTATAGAATGTACTGAGCACCCAAGTTTCATATATAAGATATGCTAGTCTTTTTGTCCAAATACTTATTTGAACAATCAGTATACACTTTTTCTGCTAATTGACAATGTTCTCAAAAATGGCAATTGATGTTGGATAAGGTTTTAATCAAAGGTTTTTCATCCCATAGTTATATATACACTGGATGACAACCACCTAACCTGGCGGTCATCCTTTTTCCCCTAAAAAAAAAAGGTTTTAATCAAAGGTTAAGGATAATTCCTGGATTTGGTATTTTAGTTAATCTTGAGTTGCATGACAAATTTAAGGATTATTTGCAGCAGTGAATTGATCGAAGGTCTTCATATTATTCACCCATTACTTTCTCTAAAGAAAAGTTATATTATTCACCCGTTAATGAATAAAGTTTGGAACTCAAACTCCTGAGATTCCCAGTGAAGTATGATCTGCATATGCGAAAGCAGATGCTCATAGTTGGAGGTCATGCTTTTGGTTGCTAAATTGCTTGTTAAGTGCCACTTAATTTGCGAGATGAGTCATGAAGATTTTTTTATTAAAAAGTAATATAAAATTAGAACTGTCTGCTAGATCCCATAAATGGGTACAAGCTCATATATGCCTGCTGCACCTCTGTTTGAAGCCTTGAGAGATGGCCCTGTCGCCCCAGTCTACTCTCTGCAGCTGGCCAGTTGGCCGCCGTTGTTGACGGAGGAGCAGCTGAGGCTTGGAGAGCTAGAGCCATGGATTCTGCCATCCGAGGCTGTTGGGCAGGTGATGTGCCTGAATCTAAGTGATCTAGAGCACCGCAGGCATCTCTTCGAGCGTGGTCTTCTTGGTCCTCAGAGGAAGCCCTCCTGGCAGTCCCTCCTCCCAACCTGAACACCGGAAATGCCACCGGCTCCTCTACAACCGGCCATCTTCCTACCCTCCAACAACTGCATGCAGATCAGGTGCATTCCCTAAAATGAGCCATGTAATTTTTAATTTGTTGCCTGATGATGTGTAGCAATGAGAAAAAGGGAGGTGGCAGCGATATAAGCAAGGAAACTGGAAATCGACTATTTGCAGTCAGGAGGACAATGCATGCAAACTTTGAAAACTTAGAGGGTGATCTAGTTACAAAATAAAGTTGAAGGATCATATGTTGCGGGATCCCTTGGGACGCTTTGTGGATTGCCACACCACGCTTGAGGCACAATGCTAAGTTTTGGGAAGCTTTGAAATCTTTTTTGAGTAAATAGAATGATTACAAAGGGCTTTGGGGAGCACTAGCGGGTTTCCCTTATTATACCACCGTTTTGGGAGGTAGCTTTGTGGAAGACAACCTAGGGGGGTACACTTTTCCGGAGTGCATGTTGTAAAATTGCCATCACACTTGAAAATAAAACTAAGTTACAAAAGTGGCTAAAACAAGGAAAAGTATAAGGAAGTAAGATAACTTGGCGGCCCCGGGAAAGTCCCCGGGACATTTTCCCCTACTCAACACAGCGACGTCCTTGGAATTGCAGCTTCGAATTCTTCAATCTTCTGCCATAAGGCTTCGGCCGTCTTCCAACTTGTGTCGGCGTCCGGTCTTTCGCTCCATCGAACAAGATACTCCTGATTCTTCACGTAGACGGCGAGCACTTCTTCAACTTGATCAGTGAATTGTTGACGGATGGCCAGTAGGGCACGGTCTAACACCCCCATGCCCGGGATCTTTAGAGTCTTCGATGTAAGACGGGGTGTTGTTGCATTTGTGGCAGGAGCTCAAGCTTGTAGGCCACCTTACATACCTTTTTTAGAATTTTGAATGAGCCCACGTAATGCTTAACGAGGCCCTTGTGCAGATTCTTCCCGTTTAGCCGAAGATGTTGGACTAATTTACAAGGACCAAGTCTCCGACTTCAAAGTTGACATCCCGTCGGCAGTGTTTGCCCATTTGTTCATACGCTTTGATATCTTGTGCAAATATGCCCGAGCCATATCATTCTGCTCATGCCATTCTCTCGCCATGCGGTGAGCGGCGGAGACTTTGCCACCATAAGAAGTGGCGACTGCGTGTGGAGTGAGAGGTTGCCGCCCTAGCATTATCTCGAAGGGACTCTGATTGGTCGACTCGTTCTGTTGTAGGTTGTAAGAGAATTGCGCGATGTCGAGTAGCTTCGCTGAGTCCTTCTGATTGGCACTCACATAGTGCCGCAAGTAGATCTCCAAGATAGAATTCATCCTCTCAGTTTGGCTGTTGGTTTGAGGATGAAGTGAGGTTAGAAATGCAGGTTGGAGCCCATCATCTTAAACAACTCCTTCCAAAAGTTTCCAACGAACCATCCATCTCGATAGCTGACTATGCTTTGAGAAAGATCCCAATACTTCACCACGTGCTCTATGAATAACTCCACAGCTTCAATGGCAGGGCAACTTGCGGAGCCGGCGGCGAAGATGACATACTTGGAGAATCGATCGATGACCACCATGATGGTACTCGCCCCTTCAGACTTGGGCAGACCTGATGAAGTCCATGGAAACATCTTTCCATGGTCGTTTTGGAATAGACAGAGGTTCCTGAAGTTCGTCAGGCGCTTGATTGGTACCTTTGTCTTGTTGGAAAACAAGCCATGTCTTCACAAAAGCTTCATCATCATCTTCCATCCTTGGCCACTAGAAATAATTGTCCTTGATGAGTGCCAAAGTGCGACGGATGCCTGAATGTCCCGAAGGAGATTTGTCAAATGGGTCGTCACATGTGGATACCCTTTGTCGAACCGCTTATAGTAGTTTGTCAGGTCAAGGAACGAACACATATCGGGAACCCGCTTGGGCGGCTCCCTCTCCATGATGGGTCGAATCTTCGCGCCATTCATTTTCAACTTGCTACTTCCGATGACATGTCTCAAGAAGTGCACTTCCAGTTGAGCGAAGGCACACTTCTCCCGCTTGACGTAGAGTTAGTTCTGCCGCAACACCTCGAACACTTGCCGAATGTGCTCCTCCAAAGTACGGCTGTAGATCATGATGTCGTCGAGGTCGACAACCACGAACTTGTCAAGGAAGGGCTGTAATACCTTGTTCATGAGGGTGCAGAAGGTTGTCGGGGCGTTTGTAAGGCCGAAAGGCATCACGAGGAACTCATAGGAGCCATATCTTGTGACGCACGCCGTCTTCTACACATCGTCTTCAGCGATTCGGACTTGCCAATAGCTCGAACGAAGATCCAACTTGATAAACTATCTTGCACCGCCAAGTTGGTCGAACAAGTCCGTCACAAGAATAAATAAAAGTTTTGTAATCTCTTAAACTCTTATTTGTTAATAAATAAAAGTTTTGGATGATTAACATTCTAGTTAATCATCCTTTTTCCCCTAAAACAGAAGTTTACTCCCTTACTCTTGTGGCCACAACCCTGCCAAAAGAAGGTGCTCCTTAAGGTGTCAATATGCACTCCACTTGTGTCATCATGGACATAATTGACATATAATAGATAGGCAGGCAAATATTACTAGTCCCATGAGGATTGATGGTCACCCCTTAACTCGTAGATCAAGTAGTTTCGAGTTCAAATCCCATTGTGGGAAGTTGTGCCCTCCTTATTTTCAAGTTCATCTTTCCTTTCCTTGTTTTAAGTCTTCGGCCTCCCTTTGTAATCGGAAACGATTGTGAGCTCCAACTGTGAAGTCTATGTTCCAATTGTTCAATGAGTAAGTTCCACTCTCATGTGATGATCTGGCAATGGTAGGTCCAAGTACGTGAGTGGCAAGGAGGCAATCAATGTCTATTTCACAAACAAAGTTTGAGGATAAATTTGAGATATGAAAGGTTAATTATGAATAATTTGCAATAATCTTTTTCCCTTTCGAAAAGGTAATGTTCTTTCCATATTCTCGTATGATGCTATTTCTTGAAGTTTTTTGAAAGAAGTGATTGGATGGAGACTTATGTTTTATTTACTAATATCCATTTTCAGCTTATCTATAAAAAGTACTAATTTAAGAATAAATTTCTTATGGTTTCATGCATTACCACTGCATAAATGAAAATTTGATATTTAATTGTTCTTTAGCGAGAGTTCTTTATGTAAAATATAAAAATGCTGAAAATTGTTGGGATCTTGTTGATACTTCATGACAAAAATATTATATACAACAGAATCAGATGTTCTCAATTCAAGGGCTGTTGGCTTGTCATGGATGCTAATGCAGGGATCTAGTCGTTCTAGGAATCCTCTTATAATTGTATTGGCTATTGAGATTGCTAGTTTTATAAGTTTATGTAAACTCAGAAAATCATATTCTTATGCTCAATCGTGGTAAGTCAATCTAGTTTCATATGCTATACAAAGTTAAAGACCATGTCAAATCCAGGTATATCTCTAAATATGTTCAGACTAAACAATGTAAAGTAGGATGTTTTGATATCAATAATAATTTTTTTTGCTATTGTCATGTTTCCAGATATTGTGGAGAATGCACATTACTGTGCACAACTCCGCCTATATTTTATAGCCGGTCCCAAGCCCGGATAAAGGAGGAGGATTGTGTTAGGCCCCGACAGCCAGCATAAAATTCTGTCGAATCTTATGAACATGGATCAACGAATATATTGGCGTCGTATGATCCATGTAGCCGACCCCACCTAGTGGGATAAGGCTTTGTTGTTGTTGTTGTTGCACTTTACTGTGCACATAATATGTCACTTGGTCTATTCTGGCTTGATTAAATTCCACAATATTCAAATAGGAGAGGATGTCTTTGTTCTATTTGTGTTGTAATTACAAGCAAGGAGCTGTTTCTATAGTAATGATGAAGCAAATTCTATAGGATATGAATGACATTTCACTCTAATATTTCATGAAATGAAGGAAAGAAAATTACTACCATGATTAGACAATAGACATTTTTACAGCACATCACAGGACTCCATGGAATAATTATGGAAATTGGCAGAAACCTTTAAAACTTTCTTTTAGGAGAAAAAGGATGACAACCTGGTTTGGTTGTCATCCCTGTAAAGGGAACACCATGTACATGGGGCACACTCTCCAGCGGAGAGCGCAACAAGGAAAAGCACAACACTAGCCAAAATCCCTCCCCAAAAAGACAAAAAATGTGATGTACAATATTGTTCACCCAACATTTCTCCCCACAAAAAATGACGCGGTTGCGCTCTAAAGCGAGATGGCCCAGACACCGGCAAGAAAGGTCGCCTATGGAACTCTCCAACCCTATCTTTGCTTTGCAAAACCTGTCAGAAATCCTCAAGCTACTAGAGGAACAAAACCCATAATGTTTGTCTCGGACCAAGCCTCTTTGGACACCCGACATCCGAAGAATAAGTGAATGGCATCCTCCTCCATCTCCCCACATACTACACAAGAAGTGTCCATGTGATGCCCATTTCGCCATGTATGCTCTTGTGAGGATCTGCTCGCCGCATGAGCCAAGAAACCTTTAAAACTGAAATGACATTTTGCAAATGAGATGCATGAAAGTTCATTTTATTCTTGTCTTTTATATTCTACAATAAGGGTTGTCTTGGTTCTCCATATTTTACTGGGATCTACAAAGGATGTATTATGCTGAAATAGGAAATAAGCAGAAATCAAATGACCTTTCATGAACTATGGACATTAAATTTTTAAGTGTTTCTCATAACTTCTTTAATCGCAGCCTCGCAGGGCATTGGCGGAATCCACAAAAAGAATCCTTTCTGCAATTCTTAGAGCTGATTCTCTTGAAAGAGGACGGTTTTATCTAACAGGATATACTAAAATATTCTACAGGTAGTTAGGAGGTAACTTTTCCTAATTTTGCAAGTTGTTTCGTTTCTGCTTTTTTTGTTGTGCTTCTTCTGAAGTCATGTTCATATGGTGTCTTTAGCACTATATACATCATATTTAAGGTCTAAATCATGTCATATAACACATTTTAATTTCAGTTGTTTGTCAAGAAAGTAAAATTTGCATAGGCATATAAGAGGAATAATCTTTGAATTATGTTTCCTAGCAAGGTATACCTACCATGTGTTGATATTGAATTACTGGGCTGTTCATTCCTCTGAAAATATTCAAAACTGATTTCACGTTGGATTTCTTCTTTATCCTGAATGACAGTGATAAATGTCATATGTTAACATGACCTTCAATGAGATGCCCGTAAATGTCATATGACATAGTGAAATCATATAACTATCTATATATTCTTCTAGAAAGGGACTGAAAAATGATATGCTTCTATTTAACAGCTAGTGACTGAAAAATAAAATGAAACATTTGACTCCCCTCAAAAAGAAGGAATTGTTTGACTTGTGTTTATTATTAGCATGGATCGTATCATAATTATGAATTAGAGGAGACTTTTTGTCAAGAAGTTATGATTCTTCATGATGTTAGTGAGCAAAATCGGAGACTTGTGGAAAGCTTAGACTTCAGCTGACAAGTAATATAAACAAAAACCAAGGTTTGCCACTGGTGGTTCCATCTAGATTAGCATGAGATAAAAGGAATATTCTGGAAAGAAAGATGATTAAAGTTGATGTTTCTTTACTGTGATGTCAGTGAGTTAGGAGTTGATTAAAGTGAATGTAGGCCAATATTGAAAAAGGCTTTTCGAATACACTACATTTGAATCTTATTACCTGCTTCTATACTTCGAAGCCTTCTGGAATTAACGCTGAAAAAAGAGGCTTTTGATACTGATATTGATTTAGCAACATCTAAGTTCCAAATTCTTATGTGGAAAGATGAAAGTCTCTAGCAACATATGGACTTATCCTGTTTGTTCATCATGTCATATTGCTTTGTTTTCTTTTGTCAATTAATGCTTTCCTTCAGTTGTGCACAATGATGATTTTGGACATTATCAAAATAGAATGCTAAGATCTGAGTATTTGTTGGGCTGGAAAGTACTTGAAGTGTTCTTTTTACATTTGCATGTGGACATCTTGGTTTCTATCTATTAACAGTTACCATAATGATATTCTGCTTCTGTAAACAACCAAAAATGTTCTTAAGTATTTTTAGAAACTGCAGAAAATGAGTTGTGGTACATAGTGTCATTAGCAACTCTTAGTTAAACGTTAGTTGTAATTGATATTTGTTGGTGTGCCATTTTTGTTTGTGATGAGCAACAGCATCTCCTCATGATTGTTGAATGCTATAAATGCCCTGTTTAACTGCATAGGTCATTATTCCTTTTGGACAGTAAGGATTATGTAAATATAACCTTGCCACATAATTTTTTTTTTTCAAACGTGTTTTCTGGTTATCCTATATTGGGAGATAGATGTTTGATAGGCGGCGTTGAAACCTACTCAGACGTATTATTTTCTTTAGTGATGACGAGAGAAAATTGAATTGTTAACTATTCTTTTGCATTGAATCGACATTTTTTATTTTTTATACATTTTCGCTTTCTCTTTCAACCAGTTGCAATTGGATTTTCCCTCGTCTTATTTCTCTTTGTTCCATTACAGTAGATTATGTTTTTTTCTTATTCCATGTCAACACTTAATATATTATTTGGTCCTCACCATGCTTGCAGTTTGGTATTTGATGATGATGAGTCTGGAAACAGATGACTGGGATGATGAAGTGCTTGTGCAAAAATTACTTTATCATACTTTGCTTGTTAAGCCTCCTGGTGTGAGATAACAATACAAGATAATGTCATGTTTCATGTCTTAAAAAATATTTGATAATTAACCATAGGAAAACAGCCTAGTTGGACATCATAAATAAGAATATCATTAAACTTAAATTTACTGTTCTTTATGGATCTTTTTATTGTTTCTTTCCCATTTAGTTAGTGCAAATGATCAAGTGTTTATCTTATAACATTACAGGGCTTTTGTTTATCTTCTTAAATGTTCATCAATGACGAGAAATCATCCACGTGATTTGGAAAAAAAAATTAATTCGTTTCAATATGTTGGTTCATACTGGAGGTCATGGTCCGCAACTTGTTTCGAATCTTTTCTCTGCTTTGCATTATCAAGGCATATATTTTGTTCATGGATGAGCATGAGACGAATGATCAGATCAGCAAAGCACAGTATCCATACTGTGGATTCAGATGATCTAGTTGATAAGCAAAGTTCGATGGTTGATCATATTGTCAAGGTACCCAGCTTGGGACACATCCATTGCATCACAAACCCCGACGTGGATGAATCCTAACCTGTCTCTGGTAAACTAAGAAACAGTTCTGTGTAATGATTCTCGTGTTTCCATCTTTTTTTTTTATTATTAGCCATTAGACCATGTCCAGTGAATGACATTGCACTAGTGTTTGGCTTATCCCTTGGAAGTCCTCTCGACAAGTATGACAGGCAACTCATTCGTCAAAACATCTACCATTCAGAAAACTGCGGCCACAACACTAGGCTTCCAAATTAGTCAGCAGCTTATCCTTTTGTTTGAGCACACTCCTTTAGGTTTCGAGGCCGGTGATTCTTGTTCACCTATAGGTAAGTAGTAGAGACAGTGAACAGAATTTTAATATTTCAATCTTCGAATTTTGTTTGGACAATAGTAAGTTTCTGGGTATTAGACTCAATGTTAGATTGAGTTCACCACGTTGAAGAATGATCAAGCCACGTGTGGTGGGTGACATGCACTGTTTCAACTTTCAAGGCATCCCTCTTTTTTTTTTGGTAGCCTTCTTTAGCCGTTAATGGACCTTTCTCTCGTCCCCAGCCCCCCAAGTTTCAAACATGGTGGGGGAGACCGTCGCCTCGCCCCCCAAAGAGATATCTTACTTTAATGATTGAAGTTGATAAACAAACTAGATAACATTATGGAGCAGTGGAGTGGTGGTATTTTGTGTGAACCTTTTTTTTATTTTATATGAAGAATAACAAGGAGACTGTCCATTACCTTATTTGGAAAAGTGATACTATTTGTTATCTCCGGAGTGAAACACCATCCATGTTATCCCAGTCAGACTGGTGTCAGTTTGTGGTCTCCACACCCATCGCATGGTCGGCCGTGTTCCCCTCATGGTTAGCTATCTAACTCTAGTTCACTTTAGAGGCGGCCATTAGCCACTTCATGGCCGGGTTAGTGAGCATCATGTCGTCTAATGGGACATTTCGTGCAGCCAAGATGGTGCACGTTTGCCTTGTCGTTATAAACTTTAGCAAATGATCGCTCGAATGGTTTGAAGCCCGGTGCTGTTGAGGCATGAGGGGGTGGTGTGGTGTGGTGGGGGGTGGTGGTTCGTCCGCACCGGTGGCTCTGGTGCGTCGGTCTTCTGTCTTGAAACAAAAGATCATACGAGATGCCAACCAACTGCTTCCTCCAAGTGTCTCATAGACCACTCTTCCAAAGACGTCCCATCATCCCTGGCCTAGCTATCGCCATTGAGCTGATAGCTGAGCCATGTGTCCGGGGCCTCTTGCACGAGTAGCTCGAGCATGGGGGGATATGATCCATGGGAGACACTTAGTATTGACACATGGGGGGGAGAGAGAGAGATTGATGCATCTATGTTGCAGGATAGTGAGAGTTGATATACATGTTCTTTTTTTTTTTCTTCTTTCTGTATCTTTTTTACCTCAGTTTTAGGTGTGCATGCAGCCTTAAGCACATTGCTCACTTCAGCACCCGGGGGGAACAAGACTAAAAGGGACATGGGGGAGAGTGAGAAGGAATAAGTCTGAGTTGGGCAGACACAAGTGTCGCTGATTGGGGGGAGGGGGGTGGGGGAAAAGCTGCAGCCTTCCTCCTCCCTCCCTCTTTCCTCTTTTCATGGTGTTGGGCAGTACTGAAGCAACTCCACACGATGTCTCTGGGATCTTGGACTCTCGTGATTTGCCCAGTTTTGTTGTTGTTTATTGATGATGAGAGGATAAGCACTCGCTCCACTTGGTCTGTCGAGAGCAGGCGTTTGACATGACATTTAGTGTACATGTTCGAGCTTAATACTTTCTTATTTTGGGTATGGTCCAAGAAGAACTTCCCTTCAAGCATGCGAGAAGGAAAAAAGAAAAAAAAAAGAATGCATTAGGTTTGGTTACTAATAGAGCGGAATGGCGTCGTATGATCCATGTAGCTGACCCCACCTAGTGGGATAAGGCTTTGTTGTTGTTGTTGTTGCATTTTTTTAATAGCTTCCTCAGTCTTCACCCTTTAGAGTTTTCTTTTGTTGTCAACATGGCATTAAACTCAAATTCATTATTATTCGACTAATTTGTATCATTTTATATTTGATAAGTGAGATTTTTGATAAAAATATTTTTATATACTATAAGTTTCAAACTCATTTTATATACTATAAGTTTCAAACTCGATGTCTTATTAAACTAGAACAAATTGTTTATCTCTTATTCCAACCTTCGTTGTTTTTTTTCTCTATCTTTGTCGCAGGCTGCTGCAGTGCTGCTTGTGTTCATGACCTGCATGAGTACCCCACAAGTTCACCACTTCAACCAATGAGCCATCTTTGCCTCCATCGTGAACAATTTTAAATGGGGATTAGTCGTGATCTTTTTGAGGGTGAAAGGGCAAGGAGTATCTTATCTTTTGGGCATCTTAAATTAAGTCTACGAGTTTAACCAATTATGACACGTTGCTCGGGGACATTAAGGTGCTGATTAGAGATAATGATAGCTTTCTGCTGGAATTATCTTTATCGGCACATGCCACTTTGATGCCCTTCGAATTGTACGGATTTATTTAACCATGCATGAGGATTGGGGAGGTCCAAGGCATGCAATATTGTTTATAGCTGTTTTCGGGGGTTCCCCTGCAAGTAGTGTGGCCCTCTAACTTGCATGCATATTTAAATCAAGTGAACTTTGTTCAGTGGATCACAACAGAGCACTAATCATACTTTAGGCTTACTTAATTGCTTAATGCTTTGTTTCTTTTGAATAGACCTTGAGGTGCTCCGCTAGTGACATTCTTAATCGTCAACCTCAGAGTTAAACAAGCTTTGATTCCTCAGGCCCCATGTTTGCATAATATCTGGGAATTTTGTTCTCAATGATGACACCCACTCTTTACAAGAACATGTTGCACAGTGATACGTCTGTCAACAAATGACTTGCAAGATTCATGAACCAGAGATGCACTTGACGCTATCGAACAAGGGTCGACTGTCAAAGCTGCTCTAGATAAAGTACATATTTCAATTGTCAAACAGAAACCCTAAGATTCCTATATAGATCTTTACTGTTGCAGTTCTTGTCAAACCTATATATACATGTTTTAAACAGATTAATATCATATTGTTCAACTTAATTAGTTTATTCACCTTATATGCCTTTGGTTATAGTCTTTTCCAGCACCAGTATTTATACGCGAAAACAATGAATGTTGACATCTTCATTGGGCAATCATATTTTAAGTGGCATAGTTGAGACACTCGAAGAAATCTTCGTGTTCGAGTATTAAGTGAAATGTCACG
This sequence comes from Pontederia crassipes, assembly GCA_030549335.1. Taxonomy (NCBI): domain Eukaryota; kingdom Viridiplantae; phylum Streptophyta; class Magnoliopsida; order Commelinales; family Pontederiaceae; genus Pontederia; species Pontederia crassipes. The sequence continues at coordinate 24,872,659 of CM060183.1, forward strand.
TATTTCTAATTTGTTTGTACTAGGACGTCATCCTCCTCTTGTAATGGATCATTTTTAAACATATTTGTTGTTTTAACATAGGGTATCGATATCAGCAAAGCCAACCATTTTCTAGATATAGATAAGCTGCACTTATTTCATGTACATAAACTAGTCTCGGAGATAATATTTTGAAGAGGTATTTTTGTTATAAATGTCCGTCGATTTGTAGGGATATTTAGCGGTACATGACCACTAGCGTAGAAGGTTAAGACGTGAGAGTATTGTAGATCCTATGCAAACCTAATTGCCCTGTCTTTACATAGAGGTTCTATTAATTTGATATATCATAGCATATAGAGCAAGATGGATGGATGTTATTGTGATAATTAAATAAGGTTGCCTCATTCATCAGTGCATTGTCGTTAGGGGGGGCATGTGACTTCGTAATTTTTGTTTAAAACTTATCTCCATTAGTGCGAGATACACATGCAAACTTTTCCCTGATTCCGAGATGGTGATACATTGTTCCAACATCATTCATCTCCTTATAAATTTTCACATGTTTAACTCTCTAGTTACAAAATAGATAAGATAAAGTTGTCCTGTAGATTTATAAACGATATTTCATCCTATTTCATTTAAGCATTATATATATATATATTAAATCTGATGAATAAAAAGAAAAAAAGGATTTCTCAGGGGCACCCCTATGAAGTCTTTATAAAATACTACTTGAAGTTGCATAAACTGATAAATATTTGCTTAAAGATACAGGTTCAAGCTTACTTCTAATTTTGTCCTCGTATAGATTGGCAATACAACAATGTTTAACGAATTCTAAGTTAATTTAATATGTGTATTGGCGAAGCTAGCGGATCTGTATATTACAAGTATAGTAATTAATTATATTAGATGTTTAATGTTGATCCCCTGACCGACAAGAGTGCAATGCTGCGAATCCGCCTAATGCATTAGATGTTATCGAATATAAGTTTTGTCTTGTATTTTTATGTAAAATTCATACATTCTCTCTCAAGTATTAATTATTTATTTTTTTATTATGGTTATTTCAGTTATATATTATTTTCTTCAATATACTTATTTCTTAATTAAACTTATATATGAAGTTAATTTAATATATCATTATTATATATGAAGATATGCATAAATAATTGTGCAACATTTTTACATATTATATAATTAAATACAAAAGACATTGCACAATTATTTATGTATACCTTCAATTGTTTATGTCTACTATTTAACATTATACTCAACACTTTTTCTTGTTATTTTTAATAATAAATTAAGTTAATTGACTATAAAATATTTTTTTCAGCTAACTATATTAAGATTTAAGAAATTTAAGAAAAATATTACTCTTTTATGATGTTAGATATATGAAATTAATATATTTACTTAGAGGATCACTTTAATCTCATAATTTATTATCATTAATAAATGAGAGGGAAATTAAAATTGGTTCAATTTTAAGGAGAAAATTATTAATTTTTTCCTAATAAATTGATGGTAAATGGTGAACCTAGAGTGTGTATGAAAAAAAAGTAATATAGAGAGTACTAGATAATTTTTGTGGCATGTTATCTCTTGGATCATAAGGGGCCAAAGATGAATTGGTGTTTTATAAAAAATATTGATTTTACAAAATACGTCGCGAAAAAATAAAACCAATTTACTAAACTTTAAATTAGCATAATAATGAACAAATCACATGCATATATAATAGAGTAGGGCGAGATGGAGAGAGAAAGGCAAACATAAGATGCACGATGATTTATTTACGAGGTTCGGTCACACGACCTACGTTCCCGCTTCGACTTCTCGATCTCAAAATCACCAGAAAATTCACTAACAACATTTCTTCCAAATGGGGCAAGAAAAAAATTCTTTACAAAGTTCTGTCTTTTCTTCACTTCAAGAGGTAAGACACGCTTCTCTTACTCGAAAGTTATCATCCGTCTTTTCTTCGCTCAAAAGATAATACACAATATCTTTTCATTCGTGAGCTAAATAATTATTCAAATATCATAAGAACACTCCACAATCTTTCTTTTAGAATTTGAAACCTCACACGAGTAAGAGAGAAGGAAATGAAATATTTGCAATTTTGAGCTTCAATATGATTTCTTGGATGAACACAAATGTTTGCCTATCTTTTTCTTAGAAGTCTTAATCTTCATGATGTGCTTTTAACCTCTTTTATAGTCTCCAATCTTTTTCGTATTCGTTGGTATTTAAAACTAGTTGTGTTGTACTTTTCTGCACTAAAACAAACGTTCATTTCTTCTAGCGATCGTCCGTTTTGAACTAGCCGTTAAAATATAACCATACAAATAACAAACGAATGTCTGTTTCTTAGAGCGGATGTCTGCTACTCCATTGACGATCTGATAGACCTACACTCTTTTATACATAACTTTTTGTCTAGTTATCTAAATGAAATATTTTTATTCTATGGAAAGCTAACAAAATTTTATACAATTTTGACATTTATCATTCATTCAAAATTTAATGGTACCATAGTCGAATATTAGGTCAAAGTTCAGTGCATATAGTTGTTCATTTTAAATTAAACTTTTAGATCTTTACTCTTTTATACATAACATTTCATATGAGTATCCAAATAACACTACAAGAAAATTGCTGAATAGCGACGCAAATTAGTGTCGCCAAATTACGCGATTCTAAATTGATGTTAATAGCGTCACAATAGCGTCGTCATTGGGTCGACAAGAGGAGACGCTAAGTGCCTCTCTATAGCGTCCATATAGAGTCTCATTAGCGTCACAAAAAGTAGACGCTAAGTGAGATGCCAAAGCGACACTATTTTGGCGCTATTATCATGCGCGAAAATTAATAAACACGCGGCAGATGGTAGCGCTATATTGGCGTTGCAGGACTGCGACGCTAAATTAGCATCACAAGCGAAGTGACACTAACTCGACGGAATGTAAGAGTCGATATTAGCGCTGACTTCTTGCGTTACATTGGCGTCGCAAGTATGAGATGCTACATAGCGTCACTATGAACACGACGCTAAGTCAACGCTAAGTGGATGCTAATATCATATAATGTATATATAGTATAGTCGACGCTAAGTCTCTTACGCTCTTTTTAACATAGTCTATATAATACTAACTACACTATACTATACTATATAATACTATATTATACAATATTATACTATACTATACTATACACTATACTAAACTATATTATACACCATGCTATACTATATTATTCTATTATATAATATACAAAAGATAATATGCCATGCTATACATACATTGTACTCTAATTCGCAAATTTCAAAATTGGAGGAATAGTGCTTCTTCATTTTTTAAGAAATTCAAATGGAGATTGCCGGAGATCCGACCATTGGATCATCACAAAATTTGTACCCCCCATAGAGCACTGCAACATAGATTTTTCAGTATTTTTTGGCGATTTTAGGAGGTTGTACGGTAGAGTTAAGAACCTAGGAAAAAAAGCCTTCCGATGGTTTTTGATGTGAGTCTAGTGGGAATTAGTCGAAACAAAAATTATGGACTTGTAGAGTTTGACACGAGCTGTCCACCCGCATAAGAATCGCGGTGATCGGAGGTTGAAAGAAATTCAATAAAATGAGCAAAATTTCGAAATAGAAACGGTCGGTTCTCCGCAGTCCTAGATCGGATTACTACCGAAAAATAGGCGTTTCGAAGGGCTCAAGAAGGCTAGGTATTGCAAACCTTTCATGTTTCACGTGTTTTCCATTTTTTCCGATTCTCAAAATACCTATTTTTCGTAATTATAAAAATTCCTCAAGACTTCCATCCCCTCTAAGAAATCTAAAAATGCACATTCTTCAAAATCGGACTTTCGGGAGGGCTTAGAACGGTCCCATTTAGTTGACATAGAGTTTTCAATTTTTTCTGAAAAATGCCAATTTTCTTAGAATTTTTTTGTATCCAAATCTAAAAACTATTCAAAATGGTCTATACATATACATATACATACATATAGTTTGGCGCCACTTAAGCGTCACAATAGCGGCACTATCATTTTAGCGTCACATTAGTGCCACAATAACATCGCAAAGCTGTGACGCTAAATTAGCGTCTCGAATGCGCGACGCCAATGCGACGTGATACTTTAACTTAGCATCACAATATATTGAGTCGCTAACTTGAGATGCTATTTGGCATACAACATGGCGCCATATTAGCGACTCAATAGCGTCGCATCATTGGCGTCGCTAACTAGCGATCCGTGTGCTCATCAAGGAATGAATCATGACCATCCGTTCTTTTAATCCGACGATTCGTAACGCCTCGTTTGATTAAGACGATTTGTCTCCCTCTTTTAATGCCTACAACATGCCTTCTCCCTCCGATGCTTTCTCCCTCCGATGCCTTCTCCCGTCGACGCGTCCACTACCGCCTGCCTCCGTGGTGTTGTCTGACGCCGCCACCACCTACCTCCCTAACACCGTCTGCTATCGCCACCGCCTGCCTCCTAACGCCGTCCGCTGCCACCACCGCCTGCCTCCTGACGCCGCCACCGCCTCCTGACGCCGCCACCGCCTGCCTCCTTGACATGTGACATCGTCCGCTGCCGTCACCGCCTGCCTCCTTGACGCCGTCCACTGCCGCCACCGCCTGCCTCCCTGACGCCATCCAATGCTGCCCCCCGATGTGTCCGCTGCCGCCCCCATGTGTCCGTTGCCGCCCCCCATGTGTCCGCTATTGCCCCCGCCGCCGCCTGCTCCTGCACCGCCTTCTCCCCTTCGAATGTGTGCAATTTGAAATGTATATGTAAACTTGATGTATAATGTGTAATTTGATAAACTTGATGAACCTAATTAGAATGTGTACATGATCGAGTATCGTAATTAAACTTGTGTAAAGAAATGTGAAATGTAAATTAGATTGTACAAAGCATGCTATTTTTGTTGGATGAAGATGTCGTACTTAGCGTCTCTTTAGCGTCACAAATTAGCGCCCCATTAGTGTCCACTTTGAGTCACACTAGCATCTACGTAGCGCCACAACCAACGACGAGGATAAACTTAAGCATTGCTTTAGCGTCATACCAGTGTCAAAACAACGTCATATTAGCATTATTTTAGCGTCAACCCGGTGTCACCTTAGCGTCGCACACTCCAGCACCATTTTAGCGTCGAACTAGTAACGGCGACGCAAATAGCGTCAGTTTTTTGGCGTCGCCATGACTGTGACGCGTAGGCGACGCTAATTCATCGCTACATTGTTTAGCAACAAATTAGCGACGGATTAGAGTCAATATACGTGCGTCGCTAATTGATTAATTTCTTGTAGTGTAAGATGATATTTGATTCTATAGAAAGTTAACAAAATTATCTACAACTGTTAATTTCATTCAAAATCGAATGGGATCATAGACAAATATTATGTCAATGTTTAGTACATAAAGTTGTCCATTACAAATTAATATTTTTAGACCTTCATTTTTTACACATAACTTTTCTTACAAGTATCCAAATGAACGTTACATGAAAAGTTAACAATATTATTGTTTATCCAAAATTTATTATAAAGTAATCAAATATTAAGTACAAGTTTAGTGCATAAAAATATCAACTTCACATTTAACTTTTTCGGGCTTCACTTGTTTAAGAACAAATTTTTATGTGGTTGTCAAATGTGGTGATTCTTGATTCTCTAAAAAGATAAGAGACTTATTTATAACTTTTATATTCACGTATTAATATAAATCTCATGAGAACATGGGCAAATATTATATGAAAGTTTAGTGTACGAAGCAATTTATTCTTATTTAATTTTTTGCATTTTAAATATAACTTTAAATCTTTCGAGATTTGTATCATCAAAATACAATTATATAGAGTATAAAGAATTTGTTCCAACACTATCAAGAAAGGTACATATCTCATATGCATATTGTTATTTTGTTATGGTTCATTTGCATTCATTTTGACAAAATATAGATTAAAATATTTAATTTTTCATTGGATTAGTGATTTACTCAAATTTTACACTGTTTGTTGTTCACTTGATGTGTACTAAGGCTTTGTTTGATATTATCAATTGTTTCATAAGGCAGATAGTTATTTGATAGGGGATAGAAATTTAATTAGTAGATAGTGAACGGTGATTAACAATTAGAGGTTCATTTAAGATATTCACAAATAAATGTTTGGTAAACTTAATGATAGAATTAGATGATGAGTATAAAATGATGAGCATATGATAATTATTCAATTCAAGCACTTTATACATTTTATTATAATGCAATAAACATATCATTTATATCTCAATCTGATAAGATTTCTGCACGAGAGAAATTACACATCGCGAGAAAACTCCAAGAAATTTAAGGCGACGCAGAATTGTATTAGATGGCAGAAATAGAAGAGGATTACAAGATCAGATTGATCCAGGATTGTCCAGGATGGTCTTACAAGTCTTGATTACATGTCCTTTTATAGGGCATTGGAGAAATAACTCCTACTATAACTTAAGGACCTAATCCTACTAGGCATGCAAGCCCCTTCTCTAAAAAAATCTCCTTGAACTAGGAGTAGAAATCTGACTTCCTGAAGACCCTTGAAGATCTCGGCCAACTTGAATTCCTCCCTGGAATCAAATTGGGTCGGGCGCCCACCTAGCGCCCAACACGCCAGAGCGCGCTCGGGGCGCGCCCTGGCTATCTAGTCCGAGTCCCACTCGGACTAGGACTCCTCCAGGCGTCCCTGCTGTCTTCAAGTCTTCCTTCACGTCCATACTCCATCTCCAAGTGCTCCTCGGTCCAGAAGGGAGCTCGGCCCTCCAAGAATTCGCCATGTCCTTCTCGACATCGGAAATCGGCCGACTCCTATTCCTACTAAGAGTAGGAATCCTTCTGACCCTGCACTTCTCGTCCAATCATCTCTCGAAGTCTCCCTATTACTTCTTTGGATCCAAACAGATTTCCAGTTAAAGTAGGATTTAATGCATTATTTAACAAATCTCCACCTTGAATTGAATCCTACAATCAGATATCTAACACTCTCTGCCGCCGCCAATTCCTATTCTGATTTTGCACATGCGATAGCATCCTTGTAGCTTGATCTGGCGATTCCACCTCTTCAACTACTTGGAATGCATATGCAACCATGTCCTCAAAGCCATAACGCTTAGGAGGACCTACTTGCCTGCGAGCACGTCCTGCAGCTAGACTTGTCATTGCTTCTTTTACTTGCTCCTCAGACTCTGGTTGTTCAACCTGATGAGATTCTTCCGGCCCATTCTGAATTGGAGTTAATCCAAACTCCACATGTTTGTTGACACCCCCCTCTGCTGAGTCAACAATATCTTATTTCGGCTTGAGCATAGACATCTCATCAAAGGATATGTTTCTGCTGTGAATAACCTTGTGCTCCGAGGGAGACCAGATTCTGAAGCCTTTTACACCTGCACCATATCCCACAAAGACTCCTTCTTTGGCCCTTGGTTCCAGCCTTCCTTCACTGACGTGATAATATGCTGGACAACCAAACACTTTCAGATTAGTATAATCAGTAGAATTTTCTGACCATACCTCAATGGAGTCTTCAGATCGATCGCGGTTGCAGGACTCCGATTGACAAGGTAGCATGCTGTGCTAACAGCCTCAGCCCAGAATGACTTGTTCAGTCCAGAATTAGAGAGCATGCACCGTGCCCTCTCCAGAAGAGTTCTGTTCATGTATTTTGCTGCACCATTCTGCTGTGGTGTATCTCTGACGGTGTGATGTCTGGCAACGCCTTCATCCTTGCAGAATCGATCAAAGTCAGACGAACAGAACTCCAAGCCGTTATCGGTACGAAGATGTTTCACTTTTCTCGATGTCTGATTCTCCACTAGAGTCTTTCATTGCTTGAAAGCTTCGAATGCCTCACTCTTGTGCTTCATCATGAATATCCATGTCATCCTTGGGTAATCATCTATCACATATAGGAAGTATCTAGAACCTCCTAGAGATGGAACACGAGAGGGGCCCCAACAGTCAGTGTGGATGTAATCGAGTGTTTCCTTCGTCTTGTGCACGGCTTTCCTGAATTGATGTTTTTGCTTGCCAAAAATGCAGTGCTTGCATAATCCGATTTCAGATATCTTTTGACCATCCAGAAGATTGCGTCTGCTGAGGATATCCATCCCTTTCTGACTCGTATGTCCAAGTCGCATGTGCCATAACTTAGATGCTTCTGATTCTAATTTGGATGAACTACCTACTGCAGCCACGTCAGAAATTACTGTGCCTTGTAGTGTATACAAGGACTTTTGCCTGACTCCTCTCATGACTTTAACATCACCCTTGGTGACCGTGAGAACATCTTCTGCGGCATCCATCCGACATCCTTTGGAGTCTAAAACTTCTAATGATATTAGATTTTTCTTCAGTTGCGGAACATGACGGACCTCTGTCAATGTCCTCACCCGATTGTCATGAGTTCTAACCTGAATTGAGCCGATTCCAACTATTTTACAGGCTGCACCATTGCCCATGATGACGTTTTCGTCATCAATATTCTGATAAGTTGAGAACCACTCTCTGTGCGGAGTCATATGATAAGAACATCCTGAGTCGAGAATCCAATTCTCTTCTGAACATCTATGATCAGATACCATAAGAGCCAAATCATCATCAGATTCGCTATTCTGGTGAGCTACTACAGCAACCGTGTCTTTCTTCTTCTTCTTGGGGCAATCCTTCTTCCAGTGACCCGGTTCTTTGCAGTAGTTGCAGATGTCCTTCGGATTGATATTCTTCTTCGACTTATCCTTTTTAGGGTTTGTCTTTTCTGTGGTTGTTACCAATCCTGCGGCCTGAGTCTCCACAGCCTTTTCAGACGCCCTATGATGAAGTTCACGAGTATGTAACTCGATCTTACTTCTTCCAGACTAATTGTGTCTCTTTCGATGATAACAAATTGTACGAAATTTTCGTACGACAGAGGAAGAGACACCAGCAGAAGTAGGGCAGCATCTTCATCCTCAATCTTCACATCTATATTTCGTAATTCCATCAACAGAATATTCATTTAATCAAGATGATCTTTCAGAGGGGTACCTTCTTGCATGCGGAGGGCGAACAAACGTTGTTTCAACAGCAACTTGTTGGTTAGAGACTTGGTCATATAGAGACTCTCAAGTTTCGACCACAGACCGGCCGCCGTCTCTTGATCGGCGACTTCGATAATCACCTCGTCCACCAGACACAATAGGATCATAGAGTGCGCCTTCTCTTCATGTGCCACCAAACTTGTGAGGTCGGACTCCTTTTCTTTGCTCTTCGAGTCTTCCTCCTCCGATTTGTTCTTCGGCACGTTCGCAAGCGGCGCCCATACTCCCTATTGTTTCAAAAGTGCCCGCATCTTGATCTGCCAGAGACTGAAACTATTTCGTCTTATAAATTTTTCGACGTTGATGTTGTGCAATGCCATCTCTATGCCTGACGGAGGATCGATGATGAAGCCTCGCTCTGATACCAATTTGTTAGGATTTCTGCACGAGAGAAATTACGCATCGCGAGAAAACCACGAGAAATTTAAGGTGACGCAGAATTGTATTAGATGGCAGAAACAGAAGAGGATTACAAGATCAGATTGATCCAGAATTGTTCAGGATGGTCTTACAAGCCTTGATTACATGTCCTTTTATAGGGCCTTAGAGAAATAACTCCTAATCTAACTTAAGGACCTAATCCTACTAGGCATGCAAGCCCCTTCTCTAAAAAAACCTCCTTAACTAGGAGTAGAAATCTGACTTCCTGAAGACCCTTGAAGATCTCGGCCAACTTGAATTCCTCCCTAGAATCAAATTGGGTCGGGCGCCCACCTAGCGCCCAACACGCCCGAGCGTGCTCGGGGCGCGCCCTGGCTATCTAGTCCGAGTCCCACTCGGACTAGGACTCCTTCAGGCGTCCCTGCTGTCTTCAAGTTCTTTCTCCACGTCCAGACTCCATCTCCAAGTGCTCCTCGGTCCAGAAGGGAGCTCGGCCCTCCAAGAATTCATCATGTCCTTTTCGACATCGAAAATCAGCCGACTCCTATTCATACTAGGAGTAGGAATCCTTCCGACCCTGCACTTCTCGTCCAAGCATCTCTCGAAGTCTCCCTATTACTTCTTTGGATCCAAACAGATTTCCAGTTAAAGTAGGATTCAATGCATTATTTAACACAATCAAATAAAATAAAATTTAACAATTAATATTTTTATTAAAACATAAAATATATATTGATGATAAATTATATATAGTGCATACATGATATGCAAATGTTAATTATTAAATTATTTTTTATTCATTAATAATAAATAAATAATTTGTAACTAAGCAAGCATGAATATAAAAGAAAATATAGTTGAATGATGATGAAAAATAATAAAATAATTTGAAAAAAAATAGTGCATTTGAATATGGATAAAATTTAAAAGTATAAATCTTTAACCTTTAATCGCTAAAAATTAGTAGAAGTAATTTTCAATGTTTTCATCCAAAACTTGTTTATAATATTTATCAAACAAAAAATTAGACTGCTAAACATTATTTGAATTTTTTATGTCATTGCCAAACAAAACCTAAGAGTAGAGTTGCCTATCAAATTTACACCAATTTCATGAATGATGTTTCATGCCACATAATTTAAGTATTTACAACTAGTGAATGAATTCATGATTATGTTTGTGAAATATAAAGCTTAAGAATGAATTTGTCATGGTTTGTTGATGAATTTATCTCATATATCTGAGATATAAAAGTTAAGAATGAATTTTTTTCGGACAAGATCCACAGGTGTCTGATTAATTCAGTGTTTGAACGAGAGCAGTATGTATAAATTTTGACCAATGTGATGACTATGAAAATCAATTTGGGACTACTAAATTAAGAATGAATTTGTCATTGACTTTGTATGGATTCATAGGCATAACTGAGCTTTGCATAATAGAAGAAATAATTCACATATCGTGAAGAAAACAAGGAGTTGATTGTTGTAACACAAATTTTTATCATAGCAAGCATCGATTTTACACATATTTTCTTAGATTCTTAATTTAAAGTAGCAATCTACTTTTAATTGGCATTATTTTATAGGAAATATTAATGGAAAACATCAAAGGAATGAATAAAAGAAGAATCATGTAAAACAAAGTCGATTTAACTTACAACAACAACAACAACAACAAAGCCTTATCCCACTAGGTGGGGTCGGCTATATGGATCATACAACGCTATTCCGCTCTATTAGTAATCAAACATTTCGGTATATTATTCGCCAATAGATCTTGCTCTATTAGTTCGCCAAGTGTCCGTCTTGGCCTCCCTCTTCCTCTTTTAATCGGACTCCAGATTATTTGATTTATTCTTCTTACTGGCGCATCTAATGGTCTTCTCTGAACATGACCAAACCATCTCAAACGATTCTCTACCATTTTCTCGCTAATAGGAGCCACTCCGACTCATTCACGTATATGGTCATTCCTAATTTTATCTAATCTTGTATGACCACACATACATCTCAACATCCTCATTTCGGTTACCCCCACTTTACGTTCATGTTGTCCCTTCATAATCCAACATTCACTACCATATAACACTGCCAGTCTTATAGCAGTACGATAGAATTTTCTTTTAATTTTATTAGGTACTTTTCTATCACAAAGAACTCTAGTGGATTTCCTCTACTTACACCAACCAGCTTGAATTCTATGATTAACATCGTCATCAATCTCACCATCTTGTCTTACAATTGATCCTAAATATTTAAACTTTGTCACTTGAGAAATTATATCCTCCCCTAACCTAACTTTCAAATCGTCTCTAAGTTGTTTATTTGTGAAATTCTATGCATATATTCTGTTTTATTCCTACTTAAACGAAAACCATTTGACTCTAACGTATTTCTCCATATTTCCAATTTTGTATTAATCTCTTCTCTTGAATCCACTAAAAGTACTATATCATCCGCAAATAGCATGCACTTAGGTACCTCCTCTGTGATACTCTTGGTTATAGCATCGATAACTAAGTTAAATAGATACGGACTTAAAGCTGATCTTTGATGTAGGCCAATTCTTATAGGAAATTCATTTGTCTCACCTCCGGGTGTCCTAACCCTATTCAATGTCCCATCGTACATATCTTGTATTACCTTAATGTAGGCAACACTCACCCTCTTCTTTTGCAAGGCTTTCCAAAGTACATCCCTTGGTACCCGATCATACGCCTTCTCTAACTCAATGAAAGTCATATGTAAGTCTCTTCTCCTATTTCGATACTTCTCCATCATCCCTCTTAGTAAATAAATCGCCTCTGTAGTGGATCTTCCTGGCATGAACCCAAATTGTCTCTCAGAAATACTAGTCTCCATTATTAATCTATGCTCAATCACTTTTTCCCATAATTTCATTGTGTGACTCATAAGTTTAATCCCTCTATAATTTGCACAATTTTGAATATCCCCTTTATTTTTGTAAATAAGAACTAATGTACTTAATCTCCAATCATCATGCATATTTTTCGATCGTAAAATCTCATTAAATAGTTTACATAACCACAACACACATTTTTCTCCTAAACATTTCCAAACTTTAATCGGTATACCATCCGGTCCAACGGCTTTACCATTCTCCATTTTATTAAGAGCTTCGTTAACCTCTGAGACTCTAATTCTACGATAAAATGACCTATTAAGTTCACATTTGCTAACTGTCAAGTCCTTCAAATCACAACGGGAACCTTCACATCCATCATTAAATAGCTTATAGAAATACTCTTCCCATCTGTTCTTAATATCTCCTTCAGTAACTAAAACCTTGCCAACTTCATTTTTATGCATCTTACTTGATCCAAATCTCTCAGCTCTTTCTCTTTATTCGTTGCAATCTTATAAATTCTTTGTTCACCAGCCTTTGTCCCTAACTCTTTATAAAACCCCTCATATGCTTTAGCACGAGCATCACTAACTGCCTTCTTAGCCTTCCTTTTCGCCAAACGATACTTTTCTCAATTGTCAGAACTATTGTCCAAGTGTATCGCCTTGAAACAATTCTTCTTATTACGCACCTTTTCTTGGACATCCTCATTCCACCACCAAGTCTCCTTATCTCGTGGTCCAAAATCTTTTGATTCTTTTAAAATAGCTTTAGCAACCATTTCAACCTTTTTTGCCACATTCTCCCACATGATACTAGCATCTCCTTCTAACTCTCATACACTTTCCTCTAATAACTTACTTCTAAAAGTCTCTCGCTTCTTCTCCTTTAACAGCCACCACTTGATCTTTCGATAAAAAACTGTTCGAGATTTTGATTTTATACATTTCATTTGCATATCAAGAACTAACAATCTATGTTGTGTAGTCACCCTATGCCCAGGAATTACTTTACAATTAGTACAACGTCTTTTATCAGTATTTCTTATCAAGAAAAAATCGATTTGAGACCTATGAGTTCCACTTTTGTATGTGATTAAATGTTCCTCTCTCTTCCTAAAATAAGTGTTGATAATCTTAAGGTCGTATGCTAAAGAAAAATTAATAATAGTTTGTCCTTCCTCATTCAACTCCCCAAAATCAAAACCACCATGAACTCTTGCATGTGGTCCTGCCTCTTTACCAACATGTCCATTAAGGTCTCCCCCAATATAAATTTTCTCGGTTGTTGGTATACTTTCAATCAAACCCTCCATATCTGCCCAAAACTTTTTCTTGAGATGTGATTCTGCTCCTACTTGGGGTGCATATGCACTAATAATGTTCATAGTCTCCTTTCCAATAATTACTTTCACGGATATATTTCGATCCTTAATTCTTTTAACTTCCACAACATTCTTCCTCCATTCTGCATCCGCGATAATACCAACACCATTCCTTCCCTTTACCTTACTTGTGTACTAAAGTTTGGAACCATTTAACCTAATCTCTTTACTTTCCTCTCCTACACATCTAGTTTTTTGCAAGCATAAGATACTAATCTTACGCTGGTCCATTACTTGTGCCACCTCGAGGTGCTTCTCATTCAACGTCCCAATGTTCCAAGAATCTAATCTGACCTTAGTCTCATGAACTAGCTTCTTTAACCGCCTCCGTCCATTAGAGTGCAGTAGGCCTTGCTTATTTATCATTGCATTCAGGCGAGGATGCAGCGGCTCTTGCTCTCTTATCACTGAACCCGAGCTGTACAGTGCGTTACTTACGGATAACGACCTAACATTAACACAATATATTCGTTGATCCATGTTCACAAGATTCAACAGGGTTTTACGCTGGCTGTCGGGGCCTAACACAACCCTCTTCCTTTATCCGAGCTTGGGACCGGCTATAAAACATAGGCGGCAATCTGGTCACGACCTTTACAAGTGATTTTACAGGGCATTACTTGATTATCACGATGCTCACAGAAGCTCATTTTGCAAGGTAGAGGTTTCACGAGCCTTGACCTACTAGTCACGATCGTTAATGTTATCGTCAAATTTCACGCCTCTGCCATAACTTTCACGAACTACGCGACTTCGGGAACATCCAATCTAATTCACGGGCTATGACATGTGGGTCACAACTGTAACACTTGAAGTTTCACGGACCTTATAGGGTCTCAATACAGTGATTCAAAGTTGGAAAATATCTATAACGGGCCGTGACATATAAAAGAGGATAGGAAAAGATGATTTCACATATCGTTATAATCACTTCACAGATGTCACAGTGCGATTGAAAGTAGAACTTCGAGACGGGCCATTATATTGATTTCATGATACGTAGGTTTGCAAATTAAGTAATGAACTTCACAGACCATTATAATTGCATCACAACCGTGAAATACCTTAAGTCGTGCGACCAAAGGAAAAATTGTTCGATTCATAGCTGTGAAATCAAAGTCATGCCTCGTGAGAGAAGTTGCATACTTCGAATATGATTCTGATTAAGACGAAACTTTTAGGGGCATGACAATCACTGATTTCAAGAAGAAAATTTATTTTCAAAAGAATTATCAATGTATAAAGACTCCAACATTTATTATATGTCCCATGGATTAATTGAAAATAAATTAGGGCGGAAAATTTAAAGTTCGCAAGGCCAAAATCTCAAAATCAATTGAACTCTGAATTATCAGAAAGCTCGAACATCTATAAGTAGGAACGTCTCACAGCTAGAAATAACTTATGCTAAAGTTTGCAACATGTTCTTTGAAGACAAAAATATAGGAGCACTTTGAAAAACAACTGCGAAGATTTCTGTACAATGATCTCAGGTGACGATCATACAATGATTTATTGATTCGTTCCAAAGAGTACTTCCAATTTTATTTTATGTTGAGATGCATTTATCCTTTAAAGTTATATATATCTTTATGATCTCTGCAATTTAGATAATTTAGAGCCATTTTTTAGTTTTATTTATGCAAGAGATTTGTTTATAAGAAAACTTGTGAACATTTCTCTATTATTTATTATAATGTGTTTAACTTTTAACTACATGATTGATATATTAAAAACTTTTTATTAGTTTTAATTGAATTAATAATTATTATTAACTGACCAATGTGATCTATCTAGTAATTCATAATTTTTTTATTATGCAATTCATCTCATAATCTAATAGAACTGAGCATAATATATTCATCACCAACACAACCACATAGTTGGAGTTCCCTGCCACCAGTTGAAGGGTTCGCTGGAGGAGGTCATTGCCATCGGTTGAAGAGTTTGCTGCCACCGCTTGAAGGGTTTGTCGGTGGATTTCGCTGCCACCGCTTGAAGGAGCAGTCGTGCATTCTATTTGGGAGAGATTCACATGGGGCGTTTTTTTTCTCTTGCACAAAAGGACAAGATTAATTTGTGATGGTACTTAGGGTTTTTATTCAACGGTTAGGATGCTTCTTATTTAAATCAAATGGTGTAGTTTACTCATTAAATATAGGTGCTGGAAAATTTGGTAGAGGGAAAAAATTTTCACTTAACCACCATATATAGAAGATTAATTGGCATAATTCCAACCATAACAAATATGGTATTAATATGCATGCCTCCATATTCATTTTTTGTGGGAATTTTTTTTTGTCTACCAGGCAATTAATGGCCAGATATAATATCACCAATTTCAAATATATTTGAAATCATATTCTTAGTGTAAATATATAGTTATTTGGATTTTTTGGAGAGTGTAAATATATATAGTCAACCATTAGAGGATTTTTTAGATGAATCGAAATTTCTTGGTAGGAGACCTTTTATTTAATCCACTAATTATTTAATTCTTTGTTATTCGATTTGTTAAGACATAGAGCCAGATGTTTTACCACCAATTCTATTTTTTTAACGACCAAGTAAATAATCATAATTTATAGCCTTCTAACGATCCCTAAACATGTGGTCATTATTAAATACTTTTAATGACCAGACTTGAATGTCTAGAGATGAGTAATTTCGCTCGCCTCTATTAATAATATAAATAGAGATAATCACTATTTCTTGTCATTACACATCAATAATACCGACCATTTTTCAATCCGTCGCTAATAGTTGGTCGCTAATAATCATATTTCTTTTAGTGATACTAGATTTCATGCAATGTTGTGAAGTTCGAGAGTTAACTCATTTTTGTCCGGTAAACTCGTATCGTAGAATCGACTTGTAAATTCGTAGAGTCTATGTACCTAATAAGTTTAAATATTTTAGTAATTCTATGCACTTATGAACACACACACAGATATATATATATATGTTGCATAAATTGGAAATAACTAATATATTGTACTCAAATGAAATAAATATGAAAGTAATAAAAAATAAGTACTATCACTTATAACTAATAAATACTAACTAACTTTCAATTATTGTGTTTATTGAGATAAAAAGCTTATACAAAATCAAAATAAGTAAAATTATTACATTATCATTTTTAATAATTTCATTCCATAAAAAATACATCAATAAATAGGATAATTAAGATTTTACAACCTTTTTATTGTGCAAAATAAATAATTGTACTAATCGTATAGAATCGTAAGCTCGTGTGGAATCGTATAGACTTTATAAGAGTTTATAAGAGTATACAAAATTGTTTAAACTATTTTTTATGTAAAATCTAAGAGTCTAGATTATTTAAGAATTTATGTCGATTTAATTCATTTTACTTACCTAAACTCTTAAACTTGTAAGAGTTTGTTTGACTCGAGAGTTTAACAACATTGATTGCATGATCTATCAAGTTGATCCTGGTGGGCGATTTGGTAGTGTATAAATCACAACATACATCATTCTAAGAGTAGAGTCGGTGGAATATTATTATCTTATTAAAATTAAGAGTAGTTGGTTTACTATGTTTTAAGTGTTTTTAATCCATCTAAAAGTTGGAACCTAATTATCTTTTATTAAATTAATTACTACATATGTTAAAAATTTTATTCTTAATCATCTTAAATCATCCTGAAGACCTTATACAATGGTAGTTAGCTTAGTTTAAACAACTATTTTTTATATTATTCAATTTTATGTAATTTCATTTATCACAATCATGTTGTCTCCTATTAGACTCTAAAATTAGTTTGGTTAATTAAGTTAATTTCTCGTGTGATCGATAATTTTATACTCTTACACTTTATTACTTGAATGACCAATACATTTACTAGCATATATTATTATCAATCATCGTATTAATAGTAAATATTATACTAAAAAAAAAGTGTAGCTTTTCTAGTTATCTTAGCTAAACAAATTGAAACAAAGAATATTAATGTCATTTCTTGTTAAAAGAAATATGATTACTTTTTTTTTATAAAAAAATGGAATGTATCACTTGTTGTTGGTGCCTACATTTTTTCCAAATGAATTGATGATTCATCTATTAATGTATCATCATGGTGTTACATCATGGACATTCATAAAGATGTGAATGGCTATGGGAGAACACAAATTGGTAACAATGTGAATGACTATGGGAGAACACAAATTGCACCAAGGAATGGGGACAAGAGAAAAACATAGCATTCTTTTTAATTTTGGTGCTAATTGTTGCTTTTAAATTTTGATAACGTATTTTACTAAGTTATGGAATTGTGCACAATGTAGCTAACAGAGTTGTGGACCTTTGTTTTTTTTCCTCTCCCTATTAGATTTTGGATCAATGACTATATACGTTCTCAATATCCGAACCACAACTCGGTCAACCTGAAGTATACAATTCATTATGCATGATTGTCAATTTTTATTTAAGAAAAATTCCTTTAAACACATAATTTCAAAATTGTATGACTCAAAATATAAATTACATTGCAAAGTGAGTTTTGTGCTTACTTTAGACATTTATTTATTACACGATGCATATTGCATGAATATTTTGAAGAAATCTCAAATATGATTTTTATCTAAGGGTTATTTTCATAAATCACTCCTAAACTATCGCGATTTTTCACATCTAACCGCAAACTACGAACTTATTTTTTTGGATCGCTAAACTATCATGACTTTTCGAATTTAATTCTTCTGTCAACTTTTGGAAAATTTTTCGTTAACTTCGTTATGAAAAGTCGAAGTGAACCCTCCATCAATAACATATCAAATAAAAAAGTAAAAATAAAAATAAAAAGAGGAGGTCATAGGCGTCCGACAACCAATGACGATGGAGAAGGGAGGGGGCGGCTGATGCGCACAAGGAAGATCCCCCTTTGCCCCTTTGCGCTTTCCTTCCGTCGGAGAGGGGGGCACACCGGTCGTAGCAGGGGGGAGAACCCCACCCCTTTCCCCTGCGTCGGGGGGAGGGGGGAGGGGTCCCCACCCTGCTGCGACCAGCGTGTGCAAGGAGGGGGGCCATGCTGCGTCGGCATGCACAGGGAATGAGGTCCCCCCTCCCGGCTACGACCTTCGCCGATCGCAGCAGCTCCCCCCCCCCCCCTTCCCCCAGCGGAAAAGGGGTCACCCCTTTGCTACGATCTTCGCTGATCGCATTAAGGGGGTGACCCCCCTTGAAAATCGTCCCCCTGCTACGACCATCGTAGCAAGGGAGCACCCCCCGTAGGGAAAGGGGGGGTCGTCCCCTCGTCGGCACGTGCAGGGAAGGGGGGTCGCCCCCCTGTTGCGACCTTCCGACAAAAAGGTCGCAAAAGGGGGGGACCCCCCTTTCCAGCGAAGCACTTGTCGACGATAGGAGAGCAGGGAAAAGATGATGAATGGTGAATTCGACTTTTCATAAATGGGAAAAATAGAAGTTAACATAAGATTTGATAGAAGTTGACGAAAGGATTAAATTTGAAAAGTCAGAATAGTTTAGGGATTCAAAAAAATAAGTTCGTAGTTTAAAGTTAGATATGAAAAATCGTGATAGTTTAGGGGTATGAAAATAACCCTTTATCTAAAGAGAAAATGATAGTGTAGAACATTCTACTTCACATTTGGTGTATTATAAAGTTCTTTTCCGTTCATTGATCTATTAGTTAATTAGTTATGTGTTTGGTCTTAATTATGACTCTCATTTATTTACTGATTTTGTCAACATGTCAATCATAACCATGTTATATTTGCATGTCATTTTAGGTTATCAGATTAGTTCAATGAATGTGTGGTAATTCATGTTAGTAGGTGCATGATAAGTTTGATCATGATGCAAGATAGTCAAATGAATTTAAAAAAAATAATATGAGTGTTGTGCACGAGAATGTAGATATACCTCTTAGTTCTTTCTACATATTAAGAATATTAGCACTTAATTATCCAATTTAAAAACCAGAATAAGAATATTAGCACTAACTATATAATATATCACATTATACATAATTTAAATAATTGTGCATTATCTTTTTACATATTATTATTGTGTCTACTATTCCATATTATACTTGAGACTTTTTCCTTCTTAATTTTTTTATAATAGATTAATTTTAATTGACTATAAATATTTTTTTAGCTAACTATATTATGATTTAAGAAGTTTAAGAAAATATTATTCATTGTAACTGATGTTAGATACACAAAAATAATATATTTACTTAGAGTATTTCTTTAATGTCATAATGTTGTATCAATAATAAATGAGAGGGAAATTAAAACTGATTCCATTTTAAGGAGCAATATTGATACTATTTTTTCCTAATAAACTGATGGCAAATGGTGAACCCAAGAGTGTGTGTGAGCATGTGTATTTACCTGTGCATGTGTGTGAAGGAAAAAAAAATCTAACTTAGTGAATCAAACTGATAACTTTTGTGGACATGCTATCAAAAGGGGTACATATGGCGTATATTGTTAACGATTCATTTGCATTCATTTTGTCAACAGACAGAGTAAGATATATAGTTTTTCATTGGATGTTCATTTACTAAAATTTATATTACATATTGTTCACCTGGTATGTACTTAGAGTGGAGTTATCTATCAAATCTATGTCAATTTCACCAAATGAAGTTTTATGACACATAATTTAAGTATTTACATCTAGTGAATGAATTCATGATTATGATTGCAAAATATAAAGCTTAAGAATGAATTTTGTCATGGCTCGTTAATGAATTCATCATTGTATCTGCGAGATATAAAAATTAAGAACGAATTTGTCACTGAGAGTGTATGGATTCATAGACATAATTAAGTTTTGTATTATAGAAGAAATTATTCACATATCGTGAAGAGAAGTGTGAGTTGATGATTATAACATTTTTTTTGTAAAATTCATTATCTATGTGCATAGATTCAAACTTTTACTTGGAACTAAAGGTTTTGACTTTGTCTCAATTGGATGTACTCCTAAACCCTAATAAAATAATTTAAAGAAACTTCAAAATCTATTGAAGATAGCTTACGAATCACAAAAAGAGGAGACTTTTATTCTTCACAATAAATATTATACTAAAACACGTGCATCTTTTCTAATTATCCTAGCTAAACAAATTGAAATGAGGAAGATTCTTCTTTGTGATAAGCTTAAATAAAGAGGTGTACCAGATCTATCTCATAAAAAAATATATATATGCAATTTATAATTTAATATTTGAATCAAATATGATTGTATTTTAGTTAAATTCCATTTCTTGTTAGAAAATATGATTACTTTTTTTTTTATAAAAAAGTGGAATGTATCATGTTGGTGCCTACATTTTCTTCAATGGAACTTATGCTTCATCTATTAGTGTATCATCATGATGTGACATGATCACTTGGACATTCACAAAGATGTGATAAAGCGAGCAACCGATTCTTCAGTACATTTTTGCTCTCACTTAATGACAAAATTTGGTAACAATATGAATGGCTATGGGAAAATTCGAATTGTACCAAGGAACGGGGACAAGAGAGAAAAAAGTTCTGGTGCTAATTGTTGCTTTTAAATTTCGATAATGTAGTTTAGTAAGTTATTGAATTTGCAAAGTGTCGTTAATATATAGACAGTGTACCTTTGTTTTTTGTTTTTACTTTCCCTAGTCGATTTTGGATCAATGACTATATGTATTATCAATATCCGAACCACAACTCGGTCAAACTAAAGTATACAATTCACATTATGCATGATTTTCGATTTCTATTTAAGAGAAATTTCTTCTCGCACATAATTTTGAAATTGTATGACTTATAATATAAATTACATTGCGAAAGTGAGTTGTGTATTTACTTTACCCATTTATACATTGCATAATGCATATTGCATGAATATTTTGATGAAATCTCAAATTTGATTTTATTTAAAGTTGAAATGATAATGTAGAGAAGTCTACTTCACATCTTGTGTATTATAAAGTTCTTATCTGTTTGATTGAATTATTAGTTAATTAATTTTATGTTTGGTCATAATTACGATTGTCAGTTTATTCACTTATTCTATCAACATGACAATCACAACCATTTTATATTTGAATATCATTTTAGGTCATCAGATTAGTTCAATGAATGTGTGCTAATTCATCTTACGAGGTGCATGATAAGTTTGATCATGATGGAGGATAGTCAAATGAATTTTTTAAAAAAAACAATATGGGTGGTGTGCATGAGAATGTAGATATACCTCCGACTTACTTTTACATATTAAAACTATTAGCATCTCACTAATTAATTCTAAATCAGAATAACAACAACCAACCAAAATGATAACTTGCAAGTTAACCATGCCAATCGACTACATCACCAACTTGGACTTCGAATCCAAAACACTCCAAATATCAAATGGTGACATTGGGAGATCAAGGTTAATCATGCTAGTGGGTCAAAAGGTGAAGTCCTCTTTGTTAATTTCCTATATGCACTGTTTTATCATGGGCAGACAAGAGCAAGCAATGATAAATAGGACACTGTTACTCCGGGGTAGTAGCAGGGACCCCTTCTCCATCACCTTCTTGATCAATGTTTTTATACATTATTATTGAACATGACTGTTGAAATAGATAGACTCTCTCTCTCTCTCTCTCTCTCTCTCTCTCTCTCTCTCTCTCTCTCTCTCTCTCTCTCTCTCTCTCTCTCTCTCTCTCTCTCTAACGTGTAGATGAGCAATCTTTGCTTGTCGAAACTTTATTGGTCTTCTTTTATTATATTATACAAGAAATAAAAAAAACTCCATAGCCGATTTTAGAAGTCACAAAACTAAAATAAATATGGTTGGGATTTTTTATGTAGAACTTTTACGTCATTTTGTTTATAATTCAGTTTTCATGTCAACATAAGCTATGTCTAGGAATTGGAAGAAAAAAAGTAGGACACTACTGATCTGCCTTTCAAGTTCTTCAAGCTCAAGTGACAGATTTTACCTGGTGAATCTGTGGAATTTTGGTACGACAAGGTAATTCAAACTAACAGACATTATTTGTATTATTGTTTATTGAAAAAATAAAAAAATACAATTTGTTTTTCCTTTTTTTTAAAGTTGGGATAGGTGCACTAATGGATTAGCAATTGACAACACTCCCAGGGAAGTTATCCTTGGCTTGTAATCAGAAAAGCATAGATTTATAGGTTAATGTGTATATTTATAGATTAAATTTTTCCTCCCCTCATATCGAAAAAATTATAGCTAAGAGCACTTCCATTTTTAAAAACAAAACTGCTATTTTTTTAGCTACAAAGCAGACGCTCCTTGCTGCTGACAGAAATATGTGTAACATTTTATATTATATTGCAGTACGCTTATGTTAGTTTTGTTTCCGTTAAGTATTCAAGTAAGAGTCCAATCTTAAAAGTTATTTTTGTTTGTAATGCATGAACTGAGAACTCTCGTGGCACTTGAAATTTTTTATGTTGACTTTTTTTCTTTTTATTCTGTTATCACTGAAATTACGATCTATCATTGTCATTGATATTCAACTCGAATCGAAAAAATTATACCAAATACTCTTCAATTTTAACATTTACTCGGTGAGATCTTCCAACTTCACTTTATAACACGAATAACCTCCATATTCTAACTTATTTCACCTGGTGTCCTCTTATATACTATTGTCCGTCTTCCGATTACGAAGCTTATGTGGCGCAGATGTGATGCTGACACGATATCTTCTCTCCTCTTCATGTAAACATTCACTAACGTAACAATATTACAAAAATAAAAATAAAAAATACCACGAAAAAAATGATCGTCAGAGGAGGGGGGGCGACCCTCATTCTCTGCCCGCACCGGCAGAGGCGCACGCCGAGGGGAGGGGGGTCGCCCCCCTCTCAGCAACCTCACAGGAGGGGCCACGACCCCTCTGCGAGCGAGGTGGTGTGGGGGGGGGGGGGGGGGGGGGGGAGCCCCCACCCTTGTCGGCGCGTGGGGAGGGGGGCGTGGACATGATATTTTTTAATTATTTTAAATATTACCACGTCAGTGAAAATTTTCGTAGAGAAGAGAGAAAATATCATATCAGCATCACATTTACGTCACATCAACTTCGTGATTGAGAGACGAATGATAGCATGTAAAGATGACACTGTGTGAAATAAATTAAAAAATGTAGGACATTTATATTACAAAATGAGAGAATATCGCTGTTGGAGGATATTTTGTGTAAATTTTTCACTCGAATCACATACTTAACTATAACGGATGAACCTTTCAATAAAATTTTTTTACGCTCATAGAAATCAAACCGGAGACCTAATTTCCACTCCAACCCCATTGATAATTTTGTTATGATAGGTTAAATTACTTGTTGTATCATTTTTTATTAAAAGAAAAAAGTTAGAACAAGATCAGGCACTATAGATTGAAAACCACTTGGCAAGTTCGATTAAGTGTAATAGTATGTTTTTGCCTAAATAAAATATCGATTTTTTTTTTTGTGTAAGAATCACATTCTTCATAATTATAAGTTTGACTCTAAAGTAACTATATTAGTCGGTCAACCCATAGTTGCAATAAAAAAACTGAGTTAGACATTTGTGGTTTCTCTTTCGCGCGAAAATTAAAATATTTACTACAAATAAAATTAAGGAGAATAAAGAATCTCACGAAATCAAATTAAAGAACAAGGAAATTACAAAATGAAGGGAACTCAATTTTCTTTATATGTGAATTCTAAAGTTCAAAACCTTTTGATTGTAGATAGAGGTGTTGACCGTTCACAAGTTGGGTTAAACTCGATCCATGAAAAAAGTCTAACTCGACTCGGTCAAATTTGATCGGATCGGGTCAAAGACTCTTTGAAGGCCAAATCCGACCCAACGGGTCGGATGGTCGGATTATTCGACCACCTAATTTTTTTTAAAATTTTATTCTTACTATTTATTTAATTAAAAAATATTATTAAATATTTATTTAAAGCATAAAATAAGTTCCCTAATTATTTAAATATTATTTCAGTATTTAAAATATTTTATTTTAATTTTTAAAATCAAATATAATCTTAAGTTTGAATAAAAAAATAAAAAAACTCGAGTCGTCGAGTCAGGTCAAGTCGATTCAGGTTGAATTTTTTTCAACTCATACCCGACCCGATCCCTGGTCAGGTCCAGTTCAGGCCGACCCGACCATCGAATTCGACCTAAAATAAGTCGGGTTGGGTCGGATCATCGGATTCACCGGCTCGATCGGGTCGACCCGACCTAGTGAACACCCTAATTGTAGATAATCATCAAACATTATATGTAATCAAAAGAAGAGGGAAAGCGAATTAACACATGCATTTACAAGATTTATTCTAAAGTGGACTACGTTTTGAATTGGTGACTATTTTCTTTATCATAAAAAATTAATGGTTACAAGAATGTGAAATAACCCAGTAAATTTATATAGAAAGAAAATAGAAATTCTAAAACGTTTACCATGAATCTCGGAAGGAACAGCCGATTTCGTAATGCCCTTTGTTTAAGACATAAAAGTTATATAAGTTACAAGTGGATTAGAATTCTAGACATTATCAATATAATCGTTATCTTTTTCCCCCTTTTGGTATCATTAAAAAAGTCGAGGCTTAATTGCCTAATAGAAAAGAGAAAACAAAGTTGAAATAAAATAAATAGTGTTGGAAGGTGAGTCATTGGAGTGGTGCTGGAAATTCTGAGGGAAGAATAACTCGTACATTGGAGACAAATGCTTAAAGTAATCATTAGGCATCCTTCGCTTTCCAGTAGGGCCATCTTATAGATCACCGGTGTTCAAAGTCACCAATTGCCGTGTTTGTAATATATATTTTGCTTTAACAAATACTCTATATTTTTGCTGGCGTCAATTAACAAAGCAATAATTAATCATTTGAATAAAACTCAAATTTCCAAAAACAAGATCCCGTCATATTCTCGTAATGTGCACTTTAATCGGAATTAGCATCTAATTCTCTCATATCGGAAATTTACTGTAAGGACAAGATTCACAAGAAAAATATGTTGGAAAATAAAATATTATTTAAGCAGGTCTGGAGATTTAACTTGTGTATATATATATATATATATATATATATATATATATATATATATATATATATATATATATATAGTTGAAGTAAATTCGACTGCTCTGTTCTGATGCAAATGAAAAAGTCAAATGATACGATAGAGTAGATCTCGTACATCCTTGAAAAGTCAAGTCTTATTTTACTATCATACCAGTTGACAAAATAATAAAGTAAATATACCATACTATCAAATTCTAAAAACGAACTATTATTATCATTTCAAAATATATTATTGTCACTTCATTTTATTTTTAAAATACTAAGGATGAGCTAGGTGAAGAGATGTCAAAGGTTATATTTTGACAAAACAATTGATTCATCCACTAGCATAATATATATATATATATATATATAGAGAGAGAGAGAGAGAGAGAGTTTCCTATTCAATTTTGCAAATTGTTCGACACCACTGTTAAGTTCATGAGAGCTATTATTATTATTGTCATTTTTCAGTTGCCACTATGGGATCCGGACTACTATTACTACAAGAAATTTTTTAGCATTTAGCAGTTATTTCAACCAGTATACTTTGATTCAAGTAAAATTTAATTTTCATATAAATAAACTCGTTTCCCTAGGCGCCAAAGTGTCAATTTGGATAAAAAATTTCTCCATTACCATTACCATAAAACATTCTCCTCAATTCCTCTTAATATTTATTGTCTAAAGATATCCCTGAAAAATGTTAAAATTAAAAGTGTCACACGTGCACATTATATATATATATATATATATATATATATATATATATGTATATATGCAAATAAAATGTAGCAGATGGAGTTCCATGTATAGTCTCAATAGTCAATTCATATAATATAGTAGAATTAGCAGAAACATGGTTAACAATAAAAATTAAGAAAAAAGATGAAGAATTAATTCATGGGCAAAAACTTGTTTTCCAACTCATTCCACAGAGCAAATGAGGGGATCGGATTCTAAGGCAGTTTCCTTGCTCTGATCACCTGCGTTAATGGACAAAACGTCTTCCAATCTCGTTGTCCTCTTGGCTCCTTGAGTGGAAGCAGACAGAGTGGTGGTTGTGCCACTGGCGTCAATAGTAATCTGAAGGAGAGATGAGCCAGTCGAAGACTTTGTTTTTATCAGCTCTATGGAATACGAATTGGAAGAGCTGGAGGCCTTTGTTAGCTCTCTTGCTCTTGCTGCCTCCACCATCCAGTCCGTCGACACGAGCGCGTAGGCCATTAGAGCTGCGCACGACGCCTGCGCCGCCAGCAACCCCAGCCACAGCCCAGGGAAGCCCAGTCCGGCCACGAAGGCCATCAGTATGGCCACGGGCATCCCCACCAGGTAGAACGACCCCAGGTTAATGTTGGCGCCGGTGCTCGGCCTGGCGCTCCCCCGGAGCACGCCGCACATGGTGGTCTGCGGGCAGTTGCCGAGCTCGCACAGCCCGACAATGGGAAGGGCCACTGCTGTGAGCTCGAGGACCTCATTGTCCGTCGTGAAAAGCCTCCCCCACCTGTGCCTCATCGAGGTAGTGAACGCCATTGCCGCGAGACCGAGCAGGACGGCGCACGCGGCGGAAACCAGTGCCGCGTTCCGCGCCTTGGCCGGTCTGTTGGAGCCCAGCTCGTTGCTAACTCGCGTCGACACACCCAGACTCAGGGACGAAGGGAAGACGTACACCAGCGCCGTCGTCTGAATCAGTATCCCCATGGAAGCCACTGTGGCCTTGGGGTTGGCGAGCAGGCCGCAGAGCAGAATCATGAACTCATACCACCACCACTCGAGGCACACGGAGACACATGTGGGTACGGCGAGCTTGAGCAGCGCGGACCACCCTCTGAGGCAGTCAGCACTCGGGCTCACCCACGAGTCCTTGCATACCCCGGAGACCAGTACGAAGAGGACCAAGCAAAGTAATAGGTTCAGGTTGGTCCACACCATCGCCACTGCAACGCCGGCAATACCCATCTTTAGGCGCACGACTAGAAGATAGTTCAAGGGGACGTGGAGAAGCACCGAGGCTAATGAGCAGTAGGTGACAGGCAGCGTAATGTTCTGGGACCGTAGATAGATCCGGAGAGGGTGCAGGAACGACAGCAGGAAGAGGTCCGGGATGGCAAACGTGATGAAGACTTGGGCCGCCGAGGAGATTTCCATGTCCTGGCCGCACCACAGCAAGATCCTCTTCATGTTAAGCCACAGGCACGAGATCGGCAAGGACGTGGAGAGGAGGAGAAGGATGGTCCTCTGGAGGGTCAGGCCGAGGATCTTGCGCTGTTTCGCGCCAAAGGCCTGGCCGCAGATGGGCTCCATGCCCATGGCCAGGCCGGAGAGTACGGAGTACCCGGTGATATTGGCGAAGCCAATGGCGAGCGACCCGCCCGCGAGCTCGAGCTCGCCGAGGTGGCCGAGGAAGAGCATCGAGATCATGGCGCGCGAGTACAAGACGAACCCAGTCAGCGCCGTAGGCACCGATATCCTTCCTATTGCTCTCACCTCTTCTGTCACCTGAGAATCATATGCAGAGAGAGTCATGCGAAAGCGATCATCTCAAGCAGGATATATGTGCATGCACCGATGGGAAAAAAATGGATTCCAGAGTGACAGCGGGGTGCGTTACATTTTTTTTTTCAGAAAAAAAAAACAAGGGAACACATATCGTAGTGTTCATATAATTAATATGTTCATGTCGAAGTAGTAGTAAAAAAAATTATAGCAGATGTGTTGCGTGTGTGTTTTGTCGGTTCACCTCAGAGAGAGTAGGCCATCTGTGGAGTTCGTGGAGAGGATCAGGAGGGGGCTCGTCCATGACCATATTTGAGCTTAAAGATGTGTGGGATCGACTCTGTTGTTGAGGGGGGAAGAGAGAGAAAGCTGAGATGGGAGAGGAAGGTGTGTCGTTGCACTGCCTCTCGGCTTGCCTTGTGCTTCAGCTGCTGCGCCCTTCTTCGTCCCTTTTCTTCCACTGAGCTGCTTGGGTGTTCATGGGTCCTTCAGAAGGCGTTTGATGAGGTTTTCCTATTGGTCTTTACAGGAAAAATATTGCCTTCCCGGTTGTGTTTGGTGGCTGTCCATAGGGAGGTCGTGCTCTTAAATACAAATCGAGGACAAAGTTGGAAATGCGTAAGACCGACCCGCCAATTGAATAGTGCATCTCCATCAAGATCCTGTTGTTAAATCCGAACCAGAACACACGCCCCGCACGGTTTAATCAAACTGTTTTCTTCACTATGGTGAGACGTGCAATGAGTAAGGGCACAAATTATAACTATTCCATTTTTCATCGGATAAGGTGGCAATGAAAAAAAAGTACAATTATATTATTTTTTATTTGATAATATTCAACAAAGATATGGTATAAATAATTCCACATATATAAATATATCTAATTTATGTTATTTTATTATTACGGCTTGACCAGTAACTGGTTCGACCTAAACGGTCTATGTCCAATCCTGACAACAATATATGCACTTATGCAGTGAATGGGGGCAACGACGTATGCTCAAGCTCCGTGCATCTAGAGATTTTTTGCGCCTGTCCTCATGCATGTTTTGATGCATTGTCCATGTTTCGTATATCCAAATTAGTTATGAGAATTAATTTTGATTCGCTAAACTTAATTTTGTGTCATTAATTGACTTTTGTTTTTCAGTAACAAAATTTAAGTGTGAAATTAAGAATCCAATTAACCATGATCTGCTATTAATTAGTAGTTTAATTGTTTGCTTAGGATGCGTGCAAAGTACTGTTCCATTTTGACATATATAATAATCGTTTGCTGCGTATGGAGATTCACCCTTTGGCTAATTAACGGTAGGACTTACAGGTTAGACATAATATGCTTGTATCATAGTTCTTTTAAAGAAAAAGTGATGCATCATATTTTGTATAGGGAAGGAAAATTAAGATATTCAATATTTACGTAAATTTATACATGTAAATTATTTTTGTTGAGATAAGTTGTACGTATACTTTGATTGAAGAAATATTTCACCAAGTTGACATCTCAATTTTTTTAAAAAAAAACTGGCTTACATGTAACCTAATTTATACCGCCATTTTTTCCAAGAAGAAAAGTGCATGTTGCATCATATATACTGATGAAAAATGGGTTTGTATGACTAATATTATGCACGGGAGACAAGGTGTTATATTATGTTGAACACAGATCCAAAAGGTACCGAGCTCCTTTTCGAATTGAATTGAGAAATAGGAACATAAAACATAAAACAAATAGAAATGAATATATCTTTTGTAATATGTATGAATTTAATATATGAATACTTTAAGATAAAAAAAACTTATGAATTTTGTGATGTGCTTGAATTTAATATGCACCTCTCCGTTTTGATAAAAAAAATTGTTTTATACTATCATTAACCTTTCAATAAATTTCATGTTTCAATTTATTGCCGTTGAATTTATCATTGTTATTATTCGATGGTGACTAATAATTTATCTGATGTCATATTCTGTACTTAACGTTTAGACCAGCTTAGGTAACTTTATAGTTGGGGGGCCTCCCCACACTTTTTGGATGTTGTTGTACATGGGCACAGATTTGGTTCTTTTACACAAGTAATAATTATCACATTAATAAGTTTGACATATATATATATATATATATACACATTGTATTATATTTTAATAGAATCTGTATATAATATTTTAATGAATAAATAGGAGCGTGTTCACTTAGGTATTTACTTAGATCTGAAATCAGAAACAAAAAGCAAAGAATTAATTTAGCATCTAAAAAAATTTCAATGTGCATTCTCGCATATGAAATTTAATCTATAATTTGTTTAAAATAAAAAGAAAAAACAATAATTAATATCATTGTCAGCATATGATCGATTGTAAATATATTTTAATTTCAATGTGATATTAAATTATTGTAAATTTGTATTATCTTATGTTCATATGAAATCTCATTACAAGAAATTAGGTATTTACAAAGAATTATGTAGTTCTTAAAAATCATCATTTAAACGTTAATACTCATGAAGTTACAAATTTTATAGAAAATTAAGTATCAAATTTTATCTTCTCCTCAAATTTAGCATTATCTTTTGTTTCTCTATTAGAAGTTACAAATTTTTAAATTAATTATAATTTTTTCCTATGTTACAATTAAATAAAATGATGTCGTTAAATGTCAATTCAATAATTTTAACATATAATCAAACACTAGGTCACCAACTTAATATTTTTATTTTGTTAAATATAAATATAATATTATTTCAAAATAGGCTAAACTTTTATTAATTTTCTACATTGAAAAAATTTCATAAAATAAAAATAATAAAATATTAGTTTATAATTTCATTTCAAGTCTAGATATATCATTAACTTATTTGCGTGACGATTGTTGAATTAATATTTGATATTTTTAATAAAAATATAACAATATTTATATTTACGGTCAATTTAAAAGTTTATGACTTCGCACGAAAAAATTTAAAAAATAACAAGTTGGAATTTTTTATATTATATTTATAATCTTACCTTCAACGGGGCCATTACATATCGTGTATGATCTACTTGTATAGTTAAGCGGTGGTAATTTCCAACTCTGAAGCCATTTACTCCATCTCCTTTTCTGTAACTTGTTTTTTAGCTCGATCAGTTACTTGCAGTTTTAATAGATGCTCCCAAATGAGAGAATATATCTTGCGTAGCTTTAATCTCCTTTTTAGCTAAAATATGCACGTGATTTGGACCCTCGATCGTTCTGTTGGATCTGATTCGTCAAGCCATGCATGTCTACATGCATGCAAACGCTCACCCAGTTTTCCACCCAGTTTTGTCTCTTTTGGTATCCTCCCTCCCTCCCTCAAAAAGACATGCTCTCTCTCTCTCTCTCTCTCTCTCTCTCTCTCTCTCTCTCTCTCTCTCTCTCTCTCTCTCTCTCTATACTTATTCTCTTGATTTTCTACTCTTTCTCTCTCTACTTAGTCTCTTCATCTTCTACTCTCTCTCTCTACTTATTCTCTTGATCTTCTACTACAAAATGCGATTTCTGCTCCTGTTTTGACGAAGGGGCGGGGCATCTGTTTCCGTCTTAAGGACTGCAAACAACATATGCTTCGTGTTGGTGCTCCATTGGGGGGAGCTCCTGTTGGAATCTTTGGCAACTACGAGTGACCCTTGTCTACCATCTTTAACTAGTGGACTATTGCTTGGAATAGCAGGAGGTGGGCATCATTTGCCTCCTTTTCACAAGTCCGCTCAGCGATCTTGCATTTGTTCTTTGCCCAACTTGATCCATTCCCCATCAGGTTCAAATTCCCCCTCCACCAACTGGCTTCCACTCCAAACAAGATTGCGTTCTTGGATGATATATGTCAAGCTCTCCTGCCTTCTTGCCAAGTTTCAAGTCTCATCTTCCTTTCTATTCTCAAGTGCTTTGAAGTTCCCACTAACATGAGAGTGAGAGAGAGGAGAGAGAGAGAATGCAGACAATGTGGAGTGTGTGAAAGGAACAAGTTGCGGTAATTAAATGTGGAGGGTGTGAGCAGGGAAGTGTGATATATAGGCATGGGTAAATGGTGTATAGTGGGGAGGAAGCAGTTGGAAGGTAGGGGACACGGAGAGGGACACGAATACGTGCCAAAATCACGTCCACTTGTTTCTATTGCATCCCTTACCACAGCATGATGAAGAGTCATGACCAGTCTCCCATTTCACTGCCCTCAGAGCATGGGGGCGACTCATGGGCGAGCCCCCACAACAGTGGCAATAACTAGAGTTAATGGACACACACATGAACGCAGGCCCTTACCCGCTACACAAAACAATTCTCATTCAGGCATTGAGGCATGCAGGATCCAAATCTCATGTCCTTTTATCATTGAGTAGACTGAGCTGCAGCTGCTGCTGCTGGTGGCTGCTCCGGGGATCAGCTGGTGAAACCCACACACATGTCAGGATGCACGTGCCTCGCCTGTTAGGGTTGGGGCACCGGGGGCCGCCTCCAGGACAAGGGTTGAGGGAGACATTTATATTGGTATGCTACACATGCATGTAATGCAGCCTGGTGACAAGATAGAGCCACAATCCATGCAAAGTGCTGACCAACAGTGAGAATTCTTGATTTCAGTGTGATACTCCCTGGCTTCTTTTGCCAGACTGCCTCGACCCTTTGCATGCCCAATTTCCCAAGTACTGATCAGTTGCTGTTAAGTATTAGTATTGCTGCCATGGCTGTGGGGGAACGATCTCCTGTTCATGTTTGAAAGTTCGTGTTGTACAATTTGGCCGTGGTTCAGGCCCAGTGATGATGGACCAGAGGAGACTGGCTCTAAGGAAGGCCTTTCGACAAGCTGGAACAGTTCAAGTGGTATGCATGCACACAACGATTTCGAACCAGTACTTATTTAAGCCTGTGACATAACTACATATACATGCAGGCATGCCTCAATAATTACACATAATTATTTTTCCTTTCACTAGTGTAGATAAGCATTTTATTTACAGAAACGTTTAACAGGTGTTTGAACGGAGACATTAATTACATGATTCGATTCATTATGCCATGGATGTCGTTGACCTGGATTAGGGGTGCATCTCGCGAGTCCTACGTCAAGTATAATTTCTTATGTTGGTCCAAGCCCTACTATGCATGGGTGCAATACCATCATATCATGCACCTACTTTTTGCCCCGACCTCCTCCAAATTAATAAATGCCTGTGGCTTATTAAATTACATATATGTTTCTCACTCGATCCTCCTAAAACTTCATCCTAATTTTCCTCCTAGCACTTCCATGAATAAACACATCATCCCAAAAGTTGATAAAATTACCATCAACTGCCACTGTAAGGAGTTTGGATAATTTTTAGATTAAAATTTTAGGAGAATATATGATTCTCTTTTACCCAGGCCAGAGGTCTCTCTCTCTCTTAATTTATATTGCCACTTAGCCGTATATATGTCGCATATGGATTATTTACCACTAAGAAGAAGTACTCAATAACTGAAGGGAGAGAAGACAATTTAGATAAAAACCTCCTCTCTCTTTCTCTTCTATATTTGATGGGAGTATAGACATTCGGACGCCACGGAGTATAGTCCATCTCGTTCACCGCCATCAACGTCCGACGATCACGGATCCATGAATCAGTGATCGTCATCATATGATTTCTATGAATTTGGCGACGCCAATCTCGGTCATTAACTCCTGGTGATTGCTCGCCATGATTCCAACTTCTTCTATTGTCTTTGAAGCGTGCGTTTCACGCCGGCGACCAAAAGCGTGTCACGCTCGTAACTTTAGCAGTCGCACACTCGCACTAGCGAATAGGGATCATATTGGTCACTCACTAATAATAACCTCATTATAAATTATGACAATGAAATATACAACAACAAAGTCTTATCCCACTAATTGGGATCGGCTATATGGATCATACGACGTCATTCCGTTCTATTATCGTTGATCCATATTCATAAGATTCGACTGGATTTTACGCTGGCTGTCGGGACCTAACACAACCCTCCTCTTTTATCCGGACTTGAGACCGGATATAAAACATAGGCGGAGTTATCACAATGAAGTATATCCATACATAATTTATCACAAAAAATAGGTACCGAGCAAGGAAACAATCTACACTCGTGATCTATTTTCTTTGATTATTAGCCGTACAAGGCAGATCAAGTAGGGCCTTTTTTTTTGAAGTAATTTTCATCAATTCTCACTCGATGCTATTTTAGTTCTTGAACTTTATTGTGTAACAAATCAATCCTTCAAGTTATAAATTTATAATAAAAGCAATAACATGTTCCTAGATCAACTTGCCGACTAGCTAGGATGCTAATATGATATTCATATAAGTCGAATTCCAATAAAATACTATATCTTTATTTAAAATAATATATAGTGATTAATTTAAAAATGATAAAAAGTTAGAAAGAGGCATAAGTAACTGAAACAATGATTATTAATTAAAATATAATTATTTATTTAGAAATCTAAAAAAATAAAAAAGAGAAAGAAAGGGACGTCGAAATATAATAAAAAAATATTTAACAAATATATTTTAGTTTAGTTTATGTCAAGTTATAATCTTAAGAAAAAAAGTTAATATAGTATACTGACATTTTTATGCGTACTAATAAAAAATAATATATAAATATTTATTTATAAATAAATTAAAAGAATATATAAGAGAAAGAGAGAGAAGGTTTATCTAATTTTTTAATTTATTTTTAAATATATATGATATATCATTTAAATAAATATATTATATTTTATTTGATTTGAGTTTCTATATGAGCTTAGTAAATTGACCTATAATATGGAAGAGTGGAGGCAAGCTTTTCTCACAGTAGCTAGTAAACAAATATGATTGAATCATGCAAAAGACTTCCTCACAAGATAGACTTGACGACAATGAATCAACATCCTTTTTTTTTTGTATATATTAAAATGTTTTATTCTTAAATCTCTTTGAACTATTTCAATTTTTCGTCTCTAATCTTAAACTCTGAACTTGTTGTATGACGTTCCAAAATTTTATCGCAATTTTCATTACTTTTCGGTCAAATTTTGTTGACTTTTCTATTATTTTTTTAAAAATTCATCTGAGTCCCAAGACATTTTGAAATAAAAGGCACCCTCACATTACGCTTGTTTGTGATTGATATTGATTTATTTTCTTGTCATGAGATAGATGCTATATTTTTTAAGAATTAATGTAGAATTCCAATGGATCAATAATTTCTATGAAATGCTTATATAAAATCCTTAAGGGTCCCAAAAATAATTCGATTTGTAATAATCTTTTTTTTCATCTAATAAAATTTTATGTCATGTTAAATATGCATAATATTCTTATCCTCTGCTTTAATGCTTAAAAAACTAAAATAATAAATACTATTAAATAATATAAAACTAAAAAATTATAAAAAATGGTCTTTGACATTATGTACTTGTCAAAATATTTATTTGTTGTATTTTATTTTAAGCATTAAAACAGAGGACACATTATAGAAGGACATTTTAATTTTTTCATAAATAAAAAATAATATTAAAGTTAATAGAATTTAACGGAAGAACTTAAGTAAAAAATTATGATAAAATTTAGGATTTTCATACGATAAGTTCACAATATAAGATTGTAAAAAATTATTATAATTTAAAAGAGGTTTAAAAAATAATTATAAAGTAAAAGGTAAAGATAGAGGAGCATCAATTGTTATTATCACACGTTTTATTGCGGTTGATATGTATCAACGTGTCGACGCAAGAGATAAAGGTATTTTTTATGACAAAGAAAGTTCCTTGAGCCAAAAAAGAAAAGCAAAAGTAAAATTCGTTAATATTTTCTTAATGCGTACTAACAGGAGAGCCCTATGTGTGTACATGTCAGAGCTCCTTAGTTTTAATTAACTCGGCCTTGCCAATTGAAAGCTGGCCCGCCATGAGAAACCGAGTTATTTGATTCCTGAGCGCCTCAGAGCCGGTAAGTAGATGCATGATGATTCAATGTTGGTCCAGTCATTTATCACACAGGCGCGTAGCTGCTCTCGGGGCAGTTGGATCTGCTTGCAGTTTTCTCGGATAGGGTTCTAGTCAAGTAAAAGAGAAGATGTAGTTGAAGTGATAAATCTGTTCTTCGTGATTTTATTGAATTAGTTGAAATTGACGGTGAATTGATTTTCAACTTTTGAATCGTGCACATAATCATTCATCGATATGATTTTAAAAGTATCGAGAGTGAACAGTGCAATCGATTCGTGCAGCTAGAAATAATTTGCAAAAAGAAAAGTATCAGAGTTTTTTTTAATCAAAAGTAAAGATATTTTGCCAATGTTAAAAGAAAGCAGACAAAAATATTTCACTTTTTATATATGTTTTTTAATAAATAAATAAAAATGTTGTGTAATATAAAATAACATGATAATTGTTTTGACCAATATGAAAATTAAAATGGTTGCTTAAAACATAATCGTCATGGAAATATTATACCCACTAGTTTATAATTTTTAACTTCATTTTTAAAATATATATTAATTATATAAATACGAAAATTTGATTTCCATTAATTTTCCATTTTCAATTTTGTTAAATCCATAATATTTTTATTGTGAACAAAAATATAATGGCATGTAATGAATCAAACTATAATTTATAAAAAAATATTATAATACTAAAAAATACATATTAATTAATCATGCATATATTTTGATATAATATATTGTTGTTGTTAAATTTAAAATGTCAAAAATAAAAATAGCAATAATGATAAAAAGAACAAACATTTTTTAATCACTATTATACACTTTTCCACTTTATTTTTAAAAATAAATATATAAATATGCCCGACGTCCATTAGTTTACACATTTTCATTTTATTACATCTGAAATATATTTATATATAGTGAAAATATAATAAATTTTAAAGAATTAACATGTAATTTGTGAAAATTTAAGGGTGATATCAAAATTTTAATACATATTAATTTAGGACGCATTTATATATGATTCTTTTATTGTGAGTAAAAAATATAACAAAATATAAAGAGTCAATATGTAATTTATGAAATTTTAATTATGATGTTAAAAGTTTAATACTTATTAGTTAAGAAAGAGTAAAATATGAATTATCATGAAAACCTAATAATAATGATCTTAAAATGCATTTTCTAAAATAAAATGGAAAACTGTAAAACAATAGAAGTGTAAAATAGGATTTGCAAGACAAAGGTTTTTGCGGCCAAGAATCAACAAATACATAAGAGAAAATATATATCTTAAAAAGATAATATGTATAAATTAAGCATGCACTTATTTATTGTCATAATAATTTATTAAAGTCATTTACAATCTAAAATGTCAAAACATTCACAAAGCTATAGCAAGGATGTTAAAAATAGAAGAGACAATTGTGTTCATTATTTTACGCTTTTCCATTTATTTAGAAATAAAATTGATTACACAAACATGAAAACCTAATGTCCATTAGTTTATATACTTGACATTTTTCTAAATCTAGATATTTTTTTATTATTAGTAAAAGATATGGTTAAATTTAAAGAGTTGATTTATATTTTATGAAATATAATTATGATGTTAAAAATACACATTAATTGAGGATATATTTATCTATGATTTTTTATTATGAATAAAAATACAGTAGAACATAAGGGGCCGAAATGTAATTTGTGAAAAAAGTAATCATGATGAACTTTTAATATAATAATAATAATAATAATAATAATAATAATAATAATAATAATAATAATAATAATAATAATACATGTCACATGAATGCAATGAATTAAATAATATAATAAATTAATGAAATATTGATATTATAATTTAATGATATAAATTTAAAAAATCATATGAAAAGTAAGAAGAATGGTAGCATGAGAAGAGGGCTTTATGCTACGGATTTAGTAAATTTATTAGAATAAAAAATATAATAGAAGTTATATAGAGAGTTAACACGTATGCTGTAAAAATTTAAACTTGATGTTAAAAATTTAATACACATTAATTAAACATGTATTTATATGTAATTGTTTTTGGGATAAAAAGTTTTTTGCTTCGGAAGGTGGTCGCATACTCTTTGGTTTAGGTTTTAAGTTTAACCACCAATATCCAATTTACAGTTTGGCCTTATTGGCCATCATGTAAAGTTAACCGAGTTTTTTTTTTGCAATTGATTAACGTATTGATTCATTCAATTAGTTTTTTTAATCGGATTCTTCAAAATATGAATATCTTTTGTCTAAGTATACTTCATAATGTAACACCCCAAAATTTTACTCTAAAAGCTAGAGGGCAATTAGATCATTTTGACGGTGCTAGCCCGTTCGTCATAAAATCATCATAATAAAATAATAGACATAACCATTACGAAAAATCATTAATCATGAGAGTAAAATAAAACTAGAATTTTTCAATTATAATATGTAAAGATCATGCGATGTATGTAATGCATCATATGTAGTATACTAAATATATACGACAATTTCATAATAACAAGGAACATATATGCATGTCATGTCGTAGTCATAAAAATATACATATCATTGGCTCATAACATAATGTCAATATCATTGGTTCATAACATAATGTTAGTAAAATAATTGACATGTAAATATTTTTATCAGTTCAGTCAATTAGTACAGTAAACATATCAAGTGACTAGCATTTGTCCTTATCTTGCCTCAGTTATATCTTCAGGGTTGCTTCATAACCCTTTGGATCCCACTTTCGTAGTCATTAATTCCTTTCAATTGAGTCAGTCAGTTCAGTCTTATCCTTGCCCTCCAAAGTTTAGCTA
Source organism: Pontederia crassipes (assembly GCA_030549335.1). Lineage (NCBI taxonomy): Eukaryota > Viridiplantae > Streptophyta > Magnoliopsida > Commelinales > Pontederiaceae > Pontederia > Pontederia crassipes. Next base: position 24,911,781 of record CM060183.1, read on the forward strand.
GACCTTGGAGCCAAGGCTCCGTCACCCGAAGGTGAATGAAAATATGCATATCATTGTCGGTAAGATACAATTATTCCTTCAGGAAACACTAACTTCAAAGTGCATGGTACAGTAATTTACTGAGAGAAATTCTAACACAATAGATGAAGGTACAATATTTTCTATCATCAATTTGAGGGACGATAAGTAATAGTATTCTTCAATGAGTTCATTATTATCACAATCAACAAAAAGTTTACGTCGCTCGGTCCTCAGATTTTTAACCTAGTTATGGCTGTTCATGCAATTCATGTATCTAGATTCATATACAATCGTACATAATAGTAAATATCTTTAAAATAATTTTAATATATTATAAATTCACTTTTTGGACTATCACGATCGTGATTAGGTTCGTCACAACCGTGACAGAAATCCATTATTACTCCCTTCTATCACGATTGTGATTAACATGGTCACGATCGTAATTGGCATTATCACGGGCATGACAGTGGATGTCATGGGGCGTGATAGTGGATGTCATGGGATATGACATAATGCAATTCAACCCTTTTCTATCATAGGCGTGACGTGATATGTTACGACTGTGACAAAATGTTAACCCTTGTCTTCTATCACGGGTGTGACGAGGTACGTCACGGTCATGACAAAAGCCGACTTGCCCGTTCTTCAACTCTTTTGTCACAAGCGCGACGACGACCGTCACGACCGTGACAGAGTTGGCTGACAGCGTCGCCGCATTCGATTTTTCTCAATTTTGATCAAATCTTTTGGAAAAATTCATCTTCAATATTATGAATGATTCATACATGTTTTACAAACAATAAAAACATCATAAATTAAATCAAAACATTTAAAAACACGCGCTACTCAAAATTTAGGATTCTTCCTTCAAAACTACAAAAAATCCTAATCATAAATCTTAGCATATAGGGCTAATCATGAATTATAAGAATCAAATCTCATAAAACAAAGAAAAAATCCTCGTCAAATCCCTCTATAGGAGCAATGTGACATATTGCTCTCAATCTAATCATCAAAATATTAAGAGGGGAAAGAGGAGTTGGATCTCCTTTTACATATTTTTCAATCATAATTTTCTTTTCTTTTCTTTCGTCCTCTTCTTTCTCTTCCTCTTTGTATCTCCTCTTAATCCTCCTTTAAACCCGACAGTGAAGTGCACATGTGAGAAAAAAAAATTTAGAAGAGATTTGAATTTTAAATAGGGGGAGATTGACGTAAAAGATCATATTGCCCTTGATTAAAATCTCAGGTGTTACACATGACCTATAAAATATTAACATGATTTAATATTTATAATAATACGTCTTTAATCGCGTGATTGAATAAATAAATCCGATTATTATCGACGTACAAAAGATATTATTTTAAAAATATAAAAGAAAAGAATTCAAAAGTTGGTTCCGGTTTGCGTCTCTTGTAGGCCCTTCTTGGGCTCAATTCACCTCTCGATGATGGGCTTTATACCTGTACAAGTTTTGTGGTAACGCTTCCGTCTCCCTCCTTGCCTCCGCCTCTGCCGACAAGTCCCTCCGCGTCTGGTCCACGTCCGCAGGAGGCGATGAAGACGGAGGATTCTCTCTTCGCGCGACGCTCATCGGTCACGACGAGGGCATCTCTGACGTCTCCTTCTCCTCCGACGGCCGCTACCTCTGTTCCGCCTCCGACGACCGGACCGTCCGCATCTGGGACCTCTCTAGGGGAGGGCCCCCTGTGCAAACCCTCACAGGGCACACCAACTACGCATTCTGCTGCACCTTTAACTCCCAATCGAACATTATTGCCTCGGGGTCCTTCGACGAGACCGTCCGCGTCTGGGATGTCAAGACCAGCAAGTGCGTCCGTGTGGTCCCTGCGCACTCCGAACCCGTCACCGCAGTTGATTTTAACCGTGATGGTGGCCTCATCGTGTCAAGCAGCTACGATGGCCTCTGCCGGATATGGGACTCCGCCACAGGCCACTGCATCAAGACAATAATCGATGACAAGTATCCTCCAGTATCCTTCGTCAAATTCTCACCCAATGGAAAATTTGTGCTTGCTGCCACCCTCAATAACACTTTGGTATGCTCCCCAACTAGTTTAGATTTGATATTGAGATCATCAATTCAAATTTGACATTAGAAAAGAATATCTTTTTATTTCTGAATGAACATTTTGAAGTGTTTGCTAACAAAGAAGCATGCTTTTACTATTTGATGTCTATGATTCTGAGTAATAGATATATATGTTGCTTGAACTAATGGGTCTAATTTTTCAAGTATTTACCCCCTATAAAAGGGGTGGTCATTGGAAGTTTCATAGAGTTTTCGTTCCTCAGTAAGCATGTGCCCGACATTTTAGAGGCTATTGTTGGCGTTTTTTTTTTCATTGGGGATGCACTTTTTCTAATTAAAATTAGGATATTCCTGCAGTTGAGACACCAGGGTTTACTTAGATTTATTGCAGAGACTCTTGGTGTATTATGTAGTGTTTGACACAGATGAAGCCTTCGACGAGAACCTTTACCTAGCAGTTCTTCATCCTTTTGCATCTTTTTTCTATTTTTATTTGAACTGTTTCAGATTACCTTTTAGGTTTATTTATTTAGGCATTAAAGGGAAGTAAAGCCCAGCAGAATAAAATAAGAGGAAGAAGTTAAAAAAAAGGAGAAGAAGAAGAAAGAGAAAAATAAATTAATTTGATATTAAAACAACCAAAATGTTTTGTATTAAATGGCTAGAGAACTCCAACATTGCTTCGGCAGTCCACAACCAATAGTGAGAAATGAGAAATGTTACAAACTAGTACCTAATTTTTCTATAACAACTGCCTCTCACTCTTTTAGAACTCCAAGGTGAAAACTAGTCCTTGAACAAATCATGACTGAGAACCCAACAAAGATATCTTGTCTGAATTTCGCGTAAATGTTCATGTCATTTGATCAATCTCTCTGCCATCTAGTGTCCAAACTCTTCTAACACTCTTTTTAAAAAACGGATTACCATTTCAGCACTGATTGAGAGGAAAGTGGAGAAGAGGAAGGCGAGAACATAAGGAAAACAACAGAATTAAAGATTGGTGGAGATAAAATAAAAATGTGATAAATGAACAGTTAACATATCTTATGTCGAATCTTGTTCACATCCAGAGAGACAGGAGGGATTGATATCTTGCAACTCCTAGTTTTTATATCAAATAATCTAATAAGATGTGTGAAATTGGTATCCATTTCTTTCATTCTACCAATTTCTACATAGAAATAAGTTTTCTGTTTTTTCTAACCTTTCCTAGGGTTCTTTGTTCCTTTTTCCTTTCTACATCCAAACAGGTGAGTCCATATCATCATTCTTTCTAGAGCATAGAACAAATGTTTTTGGCTGCGTCATTTCCATTATGGCCATATCTTTATCATAATCTCATATGTTGGTGTTTGATTCCTATTGACCTACAAAATTTGATGGATACATTTTTTCCCCTTGGAAAATACTTGTAAAGCAGCCTTCTTTTCACCTTCTTTTAAAAATATTTCCAGTAATTTATACTGGATGACACGATTTACTTGACACTGGAAGAAAAGAAAAGCCTATGTGGCTATGTGATTGTTTAATTGCTCTTCAAACAAGTGATTTGTTTTTGTCCTCCAACAAGCGATTGATGATTTGTCAATCATCAATAAATCCTATGTCTACTATCTGTTGGCTTCAACTTGTTTTCTTATACCTCTTTTGTTTAATTCTGTAGAGCAATTAAATAAACTATAGATCCCTTAAAGTCTACTTTTGATCATCTTGTTAGGTACTCGTTTATGCAAGCTCCATATGTGGAGATTAAGCTGGCATTCCAGAATGAATCTTAACGAGTTCTTCTCAAATTAAAAAAAAAAGGATTGGAACAAGTTTTATGATTTCGAGCCATAAATGGATTAATAATACATAAGAACTTCAGAGACATAAAATAAGATAGGTTGTGCAGAATGCATTTGTGTAGAATAAATGGTTATATTGATTACTTTCAACTTATATAGAATCCCATAGAAATAACCATACCATAGTTTTTTTATATGATGGACCTCTATGCTGGGAGAGCAAACTAGCAGGCATCTTTCAGTAATATAATTTGGAGGCATCTCCTGGACACTTCTTCATGGAAATTGAGGTGAAATTATTTTTTTGAAAGAAGATATTGAGGTGAAATTATTATTCTTAAAAACTGTAGCTTATTGTATGATAAGCTCCCTTGTTGATTCAGTATCCTTGTTGTAAGAATATTTTAGCATGAAACTTTTAAATATCGGGAATCAGCTAGGGAAGTTTATTCTCTGAAGTAGTAGCTATTGACATTGATGTTTTACCTATTTGAACAGATTTTATCTACAGTGTTATGCCTAGTGAGCCATCTAAAATTCTTAAGCACTAACATGCATTGCATTCAAGCAAAGAATCGTCGCAGTCAATAAAGTTCACTGACAAATGATGAATGCATTTGGCATTTGTCCTTCTTAGCAAACCATGAGTATTCAATTTCGTTATGGAACAGCCTTTGACATACTTGGAGCCTTCTACCTTATTTACTCTACAATAATATTCTGAGTGGTTGAGATTTTTCTTGTCGGGAGTATTTGAGACCAAACTTTTGCTTAAAGAGAGAGAACAGATAACATTTGATTGCAACATGTGATAATGTATTGTGCCTTCTTTTGTGCATTAATTGCTTGCTCCCAACTTTTTCTGTTGTTGAACAAGTAAAGAACTTAAGAATAAAATTCCAAGTGCATCGAATAACAAACTTAATATGTCGGTCAACTTTTATGCAACCCTTTATTTATGAAGAAATATGTAAGTAACTTGATGGTGCATAAAAATATTGGCATACCTAAAGTTTCAACTGAATGTACATGCAGAGGCTTTGGGACTACTCAGCAGGCAAATGCTTGAAGACGTACACTGGACATGATAACTCCCAGTACTGCATTCCTGCCATGTTTTCAGTCACAAACGGGAAGTACATAGTCAGTGGTTCCGAGGACAGATGTGTGTACCTCTGGGATCTCCAAACAAAACAAGTTGCGCAGAAACTGCAAGGTCATAGTGATGCAGTAATAGCTGTATCATGCCATCCTTCACTTAACATGATTGCATCAGGGGCACTTGCTAATGACAAAACTGTTAAGATATGGGTTCAAAAGAATGAAAAAGATATGGGGAACCCCTCAAGAAGAAACAGAAGAGTACAGGCTCAGACGAATGACAGACGAACTGGGAGGAGCAAGTATTATTATGACAACATGCTTTCTGACTAATGCAGGCACTCAGATTATAAGGATTCATTTCCATTGGCTACTAACTTATGAGAAGTACTTGAACCGATTAATGATATCTTTTATTTCCCCTGTATGCTGTTTGAATTCTTTTTACCGGTTGTACATTGATAGAACACAAAAGGCCCAGGTCTGCGTCGTGTTGCGCAAGCTTGCTTGCAGCGTGAGCACGTATGTGCTTATGCCCTAGTGGTATGCGTATCGTGCATGGGTTCTTAAACTTTGCTCCAAGGATCTCCAAAATGTAAATTTTCATTAACATGTATGGAAGGGATATTTTGCTCTTTCCCAAAAGGAGTCCATCAAGTTGTCTCAATCTGATTTGTGTTGCTGTGTTCTAAAAGGTGTGGAGTTCTTCCAAGTAAGATGAGCACAAGTATCTGAAGTGGAGAACTGGAGATGTCGGACGGACAACTCGTCATCGTCTTCATGGCCAGCTTAGGCTTATTGTTGTCAGCTTCTAACCTTTGGCCCACACAGGACTTTGATGTTGCCTAATGCATATGACACCTCTTGAATCCTGAAATATGGAGCAAACGAGGTTTAGGAAGGAGAAATGCATGACACGAAAAACATGTTTGGAACTGAACTGAACTGAAGACGAGTGCAAAATAAGTAATAACCTCGTGATAATGGCTTCAAGCTTGGTGAACAAATCCATTGGAAATTAGTATGGTGAGAAGATGAATTGGACAAATTAGTATCTCATACATTGGGTGAGGCTTTGAAATATTTTCTTAAAGGAATGCATTTGAAGAAAAAAAAAAGGTTTTGCGTTTTTCCAGTTGTGCGTTAATCAAAATATCTACTAATCAGATTTCTACTACACTTAAAATCCGAAGGTAATAACTAATAAGTATATGCCAATAAAGGGTTGTTCCAGAGACAATGCCTGTAAGTTCTGGCATTAGTATGGCAAATCTGATTTTTTTTTTCTTTTTGGAGGGTAGTGAACAAATCTGATCTTTTAGATTATGCTACAAGAACACAATTTTTAATCGAATCCTTGTAGTGGTCAAAATATACCTTGCTTCAGAATAGGCTTGTAATATAGTTGCGTAGACCTAGATTTGTGGATCAAAAAGATCTTTATTTTCTATGCTGACAGGGCGTGCACATTTTTTTATTTTTTAAAAATTTATTTATTTTTCTTGTAAGTTCACTTGTCTGATGGACCGATTTGTTTTAAGCCGACAAAATTATGACATTTGTTGAGGTACTTTATTTGTTAATAGTAAAGATTAGTGCGCAATTATCGAGCTTAATTAGGGGGCAGAGGAAGAGTACACGTGATCATGATACTAATATCAAGCATCTCATAGCTGGCAAGGAGAACTTGGAGATAATTAATGACGCAGAACAGACTTGTAAGTAGCATTGTTAATGGAGATTAGTGATGGTTGTGTGAGTATTTAACGTATCCTTAGGGGCCCAAAATCCCATTTAAACCCTTTTAACTTTCCAATATCTACGGGCCAAGTTTCTTGGTCAGGTTGATGCCACGTTGCCACATCAATTTAATTAACGAAGAACAAAATCTTCTTTGCCCAAAGATGGATCGCATATGATTCGGTCAATGCGAAAAAAAAAGAGCTTTGATTTGTGTAGTGCAGATACCTAATTGTACGACAGCTAATTAAGTGCTTTTGCATTTTTTTGGGAGCGTTGGCATGGTTTAGGGTTGATACACGTAGCCCACATTTTGGTTTAATCTTTTTTTAACCTCTTGATTACTTTCTAGAATGTAAATTGTGTAGTGAACACTGCACTTTCAATGCACTCATCATAAGGGAATATTTGAAGTGTATTAATTCTACATCAAAGAGAAAAATTGGAGGCCAAGTGTTAGTTTAACACTGCATCAATCTTGTTAAGTATTATGGGCCATTGATTTTTGAATTTATGATCTATGGAAAAATAATAATGAAATAATATGAAATTATGAAGTCCTAGTTATTCGATTGATTTAATTTGAGCCATTGATTGATTCAATATGATTCAAAATGTGATACGAGATGGGTGTACTAGAAAATTAACACCGCATCCTCCATTGGACATATCATAACTGTTTTTATGCGATTGCCTTGAATTGGATCCCTGATTTTAGATCTCATGGTTCAAACTATAAGGTAACACGGATGCACTGGAAACTAACACTGCACCTTCGATTAGTTAACCCCAGGAAAATAATACCAGATCAATTAAATATCAGTTAGAATATTAAGAAAAGATTTAATGGGGTGCTCCCAAGATTGCGGGCGTTCGATTCATCATCAAGGGTCGTCCGATTCAAGATCAATGGCTCAGATGTGCGTGAATTTTTTTCCTTTAACCTTATGCACGATCCTAACCCTTTGCCCTGGTTTCTTCTCTCTCCTCCTCGCGATCAGATGGCGCCCCCACGATCTGCACACCGACGTCGCGCCGGGGAACCCTCGCATCGGCGGGCGAGCAACTCCTCGCCTTCTCTCTCGCTGAGATCGCCCGCTCTCTCGCCGAGATCGCCCGCCGCCAATGCCCGCTCTCTCGCCGAGATCGCCCGCTATCTCGCTGAGATCGCCCGTTGCCAACGCCCGATCTTGCTCCGATTGCGCGTAGGGTTAAAGGAAAAAAATGGAAAAAATTCACGCACATCTGAGTCGTTGATCTTGAATTAGACGGACGTAATCACACGAACCATCTTAACCCTTGATGATGAATCGAATCGCCACAATCTTGGGAGCACCCCCATTAAATTCTTAAGAAAAAGATACCAAATAGACTCATGAGTTTATATCATGTTTCAATATCAGTTATGACCCCCAAGGTTCCAAAGTTTTACCTCGAACTAATTTAAGGCATTCCATGCTCCGCGTTTGAATAACGAGACTCCCGATCAAAGTCTCTTATATAGACAATCAATTCCAACTAAATTTTTTATTTAAACAAAAAATAAACCTTTTGCTTTGGTCAAACCGATATCCCTTCAATTATTCTATTTTTCTTGTGATCCAACTTGGTACTCGTTTAAAGCATAAGGAACGTTTGACACCTCCGATCCAGTTGGTTAAACCAACATCTCCAAACTACTGGGATTTCAATTATATTCAACCTCTCTCTCTCTCTCTCTCTCCCTCCCCCCCCCCCCCCCCCCCCCCCCCCTGTTGCACGTGAATGATAACTTACATATGAATAAATTATGTCGCGAAGTTCCAATAGAGTAAAGATTATGTTCATTCGTAACACCCCAAAAAGGTTATGATAAATCTTAATCTATAAGTGAAATTGAAGATATGCGAGCAACTGTGCCTGGATGCCATTTCCCCTGTAACCCTGCTCGGTACGCCCAATCATGTGATGATGTCCCGTATTAAAAGAGCAAACATATATGGATTTCATCAATGCGGCCATCTGCGGTGGATTTGTGTTAGATCATGCTGCCACATTATTAGGCATCGCCCTGCAGGGTGAGGCAATTATGATGCTCTAACACTGGCGGAAAAAAAAACATTATGTTGTTCTTAAAGAAGAAATAATTTGAACAGTTTTGAGATTTGCTCAAGATCTTGGAATCCTTAAGCCTCATGGACTCTTTAAATGGGGCACACATAATATTCAAAGAAAACCGAGAAAGTATTACTTTATGATCATTCAATTAAGGTCTTTTTTGGGGGAAGATATTACTTACTAAAAGATGGCAAAGGGGAGATCGATTTGCTCCTTTTTTTTCTGGGAAGAAAGTGTTAAAAATTTAACTTGTTATTAGTAATGGCTAATCAAATTGAACTGGATTCACCATCTCATTATTACATCACAAGACATGTCCAAAGAAACAAAGTATTATTGCATCGTCATAGCCATCCCTTTGTCTATTTTGTTTTGTTTCTGGTGCATGCATATTGACATGCCGGAGGAGTAATTGCACACATGACATTTAGCAAGATACGCCAAAAGACATGTGCATGTGGCCTAGTAAGATCGAATAGCCTACAAAATATAAAAATTCATGGAATTGGCCCCTAAATTGTTGGCATGAAGCGTAGCCCATTGGCTAAAGGCAGCAGGATGCATCTGAAAAAGAAAAAAAGAATTGTGATTAAGACGAAGCATGTAATAGTTTAGTAGTTGCCTCCAATAATTTATCTGTGTGGCCAATAATTGAGCCATGACCGTGTTAAGCATGCACTAATTGAGATTTCGGCAGGGTTTGACAAATTTGAAGTGTGAATCACATCGATCGTGAGCTGGGATAATTTCATATCCTCGCCACCTTTTTTTTTTGCAGAAAGTGCTTTAGATGAATGATATATAGCAAAATATATTTACAGCTCACATGATATGTAAAATATACAAACATGACGAATGTATGAAAAAAATGAAAGCGTCACGAGTTTTTCATGTCGGGCAAACTTACACATAATGTTTTTTTAATATTTTTCTTTAATTATAATTTACACAATTATTAATTATGCTAAAAATAATTGGAACCATAATTAATAATTATATTTAACATGTTTAAAGTTTTCCAAACTCTTAGACATTATAAACCTTCATAATAGCTAGAATCATCTTTTATGATTTAGTAAAATTATTTTTTAATATAATTACTTATTCTATAAATTATAACTAAAAAATATCAAAAAATATATGTAAAGTTATTTGACACGTGGACAACACAATAATCAACATATATATTGTGAAAATGTGACTTTAAATCCAACTTGTTTAGATCAAAATCAAAGTTTGTTGATGCATGTAAAATCTAACATATTATTTTTTCTTATAATTTTATTATGGCATGGGTTAATTTGTAATAATTTGTGTTGAATTTATGAGTAAGTAATCTACCTACTTTGATTATTGTTTTTACATATTTGGCGAGTAACTAAAAAATTTTGCTAACATTAATGTCCAACTCTCAAGGAGGAAGGATCAAAGCCACGACAAATTGATGACATTAATCATGCAAAGTGTGATCAAATAAGAAAAGAAAAGACATGGGGCAACTAGATTACCATATGTACAAGTATAAATTTCACTAAATATTCTCTAATTTTGATAAATTTTTCAACGTTATCATCTAATTTCACTTTGTAATTAGACTTCTCTCCATCTTTTAACTTGTTTCATCAACTGCTCTTTTCACATGTGATCGGTCGTTTCTCGATTGCACTGGATGATGTCCACACTATGATTTTCTCCCTCCTCTACACGAACAACTGATCGACATGACATCAATAAAATAATATTAAAAATAAAAAATGGGGCGCCATCCCCTTCGGTAGTCGGCTTGTCGGCACGGGAGGGGGCGACAGCCCTTTGTCGATGAAAGGGGGGTGTCGCAGGAGGTCCGAGAGGGGGGACACAGAGGGGGCGCCGCCCCCCTCTTTCCCTACTTTGGCGCGCGCAGGGAAAAGGGGGGAGGGGGTCCCCCTCACCTTTGTGACCTCGTGTTGGAGAGGGGACCGACGGGCCCCCTCTTTCCCTACGTCGATGTCCCCTCCTCCCCTCTATGACCTCTCGGGTGCATGCTCTCAAAGTAGCTCTCGGTTGTTGACTCCTCCAACTTGCACGACCTCCTCAAGGTTCAAGACGGCGATGAAGCGCACCCCTCTCGTCACAACTCCATCACCCTTGCCTCCATCATGGCCAACGAGAAGTTGGAATCCGCCACGACCACTGATGATGGCAACAATTCTAGAAGGATGCTGCTCAACATCATGCAGCAAGAGCAGGAGATGAGAGGAAGTGTCATTGTGGATGACAGCTCCGACAACGACATCAATTGGAAGGCTTTCAAGGACCGCATCCTCCTCCGTCAGACTGCTACGGCTTGGCTGGGCATGGCGGCCACCATCCCAACCACTTTTTGGACCTTCGAGGTCGTAGAGGAGGGTGACCCCCTATAAAAAAGGGTGGGGGTGGGGGGCGCCCCAACTTTTTTCCTGGTCGCAAAGGGGGATTGTCGCTCCCCTTTGTCCCTATGTTGTAGAGGGGGGCATCCCCTCTCTGGCGAGGTGGGGTGGGGTGGGGGGATTGCCTTCCTTTCCTTGCACGCATCGACGTAGGAGATGTCCCCCTTCATCAACAAAGGGGCGGCGCTCCTCTCGGGCCGACTACGGAAGGGAGTGGCGCCCCAATTTTTAATTTTTTATATTATTTTATTCTTTATTCATGCAGTTGCTCGCATGAAGAAGAGAGAAAATTATTGTGTGGACGCCACATCCACAACACAATAAGGAAACGATCGATCATAGGTGAAAAAGCAATTGATAAAAAAAGTTAAAAAAATGGACGGTAGTCTCGTAACAAAGTAAAGTTGGAGGATAACGTCGAAAAAAGATCAAGATTGAAGGGCATTTAGTGAAATTTATCCATTACGAGAAGTTCATATATTTAGGTTCTATTTTAATACTTTATTCTTCCCATAATTTTAGGTTGGATTTTCTGTGTTCCCTTTATTTTAAATTTAGTTTGGATATTTTTTATTTGAAAGGAAAAAACACCTTGAACCCAATATTTTATTATTTTATTTTCTTTTAATCAATCAATTTTATGTTTAATGTTTTTATCTAGTCAAGTGATTAGTTGTTTTGCTCATAATTCTCATTTATTGTTCTTTGAATTTAGGCCAAAATTATTTATTCATATGATTTTAATGACTAGTGTGTGAAGAATTAATTTCTTATAGTCTATTGATTTATACCAATTTATGGATATTTTAGTTTCATTTTAGTTTAAAATTTGTAAAAATCATTTTTCAAGGTAGGTCCAAATGGCTTTTGAGAATTGAAGTTTGTAAAACCTAATTGAAAATAATAAAATATTGTCTTCTACATATAAATTTTTTAAAATTATATAATTATTCATTACAAATTATGAAGATGAGTTAATGAACCATCAAACTTTGTCATTTACTCATAACCTTTTCGAATCTAGTATATATTCTGAAGCATAATATGATATATTTTTTAAAGTCATAAAATATTAATTATATAATAATGGACATTTAAAAAGTGCACCGTTGTAACTAGTTATCATCTATAATTTTAGTTTACATGCAAAAATATAACACCTTTTTATTAAAAGGTATCATAAGAATGATACTTGCGTGGGCACAAATGAGAATAACATATAAAAGATAATATAACCAAAATAAATGAAATAAACGACTCTTCAATTTACTTTTAATTTTCTTACAGAAAAAAATTTACCAACATGATAGGATTAGTATGATCATAAAATCTTATCGTCATTAAAATTTGGATTTATATTCAATAGATATTGTACAATATTTATGATTCTTTAGATAAAATCACAATTATTTTCTCTTTAGAAAATCATAAGATCATAAAATGTTACTAGACGAATCAAATCCTTACAATCTTGTTTTGACTTGATTGTATGACTAAGAATGAGGACGGTTAACCATTTCACCGTATTCGGCGGTTAACCGACCACCTTTTTTGATCGATTAATCGAACTGAATTATCCAATTCAAGTTCGATTCGGTTAACGAATAAAAAAATTGTTAATTAAAATAATTTGGACGGTTATGAATAATTAACTGAAATTTCGGATAATAACTGAATTAACCAAAAATTAATAATTTTATATTAATATATTAATATTTGGTAAAAACTTATTATAGTTTTATAATTTTTTGTTTAACTTAATTTGTTATTCTAATTATCTAATAATTTTTACCTTATTACCAAGTTCAAATATAATATTTACTTTTTATTTTGAATATATATTTAATTTCCACTTTAATATATTTCAATTTTTATGAATTTAATAACAAATTTTTATAATATATTCGATTTCGGTTAAAATGGTTAATTAACCGAATCGAATCAAAATTTTCGATTAACCGAAATCGGTTAACCGATTTTTTCGGTCCGAATAACGGTTAAATTTTTTTGGATCAATTCAGTTAATAACCGACTTATCCAATCGGTTAACTAACCGAACCGATCGATGCTTACCCCTATGTATGAGTCATCCGGATGCTATTTTGTGAAAATGTAAATCAATAATTTAGGAAGGTCCTAATCCATCTTAAAAATTTAAATTAAACTTTTGGTTCATATGTTTATCTCTAATATGCTATCATCCTAATGTCTACATACTTTATTACCATATTATATAAATTTTTTGTATTATCTTATTTTACCATTACAAAATTATCGCATATGGATATATATGAGGTTAAATAAATATTTAATTTCATTATTCATGACATTGATCATCTTTATTAATCTATTTTATTATTTGAACAACTCGTACACTTATGAATTTATTTTGTTAAATTATTTTAATGCATTATCACACGCGTCTCCGTTCGACACGTCAAAATTGTAATATTTTGGATAACAAAGGAAATTCTAAACTCTACTTTATTGTTCGGTATATACATTTTTAAAATAGAGTCTAAAATTTTACATTTAAATTGTACATCTCCATAAGCTTATTGAGTTTAGTGGTTGAACATTTATCTTTAATATGCATTTTTTTTTTGTTTTTATATGTTTTAAATATTTAAATATCATATTCTCTATTTTGTTAAAAATAGTTTTTTTTATTTTTCTGGTCTTAACAACTTAAAATAATATTATATATAAACTGACTTTTTATATTTATTTTATTATGACAAAATATCATGGATAAATTAAAATTATTTCGAAAATAATACATGAAAGTAGTTATTATGTTATAATATGAATTTTATACAATGGAATCTATCTAGTGGTGTCTATTTATATCAGTTTTTATAATTATTAATTAATTAATTCAATTGTTATATTTGTCAAATATTTGTGTATAGCTAATGTCTAAGAACAATCTGTTATTTATTACATAAATTTTTCAATCATGCGGAAGCCTAGGATGACAGTGTTTGCATGTGCCAACGGCTTCCTAAAAAAAATTTAGCGGTGTAGATAATATCTGTCCATCAAATCAAATTATTAACATAGAAAGTTACGTTCACTTTACATAGAGTTATCGTTAGGGCCTTATAGGGGTGGTTTGGTACCAATATAATTCAGACAAATTACCGATGAAATTTTCATAATCTATATAATTATTGATATTTTCTAAATATCAGTTAATTAAAATACATTTTAATAAAAATACTCATTCAATCAAAATTTTATTATTTTATGCAAAAAATAAATATTAGTCAACTTCGTTATTTGAATTTTTTTACAAATAACTTTTAATTTGTCTTATCTTCTTTCATCTATATTCACTTTTCTATTTTTTTATTTATAAGAATATGTTATCAAAATATAAAATATTTTAAGGATATTTTAATATTTTTTAAACTATTTTAATAATATTGAATATCAGGTGGGCATAAAAAAAATTATTATCACCTCAGTGTCCAAGAAGCGGCGCCGATTGTCCAACCCAACTTGCGCTAAGAATTATATGCCCTGATCACGAGTTAGAATTTCGATTCATCATCGAATCGACTATTCTGACGTCCTCTCGAATAGCATGTCTGGCTATGACATCAAAAAAAATTATTAATGGTTGTTAAATGGATCAGATCAGGGCCTCGTAAATAAACGGTACCCTCATTAATTTGTCCTGGAATGGAAGGAAGCTTTTGTATTGCAAGTTTGCAACAGAGATCAGGTATCACATGTATCATGTGATGCGTGGTAGGGGACTAGGGCGAAATAGCACTTGGGAGCCTTGAGACAATAAGCCAACGAACAGGAACAAAAAAAAAATGGACGATGGACTCCTTGGAACGTGACTCACATTGCACTGGTAGTTGGCCGCCCTGCGTATGTCCCAGGGGCTTCTCTCCGATACACGTCGAATTATCTTAACATGTATTTTTCTTTTCAACCCAATTTTGTACTTAGTTTATTTTCTAAGTGTGGTGGTGACAGTTTTGTAATTTGCACTCCAGAAAAGTGCACCTTCGGAGATGGTCCTCCATGCCACACGTCGCAATCCTATCACCCGAAACGATGGTATAGTAGGGGAGACCCGCTAGTCCTCCCTCGAAGCGTTATAATCATTCATATTTATTTAACAAAGATTTCAAACTTCCCTAAATCTAGCATTGTGTCTCAAGCGTGGGGTGGCAACCCACAAAAGAGCGTCCCAAAACGTCTCAAAGAGATCGAGCGTCCCGCCGAGGTGCCCGTTCGTTTACAACGAACGCCTCCACCGAAGAAGCGACCGCTCGGGACCGAGTATCCCAAAAACTGTGGCAATCGAAAAGTGACAAAAGCAAGCTTCCGCAAAACATTCAAAAGAGCTTGCCAGACATTTGGCACGTCTAGGCGCCGCACGGGTCATCGAGCGAAAAATGACCCCGTGACAAGTTGGTATCGGAGCAGCGTTTCTGGGACCGCTCAAGTTGGCGTTCGACGATTAAGGAGAAATGACGTCGAATTCGGAGATGACGATTGAACCCGTCGCACTGGAGAAGGGCCGCCCCGAGCGAGGGCGCGCCCGCTCGAAGGACGCCTTGTCCGCCTTCGAGCAATGCCTCGGCCAATTCTAATTGGATGTGGACGAGATGCAAGACCAACTCGCAACGCATGAGCGGGAGTTGGAGAAGACCGTGGATCTCACGATGGTGCGGGACGAGATGACGTCGTTGTATACGCGGCTGGAGTCCATGGAGGCGATTATCATGGACATGCGGGAGATCTTGGACAATGGTCTCTCAAACATGCGGTTCGAGATGGAGTAGTTCAAGACCATGCGAGAAGAACTCAAGCGATGCTATGGAGATGGGCGGCGTCCCGAGACGCCCGCCCCGCATGAGGCAAGGATTGATGTGCCGAAGTCGTGGCTCTACAAAGGTGAGCAGTCGGCAAAGGAGATCAGTGACTTCTTGTGGAACGTCCGAAGGTACATGGAGGCCTTGGACGTGACGTTCGAAGCGAAGATGATGAAGACCGTATCTTTCTACTTGCAAGATGCGGCGAGTCTATGGTGGCGGTGCCATTGCGACGACGTGGAACGTGACAACGTCGAACCCATTGAGAGGTGAGACGACTTCAAGAGGCAGCTGACGAATTACTTATGCCACGCCAAATCGGGATTGGAGGCCAAGATTGCGTTGTTCAACATTTGCCAGAAGAGCACGTTGAAGGAGTACGTGAAAGAGTTCACTGAGCTCCGCCTACAGAACTCCCAGGTGGATGAAGACACGTTGTTGGCGGTCTTCGTGAAGGGTCTGAAGCCATGGGCTAGGACGGAGTTGGAGCGACGAGATTATCCCAACCTCCGCTCGCTAGTCGCTGCTGCTGAGTCGCTCGTGGAGTATGCTAAGACGAGCGCTCCACCACCAAAGCCCTCGGGCAAGGGCCATGGTGGGGGAGAGAAGCCAAAGTCGTAAGGAGACAAGCCGCACTATCAGGACAAAGGAAAGGGACACCAAGACAGGAGGTCCAACAATGACCGTTTCAAGAGGGACGAAAAGCCGCCGAAGCCTTGTTACATTTGCAAGGGTCCACATTGGACAAGCGATTGTCCGCAAAAGGCGACGGTCAACGCCATGTATTGCCCCGACGAGAAGGAGAAGGAGGAGGTGTGTCTCAGTTCGATGCACGTCCTCAGCGCCATCAACGTCTCGAAGGGTCCTTCATCGGCCGCTCGACTTTATGCGAACATCGAGCTGAACGGGCAAGTCTTCAACACCCTCATTGACATGGAAGCATCGGAGTTATTCGTGTCAGAAGTGGCCGCCAAGAAGCTGAAGCTGCCACTACAGAAGACTAACGCCACGTTCAAGACGGTGAACGCGAAGTCTATCTCGACCACAAAAATTTCTCCAGGAGTGAAGGTTCGCATCGGCAAGTGGTCAGGAAGCTTCGACGTGACGGTGACACCGGTGGACGACTACGAAGTGGTAGCGGGCATCTCTTTTCTGTGACACATTGCTGCATGTGTCATCCCGCTCACCAACTCAATGATCATCTTCGACCCCAAGGGACCCTATAACGTCCCGTGAGGTCGGGAGTTGATCTCAAGCAGAAGACCCTCTCCGCCATGCAAGTGACGAAGGGGTTGCGCAAACAAGAGCACACCTTCCTGGCAACCGCCATATTGGAAGATCCGAGACCCTCCACTCCAACACCTCCCAAAGTTCTTGAAACTCTTGAGGACTTTGCGGACGTCATGCCCCCGGAACTCCCAAACTGGTTGCCTCCGAAGTGTGAAGTGGACCATGACATCGACTTGGTCCCAGGATCGAAGCCCCCTCATGGAGTCCCGTATCGGCTAGCTCCTCTGGAACTCGCAGAACTCTGTAAGCAACTCACCGAACTGTTGGATGCAGGATACGTTCGTCCTTCGAAGTTTCCATACGGCGCCCCGGTACTCTTTTAGAAGAAGCATGATGGTTCCCTCCGGATGTGCATCGATTATCGGGCGCTCAACAAGCTTACGGTGAAGATCAAGTACCCCATCCCCCTGGTGGCGGACTTGTTCGATCAACTTGGCGGTGCAAGATGGTTTACCAAGTTGGATCTTCGTTCGGGCTATTAACAAGTCCGAATTGCGGAAGAAGACGTGCAGAAGATGGCGTGCGTCACAAGATACGGCTCCTACGAGTTCCTCGTGATGCCTTTCGGCCTCACCAACGCCCCAACGACCTTCTGCACTCTCATGAACAAGGTATTGCAACCATTCCTTGACAGGTTCGTGGTTGTATACCTCGACGACATTATGATCTACAGCCGCACCTTGGAGGAGCATATCGAGCACATTCGGCAAGTGTTCGAGGTGTTGCGGCAGAACGAGCTCTACGTCAAGTGGGAGAAGTGTGCCTTCGTCCAATCGGAAGTGCACTTCTTGGGACATGTCGTCGGATGTGGCAAGCTAAAGATGGATGGCGCGAAGATTCGGGCCATCATGGAGTAGGAGTCGCCCAGGCGAGTTCTCGACATGCGTTCGTTCCTTGGCCTGACGAACTATTATAGGCGGTTCGTCAAGGGGTATTCACATGTGACGACCCCTTTGACGAATCTCCTTCGGAAGAATGTGAAGTGGGAGTGGACGCCGACATACCAGAAAGCGTTCGACACCCTCAAGAGGGCCATGACGAAGGAACTAGTGCTCATCCTGCCAGACCACACCAAGTCTTACGAGGTACAGACATATGCTTCTGACTATGCCATTGGAGGAGTTCTTATGCAGGAAGGGCACCCCGTGGCGTTCGAGAGTCGCAAACTCAACGACACGGAGCGGCCTACGCCGTTCAGGAGAAGGAGATGATCGCGGTGATCCACTGCCTTAGGACATGACGACACTACCTTCTCGGGTCGCGATTTCACATCAAGACGGACAACGTCGCGACAAGTTACTTCGAGACGCAAAAGAAGCTCTCGCCGAAGCAAGCAAGATTTGGCAAGATTTTATGGCGGAGTTCGACTACGTCCTGGAGTACAAGTCTGGCAAGATGAATGTCATTGCCGACGCCCTCAGCCGATGTGCGGAATTGGCGGCCATGAGCTCATCTCAGGCCGACATGATCGAGAGGATCAAGAAGGGACTGGAGTCGGATCCCATGGCAAAGAACCTGTTTGAGCAATCAAAGGAGGGAAAGATAGCCGCCTTTGGGTGGAAGATGGACTGATCTTCACCAAGGAACGTCGCATCTACGTTCCTCTATTCGACAACTTGCGGCGTACTATCATGCAGGAGTGCCATGACTCCAAGTGGGTGGAACATCCGGCATCCGCCGCACTTTGACACTCATCGAAGACAACTATTTCTGGCCAAGGATGGAGGATGATGTTGAAGCTTTCGTGAAGACATGCCTTGTTTGACAGCAAGACAAGAACCTCAACCAAGCGCCCGGCGGACTTCTGGAACCCTTGTCTATTCCAAAGCGTCCATAGAAGGATGTTTCCATGGACTTCATCACAGACCTGCCCAAGTCTGAAGGGGCAGGTACCATCATGGTGGTCGTCGATCGGTTCTCCAGGTATGCCATCTTCGCCGTCGGCTCCGCAAGTTGTCCTGTTACTAAAGCTGCGGAGTTATTCATGAAGCATGTAGTGAAGTATTGGGGCCTACCACAAAGCATCGTCAGCGATCGGGATGGTCGATTCGTTGGCAACTTTTGGAAAGAACTGTTCAAGATGATGGGCTCCAACCTGCATTTCTCGACATCACTTCATCCTCAAACTGACGGCCAAACTGAGAGGGTGAATTGTATCTTGGAGATCTACTTGCGGCACTATGTGAGTGCCAATCAGAAGGACTGGGCGAAGCTACTCGATATCGCACAATTTTTTTACAACTTGCAGTGGAGCGAGTCGACCAATCGGAGTCCCTTCGAGATAGTGACGGGGCAGCAACCTCTGACGCCCCAGGCCGTCGCCACATCCTATGGTGGCAAAGTCCCCGCCGCTCACCGCATGGTGAGGGAATGGCATGAGCAGAACGACATGGCGATAGTATGTTTACACAAGGCATCGAAGCGTATGAAGAAGTGGGCGGACACCGCCCGACGGGACGTCAACTTTGAAGTCGGAGACTTGGTCCTTGTGAAGCTGGTACAACATCTTCGATTAAGTGAAAAGAATCTGCACAAGGGCCTCGTTAGGCGTTACGAGGGCCCCTTCAAGATCTTGAAGAAGGTAGGCAAGGTGGCCTACAAGTTGGAGCTCCCGCCTCAGATGCAGTAACACCTCGTCTTCCATGTCAGCCTGCTCAAGCCTTTCGTCGAAGACACTGAAAATCCTGGGCGTGGGGTTTCAGACGCGCCCCGCCGGCAGTTTACTGATCAAATTGAAGAAGTACTCACCGTCCGCATAAAGAATCGGAAGGAGTATCTTGTTTGATGGAGCAGAAGACCGGACGCCGACATAAATTGGGAGATAGCTGAAGACCTATGACAGTTCAAGCAGAAGATTGAAGAATTTCAAGCTGCAGCTCCAGGGACTTCACTGACTTGAGTGGGGGAGAATGTCCCGAGGGCTTTTCCCTGAGGCACGTCGAGTTATCTTACCATGTATTTTTCTTTTCAACCCACTTTTGTGCTTAGTTTATTTTCTAAGTGTGGTGGTGGTAGTTTTATAATTTGTACTCCAGAAAAAGTGCACTCCCGGAGATGGTCCCCAACACCACATGTCACAAACCTACCATCCGAAACGGTGGTATAGTAGGGAAGACCCGCTAGTCCTCCTCCGAAGCGTTATAATCATTCATATTTAT
This sequence comes from Pontederia crassipes, assembly GCA_030549335.1. NCBI lineage: Eukaryota > Viridiplantae > Streptophyta > Magnoliopsida > Commelinales > Pontederiaceae > Pontederia > Pontederia crassipes. The sequence continues at coordinate 24,932,281 of CM060183.1, forward strand.
TCAACAAAAATTTTAATCTTCCTTAAATCTAGCATTGTGCCTCAAGCGTGGTGTGGCAACTCACAAAAGAGTGTTCCAAAGATATCGAGCGTCCCGCCGAGGTATCAGTTCGTTTACGAACGCCTCCACCGAAGAAGCGGCCGCTCGGGACCGAGCGTTCCAAAAACTGTGGCAATCGAAAAGTGGCAAAAGCAAGCTTCCGCAAAGCATTCAAAAGAGCTTGTCTAAACGTTGGGCACGTCTAGGTGCCGCACGGGTCATCGAGCGAAAAACGATCTCGTGACACGTACAGAGATATTGACCTGCTTCTGAGTGTATGTGAATACGGAAATTAGCCTCTTGTATTTAAACTTTTGGACCTTTTCCTCTGTAACAAGGAAAAAAAATAGCCGAGATGAGTGATACTCTATCTAATTCAATTCTTAATCGTGAAAATTCTCCTTTTTTTTACTTTATTTGATATTTTTAATAAGTTCTATGCAATAACAATGAGCTTTCAATAAAAAAAATGTTGCCAGGAAAACATTTTTTTGTTTGAAAATTCTAACTTTTGTTAAAATGATTAATCGAGTCATTAAAAAAATATACTAGATGTTCACGTTGAAATGGCAACACAAAACACGGGATGATGATGGGAACATATCTTAGTGGCACTTGTCTCGGTGGAGAAAACTACTTCCCTGTTTTCAATTACTTTTCTACGCATAAAAAATGAGGAAAAGAATCCCCTACAATCTTGGAGGCTTAATTATCAAAGTCTCGTATCTTGTGTTAGAGGTTCCTACGTATATTAATAATATGTCACAAACAAAGTTATTTCACATTTTTGACTCGATTGGGGTCAACAGCACATGTAAAAGAATGGTGAACAACAATTTGCGTATTTTTTGACACGGAATTTTTTTCTCATATTTTCAAGAATGACAAAGAAAAGAGAAGCTTAAATTCATCTTTCTTGTTCAGGCTATGATGTTGGGACATGTTTCCAAATTTCATCAACTTAATCAAAACTGAAATTTCGATTTTTACTTGACATCTGTTTCTGAGAAAAAAAAACAAGAGAAACTGTCAAGATCAGTATTTATACCCCAGAAAGAAAGGAACAGGCCGAATACGTTGGCAAATTTGGCCGAACTTCTCAAAAGTATTCAGAAACAGAGGAAAAGTTCACACTTGCTTTATCATACAGAATACCAACGTGCAACATTAATATGAAAGCCATTGGAGTCGTCCATAGGCTTATGTTAAAGTTTTCTAGCGTGTCATGTGAAAACATATGCATGCACTGTTCATTTTACAGAGCCCGTGCTCAAAAACACAACCGACCGAGGTGTATTTGGGTTGTAATTGCTGATGTTTTAAACATGACCACTGAATCCACAGTCAGATGATTGGAATGCTGTGCTCGGCCAACAGTACGGTACAGTTGCAAACCTGCAATGGATATGGCTCTTACGCTGTTCCGATTTTATCCTATGTTTTTTCAGCCAATTGTCCATGTGCAGTAGTAATGTAGTATCCAAGCAGCTTCGTCTGTGATGATATCAAGCAGAGCTGCGTTTTAAATTTGTAATGTCATAATTGTTGGGAATTGTCTCACATGTTGGATCTTCTGATAAAATATGTTTGAAATCATTCCTGTGCGCACTTGTGGGCGTTCTTATTGAAATCATCACCGACTTCTTATCTACCATCCCTTATAACACAGAAATTTAAGGACTCGCAGATGTTTTTTGTGCTGAATATATTGCCCACCTCTTTGTATCTGAAAAAAGAAACATAATTAAATAAGTGTAGCGTTTAAATCACTGGAGCAAATTCTGTTCAGCAGCGTATGCATTCTGGTCAAACAGTCATGGCGAAATCTTTGGTTGCAAAGTTTTTTTTTCTATTATTATGGGAATGGATGGAGATGCTTTAGCCCACATATGACATTGTGTACGTCAAATGCAACAATCTGATGCCAACCATTAAGCATATTTTTCTTAAGAGAGTAGGGAAACTTGATCTAGAATTTAGACTTGAATAAGCACCTTTGTGTACTTTTTTTTCTTCAGCAGGTTGTTAATAGTTGACATGCTTCTCGTGTCTATGTCAGCAAGTTGTTCTCAAGTTACTCAGCAAACTAGCAAAGTAGCATCTGTTCTGAAGTTTTCATTAAGCATGACTGTTCAGATGTGGCTTGGGCCAATCAGCATTTAATGTCAAACAATTTGAGGGGTTAATGTCCTAATTTCTGATAAAATAGTGGCTGATTAGCTGGTGACCCCGGGCAAATAATTGCAGCTTTATATTTATTAATTAATGGTGAAACTTGATCCGCGTATAGTCTATAAGTTAATAGTGGGATGATCCCACTAAGAAGATTTGTGGGAGGTGCTGACTTCAGCTCTGATCTCCAAACGACTGTTCGCTACTGATAAAAATAGTTAACTGATAGAAGAAGAAATAATGCATCAAGCCATGTGTTTGATGAGAAGAAAGGATCAAAGCCTCCATTTAAAGAGTCCTTAGGAAGAGAGCAAGAAACGTTCACACCTCTACAAGCTCCAAGTTCGTAGGCATCTACTAATATATATATATAATAGAAGACTTTTCTCTTCTTTATCGTGTAGAGGGGACCGTAAGGATCTGAACCTTCTGTCATAGGTTGGTTCCCATCTCATCATTCTGATCTAAAACTACGACTACTACGTTCGGCCAAGAGATCTTAACATTTATCTTCTCATCTTTTCGCCCAAAAGTTTGCATCTTTTAATATCAAGTCAACTTGTTCTTTTCCACAGAAAAGATCAAGTGGATGAACATAAAGGCTTCAGTTTTTAGTTTCATTCAACTTGCCTTTATCTTTATGCTGCTTCACCATTGAGTTACACATCCGTATCTGAGATTTCTGTAATTAGACCCTTTTTTTGCTTCCTTATAGGTCTGTTGTTCTTTTCTTTATATTTCTGATGTCTGATTCGTTAGACCGTTTCTGGTTCAGGGGATAAAGACACGATGAACATGGAAGCTTCAGCTGCGAAATGGTACTCTGATGCGGTAAGTAGACAAATGTGAATCCTCTTGGTCTCAGATCGAAAGGTGTTGGAACTGGACTGCGTGTTTAGACGCTTTGTATCAGATTATAAAGTTCATATTAAGAGCTGCTCTGATGCCATTGACAGGGAATGGATGACTGTTTCTTCAATCAGTGGGAGTTGAGCGCCTTGGATCAGTTGGATGCAGAAGACCTAGCAGTCTCCCTTGGGCAAGACCTGCAGCAGTCCTTGTCCTCGGAAAGCTACACTTCCTGCCCTTCCTACCAGCCGCCGGTGAGCGCTGAACGGCCCAAGAAGATGCTCAAGACTAGTAGCTGGACATCTTGCATTTCTGAACACAAATCAAATCCAGGCCACGACGGCGCATCTCCGAGAATACTCACCTTCGGCAATCCAGATCCGCAGAATGACCAGTTATCTTTCTATAACAGCTACACTGATCACTCTGCGAAGACCAAGAAAGAGATGGACGCGTCCAAGAGGAACTACGACGTCATGATTGGACAGGGTGTTCATAAGGGTGCGAACATGGTGGCTCGGCAAGGTCCTCAGAACAAGGAGCACATCTTGGCCGAGAGGAAGAGAAGGGAGAAGCTGAGCCAGAGTTTTGTCGCGCTATCTGCCATAGTGCCTGGCTTAAAAAAGGTAAACACCGTAAAATTTCTGAAAAAAATGTCATCTTCTGGACTAAACGTTCGACTTCTGGATGTATGACGTGAACTATGAAATTAATTTTTCAATCTGTTCTCGAGTTTTCGATTCCAAAGTTCATAGAGGAAAAAGAAGAAAAAAAAATCTTGGATCTTATAACTTCGTCTGCTTTTGTTCAGGCAACAAAAAAATCTCGAGCTCTTACTGGCAAAGCTTTTTCCTTTTTCAGATCCTTACTGTGATTATTTTTTATCCTGTGCCTTTATGGAATAAAAGGAAGGACAAGGAAAGCAACAATTAACATCTGAAATTGTTGATTTCTTTGTCCTCGTTCCTTTTCAAGCAATTAATTATGTCAAGTTGCCTACATGTTGAACTTTTTTTTCCGGTGAAGTACATGTTGAAAACATTCTGCACCCTAAAATATATAGCTCTCAGATGACATAGAAACCTTCACTGCTCTGCACAATTTTCTCTTGTTTTCCTGTTCTCTCTCGTACTAAATGTATTGTTGAATTCTGACTGTTTACGCAATAACTTGAACTAAAGCCCTCAACTTGCATCTCTTTTGGTAGATGGACAAGGCTTCTGTGCTCGGTGATGCTATTAAATATCTGAAACAACTCCAGGAGAATGTTAAGGCCCTCGAGGACCAGGCAGCACGGAGGACTGTCGAGTCTGCAGTTCTTATCAAGAAATCCCAGCTCTGTGCTGATGAGGATAGTTCATCTTGCGATGACAATTCCGACGGTCGAGAGAGCAGCGATTTCCTGCCGGAGATCGAGGCCAAGATGTCCGACAAGACCGTCCTTCTCAAGATCCACTGCGAGAACCGCAAAGGGACACTGGTGAAGACGCTTTCCGAGATCGAGAAGCTCCATTTATCTGTTGTCAACACCAGCGTCGTCCCCTTCGCTTCTTCCCTCGATATAACCGTGACTGCTCAGGTATAACTTTCAGCCATCCTCTTCTGCACAGTAAGAACACCAACGTGTTTCTATTATATGCATCTTGTGCACATCATAACCTTTTCTTATGTTGACATTTTGGTTCACAGATTGAGGAGGAATTCAGCATGACAGTGAAGGATCTCGTGAAGAATCTGAATACTACACTCAGGCAGTCCATCTGATGGCATTTCTCTGTTTTCCTTTTTTTTTTTCTCATTAGCCTCAGGAGGAATGCAAACTCGGCTAATGGTTGGGCAGCTTTTCAAATTTCTGGCAATTTTAGAGTCCTCTTACTTCTCCACAAGGCCTTTTAATCCCTTCAACGAGTCAAAGATCGCCATTATCACTTTGTTTTTGCTGCCAGGGTTGTTTCCAGATTCCTGTTTTTTACTTTTTCTTTTTTTGGTCTTTTTCTCAATACTTTTTGCATGGCTGAGCAGCCGTTTGGCCATGTTTCAAGCAGAAAAGGACTCCCTAGGCATATTTGTTCTTCCGTTTTTGGGAGCATCTCTTGAGGAGTTGACCTGCCACATGCCACAGACAATTGAGTGCTCAACTCCTTCGTGTGGCCCCTTCGTTCTCTGTTTCTGGTTCTTCCTTGTGAGTTTGACAACTCGCAGAGTTGCTTCTGGCCAGCAATTTCCTTTGTTCCCAATGGCTTTAGAGGGAATGAATTATGAATGGTGATGAGGACTTGTTTGAGTAGTACGATTCTATGATCTCTCAGTTCCTAACTTGTATCATGTTTTCCTTTCGTTTCTGTAGTTTTGTTTTTGTAAGAAAATAATGGCTCTTGTTCCTTTCGCCTATGAAAAGAAAATGTAAAATAAGCATTCGAAAATAAGAGCGTGCCACATGTTAAAGGAATGCATCTAATGGTTTTGATGACGTGTGATTCAGGCATTTACTTTTCAGTATTTTTTTTTGTTCACAATTGTCAACTTAAAAAACATAAACACAGAAACAAAAAGAAATGTAACTTTCACAGTAAGAATTAAATTTGAAATCTGAAATGTGCATCATTATATCTTCTTACACCTCTTGATTAATTCGGTTCGAAAGAGTGAATATTGTGGGATCTGTCATCTCAAAATTCAAGTTTGTAATTCTGCATTTAACTAATCTAGCATCGATAATGTTGTATTATTTCGAAGTTTAATTTTGTGATCGCGGAATAGACCATCTCTCTATTGATTATGATCTTTAAAATTTCTTTTCGAATTCCTGAATTTAAGTAAATATTTTTTTCTTTGATCCTCGATGGCCCAACTGATCTACTTCTTGGCAAATAGGTGAATAACTAGATTCAAGTGCTAATTACTATTTAGAAAAGAATAGTTTGGTTGGGTTAAACGTGCATCCAAGCCCATTCGTGCTAATTACTCTTGTCATTGCCGTTTCCTCTTCCACATGGCATGCCCCCTTGGCCACCTAAATCTCCATGCAAAGAAACTATGCCCAGCACAGGGCGGACCCACGTTATGGTGCACACTAGTGGTCAAAATGGCACTAAACACAAATTATGCCATGTTGGTGAAACAACCATCATTCTTTTAATTCATACTCATGTTCCTAAGTATTTTTTGCAATTTGTTGTTGATACTCTTATGTATCTTATCAATGTCTAACTTCATCAACGATTAACATGCAAACACTCTTTCAGCGTATATTTCATAAACAAAACTAGACTATAATATCCTTAAACATTTTGGATGTGCTAATTACCCTTACACACCACCATACAACCTCCATAAATTTAATATCCACCCATCATATCATATTGAGGATTTTATTTTTATCTTTACACCTATGTTACATTCCTTTACGAATAAACCATCACGCCCATATTTAGCCATCACACTACCTATGCAAAAAATTGCATCCCCATCACCATGCTCCTCCAAGTCATTATCATTTTTCTCCCCCACTCCTCCCTCCTCACCTCCCCCAATACTACCCACTGAACCTCCCACTCAAGTTTTACGTCCTGGCTAGCATATAAATTATAGAATATTTGGAGGCCTAAAGGCTTTGTGTTTCAATACTCCTCAACTCTTTATAGAACCAACATGCTTCTCTTCGGCCAATAAAATCAAGGAATGAGGGACTATCATGTTGTATGAGTTTAATGCACTTCACTACAATGGCACATATATTCTTGTCCCCTATCATCCAAATATGAATGTAATTGGTTGTTGCCAAATTTTTCACACCAAGCACAAAATTGATGGATCAATTCATAGGTATAATGTACGTCTCATGGCAAAAGGATTTCAACAAACATTTGTACTTTACTATGACACTTTTAGTGCTGTAATCAAACCTACTACAATCGTTGCTCTCATCAACTAGATATAGGGAATGCTTTTCTTACATAGAACTCTTAATGAACTGACATTTGTGCAACAATCAAAAAGTCTTAATTTTGCATTAATGTGATTAAAATGATAGCAAACCTTAGCAAGTGCACTAGTAACTCAATTAATAAAGCGAATGAGTAAATATATCGTTCCCATATGGACGCTTAGTAATTTATAATCTATTTCAACCTTGTTAATAAGAAATTAAGAAAAGTTTATTTTCAAATGCAAATAAAATAGAAGGATAAGAATAAAAAAATGATCACTTGGATAAATAATGATTTGATGATTAGAGTGTCTAATTATTATCATTAAAATATAATGAATTTTCTCAACTTAGAAGTAATTGAATCAATAATAAAGATGAATTCCCAAAATAAGTTAACTAGTATTTCAAGATTTAACTACTATCTTAAGAACAATTAGAATAAATTAATCATTACAACTTTTAACTTATCTAATTAATCAAAGATGCATTCAGTGGGAATTATGATTAAGGGCTTTCTCAAATCACCTTAATACCTACACAATTTAGGTATCTTTTAAGTTTTCTAAATTGTAGCATGCAATTAATAAAATCAATCCTAGACACTATTAAGAAAATATTTATTTCTTCTCAAATAGAATCAAATCATAAATCATAAAATCAAAATAAAGCATTAAACACAAAATTGTCATGCTATTAAATATTCAAACTAAACTAAAATTAAGAAGAAACTCCAATACATGAGGTTCAACTAAGATGACACTAATAAAAGAATAAATCTAAGAAGAATAACATCAAATCTAATGTAAAAGTTTAGAAAAAAAACACATTCTCAAAGGGAAGAAACCGAAATTTTATCCGAAAAGTGAATAAAAACTACTCCATACCCCCCCTAATAAATCATTGTCACGGCCGTGAAAAGCTCTATCATAGTAGTGACCGAGACCATATTCAGCATTTTAGCTTCAACACATGCTCACGGTTGTGAACTTAGTGGAACGACCATGCCAGTGATCTGTCAAGGCCATAACCATGAAGATTTTTTTTCCTTCATTGTGTGATCTTCCTATCATGGCTATGATTGCTTGTGGAATAGCCGTGACAAAACCTGTTTCTTCTAGTTGCCTTTGTCACGGTCTGGTTTTTATGACCATGCTTCTCTTCTAAGATGAGTTTGGTTCTTTTCTTGCCTTGATTTTGACGTTTTCTTATATCCTGTCATGAATAATTTTCATACTTAGAGACAAATTAAATTTAAAATATTTTTAATAAAACAAATCAAAATTCCTTTTATAATCACAAAACCTCCTAAATTGCTAATCGAATGACCTAAACAAATGCATGATTTTTCGTGCATCATGCATCACAACCATCACATGTTTGTCATCTACTGAAATGCAACAATCGTGGGAACTCCACTTTTGCCAACAATTCCCTTGTATCAAAATCCTACATTATATCACCAAATTGTTGGTTTCTTATAGTATTTGGTCATCACTCACTCGGATATTGCATACTATAACAACACTGTCAACTAGTTCACTGGCCTTCATGTCACTTTTGCGATAAACATGCAAGATGCAAATCGGGCTAGTAGCACCCGCGATCATAAGTCGATTGGTGGCTTCGCTATTTATTATGGTCCGAACTTAATTTCATAGTCTGTCAAGAAACAATGGGTTGTCTCTTGATAATCTACATAATATGAAATACAAGGTGCTTGCTGACACAATTGCAAAATTAATTTGGATTGCCAGCTTCTCCACGAAATTTGTCATGCAAATATTGGGGCAACATATTTATTTATGAATCCTATTTTTCATGCCCGCACAAAGCATATTGAAATCGACTTCTACTTCATTCACTATGAAGTTGCCAATCGTTGATTTTGTGTTCAATATGTACCAACGAAAGATCATATAGCTAATATAATGACTAAAGATTTTCTGAGTACACATTTCAAGTTCCTCGGAGATAAGCTTTGCCTCATATATTGGCTTTGCCGGACGTGCAAGGGAATGTCATCACCTAAGGAACAAGTAATCTACAACATTCACCTCAAGGCTTAAAAGTTCAAGAGCTTGTGATCCATACTACTAAACTTTTGCTATGACTCTAACTACTTGCATTATATATATGGATTTAATGCGGATCCTCCCCCCTCTAAGGGAGGAGGAACTCCCTCCCCCATCCGTGCCCATCGGATGGAGATCCGACGGGCGCACATTTCGTGCACGATTCATGGGGTAAAAAAAGCCGCCAATGGAGATCCGAAGCCGACCCGAAGTTGAACTCCAATGGAGGTCCTTGGTAGCAGCTAATCTAAGAACCACTCGAATTGATGACATTTTGACCACTGGTGAGAATATCTCGTCAAAATCAATTCATTTCTTCTGACTGAACCCCTTGACAACTAACCTTGCCTTATATCTTGGATGTGGATTATTCTCTTCACTCTTCAGTCGAAACACCCACTTGTTCTTGAGTGCCCTCTTTCCTCTAGGAAGTTTCACCAGTTTGTAAGTGTTGTTCTCATGCAGAGATTGCATCTAGTCCTGTATGACTTTCATCCACTCATCCTTCTGCTCATGTGACAAGACTTCTTGATAACACACTGGTTCTCCCCCTTCAGTTAATAACACATACTCTATTGGGGAGTACCATTTTGACTCTTGTCTATGTCTATTCGACATTCTCAACTAAGGCTCTTGTACTGGTGCATCATGCTCGACATGTGGCTCATCATCACTGTCTTGACTATCCGAAGGTATATTTGAATATGCGAGCTGCTATCACTGCTACTGTCATCTTGATCAGTTTTTGAAGCAATGTCATCTTCTATCGGTGCGTTAACTGAACTTGGTTCAGCTAGATAATCAGTAAAGATAGTTGGCTCTTTGTCCTTCGACAGATCTTCAATGATTTGGTGTTCCATAAACACAAACATCTCTACTTCTGATAACCTTCCTGTTAACAGGATCCCAAAGTCTGTAGCCAAATTTTTCACCTCTATATTCGAGGAAGATACATTCTTTCGATTTTCTGTCAAGCTTTGACCGTTAATCACTTGGGATGTGAACAAAGGCTCTACAACCGAACACTCTGAGATGTTTGTATGAAACATCCTTTCCTGACCAGACTTTGAGAGGTATGTCACCATCGAGAGGTACTGATGGTGAGTGATTGATCAGTTCAACTGCAGTCATAATTTCTTCATCCCAAAATTCCTTCGATAGCTTAGCATGTAGAAGCATACATCTGATACGTTCTTCGATTGTTCTGTTCATTCTCTCAGCAATGCCATTTTGCTGAGAGTTTTGGAAACTGTCTTCTCATGCTTGATGCCATAGGTGTTGTAGTATTCTTCAAAATGTCCTCTGTATTCGCCGTCATTATCTGCTCGAATGCACTTGAGCTTCTTACCAGTTTCTCTTTCGACTTTGACATGAAACTTCTTGAACTCTGCCAACACTTGATTTTTGTGTGCTATAGAAAAAGCTCAGACTCTTTTAGAATGGTCATCAATAAATGTAACAAAATAAAGAGCACCACATAGAGTTATATCTTTCATATAGCAGACGAAATCAAGTACGTGTGAACTTCTAAACGAAGAAATTCTATTAAATGTAACTCTAGTTTGTTTACCATCCAAACAATGGACACATACGTCAAGTAAAGTCACCTGGCAGCAGATTTCGTTGAGTTAATATCTGAAGTCCTTTCTCACCTATGTGATCAAGTCGCTTGTGCCATAGCTCAGAGAATGACATCTTTTGAGTCACGTTTATCTCCTTAGTGCAGTGTTGTGCTTCAGTCTTGTAGAGTATATCATCTTTGTTTTCTTTCGCCAGTAGGAATGAATCTCGCTTGAGTTTTCACACTCCTCCTTTGAAGTTGCTCTCATAGTCGTCGTCGTCTAATTTTCCTACATGTCTTATATCTTTGAGCACAATCTTGCATCATGTGTTGGTTTTCAACTGAATGTTTCCAACGCCAGCAATTTGGGACTCTGACTTGTTCCCCATCTTTACTGACCAAAATGCTCCCTCTCTATATGTTGAGAATACATCTCTGCGATGAGTAACATGAAACGAAGCTGCAGTGTCTAAGATCCAAACTGAATATCGACTCACAACATTGACACCATCTTCTTTCTCTTCTTGAGTAAGAAAGTATACATCATCTGATGTAGTCACTACAACGTTGTTTCCACCACTACCCTTCTTTTCCTTTTTAGTATCTTCAGACATTTCATGTGACTGATCACGCTTTAACTTTCTGCACTTCTTCTTGAAGTGTCCTGGCTTGCCACAATAATAATATGTGACTTCTTTTCTGGACTTCGACTTGCCTCTTGACCTTGATCTATCGTGGCTGTGAGAGTTTCTCTATTTGTTTCTCCCACGATCTTCCACGATGAATGCCTCTGATTTATTGTTGAGATTCTGCTCTTGCCTTCTCGTTTCTTCATTGAACAAGTTATAGTTTCTAAAGATAGTTGTCCACCTGGAGCAGAGTTGTTCAGAGAGATAACGAGTGTTTCTCAACTATCAAGTAATGAACTCAGTAGTAATAGTGCTTGGATCTCATCTTCAAACACGATCTTTACTGAGGACAACTTGATAATTAATTCCTGAAAGCTGCCAAGATGTTCTGCAACAGAATGATCATCCTTGCACTTCAGGTTAACAAGTTTCTTCATCAATAATACTTTATTCTGCGACAATTTGAGCTCATACATTTCTTGCAATTTTTTCCACACTTCGTCGGGTTCATCAATATTGGCAATATGATGAAACACCTTGTCGTCGACCCATTGTCGGATTTGTGCAATTGTCTTGGTCTTAATCCTCCCCCACTTTTTAACATCCATATCCTCGAGCTTTGCAGCATCATCTTTGATTGGATCATAAAGGTCCCTGCAATTTAAGTAGTCATTCATCTGAGGCTTCCAGATAGAATAATTTATTCTTGTTAGCACAAGAATCTGACTGGGGGCATTATTGTCCTCCATTATAATGTGCACTTTTTGACTAGCATACCACTGTTGGGAAAAAGGCTGAACTGATATTTGTGAAATTATCTTTTTTTTCTCTTTTAATGCGCACAATAATAATGTGATGATGATAATAATATAAAGGAATTAAATCAGATCAAAAACGTAAAGAATTAATGTGAAAACCTCTCAACGTGAGAGGAAAAAAATTACGGGAGCAAGCAGCAGATCTTCCATTATGAAATAATAGTAGGTTATAAAATATCTTCTCTGAACTATGCAGAGGAATACAATAATATTCTCAAGAATTAATCTTGGATACCACAGAATAAATGTCTCTCAAAACTGAAGATAAACGTCAGAACGATCTCATCAAAATATGAGGAATAGATGAGAAGGAAAGTAATACCTGAAGTTTCGTTAAGAACGAATAAGAACTCGTTCCCGAATCGAATCCCGAAGTTTTCCTCTCTCCTCTTTTTCTCTCTCTCGATGGTTCTGGCGGCAGTACGTCGTACGACTTCTTTGTGTATTTTGCCCAATGCTAGCTTTGCCCACGTGCCGGTTGAACTCAAATTAGACTTCGTCTTTGTCTCGGACAAGTACACCGTTCCCTTTTTTTATTTTTCTACTTCGACACGCATCAGGTTCGCATAGTAAGAACTCCAACAATTAACAAGAAAAAAATATAATTTGTATTGATTGAAGCAATTATGAGGACTAAAAAACACCAAATTTGTTAGTTATTATAATTTATCATTGAAAAGTTTACGTTTTTGAAATTATACGCTCAATATGATTAATATAAATAAATAATATATCATTAATAGGAGGCCTCAAATAATTGGACGTCTCAAATATGCTTCACTTGCTTGGGCCTTGGGCAGGCCCTATCCATCTGATTGGTTGAGTTTTGCTCATGGAATTTAAGTTTGTGAGTTGTTATTTTCTTAGATAATGTTTTTGTGCTTCAAGAGGATTTTCCATGCAAACATTATGAAGGAATTATTTGTTCAGTGAAAGGTAATGCATGCTAGATTAATCTGAAGTAGGAGTTCTTATATCAAGGATGTTGCAACAACAGAGTTTGATATTGGTCAATGTTTCTTATATGAAAGATAAGAATTTTGAGTTGATTACCCACTTTGAGTACAATGGAAAAGTCTTATCTACGATGAATTCATTGATTCAATCATTCAAAATAGTGGGAAGAATGATAAATTTATAACATTATCTCTTGCATCAGTAGTTAGTTTATGTCCTATTTCTTTCACCTCGTAATCGTTTTATCATTATCCTCCTTTAGCCTTCAAAGAAACCGCTGAAAATTAAAATTACTAAGTGATTCAAAGCTCTATCTTTTTGCTGCCTTTGTATTTGCATCGCAATCATGCTATTAATAATTTTTTTATGTTTTACAAACCATTAAAAGAAAGGACATGAGATTGTGGTGAACTTTCATCACACCAAAAGCATCTTTTACTCGGCGATTGTTTCATTTCCTTATTTTATTTCTCTTTCTCAGTGCATTCTCTTTGTTTTATTGGGCCTAATGCAAGTTCTCATTTTATTCATTTTGTGCCTCCTAGTTTGGGATTGTGGTTGTACAGCCGACTGATCAAGTTTTCCCTCGAACAATTGAATAAAACATATGCATTCCCCGTAGCACCTTTTTGTGGTTTTCTGAACAGAACCTTCTTCAGCTGTGTAAGATCATTATTGTTTGCATCAGGTGGTCATGCCTCCTTGTTTTGGTCAGTAATCCAACCTTCTAATTGACATGAATGATTTATGCCCTTTCAAAAGATGATTAATGATTTATTGACATGTATCATGTTCAATCAATAAATCTTTGCTGCTTTGTGGTAAAGATCTTCATTCAAGTAGCACATTGTCATTTCTTATCTTCAGCTCTTGAGTAATGGGTATCTTCTAAATAATTAATATGTTAGCATTGTGGTCCCAGTCATTTCGCCTTCCGAGCTCTGTTTTTTTAGTTTCAGGTTTTGCATCTTCACATAATTCTCCTTGCTAGTTTGCGTGCATAATGTGTAGACGTCATTTCGTTAAGTTTGTCTCCTGCTCTCTTATTTTTTGTGTGTGCACGGTGCTCTCTCTTTGCTTCATTACTAGATGATAGTTATCTTGCAGGTGAATGGTTACTGTTTAGTGCTACGTCATACCTATTAACAGTTTTCTTGCATGCTGCAGTAAGTTCTATCCTACGGTTATGATATGCATTAATTTGGGTCTGTTCTTTATCTTGTCTGATAAGTAGCGTACAGAAACGTTTCAGATGGCTTTCGTTATCAGGTGCACTACAAACTTTGGCCATAGGAGCCGCTATACCATGCCATGTACATGAAGGAAACCTCTTTTCACAATTCTTGGTGTCTTGGATTTTGTTGTAGAATCCTGATTGTGAATAAAAGGGTATGAAGCACTGGATCATGCCACAAGAAAAATCAAAATGCTTTAACTGACTGAGAAATTTGTAACAATATGAACTCTCCTCAAGAGATTTTACCACCAAGAAATTTGCATTTAACAATTCTCTGGTGGATGGCATGCATGCTCTAATAGCACACACATTCTTTCTCTAAAATAAATCATTTACAAAAATCTATTTGCAGAAATTATTAGACTTCCATTAGGATATTTGGTTTTTGTTCTATCACTTGAGATTCAAGTTTTAAAAGTTCAAACCTTTTTGAGGTTTGGGAAGATATAGATCAATAATAAGGTCTAAGTTCCTATCCAAAAAAGAAATATAAGGTCCAAATCTGATGTCTTTACATTGTTTCTTCATTGATCGAATTTAGATTCTACAACAGATCATACATGAATCTATAACTTATTTTTTAAAAAGAAAACTAATATTACATCTTCCTACGTGTCATTCTTCGTGGAAGGAAAACAAGAGAAAATAAATAAAACTCATCTCATATGACTTCTATTTTTCATTATATGATAGGGGGATCTTGGCTGGTTGACAGAATAGTTAGACATGCGACTACATACTCTAGTGAAGGATTACTAAGTTCTTCCATCATAGCTTGTCTGATGTATTTCCATCACCTTTTGCTAGGCACATAACATTTGAAAAATGAAAAGAATCCGTCTACTGCAGATTGTATTGTCTGATAACTTTATCTCCATTACTGTCTCTCTGAGAAATTTGGATGACACTGCAGAAAGTTACATATCAATACTCAATTTCCATCCCTTTTATCCAGATGAATTGCCGTTCATTTTTCCTTGAGGTAAGTTTTTATGACAGAGCCTTGAGCCAAGTTTTCCTTATCTCACAGGGAATATTATATAAAATTGTCCCACGAGTCCAAAATGATCGTAGTATATATCCTGTTTGTGTACATTTCTTCTGATATGCATCTATACTTGCAACTGAACTATGTGTCATGCACTTGTCATAAAAGGATATTTTTTCTTGATCTTCTCTATCCAAATCTTCAGCTCCCTAGATTCTATTAAGTATAATCAGTGCCCCATTTTTGTCTAATTGCCATACACCAATATGCACTTATACGTATGTGAAATTATTCCTTTTCGTGAATCAGCATTTTCTGAGTGTCGAGATTATATGGTCCGGTGACCAGGCTCCTCGGATCTTTTGGGATTTGTAATCGAGGGAAGGAATATTACAAGTTAAGAAGCAAAATAACTTCAACCTTTTGTCATGTGATTTTTTGTCCCTTTTCATGTTTTTTTTCCTGGCACCACTCTGAACTTACTTTCATTCTTCGTCCCCTTTTTCCTCCCTGATTTACTGAGGTTCCAAATCACTGGCCCAAACATTCTTTTTGGCCACTCCAAGTTGTGGTGCGCTATCATGCAAACCTCAACCATTTCAGTGACAGAATTCTTGGATCCAACTACAAAGACAGTTCTTATTATCTTTTTCTACCACGGATAATCTGTAATTAACTGCGACACTTTTGTTCTATCGTCAGGCATCAGGTGGATGATTCTGGACGATGATGAAGCACCATCCAAAAAACTCAATTATCCTGGTAAGTACGCACTTGTGCAAGCTTACCATCTACTGCTAACTGTTGGCATGCACCGTGAGGTTTGGTGCTGGCTTGCTGTATTTTGTCTTTTCCTTTGTTAGCACTCCAAACATGGCCATGCTAATGTCATTGTTCTCTCTTTTGACTCATAATTTTTTTCAGTACCGGAGCTTGATTGTTTCTTTTCTTTTCTTTATCAAAAAGGCAACAGTCGAGCATGCACAAGACTCCATCAAGATCGTGGAGGCACAGCGAATAGGTAGTGCCATGATGAAGGCGCTCGTCATATGCTCTGGAGCTTCACTTGAAATGGTTGGGATGCGAATCGTCCCTCCCTTCTGGCAACTCACCTAAAAGATACGAAGGTGGGTTGGGTGACTTGTGACATCTCACCTTGGAGGTCTGGCAGTTGCGTCGCTGAACTCATCGCATCCTGCACAAGTCTCTGCTCCCCACAGGAACAAACAAACTCAAACCTCACAGAAAACAGAGATGGCGTGATCATAAATGTGCATCAGAATCACATCCTTTTTCTCAAGTTTTGTTTTGTTTTTTATTATATTGTCACCAGATTCCGGAAGCTATTGATATTATAGAGGTAGAACTCTGCAACGTGATTATAGTATTATTAATGATTGTTCCAGTTGATGCAGCGAGCCGCCTCAGTGGCGTCAACTGAACCGTGTTCTTTAGGACACTCGCCAAGTGGAAGAGCTCTGGTTCATGTGGTGGACTAAATTGCAGTTGTTAGAAAGTGAAACATGGTTGCATGATTGCGATTCACTGGTTCATATTAGAAGCTCCCCGTGTCCTTTTTTATTTTTATTTTATTTCAGATCTCTTGGAACCAGAAAATTTGGAGGAAACGGTGTGTTTTGTTGCACGAGACCAACAAGTGCCATTATCGATGTAGAATTTGCAGGCAGCTATAAGTAAGGGGTTTAAATTTTGTAGTGGAATTATGCGTAATCGACACTTTATGTTTTCCTTTCAAGTTTCGAGTTAGAAACATATTGTACATGTTCTTATTTTTTTCATTGAAATACTAAAGAATACAAAATTGGAGAGAGAGAGAGAGCATAAAATATGTTATCATACATTAAAGCCTGTCTAATTGGTCTCGAGGTGCAAGATTGGCAATCTAACTGCTCTTTCAATGCAATTAACTCCAATTGACAGACAGGCCGAAAATTTAATCGCATTGAAAGAGCGTCGCGTCAATAAATTCTTTCATCCATTTTTCTTTCTCTTTCTCTTTCCTTTCTTCTTATCGGTGGACATTTTTTTATAATCGCGTACTTTATGAATCTGGTGAGAGTTAACTCGAACCCAAATAAGTTCGTGCATTAAGTGCTTTATTAAAGATGCCGCTCCGTTTCATGGAGCGCAGCGCCGTCAAAGACCAATCTCTCCATCTTCGGCGAGAGCTCACTTCACCATGAACAAAAAAAAAAAATCACAACGAAAAGTGCATCAACAATTAAAACTCCTACGAGGTTTTCTTTGAGCTGCCCGTCACAATGAAGACAGGACACATCGAGCGAACCAACTCCATATGCTAAACAACATGATCTGAAGCAAAAAAACCATGCAATGCAGTGCATGCAAATGGATTGAGGCACGAGAGCAATGTTGGAACAGGGAAGTGACTGGCCGTGGGATTTGGAGCTGGAGCTAGTGGTGGTTAAGTTTCTAGGGAGGAGGAACACCTTGACAAGGAGGTACAAGAAGAAGAAGAAGAAACAGCAGCAGAGGGGGATGGAGAAGCCGGGGATCGAGAGGGTTTTTGTGTGGAGGGCTCTGCAGCGACCAAAGACCAGGAGACAAACAAGTTCGCCGTCCGAGACCACTACACGCTCCCTAGTTACTTCCCACTATCCACAGACACTCACTTTCCAACAAAGCACTTAATTGGAGACATAATTAATACTAATTAATCGCCACCACCACCATCACCTCGACATGGTAAAAACAAACGCAGTTTATACAGCTTGCAAGAGTTGTTTATACACCTTGATGACATTGATTTGGCATCTCCCATTGTTTAAATCTCCTGCTAGTGGGCCAAACTCTTCGAGGACAAATTTGTGTAGTAAAATCGAAGCAGATGAAGCGATGCGATGAAGAGCCAAAAGATTAGGAGGAACAAGGCAACAACAGGAGTGTGTTAGCAAAACAATATTCTGATGAATAAAATTAAGCAGCCTTGCTGTGTCTATCGATTGTTAATTGTGTCATATGGATGTTATTGATATTTGAATTATTTTCCACTGACATCTTTTGTGTTGTGTTTTTTTTTTCGCACAAATTTGCATCCATATATTTGTTCTGAGAAAATTTCATATGATCTAGAGTTTATGATATTGTTTTCAACTTTTTAAACGGTCTTGGATTTTGCAATTATTGTAAGAACAAGTAGACATTGTGTTTCTTATTTTGCTAAGATCATCTTACTAAAAAAAGGATTAAAAGAGTGGGAGCTCATGTTGAGTTATCCTTTCATTAAAATGCTGATGAACTTTGATAACTTATTTGCTTAAATTAGAGAGACCATAGGTCTCATCTTTTTAACTTATACAAACATAAGAAGGCCAATTTAATAAAATAGGAAAATAAAAGATAAAATCATAAGTGGACTTGTGGGGTTTGGCAATTCTAGACATGTAAATCTGTAGTTCAATAGGAAAAAAACTTATATTACTAAGAACGTTAGGGAAAAAGATAATTTTAAACATCAAAAGATTTAAAACGTTTATGGAGTGCACTTTTTAATGTTTGGAAAAGTGATTTGAAAAAAAAATTATACTAATGCCAATATATATTATATCCCCTACGCTATTATAATTTTAGTCTCACTGTTTGTTAGACCATTTGTCCTCATGTCATATAATATTTTATACATTTTTAAAATATTGATTACTAAAGTAAAAAAGTATAATACTAAAATTCTAGGAGTGACAATAAATTAATACATCTATATTTGAAAATGCAACCATTCTCCATCGCCTTTCACATTTACTTTCTCGTTAAAATTAATTCGGGTCGGCAACCTTTTTGTATATACATTTACAGATTATTTTGTTTCAAATTTGAAAAAGCCACATGAAATCCATCGAAAAAACATTTTGTTGAGTTTGAGATGATTTTTCTTCAATTCTCTACTTTAGAATTTTTAAAAAATATTTCACATAAGAAATAAGTTATATACAAACCAATGAGAAAGAAGATATTTATGATAGCAACAATTAAAAACTAAGATAGCATGTAGCAACTAGAAAATCTCAAATTTATAAGCTGGAAAATGTCCCAAATTCTAAATTTCGTTTTTCTTTTATCTACACTACAATTATACATTTCACCCTTTACATGGAAAAGATACGTGGACTATGATTTTAGTGGCGAATAGTGTTTACTCCAACTTTGATATTTGGATAGTGATATTTTTTAATTTCACTTTGTAACATAAATGATCTCCATCTTTAAATTTATTTTATCTGATGTTATTTTTACTTGCGATCGATTGTGTCCCAATTGCCCCATTTTCCTCTCTCCTTCGTATAAGTGATCGCTTGACGTTACAACATTAAAAAATAAAATAATAATTAATTTTTTCTCTCTTCTATTTTGTCAAGTTGGAGATGATCGATCATAAATAAAAAAGACATCGGATGAAGCGAGTTTAAAGATAAAAAATATTCGCATTAGAAAGTAAAATTGAAAGATATTATTGAATAAATATCAAAGTTAAAAAACATCTGACATAATTTATCCCGTAATTTTGCATCGTCAAGTGAGTGAGTTATTTAAGAGGCTGAAATTAAATTACATTACATTAAATTAAATTAAAAGGATGAGAGAGAGAGATCCAAACTCCAAAGTGTGGCTGAGTGTGGGGATGGGGTCTAAGCATCGGTCGCTATCTTCGATTGCGAGTTGGGTGGTGTCAGAGCTCTCGACGCAAAATATATATCTACTGCATATGGGGGGGGGGGGGGGGGGGGGGGGGGGGGGGGGGCAGCGACCACTGAGGAGGCGAGTTGGTGGTCTGGTGGACGGCGTCGTCACCTGCACCACCTCCTCCCCCTCGCTACATTGCTGCTACGAATAACGCGACTTCCGGAGGGACCACGCGCCATTTTTTTTTCTTGTTATAAAATACGGTAAGATGTAACTAATTAAAATTTGAAATCCCAACAAAAAAAGTAGAATAATATATGCGAATTCTTTCCTTCATTTTTATTGAAATAACGAAATAATAACTCGATCGAACTACCCGTGCGATCGAGTCGCTCTTGGTGTGGGCTTAATTTTATAATGGAGCTTTTGTTGTCTCTCGTATGTGTATTTAATTAGGAGCGCGTTCAGAGTTGAGCTGGTAGTGTTGAAGAGTTTTTGTTGGGATCGTTGTCGCCGGTGGAGGGGGCCTCCGTTTCGACTCGTGCGGTTGCGAGGATCGTGGGACAGCGCTGGGCTTGCTGCACTGCATCCGCCCGCCGTGGGGCTCGGGCTCATTAAAAGAGTTTGTATCTGTGCCATGTGTTTGAAACGAGAGAGAGAGAGAGAGAGAGAGGGAGAGAGAGAGAGAGAGAGGGAGAGAGAGAGAGAGAGAGAGAGGAATCTTCGATTTTTATGGAGTTCCCGGCGTGGTTTTACCTTCTTTTTCTTTCCGATGATGTGCAATTGGATGAATCAATGAGCGTGGTCCAAGTTGAGATTCGACTTGCTGTAATGGTTTTGTTTTTTTCCCCCTTTTTTCTCAGATGGAGTGAGAGGAAATATAGGAAAGGTATATTATCGGAACTTGGAAGTATGATAATATTAGGATAAATATACAAATTATTTTAACTATCATTATATATAACTACGATTGAATAAAATAACCAAATGAAATATAGTCAGATAAAAATGTGATGTCGAAGAAAAAGAGACAATCGGCAAAACTAGTTAGACAGGAGATACGAAATACACAAAATAACATTTAAAGTATCTTGAATACATTAAAATCATTAATATATATATATATATATATATATACTCTTGAATATATATAATCATTTAAAGTATCTTAGATTTTTTTAAAAAATAAATAATTGGAAGAGAGTAAAATGAAAGGACAAAGGAGTGTAGATTAAGGCATAAGGACAAAATGGAAGATGAGTGAATTTTATGAGCAAAATGAAGTATGTAAAGTAGTAGTTAAAAAGTACTACAAAAATAAGTAAATAAAAAGGTGTATTTGAGAATATACAAAATATTTTTTCATTAAATACATAATTATTAATTTGTTAAAGAAAACACGTACTTTGTACATTTTTTTCTATTTTAGACTCATTTAAAAAAATAAATCATTTTGTATAATATTATAATTTAAAAACAAAATGCATGCACTACAAGTGAGATAGAGTCTTTTCCTTATATTTTTGCTAATTTAGTTAATTAGCTGGAATTGACATGTTTTATCTTTTCACGTGTTGAATGGTTGGAAAAAAATCATGGAGAATAATTTTATTCTACTTATTATTGTGAAACATGAATATACACATAATTGGATGTGTTTTCATGAAAAACTTTTTTATTCTTTTAACCAATTTATATTACTATTAAATTATGCAATTTTCGTGTACCAATTCATCAATTATCGAACGGGACAACGTGACCATGATGACTAATAAATAATCTTTAAGCTTAAAATTAAGGTATTTTGAATAGTATAACGAAAAACAAAATTACCTAAAAGTTAATTCTAATATTCTGTACTTTTAATTGGATTTTGTTTTATCGGGAAAAAATGGCAATACTCGGAAGAAAAGGTCTATTACTGCCAAACCCTTTTTTTTTATTTGTATGTGGCTTCTTCCAACGTCATGTGCCCAAGGACTGGACCACGCCAAAAAGGATTCCAAGTGATCTCCAACATATTTAACTTTATTGATAAAACTATAAAAAAAAATTTGAGGAAGACGAGTATAGAGCATTAGAGCATCAATTGCACATCTTGAGTTCAATTAGTTTGGCTATATATTAGTAATTAATTATAGCAATCCATTGATTAAATTAGTAAATTGCATTTTATAGAATATTGTAATATATTATTTCCATTTTTATAAACTGAGTCATGACTCTTAGACCTCATTTGATAGAGGAGCAACGATAGAATAAATGGATGTTCATAGTTTTAATGCCAAATAGTATTTTTTTAGGATATCATGAGCCTCACGTTAATCATCATAAAATGTGAGAGCAACAATGAAGTGGTGTGGAACATATTTATTTTTATAGGATTAAAAAGATGACGTTATCTGATATTACAATAATTTTATTCTAGAATGTATCCAAACGATCCCTTATGATTTTAAATATAATTGGAAATAAATAAGGTTGTCAATCGTCGTAATTGTTAAAATATATAACTTTTTATTATTTTTTTCGTATAAACTCAAACACGATGTACAATTGTATAAGTTCTATACGTTTTGAGATACGACAGATCGAAAAACCCAAAGAATGGCATCATTGGATTGGAATACGATTAAATATAAACATGTAAATATTTTTTTCATATTAATTATTACAGCAATATAATTATCCTTAAAAATATGTTTACTGGTTTGTAAATTTTGATGAAGTATGCAAAAATCGTTATATACGGATGAGCTTCTATTTTACCCACTAGCTACGAACATTTTAATAATGGAATAACAAGTTGTGACGCTCTTTTGAGGAAAAAAAGAGAAAAATAATAAAATATTAAGGAAGAGAATAAGATAAAAATAAATAAAGAAGATGCAATGGAGTAAGAGAAGAAGTCGAATATTAGTTAGAAAATAGAGGAAAATATAAAATAAATAGGTTAGGGCAGGGATTAAAATTATATTTGAATAAGAAATTATGTAGTAAATCTAACCTCTACAAATAACCCTCACACTTCTCTCTTCTTCTTTTTTCCCCATGGTTCCCTTTCACCACGTGCCTCGTGGGCATTGTATCCATGCACAGCAGCAACAGCCAAGAGTAGAAGGAATCACGCTTGACAAGAAGAAGGATAGTAAATTTTTCATGGATATAGATCCTGATGTATATAATATAAGCACTATGCATTTTCATCGTGGAAACCTCGAAAATTGGATTGAAATTGAGGCTAAAATGTGTAGGGGAGGGGGGCTATGAAACATGACCCGAGTTATCATCAACCAAAGATTAAAGAAACTCGATGGTAAATTAGTCTCTCAACTTCGGATCTTTAATTACTTGATCTCTAACCTGTAGATTATTTTTCAACTTTAATTTTTTTGCACGTGATAAGAACAATTTTTCTAAATTGCTCACATGGCACAATAAAAATTAACAAAATATTATAAAACTAATAAAAATATTATTAAAATTAATAAAAAATAAAAAAGGCTACAATCGGCGAGCTGGTGAGGGGGTGGCCATCGCCCGGGAGCTCGCGAGCCCCCCCCCCCCCTCCTCCTCCTCCTCCGCGTGAGCTCGCGCCAACGAGGGGGCTCGTGACCCCTGTGCGAGCTTGTCGGAGCCGCCCCCGACGAGCTCGCCAAGGGGGTGGTGCCCCCCTCCCCTTGTGCGAGCTCGAGCTGACGAGCTCACGAGGGGGGCACTGTCCCTTGTGTGAACTCGCGAGGGGGCCGGTGCCCGCACACGAGGAAGAAAAAGGGGGGAGGGGCACCCCCTCTTCTTCCTTGCCACGTGTGAGGAAGAAATGCTCCCACGCGAGCTTGTCGGTAATGGGGCGTTGGCCCTTGGGGATGCGCATTATTGGCATTTTACTTTTTTAAATTAATTTTGTAATATTTTTTTATTATGCCATGTCAGTAATATCGAAAAATCAATTATTATCGGTTAGGGGATGACGCTTGTAAGAAAAAAAAAGTTCAGAGACAATGATACAAATTGAAGTTGAGTGGACCTTTGAAATATTAACATAAAGTTTGGAGAATGATTTGTGATACAACTCATTTTTATTTGGAACAACACAATGAGACCCTTGAATAGTTATTTATTGAAGATAAACAATGAAGCTATCGCGTTCAAGTTATCAACAATTACAACATTTTGTGTTGTGCTCTGCCCTTCTTGCGATGAAAAGAGTCTCACTTCACGAGGTTAGAATCGTGTTTTGATGTGCATATCACTTATGATAATAGACATTGATGTAATATGGTATACTATTAATAAATGAGAGCTTTCTAAATTGATAAAATTAAGGAAGTTAAAATATGATAATTTATATTATTATCAATTGATAATTGTGGTGATTGATAACTCATCAACCCGATCCAACTCACGAGTACGAATTAAAAATTTTCAACCTCAATCGACTCAATAATCCGACTTTTTTAATTTAAATTAAACTATGTTTATTTAATTTAGAGGTTTTATGTGATTATTTTTAAAAATGCAAATAAAGCCTATAAATATAAAAATAATAAACAAACAAAATATTATTTTCCTAATTAAAAAAATATTAAATATATTTACATTAAAAATTTAAATTAAAAAAGGTGATCTGGTACTTCGATTTGGATCGGGTCTCATACTCAAGCAGGCCTCAAGTTGATCTAATCCGAGCTGATCAAAATTAATCGGGTTAGATCAAGCTTGAATTAGGTCGGATCCAACTTGACCTGTGAAAACCTTTCCTTAATCAAATTTGAGGTGATTGATTGAAAATGATTAATTGTTAATCCATAATTGTTCTTCTCTTATGGAGTCGAGTAATCATCACCAATTGCTAAGTTTTTTTTTTCAATTGCTAAACTGACAACCTAATATTGATGATTGATAGTCACGCATTAGAAATGGTAAATGGACAATTGAAATAACAACTATATATAATGGTTGATTGTAAATAGTTTATCATTTAATTGATTATTGGTGTATTAATGATTGGTAATTATTTTGTACATATTTGACATTATGTTTCATACAATTAAATAATAGTGCATATGTTAAAAGTTTATGTATATTTTATATGTTATTATTAGATGGCATTAGATATTGAGTTTTATATTTGTTGTATAAAAAATTTTGTAATTGAATTTGTGCAGTAACAGTAGACAATGATGTTTGGTTTAGTGATGAGTTGCTTGCAAATATATGACATAAGAGTTTACTATAATTATCCAAAAAAAAGATCTATAAATGTGGATCCATAATTCATGAGTCCTTGCATTTTATATTGAACAATGTCGAGTTCGGTTATGCCTACAAATTTATAATATTTTTTTATGTCTTTCATCTGATAAGTATAAACATTGGCTTATTAAGATTAATAAAAAGAGTTAATAATAAAAATGAGTAAACCATGATTTCTTAGACACGTGTTCGGTCGGATGCGTTTTTGTGAAGTGTGACAAGAGTAAAATCAAAGTCGGAATCACTAACGTTACGACATCCAGTTGAAAGCAATGTTATTAAAATGGAATCGGATGGATTGGTTCAATCGATTTGGTCCCATTAGATGTCGAAATTGATTTTGATATTGAAATGGAAAAATAATGACAAAAATAAAAAGTAAAAAAAAAGAAAATAATAGTAGAAAAGTTAAAGGGGAGAGAATACAATATGTATAAAATTAAATAGGTATCAAAATAAAAAGAAAAGTATTTAAAATTGAATAATATTAAAATAAAAAATTATCAAAGAATATAAATAAAGAAAATAAAAATGAAAGTGTTAAAGAAAAAAATAAAAATAATTTAAGATAGAATTTATTAATATAGGATCTATCGTTATTAAACAATAGGTATTTAATTTAATAACAATATATTTATATTTATATGTTAATCATTATTATTTATTATTATTAATTGTAATAAATTAAAAATAGGTTATATTAAATTTTAATATTATTAGTAGCTTATTAGCACAATATTTATATACTATATTATATTTTTTATAATTATATCGTATAACTTATATTATATTTTTATAATTATTAGAAGTAATATTATTTTAATAAAATTTGATTCAACTCGATCGAATTCAATCGGACCGGTCCAATCGTGATCCGATAATAAGTCCGATCTGATCGATTCGATTCTAAAAATATTGATTGAAAGCTAGAGTGCCCCAATTAAAATTAATTATAAGAATGAACTTTCGAATGAAACATGAGTCACATATTTAAATTAATCAGATATATTTATTTTCCATCGGATAATGAGGAACAGAGGAACATCAAATATGTGGCAACGAGAAACTTTCTTTGCTTCTGGCTTATTTTATAATAAAGAAAAATGATATTTTGCGCAATCTAATTATTTATTTAATTAATATGTAAGAAAAAACAGAGTGAGACTTCAGTCCACAATCACCCTTTTTTTAGGGTTAAAGAAAATGTATTTATTTAGAAAATAAAGTTAAACTTATTACCCCAGGAAAATAATTGAAATATTAAAAATATAAAAAAAGTTGCCTTCATAAAGGCCACGCCCAGCGCCCCCTCTCGTTTCTCTGAACTGAACTCCCTCCCCTCCCTCACACTCCAACTCACTCTCTGCTGCTCTGCGTTCGAAAACGTAAAAAACGAAACAACAACAACCACGCACAGACACCGCGAGAGCGACACAAATGACGTCCACCAGCCACCGCCACCTCCTCCTGCTTTTCCTGTTACTCCTGTCTCTCCGGCGAGTCCCTCAGGCGGCGGCGGCGGGGGCGGCGTCTTCTGAGTCCCGGGTCGACGAGGCCGCCGCCCTTCTGGACATCAAATCCGCCCTCTTCGACCCCTCAGGGGCTCTCTCCGCGTGGGACATCTCTGACAATCCCGACCACTGTCGCTGGCCGTTCCTGTCCTGCGACGAGGACGGCTCCGTCGTCTCCCTGGACCTCTCCGGTCTCAACGTTTCAGGCGCCGTCCCGGGGTCCCTTCCCCTCCTCCACCAGCTCCAGAACCTTTCCCTTGCCACAAACGCTCTCTCGGGCTCCATTCCGGCGAACCTTTCCCTCCTCTCCGACCTACGACACCTCAACCTCTCCAACAATCTCCTCAGCTCCTCCTTCCCCGACGATATCGCCGCTGGTCTCCCCCGCCTCCGCGTCCTAGACATCTACAATAACAACCTCACCGGTCCCCTCCCTATCTCCGTCGTCAACCTGACCGAGCTGCGTCACCTCCACCTCGGTGGCAACTTCTTCTCCGGAGTTATTCCCCCAGAGTTCGGGCGCTGGCCTTACATCGAGTATCTGGCCGTGTCTGGCAATGAACTCGCCGGCCGAATCCCTCCGGAGCTGGGGAACCTAACTCAGCTTCGGCAGCTTTACTTGGGCTACTTCAATGCCTTCGAGGGCGGCATCCCGCCGGAGATCGGCAATCTGACCCGACTCGTCCGGCTTGACGTCGCTAATTGTGGCCTCACCGGAGAGATCCCACCGGAGCTGGGAAACCTGCAGGAGCTTGACACGTTGTTCCTCCAGGTGAATGGGATTTCCGGCAGCATACCACCGGAGCTCGGCGGTATGGGGAGCCTCAAGTCATTGGACCTCTCCAACAATGCACTCGTCGGCGGGATCCCGGAGACATTTGCGCGTCTAGAGAGCCTCACGCTGCTCAACCTCTTCCGAAATAAGCTCTACGGGTCGATACCTGAGTTCATCGGCGACCTGCCGGCGCTTGAGGTGTTGCAGTTGTGGGAGAACAACTTCACAGGTGAGATTCCTCGGAGGCTCGGTAGGAGCGGCTGCCTCCAGCTGCTCGATCTCTCATCGAACAAGCTCACTGGCAACCTGCCACCGGAGCTCTGCACAGGCAACAAGCTGCACACGCTCATTGCCCTTGGCAATTTCCTCTTCGGCCCGATACCGGAAACCCTGGGGCAATGCGAATCCCTCAGTCGGATTCGCATGGGAGAGAACTACTTGAACGGGTCGATCCCCGACGGTTTATTCAGCTTGCCAAAGCTCCAACAGATCGAGCTACAGGACAACCTGCTCGCCGGAGCTTTTCCCGACACCGGTGACGCAGCCATCTCACCTGACCTTGGCCAGATAAGTCTTTCGAATAATCGGCTCTCGGGCCCATTGCCGCCGTCCATCGGCAACTTCTCTGGCGTACAGAAGCTCCTCCTGAATCAGAACCAATTCTCCGGCAACATACCTCCGCAGATAGGGAAATTGCAGCAGCTGTCCAAGTTGGACTTAAGTGACAACAAGTTCAGCGGCCCGATCGCACAAGAGATCAGTCGCTGTAAGCTCTTGACGTTCGTGGACCTCAGCCGGAACGAGCTCGCCGGCGCGATTCCGCCGGAGATCTCGGGACTCAGGATACTGGACTATTTGAACCTATCGAGGAACCAGCTCGATGGGACCATTCCGGCATCTATTGCCACAATGCAGAGCCTCACGGCCGTGGACTTCTCCTACAATAACCTGTCAGGTCTTGTGCCCGTCACCGGGCAGTTTAGCTACTTCAATGCCACTTCGTTCGTCGGCAATCCCAGTCTCTGTGGGCCATATCTCGGCCCTTGCCGCTTCTCCACCGCAGACGGCTCCACTCACGCCAGAGGGCCGCTCGCCGCCTCCTTCAAGCTCCTACTGGTCATTGGTCTGCTCATTTGCTCCATTGTCTTCGCCGTCGCGGCAATAATCAAAGCGCGGTCTCTGAAGAAAGCCAGTGATGCTCGGGCGTGGAAGCTCACGGCCTTTCAGCGCCTTGACTTCACTTGCGAAGACATCTTAGATTGCCTCAAGGAGGAGAACATCATAGGCAAAGGAGGGGCGGGCATCGTGTACAAGGGCGCGATGCCCAACGGCGATCAGGTCGCTGTTAAGAGGCTGCCGGCGATGAGCCGGGGCTCTTCGCATGACCACGGCTTCTCTGCCGAGATACAGACCCTTGGGAGGATTCGCCACCGCCACATCGTCAGATTGCTCGGCTTCTGTTCGAACCATGAGACCAACCTCCTGGTCTATGAGTACATGCCCAATGGGAGCCTGGGTGAGGTCCTTCATGGGAAGAAGGGCGGCCATTTGCTCTGGGACACACGATACAAGATCGCGGTCGAGGCTGCGAAGGGCCTCTGCTACCTTCACCATGACTGCTCTCCGCTGATTGTCCACCGGGATGTGAAGTCCAACAACATCCTTCTCGATTCCGGCCACGAGGCTCATGTGGCCGACTTTGGCCTTGCAAAGTTCTTGCAGGACTCGGGAAACTCAGAGTGCATGTCGGCCATCGCAGGCTCCTACGGCTACATCGCTCCAGGTACCTCCGTCCTCCAGAATCTAATTATTCCTTATATATGCTGCTTATTTATTACTCTGTTATCTTTGTGGATGAACACAGTTTTTAACACTGTATTTGCTTCTACTGGTAGTAGCAATTTGAGTATAGTGATTGTTTTCACTGACGATACAGTACGTGAGAAAATGACTGAGTTTCTTTTCTAAAACCAATTAGCTCATGTGAAGAGACTGCTTTTTGTTCATTGCTTTTCTTTCTCTATAACCTGTACTGTTGCGGAGTTTTGGGTCCTTTGAACGCAACTCTACTGCAAGTCCTTTTCAGGGCCCTTGTAAAAGGGTCTTTCATGCATCACCCAGGGAGTGCCTCATCAACCTGGGGATGTGGAACACCAGTTTTTTTTTTTTTGAAGAAAAGTCATGTTTCAGACTCTTTTAGAGCAGAAAGTGAAACCTTTTTTTTTTTCCTTTTGAGCAAAATGGGGTCACTAAACTAAAACTTTTCCAATCTTTTGGATTTCAACAGAGTATGCTTACACCTTGAAGGTGGACGAGAAGAGCGATGTATACAGCTTCGGAGTGGTGCTTCTAGAACTCATAACTGGGAGGAAGCCGGTCGGGGAATTCGGCGACGGCGTGGACATTGTTCAGTGGGTCAGGCACATGACGGGTTCTAACAAGGAAGGAGTGCTCAAGATCCTTGACCCCAGGCTGCCTACAGTACCCCTGGATGAAGCAATGCATGTGTTCTACGTAGCCATGCTCTGCATCGAGGAACAGAGCGTCGAGCGCCCCACCATGAGGGAAGTGGTTCAGATACTGACTGACCTTCCAAAACCTACTGCGAAGGTGGCAGATGAATCTCCAGAGACAACCATCAAGGAAGCAAAAGAACCTCAACAACAACAACCACAGCAACAAGCTGCCCAAAGCTCACCGCCACCTGATCTCCTGAGCATTTGATGTTAAGACTAAATGCTGGGTCCGAAAGGTTTTGGTTTACAGGTCTGTTATAGCACCACAGTGCATAGAGATGGATAGATAAATCGTGTAATCTTTAGTTAGGCTGGGGGTTTTAGCTTTATGCTTGATGGGGACGGAGCCTTTGTACAGCTACTTGAGATGTTGGTGGGTGGTGACATGCCTGTAGCTTTTAGTTTCTCGTCTCTTTCTTGTTCACCTTCACCCCCTGCAGCTGGTTTATCCGCTGTATGGAGTATATCAATATATGGTTCACAGGAGTCTACAGTGGGCTTCTTTTCACATAATTTCTGATCCTTCTCGAGAAAGGTATTTCCAGTGAAGATAGCTTTGGCTTTTGAAGTACCTGTGGGTGTTTGAGTGCTTCTCAGTTTCCAAAGCTGCACCGCGTTGTACTCCGCATCTGTGGAGAGAGAAAGTTTATAATTTTGTTGATGGCTCTGTCCATAATACCTGTGTAAAGGCCATCGTTTATGCCCGTGGCCATTGCCGTTGGCTTTTGTGATCTGCTGCGGTGTACCGCGCCTGGCAAATAGCCCTAGCACAGGTTCACAGTAATGGCATTTGTTCAATTCTGATTGATTTCTATAGCGGGAGAAAGATTATTATATCTGATAAATAACGTGATTAAAAAGGATTTTGTGCAACAGTACATGTGCAATCTACACATTACGTATATCCCACAATCTTAAGGTGCCTGTTTTTTGTGACAACGCTCACTTGAAATCATTTCTAAAAGTAATAGTGCAAGGGAATCCCAATTCCCAACTACACTGATTGCTGATATGTTAAACTCGTACAGAATACTGCTCTTCTGATTAAAAAAAATCAACTCTTAGATCATCTATTACAAAGATAATCTGAAATGTCCTGAAGAAAAATTGACTCAAATGTGCAGATTGCCTGATTCCTGTATATGTTCATGTGGTTTGAGGGGGGAGAGATTGAGAGAATTGCACTCGTGACCTGACCCTAAACCCTGGATCTCAGGGATTTGACGAGCCACGACACAAAGTGGAGGTGATGCTGTCAAAAGTTTGTTTGGGATCCTCCCCTGAGCTCTCGCCATGGGGGGCCCTGAAATATTGTACCTTTGTTGCTGGTCCGGAAAACATTAATGGTAAAGTTTGTAGTAGTTGAGGTGACCCGATCAAAAACAAGAAGAGATGGACGAGAACCTCTCTTTTGCTTTTCGAGTAGCACCCCCCACCCCCACCCACCTTGAATTGCTTGCTCGATTGTCCATTGCACCATGTCATATCCATCTTTTCCTCCTCCATGTTTTCTTTGTAATTAACTTGTTGTGCCCTTTTGTACTACTGAAACAAAATAAAATATTGTTTTTTTACAATATAATACATCCTTTGAAGGCGTGCAGTGCAGGGATGACTACTATTGCAATGTACAAATCGTGTATTTTTGTTTTGGGTTGGGGGAAAAGAATACGTGATTCTTTGCATGCATCGATGGCTTGTCATGTCATCTCGGATTGGATTGGATCGCCTTTAATACCTTTATTTTTCTTTTCTGCATTTATTCTCAGGGAGCAAATAACCTGGATGGACTGGAAATTGGAATTTTCTTGTTTATTTATTTATCGTAAAATCATGGTTGCAGCTTCATCTTGATCTGGATTTGACATGGGAATCGTTTAGTAGTGGGAGGCTATAATCTTTCCATGGCTAGACCTGTAGGTGGATTGTTTGACAGCATGCATGCATGCATGCATGATGTACGATCATTTCTTCTTATTCTCCGTTCAAATGAATGTTGAGAGGGAAAAAATGTACTCTTCAAAAAAAAAATTTGTAAGTAAATAATAATCATAAAAAAGTGTACATGCCTACTCCAAAATTAATAGAAAGAACCTGCTACTTCTTGATATTATATTATTTATTTTATTTTTAAGCCCATATATTTTATTTATTAGAATATTTTTTGCATTATAAGGATTTTATCTGAGATGGTACTATTTTTGTAGACGAATTATCATGGTCCGAATGGTCAAAGGTACAAGATCCCGGTCATCACTGCCAGAAACATGGGGCTTTGTTGTTTTTGTTTGTCTATCTTAAAATCTACGAGCCGGATTCTATTGGAATGTATACCCAACCCCCCTTCTTCTATCATGCCTTGTGACGTGGAAATTAAACATATATCTTAATTGATCGATCCAAGTGCCTTTGTTTTCAGAACCCTCGCACTAATTAATAACCCTCCTCCTCTCTCAGACACGTGCCGCGTACTAATTCTATTGGATCGCATTCGCATACGACCCTCACGCTTACACATAAAGCTAGAAACACTTGCATTTTGCATGCATATCATCATCACATGCTAAGGAATCCTAATGATGCAATTGATTGCGGCCCAAGCCACCAACGCCATTACAAGCACACCGAACAAAATTATATGTGCCGTACGTGTTAATTATTATTTAAAACTAATCACTTTACACGATTAGCTGCATAAAAGTCGATTACACGCTCTAAAAACAAGGACATGAAAAAATGGATATTTTTAGTAAACTTTAGTCATTTCCTATATATATATATATTCAAATTTTTATATGCACTATTCTCCTATCGAGTATAAATAAATTTTTATTTGATCACTTAAATGAAGGGTGAAAGTGTGTCAATCAGGTTTTTTTCGCATAAAAAAACTGATCTACATTTTTTGCGTGATTTTTTTTATTTTTTTAAGGAGGAAATTTGACTCAAAGAGTTGGATTCCTATTTTTTTCAAAAAAAGGTAAATCAGGATTATAATATATTTTACTTAGCTTTATATTTAACTTCATCAAAATAGGTTAATGCACTAACTTGATAATGCTTGTATTGAGTTACATCAAAATGATTTAAATCAATAATAATACTCGAGGTCGCAAGAGAACGAGTGAAATTGTAGAATATTATTTGAAAATGGAATAATATATATATAAGATATGGTTTGTGTCGAACTCTTCTGACTTTTTATTAGGAACTCTAATTTAGACAGATGATTTATCTATTAAAAAATAATTTTAACCAGGAATCAAATTTTATTTTATTTTATTTTTTTTGAAATCAGATAAGTTTTTCAAGTGGGTAGGTTTTATTGCACTCCTACTTTAAGCAATAACGAATTAATAAGGTAATATTATAAAAAAAATCAGAAAATCGAAAGATTGACAAACCACAGACCTAGAAGGGATTGGTGGATGTAGTCATTATTTTTTTTAGTTTTTATCTTTTTTATTTTATAATAATACGATTGCAGCTAACGCTCTGCAGTACTTAACTATTAGTTGAACTATCAATTAAGCTGAAGACTTCTATGTTACAAATTTTTTATTGTCACTATAATATCTTATGGATTTCTAGTTTTTTGTTGTCATACCCATCTTGTGCGACGTTAAAGAGTGCACTGTTTAAAAATTTAAGATTGATCCATCATCAAATTCAATTAATTATATTAGTCTTATATTACGTGCTTGAGAGACGAGACTCCAACAAAATATTTTACATTCAGAACTCCAGATTTTACTTAATCATTTCACCCCAACAGATTTCTAGTTTCTATATACAGAATTCCATTTTTTTTTCCTTTTTGCTCTTCTGTCCTTTTAATTACAATATATTTATGTAAAATAATAATTTGTACGCATGCGAGCGTGGAGCCAGGCGACAGTCCACTGCCACCAAGACTAGATCGGGAAACCTGATAACATTCACTGCATGGCAAATTGGCAATGGAGAGATAGAGAGAGACATGTAACACCGGTGTGAGAGAATTCAATGTGGCTTTTCTTCCCCCGGCCAAAAGAAAGCCAACTGACAGCATCATCATATCATGCAAATACAATTAATTAATTAAAAAGAACCGATACACAAAAGTGCATTAATTTGCAAGTCTTGAGAGTTGGTGGTGGTGATCACTGATCACCAATCTGACTGTGGCATGCTCTCTCTTTCTCTCTCCCTCAGCACCTCTGCTGCTCGTACTACAGTGACTGGCAGCGTATGCATGCAGATGATGGCACCAAAAAAACACAAACATATTTATCATCAATGGTGGGTGGATTGGGGGGGTCATCTTGTATTGCCTATCATCCATCGCTGTCTTGGCTGCCTCTCCTTGTATGGTTTTCAATGCCCCAACTACAGATGCAGAAGATGCCCTCCCTCCCTCTATAGTTTTCATTTTTCCCTGTGGAGAAAAATTTTTGACCGACCTGCACAGTGATGCATGGCACTGTCGGCAAAAAGGGATAAGGACTAAGGAGTCTAATAAATAAATAAATATTTCACGTGCCCTTAAAAAAAGAGAATAGAGAAATAGTTTTGTACAAGAAGAAAATGAACGTCTGCTCCCTTAAATTCGTGTAAATATAAAAAAATACTAATTTCATTTTTTTTGAAAAAAAATATTTCATTGGCCATTATTATTAATTATTTTTATATTCACAATGACTTTTTCTAAGGGATTGATAAATTTTGATCAAAATGATAATTATAAAAATTAAATTTAAAACTACTCCAAAAGACAATTTTATTGTTGTATTCACTTGTGTCAGTCAATGTTAGTGACGAAAGAGTGAATATATATAAGATTACTAGCAGGATTCTAAATAATATGTTTCTAAAAATAAGACTTAAAATCATTAAAAAATAATTCTACTATTCAATTGCGTCAATCATTACTAGTCCTGATACGTAACTACTAATACCTAAAGATCACTCGACTATCCTGCCAGCCATTCTCGATCGCGGTGGTGGGGGCGCAACTATTTGGGGTTGGCCTTTTTGTCGCGTTGCATTTTTTGCCTAAAAAAAAAGAAAGAAAAAAGAAAGAAAGAAAAGAAACGTGGCAATTATCGCATCGAGCTCCAAAATTATCGAACAAAATAAATTTTGTTTTGTCGAACTATGGAAACTTGATGTTGGGATCACATATATAAAAATGAAGATAAACGATGCAAAAGGAACAAAAAAAAAAAAAAGGATCATCTCAATATATCACAAAAACATAGAGATCCGAGAAGGAAAAAGGTGAAGAAAGCTTCTGTGAGCCCTTGCACGTTTTCCATTGTACATATGTTGCGATTATAATGTATATCTTATATACACATGTTCGCCATATAATATATTGTGTGAGCGTGCATATGGAATAAGTTGTTGAAATTTGTACTTGGAGTACTAGCATTAACAAATTTAATATTATTGCTATAAATCTAATATTTAATTAAAAAATTGTAAGTTATTTAATGAAGAAATATGCATTGAAAACATCAAATATTAAATAAAACTCAATTATTTTATACAAAAATGTCAACAAATCAAATATTCAATAAAACCGTAAATCCGTAACATTTGTGTAAATATAGTAAATGTAAAAAGTTTCTTAATTTGATATTTGAAATTTTAATCCGTGATATTGTTTGGAGTTTATAACATTATTACGTACAAAGTAGTAATATAATAGTCTACGCATTGGACATAATTACTTACAAATATATATATGTGAGATGATCATGGATATGTGTTAATTAAGATTTATTATTTTGACTATATATATATATATATATATATATATATATATATTAACAAGTGTAACTCTATTTGTAACTAAAATAAGTAAAATTAACGCACTTGAAATATGTATGTTTAATAACGGTAAATTAGCTCATTATAAAATCAAATGGAAAAAGAAAACTAGTTCTCCATATTATTATGCAATTAAATGAAAAATGTGTGCATCTCATATCTCTTTATTCCATTATTCATCGAACACGTCTAAATACAAATATAATAATAAAAGTTAGGTGAGAGTATAACTATATATGTGTGCGCGTGTGTGTGTGTGATGTATGTGTCTATATCTTACTTGTAATTTGTACAGCAAATGTTACTAACTTACAATGCAAGGATCACATTTGTCAATAGTTGGGCAGCAAGACAACAAGGAGCACATTTGAACTTGACCGGCTTTATATTAAACTCCTAAACCCGAATCTTAACACGAACAAAAAACATTCCTGCCAACTCACAGTCCTCTTTGTCGTATCACTCATCACCCCCAAAATATACGATCATTCCCTTTAATTATTTTTATAATCCTTGGTAAGCAAAACTTCTTTCGGCCACATAAACCTCACAGAACAAATTGCCATGCATGTGAGTGTCCAAGTTTCGAATTGAAAGAGACAAAAGTTTAATGATCTCAAATTGAATGAAAGCTTCAAAATGAAGTGAAGGGGGGAGGGAGCGAGGGAGGGAGACAGAATCAAACTAAATGCACCCCACTTGCTCTCAATCTCTCACGTCAAGGTAACTTTAGGAGAGGGAGGGAAGAAAAAGGAGCCCTATTATATTCCAAAAGCAAATGAGTGTTGCAGGCAGGGTGGGCACCTACAGGATTCCTTGGCTTGTGGTCCGTCCGGCCACGAACTGCTCCACCTTTGCTCATTTGTGACCTGTCCCTCAATCATTCAAACATGCCCATGGACCCAGCGTTGGACGAAGGATTAGGGGTCGTTGTCTTCTTGCTCCGAAACCCCTGCTACAAGAGAGGGAGCATCGCCATGTCATGCTTGATTTATCTGGATGAAGAAGCTTTTGTGGCCTACGCTTGGAACGGGACAAGGGGAACGAGACATTCCAAAGTTTCCGTAGATGATAAACTTTACATCTCCCATTTTGTGTTTCGTTGAAGTTAGAAAGGAGGTACTCAATTCACTTCATTTCCCTGCGTCCTCCCCAGTCTCAGTCTCAGTCTCAGTCTCAGTCCCACCATGCCACCACCAAATGTCTCATGATGCATTTGAAGAATCCACCACCACCACCACGATATGATTCCTTCCTTTCACTGCCCATGGCGATTGCTTCCTGTTTCATGGCAGCAGTCGGCATCATGGCGAAGCTTTGCTTAACTGTGTGGAGCTGCATGGCGACCATTTGTGCGACAGGTACTACTTGGGCATGCATGCATCGCAGCCCAGTGTTGCTTTTTTGCCCCCGAACAGAGGAGGCCATGACATGCATCAGCTCAGATGAGATAGAGTTGGTGATGGGGGCGTGCAAGTAGTGGAGAAGAGGTGGTGTACGTGATCACATGGTCCTCCGGTCGCGGAACCTGATCGTAAGTTTCAGACATTTTGGTGTCACATCGGAGTCTGTAATCAGAAAACAGGACACCAAGTGACAGCGGAGCGGAGGCTCTTCAATTTTTAGGGGCTGTTTGGATGCAGAGATCAATTTCTTGAATGTGTTCTCATGTTTTTTTATTCCTATTAACTTGTATCAGTGTTTGGATGCAATTAGAATATATAAGTTGTTGTTCTAAATTAGTGTTTGGTTGATAAAATGGATTAGCCATAGAATAAGTCCACGTTCTTGAACAATTTTTTTCAGAATGATAACTTTGTTCATAGTAAAAATAATTTTTAATTTAAAATTACATGGCCTACAAATTTTTTATCTTTCTATGACATAATCGAAGGGCATATAAAATATATTCTATTTTTTTTTGCAACTACATTTTTTCTATCATTTTCCTGCAACGGTTTCATCTTTTTCTCATTTTCTTTCCTGCAATCACATCTTTTTTCTTATCTTCCTTTGCTCAACACCTCGTCCAAATCAAATATTCTTTTAAGATTTTCCTTTTGCCATATCTTTTCATATTTTTTGTATAACTACAAATATTCTGAAACTCATCAAAATATTACATTAAACATTCATTCACTATTCATAATTGTAAAATAGTAACTCATCAAAACATTGCATTAAACATTCATTCACTATTCATAATTGTAAAATCATCTCATCAAAATATTGCATTAAACATTCAATCACTATCATAATTAACATTCACAATGCCAGAATTGGAATATGCTAACCGAAAATAAAAGAGGAAATTCAACTATTTCATTACATAGTATTTGGCAAAAATGTCTACATGCATTTGACAAAAGTGCTCCTGTAACACCCCGAGACCCACGTGACTTTCACGTGCTCAGAGTCGTCCCAGAGGCGCTACTCAATTTTCTATAAAATATTTTTGCGGAACAAAATATATAAAGTGCAGAATATAAAACATAAATGCGGAAGACTTTTCAAAAATAATAACTAATAATCAATAATAATCGAAATGCTAAAATATCCATGAGTTTATAATTCTAATAAGTGCGGAAATAATAAAACTAAATCACTAGATCTAATGTCATGTGCAACATCTGTCTGTCACTGAGCGTAGCCACCTGTATGACCATCATCTATAGCTCTCTCACCTGCATGAATCCAGGTACAGAAAAATATTCATGAGTATAAAAATACTCAGTACGTAGAGTCTAAAAGATAATCAATATGCTCAATCGAAAATAAGATAAAATCAATAATGAGTTGATTGAGCAGTCAATACAATAATCAATTAACAATTTATCAATATGAACAATATATCAGGCTATGGTCAACAGACAATGTAAATCAATAACAATTTTTTTCAATTAATAATTATCAATTGCCTGATTAATAGATCAATATTCAATTAATAATTTCTAATTCGATAATCAATGGTCATTGGCCAATAACAATTCAATTCAATAGGGCAATAATAATTGTCAACTCCATGCCAATATATCCAAATGACCATGATTTAATTCCATTCACTTTAATTTCAATTTCAATTCAATTCGATTCGATTCGATTTTCAATGTTCAGAGTTATCCAATTCAATGAGGAGCGCTCAATCAATTAAGGGACACCATACCACCTTCATGCAGGCCAGTGGGGATCAGTGCCACGGCAAGTCCGATACAATTCAATGGGTTCGTGTATGGTGGGAGACGAGTGGCCATACACGGGACAACCATAGCTTTTACACTATCTGCCCCATTCAATTCAATTCAATTCAATTGGTTCCGACTTAGTGGCAATCAGTAGACATGGGCCCAGTAGCTTTCGATTTTTATCTTGTTTGCCTAAAATGTCTATCTTTAATAAATTATCAATTATGTTAGACAAGACCTGAACAAAAAAAAAGGCCAACAATATAATCATCAATAATATAATTGATGCAACCAATAATAATAATAGCAACAAACTAAAGGTAAATTCCTTCTTGGAAAAATGAAGAAATAAAATTAGAATTTCATTCCTTTTTTTCTTATTGGCCGAGAGAATTTCCTTGTCGAAAAATACAAATAATTAAAATAAGAAGAATATCTTCTCTCTCTATAATTCCAACCTATTTTCTTTTTCTTTTTTTCTAATTCTCTCTCCAAATTTACCCCCTATCCGTTACGGCCGTAAACTCCATACTTTTTTAACCTTTCTCTCTGTACATCTCTCTATTCCATTATGCCCGTAAATCCTAACTCTTTTTTTTTCTCTCACTGTTTTCTCATTTCTCTCTCTAATACTCTCTCTCCCAACTTCTCGGCCGTAATATGCAGATGATTCCTCTTTCTCTCTAATTCTCTCTCTCCTAACTTCTCGGCCGTAAACACTCTTTCTTTTTTGTATTTTATTTCTTCTCAACCCCTCTTCTCGGCTGTAAAACCCTTCTATCTAACTTTTCCCCTTTTTTCTTTACGGCCAATCCGTTTTCCCCTCTCATTCTTTTTTTTTCATTCCATCTCTTTACGCGAATCTCGGCTTCTCGTTACGCCCCCCTTTTTTTCTCTGCGGGCGTAAACTCTTTTTCTCTTTCTACCTTCTTTACTACCGTAAAACTCTTCTTTCTCCCTCTTGATGGCCGGGAACATAACGCCACAATATCGAACAAAAAATTACGACCAGAAGATTACGGCCGTAATAAATCTAATTTAAAACTAAATTGCGCCGTAAAATATCATGACACAATAACAACCAAGCAGAATCCCCCTACGTACATGTACGAACGCGCGAACGCTGTTCGACTTCCCCTTTTTTTTCTGTCGCCGAGATATCGATGCCGAGTGCACCAAAATAAAAATCTCAGAAAATAAGTTTTGACCAGCCCTCATATATCTATTTATAAGGTTTATAATTTTCCAATTACAATCTAACTATAATATCTAATCCTTCTCAAATTTTATCCTCTTTTTATCTTTATCTCTTTAACTAAGTCAGATTTATTCTAGCTTAAATAAAATTCGAAATTCATTAATTAATCCCATCACAAATCAAACTCCTCCCCAATTTTTATTTTTATTTTCGGAATTAATAAATACACTAATATTAATAACAATATTTTCCAAAATAAAATAATAAAATATCTATTTATTAAATCCTGAAAAATCAGGGTCGCTACAGCTCCCACATCAAAACATTACTAGCTGAAACAAACTTGGGAACTCTCTTTCCCACATCTCACACTTCCATAATTATTGAACCATACATGTACAAATAAGTCACTAATTAACTCAAATGCAACATACTCTCAAATGTTAATGCATCAGAATCTCCAAGTCCACTAAACTTTAGCATTCCCACAATGTCAGAATTACTACAATGCCATGCCAGCACCATAAAAATTAACAACATGTGAAATACTATGATCAATCTTAAATATTATTATCCACCTTACGCCGCATTATTTCCTGCACACAATTTAGCAAGTTAATAAAAATCATAAAAATGAATGAAAATGATAACAAAAAAGCCTGCAGGTAAAAAATCAATGACATACTTGAACAATTTCGATGGGCATTCCAAAGTGCCGTAGCAATGCAAGAACGAAGTTGATCACCTCTACTACCTTCGTTTGCTCCAACAGGCGTCATTGGAATTAAATCACCAGCATCAATATCCGTGGGGTCAGGGTTTAAAGTTGTGGTGAAGTAGTAGTCATTTCCATCGTAGCGTCTTATGAAATTATGCATCACGCAACATGCGACTATTATATGTTGTTGCGTTGTAAAAGGATACGGAATTTGGCACTTAAGTATTCGAAATCGTTCCTTCAAAATACCAAAAGCCTTCTTAACACAATTTCATAATTGTGCATGTCTGTGGTTATATAAATCCTTGAAATTTGAATGCCTTCGTGCTCGAGGGTTATTGTACGCACCAAATGGTACCTACCACCTCGATAAGGAGCTAAAAATTTATCAGAATTTGCATACCCCGAATCAACCAGAAAATATTTACCTTCGGGAATGACAAATCCCCCTTCTTCA
Source organism: Pontederia crassipes (assembly GCA_030549335.1). Classification (NCBI taxonomy): domain Eukaryota; kingdom Viridiplantae; phylum Streptophyta; class Magnoliopsida; order Commelinales; family Pontederiaceae; genus Pontederia; species Pontederia crassipes. The sequence continues at coordinate 24,973,620 of CM060183.1, forward strand.
ATACACCAATGGAGAACTCGCATATCTGCCGCTGGTCCTTCCCAACCAGTACAAACAATAAGAAATGAATAATCAAATGAGACTGCAGCCATAACATTTTGTGATATGAAACCTTTTCGATTCTGAAATTGGGATTGCTTTACTTTTTTGACAACAGCTAGAATATGTGTCCCATCTACTGCTCCGATAGCATTCTGTGATGAAATATAACATGTCATTAGAGTGATAGAAATATGTTTAACAAAAAAATGAAAACACATGGTACATAACATACCGTAAAATATGGGTAAAAAAGATGATTGCCACGGATTCGAGAATGAACACCAATAGCTCCATTGGGCATTGAAATAAAGTCATGACTTAGGGCACAAATTGCATTTAAGACATTGTTAAAATGTTATGAAATTGTCTCACTAGAATGTTGATATACTTCACACATATTTCTATTTGACACTGCTTGTCCTATGCAATATAAGAAATATGACAATTGTTCACGTGCTGTAATATTTTTTGTATCAGCTATCAAACCTCTTGAAACAAGTAACTCCTCGAGCTTCAAGAACATTGCATTGGTCATCCTATGTTGATCATAACCTCTTTGTGGATGTCCATTCAACATGTCAGTAATTATTTGGTGTCCAGAAAAAGGCCGAGTTCTGCAAGGATTCTTTGCATTTGAAATAGGGCACATAATATTAAATATGCCACTACTTTCAAGTGTTCTCATTACAAGCTTATGGTATTCCTCCTCATCTTTTAATAGTTTTATCATATGATTGTTGTACATCTACGAGGTATCAACATTTTTTCAAAAGAAATTAGCGTGATCTCTACCATATTATAATATCATTTTGATTAAGCACAATGTCTAACATACATAATAAAAAATAATAAACAATATAATTTGCAAGAGTAAAATTTTAGCGACACATGAATAAGATTTCTATAAACTAATATAATATGCCAACCATGGCAACATGTCATCATCAATGTCATGAAAGATAATTATATAAAATGTAAAATAATAAAAGAAGTATTACAATGTGTAAAATAGGTTAAACAAGATTAAAGTAACATTAGATGTCATTCATATTCCATTGTCATATTACACACCATAATATCCAAAATAAACAAAGTAACCCACATTATAAAGCCAAAATGGGTACTTTGTTAACATTGCACAGCAAAAACGAAATTAGCAAGTTGCCTAACAATACACATCCAAAATATGACATAGTTATGTCTTCATAAACACACCCAACATCTAATCAATCTAATGAGTTAGATGAATTTGCTCCAGTACTTCCAAAATGTATGCCAAACACAAATGGTGTGCCAGTAACATCATTTGGCCTTGGTGCACTAAATTGAGAAATATTTCTATCATAGTCAATATTTGGAGTTGATGGTATGTTGCTACTTTGGCCGAAATTGCTACTTGTAGGAAATGTAGGAACACCCTGTCCAGGAAATGTCGCACCAATACTAGTTGTAGAGGTAGATCCAAATGCAAAAGAAAATTCAGCAGAACCCATAGTAGTAGTAGGCACATTGCTAGTGAACGAGTGAGAGTGACATGTAGTTGATTGCTTCCTATAATATTCAACTATTTGTTGTGTTAACCATGGCAATAACATGTCATCATCACATGTCATGAAAGCCCAACGATTTGATGCATCTTTGAAACACTCCACAAGTGCAACTTTTTCTTCTACACTCAAATTAGGAGCCTTTTCACGTAGTCTAGACCAACATATTTCTCCAGAATAAAATTGTTCCTTTTGATAAATCTCATGTGACATTTGTAACCTTTTCTTTCCTTGCTCAGCAAGATCAATCATGGCTTGATAAGCACCTGAAGGTACTTTAGTTTTACGTGTTGCTGTGATAGAATTAGGCCTATGTATCTTCCCAGTAGATGATGATGGGAGAGCATCAGATGAGATATCAACATGGAATGTAGGAGATTCTACGTTTGGACTATCAATTGGGACATCTGACATGATTTGATCAAGTGATTCATTGTCCAAAGTACGAATAGGTGCAAATGGAGTGTGAGGACTATGATTTTGTTGTTCTGAATTTTTCTTTTTCCCTTCTGAGTCTACCTCATCTACATTATCATCGGAAGACTCATCAGAGCGTAACTGAGGGCATAGCAGTGGTGTTTCCTCATCTTTCGGTAGCGATATTTTTTGCAAATAAGAATATCAAGTCCTCATATACAGAGAAAGGCTTGTTCCTAATCCTGAAATAATTCTTGTTTATCTGTTAAATAACAATTGAAGTTAGTCCCTAAAAAGTATGTTAAAGACAATGACTTATTATACTTGTTCATAACTCGCCGCGATAATCTCATCCCACATGATGTTATCTCCTATTGGCATATGTTTTTCATAGTCCCAACCTCAACCACTTTTATTGTGAAGATTTTGGTACATGTTTAGCAATTTCTTCAACCCTTTCAACCTATTTTTGAGATGATCCACAGAAAGATTTTTTTTCATCTTCTCGTTATATGTTTTAGTCATTCTTCTCCATGTTTCAAGGGGAAGACACCATTAATGCAATTGCCATCTAGGTGTTCTTGTCTCATTATCCTTAGTAGCAATACATCACAATCTGGATCCCAATTTGACAACCTCTTTTGTTGTGATGAAGTTACATGTTCTTTTGCGGACTGAGAAGTCATCTGTTTGTACATTTATAATTCACATATGAAGATACAATTCAATGTAAATTGTAACCAAGAAATGCAATGGAGACTTCATATGTTATAGATTGACAAACAATAAAACATGCACAGAACACAAAAGTCATCTTTAATAAAAATCATTAAAAGGTAAAGTAAAAATGTATATAAATTTTGTAATCATAAGTTGTGAGTCATGTTTAAACATTTTTGTTGGAGAAATTTTTCTTGGAAAAATATTGTGAGGTTCATTAGAAAATCCATCTGGTGCAGAGAGAGAAAGTGATGGAGAGAGAGAGGGAATCCATTTCCAAAGAGGGGGTCACGATCTTACACTTAATACGATAGTTTCAAACCATATGTAAAATATTCTACTATTATTTAATCTAAAAAATTATGAAGAGCCAATTTATCATGTTGATATCAACAAAGAGAGAGAGGGCCACGACATCCATAAAATTGCTTACACATGCCATATCTAAAAGATTGTATTGATACTTCATCTAAAAAGGGATCTAAAAAAAATAAAAATATGGGTTAAGAGAGGGAAACAGTCTATATATTCATCTTGTTATTAGAGAGAGAGAGAGAGAGAGAGAGAGAGATGACATGTTCAACCTGGTAAAAGCATCTAGCAATTTTTAACATATTTGAAAGATTATATTGTTACTTAATCTAAAAAAGGGATCTAAGAAATACAAACAAGGATTAAGAGAGGGGATCCATCTTTCCAAGATTTGAGCATCAATCTAAGAATCTGAGAATCGAAACAGATTTATAGAAGAGAGAGAGAGAGAGATTTGAGTGTGAATCAAAGAACAAAAAATAGATCTAAGAGAGAGAGATTGATTTGAGCATAAGAACCGTAAATAGATTTACAAGCAAAAAAAACCAAAAAGGAAAAAAAGATCTAGAAGATTAGCAGAAAACAAAAAAGAGTTTTTTGATCTTGATTGTTAGCAATTCCTTCAAAAATCAAACAAACATCTGGCACCAGATTTTGCACAGCATTGTTGATGGTGAAGGCCCGTTGGAGCAGAAGCTAGGGCATTGAAATGGATTTCTCCAAAAAAAAGGGGTTTGTGCCTTTTTTAGATGAAAGAGAATTTTTTTTATAAAAGATAAGTCATACCCTTGCATTTTTTTAATACCATTCGACATGAGCTCCAATGTTCCAGCCTTGTCTAAGAACTCAGCTGCTCCCATGTTCACTCGTGACCCAGAATTAATTTTGGTGGGTCCCACGTTGCATGAAAAACGAGCGTTTGGATGTTAACCCCGAATTGTGCCTCAGTTCTTGCACTTGTTCCTATACCAAACGGCGCCTTTATCTACGGCCGTTGCCTGAGTTTTATTGTTTCAATTACAATCGTAACGAGTACAATTAAAATGCGATGGGCGTTTAAGAAGAGCCCCTCCTCGTAAACTTCATCAAATTTCAAGTACTATTAGTTTTCTTTTATTAGATTTTTTACGAAAAAATTACACCAAATACTCTTCAATTTTTAACTTTGCGCTTCCTCCAATTTCACTTTCTAACAATATCTTTTAACTAATTTCAGCCAATGTTCTCTTTATCTAGAATAGGCGATCTTCCGATCACGGAACTGACGTGACACAAATGTGACGCCGACGGAACATCTTCTCTTTTCTTTGCGCTTACATGATAATATTAAATAATTAAAAAATAATTAAAAAATCAAAATGTCACGAGGATGGAGAGGACGCCCCCACCCCTCCTCCCTTGCGCCGACGAGGAGAAGTGGGCCCCCCCTTTGCGACGTCGTCGGAGTTGGGGGACCCGACGTGCATCCGCTTCATCCTCGTGACATTTTTATTTTTTTAATTATTTTTTTAATTTTTAATATTATCAAGTAAGTGTGGAGAAAAGAGAAGATGTCTTGTCAATGTCACATCTGCGCCACGTCAGCTCCGTGATCGGGGGGCCGTCTATCCCAAGTAAAGAGGGCATCAGATGAAATGAGTTAAAAGATGAATGACATCTCTATTACAAGTTGGAGGGCATTTGGTATAAGTTTTCTCATTTTTGACATTTTCACTTATAAGAAGAGCAATGAAATCGATTACTAATATGTGCTTTGGGGAACCAAAAATAGCTTGGCATTTTTTTACCTCATTTATCAATTCCAGAATAAATAAATTTTGAAGAGGAAAGAGAACCAATTATATTTTTATATTCTGAAATGTTTATATAGATCATGTATAACTAAATAAGATATGTTATTCTATCATTTAGTTACAATTACAATTACAAATAAACTCAGCAGAATATGAACATCAATTGTTATTCGATTTCCTGTGTATGTTGAGATATAAAATTGAGTGGATAAGAATTGCAAGTGTGAAAATTCTCAACATCCGCATAATAAATATGAAAGTTCACCAAAGAATTGGGGTGGAGTGATAAATGGTTTTTTAAAGTAATGTCTCGACTTCGAGTATTTATGAATATAATTTTTTTTTATTGAGAGTGGAACGATCTAATCAGATTAGTTGAACTTGTCGGAGGGTCGACCTTTGACACGTGGAAAATGCGCTCTTTAGCGCTGAACGAGTTGAGCCATCGCCACCGATACTGGATTGACTACCAAAAAAATAATATGAAAACGACCTCGATCCAATGATTTGGTAAAAATATTTACCAATTGTGATTGTGTCAGTAAATAATAAGTAGCAATGGCCTTGGAGCCAATGTACTGCCTGGCAAAATGACAAGTCAATTCTATGTGTTTAATTATTGGGTTATTTCCTCTAATCATACCTAAACTATCGTGAATTACCATACCTAACTCTAGGCTGCGAACTTCATTTTTTTATACCTAAACTATCACGATTTTTCCAATTTGCTCCTTCCGTCCAATTCCGTCGACTTCTCAGTTATTTTTTATTTTTCGTATTTGTGAAAAGTTCGTTATACCCCTGCTCTGAATTGAATTCAATTTTTACATGAATAATATATAATAATAAATTTAAAAAAAAGAAAAACACGTGGAGGGGGGCTCGCCGCCTCCCTCTTCGCACGCAAGGCCCCACTTCTCTTTCCCGGCGATCGCCGAGAAAGAGAAGGGAGAATGATAGCAACAACCACTTTAAAGAAAATAAATGAAATCACTCGTACTTTTGAATAGAATGCTCTACAGAATCATAGCGTTTTCATGGAAAAAGGATATAGGAAAGTTCCTCGTAATAAATTGATGACCTTTCAATTTTCCGGCAAGCGAAACCTCGCCGTACTGTAATGGTGAAGAATGGATGCACAGTTCAAGTACGTAGCGTTCTTCACCGCTTTACATCTATTTGTACCGGAGGGGGATGAGATTTTGGATCTCGCAGCATCTCGACCACCCTCCACATAGATGGCCAGTTCATGGGAAACGTCGACGTGCAGAGCAGCGCCACGTGCAGGAAGCAAACCACCTCCTCGTACTGAGACGACGAGACGTGGTGTAGCCGGGGATCCACCAGGAACCGGAGGCCGTCCCTCCTCCCGGCAGTGCCTTCCGTTGATGCCACATATTCGGACACCCATCGGACGACCCACCCCCCCTTCTTGTCGTCATCGTCGACGACGACGACCCCCCCCCCCCCCCCCCCCCCACCCCCCATGCGAAGAGGGGGGCGGCGAGTCCCTCCTCCACGTGTTTTTCTTTTTTTAAAAAAATTTGTATATTTATTATTATATATTATTTTATGTAAAAAGAGAATTCAATTTAGAGCAGGGGTATAATGGACTTTTCACAAATGCAAAAAATAAAAAAATAATGATAAAGTCGATGGAATTAGACAGAAGGACCAAACTTGAAAAATCGTGATAGTTGAGATACCCAAAAAATGAAGTTCGTAGTCTGGGATTAGATATGGTAATTCGTAATAGTTTAAGGGTGGTAAGAGAAAATAACACATAATTCTTTCATGTAGAACTGGATTACGCAATGTGTAGTGCAAAAAAGAGTCATTAGAAAATATTAATATTGAACATAGATTACTTCATATGGTGCAACTACCCACTTCAGTAGGCAGAGTAGGCATAAGGAACTTGTCCTATGTACAAATCTCTCTAATGGCAAAAAAAAAAATCTTCGGTATTTTAAATGAATCAGAATTTCTTTGGTCGAAACTAATACATAATAAGTATGGTAAATTACATCCTTGGGACACTCACGTATATCTTCATTCTCCTGCTATGTGCTGGAAGGCTATGTTAAATTGCTTAAAGTTGGAATGTCGTCACGTCAAGAGAATAGTTGATCGGTGGTGAAAAGGACGTTCGGTGCAATGAGTCAAAATATGGAGAGCATTCGTATTACAAATTAAAGTTGGAATGTAGCGCTAAGCAAATGTTAAGGTTGGAGGATATTTGGTGTAATTTTGCATGTTATGAAAATATTGATTAAGTCATTTTGCATGTTCACTATACATTAACATGTTTAGCTTCATTATTATGTTTAATTATTTTAATTTATTAGGCCAATTTTAACTTAATGTAAATATTTTACAATTAATATGTCATTGAAAAAGTATTTCAGAAAAGATATCTCCTTGTCTTGAAGATGATGAAACAAGTAAAAAACATTGAATGAAAATGTTCCAAATGAAACATCATATTTTTTTTAAAATGGAATCATATTTATTTAACCATTTTTTAATCTGATCTCCAAGATAGAATATACAAATTTGTTAATTATTTTATGAGTTGAATGTTTATCTTCGTCTTGATAGTGAACCCACTCAAAATGTTTTTAGCTCCTCCACTAATTGTGCCTTGCCTCTTTAACGGAAAAAAGTTGCGGGGGAAAACTTTGTAAGAAAAGAGGTTGTGAAAAAGGTGGTGTAAGAGTTTCTTTCTTGCCCTATTATTTGGAATCAAGAAAGGGTGTTAGTGAAATCTCCGATTATCTTGAGTTTGAAAGTTAGAGCGGAATGCAGGTCAAGATCTCACTAAATCTCATCAACAATTTCTCATCTTCTTTGTGCTTGCATTCTCTCATTCTCCTTCCTACTATATTATGCATATGATTTGAGCATTATTGTGTTTCATTCTAAATTTACCGAATTGATTTTGTACTTTCACGATGATTTTCATGAAATTCACATTTTCGATAAAAGATAGATCCTTGATACCTTGTGATCTCGGGACGACCTTCATCGGTTCATATGTGAATAAATGACCAAATGTTATAATTCTTGTAGGTTGTGTTTAGATTGGAGAACGAAGGTTCTCCAAAGTTCCCGTTTTGGAAACGTAATACTAGTTCCTCCTAAGTTTTTAATGAATAGTTGAATTGACATATTACTTCGAGGTGTATTTGGATTGAGTGGAACATAATGATAATGAATCAGGGAGTTGATGTAATACACTACAAGAAATATGAAGATTACATACGATCGAAATTGTCGGAAATTTCTCCAAAAACCGTCGAAAATGATGTTTCCGACGATTTTTCGAACGCCCACGGCCGGATCCGGCATGCCCGGCGGCCGATCCGGCCGCCAAAGGCCGAATCCGGCCGCTTGCAGTCGGATTCGAACGCCCGCGGCCGGATTTGGCACGCCCGGCGGCCGATCCGGCCGCTAGGGGTCGGATCCAGCCGTTGGGGGTCGGATCCGGCCACCGGGCGGCCGGCGGCTGATCCGATCGCCAGTGACAAGATCCGGCCGCCTGGTGGTCCGGGCCGGAGAGAGAAATGCCGGCGGGAGAGGGTCGTCGGTGGTCGACGCTGACGTCCGGTCAGAGGCTACCGACGGCTTTGGCCGTCAGAAAAGTAAATATTAATTATTTTTAAAATTACCGACGATTGTGACGATAAAAAATTATTTAATTATAAAAATAAAATACTATATTTAGTTATATATAATATTTATTTTTTATTTTATCGACGATTTTAACAGCCGCTAATTATTACCGACGGTCGGAACCGTCAGAAATTACGACGGTTTGAATTGTCGCAAATTATATTAATAAAATACTCCTCATACTATATTATTATAAATTTACTGACGGTTACGATAGTCGAAAATTGTGGCGGATTTTGAGACGGATGGATATCCGTCGGAAATATCAACGTTCTTAATCGTCAAAAAATAAAATAATAATATAACAAATTACATAATTTATTATTTTCATTTCCGACAGTCATAACTGTCGAAAAAATCTGTCAAAAATTATGACGAATGAATATCCGTCAGAAATATCGACGTTCCTAATCGTCGAAAAATAAAATAATAACATAACAAATTACATAATATATATTTTCATTTTCGATGGTTGCAACCGTCGAAAAATCCGTTGAAAATTACAACGGACGAATCCGTCGGAAATATCGACGTTCGTAAACCTAGAAAAATAAATTAATAATATAACAAATTTCATAATATATTATTTTCATTTCTGACGGTTGTAACCGTCGAAAAATCCGTCGAAAATAGTTCTATCACAAAATCTGTCGCAAATTGCGACGGATTTCTATCCGTCGGAGATTGCCCGTCGGAAAATGACAATTTTCTTGTAGTGATAGGAAAAAGTGATATGATAGATAAATTTTTTTATGGATTTTGAATTAAAAATGATTATTGTAATTAAAAAGTATAATTTTATTATTAATAAAATTAAAAGTAAATTTTTTATGGAAAAATTTCGTTAAAAAATATAGTATTCAAATATAAAAAAACATTTTTAAAAATTAATTATAATTAATGAAATTTTAATAAAAAATAAGTAATAAATAATATTATATTAATTTTTATTATAAATATTTTATATAATATAAATAAATTATTTATAAGGGCAAGGTGTGTGAGAGAGAAATTAAGAAAAGAAAAGAAAAAACCAAATAAAAAAGTGGTGTTAAGCAAAAAAAACTATGGAGCTGTTATAGTGCTCCGGTTTCACCTTTTTATAAGAGCAAGCGTTGGAATCGGGGTCACGTGAGACCCCAGTTTCAGCTCGCGGTTTCACTGAAACTGTGGTTCCTCTTACTGCGTTTGGCGGAACCAGGTAGAATTGATCCCTAGTTCAACCCTAGTTTTGTTGCCAAATGGGCCCAAAAAGTTCTAATGTGAAATGGAAGTTTTTACATGGCGTTTGGATAAAATTCTTGTGCAAGTAGAACTTGGACTGGCTGAAAATTAGCGGGCGACGGGGAAATGGACGATGCCTATATAATTCGATCGTGACGAGTAAGATGTTATAACTCTCTTCTCTCCCTTCGGCAAACACGAAGCACCAACAAACTCTTCCTAGTCAAATTCTGATTTTCGATGATCCACATGCATCGGCGACCTTTTTTGGAATCACTTTCTCCAATTTCAATAAGAACTTCCGTTTTCTTCTCCATCATCTTCGCCCCATGCCGACGAGCCTTCAACCAACGAACCCCGATGAATCAAAGCTCCCTTTTTCTTCTTTTCGACGACATTGTAGCTGTAGCAGCAGCATGAAAAGTCCTCACAAGGACATGAGGAGCAGGGGGGTCGTCGAACGAATAATCGGTGATGGTGATAGATCCGGTGCCAATTGAGGCGACGTACAGGCCCCTGCCTCCGGCAGTGCTGTCCGTGACCGCCTCGAAGCGACAACTATTGATAAGCCTCACGGGGAAGATGAAGGTGGACAACAAGAAGGAGCTGTAGGGGAAGGGGTCCTCGGTGGCGTGACGGTGCAAGGTGGGCGTCGTCATCGGGAGTGGTGCAAGGTGGGCAGCAACGACGATCACGATGAGGTGATCGCGATGGAGACGGTGATGGTGACGGTGCTCGACGAGAATGGCAACCCCTAGCGGCACAACACAGTCCTAGGATGCATCACATGCGAACTCTTTCTACGAAGTTTTCACATCTTGCCAGAACTTTTTGGCGAGAACTTTTGTCTAAAATGTTCTTCCCGCCATCACGTGATGAAAATTTGAAAAATTCCTCTTACGGCAGAACTTGAGCAGGTTCTTGCCTAAGTTCTGCATCTAAATCATGGAACCATAAAAAATAATTACACAAAATAATGATGCACAACAAAATACAGACCCAAAGAAGCAGTACTAAAAAAACAAAATGCAACTAAACTGCACTACTCGAGGACATTTGGACTAAGTATTGTGTTTTGATAATTAGTGTACTCTATCCTTCAGTTCAGCATAATTGGTCTAGCTAATTCAGTATCCAATTGCATTAGTGCGTAAATAAAAAATCCAATACATGACATGCGTTCAAGCACCTCATGCCAATTCATAGTTATCGTATAAATCTTCCGAGGATTCCCACGTGAGTCTCGATTGGTAAATAATTAGAATAATTCACATTATTGCTAAACGACCCCAAAAGAACAAGGAAGTACCACGATCGGAGTAGTCGCGTTTCCACTTTACTCGGATCCAAGTCGATGAATAAATTTAGAACTGTCCCTTTGCCTCAACAAAGTCATAATTCATAACTTTTAACATATTTTGGGGGCAATGTCGGAGATCTTGACTCACAATAATACAAATATAAATTGCGAATCCAAAATCCATTTGTGATCTCAGAACTCGATCGATGCGACCGATAAAAAAAAATGGAAAAAAAGCTGAAAAAAAAAGTGATCACGAAAGGGGGAAAGCTGTGTCATCCAACATGTGAAGACAAAGCAGAAGCGGCAATGGCAACGTGCTCATCATGCCTGCAAAAAGAGGCCGCTGCTTCGCTATTCGGCCAAATTTTGTAAAGCAAAGTTCACATGCTCGCGCCGTGCAACACACCGATCCAAATTCACTTGCAAGAAATGGCCAGTTCAGATTCAGACATGGCATACATTAAGCTAGCACTTATATTGCAACCCGACAAAGTTTCCACATGCATACATATCCTAATTGTGAAATATATCGATATATGAGTTGGTAGAGAATTTTAGGTTGCATACATAAATATAATATATATATATATATATATATATAAAGATTTTTTATACTATATTCTCGAACCTTGATAAAATATTATTATATAAAAGATTAGAAGAGGATCGAGATCCTAATATTAACTTTAGAGCATATATACAAATACGCTCTTTACACGTGATGAAAAAAATTAACTCAGAATAAGATTTTGCAATTATTTCCAAAAGAGTTATCACAAAATATAAAATCATTAATTTCAAATTAAAATCAAAATATTGCTAAATTATTTTCTTCATAGAACTCCACCCTTCACAACCACAAGAGACTTGTTGTCCAAGTCATGAAACCCTCGTAATGCAAGAACATCTTTATAAATCAAGGCTTTGTAAATAGTATTTTTTGTATTTAATTATGATCAATGGTTGTCATTATATAATTGTTGCTCAAATAGTCTTTACATTTTTAATCGTAACATTTTTCTTTACTCAACAATAACTAATTAACATAATATACTTAGGGGTAGCACTTTCACTAAATCTCATTAGTCGAGATCTAACATGCATAAAGCCATACATAAGCATGCAATCAATACAAATTCTACACAGCTGTAATAACAAATTTAGCGCGTTCATGTTCACTCTGACGTGAATATTTTATGATGTATATCAGTTAACTTTGTTTTCAGCACTTATGTCATTCAAGTTTTTTTTTAATCAGGACTTAAATAAGTTTTTATTCAATTAATTTTATCAACTTTTCCAAAATAGAGTAACTGGACTGGCTTAGATATCGATAAAGATCTGAGTTGCCTAAAAGATAAAAGACTAAAGTTGAGTAATCCGAACCTAGCTTTTGTACCTTTTTTAAAAAATTATTTCAGGTGTTTTAAACCCTAAAAAAAATACAAGAGAACAGTACATGATAACTTATGTGGGCCAGATTTACAACTGGATATAGATAGATCAGACAAGATTGCATTCTGGGCTTTCGGCCTCTAGCCATCCACTTCTGGGTTTGCCACGTACAACATTACTTTTCTTATGACAGCAAATTAAGTAATAATGGTGGATATAAAGACAAACTACAACAAGAAGAACATTAAAAAGGAAAAGGAAAGATTCAAAACCTCAATGGGCTCATGGTCAAATTGATGAATATTAGTATCTAGCTGAACCGAAAGAAGAGAGTCCTTTCCATTATGAAACTCATCACTCATTTATTAGGGGCTTTAATGGCAAGATCTCCTCCTCAGTCATCAGTACTGTTTGTTTCCTAAGTTAAAGAGAAAGAAGACCAAACTCTATCAAATAAATATATTAAGAATTCCTAATGACAGGTCCTGTATCCCACTAATTGGGTTGCACGTGAGTTGTGTACTCATTTTTATCCAGAAAATGGCAAAAGATAAAATCTATGTAGCTCCTACTGGACTGTTGCTCATTTAAATGAAAATGGAGATCTAGTGTATCTATCTCTTCATTATTGCTGCACATTAATTAAACCAGCTGGCCAGAAACAGATGACGCCAATTCGCCAAATAAATGCAATTGGAACCTCTTTGGGCTGCCTATGGATGATGCAGCAGCACTCGTATCATATGAAACAAGAAATAGAACCAGCAAGACATGGAAAGCTGGAAGATGGAGATATCTGGATCTTAGTTGCAAGTACCTGACAATGCATACTTCCAAAGTGCCAGCGCCATAATCATATATATCACGCCCAAAGCATGCATCTAAGAAGAACTTGACAGCTGCTCTCTCTCTGGCAAATGTACTATTCATGATGATTGATGAACTCTTCGCACCAATTTGCAGGATATAGATAACGAAACAAGGATGGCAAACGAACAATTAAAACGACCGGTAGAACTAACGCACACAGCACAACCAGCTGCAGGTACGTACCTACTACTTGTTAGGGCCATCATACAACACCATATACCTCACACCAAATAGCTAGAAGATGATGCTAAATCTTGATTGGCTCCCTTAGAACTTTTAATTACCAGTTTCTGACGATGAGAAAGCGATGGTTCATTAGTTGGAGATAGTAATTTCGTTACTGCAAATGTAATCAGGAATTGCCTAAAATTGGGCTTTTCTTTGGATATCCCAACATGTTTGCATGCAGTGCCTGAGAAAACTACACGTACACCAACGTTGATACTGAAAAGAGCAAAAAAGAAATAAAATATTGCCTATCCAAAAAAATAGAAAATTTAGATTTATTTTAGTGAGGGTGCGCCAGGCCCATGCAGTAGTGCAGTGCAAGGGCGACGCCTGGAAGGCCCCAGCAGCAAGCTACTGTATCCCCCTGAAAAAATTAATTTAATATCATAGTGGGCCGCGGGCCCACGTATCAGATATTAAACTGATAAGAACAGATACTACACTTGATCTTAGCCACAAGGCCGAGAAAGGTATGATTCGTCCCTTCGGCCTCCTACCCATAAAGTACCGACTCCTCTGTCCACCTCCTCGTTCGTTGGTCGATGTGGGACTAAACATACAGCATTAGACTCCTCGTGAATGGTATTTTTCAACGTCCGGTAGCTCAACATACACACGACTGCAACAATGCATTGGAAAGCAGCAGCTCCAAAAGCATTAAAATAAAACTTCACTTACTGGATTTAGACGACAAAGGCACTTTTGTGTTGAACAAAAAATAAACCCAGTCGACAACCATGCACATAGAAGCATTTTTCTTCATAATGTAGGAGTTCAAATGGTTGATGCACATACAATTAACACAGAAAGGGCAGAGGAGAGAAAAACTGCATCGGTATCATGGATACATAAATAACGGAAACAATGCCCAGAATCTCACTTATTTTCTACTTCCCATTATATGGTTATGCTTCTTCTAAATTCAACCGAAAACATTTGCGTTTCATTGCTTAGCAAGGAAATGAATGACGTGCGAAGAGAAAAAAAATAACTTGGAGATATTTGACCAGTTAACATGTTTTAATTGGAAGAAAAAAGAGGTGAATTCCTTAGGGTACGTAAGAAAATATTTAAACTAGATGACAGGAAACACAACATATGAATTGATGGGCCTAGGCCCGTATAATATTTAACGCGTGACTGGGCTAAACAATCTTTCGGCATTCGCGAATACGAGGTCAGAGCAACTCTCGTAGGCCTAGGCAACATCATGCAAATTTAAAATCATTACGATGGTGTGTGTAAAACCAGCTACTTATTATTATTATTATTATTATTATTATTATTATTATTATTATTATTATTATTATTATTATTATTATTATTATTATTATTATTATTATTATTATTATTATTATTATTATTATTATTATTATTATTATTATTATTATTATTATTATTATTATTATTATTATTATTAAATAATAATAAACGTAGAGTAGATAACACTTTATCTTGAAAAAAATAAAACATACTTTATGCCATTTCTTTTGCATTAAAATAATTTCATTATGAATTCAAATTTAAACTTTGTACGAAGATATATATATATATATATATGATAGAACCATGTTGACTTTTATATTTTTCATCTTGTCTTTGATTTTTTAAAATTTCGTTTGCTGCACCCTTAATGAAAACGTTTATAAGTTACAATTTGTTCACATTCCTTTTTCTTATTTAATAAATAAAAGACAGTAGGGACATGCGAGGTGGTAGTCAAAAATAAGAAAATAGTCACTTTTTTCCCACTATGTGGTAAATACAAGTTTCACCCGCTATTTGTTGAAGTTTCAAAGCATACATTCCTAAAAGTTTAAAAAGGAAACACTATAAGAAAAAGGCTGATTACAGACTATTTCCAAAATCGTCTGTAACGATATTACAGACGGATTTATCGACGAAAGCGATCCGTCGTCGCAAATTATTTTTCGACAGTTGAAAAAAATTCGTGAAAGTATCGACGGTTTTGCCGAAAGTTTCGGTGGTCAAAAGCATTGAAAGTTGCGGCGGTCGTCACAACCTGTCGAAACTTTCGGCGGTCACAAACCGTCGAAACTTTCGACGGTCATCGCAGCCATCGAACATTCAACGGTCGCAACCGTCGCAAAGATGTTTTAAAATATAAAAAAAATTAGCCGACCACCTAGCGGTCAGATCCGGCCGCCAGGCGGCCGATCCGGCAGC
This sequence comes from Pontederia crassipes, assembly GCA_030549335.1. Taxonomy (NCBI): domain Eukaryota; kingdom Viridiplantae; phylum Streptophyta; class Magnoliopsida; order Commelinales; family Pontederiaceae; genus Pontederia; species Pontederia crassipes. The sequence goes on from CM060183.1 coordinate 24,989,333, forward strand.
CCGCGGCAAGATCCGGCCGCCAGGAGGCAGATCCGGCCGCGGAAGGCTGGATGGGCCACCTGACGGCCACATTCTGGAGAGAGAGAGAGGAGGGGCGCGCAAGGGTCGCCGGTGATCGTCGTCCTGGAGGGATAGGGTCGCCGGTCGGGAGGTCATCCGAGAGGGAGAGAGAGGAGAGAGGGAGAGAGAAGTAGATTGAGAAAATTATATATATATATATATATTATAGGTGGAATGAGAAAGCGGAAAAATGAAAAAAAAGCGGGATAATAAAATTTTAATTACCGACGGCCCTGACCGTCGATAAAGTAAATATTAATTATTTTTAAAGTTACCGACGGTTGTGATCGTCGCAAATTATTTATTTATAAAAATAAAATATTATATTTAGTTATATATAATATTTATTTTTTATTTTATCTACAGTTTGAACTGTCGCTAATTGTTACCGACGGTCGAAACCGTCAAAAATTACGACGGTTTGGACTATAGCTAATTATATTAATAAACTACTCCTCATATTATATCATTATACATTTATCGACGGTTAGGACCGTCGAAAATTACGACGGATAGATATCCGTCGGAAATATCGACGTTCCTAACGGTCAAAAAATAAAATAATAATATAACAAATTATATGATTTAATATTTTCATTTCCGACGGTTGTAACCGTTGGAACTTGTGACGGATGAATATCCGTCGAAAATATCGACGTTCCTAATCATTGAAAAATGAAATAATAATATAATAAATTACATAATTTAATATTTTTATTTTCGACGGTTGTAACTGTCGAAAAATCCGTCGAAAATATTTCCATTGAAAAATTCGTCGTAAATTGCGACGGATTTTTATCCGTCGAAAATTGCCCATCGAAAAATGATAATTTTCTTGTAATGTTAAACAATTAATGCTTGCTACATGTATCTTCGGTATTACTACATGTAAAAAATCCTTTTGAAGTTGCTCATGCATTTTCCTATTATTTATTCACCACCTTATTATCTAGGGGATTTAGTGGGGCTCCTACCTATTCAAATACGTAGGAGCCTCCTACTTAGCATCACAATCGTCTCATTTGATCGAATGGCTGATAGTGAAGCACGTTTCATTTTAATTTAAAAATGGTCTGGTTACTAACCGCACGATCGACGTCCTGATGATCTCATGATCATTGGCAATGGCGACGATCTCGTGGTCGGCGATGGCGAGATTGGACAGGGGCGAAAGCGGGGCGAGCAAGGTCGATGACGGGGAGAACGGACAAGGGTGACATGGCCTAACTTTGTGATCGATGGTGATGGCGATCTCATGGTCGGCGACAGTGAGATCGGAGAGGGGCGAGGAAGGTCCGTCGGCGGCCTGTTCCTCCTACTTCCTCCCCACCTTCAGATGATCGCCGACATCTCCCCCATCCCCATCCAACCATCGACGCCGACATCTCTCCCATCCCCACTACGCCGATAGCCTCCGCATGGCGACACCTCTCAACCCTCACAGCCGGTTGGCGATGCTCAGCCGCCTACTTCTTTCCCTCGGTCAGATGCAGCCGTTGAGGCGGAACAGGTCGGCGACCACCCCCTTTCCTTTCGAACTCCTTCTAGCTATCTATGTCATCAACGATTACGAGGTGAGCAGGGTAGCGACGACGAGAATGGGCAAGGCGAGGCACTCCAGGGTTGGCGCGCGGCGAAATTGTGAACGACGAGATCCCCGAGTTGCTAGGGAACAAACTGAACCGCTCCGTTTTTTGTTAAACTAACATGAAAATCTCACCGATTTTTTTCTAACATAAGAACGAACCGTGCCTCATTATCATCCATCGAATCAAATCGGACAAATGTGATGCTAGGTAGGAGCCCCATTAAATCCTTATCTAGGGTACTAGTTTCATTCGCTTATTAAAATATTCAACTGAAAAATGAATTTTAAAAAATAATGTGTTGTCTTATGTACATTTAATTGTGCTTTTAAATTATAGATATATTCAAATTATTTGAATGAAAATCTGTACTCTTTTTAAGATAAATGTATTTTTATTGTTCTTTAATTCAGAATTCAATAAGAAATGAAAAAAAACACCATCATACACCTATTAATCACCGTTCAATCCATAATGAATGATGGATAAAAAATTATTTAATTAATCAATATTACCCCTTTAAAGAGATACCAAAAACATTAAATTCTTAAAAAAATGTCATTCAAAATCAATTATGGTGGCTTTTCCTCGGAATGGGTCTAGCCTTGATAATGAGGTCTCATATTATAAAAACATTTGATATAGAATAGTAAATACTAAGTTTTTTTCACTCGATCATATATATTCATATATATCATAATATATAGATAATATATGCATATATATTGTGCAACTTCCTATCTCTTATGGAGGATTGGGTAATAGAAATTTACATTTTGCCAAGGCCTCTATGCTTGCTAAGAAAGTAATGAATCTCCTCATTTGCTCTGATGACCTCTGGACTCAAATTGTTACAAATAAATATGGTCACTTGCATCCTTGGCACAATACTAACTCATGCATGTTCTTCGCATGGAGTTGGCACTCTATTATTTGTATACTTGATTGTATTAAAGATGGCTTCAGGAAGTATATTGGTAATGGCAGGAGTATTAACATCATGGCTGATCCGTGGATCTTCTCTTGTCTTATGTGTAACGCCCACAAATCGACCCTCGCCACTTGGCAAATACTAACTTGGAGACGCTACGAACCGCTATGATCTTGACTATTATGTTGGCCATATCTTAGTCAAAGACCAAGACACGTCAGCGGAAGAAGTAATAAAATAAAAAGGAGATATCATAAATATGCGGAAGTCTAGGAAAAGGTTACATCAGGTCTAAGGAATATAATGGAGTTCTACATCATGAATAACTAATTGCGGAAGGAAAAAGAAAACTAATAAATCATGTGGTTCATGTGCTTTATTATCGTCAGAGCCTCGTCGCAGCACACCTACTCCACAGCATCACTGACCTGGTCCCGTGAAAATCAAATACAGGGGAGGAGGTCCTCCCATAAGCTTTATAGCCTAGTGGAGAACCATATAAGTATACAATAGATAACATGAATAAAAGAATCAGAGGTAAAAAGGCATACTTAGCTTGAACGAGAATGGAGTATGAGAGCATCATAAATCATAATAGAGAAGATAAGTATCATAATCCAATAGAATCATATGATGCTGAATAAACTTAGAAACATGGCATGCTTGGAAATCTTAACTTGTCTTAATCATACATCTTAATCTTGATTCATACTTAGAAATCAGGGTGACTTTAGGTGCCTTTAATTCTTGGGTTATGCCGAGTAAATAATACAGTCTTGTGCAGGCCAATGGGTGATCAAACCATGACCAAAGGAGAGACTCTTATCTTGAGACACTTGGCTTGGACTAGCAACCCATTAATCATCTTCTATCTCAACTTATTAATCTCTTTAAAGAACTTGTTACTCGTTGTTCTTCTTATAATGGAGATGACACAATCGATGAGATATAATTCAGTAAAAGATTTTATCTTAAAATCAGGGGTGGATCTTAGTGAGAGCAAGCATTGAGATTAGGGGTGAGCATGGGCCGGGATGACCCGGTTGCCCCGGCCCGGCCCGACCCAAATTTCCTAGGTTTTTTCCCAACCCGGTTAAAGGATTTGTTACACGCGATATGCCGACGAATTACTGCTGGGAATCGTGAGTGTCGTAGAGCTTCTCATAGAAATACAAAAACGTATCACCCATTTCCTACAATCCTGGACCCGGTTAAATATATTATATTAATATTAATATTATTTTTAAATAGTATATTTATGCTTATTTTAAATAAAAATTTATATTTTATTTGGTACATATCTTAAATATACATCATTTTATATTATCATATATATAATCAAATTAATAGTTATTATATTTATATAATAACATTAATTTTTTTACTATTTTATCTATTATTTTATCTTTTTTATGGTCAAACCTGTTGAATCCTATGTTTTGATGATAACAAATTAAAATGGACATAAAAATTACTAATCTATGCTCAAATAGTGATAATGCAGGTGTAGAATTGATATGAATAAATTCGTCGAAAAAATTGCCAAATTTAAAGTTGGAAGAAAAAATTTCAGCACGACGATCGACCGACCAGAAGCACCGGTCGGCTGATATTCGGTGGAAGGAAAGACGACAAGATACCGGTCGACGTCGAGACTATACCGGTCGATAGATTGGTCGACAGCAAAAAGATCGGTCGACGCCGAGACATTACCGGTCGTTGTATCGGTCGAAGGACCGGTCGACCGGACAGCGTCAAAGCACAGAAATGAGACAACGGTCACATAGACCGATCGACTGGCCACCCTTCAGTCAAATGAACAGTAACGGCTAAAATTTTAAGAAAAAAATTGGAGGAGATTTTTTGAACGAATTCCCACCCCTGGGAACCTATAAAAGAATGCCAAAGCCTGAAGAAAATTTATTGAAGCAAGAAAGAACATCCTAGAGCTCATCTCAATTTTTTTAGCATAGAATTGCAAATTTCTTCCCTTTTCTTTTCGTAGCCTTGAGTGTGAAAAAAAAATTTGTAAAAGAAAAGAGTTAGTGGGAACATTCACTTTCTGAAATATAGTGATATTGAGAGCTCCTTGTAAAAGAGGTGTGCCTTGCCTCGAGCGGAGAAGAAGGCGAGATTGTATAAAGAGGGTTGTTCTCTCCCTACAAGAAAAGAGAAAGATAGTGAATCTCTGGCAGTCTCGAGGTCGAGAAGTCGGAGTGAGGACGTAGACCAAAGTGTTGGGACCGAACCTCATCAACATATCGTGTCTTCTTGTGTTTGTTCTTTATTCTTCTACGCATTATCTTTATTTGCTTGTGATCAGTTTTATCGTTTTTCTCCGAAGGTGAATTTTTGAAAAATTTAATTTCACCAATTCACCCCCCCCCCTCTTGGTGCTTTCGATCCTACAATTGGTATCAGAGCCAAGTTGCTCTAGCTTTAAGATTTGAAATATCTTTAGAGCTATGGCATCAAGTGGTTTTAGTTTTTCCGAAGGTCAATCTATTAATCGTCCTCCACTTTTTAATGCCTCAAATTTTGCTTATTGAAAATTAGGATGCAAGCCTATGTTTGTTCTATTGATATTGATATGTGGAATATTATTTAAAATGGTTTTGATTTAAATAAAAAAAAACCTTCAGAATATACCGAAGGAGAAAAATTTTTAGTAAAACTAGATTGGAAAGGTAAAAATATTTTTTATTGTGTTTTGTATACAACAGAATTTAATCGGATTTCTAGTTATGGAAGTACTAATGAAATTTGGAAAAAACTTATTATTACCCATGAAGGAACGGATAAAGTTAAAGAGTCTAGATTAAATATTTTAAATCATCAATATGATTTTTTTTAAAATGCTTGAAAATGAATCTATAAATGAGATGGTTATTCGTTTTAATGATATTATAAACGGCTTAGCCTCTTTGGACGAGCCAAGGACTAATCATCAAAAAGTGAAAAAGTTTCTCAGATCTCTCTCTTCCAAGTGGCATACAAAAAGGACAGTGATTGAAAAAAATGACCTAAACAAGTTAGACTTTGATGATCTTATAGGTTCACTCTTAACCTATGAGATCGGGATCAAGGAAGATGAAGAAGCAAATACTCCAAAAAGGAAAACACTTGTATTGAAGGCAAATAAAGATGAAAAAGATACAAGTGAAGATGATGAGGATCTTGATGAAAAGAAGCTTTCCCTATATGCAAATAAGCTTGACAAATATCTCAAGTTTGCTAAACAAAAGAAGAAGAAAGGTTTTTCCAAGAGAAAATCATCATCAAGCAAAAGTTAAATAACTTACTTTTAATGCAAAAAGATTGGACACTACAAAAATGAATGTCCAGATTTGGTCAAAAAGGAGAAAGATGGAGAAAGCTCAAGAAGGAAAAAGAAGGCTCTTCAAGCCACTTGGGATGAAAGTGAAGATGAAGAGAATGACTCAAACACTTCCTCTAGTGATGATGAAGAAGCCTACATATGTCTAATGGCTAATAGTCATGAGGTATCATCTAACTCTTCTAACTCTAGTAATAGTGAATCCTTCAATGTGCATAAGAAATTTAGAACTCTTATCAATAAATATGGATGCCTAAGAAAGAAATATGATGAAATAAAAATAGAGCTGGAAAATGTGCAAAAGAAAAATAAGAATGTTAAAGCATGTGAAAAGTGTGATTCATTGAATAAAGAAAACTCTAGCTTAGAACTCTCAATTGAAGAATTGAAAACGGAAAATAGTGCACTAAAATCAATATGTAAAAGACAAATTGTAGAAAATGCATGTTTGAACAAAGAAATTAATCAATTGAAACTTGAACTTGAAAAATTCTCAAATTGAAGTAAAATGTTAGACGTCATGCTTGGTGGATCTAAAATATCTTCAAACAAAAAGGGACTTGGTTTCACTTCTTTTGAAAAGAAGAATGACGAAAAAATTTTATTTGTTAAATCATCGCATGATTACACGAGATCACAAATTGTTTGTTTTCATTGTGGATATGAAGGACATTATTCTTATGATTGCAGAATTAGGAAAAGAATAAATAAAGGAATGAAGAAAGACCATGACTAACCAAGATGGACCCAGGCAAGTTTGGGTACCAAAAACATGAAACTCCTAACTTCTTTCTTGTAGGAAGCTTCTATGTACAATGAAGGTAAATTGTATTTGGATAGTGAATGCTCAAGACATATGACCGGCGATGCCTTAAATTTCATCAACTTGGAAAAGAAAAATGAAGGAAAAATCACTTTTGGAGACAATAGTAAAGGAAGAGTAATTGGTATAGGTAATATTGGTAAGAATGACAAAGTGTATTTAGAAAATGTTTGGCTTGTTGAAAATCTAAAACATAATCTAATTAGCATAAGTCAACTATGAGATAAAAATTATTTAGTTAAATTTGAAAAGGACATATGTTTGATACTATATGAAAATAATAAAGTTTTACACATGAGATTTAGGTACGATAATGTATACAAAATAGATTTTGATAATTTGAAAAATGAAAAATGTCTTAGTGTCATGCATGATGACATAAACTTGTGGCATAGAAGATTAGGACATGCAAATTAGAAATTGCTAAATAAACTCTCAAATCATGAATTGGTTAGAGGCTTACCTAAGATCAAGTTTGAGAAAAATAATGTTTGTGATTCATGTCTAAAAGGTAAACAAATCAAAAGTTCTTTTAAATTAAAAGGAGTTATTAGTACACATAGGGCTTTGGAACTTTTACATATTGTCTTGTTTGGACCTATTAATGTGACAAGTTTATGAGGAAAAAGATATGTATTTGTGATTGTTGATGATTTCTCTCGTTTCACCTGAACTATTTTTCTCGCAAGTAAAGATGAAACGCTAAACATGTTTTCCAAATTTGCAAAAAGAGTTCAAAACGAATTTGAAAATGGAGAATTTGAAAATCATAAATTTGAATTATTTTGCAATAAAAATGGAATTACTCATAATTTTTCCACTCCTAGAACACCTCAACAAAATGGAGTAGTAGAAAGAAAAAATAGAACTATATAAGAAATGACTAGAACAATCTTAAATGAAAACAAGTTATCAAAATATTTTTGGGCGAGAAGCCGTAAACACATCTTGCTATGTTCTCAATAGAATTCTACTTAGACTTCTTGAAAAGAAAACATGTTTTGAAATGCTATTTGGTAAGAAACCAAATATCTCCTATTTTAAAGTTTTTGGATGTAAATGTTATATATTGAACATTAAAGATAAACTAGGCAAATTTGACGATGATGATATTTTTCTTGGTTATTCTAATACAAGTAAAGTCTATAGAGTATACAACAAAAGAACATTAATTGTTGAAGAGTCTATTAATGTTAAATTCAATGAAACTAATGATTTTTTGAGCAAACAAGCACATGATGATGATGAAGAAATAGTTGAAGTATAAAGAAAACTTGAAATTATGGACATAGAAGAGGCAAAAGATTACACTCCAAAGGTGGAATAAATGGAAGTACCTCAAAGAGAAGAGAATCAAATCATCCCAAGAAATTGGAGACATGCATCATCACATCCACTTGATCAAGTTATAGGTAATATAAATGAATGTATAAAAATTAGAAATTCTCTAAAAAATCTATGTGCTTTTTCGGCTTTTCTTGTAAATTATGAGCTCAATAATATAGATGAAGCACTTGAAGATCCAAATTAGATATATGCAATGCATGAGAAATTAAATAATTTTGAAAAAAATCAAGTGTGGAAACTTGTAAAAAGACCCAAGGACCATCCTATCGTTGGAACAAGTTAGATGAAAATGGTATCATTGTGAGGAACAAGGCTACATTAGTGGCCAAGGGTTACTCATAAATTGAAGGGATTGATTTTGATAAAATTTTTGCTCCTGTTGCCAGACTTGAGGCAATTCGAATGCTTTTGACTTTTGCATGCTATAAAGGTTTTAAACTTTTTTAAATGGATGTTAAATCGGCTTTTTTGAATGGTTTTATAAATGAGGAAGTTTATGTTGAACAACCTCAACGTTTTGAAAATTCAGATTTTCCCAATCATGTATTTAAATTCTCAAAAACTCTTTATGGATTGAAACAAGCCCCTCAAGCTTGGTATGAAAGACTGAGTTCATTTTTAATTAAAAATGATTTTCAAAAAGGGAAAGTTGGCATCATATTATTTTTAAAATATTTTAAAAATAATATTTAATAGTTCATATTTATGATAATGATATCATTTATGGTGCCACTAATGAATGCCTATGCAAAGTATTTAAAACTCTTATGGAACAAGAATTTGAAATGAGTCTTGTAGGAGAGCTCACTTATTTTCTAGGCCTACAAGTAAAACAATCCAAGGAAGACATCTTTCTCAATCAAGGAAAATATACAAAGGAGCTGCTTAAAAGATTCGGGATGAACGACTGCAAGCCAAGCACAACACCTATGAGCACTACTACAAAATTGAATAAAGACGAAAAAGTCAAGTCAATTGATCAAAAAATGTACAGAGTTATGATTGGTAGTTTGCTCTATTTAATGACATCTAGACCAGATATAATGTTTAGTGTGTGTTTGTGTGCTAGGTTTCAATCCGCTCTCAAAGAATCACACTTAACCGTCGTAAAAAAAAATATTGCGCTATTTAAAGCATACAAGTGAATTAGGCATTTGGTATGATAGAAATTCACCATCTGAATTGCATGCCTACACCGATGCAGATTTTACCGGGTGTAAAGTTGATAGAAAAAGCACTAGTGTGATGTGTTATTTTCTTGATAGTTCTCTTATTTCATGGGCTAGCAAGAAACAAAACTCCATCGCACTCTCTACCGGCAAGGCCGAATATATAGCCGCAGGTAATTGTAGTGCACAAATACTATGGGTGAAACAATAATTGCTTGATTATGGAGTAAATTGTTCAAATGTACCCATGAAGTACGATAACACAAGTGCTATAGAAATGACCAAAAATTCAATTCAACACTCTAGGACTAAACACATTGACTTACGATATCATTTCATTAGAGAACATGTGACCCTTAAGGATATTGCCATTAAACATGTGTCCACCGAAGTTCAACTTGCAAACATATTTACAAAACCCTTGAGTGAAGAACGGTTCCGCATGCTTAGAAAGGAATTAGGAATGATTAACTCTTGATTGCATATCAATTCAAAGTAAAAGTGACTTGGTTATACAATATCACTTTTGACATGAATTGAACATTAAAAGTGTTGCACAACACTTACATTTGTATGATCTTTTTTGAAATATAATTTTTATGATTTTTAATGATTTTAAATGGTTCAAAATCTAAAAAATACAGGGATCAGTCGATCTACTTGAAGGACCGGTCGACCGATTGAAAGGACCGGTCGAATGCTATAGAAGTTCCAAATACGCAGATAAATGATAGGTCGACCGATATGATACAACCGGTCGACCGGTATATACTGCGACCGGCTGACATCGAATCGGCCGCTAAATGATCTGTTTGGAAAAGAAGTGTCCGGTCGATCGCGGGGCATGACCGGTCGACCGGTATATGCCAAAATCGTGAGCTATAAGAAGTCGACCTAATCCCTATTTCCACGCGACCGTTGCTCCTGCCCGACCTCCGGCCCGACGACAACCTTCCCCCTCCGGCAAACCCTACGACCGCCGGCCACTCCAGCGACCGGCCGCCTCCACCGGCCAATGCCTCCTCGATCGACCATTCTCTCCCTCTCTCTCTCTCTCCGGTCGATCTTTTCCTCTCTCTCTTTCCGGCTAACTCTCCGGCCAACTCTCCAGCCGACCTCTCTCTCTTTCTCTCTCTCCGGCCAACTCTCCGACCGATCTCTCTCTCTCTTTCTATCTCCGACCGTCGTCTCTCCCTCTCTTTCTATCTCCAGCCGCCGTCTCTCCCTCTTTTTCTATCTCCGGCCGCTCTCTCCCTCTCCGGCCGATCTCTCTCTCTCTCTGGCCGACCATCTCTCTCAGCCAGTCCCTCTCTCTCTCGGCAGTCCCTCTCTATCTCTCTTGGCCGGTCTCTCTCTCTCTCAGCAGTCTCTCTCTGTCCTTCCCTTCGCTCTCTGGCCAGCTAAATTCCATCTTAACCTCGATCCGCGCCCAGCCTCATTTTCGACCTCCATTGTTGAATCCATGGCCGACGATGATGGATATTTGCGTACTAAGTTGGTCTTTAAGCGTCGTCGTCACTTTCCTGCTCCGATGGCACCATTCATGTCCTCCGACGTGAACCTGTACCCGAACCCGAGCCCATTCGACGTAGCCGTGGACGAGGACGATCCCGTGGACGTACTCGTCAGCCATCTTCCACCGAGCCACTGAGTTTGATAGCCATCTTTTTGTCTCTAGGGAAATCTCTGTCAGCTTCGAAACCTTGTACGCCTCTCGTGAAGTTCGGCGTGCCTATACCATTGATTGAGACGCTCTGAACATTTCAGATGTTCAAGAGATGTTCGCAACCATCGGTTGGCTGCCACTTCTCTCCCTCACCAATCGTGTGTACCCTCGTCTTATTCGTCATTTTTATGCGAACATGACAATCACTCGAGAGTCCATTATTACCTATGTCCTTGGTATACCCATTCGCTTGGACCCCGACCATCTCTGTCGCATTTTTGGCGTGGCATGCCCCTTAGCTGGCTTTTATTCATTTGTTACCCACGGCTGGCATTCCGATTATCTTCCTATCGTAGATGGAATTCGTAAGATTTTTGCTGGATAGAATGTTCAATATATCGTCGAAATGGCCTATCGACATCTTCATCCGATCATGAAAATGGCACATCACATCCTCAGTCGCATGATCACTCCCCGGGCCGGACACTATATAGAGGTCACTCACTTCGATCTCTTCTTTCTTCACTGTCTCTGCATCTGTGATGCCTCATTTCTTCACTTCGGCCATTACATCTTTTATCATATGGACTACACATTTCAAAAGATCTCTTCTGGTGCTCGTGGTCGGTACCACTTATATTTTGGTGCCTGAATCATGAGGATTTTACTCCATTGTAGAGTCGAGATTTCTGCAAACGAGGAGTACATTCGACCTCACCCCACTGACGTCATTGGTTCCAGGACCCTGCACCGAAGGGTCTTAAGTTTAGTGAGCAGGCAGCGCCAGACTCTGACGATAGAGACGATGCCACAGATGGCGAGCCAGCACCGATGGACACTTAGGATGCACCGGAGGCTGGCCCCAGCTTCCCACCACCATCGGCGCCCACTGAGCATATTAGACCTTCTCAGCACAGTACTTCCGACTTTCATGGCACCTATGACTTCACAGCACTTTCACAGCAAGTGACTGACATAGATCGTCGTGTTCGATGGATGGAGCATGATTCTCATTACCTTGTCGGTTCTCTATAGGCATACTACGCATCACAGGATTTTATTCCGCATGTAGCTCGTGAGGATGATAGTCCCGATGAGGAGTAGTTGGGTTGTCTCCCTCTTTGATTTTTTTTTATTTCATCTTTGATTTCATATTTATTTCTCGTCATATGCTCATATCAATTATGGAACTATAAATGCCATCGATTTAGGGAGAAAAAAAATTAAATACGCATAAATGTAGGGGTAGCTTGTTTATTACTTTCTATGTAAAACTTACATTTCATTTCATTTCTTTCTTCTCCTTATCGTCCAATTAATTTGTCATCATAAAAAAGGGGGAGATTGTTGAAATGATAACAAATTAAATGGACATAAAAGTTACTAATCTATGCTCAAGTAGTGATAATGAATGTGTAGAATTGATATGAACAAATTCGCCGAAAAAATCACCAAATTTAAAGTTGGAAGAAAAGTTTTTAGCACGATTGGTCGACCCATCGGTCGACCGACCAGAAGCACTGGTCGACTAATATTCGGTGGAAGGAAAGACGACAAGATACCGGTCGACGTCGAGAATATAGCGGTCGATAGACCGGTCGACAGTAAAAAAATCGGTCGACGTCGAGACATTACCGATCGTTGTATCGGTCGAAGGACCGGTCGACCGGGTAGCGTCAAAGCACAGAAATGAGACAACGGTCACATAGACCGGTCGACCGATCCATTCCAGCGGTCGACCGATCCTTCAGTCAAATGAACAGTAACAACTAGAATTTTGAGGAGAAAATTGGGGGAGACTTTTTGAACGAATTCTCACCCCTAGGAGCCTATAAAAGGAGTGCCAAAGCCGGAAGAAAATTCATCCAACCAAGAAAGAATATTCTAGAGCTCCTCTCAAGTTTTTTAGCATAGAATTGCAAAATTCTTCCCTTTTCTTTTCTTAGCCTTGAGTGTGAAAAAAAATTTGTAAAAGAAAGGAGTTAGAGGGAACATTCACTTTCTTGCCTCTTGAGCGAAGAAGAATGCGAGATTGTATAAAGAAGATTGTTCTCTCCCTACAAGAAAAGAGAAAGATAGTGAATCTCCAATGGTCTCGAGGTCGAGAAGTCGGAGCGGGGACATAGGCCAAAGTGTTGGGGTTGAACCTCGTCAACATATCATGTCCTCTTGTGTTTGTTCTTTATTCTTCATCTACGCATTATTTTTATTTGCTTGTGATCGATTTTATCATTTTTCTCCGAAGGTGAATTTTTGAAAATTTTAATTTCACCAATTCATCCCTCCTCTTAGTGCTTTCGATCCTACAAAATCGGAACAACCGGGAATTCCCAATTTTTATCCCAGTGTGATCGGGATGTCCCAATCCCGATCTCGGACCCGACCGGGACCGGGTCCCCTTTTCAGAAAACTCGAAGCAAACCGGGTCGGCCGAGACACGGTCCCGGACCCGATTTTGCTCAGCCCTAATTGAGATTAGGCATAATCATGATTAGACATAAGTAGATATCATAAGTTTATAACATTAAATAAGGATAGGTAACGATCAAATTGGGATTGAGAATTATTAACAAAGATGATGAAGAGTCTCTGTGAACCGGCCGACCGGTTCTGTTGAACAATCGATCAGTTGATGTGTATCGGTCGATCGGTCTGCTCATAAGGTCGAGAGGTCGGTCGAATTGTAATATTCCTAAGTTAACCATGCATGATTAGTTGTATAAATGTGATGTTATATTATCTTATTCATAATCTCTATGAATGTGATGTTAAGACTTACACTTCAATATCAACTAAAGTGTGAAAGCGATAAAAATTTACTTAAGGCATGAAAATGTGATTTTCGAAAAAGTGAAACTTTGAAAAATTAAAGTCCCGGTAATTGTTCTTATATATGAAAGGATTCTAAAAGTGATTTTTAAGAATTTTTAGGTGTATGAGTTAGGTAAAACGTAGACACAAAATCGAAAAACAGTTAAATTACGATTTTTGTTCTTCGGACAAAAATTTAGATTTCGATTCCTTGCTTATTTATTTTTATAAATATTTTATTTGAATCCAAATGGGGGTACTTATTTACATGTAATGTTTTAAGTAAATGAATAAATAAATAAATAAATGGAGAAATGCAAAAGACATTTACTTCAAGGGCATTTTGAGAAGTACCACATACACCAGCTGAAGTCGGTATCTACCTCACTTTTAATACTTATCCTTTTACATTTTACTCCCTTCCTCCCTTGGCCGAATTGCAAAGGTAGAAGACACCATACTATATGATTGAAGCAAATTAGAAAAAGAAAAGGGGCAACTAGGGTTTTATAATTTGATAAGTTCCTACTTCATTTTATTTGGATTTTAACTACATAATTCTTAATTAGGGTGACTCTGAACCTTTCTCATCCATTTATTTCCGAATTTTACTTGAACATGGGGCAAAACTCATGTTGCTCTTAGGTAAGATTAACCCTAGCCATGTTCAATTGATTCATGAATATTTAGCTACATAATTCAATACATTCGAGTGATCCAAAAATTATAACATTTATTCTGATTGATCCTATATGAGTCTGCTTTCATTGAGCTTTGGAATCAAGTTAATAGGATTTCTGTAGATAAAGTTATGCTCTTATCTTTAAGGTACTATCACTCTGTCCGCCGAAATTGCTACCCGAACTTGTAAATTATGTATTAAATTCAATATATCATGGAATTATTTGATAATTTAGGGTGTTGTAAATATTTATGTTAGGTTTCATTGAAAATTGGAATCATTAGAAAATGATATATGTAGCGAACATTATAAATATTTTACCGAGCCTTACTCAGTCTGTCAGAATGGAGCTTATGGCAGATTATGCTAGTATTGGTTAAATTTATTGTGCTCAGTACAATTAGATATAAATTCAAGTAATTTTATGAATCAGAATAGGGAAGGCTTATTATTTTATATAAATCATAAACTAAGGTTACTCAGTCTGTCGGGACATAGAAATAACATAAAAGTTAGGCTGAATGTTGATTTTCATGAGAGCAAACCATAGTGAAGTAGGAAATGAAACTTTTACAGATTAATGTCTCTGTAATGTGAAAGTAAATAAAATTGGAATGATGTCATTTGATTATGCATACCAGAAGATATGAATTTTTCTTTACTATGCGTGCAATCTGTTATAGTATTAGGTCAATCCTTATGTTTAATAGTTACTTGAGTTATGAGAGTAAATATTTAAGGTTCATATACCATTTCAATTAATTATGTTTCATATGTGATAGGCTTGTGTTCATATCATAGTAGTAATGTGTTTCTTATTATTATTATTATTATAGGAGTAGAAGAGTTAAGTAGTGAAAAGAGAAAGGAAAATATTTTGTTAGTCCTTATAGGTAAGTTGATTTCTCCTACTCTATGTTTTCACCTCTTTAGAATTCGATGTGACGTCGATTATTATATGTATTGAATATGTTTTATAATGCTATGAATTGATTTCGAGAAATGCAATTATAGAAAGTATATGTGATATGATCTGAATGGATTGCGATGAGTGCAATATTGTTCATTTTGAAATGGTGTTGGATATGATTCATCTTCTAATAGTCAGGAGATATTTGTTGTGTAATGAATCATACATCGACATCCATTTGCATTTGCATATATGATGGTTGGAGCTAAGTGCTACATCGCTGATCACGATGGGAGCCACCTCTAGATTGCAATCCATCATTCTGTTCCTCAGTAATGGGATGAGATAGACTGTAGCTAAGTGTCATGCGGAGCTAAGTGTGTGTCACATCGTAAGTAGTCGCGATGGGGCCACCTTTAGAATCCATAGGGGTCACCTCTAGAGTCCACCTATCATTTTATGATTTGTTTCCCGAAAGGAATGAGGTAGAATGGAGCTAAGTGCTACATCACTGATCACGATGGGAGCCACCTCTATGGTCCACCTACCGACCACTGACCAGTTGGTGATCCGTGCATGCATATGAGAGTATTGCATTGCATACACATGTTTGATATGTTTAAGTGACAATGAATGTAAATCGAGTGCAATGCTTTTGATTGGGATGTTATATATATTTAGTAAATGTATGAAGATATTGACTTTGATATTATGATTAATGCATGCATGTTTATGTCTCCTCGAATTTATTAGATGGTAACATATAGCTTATGAGTTATTAGCTTACTGAGCTATTATTTGCTCACAGTGTTGTTGTACATACGCGAGAGATAGTCTTAGCATGGTGTGGATCCTTTTTGCTGCTAAGGTATTGAGAAGTCATGTGCCCCACTGCGCGTGTTAGATAGAAGATTTGCAGCTTTCATATTCCTCTGTTGGGATATGGAGAGAGTTTGATATGTGCTATGTAAGAAAAGTAATTTTGTATTTTGTAAAATGTAAATCTTTTATGACTATATGGTGGTGTAAACCCTAGGGTTGTTACATGCTCTGAACGATCAATATAAATTGCGTAGTTTGCTTATATGTGTTATTATTTTCTTGTGTTATCTAGAGGAGTTATGCACAATATTTCTAAAAAATAATAATAAATTTATTTGATCATCTATAATTAGTCGCAAGCTCTGATTTAAATCACCGTTTAAAGCAGGGTCGTGACACGAATGGTTCATTCATAAGGCTAATAGATCGGGCGATCGGTCGGTCGATGAGACTGTTTGGTTGTTCGATCGATAAGTTCATGGCAAGACTAGCTATGGATACGGTGAATCGGTCGACCGGTTGGCTCACAAAGCATAAGGACCGGTCGGCGTTCTGTTTGATTTCAAACACGAAAATTCCTTAAAACCTCTAGCATAATTTCATCCTAAACTAATTTCTACCTCCTAGAAATCAATCAAGCAGTAACATAACAGTAATAATCAAAACCTATAAGAGATTCATCAAGCAATCAAAGAAATAAAAAAAATCAAGAAATCAAACAATCAAATCATAACTTTGGGACTTCTTTTCTTCTTCAATACATAATTGATTTGGGACAGAATTTGAATCCATTCAAGAGCCGCAAAGTGATTTCGACCACCTCTATTCGCAATTAATCCGTTCTTCGATTCGTTGGAACCTATGGACCGAATCCCTTATTTTCTCCATGTTCTCCCTCTCGTTCTCCACCTGCAACCCAGCCAAGAAAGTTCAGCCTATAGATTGTGATATAGAGGAGAACAGACAGAAGGAAGGAATCGACTGTTGATGCCCAGCAACCTGTCGACTTCTCCTTAGATGTTACCCAATGCTCCAGAAAAATCTAGCAGCGGGAGGTTTCGTGAGGTTTTAGGGGAGAAGGGCTTTAATGCAATTCTGTTTTATGTATTAAAAGTCTCCTCTCTTTTTAATCTAATCTGATTCAAAGTAATCAGATTAATTCCCTGATTTGTGGAGGTCATCTAATAGGTGGGGTCCTTAATTCGATTGGCATTGGATTTTTATCTCCTACGTGTCATGTCGAGCTAGTCTTCACGTTTTCTTTTTTTATCTTTTGAGTGGATTGTTACCCTATGAGCTTAATGTCCACTTTTGTTAATATGATGTGCCTCTATGTTCTTTAAATTTTCACATCTTATTCTTGATCAATGCTGGAATGTTTCTACTCTTATGCAGTATTTTTGGACCTGCTTTAGTTGCAACTATTTCTTCCCTCTATCTGCATGTGTCAATCGACGATGACAAATGGATATGGACTTCGGACACTCACGGCCTTGCCGCTACTAAATCAGTCTATAATTATTTATGTTGCTGAGCAAATCCACTACCGTGTGCCCTTGAGCCGATATGGACTAAACTTTGGAAGCTTCACGCTCCTCAGAAGCTTAAGGTCTTCCTGTGGAAGCTTAAGCATAATAGGCTGCCAACGATGGATTTTCTCCTATGTTTCAATTCCACAATCAATCCTACTTGTGCTTTATCTAGTGTACTTTTGGAATATGACTCTCATCTCTTCTTTGATTCTTACTTTGTTAATACTATTTGGAATATGTTTTCGGATCAAACACATTATCAGTTTACCCATAGGCATGAGTGGTCCTTGGGAGGATGAATCAAGGAAGGGACAGACTTGACGATAGTTGAAAGATCATCCCTGAGATCCTTATTTGCTTTATGTCTTTGGAATATCTGAAGGCGAGGAATGAGGCACATTTTCAGTCCAAACGGGCTCCGACAATTGTAGTGTGGGAGAGAGCTCTGACTGGGTATTATGATTTTGCTAGAATATCCATGTCTGATGGTATTATCACCCCCATGACCCTATTTGGGTTAAGTGGGAGCCCCCACTACTGGGTTGGATTTCTCTCAACTCGGATGGGTCTTTTGTTAGAACTGATCTGCTGGGGGTGCAAGTTTTATTATTCTAAAATTTAATGGAGGCTTTGTTTATGCAGGTCATTAAGGAATGATGTTAGAATCGTCCTGGAGGCCGAGGCTTGGAGATTAACGTGGGGGATGCACCATTGCACAAGGATGGGACTTCAACGTGTCTACTACATTCACTCACTCTCGCTAGCATCATTCTCCGGAAAAACTGCTTGTCCACGGAACATATTAAACATTGTACGAAATATTTGGCATGACATTGATCTATTGCATGAATTTTGTTGTAAATATATCTTTCGTAAAGTCAATAGAGCTGTGAATTTTTTGACCAATTTCGATCGAAACTCGACTTCCGACCTATTTTGGGAGAACACGATTCTCAACTTCTTATCTATAGATAATTTCCTTTTATATATATATATTCTTTGCTTTGGGTAGGTTAATAGGTAATGTGCAAAGTCAATATTTCCATATCGACAAAATAAAGCAAAAACCCACGTAAATCTCTCACGTTAGCATGTTGAGACTAGACAATGCAGTAGCTTCATGTACATCTGTACCATGTACTATCAAGTCATATCCAATAGTAAATGTTCATAATTTTGGTACTCTTTGCTCACCTCGTTAAAAGAATAAACGTACAATGTTAGCATGCACTTGGGTCATCACGCAGGCATGACCTTATCGTCTTGTTTTACGAGTTACTAAATACATAACATCAGTAACATACTACAATTAGCAACTGTAATTCTCTTTTTTTTTACTCGGGAAAACAACATCTTTACTTGTGACAATGCAAATGATGATTTTAACAAATTTAAAGGTTTCTTTCCAATTACTTTCATTACATATATGAAAAAAAAAATATGAAAACGCATTATCCAAATCGCACAATGCAATATTGGCGCTCGGACGTGTTTGGATTCTAAGGCCGATGGAAAGATAAAAATTACTTTTCACAATTGAGTTAATATGATTTAAAATATATGTATAATATTAAAAATATATAACGCCGGGAAAAGAGGGCATAAAACGCGGTGGAATGAATTGATTCGTTTCATGTATTTTAGCTTTAATTTTTTTATACAGTAGGAAGGATTTAATGGAGAGAAAAGAAAGAATGCCTTGTATCTCGGGGAAAAAAGGAATGCTGCAGAGAATAGAATATTGAAACCTTTTGGAGAGCTGAAAAAAAAGAAAGAAAAAAATAACAAAACCATAAATATGAAAGCAAAGCAAAAAAAAAAAGAGCAAACGTTTAGAAATATTAATAA
Source organism: Pontederia crassipes (assembly GCA_030549335.1). Lineage (NCBI taxonomy): Eukaryota > Viridiplantae > Streptophyta > Magnoliopsida > Commelinales > Pontederiaceae > Pontederia > Pontederia crassipes. The sequence continues at coordinate 25,008,857 of CM060183.1, forward strand.
ACATTAAATTAGCTAATTAATTTGGATGCGAAGAAAATTAATTTTGTCCAAGGACATCGAGACTAGACGAATTAAATTGATCAGAATTATGATTTGATACCAATCGGGGTTTTGATTAAGCATATATTGGATTCCATTCTTAAAGAAATTGAGAAGTATCCTGATAAAAAAATTAAATTTTAATTGATAATTAGTGGCATAATTTTTAGTTTGATGAACAAAAATAATAATTTAATCTCCGTACGAAAAAGTTCAAATATCAAGCAACCAAGCAGATATTACAGACCCCTTTTCCCATCGCCCCTACTATAAAACTCAGTCCCCAGGTCATTCCGTTTCTCTGCAGGGGTTAAAAAAAGGTAGGAAAAGATGCTCTTCGTCTTAGTTGCAACGGCAAACGCAGAGCTTGACGCCGGCGCCCTCCGCCTCCGCTCACCATCGTGCGACGATGACGGGATCGCCTCGGAGTCCTGTGCGAGTAGGCTCCGATCGAGAGCTACGAAAGGGGGCGTTACGGCCGACGTAGGTGGGGCCTCTGTCGCCGGACAGTGAGATAGCGACGGAAGAAGGCAAACAGGATGACGCCAGGCATTGTTTGTAGGAGTAGTGACAGAGCGAGAGCTGAAGAGGAGCCAAGTCTCTTTCGGTAGTCGTAGGTATATATACATTGTGGGTTGGCGACGCGTACATGCAGATCTACTGTTCGTGAAACGAAGGCGGCGTACTCCGCTTCTTATTTTCACTATTATGTGTAATCCATCTTGGAACTTTCCAATCCCCTGTTCCTGTTTTTGAGAGTTTGGCACGCTCAAAGGCTGTGCATTTCATTTCCCACCAGTTTTTTGTATCCGGCTTGTAGGCGATAATAGTGAAGCTTCTGGCAATGTTAACGCTCTGTTTTGGCTACGATGACGAACGTTGTGGTGTGCGCTTCTCTTCTTTTTTTTTTAAATGTATTTTTTGGTGCTAGCAAATAGCCGACTGTGGATTCCGGTAGGCTGTTGATTTGTCTTGTTAATATGACCACAATACGTTTGCACTGCTTCCGATCCAATATGACATATGTTTATTTACGGAGCAAAGAAAAGTTGCTGGTGCTGGTGTTCCATTTTTTCCAGTTGCAAGCATTGAATGGCACTGTAATATGTGTACATATCAGACTCTGCAACAGCTAGCGGTGAGGACCGTAGAGTGAGAACACTGTCAGCCATCTCTCCTCGACTGCTGATTCCGCTGCAGAGTCAGTCGTCATCACGTACCTCATTGTTCCCCGATGCCCATGAAACTAGATTTCTTCCTGTTCTCTTTCAAATGTTTGTTAGCCTTTTCTTTTTTTTTAAACAACTTATTGGTTCTGTCAATGCGATGAAACTGGTCAGGAGAACTTGTCCTTCAGGGATCTCAGGAAAAGCTTGCTGCTTATTAAAAAAAACAGAGGGAACTCAACTTAAGAACTTTCAAGAAAACTGCATCGAGCATGAGGACATGGTTACATTGGTGTGTCTGGTCCGATGGAATGTGGGTCTTATTTTGTGTTCCACTTTGCTGTATCAATGTATCTGTGTTTCAAGAAAGCTTCTTGATTAATTTATATATGTCACGAAATTTCAAATTTGCATCTCTTTCACCAACAGCACACAAAATTCCGGCTCTGAAGCTAAGCAAAAGCTGAGCTAACTACTTAGGTTTTGCCGTTCTTAAGACACGACGAAACGCGGGAGATGCTTTGTCCAAAAGTTAACGCAGTTGTTTGGGGATTTTTCTCCTTTCTATTTATTGCTATATATGTTTGGTCTCTTAATTTTTTTGAGGAAAGACAACGTGTATTCAGTTCATATCAACATTTAAAAAAAATATATGATATGTATACTCCCGTTACGTCTCCCTACAGAAAACAGGAAAAACATGCTCTTGTTGAGAGTCGAACTCAAGACCTCCCGCTTACTAAACGGGTGCTCTAACCAACTGAGCTACAAGAGCGAAGATGCTTTGGGGTACTGATTATTTTTTTTATTAATTGTTGAATTTATAAACATCCCATGATATTTTTTTTTAAATGCAAATGAATCGGTTCGATTCGGCTTGTCAAAAATTTGACATATTAAGATTCGAAACATGGTTCGAATTCAAGAAATACGAAGTTATTTTTTAACCCATTATTTAATGTCATAATATATATGTATATGATGTATAATAATTTTATCATTAAGTAAAAGTAAAAACAGAGTTTTGAGTTAATTATAAATAATATTTATGACGATTTATTTATTTATATACGATAATAAATAAAAAAACAGAATAATTAGGTTGGTTCCTAGTTTATTTGACACTTCATAGTAGATAACATATAAAGGAAATTAATTTGATATGCCTAAAGTGCGAAAGCTAAAACACGTGTTCTTCGAAAGTAGCCATCGTTGTTACATTAGGTAATAATAAAAGTTTTAATGACTCGATTGTGCAATTGCTCGCTCAGCAATGTCGCTCACAGGGCTGTCCCAAGAGTATTATAACTATTTTTTTATAAATATAAAAGTATTAATTAGATTTTTAGTATTTTTAAAAACATTGTTGATCTTAAATATTTTATGAAATTGTTTCAAGAAGATGTTACTACCATAGCTTCACAAAGAAAAATTATGAATGCTATCGCAAATTGAAAAACGAATTAAAATGAAAATAGAAGAAAATTAAACTCTCTTTTTAATAAATAATAAAATAACCTCTATAATATAAAAAACAAAAAATGACATTCGATTAGGAATGGTGGATTAGAAATATATATAATTAAAGACAAAATATTGAGTAATTAATTTTGGATGACAAATAAGGGAATTGTGTTTATGAAAATCTAGAGTAAAAAAATAATGAATCAATTATGATTTATATTAATGACAAAAAAAATAAAATTAATATTTATTTTGAGAAATTAATGGAAATGTTGTTGAGAGAATGAATCATTCCTAGTGGAATTTTTTTTATTAAGACAAAATAGCAACTCAAGCAAAGGTCCATTTGAATTATTAAGAGGCCTCATTTTAGTCGGGACCTCAAACAAGGGCTTCACTTGCTTAGACCTTGAGCCGATTCTGATCGTTCAGTCTGTAAATTGATACTAATGAATATAAATTCATTGAATATTTATAAGATAAGTGACAAATGATTATGTGCTTGAAATAACAATTATTGTTAGGGATTAATGTATATGTCGGCACTACAACCAACGACGTCACGTATGGCCCATGGACAATAGTACAAAGGAGACGGCGACCATCCAAGTCAGCGATTGGCAGGAGACCAACCGGTCATCCTGGACCTCCAGACATGATCGGCAGCGTGAACAGGCAAAAACTGAGCTCGGCAACCCATGCCAATGGAGATGACGCAGCAGTCACATTTATTGCGAACATGGATGAGCAACGCCACCATACGCCGTCGAGGCAGCGTAGTTCTGCTACTACACAAAAGAAAGAGAACCCATGTGCCTCCTGAGGACTATGCAACAACACCCCATCTGACGTCAACAAGTCACTGCACGAGGTACCTCTGTCAAAGCATGAAGCTAGGAATATAAAACATAATCCTGGAACATCCGCCTTGACTCCTGAGCCCAACAACACTGCCGCGGCCGATGTGCCTACCTCACCTCCCAAGATGTTGACACATCGCCACAAGGAACCCTTAAGGAACACCCTGCATGAAAGTTTGCCTGCCAACGGCCGCTCGCCAATTACAACTCACCTGTGTAGCGAAGACGAGATGCAGGAAGACCCATGCAACCTGGACGAAGCGATCCGAAACGATCAAGATGACTCCTCTCCGATGGAGATTGTGGGTGGATGCCCTGCACCGATCCCAATGACAAAGCAACTTCATATTCATCTGATCCAATGATACATACTATTTTGTCCTGGAACTGTCGTGGTGCAGGAAAACCCATGTTCATCCCTACCCTTAAGGAGATTGATAGGCAGCACAAGCCGGATATCATAATCATACTCGAACTACGCATCAGTGGTCGTCGTGCATACCACATATGTCGCAAGATTGCAGGATACAACAACAAACATGTTGAAGCCAGAGGTTTCTCTAGAGGTATCTGGCTCCTTTGGAAGAATGATGGGGTAGAGAATCTCTCCTTCCTCAGGCCCCATGACCAAACCATGCACTGTGAGATTTCGTTTGGGCACAACCGATGGTTCCTTAGCGTGATCTATTCCCGCCCCTAGGAAAACAAACGTAACGATTTGTGGTCTCACCTCTCAAACCTATCCAACAGCCTCGACGCTTTCCCCTGGTTGCTCATCGGAGACTTTAACCAAGTGTTGGATCCATCTAAAAAACATGGTGGAAGAATGATAAATGCTCACGCTACTAGTAATTTCAGAGGTTGTATCAATGATTGCGGCCTCATTGAACTCAACAGCTCGGGCCCAAGATATACATGGAGAGGTTAATGCTATTGGGGCTCTGATCGCATCTGGGAGTGGCTTGATTGCGGACTCTGCAATGCCCGATGGCGAACCCTCTTCTCTGATGCCACTCTGAAGGTCTTACCACGCATTAGATCATATCATCACTCCCTCCTCCTCATGCTCCACGACAATCCACCTAGCACGCCTAGAAGGCCATTCAGATACTTGGCGCTACTTGGCACACCCATTGTGACTTCCTTCCTTTCCTCCAGTCCATCTGGGCGCCCTCTAGCAAACTCCACCACAACTTATCTTTCTTTCAATCCAAGATCAGGGAGTGGAACCACTCTGTGTTAAAAAACATCACTCATAGGAAGCAGCGACTCTATGCCCGAATTGTCGGAATTCAGAAAGTCAACCAGTCCTCAAATCGCCCATCCCGCCAATTCCTTGAAGCTACACTTGCCCAAGAAGAAATGCTTTGGTTCCAGAAAGCCCATTGCAATTGGATCACATATGGTGATAGGAACACAAGGTTCTTCCACACTAAGGCAATTATGCAACGTAAAAGGATTAGAATTGAAGCCCTTCGTGACTCTTCGGGACATTGGATAACCAATGACACCCAACTCCAAGCAATGGCCATCTCCCACTTCAGAAATCTATATAAGGCAGACCCATGTAGAGTTCATACGTCCATCCCTAACCTCTTTCCGACGCACATGAAGTAACGTCTGAGGCGCTTGGATAGCCCTATAATCCAATGGAGATACACAAGGCTTTATTTGACATGTCCCCCTTATAAAGCACCTGGACCTGATGGGTTCCAAGCCATCTTCTATCAACACAAATGGGAGATAACTAAATCGTTGTTATCGATTTCGCCACATCCGTCTTCCGCGATGGTTTGGCGTGGCCGAGATTAATCACACTCTTATCGTATTAATTCCTAAAGTTGAGAACCCAGAGTGCATGAATGAATTTCGCCCCATAAGCCTCTGCAATATCTCATACAAGCACATTACCAAGTTGATCGCGAATAGGTTATAGGAGCATTTGGAAGACCTTATTACTCCCTTCACTACAAGAAAAAGCCGGATTTTTGATGGTTTATTTTTGACGGTCCAACATCTGTCTGAAATACCGATGGTTTTTTCGGCGGATCGTATAAACCGTCGAAATTTTTGTCGGATATTTTTTGATGGTTCTAGCCATCTAAACTTTCGACGATTCAGAATTCGTCGAAAATTTTGGTTTTTCGACTGTTCAGACCATCGAAAGTTTCGACGATTCACCTATCCGTCGGAACTTCTAGCGGTCTTAGCCATCGAAATATTTTAACGTTGATCGCGTAGTATTATTTTATTTTTCGACGGTTTTGACCGTCGAAAGTTGCGACGTTTGACGGAACCATCGATATTTCGACGGTCAGATCCGTCGGAATATTATGAGATTTTAATTAATTAAAATATTCTACTTTAATTATTTTCGACGGTGTTGACCGTCGAAAATAGAAATTGATAATTTATATAATTTTGTTCAGTTGAGATATATATTATTATATATATCGACGGCTAAAATTGTCGAAAGTTGACGGTTCGTCCAGCAGGTTTGACGGTTCATCCAACGGGTTTGACGGCTAAAATTGACGGTTCGTCCAGCGGGTTTGACCGTCTTAATTTGAATTAATATTATATTATATTTACCTTAGTTACGACGGTTACGATCGTCGGAAACTGGCTATATAAATACCCGACCCAACTGTCACTTTGTCCGTTTCGATCCCGCGTCTCTCTTCGCCAGATCCGGCCGCCCTCCGCATTTCGTCCGGCGGCCACCTCCGGCACCTGCATTGCCTTCCCTCGCCGCCTGAAGCTCTCGTCCGCCCCCCGAAGCTCTCGTCCGTCGCTTGAAGGTCTTGTCCGCCGCCTGAAGGTCTCGTCCGTCGCCTGATCGAAGATCTCGTCCGCTGCCAGGTCGCTGTCGCGACTGCAATCTCCGGCGTAGGTAGGCTCCGATCCCCGCCCTCCTTGCTCTCTCCGGAGGGCAGATCCGATATAATACGGCGACGACATTAATCTAAATGAATGCAAATTTTATGAGGCCGAACGATATAGAGTGACTAACAATACTCAAGTGGCTGTGAATAGAATGCATTATTTGCCTCTTATTACAAGGCTTAAAAGATTATACTCGTCTATAGGGTCAGCGTCGCAAATGAAGTGGCATGTATAACATAATACTTCTGAAGGTGTCATGCTTTACCCATCGGATGGTGAAGCATGGAAACATTTTGATTGTAAGCATCCTGATTTTGCTAGGGATGAAAGGAACATAAGGCTCGGATTATGCGCGGATGATTTTACACCATATGATCAGACTTCAGTTCCTTATTCTTGTTGGCCGGTCATAGTAACACCTTATAATTTTTCACATGGGATTTGTATGTCCGCACCTTATATGTTTTTGACATGCATTATTCCTGGTCCTCACAGTCCTAAACAGAGGATAGACGTGTATTTACAGCCTCTACTAGACGAGTTAAAAGAACTGTGGGATGGTGCCGTCGCTTATGATGTGTCGACCAAATAAAACTTCACCTTGAAAGTTGCCTTATTGTGGACCATTAATGATTTTTCTGCCTATGGGATGTTGTTTGGTTGGATGACCGCAGGGAAACTAGCTTGTCCATGTTGCATGGAACACCCAGATGCGTTCACTTTGAGAAATGGGGGTAAAGTTAGTTAGTTTGATTGCCATAGACGGTTTCTTACAGCTGATCATCCGTACAGAAATAACCGAATTGCATTTTGAGGGAATATGGTTGTAGAAGACATGGCTCCGGTCAGACGCTCAGGAGCTCAGTTACGTCACATTGTCAATGCTTTATGCAGAATTGTCGATGACCCAAATGTCACATACAATGAGTATGGTGTTTATCATAACTGGACCAAACGAAGTATATTCTGGGATTTACCTTATTGGTCTGATTGTTTGATACGTCACAATTTGAACGTCATGCACATTGAGAAAAATATGTTTGAAAATGTATTCAACACCATAATGGACATTAAGGGCAAAACAAAGGACAACCTAAATGCGAGACTGGATTTGAAGGAGTACTGTCGAAGGCCAGAGTTGCACTTAGCTTCTTTATCTAATGATAAATTATCTAAGCCAAAGGCAAGTTATGTTCTCACTAAAGAGCAGAAGACTCAGGTGTGTCGATGGATCCAAGAGCTGAGAATGCCGAATGGTTATGCATCAAATCTGACCCGATGTGTGGACATGAATAACTTGCATTTGTTTGGCATGAAAAGTCACGACTGCCACATATTCATGGAAACTTTGCTTCCTACTGCATTTTCTTCACTACCAGACAAGATTTGGAAGCCGATAACAGAGTTGAGTAAATTCTTCAAAGAACTGTGTTTTACAACACTAACGGTGAAAAATATGACCCAATTGGAACGTAATATACCGATAATATTATGTAAGTTGGAACGAATATTTCCACCGGGATTCTTTGATTCCATGGTTACCTATTCATTTGCCATATGAGGCAAGGGTAGGTGGACTAGTATAATATAGGTGGATGTATCCTTTTGAAAGATATCTTAATCAAATTAAAAGGACGATTAAGAACAAAGCACATGTCGAAGGATCCATATGTGAAGCGTATATGATTCAAGAGATTTCGTACTTCTGTTCTTACTACTTTGAGTCTCATGTTAAGTGTGTGAGGACCAGAGTTCACCGAAATGATAAAGTTCCAGAAGAATAGTCTGCTGTGGCATCTTTGTCGATCTTCAATCAGTTAGGACGACATTTTGAGAAGCCAAGAAGTAGATGGTTGAGTGATGCAGAATTTAAGTCTGCCATGAATCATGTCCTTCTAAACACGCACGAGGTGCAAGGCTACATTAAGTAAGTTTATTCTCCATGCGTTATTTTCTTTTTTGTCTTCCCAAGCAACATTTTGATTTAGCCATCACTTTATATGTAGTGCTTTCTTGCAGTACTACAATGTCCCTGAAGAACATGTTCAAGATAGAATCGAGAATGATTTCGCACCGTGGTTTAAAGATCATGTAACTCTTACGATATGAAAATCAATTTGAAGTCTTCAGCATCTACTCTTGACATTCATTTTGATTTTAGGTTCTCAGTACCGGCACGACGTCTTATCTCCATAATTTGGCATGGGGACCGGCTCGAGAAGTGAAAAGTTGGCCGGTATATTTTGTGAATGATTATAAGTTTCACACAGAAACTTGGTCGATCGAGAAGAAAATCGTGAACAGTGGAGTATGTGTCGTAGGATCCACGGACGAAGAAAATGAGCGTGACTACTACGGTATTCTCAAAGACATAATTCAGCTGCAATACACCGGAGGTAATAAAGTCATATTATTTGAGTGTAATTGGTTTGATCCAAAGGAAAGGAGAGGGATGCGAGTTCACAAAGATTTCAAAATAGTTGAAATAAGTCACAATAGGTTTTATGATCGTTTTGATCCTTTCATTATTCCGTCTTCTACAAGTCAGGTATATTATGTGCCATATCCGGAGAAGACATGGACAAAGCACAATGGTGAGTTGTAATGAAGACGAAGGCAAGAAGCAGAATAGAAGTTGATGGTGCATTGCAATGTGCATATCAAGATGACTCGCATACTTTTGTAGCCCCTATTGTAGACACTGAATTAGTTGACGATCTACAAGATTCAGAATAAGTATTTGAAGACTTTGATAACGCCGACATACAAAATGATGAGAATGGTTCGGACGAAGATGAATTTGTAACTACGTCATCTTCAGATGATGATGATGATGATGAGTACCAGTCATGTGGTAACTCAGATGATGACTAATGTCACGCTCATGTTGTATTTTTATCTTACGACTATCGGGATTTTGTATTACGATTGTTGTTATCTTATGGATTGTTCGTTTATGACTAATATTGATGTTGTATCATAATGGTATTGTCAAATTATCATCTCACCATATTGTCTTATGCGTTAGCGATGTATTGATGCGTTGTAATTGTAACAATAAAATTTGCTAGCAAGTGCACTAGTCGCTCAAGTAATATAGTATTAGGAGTAAGAGTGTCGAACCCACGAGGAATATTATTAATTCAATGTCTGGATTTATAAATTAATAAGAGAGGAAAAACATGGATTTTTGGAAAGATGTTTTATGAAAATAAAATAAATAAAATAAGATAAAGATAAGATAGTGGTGTTGAAGTTAGGCCTTAGGATGAAAATAGATCAAGATAAATATTTGAATCATAAAAGATAAATTTAATCTTTAAAGATGGATTAGATTCTCCCTAAAGTAATCTACCATGATTAACTTGTGGTCTCCACGACTGGCATCCCTCAATTTAATCATATAGAACTATCTTAATTTAATAAGAATTGAAGTCTCCACGACTGGTACCCCCAAAATCATATTAAAATTAAGATGCATTAAATTGGATTCTCTAGACTATTAATCACTCCACAAACTGGTATAGATTAATAGACCACACAAACTTGATTCTCCACACACTAGTTATCAAATTTATGTCAATTATTAATTCCAAATAAAATCAATTATAATTAGTATAATAAATTCTGAAATTAAACACTCCACAAACTGGTATAGCCTAATTCAGAAATTCAATTAACTAACATAAAAGCATTAAGCACAATTAATAATTAATCAGAAAAGATTAAAACAAATAAAGTAGGATCCAAACATTTTCCTTCAATTAATAATCTCCTAAAATAATAATCTTAAAAACATGGAGTTCATCCTAGAAATTCTGGAGAGATAATAACAAAATAACAATAATAATCGAAAGAATTACACCCAAAATAGAAGTAGAGCTCTTGAATTGGGCAGACAGTCGGGTAGCCTCTCGGACTTGATCAGGGTCGCGATCAACTTCCAGCCGTCGCACCTCTCTCCTCTTGGTCGTAGCCTGCAGAGCTCACGACTCGCCGTGGAAGAAACCTGAACTTCAGAGCACCCATTGAAACGATGGATTCTTCACGTATTTATAGGGTACGGACGGCCTTCAATTTTGATCTCGGCCGTAACATCGTACGGTTAACTTTAAAATTATAAGATAAACTCGGCCAAAGATAAATCATTTTATCATTACGCCCAAAGATAAAATCATTTATCTTTTACTCCCTTAGAGTCTCGGCCGTAAGGAAATTATTTTATCTTTACTCCTTTCCATTACTCCCAAAAGATAAAAATCATTTTATCTTTACGCCTTCATATATCTTGTTACGCCCAAAGATAAACTCATTTTTATCTTGTTACGCCCTTCATCTTCATGTCATTACGCCCTCTAAATTTCGGCCGTAACATCTTTATCTTCATGCCATTACGCCCAAAAGATACAAACATTTATCTTTACGTCTTCAACTCTCGGCCGTAAGGAAAGACTTTTCCTGTTACGCCCAAAAGATAAAAATATTTATCTTTACGTCTTCAAATGTTAGCCGTAACAAAGAATTAAATCTTGTTACTCCTTTTGAATCTCGACCGTAACGACTTGGGTGTAAAGCCAAATCTCGGCCGTAAGGAATTTCTTTGAATTTCGGCCGAGATTCGAATTTTCCTGCAAATAATTATCAAAATATAGTTAATCCATCCACAATTAAAATATTCAGCGATTTTAATAATTAAAATTGATAAATCCGGAATTATGATTAAAAGTGACTAAAAATGATGCATGCCATGATCAAATTATAGAAAATTTAATTAAAATAATTAACTAAAATATGTTGTATTTTGCATGCATCATGTATGTTGATAATCAATCGGAACGACGGATGCCTGACGAGGACGATGCATTTTCATATTTGATTCCATCTCGTGAGTGTTTGATATAATGATCATAATTTCAGCAATAACCTTATTCGAATTAATTTGTTTATTTTTTATAAGCGCCTCCGGATATTAGGAATTGGTTCTCGAGTTATACGTACAATTTCGTTCCTGAAGATGCGACACAAGGCGTAGCCGAACATAATCAAGTCGAGACGTTGTGACATTAGAGTTTTGTATCAATTATAAATTTGACTTAGATTAAATTTTGTATCATGCGGATGTTTCGTTTTGCCAAAAGAAAAAAATAAGGGAAAGGAGCCGATTGTCCCTAGAGCTGTGACTACTCCGTCGGCTCCTAGATCAGTCACGGGCATTCGCATAATAGAACGTTCATCTCCTCCGTCGGCTCCTTCCTCTCACGCTGATATTGCGGAACTGGAGACACAATTGCCGAAAGAACTCGTTAGAGCTCCTTGTTCCGTGGAAGGCTCATATCAGGCTTCGTCAAATCGTGTGCACAAAGCATGCATACAGCCAGATGGGAATCTAGGGTAAGTGTTATTTTATGTATTTCGAATCCTTATTCATTTTGTGATTCATCCATCACATTTTATAATTTTGTATTCTTTCATATTTGTATCTTCGAAACTCGCGACTGCGGCAGTTACTAAAGTGTTGCGACATAGGTATACTGAAGCGTGGCTTACATGGAGGGAAGTGATGCTATTTAATTAATTTCAGGTGTCCTTAGAAGCCAACATGGTCATTAAAATTTATCTTCGTAATACTTTAATTTTTTTATACACATGCAGGCTAATGTGTGGTGGGAGCCCGAGAATATGGAACAAATGTGGAAGGCTTTTAATTCCCGGTGCTCGAAGAGATTGTCCGCGATGCTTTCAGAAGCTCGAGCTGCTGGGGCACGGCCCAATTGGATCCCCGAGGCCATTTGGATCGATTTGCTACGAAAGTGGTCCACCGAGGAGTACAAATTGAAATGCAAAAAAGCAAAAACAAGTCGAGAGTCCGACAAGGGAGCATGCTTGCATTCAAGCGGATGTGTATTAACGAGCATGATTGCTAAGAAAATGATAAGGTCTTTCAATATTGTGTCGACAAAATATTATACTTTATTCGATAAATTATTATCTTATTGCAGGAGAAAGAGATGGGTAGACCACCTACTCAGGACGAAGTATTTCTTCGAACTCATCAGAAGAAGAACAAAGAATGAGTTTCGAATTATGCTCGGGAGACATATGTATGTAAAATTATCTGCCACTTTTTTTTCTAAATTTCAAGTAAATCTATAAGATAGTAAAATCGTCGTTTATAGTTAATTATTTTTTTGGCTCAATGGATTTTTTTTCCTAATTTCAGGAGTCTTTCAAAACAAAAGAAGTCGATCACATTACGCAAGCCACGCATGAAGCGAGCACACCACTGACCCCAAGACAACTTTGGACGGACCATATCGGCGTGAAGAAAGTTCGCATTTACGGCTTCGGATCTTCTATGAGTACAACAGATATTGGATATGGTCGTAAATCTAATTCAGGTTTAGCTTCCTCTGGTCAAGGTATGCAACAAATGATGGATGAGATGAGGCATTCCATTAGGGAAGAGGTCAGACAAGAGGTTACGCAAGAGCTCAGAAAGGAGTTCGAAGAACGTGAACGTCGTACCAAGTCTGAAATGAAGAAAATGGTGCATGTCATCATGCGTGGCGAATTCAACGACGAGGATCCCGAGGTAGATTCATTTGATTTAATTTTTGTGGAATTTGCTTTAATTTGTACTCTAATATATGTGATGTAGAAGATGCATTAATAGTTTGGATGAAATTTTACTCCTCATTAGATCAGCATGCACATTGACATCAATATGACCTAGAGAAATAAGATGATGGGAAATGAATTTGAATGTGCACGTATACATATATTGCTCCTATCTTTTTGGGTGTTACACCACTAAAGAACCTTCCCTTAAATTTATTGCTCTAAGGAAAAAGTAATTGGAGTAATTAAGAGCCCTTTGATGATGTAGGCAGTGTTCTTATGGTTTGAATAAGTGCTCTCACTAATACATATATATACATATTTATGATGGCCTATGCATATGATTAGTTAATGTATTGAATATAACTCCATGGAGAAAGATAATATTTGAGTTCTGCTATAACTACTTTTGTCTTCCTAGAAACGTATTCGAATACTTTGTTTGGGGGGCATGAACAATTTTTCTGCACTGGGAAACCATCATTCAGATTTCCTACCTTGGTTATATTTTGAGGTGCATATTTCTTGACTTTTTCACTCATTCTTACTTTTTTGCCGCGAGGATGTTTATTCTGCGATTTAGAGTCGTATAATGTTGTTGCTTCAGAGCAGAACTCAGGTTGCAAATGATAACACAAGAACTGTTATAATTACTTTTGCTTGTAACTTTATGAATGCAAGAAAATTGATATTTGAGTTATTGAACTTTCCGTGGGACAATTTGATCAACAAGGTATATGGATGCTAAAAAAAAGCTGCAACTGATGTATTATGTAGCGAAGTGATGTATTTGAGTGATTGTTCCAGATTTCGAATCCTTATTCATGTTTTCTTTGCAGGTATATGGGTACTAACTTTCTCAATTCTCTTTGCAGGTATAGTGATGTTCGAATTGTCTTGTGAAAAGCTCTTCAGATCCGACGGGAAAGGCGAGACTCATCTTTGCTTTGTAATGGTGTTTGGAATGGTGTTTGGAATGTTTGGATATTATGTTTGGACAATTATATGTGTTATATGTGTTTGGACAATTATATGATTGCTTATGTTGGTTATATGTGTTATAAGTGTTTGGAATGGTTATAAGTGTTTGGAATGGAATGATGCTTCTGTTGTATTATATGTTCGAACATTAAATTTCAGCATTTTTTTAATATTTTTTTTGTTTTCGACGGTTAGAACCGTCGAAAATAGCTGAAAATTAATTATCGACAACGAATTTTTCGATACTTATCGACGGTTATGACCGTCCGTGCAAGCTTTTCGACGGTTGGAGCCGTCGAAAATCAGTTGTGGAGTCAACGAGTGAAACCGTCAATATGAGTGTTTCGACGGTTACAATCGTCGATACTCAACCTTCGACGGCCGAGCCCGGCAGCTAGACCGTCGGTATTACCGATGAATGTTTTACAACCGTCACAAATTAATTTGCGACGAGTATTTTTCCGACGGATCAATTCCATTCGAAAAACCGTCGGTAATACAATTACCGACGGTTTTTGGGCTGATTACAGACAGTTTTGACCATCTGTGCAAGCTTTTCGACAGTTTGAGCCGTCAAAAATTAGTTGTGGAGTCTACGGGTGAAATCGTCGATATGAGTGTTTCGACGGTTACAACCGTCGATACTCAACCTTCGACGGCCGAGCCCGGCAGCTAGACCGTCGGTATTACCGATGAATGTTTTACAATCGTCGCAAATTAATTTGCGACGAGCGTTTTTCCGACAGATCAATTCCATCCGAAAAACCGTCGGTAATACAGTTTTTGGGCTGATTACAGACAGTTTTGACCGTCTGTAATCAGCATTTTTCTTATAGTGCTTCCAGTCTAGCTTTGTTCCCAAGAGGAACATTCAAGACAACATTATCATCACTCAAGAAGTGGTTCATACTATGAGTCATATGAGGGGCAATATGCACTTTATGTCCATCAAAATCGATCTAGAAATAGCCTTCGACAAACTCAACTGGACATTTATCCTCGACACACTAGAGACTGCTGGCCTCCCGCCCAAGATTATATCTGTAATAATGGATTGTATCACCACTCCTTTATTGCAAATCCTCTAGAATGACAACCTAACCGACAACTTGCCTATTCGTGGTTGGCCAAACCATCTACCCTCTGGGTGCAAATCCTAAGGGCAAAGTATGGACGCCGCATCGGACCCGGCGGGATCCTCCACACTAGCGCATCTGACTCTTGGTTTTGGAAACAAATTGCCTATTTGTGGAACGAAGTTGCACCACACACCATATGGCAGCTTGTCGATGGCAGAACAATCCGTTTCTAGCAAGACCCTTGGTTACAACATGAAGACGCTCTATGGACAAGACTTGTTGCAAGACCATCTGATGAACTCTTTAGTGCAACGATATCAACAATGTGCTCCCTCACTAGCTGACTATGGAACCAAATTTGACCTTATATTGGCAACCAAGATCTTGTGAGACTTGCTAGTGTGAACACCCCACATCAACATGGACAGGATGATCGCATTTATTGGCCCCTCGAAGCCTCCTAGAATTTCAGCACTAGATCGACTTATCAAGTCCTTGCACGCCCAAATATCAGCAATAAGCATCGGCTTTGGAGACTCATCTGGCGATGGCCTAGCCTGTAGTGAATCCGATGCTTCTTGTGGCTTCTCGCGCATGAGAAAATCCTTACTAACTCTCAGCGTATGCGTAGATAATTAACGAACACAAACATATGCCCAAAGTGATCTAGTTATCCAGAAACAACCCTACATGCACTAAGGGATTGTTACTGGGCATCTCAAATCTAGCGATCATTGGTGCCCCACCAATTGCAGGTACCATTCTTCTCGTACAACATAACTGACTGGCTTACTCTCAACTTGCAGGGTACCCGTGGCGATCAACAAGTGGATTGGCCCCTCATTTTCGGTGCAACTTGCTGGCAAATCTGGCTCTGGCGAAATCACTACATCTTTAACGGTGACGCTACGCTTCATGTCTCACCAAAGATAATTCAAAAGCTGCCCTGAGTTATAAATTTGCATCACAATGGAGTAAATCCACCTGTGTAACAACCTTTCCCTCCTCCCAATTCTAGTGTTCGCCTCCTCCAGGATGGATCAAGTGCAATGTGGATGGTGCCTCATCTGCTACTTACTTGGGAATCAGATGTGTCGGCATTGGCGGACTCATTCGCGACCACGACGGACAATGGCTCATCGGCTTCATGCAGAATGTGGGCACGGTACCCAGCCTCCATGCTGAACTCTTGAGCACCCGTTTTGGCCTTCAGACTCCATGGAACAGAGGCTACACAAAGGTGATCCTCGAATCTGATTCTGAGGAAGTGGTGCATCTCCTCAACCATCGCACGCCACCTAGACCTCACATAAGAGACCTCGTCCATGAGATCCACCACCTTATCGCTGGAAAATCGTAGTTGCCCATATTTATCGCGAGGCTAACGCTGCGGCTGACCACCTAGTGAAACTCGCTCTTTCAAACGCCAATACGGCGTACCCACTTGTGTGCCCCCTGCTTCCATGGGCACCATTTTGTTATGTGACGTAGCGGGAATACCCACGCCTCCTTTTCTTTCTTCAGCATAGCTTAATGTAATTCCCAGGGCTCTACACTTTTTCCACCAAAAAAAAGTTTTGCATACACGTGGAGCACAATGGACTGTTGATATCAAGATCAATGGATGATGAACAAAAGTCTCTGCTCTCCTCTTTCTCTCATGGAGTTCGACTTCTGCACTACTCTTCCAAGTGTCGTAGAATCTGGCAAAGATCTAGTGTAGACCTCTCTCCTTCTCTAGCATGCACTCATGTTTCATGATTCTCTCTCTTTGTGTGTGCAGCAAAGGAGGGCTGAGGCAGGCCGGTAATAATTTTATCCAGCAAAAAAATTCTTGATCGAGATGAATATTCGTCTTATGAATGGCTTAAATGAACATTCGAAGAGGAACATGAATAGAGCACGCGGGAGATCGAGACAACTGAAGAGAGAAGAGGATAGAGAAGGGAGAAAGGATCGTGTGAAGTACTGAGGACCCATCCAACAACAATTAGCTGAAGGGCATCAGCTACTTAGGAAAAGGCAAACTCGTACTTATCTTCCCCCATGGGAGGAGAGGGAGACATTGAAGACGATATGTGAGAAGGAACTTAGCGAAAGCTCTTTGCCTAAGCATGGAACGGAGGAGAGAGTAAGAGATCATTGTATATCAGAGAGGGAGTGCCAATCCTTCCGTATTGTGAGAGATGAAGAGATAGCATCGGAATTTCGTAGGAGAAAGAGAGCAGAGACCTTCGTCCTTGAGAGAAAAAGGAGAGCAGAGACTTATTGTTCATCATTAGATCATCCAATTTTGGTATCAACGGTTCATAGTGCTTCGCTTGTATGCAAAACTTTAACCGCTCAGTATATACATTAATCCATCATCATCATCATCATCATTATCATCATCATCATCATCATCATCATCATCATCATCATCATCATCATCTAATCTTCTTAAACAAGTTTTCTTTCTTATTTGATGTGTTACAGACTTACAGTACATGTATTTTTATTAAACGAGATTTTTATTTGTGTTGTCAATGTTTTCAGAATCGGATCGGTGACAGGAATGGATTTCTTATCGGGTCACGATTGGACCGATTCGACTGGGTTCGACCGGATTGAACCAGATTATATTAAAATAATAGTATTTATAATAATTATAATGATATAATATAAGTTATATGATATAGTATATGAATATTGCACTAATAACATATTAAAAATATTAAAAATTAATATAACATAATTTTAATTTGTTAAAAGTTTTAATAATAATTAATAATGATGATGATTAAAATTTAAATATGAATAGATTATTACTAATTTAGTGTCTATTATTTAATGATTATAGATGCTATATTAATAAAGTTTATCTTAAATTATTCATATTTCTTATTTTTTTTAAACACTTTCCTTTTTATTTCCTTTATTTATGCTCTTTAATGATTTTCTATTTTAATGTTAGGCAATTTCAAATACTTACCTTTTTATTTTTATTCTTATTTAATTTTATACATGCCACATTCTTTTTTTCTTTACTTTCTTATATTCCTATCATTTTTCCTTTTTTAACTTTCTTATTTTTATCATTTTTTACTTTTTTCTTTTCAAAATCTGAATCCAACCGATTTTCTCCGGTTCAACATGAAAAATAATTTTGCACTCCAACCGGACTGAATCATCGGCCGATTCGTGATTGAACCAACCGGTCCGGTCCGATTTTCATAACATTGTGTGTTGTCTTTGAGAGCTCTTCAACTTTTATAAGAGAAGTCATAGTCGGGGGGATCCAAGTAGTCCATCAGGAGGTTGACCCCTCTTCAAATTTTCAAAATTTTATTGGCTAAATTTATTTTTATAGAAATTTTTGCGTTAAAATATCTATTTGGCCCCTAAATAATATTTAGTATCACAATCTACATAATTTCTATCTTGTTTTGTTGATAGTATCATCTAGCTATCCCTTCAAAGGTCATAGTCCCTTCATGCGGTTCTTGTAACCCTGGTGGATCAACTCAAGACTAAAAGGTATTTTTTTCATCCAACTAGTATTCTTGTTAGGATTGTCCACCCAATCTCGAGTTAAGAATTTTTATCCGACTTTGCTTACTATCTTAACTTACAAATTTCAACCATACTTCTTGGTGACAAAACTTTGATTTTCAACCGTGACCTCAATATTAGTGTCTTCAGAGAACAACCAGTATTCGTTGGATGTCAAGAGCAATCACGCATGTGCATGAAGAGAGAAAGAGAGAAAATCTAGCACAAATAAGGAGGAAAATTATGATTTGGGGTGAGGAAGGATTGAGAAAAAAAATCTTATTTATAAGAGTTAATTTTAATTTCAATCTATTTAGAAATCTAATCATAAAATTAATGAATTCTTCACATTTATCATAAACTAACTTAAGTTTTTCTTATTTCCTTTTCTTTTTTTTTCTTATAATCAAACTCTCATCCCTTCTCAACTTTAATTATCCTTTTATTTTAAAAAAATAAAATAATATTCTATTACTTATTACAAAAAGATGGGATTGTTATATCAAATGTTATATTTCTGCATTCAGTCAATTCGTGATTAACTAAATTATTGCATGGGTATACGATTCCGTCATCTTCTCTTATTGCACAATTATTTTTTAACATAACCTTTGCATCCGCCAAGATTCGGTCCATAGTTACAAAATGAGTGTACCCCCACGTTCCGATCTCATCAATCATACTAAAATCGGATCAGAACGCGAGCAGCAAGTGGCATAAGGCATTTGATCCCTTTTGCATAAAAGAGAGAGAGAGAGACTTTGCTTCTTCCCTTCCTCTTCCTAAGGTGCAAATTATATATAGATCCAATCTGAAAGTGAAACACAGAGAACCAGAAGAAGGAAAAAGAAAGGAGGAGATGAGGGTCAAAAGTGTCCACCTAGGTGGAAATCTGACCTCTTAATCCCACAACACATTAAATGCAAAGTAAACTCACACTACAACCTTCCATCTCATCCTTTCATTTATTTTGTTCCTTTTGGTTGGAAATCTTCCATTCTTTAGTGTGTTCTATTCTTTCCTTTGGCCCAAAGCAAAGAGACGAAACCCCCAACGGCCACTCTTTGCTCTCGTCCTTGCCAAATAAGGCGTGCGCGTGTGCTCCTCGCCCTCCTTTCTCCTCTCGTGTTCGTAAACTTAGGCCTTAAGTCACATACATGAAAACATAAAATATAATATACAGGGCGCCGCAAACCAAAACCCTGTTTTCCAAGTTTTCCAATTTTTTTACTACTTATCAAAAGCCTCAGTCGGCTTATATAGTGGCGGTTCGCATTTATCACCTACGTGCTCTCGTTGCACATGCACCTAAATGACATGTTTATCCTCCACGTGTCCGTATAAAAATTACCACGAAATTTTTAACTTCATATAATATGTTCGGGAACGCTCCTGACAAAATCTTCTAGCATTGTCAATCCATTAATTGCATTAATTAACTGAAGATTATGACATAATTCAGAAATATATTTCAGATTCTTTTATTTTATTGCTTCTTACAAATCTCTCGGATTCCTGTAATTTGTACTAATTTAATTTCTTTGGGAGGGGATAATATAATATAATCTCAAATATGTTAATTTTATTGCGTTTTATCTGTCACAGCTGCCGTTTCGTCATGTGATCAAACGTTTCTTTGGGCGAAAGAAAAATCTAGAATAATAAATAGGTCGGTTGACATCTACCGCCCATTCTCACATGAAAGGGTACAGTTGTACTTTGACACAACGTGTTAGGCTTCTATTTAGTTCTTCTTACGAACCGCCTTTTGTGCCAAGTCAACCACGCCTATAAATTAACTGGGCGGAGTTTTCAACTTTCAACCTGTTCCGTGCCGACCGCGCGCCTTGTTGGAACGGTTCCATTTTTGCTTTCCTTCCAAGGTTCAATGCCGACATCGGCTGCTGATGCCAACCGCATAGTCGCCGGGGGTTTCTCCGGCGTCGTCGTCGAGAAGCGCTTGGTCGAGCTGCCACCGGTCTCGAGCAATTTGGCTGCGGAGTTCAGAAACTTCAAGAGCAGCGCAGCGCCGGAGAGGTTCCTCTTCTTCTCCGACGGATCGTGGGCTGACTTCGTCCCGCCAGTGTTCGACGCCCTCAGGGACGGGTTCCTCGCCGGGAGGACAACGCTGGAGGTCCCGGTCAACGGCGCGCCGCACGTCTTCGACTTCCTCCGCATGACCCGCGTCGATATGGAGACGGGCGAGTCCAAATCGATCGCGTGGATCGACGCCGACGGCCGGTGCTTCTTCCCAAGGTCGACGGCCGACGCGCCGCCCTTTCCCAAGTTAGAGATCGAGATAAGAATCAATGGGGATTCGACGTCGGCGGCGGCTCCTTCGGAATGCAGCTCAGACGAGAACGTGGCGGCACAAGATTCCTTGGGAGCTTGCCAGGAGCACTCGGACGAGAGCGCCGCGGTGTCCTCTGTCGCGAGCTTGGACGAAGAGAGATGGCAGGGTGTCCAAGTTGTGCTACGCAATGACAGGTACTTCAAGGTCATCGAAAAGTTGTTCCTCGCCGGAATCAGAAGGTCCGTGCCGGACGCCGTCGTCTCTTCAATACGCAAGTATTCGCACGCCGGTCCCCTGGGGAGCTCCCGGTTGAAGGCGTTCCAGATGCAAGCACAGATGACGAAGGCGATCCGCGGCGATGCCAACTTGAGGTTTGCTTGGTTCGGGGCGTCGGCGAGGGAACTGGCGACGGTTTTCGCACACGGTTTCGGGCAGACTAACAACAAGCTCCTTGGTTCCGAGGCTCATGGCGTCGGCGTTCACCTCTCTGCACCGTATTTTCCGTACTCGAGGTTCGTAAGCATACTGAAATTGTATTTGGACAACAGTGCAGTACGTATCTTCTAAATTTTTGTTTTGCAGTGCGTTGTTATCCGAATCCAACGCAGACGGCGAGCGGCACGTCCTGTTGTGCCGTGTGATCATGGGAAAGCCGGAGAAGGTCGCGCCCGGATCGTTGCAGCGTCATCCCAGCAGCGAAGAGTTCGACAGCGGCGTCGACGATCTAGTGAATCCGAGGTGGTACGTTGTTTGGGGCACACGCATGAATACTCACATAATTCCCGAGTACGTCGTCACTTTCAAGTGCTCAAATGGAGCTCGAGGTACGGATCGCGCTGCTCCTTTTTTTAGATTTTGAGTTCCATAAGTAATTTGTAGTTGATTCCTCTTGTGGCATGTTAATTGCAGGTCAAGAGGTGATCTCCCCGCCGAACCGAGCAACAAGAACGTCTCCACAAATGCCTCTGTCATTCTTAAGGTTACTTGAGGAGCTACGGAGTCGTCTTCCTGCCTCCATGTTGCCGGCTTTGGATACCGCTCAGAATCGATATAAGGTGAGTTCCAAAGTTTTTATGAGGACAGATACAGGAGAAGACAGGCTTACTCTGCGTTCTAAGTTCTCTTTGGATATTGTTGCAGGGAGGCAAGTTACAGAAAGATGCTTTCATCAGGTACCTGAGGGGAATAGCAGGTGACAAACTATTGGGTTCCATTATCAGGAAGATGAGAGGATAGTGATCGGGTGTAATATATATCGTTGTCAGTGTTTGTGTTGTTCCATATTGTGTTTCGGTGTTGTGAACTGCTATTGGATTGGGAGGGAGAACGTCTATGTTCGACAATACAGATTTTCTTTTCCTTGTTTCTTGAAGCAATTGTAGAATGTCCAAAGTATATTTCTCCTTCTGAAAAGAATACAAGCTCTACGCGATGGGAATGCATTTTCATGTCGACTGGTTTGTGGATATAATGCAAGTAATTAGATAGTATAAATGATTGATGATTTTTGTTTCAAAGCTATATGGTTTGCATTTCCTGGGGTCTGATGAATAGTATCAGAAAATGTACGTAATCGAGACTTCAGAGGGTCGACTGTGAGACAAATTCGCAAGCATAAAAAAATACAACATGAGCATCACAAGGGCTCCGATACATCAATCTACAAAGGGGGTGCTTGGGATAACCTCTCATCTTCGAGAAGCACGTATGGATCTATGTATTGTGGGGGTGACACTGGCAAATTGCTGGCATCATGTACAAAGCTTGGTCCGAAGTACTGCAACAACAATACAATTTAATTGTAGGAAGGAATACAACACGAATATTATGATGTTTTACGATATCAAAAGAATTTTGTATGTTCTTATCATATGTAACTAAAATAAAATGTATCATTGAGGCTATTACTGCATTACCTGGCTCCAAATTTCGAATTCTACAGAAATATCAAGAAAATTACAGTTATCCTATAGAAGACCTTTTTCAATGACATGGTGAAGTTTTACTACGTGTAAAGCATGCAAGGCACACAATTTAACTTTTGCAATATGAGAAATGCTTTGCTCTGCAAATCTTTTATCTTCTATCAATTGAGAAGACGCTCAAAACAAGGACCTCGAGGTCCTATGATCTTAGACCTAACCCTCATTTATTATGAATAGATCACTTGGAGTCACAGTGAAGCTGTGTGTCTGCAAAAGAATCAGTCTAAAAGTGAAACAATAAACGTCCCAGCACATGCATTAGACATTTATCTATCAGCTTTGGAGCAAGGCTTATATGGTAGCCTTATATAGTAATATTTCGTAAATTGCTTTTGAGGTAGCTGATACCATAATTTTTTTATGTTGAAGTATAAAGAAGTATAAGATCATGTAATCAACTGAAAGTAAGGTTAGGACTAAAACGTACAATGTATAGAGCTGTAAAAAGTCCAAAAATGACTAATATCAGAGGCCAAAACCCCAAGAAGAATGTCCCTCCAAGTGTCAGAAGCAGTTTAGCCCGAGGTATCAGACCCTGCACAAAACAAATATTCATAGCTAGCATTATCCAGAATGAGAGAAATGACAAATGATGCAGGCACAAAATATCAATTCCTCAGGATATCAGCCATAACTCTGAATCTGTAAATTGGTCTACTGTCGTTAGAAGGAAAAGAATATTTCTATTTAAGGCATACATAGAAACCAGCAACTCAGGAGATGTGTGTAATAAACATGCCACACGACTAAGAGAACATATTGAGAAAAACACTGGCAGATACACTGATGTCATTCCACGCTGCACAAGATCTCAAATCATCCGCGGTTGAGCATTGTGCACATGAAAATCATGTAGGCCACATTAACCGGCCAATTTGGTTTGTCGTGGCATTCAGCAGGATATATCACAAGGAAAGAGATTTTCAGTTGGTAGATTTTTTTTAAAAAAAAGGTTATTTGTTATAGCTTAAGTGAACAGTTGGTAGAACTTGATTGTCTCTCCATAGCATATCAAATTCTACAGTCTTTTCACCTCTCCAATTAAAGAACTTCCCTCTTGTGCTCAAAGTAGACCTTCTGGAACTTCATCTATTTGCATCAGCATGTGGAGTGTCTTGGCAGGGGATATGTCTACTTGGGGAAGCTATTCCCTTATGAACGGAAGCTAAAATTGATTAATTCCTAATTAGCAATTTAATCATCCAGCAAGGATAAGATAACTATAAGAAGTTGTTTACAGTCTTCTCACATATCACTGTCCACTTATGCCAGGGAACCTGCTGTGCAGGGAAACGCTCTGCAGAAATATGAACTGAAACCTCACATCTATCTTGTTATAAGTGCATTTCGTATTGATAAACATGTACCGGTATATTGATTTAGAAGACTAATCAAGTATTGAAGTCCTGACATGAACTTAACAATATAGCTAATCCAATGTCAAAATAATCTGAAAGTTTCTGAAAGCTCCAAGATCAAATTAGATTCATGTCGCAATATATTTATTTGCAATCAAGTGGACAAGTGAAAATCAGTCTCGTTTCAGGCTTTATGAGGGAAGAGTAGTTCAAGGTCCACTACGGGGCACCAGGGTTATTTTTAAGGTACCTAACTACCTATTTGCTTGACAAGAGTTTGTTAATGGAGGCTTATGCATTATTCTGCTCATTTTGAAAGTGATTGCACTGTTTATCACCAAGCCAGTGTTGCCTCATTATTCTTGATTTCTTGTCACTCAAATTTGGCCATTGTTGATGTGTTTGCTTGAGATAGATTTGTGAACATGCAACGCAGACAGAGATCAAATTGGCTAGTAAGATTTTGAGCTGTTGCTGCTTCACTACTTTCAGTGAAAGGAGTAGGTTCATTAGTATGTTGTTCTCATTCTTGAATTTGATAGGTATCCCTGTGAGACATTGAGAAGATATTGTTTCTTATGAATGGTATTATCGGTGGATTCTGATGACAATTTCATGAGCAGAAAGGAGGAGGGTTGTGTTATATAGCCGGTCCCAAGCCCGGATAAAGGAGGAGGGTTGTGTTAGGTCCCGACAGCCAGCGCAAAACCCTGTCGAATCTCATGAATATGGATCAACGAAGCGTCGTATGATCCATGTAGCCGACCCCACCTAGTGGGATAAGGTTTTGTTGTTGTTGTTGTTGACTATCAATGGGATTATAAATTCTTCATTTGTACTTCATGGAAAATTTATCTGAAGCCACACTATGACATTCACAAGTTATCAAAATCAATCCAGCTTATATGATATAAATGACTTATAACGAATTATATATAAGTTAATTCCTTGCTTGAACCTAATTTATTCTGCTTTATCAAAGTAAGGGAATAAACATTTGCGTCATCAGTGATTGATCCTTATGTACCAATTTCTGGATATCATTGCCCTGAACAAGTGAATTTCCTTGTGCACAATGTGCAGGTACACCATGGCATTGAATTACCCGTCATATGATAGCAAATTATCTGAAGCAATATTGACCAGGTAAAATACCAGCCTACATGTCAATTGTCCTTGGGAAGGAAAATGACACTAGACTAGTTTTACACGCAAGTGTCCAACAAGGTGAGGAATTTAACCTTGTTGTATATGCAGTGATCGAGAAGTACAAAGCTTCTTCATCCAAACGTAGACGCAAGGTTTCTTTTTTCTTTCACACTATAAAATGGCCACTAAACGGCAGCAAAATCGTCTGCAAATTGATCTGGTTCTATCCTTAAAATTTGTATTCTGTAATGTTTATCTTTTCTTCTGGACCTTTTCTCTAGTAAAGAAAATATGGAGATGGCTACCGATCACTTAAAAGCAATTTTCATAAGTTTCTTAAGAAATATCTGAAAAAATATATTTTTTTTAGCCGCCACACTACCAATGATTTCAAAAGGTATCATTGTTTCGATCTCCAATTGCAATTAACAGTGAATCATAATAGGAGTTGGAAGGCGAAGCAATGGGCACTGACCTCAAGACCTTCGCTGTTCAGAGACATGGATCGCTCCCTCTGGTTCAACAGTCCCTTCTCGAGCTCCGCCGACGCCAAGCCACTTCTTTTCCCCTGCCTCATTCCACTCTCCACGCCGACTTCCTCCGCGTCCATCGACCCCAACGACACACTCTCGCGGTCCTCCAGCAACGACGTCGGCGTCATGCCCCGACGCTTCAGTTCCTTCATGAACAACGACTCCGGCGGCTCCTCCCCTGTTCACATATCCGCAGAAAAGAAAAATGAGTAAATTCTCTAAAAAGAACAGTTCCCCCAGTATTCGTCTTCAGACTTCAGCTACCGTTGGATTCGCCGCCGTTCTCCTGGAGGCGGCACCGGACGAGGCCCAGGGTGTTACCGTTGCCGTTGCCGGAGAACCTCCGGGGAAGCGAGCCGGAGAACTGAAAACGAAGAGCTGGGGAGAAACCTGTCCTCGCCAACTGTAAAGTTGCCATTTTTAAGCTCAGAGAACACAAAAGGGAGGCTTTTTTTGTAGGGTTTCGACGAGCACAGAGGAGGATCTTTCCTAGAACAGGGGAGAAGTAGGATGAGATCACCGTTGGTGACCGGTGACCACTCTCCGGCAACCATCGAGTGCGCTGCGCGTAGTGATCGGATCCATCGGAAAGTTGAGAGGTCCCAGTGGTAACTTTATCCCTCTTGTTGGAATCGTGTGCGGGGACGTCGAAATCGGACGTTAGATAAGAGGGAAGGGGCTTGATGGACGGTTGGATTCATCGCCCGGATTCGTAGCGGTTGTTCGGTCTTAGACGGTTGCTTCGTGGTGGCTTGTGGTGTTGCGACGCCGCGACGTGAATTCGTGGTTAGCGAAGGCGCCACGTGTCGTTCGTCTCCCACCACGGGACCCGCTTAAAAATAAACACATCGGCCTTAAAGCTGGAATATAATTTCATGGGCTTCTTATGAGGCTCTGAAGCCCATTATTCTATCTTGGTCCTGTTGCATGATCTTTTAGCCCAATCGTTTCCGCAACCACGAAATACATGTAGCATTTATGAATTATTGGCATCGTTATGTAATAAACTAGTCCTAAATTTAGTGCTATGCATGACGAATATTACAAAAATTATATAGTATAAAATTATAAAAAATAATTATTATTAAAAGATGATTGATATTATAAAAAATATAATACATATTGTAATATTATAATTTTTAATAATTATCAAAATTAATTGATTATCACTTAAATGTGACAAATAGGTAAAGATAAAATTCTGCTCGGCCCGCATGCGGTCTTCATGAAATTCTACTGAGCTCAGTCCGAGCACAATAATTATGTTAGACTCGAGATAAACAATATCGAGATGCCTAATAAGATGTTAGGCACGATCCGACAGTGGACCAAGGAATCAGACCTAATCTAGTGAACACATGATTTATTATTAAGTTATTTTTATTACATATTTAAATATTTAATAATATGTTATAATTATATTACATATAAAAAGTTTATTATATATCTAATAATCATAATACCATATATTATTTTATTTTTTAATATCATATATTATAATACTTTAATTATTTTAGTATTAATACAAATTAACTTTGGACAAAAGAAATGAGTCGTCCGACCATGTCGGATTGGCATAATGTCAACTCAACATGACACGACTGATTTTTAAAATGGGTCGTGTCACAATCAAACATAATTTGACAAGTCCGAACACGACGTGGCATATTTGTCCCTCTTTACAAATAAGTTAGTTTATTTTAAAAAATTTAAAATTTAATTTAAATATACCAAAACTCCAACATCTAATTAAATTATTTTTCTTCTTAATAATTAATTGTTTTCAATAAATAGACTTATTTTGTGATTTATAATATTTTAATTACTTTTGTAATGAAATATTATTTTTATTGGACTCAAATTGAATTATTTGTTTTAAATTGTTTTTAAAATTTTAAAATAAAACAATATCTTCCTAAAAATGAAATAATATAATCTTTTATTATACATGTACATTGTCTTTCAAAAAGAAAAGAATATTTATTTAATCATACTGAAATTTAATATTTTTCTGAAATAGTACATTATCTTTTAAGAGGAAAGTATTTTTTATTATACTTGTCCATTATCTTTCAGAAAGTAAAAAATAATCTTAATTTGGACTCAGTTTCTTAAACTAATGTTATTTTTTAATTAAAACTAGCTCATTATCTTTCAAAACTAAAAAATAAAATAAAAATAGCTTATTTAATTTATTATACTTCTACGATAGCTTCGACAAAGGAAAGTTTATTTCTCGTAATCATAATAAAATGGAATCATTTATTTTTTATTTCTAAAATAATACAATATTTGTTTTAAAAAGATTTTTTTATTTTAATCATACTCAAATTGATAAAAAAGAAAGAATAAATCTTAATTTAACTCTAATTGAATTATTTATTCTAAAAATGAATTACTATTTACTTCTACTTACTCTTTAGAAAGGGAATATTATTTATTTGAATTATACTCAAATTGATAAAAAAAATAAATTTTAATTTGATACAAAATTAAATCTTCATTTTAATTTATTTTTTTAATTACAAAATTAACAAATTATCTTTTAAAAAAATAAATATTTTTTACCTGCACATTATCTTTTAGAAAGAAAATATTATTTATTTTAATCATACTCAAATTGATAAAAAGTGAATATTAATATTAATTTGACTCAAATTAAAATCCTTATTTTAATTGTTTTTAATTTCGAAAATGACAAATTATCTTTTTAAAAATTAATTGTTATTTATATGTACAGTATTTTTTAGAAAGAAAAATATGATTTATTTTAATCAAACTCAAATTGATAAAAAGAAAATATTAATCTTAATTTGACTCAAATTAAATTATTTATTTTAAATGACTCATATTAAATTGTTTATTTTTAATTGTTTTTTAAAATTCTACTAATAAGAATATGCTCATAAATTTAACCTTCTTTTATTTTTGTTACCTTATATAAGAAACCATTATAATTTATCTTATAAATTTATTATACTTGTCCATTATCTTTAAAAAAAGGTAAATATAAGAAAAGATTAATCTTAATTTGACTCAAATTGAATTCTTTATTTTAAATTATTTTTAATTCCAAAAATATCAAATTATGTTTTAAATAGGAATTATTATTTTATCCTTCAGAAAGAAAATATTATTTATTTTTAGCATACCAAAATTGATATAAAGGAAAGATTAATCTTAATTGGACTCAAATTAAATTATTTATTTTATAATATTTTCTATTTTCGAAAATACATTTTTTTTAACAATGAATTATTTTTATCTATACATTATCATTTAGAAAAAAATATTATTTATTCTAATCACACTAAAAAGAATATGCTTCTAATCAAAATATGCTAAAAAAATTTAACCTTCTTTTATTTTGTTAACATATAATTAGTTCAAAAATAAAATAATTTTTTCATCAAATTAACAATAAAAAATTTAATCTAAACATTTTTTTGATATACGAACCCTAAACCCTAATGAAATATTAATGTCATTAAATTACACGTATTTTGTATATTAAGATTTTGATTATAATTTGAAATAGATTATGATTATTGTATTTTAATAATTAGTTATAGAGTTGTTTGCAGGTGATGAACTAAATTACATGTCCAACTTTGGATGATTAATATACACGGTTTTTCTTACTATAATCTGATAATATATATTTATATATTAGGAAGATATTATCAGTGTTAATATTAGGATAAGTATTAGGGTTAGTTATATTATTTTCAGGATTAGTTACGTTTAGGATATAAAGTTAACATATGTAAATATTTTTATAAATATTATGCCAACTTTGGAGGATTAAAATTAGGATTAGTTTAAAATAATTTTATATATTTGATTATTTAAAAAATGTAATCCAATAGGATGTAGTGTGATTAGTTACGTTTTTTACTCAAAGATAACATATATAGTACTTATTTATATATTAGGATTATTTTATTAAGGATAATATTAGAATATTAGTTACATTATGATTAGAATTAGTTATGTTTAGAACACAAAGTTAACATATATAAATTTTTATAAATAATGGATTAGTTTAAAATAATTTTATATATTTGATTATTTAAAAAACATAATCCAATAGGATGTAGTGTGATTAGTTACATTTTTTACTCAAAGTTAACATATATAGTACTTATTTATATATTAGAATTATTTTATTAGGGATAATATTAGAATATTAGTTACATTATGATTAGAATTAGTTATGTTTAGAACACAAAGTTAACATATATAAATTTTTATAAATAATACTAATTTTTATTAAAATGACACATGTCATCACCATAATAAGTCACTTGTCATGCTCTCATGCCCCCTACTTTTACCTCTACTTTTATATATATATAGATTATCACATTGAAATTGGAGTTAAACGTACACTTCCATGTATGGGGCAAAGAAATATGCTACTTGTGCGTAAATAATAATATAAATATGTATGACAAATAATAAAGCATTATTACTACGATCTTCATATACGATGATTTCTAACTAAATCAGTGGCGTAATCATTCTGAAACTGAAGTTGACGATAATATTAGTAGCCGTGAGCTGAATTGTTCGAGTTTATCATATTTTTCTGACCCCTATAAAGGGGTTGATCGAAAAAAACCCAATCACTATCGTAAAGCAAATATTAAAAAAATAACAAATAGTATCCAAAATCAAATAATACATGTTAACTCTCTAGGCACTTTTGGGTAGCAGATGGGAATGACCTCATTTGTAACGCCTTATAATAAAAAAAAAGTGAAGAGGAAAGGGTCGAACCCTTCCCTCTCCCTCTTCTTCATTTTCACCTTCTCTCTTCCTCTCCCCTCTTCAATTCCCCTATCGGTTGTAGAAATGGAGAGACATGGGAGAGCAAGGCCAGCCCCATCACCTTAAAACTCCACCCCCTTCTCCTTCTTCCATTTTTCCTTTCGTCTCTCCCTCTCACTCTCTGTTTCTCCTCTCCGACGATGCGCCGAGCAGCGACAGAGGAAGGCTTTCCGGCGAGACTCGCTGGCGTGGATGACGTGGCGAACGACGACGAGCAGCAGTAGCATACGCGAGAACGAATCGCAATTTTATAGGCGTTAAGGTGTGAATTTGGGATCTTCTTCATAGATTAGTTTCTAGACGTTTATGCATGCCTTAGGACTGATCTAGAAGTAAAATCCACGACCAGTAGGAGTAGATCAACATATTTTATGATACCTACCGAATGATGAACTCGTTTCGTCGCTTAGATTATTTCAACTCGAATCTAATACCTGTGATGCATGCTTTCTGAACATAGATCGGTGAAAATCTTTATTTAGAAGAATTAGGTGACGTGTTAATTATGTTTACAAACTCATGAAGTCGACAGATGGTCATTTCGACCGGTGAAAGAACGAACCGATGAAAATCTGAAAAACTCTCGCAGTTTTCTACGAATGAAGAACCCGGCACAAATTGCCCTCAACCCGGCCCAGATTAGACCATCTCGGATCGAGTTCTGTCCAACTCGGCCCAGATCCGCCATTAACGATCGATCGGAGCTCGGATCGCACCAGCAACCAGGCCCGGACTTTGCTTGACCTGACCTGGGTATCGATCGGAGAAGATGATCGGGCGGATCGACCTTTCCGACCCGATCGCATATTCAACTCGGCCCGAGTGTAATCCCGACCCGGCCCGGGTTTTAACTCATATTTTTTGAGACTGATTCCATCAGAAGCTTGGCCCGAGTTCATTTGTACTCGGCCCGAGTTCTGGCCAACAGAACGTAAACTTTATGATTTGTGAATTCCTGTTTACGGAATTCATATCTGATCCTTATAGAAAATTAATTGTACTCAACAGAACCATATTTACATCTTATTGAATTGAATGGAGAGGATGAAATGCCAAATTTGATTATGATATTATTGAAATGATAAATGACCGTCCGCTCCCTCGACGAACGATCGCTGAAAAGGACTATGACGGACGATCGTTTAACTTCTAGGCGTCCGGTATGTGGACAGAGGAATTCGACCTCAATCAAACCCTCTGATTTTAAGTTTCTGTCCACTTGATTTGTTAAAGAAAAGAAAGAACTTAAAGATGATTCAGAGCTTCGCTCCCTACGGTCTTGTCCAATCTACGAATTGAAAGATGGATCCACATGATTCGGAGCTATGCTCCATATGACATTGATTGATCTATGGATTGAAAGAAATGTCCATTATGATTAGGAAAGTTAAGCGAGCCCTAAGCAAGGCACTTCCCCATGGATTACCAGTTGTCCTATCTTGATGGGAGTTCTCTCCCTTATGGATGTTTCCTCATTGTACGATGTCATCCCAGCTCGACGGGGGTGACCGTGGCATTGATCATCCACTGGCCCACAATAGTCTAGATAATAGCACTACGAGTGCAGGCAATGGTATTTTTCTAAAAGACTGAAGAACTCTTCCAATGAAATGGAATGGAATGGAAATGAAATAAAATAAATGAAGTGAAATGAAAGGAAAAGAAAAGAAAAGAAAGAAATAAAAAAGAAAATGAACAAATGAATGAACAAAAGAAAAGAAGGAAAGGACAATGAAAAGAGAGACATGAACCATATTATGTTCTCTACCAGATGACTCACTTTCACATCTCATTTTATTATGCTTATTTTGACAGAACTGGTTTATGATTTATACGAACTCACACTTATCTTTATACTAACGGTTAAACTTGCTCCCCTGTGTGATCCCCACAGGTATATGATGGTTGCTCATGACGTGATAGTGTGTACGCGACGGCTTCGCTCTGGGTGGCATTTGTATATGGTCATGATCATGTCTAGTATTAGTCGTGTGTTTATCCGTTATATTAATTGGTATATCTACTTGAATGGGTCTTATTATGGTCGACCATCGTCGTTTTTATGTTTAGTACTCATACTCTTATCTTTACTGCTTCTGACTAAGACCATGGGTTATTATCTTTTGCTTCCGCAATATGTTTCTTATCGAGATAGTTTGACGTATTTTAATCATTTTTGCTTTCGCATTCTTTCTTTATTGTTATATTATTTTATTTGACAAATTTTTTGCTTACGTGTCACTTTTCTTGACCATTTGAGTCAACAAAAGAGTCAAATAGAAAGAAGAATAAGATAGCGCACGAGAGGAGATCGTGTCATGTGACGGGTCGAATTTTCGATGCTCCACATCGTTAGTACGCATTAAAGCTGAAACTTGAAACTTGGCAATACATTGATACAACCTTTCAACTGTACATCAAATGATTAGTTGATGACAATTCCAATCCCGAGATATGTGCATTTCGGCACGTTCACCTATTCATTACACATGTGCATGCGCAGCTACAAGTTTCGTTTATATAGATACACGTCAATCCGGCAATCGTACGTGTTTCCTTCAATTCATATATTTTATTTATAAAAAACAATTTTCTTCTTTTACTTTTTCGGTGAAAATAAAAGGTAGCTACTTAGCCCTACGACTTGAAGCGTGTCGGGGGGAGAAGTTGATAAGATCAAGCTTTACTTGAGTTGCAACTTGTAACATAACAACAAAATAGACTATGCATGCATGCAATGCATGCATAAACTAAGTTACATATATATAAGCCAAAGTGCAATTATATTAAAAGTGAAATGGTCCCAATAGCTAACTAATCAATGATGGAACAAGATAATGACTCCTGCCGTAAAGAACCCCCTCCATGGTGCCGGTCTTCCTGGTGGGTCAAGCTATTTTAATCACGGGTGCAATTGAACATTAATGCACCATACTCTTCCCCACTCATAATGAATCCTTAAAGCTACTTCCACTTATGCATGCCAAGTAATCTACATTGCTATAATCTTATTATTAGTCATCATGTGGGAGTTCATATATAATTGGATCCATATATTATTATTATTATTATTATTATTATTATTATTATTATTATTATTATTATTATTATTATTATTATTATTATTATTATTATTATTATTATTGTAGCCAATTAGGTTACATCGCTTTCGCGAAAGTTGAAATAATTTTTCCTTAGTGGAAAGCCGAGGGAAAAGAACAAATTAAGGAAAAAGGCGTGTATGCATAAAATATGAAGGATCAGACGAAAAGGAGACATATACAGAAAGGTGCATTGGGGGTTGATAATTTAACTTTGCACGTCGTGCTTCTCATGTTTGGCTTGTGGTGCAAACCTTCACATGGGATATTTATCACTAGCTTCGTTTATGGACTTTGGAGGATATACACCTTTTCTGATCACGATGGAAAGGGATTGGGATCTCCACTCCCACAATAAAAAAGAATGGAAGATTTTGTTTTTCTTTTTTACGAGATTAATTTTATTCAACAATGAAGCCAAAGTCACGGATCGGATCGGATCAGATATCAAGTTAAAATTATCAGCCACTCGGACCATGTGGTTAAACTTTTAATGAGCTTTGGATTAATTTTTTTATTGTTTTAATAAATTTAAGAATAAACGTAAGTTTACAATCATCTTGGTGATAGAAATAAATAAAGAATAATTAGTCTTAATTAATACGACAAGTATTTTTTATAACATAATTAATAATATTAGTATGTACGTTTTAGTCAAATTGTGTGGGGGTATGTATCAATATCTAAGTTTAGCTTAGACATTAATTAGGAATCCGGAGCATTCAGCATTCACCGTCTCAAGAAAACATCTTTTATTTAATGCAATCTGCATATATCGTGGCCCGCTGCCCCTGCATGGATTCGACGTTCAAGTGGCCACTGTGTTATCATTTGGCACATCCATTTTGTACCACTGAGTGACACGAGGAATTGATGCTGCATTGTAACGCTCTCAAAATCGTATCTCCCATCACGTAGGCGGCCAATTTGATCCCGGGAGCGTTATACTGTCTATTGCTCTATTGATCTTGATCATTCTACAAAACAACTTACGTGGCACTAATAAAATAACGATAAGCATGATAGGGGACTTTAATTGTGAAAGAATAGTCGAAATGCCATGATGGACGACTTAAATGCGAAAGTTCATAACGTCTCATATATAGAAAATACGCGGAAGTCTATGATGTCCATATAATATAAAGTATGTGAAAGTTCATGGTAAGACTTGTCTGATGTTCTATGAGCGGAAGTAAAACATAATGGTTCTGAACATAGTATGCTTTAAACAGAAATGCAATAAAAAAACTCGAAGTAGACAGATCAGTCATGTGCAGCGTTCTTCAAGCTCTGCGCTCTCCATCACCTCCTCAGCTGGCATTCTCACCTGCAAAATCCCAATGCAGGGGAATAGAATATCCATTAGCAAAGACGCCCAGTACAATAGCTATAAACGGTGAAATAAGGATCGATGGAAGCAATGCATGAGTCTTTATTCATATCAGTACTCTGTTCTTTATTATAACAATACTTTATATTTGCTTTACTTTGACTTTGTTTTACAGTGTTTCTGTTATGTTGTGCTATATTTTACTTTACATTATCTCTACTTTGCTTTACAATGCTTTGCTTTGCTTTGCTGTGCATTTTTTTACTTTGTCTTACTTTACTGTGCATTTTTTTTACTTTGTCTTATTTTACTGTGAGTTGTACTACGTCTTTTACTTTACTAAATTATCCTTAGAGTTGATTGTCCTATGCAAGCTCGACTTTGTTAGGTTGGGATGCCAGGGGTGCCTCTCTGATTCACTGATGCCAGTAAGTCCGTAAGCGGGAAAGAGGGTGGGTGTTACTGCATCACCCCGTTCGAAAGGTAGGGGGAAAAATTCCTATAATTCAGGAACAATGGTCGATTACAAGACCTTGTAGGTTCATTGTCTCCTCAACTATCTACATGCCCCTCTGGCATAATACTTTAATCTTTAAAGGAATGGGTGTGACCATAGCATCATCCATTCAATTCGAGATATCGGTGGGAGAACACCTGAAATCTCAGGAATAGTGAGCATTTAAGTCAGTAGTTTCGCTGTCCCCTCAGCTAACTACCTATCCCTCATTGCTTTAATCTCTGATCTTTACTTTAACATTGGGACGGCACATGGCAATCCCTCATCTTTGTCTTTATCTTAATTATCTTTCATTTCTGTGAAATCCATGATTTAGGGTCTACTGAAGTTTGATCTCTGCACCATAAGACTCAGCCAGTATAGATGAACTGGTCAGAGTCATAATTAAGTTTAAAGGAGGAATAATCCCAATTAAGTGTGATCGTTAGATCTTTGTCGGACCGGTCGACTGTTCGCATGGTACCGGTCGACCGGTTCTTGAAATCGGTCGACCGAGTTCTCTGGTTACACGCCTACGAATCGGTCGACCGTCCATGTTATCGGTCGACCGATCGTCAGGCCAAGGAGATGCGCACTGCGTATCGGATCGGCCGACTGTTCACTATGGCCGGTCGACCGATCGCATGTTTCAAATTTGTCCGTTGTTATATAGATCGGTCGACCGCCATGGTGAGGCCAGTCGACCGATAGGGAAGAACTCAAATGAGTTCTGTGAGTGGACCGATTCGACCGCTGACAGAAACGATCGATCGGTCTTTGCAATGAAACAGGGCTGCCGGACCTTAAATTCAATTCCGGTGGTCCTCCGGCCAAAATTAGGCCACGACATGAATAGAGAAAACGCAGGGAATGATATCACGATTCAAATGAACTATTTACGAGCATCAATTGATTCTTATTCCTCCGTCTATAGGATTTAAACACTAAGGTACCTTTATCGTCGAATTTCGAATCTGTCGGTCGCTGTTATCACAGTCCGGTAGTCGTCGGCGTCCCTGATCGGTGCGAGGGCCCGGTCCTTGCGCACGCGAGGGAGAGTTGAAGTGCGTCGGCGGGGAATCGATCCGTTCGTTGTTCGTCTCGGCCTTGCTTCATCATTGGGCGTCGTCTGTTCGCCGGTCATCGGAGGAAATAGAGACGGAGGAGATGGGGGAGGTCAGGGGTTCTAAGAGGTCTCAAGTGCGGCCTCCCCCCTCCTCTTATACGCCCCGACCAACCACCGGGAGGAGAACGGTCGGAAGGCCAAGGGAGGCGTAGACCGATCGTTTCATTTTTTTTAAATGCACGAAGCATCACATTATTACTCACTAAAAAGAAAATTCGTCTTCGAATCTGGATAAGGGTTAAGACTTACCGAAAAGTTCAAGAAATTTTTCTCGCATTTCCGATTCTACTTCCCACATTGCTTCTTTTTCTTGATGATGCTTCTATGCTACTTTGACTAGTGCTATTCTCTTTCTCCCTTGTTGATGTTCTTGGTGCTCCAATATCTCCGTGGGTCGTTCTTCATATGTCAGATCCTCCTTGAGGTTTAGTTCCTTAATTTGGATCACGTTGGCGTAGTCGTGCTTGTACATCCATAGCAAGGAGACATGGAAGACGTTGTGTACTCTTGAGTAGGCTGGAGGCAGGGTCAACCTACATGTTGAGTCTCCTACCATGTCTAGTATTTCGAATGGGCCTACGTACCTTGGGCTCAATTTTTTCCGTTTGCTGAAACGCATTACTCCATTAGTGGGGGAGACCTTGAGCAGAAGTTGATCGCCCGTCTTGAACTTATGTTCTCGACGTTTCTTATCCGCGTAGGCCTTCTAACGGTCTTGGGCAGACTTCATCCTTTTCTTTATTAGTTCCACCCTGTCTGTATACTCCTGCGTCTGCTTTTGTAATTCAGCACTTAAGATTTTCCTTTCCACCCCAACATGCCGGAGAACGACATGGGCGACCATACAATGCTTCAAAGGGAGACATCTAGATACTAGCATGGAAACTGTTATTGTAGGAAAACTCTATGAGAGGAAGGTGCTTGTCCTAAGTACCGTGCCAATCCAAGGCGCATGCTCTCAGCATGTCCTCTAATATTTGGATTGTCTTTTTAGATTGGTTGTCCATCTGAGGATGAAATGTTGTGCTGTACCGAAGTCTCATTCCAAAAGTATTCTGGAGACTTTTCCAGAATCTGGAGGTGAACCTGGGATCTCTGTCAGATACAATGGCTGTCGGAATCCCGTGAAGCCTAACAATCTCCTGCACATATAAATCCATGAAGCTTTCAAGAGATTGCTTCACCTTGATGGGTAGGAAGTGAGCCGATTTAGTGAGTCGGTCCACTATAACCCAAATGGTGTTGTGCCCCTTCAGAGTCCGAGGTAGACCTGTGATAAAATCCATCGATATTTCTTCCCACTTCCACTGTGGGATGCCCAGACTCTTCAAGGTTTCATGTGGCTTTTAATGTTCAATCTTGACCTGTTGGCACACAATGCATTTGGAGACATACTCCGCTATCTCCTTCTTCATGTCTAGCCACCAGTAACTCCTTTGTACATCCTTGTACATTTTTGTGCTCTCTGGATGGATTGCAAACTCATATTTGTGG
Organism: Pontederia crassipes; assembly: GCA_030549335.1. NCBI lineage: Eukaryota > Viridiplantae > Streptophyta > Magnoliopsida > Commelinales > Pontederiaceae > Pontederia > Pontederia crassipes. Next base: position 25,047,179 of record CM060183.1, read on the forward strand.
CATTCGTCTAGCACTTCTCTTCGGAGTTCCGGATTGTTCGGTACCCATAGGTGGTCACGGTACCTGATGCCACCATCCGAAGAGACCTTGAGATTCGTTGTTTCCATACTTGTCTTTATCATCATATATTGATACTCTGTGTCTTCCACTTGTGCTTCTATGATTCTTCCTATCACATCTGGCACTATGCGCTGCATCATCATTAGCGATCCATCGTGTCTCACTTTTGGTGTACATTTGAACAGTTCTTTCATGAGTTCGAACCGCCGTAGGCGCATGTAGGCTAAGGATCCTTCCCATTTTCGACTAAGAGCGTCAGCTACTGAGTTTGCCTTGCCGGGTTGGTAGTTAATGGCAAACTCGTAATCTTTCAAGAATTCCATCCAACGCCTTTGACGCATATTCAGTTCCTTCTGTGTGAAAACATATTTTAAACTTTTGTGATTTGTATAGACTAAAAATTCTTCTCCATATAAGTAGTGACGCCAAAGCTTGAGGACGAACACTACTGCTGCCAACTCGAGGTCATGCGTTGGATAATTAACCTCATGCTTCTTCAGTTGCCTAGATGCGTATGCCACCACCTTCTCATGTTGCATTAATACGCATCCCAATCTTGTACCACTTGCATCGCTGTAAACCACGTAACCATCGTTGCCCGATGGTAACGTTAGGATTGGTGCTGAAGTGAGTCGCCCCTTTAACTCTTGGAAACTTTCTTCACATTTGGGCGACCAAATGAACTTTTCTCCTTTTCTTGTGAGCTTGGTCAGCGGCAATGCTATTCTGGAGAAGTCTTTGATAAAACGTCTATAGTAGCCGACCAAACCGAGGAAACTTCTAATCTCGAAGACATTCTTCGGTTGGGTCCAGTTGGACACCGCTTCAATCTTTGCGGAATCCACTGCAACTCCGTCTTTACAAATGATATGTCCGAGAAATATGATATGTTTTAACCAGAATTCGCATTTTGAAAACTTTGCATATAGTTTCTTTGCTCGTAAGGTTTCCAGTACTGTTCTCAGATGCTCTCTATGATGTTCCATGCTCGACGAATAGATGAGGATATCATCGACGAAGACAATTACGAACTTATCTAGGTGTTCGTGAAAAGTTCGATTCATGAGGTTCATGAATGCTGTCGGAGCATTTGTCAATCCAAACGGCATCACCGTGAACTCATAATGTTCATATCTTGATCGGAAGGCCGTCTTTGGGATGTCTTCTTCTGCCACCCTTAACTGATGGTATCCACTACTCAGATCGATATTTGAAAACACCCTTGCCTTGGATAGCTGATCAAATAGGTCGTCGATACGAGGTAGTGGGTACCTGTTCTTTATTGTCACTTTGTTCAATATTCTGTAGTTGATACAAAGTCTCAACGACCCATCCTTCTTTTTGACAAAAAAAAACTGGTGCTCTCCAAGGTGAGACGTTAGGCCTTATGAAATCTTTATCTAGCAGTTCTTGAATTTGGTCCTTCAATTCCTTCATCTCTGCTGGAGCTATGCGGTATGGAGCTTTGGAGATTGGTGCAGTTTCGGGTGCTACTTCAATGTGAAAGTCTATTTCCCTTCTGGGCAGTAGACCACTGACATCCTCAGAAAATACATCAGAAAATTCCCTCACTACTTTTATGTCTTGAAGAGTCTTCTTTGGTTCCTCTAATTTGGTTATACATGCTAAGTAACCTCTACATCCTTTCTGAAGTAGTTCATGTGCCTTTATGACAGAGACTATAATCCTTAGTTCTCTCTGTGTAATACCCCTGACTATGACTTTATCTGTACTCTGTGTGTCTATGATTACTTTCTTTTACTTGCACAATATTGACACATCATATGAGGTTAGTCAATCCATGTCCAATATTATATCATAATTTTTCATGGGGATAATGATAAGATTGACAGGATAATTCTTTGTCTCTATCTCTATGGGTACATTGGGAAAATATTTTGTTGTAAATAAGGTGCCCTGTGAGGTTAAGATGTTCATCTTATGCTCTAAGTTCATGACAGCTAACTCTAGGATTTTGGCACATTCTTCAGATATAAAGGAATGTGAGGCCCCGGAATCAAACAACACTTTAGTAGGTAAATCTTCTACAAATAGCGTACCTCGAATGACATCAACGTCATTCTACGGTGCATCATCTTCCATATTGAAGAGTCTTCCATGTACCAACTGTTGTTGTCCACGTCTCGGACAGTTCACTGCGATATGTCCCATTCTGCCGTAGTAGTAACAGGCTCCCGACTTCATTCGGCATTCCCCAGTATGAGTCATGCCACAAGTGTTACATAGAACCCGCTCACCTTGTGCGGGTGGTGCTTGAGGAGCTCTAGGGGGCTGTTGCCTCTGTTGCTGAGCTTGGCGCCTCTGCGCCTGCTGAGGGGTCGCTGCTGTTGCTGTTGTTGTGCTTGTTGTTGCGGTGGGGGAGAAGCTTGTTGTGGCGGACAGTACGGTTGTTGTTGTTGAGGCCGGTGGTTCTGTTGAGGCGCTGCATATGGATGGTACCGGTTATTCCGTCGTTAGTGTTGACGGTTGTTCCCACGGGGCTGCTGCTGGTGGGAGCTCTGCCTTACGTTCTGTTAGGCCCTCCTCTCTCTCATGAGATCTTGATGGTCTCTCTCAGACAGAGTTGCCAGGCTGATTGCTTCATCTAGATTTTTACAATTTTCTGACCTGGTCTGGGATCTCAGTGAGGGCCTTAGTCCGTCCACGAAACGTTTTACTAGCTCCTCATCGTCCAAAGTCGATTTAGAGTATTTCTTTAACCGGATAAACTTAGTCACGTATTGTTCCACGGTCATAGCCATTTGCTCTAGGTGCAGAAACTCCTTCTGCTTCAAATCTCTTTGGTAGGACGGAAGGTAACGCATCTCAAACGTCTTGCGAAAGTCTCCCCATTCCACGATTCTCACTCCCGAAAAATTAGTGGCCTTCTTTGCTTTCCACCATTCCTTGACGTCCCTATGAAGAGTATCACCGACAAATAGGACCTTATTGTGTTCAGGGACGTCGAGGATGTCAAACTTCTCCTCTAAAGTCTCGATCCACTCTTCCGCGACGTCAATTCCTCCTTCCCCGTTAAACGTCGGAGGCTTCGATCTCCAAAACTTTTGCAGAGTACAAGGGATGGGGGCTCGGCGTCCCTGCTGTGGTGGAGAATCGGGCCTAAGTGAGGTGGGCGGAGGAGGATTCAATGGGGGTGGAGGAATAAAATGGCCCTCCTCTTTGTTATACACTTCGTATTCGCTGGATGTCGATTCTCTTCTCTGATCGGCCATCTATAATAAGATCATGACAAGATTTAAGAAGGGTGTATATCCAAGGATCTTTAATAAAGATAGAAATTGGAGATCATGCTTTGCAAAAACAAAGTATTCATTTATCATTAAGCTTTTAAAAGGTATCACTAAGGTCTTTCACAAAGAAAAGAAAGACAACAATATACTAATCGCTACGCTGAGAGGGTCCCTTTGGTCCAGTCCCGAAATTTTTCAGAGGATTAGGGCACTCCTCAAAATGTCCCTCCTGATCGCAGAGGCTACAGTACGGCTCTGGATCGAACTGGCTTATCGAGCTGGTCTCCCGACTCTGAACTTCTTCTTCAGGTGCAAGGGCTTCTTCTTCGTCATCAGAGGATATATAAATCGGGTTGCTTATATGTCCTCCCATCATCAGCCAGTTTCCCTCGGGGATTACTTCTTCCCATGTCCCAATGGGTGAGAAGGATAAATCAGGATCGTTACTTCCAACGCTCTCTAAGTCCGAATTTGAATGCTCTGATTCTTCTGGAGCAAGCTGTGGAGGGGTTGGGGATCTAGTGGGTATACATGTATCCCCACTATGTGACCCTTACCCCTTCGTAAAATCCTGGTCACCATGCGGCAGGGAGGCATTTATAACATAAATTAACCCAACAATATAAGTATGATTCCCATAGAATGTACTATTACTTACTTGAGGAGTGGAGCCGTAGATGCTTGAGAATCTTGCACATGATTTTACTTTGAGCTGTGTAACAATATGAAGAATGGATGCGATGCATGAACCTATACTCTACTATGATCAATGAAGGAGCCAAGAATTTAGGCTCTCATACCAAACTGTAACGCCCCCAAAATCGCACCTCCCATCACGTAGGCGATCAGTTTGACCCCGGGAGCGCTACACTGCCTATTGCTCTACTGACCTTGATCATTCTACAAAACAACTTACGTGGCACTAATAAAATAACAATAAGCATGATAGGGGACTTTAATTGTGGAAGAGTAGTCGAAATGCCATGATGGACGACTTAAATGCGAAAGTTCATAACGTCTCATATATAGAAAATACACGAAAATCTATGATGTCCATATAATATAAAGTATGCAGAAGTTCATGGTAAGACTTGTTTGATGTTCTATGAGCGAAAGTAAAATATAATGGTTCTGAACATAGTATGCTTTAAACAGAAATGCAATAAAAAGCTCGGAGTAGACAGATCAGTCATGTGTAGCGTTCTCCAAGCTCTGCGCTCTCCATCACCTCATCAGCTGGCATTCTCACATGCAAAATCCCAATGTAGGGGAATAGAATACCCATGAGCAAAGACACCCAGTACAATAGCTATAAAGGGTGAAATAAGGATCGATGGAAGCAATGCATGAGTCTTTATTCATATCAGTACTCTGTTCTTTATTATAATAATACTTTATCTTTGCTTTACTTTGGCTTTGTTTTACAGTGTTTCTGCTATGTTGTGCTATACTTTACTTTACATTATCTCTACTTTGCTTTACAATGCTTTGCTGTGCATTTCTTTACTTTGTCTTACTTTACTGTGAGTTGTACTACGTCTTTTACTTTACTAAATTATCCTTAGAGTTGATTATCCTATGCAAGCTCGACTTTGTTAGGTTGGGATGCCAGGGGTGCCTCTCTGATTCACTGATGCCAATAAGTCCGTAAGCGGGAAAGAGGGTGGGTGTTACTGCCTCACCCCGTTCGAAAGGTAGGGGGAAGAATTCCTACAATCCAGGAACAGTGGTCGATTACAAGATCTTGTAGGTTCACTGTCTCCTCAACTAGCTACTTGTCCCTCTGGCATAATACTTTAATCTTTAAAGGAAGGAGTGTGACCATAGCATCATTCATTCAATTCGAGATATCGGTGGGAGAACACCTGAAATCTCAGGAATAGTGGACATTTAAGTCAGTAGCTTCGCTGTCCCCTCAGCTAACTACCTATTTCCCATTGCTTTAATCCCTGATCTTTACTTTAGCATTGGGACGGCACATGGCAATCCCTCATCTTTGTCTTTATCTTAATTATCTTTTATTTCTGTGAAATCCATGATTTAGGGTCTACTGAAAGTTGATCTCTGCACCTTGAGACTCAGCCAGTATAGATGAACTGACCAGAGTCGTAATTAAGTTTAAAGGTGGAACAATCCGAATTAAGTGTGATCGTTAGGTCTCTGTCGGATCGGTCGACCGTTCGCATGGACCGGTCGACCGTTCACTAGTACCGGTCGATCGGTTCTTGGAATCGGTCGACCGAGTTCTCTGGTAATACGCCTACGAATCGATCGACCGTCCATGTTGTCGGTCGACTGATCGTCAGGCCAAGGAGATGTGCACTGCGCATCGGATCGGCCGACCGTTCACTGTGGCCGGTCGACTACCATGGTGAGGCCAGTCGTCGATAGGGAAGAACTCAAATGAGTTCTATGAGTGGACCGGTCGACCGTTGACAGAGACGGTCGACCAGTCTTTGCAATGAAACAGGGCTGTCGGACCTTAAATTCGATTCCAGCGGTCCTCCGGCCAAAATTAGGCCACAACATGAATAGGGAAAACGCAGGGAATGATCTCAGGATTCAAATGAACTATTTTCGAGCATCAATTGATTCTTATTCCTCCGTCTATAGGATTTAAATGCTAAGGTACCTCTATCGTCAAAATTTCAGGTATGTCGGTCGCTGTTATCACCGTCCGGTAGTCGTCGGCATCCCTGATCGGTGCGAGGAGGTCGTCCGGTCCTTGCGCACGTGGGTGAGAGTTGAAGTGCGTCGGCGGGAAATCGATTCGTTCGTTGTTCGTCTCGGCCTTGCTTCGTCGTTGGGCGTCGTCTGTTCGCCGGTCGTCAGAGGAAACAGAGACGAGGAGATGGAGGAGATCGGGGGTTCTAAGAGGTCGCAAGTGCGGCCTCCACCCTTTGTCGGCCGGAGGCGAATGGTCGGAAGGCCGACGCCTCCCCTGCCGACCGATCGTTTCATTTTTTTTAAAATGCACGAAGCGTCACATACATTATGTAAACAAATTGAGCTTGTGCAATGCAGAAAAGTAGGATTCAGATTATTCCATTCTAAACATGTTAGCACAGTTTATAATAACATGGACGTTAAAATTAAGATTGATGGGTCTGTTGCCTATCAATGTTAGGTGAATTATTATTATGTAATAGGTCTTTGTTATTTTTTATGTGAGACTGAGGATTGGATGAACGGAAGGCGGATTCACACGTGTAATAGTCTTAAATTTATTATAAATTTATTTTTAAAAGTGTTTATTAAGAATTATTATTGATTTATGAATTAACGACAGGCTCACGTATGTGAACATATTTTGTATCCACATATTCATTAAATTACATTTTTCTGTTACTCGGTGTGCTTTTTTAACTAGTATTAGTAATTTCCTGAGAGTCTGATGAAGAATAAAATAACATTTTAAGATCAAATTGACTATTTATAAAACTTAAAATTTAGAGTACTAGTTTTCATCGGTTCTAATTATAGTACTATTAATTAAACTATTCTTATTTTTTTAAATGAGGTCTATTTTTACGGTGCAGAAAGTGTGCAATTATTGTCGAAACATTTTTTTGTCCAAGATCTTTAACAAATTCTATTAGTAATTAGTTGATATAAGGCTATGTCAGGATGTGGATCTTGAGATCCTCTAGTTGCTATATATGAATGGATCGAATATAAGCATCTAAACAAGTTGATTCGAGGAGTATATATGATGCATCTCAATCGCTGACTTCGTCCCATATAGTTATGATCATGAGCTCATGAGCGGAGACATCTTGATAAGAAAATGGTGATATACCATTGACCTAACAAAGATTTCTGGAATCCTATCCGTATCTAAACTTGCAGTAATTAAATTGGAAAACACTTTGCAAAAGTCCTTTTTTTCGAGTTTGGCGTAAGAAAATGGATATTGTTTAAGAATATGAATATTTTATTGATCCGTTGTAAGAATACATAAAACAACAGCCATAAATCATGTCCAAATGTACTTTTTGATGCTCAAGTTTGAAGTTAATAACCTAATCGTCAGATTGACCCATTAATCGAATAATTAAGCTTCCCTTCTGCCAAGTTGTCATGACTTGCGATAAAAGATTCTTGATGCATGCCCTCTGCGTTGTCCGAATCCAACAGCCGGACACTTTAGTTCCTGGAGGGAATCATTGCATTTTGTGTTAGTACCTCAAGAATATGTGGCCTATTATTTGGATTAAGAATCAGATCGAGAAAACACTTTTCCTCCTTGATTTGTTTGACTACAAAAGAATATCACAAACTGATAGTCAACACGACGAACAATTTTCAATTTGGTGATAATGAGTTATATGTATCCGGATAGTATCCACTAAGCAAATTTGGCAACACAAAATAAGAATAAATTATACCAAATATCTTCTAACTTTGACGTTTGCTCAGTGATGTTCTTCAACTTCACTTTGTAATACGAATGTCCTACATCTTTTAAATTGCTTCATCCGATGCCCCTCCTTACCTATAATCAGTGATTTCTCGGTCACGTCGTGTCTCTCTCCTCTCCACGTTCACATTACAATGTCGTGACAATATTAAAAAATAAAAAAATACCATGTGGAGCCTATCACTGACGCAGCGAGCGAGGGGGTCGCCCCGACCTCCGACAAGGCCTCAGTTGACGAGCGCAAGGGTGGGGTGGGGGTGGGAGGCGAGGTCGCAGGGAGGGGGCCACCCCCCCCCCCCCCCCCCTTGCGACCTCACCGGAGGTCGCAGGGAGGGGGGTGACCAACCCCACCCCCCTGCGTTTGCCCGTTGAGGCCTCGCAGGAGGTCGGGGTGACCTCCCTCGCTCATTTGATAGGCTCCACATGGCATTTTTTATTCTTTTTTAATATTGCCATGACATTGTAACGTGAACGTGGAGAGGAGTGAGACGTGAAACGCTGTGATCAAAAAATCGTCGATTATAGGTAAGGAGGACATCGAGTGAAACAAATTAAAAGATGAAGGACATTCGTGTTACAAAGTGAAGTTGAAGGGCATCGCTGAATAAATGCCAAAGTTGGAGGACATTTGATGTAATTTTTTTCACAAAATAGCAATTTGTCAACTGTCACTACAGAAAATCGTCTAATAATGAGGGCATAATCCCTCCCTAAGACAAGGTAATCCCTCGCTATATTGAATATAGCAAGGAATTTGCAAGAGACACGTTTCCCTTATAGTTCAGGCCCTTGCAGATTTTTGCGAGGATATTGATCTCTTGCTGATTTTTAGCATGAGTTTAGCAAGGGCTTTTTTTCTCTCGATGATTATCAAGGGATATTGCTCCCTCATTAGTCCTCCTTAATATCCCTTGCCATTTTGTTAGCAGATTTGCGATAGACTAGCCCTCGGTGGTCCTCGCAAATGTCTCTCGCCAATTGTCTAATTTATTCTTCTATTTGCAAAGGAATTGCCCTAGCTAATTGAAATCAAATTCCATATATGAAACTTTTTTAATATTTGATTATTTTTACAATTCCTATTTGATTGATATTTCAATTATAAATGTTCTTTTCAAATAAAAAGAACTATAAAATGTCTTAGGGAATAACTTAATTAATTTGCCACATATATGGTATACAACCAATATATAGAAATGATACTTCTTTCTAAAGTAATCAAACTTAGCATTTAACAAAATTTAAACATTCATACAAAACATTCTATGATGTAAGTTATAAAACACCAAAACATAAGATGCTAATCCATCATCAAAGTATAAGATGTAATCATAAAGTGCAATCTCCAAAAGACTACATCTACATGCTTAAGGTTGCTGTTACACATGAATGCTAAGGTCATAATCCTGAGACATAGAGCCATTGTTAGCACATGGTTGATGAGTGTTTTGGTGAGCAGATTGAGGCATTGAGGGAGTAGACATCATCTTTTTCATTTGCATTTGAAATTGTTGTTGTATTTGCGAAAATCGTGCTTCAAAATCCTCTCGCAATTCCTCAGTAACAGATGCACATATCTCTAACTTGCGCTGATGCATCCTTACGTTGACCATGTCCTCAACCCCTTGCTCCATGTCGACACGCATAGAAGATAGCGCAGCTTGCACTTGTTCATTAACCTCTCGAGCATTTTGCGCATCAACCTTATGTGACGCAGAAGTATAAGCCTCAGCATTGTAACTTGCATGTGATCCCAAGCCATATACTCGTTTCTTATATGCACCCCCGACTACATCATAATATATATGGTTTTCATCAAAAGTAGCACGAATTGATCCTACACGAAAAGGTAATACAACAAATTACATATAATTTTAATAATGAATTCAGCAAAGCACATTAGCTAACTTACATTAATTTTGCGGGACTTGTCATTTGTGAATGTTTGACCATCTCCCTTCTTTGTATGTGTACGTTTGAAGACCTCAAATGATGTTGGGGTCGTTGTAATTGTTCTGTCTGCATAAATTAATTTACATCAACCAACAAAAAAATATGATTTTAATATAAATATCAAGTTCTTCAATTGAAGGGGTGATACCTTGAAATAGTGATAATCTGGCAACGTCATCATTTCTAAATACATAATGAATTCAATTGCAAGTGCAAATTTGTTAATATTTTACTTATCAAAGAAAACTTTTAGCATTTTACTTATAAAAAATATCTATTATTAACCTACTAATACATTTTCCAATATATTATCGGATATAATCATTTAACAAAACCAGTTGTATGGTAAACATAAAAAGTATTATAATTTACTAATCGTTTTCCATGCTCAGAATGGGAGATAGAACCTCCATTATGTGTAGAGGCACAAGACCCATCCTCCATCCCACCTCGACGATTCTTTGCATTTTGCTTACAAATGCGCACAATATCGATGTCTTCCTCCCATGCAATAGTCCAAGACATCCATACAGATTCAGGAACATATCTAGGGCGATTTTCTTTCTTCTTCAATCTAGAAATCATGTCTCCATAGCGGACAATGGCCTTCTTTAAAAAAAGTCTCCTTTACTAACTGATCAATTGTTGGATTCCAATGGAAAAAATTTACAGTGTAAGAAATAATAATTATGGGCAAATAAATTATTCTAGAAAAATCGAGACATAAGTTTCAATTAAAGTAGACAATGCTTCAGATTTATAAATCTAACAAGTTGTATCATTTTTCAAAGTAAAACTAAAAACAAAAACAGATTAAAAGTTTGGTCATACCTTGAATTCCTCAAAGTAAAACTCTTTTGTCTCCCTTGAGATGAAAGCCACCTTGCTCCTTCTTCATCAAAATGTTCTTCAAAAATCTTACGAAGTTGACGAGAACAATCATCAGATGGAACCAAACTATAAATGAAAGTATGCACAAGTAAATAAATGAATATTAAAATAATGAATTAAAAAAAACTACAGAAAAATAGGCACAATACTCACAACCCTCGATCAATTGTGATCCATTTTCGACCATTGTCTAAGGGATCATGTGGTATCCCATCATTGCCTACTGTTGTGCTACCATTTTCTAATGTTTGAGATAATCCATCAATACATGGATCGCCATTAGGAAGCTCTACAAAGTCTGGCACCTCAGATTGTTCTTCAGATGTTGATACCCCTTGTAGTCTTGAATTGGAGTGCAAAATGACAGGAGTAATAGTGGGAAGATGTGGTGTCACTGTATTCATATTTGATGGGCATACACCACTAGTTGTGTGAGTATTGACTTGTATGCCTTGTCCCCTCCCTCCAACAAAACGACCTCCCTTGCTCCTATGATCTCTTCCTCTTGCCATGTCTGTAAAAATGAAACAAATAACAATAATAATTAAATCATAACTTGTTACATGAAAGCACTAAAAAAGATCATAGTACTTACCATTTTCATTAGATATAAAATTAAAGAAAAGTTTCTTTGGATAGAGTCTGGAAATAAAATCTAAAATTATTCGCTATCGTTGTTTTCCTCAACAATTTCATCATCAGCCTCATCACTTTCTTCTTCTGAGGAAGAATCCAATACTAGCTCTTCAGAAGTTTCACCTGTGACATCGTCATCATCCATGGTTTCTCCTCTTGGATCACTAAGATTTTGGACTTCCTCATTTATAAGGTTGTTGTCAATTTCGTGTGATTGAACTAAGTTTTCTTAAAATGCAACTTTTGTATTTTTTACTTCATGATTTGATACCAGCATCAATTTTGGACTAATCTTGCAAACAGACAACCAGTCATCGCTACCCCTTTTCATGCTTGGATATGCAACATAATATACTTGTGTTGCTTGCATTGTTAAAACAAAGGGATCGTACTTATTATATTTTCATCGTCTATTTACATCAACCAACTTGTATTGCTTATGTATTCTAGTCCCACTATTTGGAGTGGGATCATACCAATCGCAATTAAATAGCACGGCCCTCTTTATTGGTAATGTAGGGTACTCTAATTGTACTATTTCCTTCAAACGGCCATAGAAGTCACCACTACTTTCACTATAGTTTGTTCCTTTAATGCAAACACCACTATTCATTGAGCAAGATCCAGATGCATGAGTTTCAGTATGGAATTTGTAGCCATTGACAAAATATACATTGTATGATTTTATTGATCTCGACGGCCATTGTGATAGTTGTCTTAATGCGACATTGTCTGTAGTATTACTGTGCATCTATAATAAAAGAATATATGTTAGTAAATATTAATTATTGATGAAACAAATTATTATTTATCATGGATATACTTACATATATTTTAAACCATGTAGCAAATTGAATATCTAGTTAGTGGTCAATTTGGACGTCGCTAATATTAGGTTCCATGAATCGTAATTGCTCCACAAACATACTACAATATTTAGACAATCATATAAGTTTAGGAATTAATAAAACATGAAATTTACCTGATGGATATTATAATTATTGATCATAAAAAATCTTACCTAATAAAAGGAGAAACCTCATCACAATTCAAAAGTATATATGTATGGGCAGTTTTGTATTCCTTTTTATCTAACATTCTTCTCTTTCGTTTACCATAAAAATGATAAGAATGTGTAAATATTGAAAGACTACCTTCAGCCTCAACAATATCTCCCCATCATCATTTCTAGAAACATATCGATTTCGACATATGATATGCGGCTCAAAATAATAACTACAAAAAGTAGATGTCTCCTCTACAAAAAGTACATAACGCACGAGGAATAAGTTAAATGTCACAACTCGGATATGTCTAAACAACTAGAAGCGATGCATTGTAAAATTAATAGTAATTAGAATTAGTTTAAATTCATTTTTTTTTAAAGATGCAGACATTATCTTACCGAAAAAAAGGTGCTCGCAATAGATTCAGATTCCTAGATCCGTTTACATACGACCAACAAATGATTGTTTAATTAAGAGACCAAAATAAACTCGATAAAATTATATGCCATGAGATCGAATTCCCAAAAGAATAAACAAAATTAGGGCTCTATCTTCAAATTAGGTAGACTTATTTCGTTGAGATTACGATTAAATATCGAACTTCACATATTTTAACTCATTTGACCACATCTTTAACCTTGTTAATCATACGTTTTCTTCAACCATTAATAACTGATATATAGTTTTTCGTTTCTTTTTTCCCTTTGGTCGCAGATAAATAATTAATATATTTTCTATGATTCGTTCAATGTTGACTTTGATTTTGATTTAATACCCAATCATCTCTTTGTAAACTAAAAGAAATTATTTGCATATCTCTTAGCACTCTATGCAATGAAGAGCATATGATTTGCAGGAGTGAAGATTCATTTGCATAAGTGAAACACAAAAATCGCAGATTATTACATCAAGTTATTGATTCATAGACCACCCTCAGTTTTATATGTATGTAAGGTTTTTAGATTATTTCTTTAACCCTATTATGAGTTATAGTAAATTTTTGCGTCTATTTTTTTAACTATATATGAACTTATGGTATGACACTCTTAAACTTAATCTTGATATTTATTTTATTTATTTTGTTTAATTCTATTAACTTTTTATTTTATATGTTTTATTTATAAAAAGATTAAAATATTTTTTCACGAATCATTCTCTCTTTTGTTGTTTAAAATAAAATAAAATATTTTGATAAGTTAACAATGTTAAACATTCTCTTTATTTAATATTTTTAGTTGTATATTAATTATTATTATTTTAAAAATTAATAGTTTTTATTTTTTTATAACTAAAAATAAAAAATATCAAAATCTAATGGAAGAATTGAAGTGAAAATTGTGATAAGGTCAATTCACTTACTCTAGGCAAATTGAACACAAAATAAAGTAAATTAAGAAAGAAAGAAACAAAAAGTTGAGGGCAACCGGAGTCGAATTTTTCGAGGCAGAAAAAACTACATCATCAACATGTGGTGGATATATGGCACAAATATATTTGTAGGAAACGATCACAATTTTATGGCACGGGAATGAACGAAGAATGGTTAAATTAACTTGGCAAAGGAAGTAAAGGTGACCAGGGACGCAACGGGCGGTATACGATGAAGGGGGCGGAAGAGGGAGCCGAAGTGGACACCAAAATTGATGTCGAAAGCGCTTAGATCACTCCCTTATTGTCGCCTATATCGTTGTGGAAGCCCCCGTGCCTTGGCTTGCTCCTGCTACATGTAATAGATTTCATATATATTTCAGATATATATATATATATATAAAATAAATTGACGTTGAACTTGCACAGTTGCAAATTAATGCTGATAGGTCATCGAATATTATACATAATATATATAACTCGTCGTATAGATGTATGTATCGTTTTATATGTGAAACACTCATTTTCAACATACATGTGGTTCATAGTCTCCATCGCCCAGTGCGAGATCTGCGGTTCGAGATCTACTTGTTTTGTTAGTAGGCATTTTAAAACAATTTCATGTAGCGTTAATTAAATTTTTAAGGTTCAACGAATGCGATTCATTTGACCTTAGGTTTAAGTTTAAGGGTGTTCACGAGTCGGATTTGTTCCCACCATACCCTGAATTTGACTTGCCCCATTCAATTTTGATCGGGTCGAGTCAGGTCAGTTCTCTTTGGAGGATTGGATCCGATCCAACCCGACTCGATTTGGATCGGGTGGTCGGATAATTTTTTAAAAATTGTTTTCTTATTTTTTTTGTTATTTAATATAAAAATATGATATAATATTTATTTTAAAGTATAAAATAATTTTTAAGCATTTATATATTATTTTACACATTTAAAATATTTTTTAAAAAAATTAGTACAAAATATAGGCTGAAAATTAATAAATTTTAAAAAATAAAAAGTTGGGTCTCGAATCGAAAATTTCTGACCCGTACCGATCCGCGAGTTGAGATCGGGTCGGATCGGATCAATCCAACCCGATCAGGGACCTATCATTGGGTTCGCGGGTCGACCAGACCCACTAAACACCCCTATTTAAATTGCACTTTTAGTATTTCTTTCCGTTTCCTTTTAGTTATTAGAAAAAATACTTTAAAATTTTGGGTGGAGAATGTGTTTTAATATAAGCTTTGCTAATATTTGAACTCATAATCTATCCAAACTATGATAAATACATCAATGCTTAAAATTTTAATTATTAGGGAGATAATATCGACCGTTGGATCTCTATCATGCAACATTTTCTTTTACAAGGAAATACATGAGCTTAGTAAATAAAACTAATCTTTTGAAAAGAATATAAAAGTATTTAAATGAGATCACTCGCGACCACTTAAGAATTTATTAGTTATTCTTGTTGTATTACTTCATGATTCTAGCTATAACTAATTGTCAATTACATGACATCCCAATCATCCATAAAGATTGAAAAAAAAAGTATGATTTTAAATCAGGTACGTTGAGCATCGGGACAAGATTTTGAAGTGCTAATTTCTGTCGGATCGAAATTGGAATAAGTTTCGGAAAATCAGATCTTTACATGTTTGTTAAAGTAATTTAAGTAATGTTATTATAGTCTCATATAATGGTGTAACTTTTATTCAGTGCACTATTTTCACATATTTTTAAAATGACTTTTTTTAATAATTGCACATGTTTCTTTATTCTAAATTATTAAAGAATGTTAGAAAAAATAGAATGATAAAATTATGTTTTTTTTGTATCATCCTGGTTTAAGTCGAGATGTCTAATTCCATCGTGTAGTATCGGTCCCACTGCCCCTTCCTCCAGTGACCATAGGACATGACCATTCTTGACCGTCGTTGAAGAAACTTAATTGATAAATTCAGAACGTTTTCTTATCTGATTTCCGTGAGGATTGAAGGTGGCATTGTCCTTTGCATATTAATTCTACATATAATTAATACATCTATTGGTTAATTAATGAGCTTGATAAATACTAATCAAGGCAAAACACTAATCAAGTATTTGTCTTCGAAATCCTTACAATGATTTTATAAATACTTGGTTTCTTGATGCCCAGCATGGAGAAAAGTTCAGCAGTGTTGAGTCAACTAATTTAAAAAAAAAAAAACATGAAAGACTGATCAGTATCTGAATAGTGTAGCTAGAGGGGCATCCGACCAACAGATATATATCTTAGCTTCGCTTTTAAATCAGAACTACATGTCTTAATACAATATTTACTCCATATCATCATTTTTGTTGTTCCTGAGTCCTGGCCCTACTTTTTCTCTTCTTCTTTGCATGATTAGCAACGAAAGGATCAGATTCCAGCTCTACTTGAACCATATAAAGTTCCCTGGTCTCATACATCAGACATGTACCATCACCATATATGCTTTTATTAATTAATCAATTTAAATGATAAGATCAAACGCATACATCAAGAGATAACACTAGTACACTGATAAATATTTAATTAGTGGATTCCAATTGGTGTAGACGCGTGTGATAGCCCCAAATATAATTACTAGCCTGTTCTGAGATAACACTCTTTTTTTTTACCTAACCTTGGTCTGAGATTGTAATGTGCATATTAAATAACATTTTGTAACATAAACACATTATCTTGTAAAATAACTTGAATATTATGATTCTTTTTTTTCTATTATTTATTGTATAATTTATTAAATAAATAAAAATATTAATGTGAATAAAAAAGCATAACATAACAATATCCCATGATCATTTAATTAATTTAATATAGTATCAGAATAGTAGACATCAGTAAAGTATGTGCAAATAATAATTATCCTTTGTAATTATTTTAAAGTGACTTGTTAACATATATAACGATGATGATTTATTATTTTAATGCTAAAGTTATATGAGGACGATAATGTACTAGTGGTGTGTGCGTGTGTGTCTTAGATTCTATTTTCAGTAGCAATCTTTTAATTTTAAATTTGGACGCGAGTGGAAATAGGAGACAGAGAGAGCAAGCAACAAGGGAGGGGAGTGTATTATTATAATGCCCACGAGCAATGTCAAAAGTACCAAAACACCCCCTGGCCTTTTGGATCGTGCTCCACAACAGGGCAGATCTTTCCCACCTTTTACACCAAATTGTCTCCACCAAATCCAATGGCTGTAGCTGTCACGGCCTCTCTCTCTCTCTCTCTCTCTCTCTCTCTCGTTTTTTAACCTTTGACCCCACAACTCCGGGAGATTAATATCCCCCTTCCCCACAACTCCGGGATCCACTGTGCGCTGCATCGTCCGACAACCTCCTACCATACACGCGGCACGTGCCAAATTATGCTACGTGGGGGCAAACGAGGGGGCGAAAAGAGTGTGTCGTGTTCGCTGCGTCAGGCGATCCGAACTCACTTGTTTCGGGTACTCTTGCAGCACCCAGGCGAGTGGGCAGCCCTGTTGTTCCACCATCGCTTCACTTTTAAAACTTTATATAGATGTCAAATATATCACATTATTATTATTATTATAATAATTAATAATTGTGGAGGAGGCCCGGGATTTTTAATCGTTGACTTGCTGATGAACGGTATATAATCTAATATTATAATTGATGAATTTCATGTACGTCAAAACTACGTCATCACGTGTGACGTGTTCAAGAAAAAAAAGCACATATAAATAGTATATTATGCGTATATTTAATTGAGTTGTTTAAGTTGTGAGAAGGGTGTTTAACAAGGATGTAAGGAAAAAAACATTGGAAAATTTTAAAATTTATAAGAATAATATATATAAATCTGCACACTATTTTTCTTTTTTATCTTTTAATACATGTAGAAAATGCTCAGTTAGCATTCATATTATTTAAATATATAGTAACTTTATCAGAAGATATATAAACATGGATCAACGAATTGGCGTCGTGTGATCCATGTAGCCGACCTCACCTAGTGGGATAAGACTTTGTTGTTGTTGTTGTTTATAAGAAGATATATAAATGCAAAAAATAATGGTGTTAAAATGTAAGATATGATAATTTAATAGAGATATAGGCCCAATAAAAAAATATTGTAATTAAAAACATATTATTCTAAAATTATCATAAATAATAATTTAATAGAGATATAGGACCCAATAAAAACTTTATTTAACTTTTCATTTTATTAGAACATTTGTCTAGAGATAATTTTTATGCATTACTTGATAATATTGTATTAAATTATCTGAACTCTAGTACTATCACATAGGTAATGGATGATCTTGATTGCCTATACAATTCAAATTGTTTTATGAAGCACCAGTTTAGGTTGCCTAGGAGAGGAAGAAGGAGAATTCAAATTGTCACTTGAATTATAATCTTTTTTTTCTTTTACTTTTGCATTTAACTTTTGAAGCTTTACTAAAAGTAAATAAATTTTAATTAAATATTATTAATATATTATTATCATATTTCTAATATATATACAAATTATTCTATAAATTTAAATTTTATGGGTGAGAACATGCATTTGTGATTTAAATATATGAAGTTTGAAGTAAATTATATATATAATTATTTTGATTAAAGGTCTAGTTATAATATATTTTATCAACTCCTAAATATTTATTTTATTATAAATAACTAATATAAATTATCAAACAAATTACTTATGAATATTAAATAAAGTAATGTATATTATTGATAATTTAATAAGCGATAAAATTTCTAAGAGACAATTCATGTTACGGTGTAATCTTCAATGACAATATGGTAAATGTAACCTAAGAGCCATGTTTGCAGTGTTAACATTTATTAACCTAGCGGTTGCTTTAATTATGGAAGCAGGTGTTAAGTAACACAAAAGAACAAATAACTTTTTTTACTCTCATAATCATTGTTTGGTCATATGTCATAAAAAATGGATGTTTGAGGAAAGGAATAATAACAAAGCTTTGTTCCATGCCTTGTTCTCTATCTATATTGTAAAAATATAGAATATGTATGATGCTATTTT
Source organism: Pontederia crassipes (assembly GCA_030549335.1). NCBI lineage: Eukaryota > Viridiplantae > Streptophyta > Magnoliopsida > Commelinales > Pontederiaceae > Pontederia > Pontederia crassipes. The sequence goes on from CM060183.1 coordinate 25,065,815, forward strand.
GTTGGATTGAGGGTGGTGTAATTCTAATCCAGACTATCATTGATCTATATATCCATGGATGGTCTAAACTTTGTATAAACTCATTAAAAAATGAGATATATGGAGGTGTAAACCCAAAAAAAATTTACATGTATAGATTCATGGTTGGATCAATATTTAAATTATTTAATGATGTCACATTAAACAATTAACTTTTTACGTTAAGATTCAATCCAACGGTTGGATTACATATGTACACATGCATTTTTCTTTTGAAAAATTAAGAACTGTCATAGATTTATAGTTCAACCAAACATATGTGATTTTTTTTAACCAATGTACCATCTCTAATTTCTTAATTTGTATAATAAAAATTTTTAAATAGGGAATATTTTATTTAACTAAACATATTAATAGTTAACAGTGAAGTTCTCTTTTTATCAGTTCATATTTTTTTATTTATGTGACATCAATTTTACTCTTATTTTTTTAATATAAGAAGAATCTACTAAAAAATTATGCGAGCATTATATTGCATAAATTATCATTATCAAGTGATACTTTTTTTATCATTGTTGATTATTTCTTTATTTTCAAAATATTTTTGTTGAAATAAGAATATAATGGTAAAATAATATTTCATAGTTATTTTAAAAATAAATTAACATATTTTTTTATATAATTCAATGAAAAGATCTATATGTTAATTTTGAATAGGTTCATAATAATTCATAAATTTATAATTTAGATTGGATGTAGTGACTAGTGAGGTTATTTAAACAATAACCATTTTTTGGTATCATAAAGCGTTGATGTGATTTCCTTTTTGGTATCGTAAAGTGTTGATGATAACATCTATAAAAAAGGGTGATAGAGTAGTCAGCGAAAGAAAACAAAAAGTGCATACCACACGTACATACGTCATTAGATAAGATTAAAAAAAATCTTACTTAATTTTTAATTAAAAATATATTATTATTATTTTTATCATCGGCAAGTTTACAGAATATATTTTATTGTGTGTGTGTGTGTGGGGGGGGGGGGACTGATCTAGTTAATTGGTTAAATGTGATTTGTTTTCTTGAATTCTCAATTTATCTCAATAATGTCGGAAGTTAATGATACTTCCTAATTTGAATATCTTTATCCCGTACAAGAATTGGTCTCGGATTAACTAAAAAATGTTGTAAATGGTGATGTAAATGAAACCAACGGGTCATTGATTCCTGCCATGGAATTTGGTATATGCTAATCTGAAGTTAATGATACTTCCTAATTTGAATATCTTTATCCCGTACAAGAATTGGTCTCGGATTAACTAAAAAATGTTGTAAATGGTGATGTAAATGAAACCAACGGGTCATTGATTCCTGCCATGGAATTTGGTATATGCTAATCTGCTTGTGCTTATGCTTCTAGAATATTCTTGTGGCAGCTTCTACGACTGGTCGACTGCTCGTATACCTTGGCCATGCAAACGTGATGGTGAAAGCAATGTTTACAACTCTGTGATTGCCCCTATAAGATATTTTTCCTTAATTTGGCGTTCCAAACAATGAATTAAGCCTTCAATTAATCCTTCATTAAAGATAAAAGTGATTGAAATGTAATAGTTTTTTTCGGTTACATGAGGAATGTAAGAAAACTAAAGACGTTTCAAAATAAATAAGTACATAGTGAAATTCAAATTCGTGGCCTCTCAATTTAGAAGGATGATGGGCGTCGCTGCGCTACGTCATAGCTTCCAATGTCATATTTTTTAAACTATTAATTTCATGTTCTTTTTTTCTTCTAAAAATCATCCTAAAAGTTATCAAATTTCGTTTTTTTTGGATAAGAGTTATACTATAGCAGTACTTTTAAAAAAAGTATTGATATTGAATTATTTAGATTGAATATTAATTAAAAATTAAACTCTAAAACTCATATTTTTATTTTAAATCTAACTATGTCACATTAACGTTATAATTTGAGATTTTCTAATTAATTTTATATCCATGAATTAATTAATAACATTAATATTTTTAAAAAATAAATCAATAATTATACTCTATCTAAAAGCCTAAAAAATAGTGAAATTATACAATATTATTTGAAGATGGAAGAATATTTTAGTTATTATAGATATTATTAGAAAAAAATATTTATTTATTAGCGGAATTCTTTCTTATAGGTCTTAACGGATAATTTTGTTTATTACAAAATATCAATCTAACTATTCAATCAGGGTTCAATTTCTTTTTTTAAATTTTAACTTGGATATACTTTTAGTTTTACTTACGTTCCTACACTCCTTAAACAATAAAAGCTAAAATAAGCAAAGTAATAAAAAAGTTCTTATCAGAGTATACGCTTCAAGCATGCAATCGAACAATGGGAACTATGCCAAACTTCTAATTTAATATGATCGAGTTTAGCAACATCAAAATTAACGTTTCAACTAGGGACGGAGTTGTTAGGAGAGGCCATGACCCCCTAACTTTTTGCAACATTACCTATATACTACTATATATCATTATATACATATATAATATATATGATATGCCCTCCTAATTTTGTAAACTTGACATAATTAAGCTCCTCCTAATTTTTTAAAACATTATATATAGTAATATATATTATTATATATATGGAGAATCCCCTAATTTTTTGAATTTGGCATAATTATAATGTGTTATTATATTAATAAGAGAATATATGTGTACATTTATAAAAGACTATAGTATAATATGTGTTTTTATGAATGTATAATATATGTACTAATAATTTTAACTCTTTTTTATAAAAAAATCAAATTAATTAGTTGTCATAAAAAGTTAGTTACATATATCTTCTTTTAACATGATAAACATAAAAAGGAAAAAAATATGCATGATGAATAATAAAAAATATATTTTAATCTAAATAAAATTATAATTATGATTATATGCTGATTATATTGCAATATTTTTATTTCTTAATTTTTAGTTAATAAAGTTAATAATATTTATATATTTGTTCTTTACTTGGCCCCCCCTAAGTATTGATCCTAGCTCCGTCCCTGGTTTCAGCTAACATTTAACGGTTCAAACGCTAATTATTTTATTTAGTAAATGATAAAAATAAGATAGCATTTAGCGTTTCATATGAAAATATTAAAAAGCTTCTTCTGATTTTACTCTTATTCAAATATATTATTTCTTTATAACTTATCTTATTATTTTCTCATTTTTATTTTATAATCATTTAACTATATTTCTTTTTATATTCATGCTTAATTAATTACAAATTATTTATATGTTAACAATGAATAAAATATAATTTCACAATTAATACTTTTATATCATGGGTGCACCATATAAAATTTATTGTCAATATAAAATTCTATATATTTCAACAAAAAAATAGTCAGGAATTTTTTATTTAATTAACATAGAAATATTTAATTTATTGTATTAGAGTACAATTTGTATAGTACTTAAATTAAATAATTTGTCATATGTCTAATTATGTCATTTTATATTTATCACCTAATTCTATCGCTAAGTTTATGAAACACTTATTTATTTATTTAATCGTTAATCATCATCCGCTGCCCGCTAATTAATCCATTATCTATTAGTTAAATCACTATCCGCTTATGAAACTGACCCGTCGCGTGCTGGAATACGCATTTGTGATGGTCGAATATAGTATCATTTGCAGCGATTAGATGACGAAATATCTAACCTAGCCTATTTTGAATTTACACAAAAATTTTATAGTCGAGATGACTATGTCGAGAGTCGTTTTTATAGGCTTTCAAATATGAGACGGTGACATTAGTGCGTTGAGACGCTAATACATGTGCTTAAGAATTTAATATTCGAAGGGGCATCCGAAAAATTATGAGGCACAAACATGAATGTAGATTATCACACCACGTTCAAGATCAAACATTAAAATTAGAAAAAATTTCCTGTATTATATAAGAACACAAACACTACACAAAAAAAAATTTTTTAGAAACCAAACACATTAGTTTCTAAAACTTTAAATTTATTCTTTAATACTTTTTTGGATCAAAATATCTTAGTCCCTTATGGTCCCTACAGGCTGATTATTACAAATTCTTAGGGAAAAAAATTTCATTAGTCCTAAAAGAATGATCTTTTAATAATCACAAATCAAATTTTGATTTCAAATAAATAAGAATTAGAGATTAGTATCACATTAATCTCTAATATTTATTTTTAGGAACAAAGTATAATTAGTTCCTAAAAACTTAGTCTCTAAATCATAATTTTATTGTAGTGAAAATACATCTCAGTATAGGAAGTCACTAATGGACTATTTTTAATGTATCGCAAGATAATCTCAATATACAAATGAAAATGTAAAAAACTAATATAATATTATATCACAAGGATGAATAATTTAATATTTCGTAATATCACGTATTGTGAAATGATTGTATGTATCTTTTGGGACAACACTAAGTAATTGCAAGCTTGAATGGAAGGGTGTTAGAACTTCGAGACGTCGTATCACGAAAAAATGAGTCAGGGAGCGTTTCCGTGAATTCATTACTTAAATTTGCTCGCCCACGATATAATTTAAAGCTAAAATATATAGTAATTTAATAAACTATCCAACACTCACAACCCTCGATGTTTATTATAGTTAATAACTGATTAATTCGAAGTCATATGGCTTGTTTGGCAACTTAGACTGTCGGGTCGGGTGAAATTAACATGCTGTCAGTAATTAATACACCACAAACAAACAACTGTTTTGTAGCTGGGCCAGAGGTCAGTTGAAGAAAATCAAATTTAAATACGTTTCATATTGGAACATTAAATCTCGGCGAGCCCCTCTACATAGGGGTTGATAAGCTTGTTCTTTTGACTGTTCTTTTATTACATTTGTTTGACAAAAATCCATGAAAATATTGTTGGGAGAAAATGTTGTTGAATGTTTGGTCCTGTATCGACAAATTACACGACTACTACATATAACATCGAAGAATCGTAAAAAGAAAATATCATTCAATGGTTCTTAAATATATATATTCATATGTATCGACAAATTACACGACTACTACATATAACATCGAAGAATCGTAGAAGGAAAATATCATTCAATGGTTCTTAAATATATATATATATATATATATATATATATATATATATATTCATATGTAATTATAGTGGTCAAGAATATTCTGATTTTCAACACCAGAAACTACGAAATCAACCGAAGAGGCAATAACATTATATTCCCAATGGGAAAAAATGCACAAGTAATCATCTAGTAAAAATATCCATTGAAGAAACAAAACATAAAGCAATACAGATAATACTTTACTTTCCATATGGTTAGATGTAGCAATACTTTTACTTTACTCGGATCAACAAAATGCCTCACCGAGGTAACTTTTCGCACACTGGGCATTAAAAAAAAGGATAAGCCACAATTCCAGATATTCTACTTTATTATGGCAAATTTTTTATTTTCAATTATTATAATGTTGATCCATGCACGTCCAACAAGACTGGGCTCGCCGCCTACCGATCGATCTGTGCACATTGCGACTCAAATCGCACACATAACACGCGACTACAAATCACCCTCGAACCGCCGACGACGCGACGCTCGCTCGAATCCACCAGCGATACGCGCCCACGTACGCACCGAGGCCTCGGGGCCCACCTTGTTTCCCAAAAATTACTCGGAGCTTGCGGTGGGCCCCGGAATTTGACACGCGTCCCACACCACAAGCGCGCGTGTAGGTGAGCCGCAGCAGGCATTACCCTCGGCGTGCGAGCTCCTTCGTATAGGGCACGTACCCGCACAGGAACGCCCACCCCAAAAAAGAGGCCACGATCCATACAATGGTGTTTCTGATAATATGGCAACAGATCATGCCCTTGTTCGTAATTAGGCGGACGAATGGGGAAGGAACTCCTCGTCGCTACAAATACCCGTCTCACGGCTCGCCCGCTTCCTCGCCACACCCACTGCTAGCTCTCTCTTATTTATTTCTTCTCGTTCTTTGTTGTTCACCATCTCCCAATCGTTCGCATCCTCAATCGATCGATCGGTTCCTGTTTCGTGAAATATTGCAGGGGTTTCGATCTCAAATTCGAATCCCTTGGCTTCGTGCGACGTTGTGGAATCGAAAGACCCGCTGCCAGACCTTTGGACAGTTTTACTTTTTTTTTTTAAGTTTTCTTTTTGGTCCGATTAGTGGATCGATCAATCGAGGAAGACGGAGGAGATTCTGGGGTTCCGGTGGTGGTGGTTCGTTTGTGTCTTGATTGGGTTCCTGTCCGGCGTTGTTTGGATCGTCGAGGGCCTCGGTTGGGGCACGGAGAGGAGGCAGAAGAGAGGGTCGGTGGGGGAGGAGGAAGAGGGCAGGATGAGGTTGAGTGGGGAAATCACCTGCTGGAATGAGGAGGACAAGGAGAACGAGAAGGTTCCCGTCGTGTCCCTGTCCCCACCACCGCCGACGCAGCAGAGGCTCATCGTCGGGTACGCGCTCACCTCGAAGAAGGTTAAGAGCTTCTTGCAGCCGAAGCTGGAAGGCCTGGCGAGGTAAAAACTAAGCGCCCTTTTATTTCTTCTTTTTTGTTTACTTATGTGTGTTTTGAGGTCGGTGATGGTACGATTTGTTAGCTGCTCTGATGGATTGTGGTGAGATGTTTAATTTGGTGATAAAAATCGAGTTTTAGGACTTTTATGTCGTTAGTGTATTATTACAGAAACAGCAACGTGCTTTTCGGTTTCTTATATTATACAGTATTTAAGTTGAATAGGGAACGAGGCAACGACAGTTGGCCCCTGTTTGTTGACTGTTAAATTATTCTTATGGTGCATGTGTTTTGCAGTATTTTCTTTAGGATCTATACAATTGGAAATCATTTTAGTATTCTGACTTTTGATGTTTTTTTTTTCAATTGAGCATATGCTTTCAGAAGGCGAAACGTTTTCTTTTATTCCAACTGACAAGTTTATCTTTCAAAGTTGTGAATTCGATTAGTGAGCTTGTCCAAACGTTATCCCAGCAAGTTAGAGATTATCCTGTATGCATGATAGATCACCCAAAGCATGTTTTGTATTCTTTTTTTTTCTCTAAAGGATACTTCATTCAGTTAAACAAGCTGAACAGTCTGTGTACAAAACACTGAGGATACCTGGAGATGGAATATCCTCTCAAAAAAGATCGACATTCGATCTCCTACCAAAAGAAGCTAAGGAGTCAGACTCCATATTAGCCAATCGGCTTACATGAACACAATTGAAATGCAGAAGTTTTGAGATAAGAATTGAAATCTTGTGGACTATATTCTTAAGGCGCCAAGGGCAAGTAAACTCCTTAATGACAGCCATAGCAACAGATGAATCAGTTTCCAATATGATCTTCTCGATGCCAAGTAGGTCACAGTGCAGCAAGCCGCATCTAATGGCCCAAACCTCTGCTTCTAATCGAATGAAAACAATCGGATTTTGCACCTGCACGAACAAAACCAGTACTAGCAGCTCTAACTATGTAGCCTACTCCCCCCATCCCAGTGTTGCTCATAAAAGAGCCATCCATGTTCAACTTGAACCAGGATTGGGTTGGAGGCTCAGGTGTTTGTATTCCACCACTCTCTTTTTCTTCATGATGTGAAAATATATTCTCGGGGTGGCGTGGGATTTGGGGTCGTCATAAAAAAATTTGAGCAAAGATTGAGATCTCTTTTTAAAAAAGAAATTCAAGAATTAAGTCATCCAGTGTACAGCTGGCAGTTGCCCTTTGTTCTTGTCCTCGTGGTGGTTGCATTTCGTTCTCAGTTAAATAATGTCAAAATACTATTATTGGCTGGGATGGAATCTCCACAATCTTGAATCTTGGTCTCCTTGAATTTCAAAGCTTTGCCGCAAACATGGTATTTTAATTCTTAAGTTACTACTGGATTTCCTGGTACCTGAAGCCTTTTTTTTTAATGCACAAAAGTATTGGGGCAAAGTGTGGTCAGCTTCATCTGCATTGTTAATCTCTATTTTAGAAAATAGATTACTCTGCTTAAATGTAAAAGTATGTCATTTACGTGTGTTTGCTTGATCTTCATCCCTTTGTTACATGAGTGGGTGTAGGATTTTGTTTGGACATCTTAATCTGTTATGTGTGATCACCATATACTAGTTAAACTATGTACTTTTTTTGTATGTTAGCTATATCAATCAGATATTTAGTTGGTGCTCCATCGAATCTTTGAATGCATCATTATTGGATATCTTGCACTTCATCCACTTTGTTCCTAAATTTGGAGTTACATTTTCCCATCAAATAAGTTCCTTACTTTTGTACCTACCCAATTATTTGGCTTAGAACATGTCCATGTCGGGGAGTGAGACTTCCATTTGAGTTTCTCAGTGGTACAGTAACTACACTTGACATACAATTTTGAATCTTTTGTGGACACTTATGTTCCTGCTTTTTCATATTGTATATTGGCATTAAATCTCCAATAAATAATGAGTACTGGGTATGACTTCTGTCTGTTATGTGAAATTGACTATCATTGTAGTGAGATTTGTCCTAATAATTATGTCCCTAGATATCATTTTACTCCTCTGAAATCTAATATTGCAGTTTTCGTAAACTTGGTTTTCTACTATTCTTTCACTTAATCTGCTTCATATTTGGTGTTCCAGGAAGAAAGGAATTGTATTTGTACCCATTGACCAAAGTCGTGCTCTTTCTGATCAAGGACCCTTTGATATTGTTCTACATAAGGTCAGTCCCTTTTTTGCATTCTTTGTTAATTTTGGTCTTTACCACTAGTTTTGGACATCATGATGCTAAGCCAGTGCTTCTCAACACTTAAAGCAGCTAATCCTATATCCTAGAATATCAATAAAACTCGAATAATTTATCTTGAGTTCTGTGATAAGTTATTTTCTTTTTCTCTACCCAGTTGACTGGCAAAGAGTGGCAGCACATTCTTGAGGTTAGTATTAACAATGCTCTTGTGAATATCGTTTACTATTGTTTTCGTCTAGCATCTTATTCTTAAAGAAATAAGGCATTTCCACATCTGAATTTAGTGTTTGCATTTCTAAATGACGTTCAAATGCAAAATAACACTGGATGGTCTAGAGAGATCATAAGATTTATAAACTTATCGTTGCCTGGAATAACTTGCAGACTGCATGCTCTTTCCTGCGTCATGTATCATGATCAAATAGGTAAAAGTTGAAGCCTCAAGATTTTCTACGACTGAGGATTGTACATCGTCTGACCAGCTAAATCTAGCATCTATTTGCTGCTAGGTGACTTCAGGTGTCAATAATAAATAGTGACATTAGTCTTCATTTTCCACTTATAATGTTAACTGTCATTGAGTGCTCTGGGTATGTAATTTTATTCTTATACTGTCCCATAATGAGGTCAAAACATCTTTTACATGCTGATTTTCTTGTCCAAAAATGCTGTTTTTTTCATCAGGACTTTTATGAGTATGCATTCACATGTTTGTATGACTCCAAAACAAGAGCGTTTGAATATGCATATTTAGAGTTCATCAAGTTTACCCTGAGTTAGATTGTCCATTCTATTATCAGGGGCGTTTTCTGGTTTTTGTTTATTTTTGTGATTTCATAGATTCTGTGTTAGTTTCTTGGGTCTGGCCGGATCCAAGATCTAAGGTATGTAGCTAGAAATACACAGCTTTCTTTCAAATTGAACACAAAGTCAGATCTTTCTGGGTAGCTGTTGTTATGTATAGTTGTACAAAAACTACTACTGAAAACTTCATAGAAGGTGTGAATTCCTTAATATTTTTTACTGGATCATATATACATCTTCATGAGAAATCTTATTTGTGGAAACGTTATCTTGGTATCATAGTATAGTTTTGTATCTTGAAGTTCCGTTGACTTCCAGGTATTCCTTCTAAGCAGTTAATACACATCTAAGCCAATGAACAAAATTTTCATTTATTTGACATGAAAGTGTATCAGTTGACATGAAAGTTGGCAAGGTTTTAGTTACTGAAGGAGATATTAAGAACAGATGGGAAGAGTATTTCTATAAGCTATTTAATGATGGATGTGAAGGTTCGCGTTGTGATTTGGAGGACTTGACAATTAGCGAACGTGAGCTTAATAGGTCATTTTATCGTAGAATTAGAGTCTCGGAGGTTAGCGAAGCTCTTAAGAAAATGGAGAATGGTAAAGCCGTTGGACCGGATGGTATACCGATTGAAGTTTGGAAATGTTTAGGAGAAAAATGTGTGTTGTGGTTATGTAAACTATTTAATGAGATTTTACGGTCGAAAAAGATGCCTGATGATTGGAGATTAAGTACATTAGTTCCTATTTACAAAAATAAAGGGGATATTCAGAATTGTGCAAATTATAGAGGGATTAAACTTATGAGTCACACTATGAAATTATGGGAAAAAGTGATTGAGCATAGATTGAGAATGGAGACTAGTATTTCTGAGAGACAATTTGGGTTCATGCCAGGAAGATCCACTACAGAGACGATTTATTTACTAAGGGGGATGATGGAGAAGTATCGAAGTAGGAGAAGAGACTTACATATGACTTTCATTGACTTAGAGAAGGCGTATGATCGGGTACCAAGGGATGTACTTTGGAAAGCCTTGCAAAAGAATAGGGTGAATGTTGCCTACATTAAGGTAATACAAGATATGTACGATGGGGCATTGACTAGGGTTAGGACACCCGGAGGTGAGACAAATGAATTTCCTATAGGAATTGGCCTACATCAAGGATCAGCTTTAAGCCCGTATCTATTTAACTTAGTTATCGATGCTATAACCGAGAGTATCACAGAGGAGGTACCTAAGTGCATGCTATTTGCGGATGATATAGTACTTTGAGCGGATTCAAGAGAAGAGATTAATACAAAATTGGAAATATGGAGAAATACGTTGGAGTCAAAGGGTTTTCGTTTAAGTAGGAATAAAACAGAATATATGCATAGCAATTTCACAAATAAACAACTTAGAGACGATTTGAAAGTTAGGTTAGGGGAGGATATAATTCCTCAAGTGACAAAGTTTAAATATTTAGGATCAATTGTAAGACAAGATGGTGAGATTGATGACGATGTTAATCATAGAATTCAAGCTGGTTGGTGTAAGTGGAGGAAAGCCACTGGAGTTCTTTGTGATAGAAAAGTACCCAATAAAGTTAAAGGAAAATTCTATCGTACTGCTATAAGGCCAGCAGTGTTATATGGTAGTGAATGTTGGGCTATGAAGGGACAACATGAACGTAAAGTGGGGGTAGCCGAAATGAGGATGTTGAGATGGATGTGTGGTCATACAAGATTAGATAAGATTAGGAATGACCATATACGTGAACGAGTCGGAGTGGCTCCTATTAGTGAGAAAATGGTAGAGAATCGTTTGAGATGGTTTGGTCATGTTCAGAGAAGACCATTAGATGCGCCAGTAAGAAGAGTAGATCAAATAATCTGGAGTCCGATTAAAAGAGGGAGAGGGAGGCCAAGGCGGACACTTGGCGAACTAATAGAGCAAGATCTATTGGTGAATAATATACCGAAAGGTTTGGTTACTAATAGAGCGGAATGGCGTCGTATGATCCATGTAGCCGACCCCACCTAGTGGGATAAGGCTTTGTTGTTGTTGTTGTTGTTGAAAGTGTATCAGTTGTGAAATTTCTTTTGATTACATTGCATAATAGATACTAAATTATGCTACATGAAAAATTTACTCAAAGTTTACTCCCATTCTTTGGGTGATTACATCTTATTCCTTGTTGCTGAAGGATTACCGCAAAATCCATCCAGAAGTTACTGTTCTTGATCCTCCAGCAGCCATACAACAGTTGTACAATCGTCAATCAATGCTTCAGGATGTAGCTGATTTGAATTTATCCGACTGTTATGGTAATTGTTATAAAATTATTGCATTTTTTTGTCATTTTTGTTAGTAAGATCCTTATTTACATTTTGCTCACCAATAAGCATTTCTCTGAGAACATTCATGAACTAATATGTGATTACATTTCACACTGCTTTTATTGCCAGCACATCTTAAACTTTCCATCTCAACCGGGGAATGCAAGAATCTTTATTTATAACTTAGGATTATAGTTCTATTGATATATTATGCACACCTAAAAGTTTCTCCACTGCATTTCACTTAGTGTTCTTTAAGTATTTCAAATATACCTCACATTTAATCACAGTGTTGCTCTGGTTTCTAGATGTTTAACTAATGCATTCTTTGTTTTAGGTAAAGTGGGTGTGCCAAGACAACTAGTTATTACGAAAGATCCTTCGTCAATTCCAGATGCAGTTACCAAAGCCGGACTGGCTCTGCCATTAGGTGACTACTTTTTATGTATATTTGTGTCTATTTTCAATGTTGACCTTTATTTGCGCAGTCTGTATTTGATCCCTTTTTTAGAGTTGAGAAATATGCAGAAGCCTTTACATTTTTCTTGTAGTTATTGCTAGAATGCTAAACTACATGCTCTCAAAAAGAATGCTAAACTACATGTATTTTTTATCCTTTCCAGTTGCAAAGCCATTAGTGGTGGATGGGAGTGCAAAGTCACATGAATTATCCCTTGCTTATGATCAGTTCTCTTTGTCAAAACTTGATCCACCACTGGTTCTTCAAGAATTTGTCAATCATGGTATATTTTTATGAACTATGACTGTCCGGGTATAAGTTTTATCACATAATCCTACTGCAAATGTGAGTGGCAAAATTTTCACCTCTGCAGGAGGCGTTCTTTTTAAGGTTTATATTGTTGGAGAGACAATAAAGGTTGTCCGTCGTTTCTCCCTTCCTGATGTCAACAAATGTGAGCTATTGAACAATGCTGGTGTCTTTAGATTCCCTAGGGTTTCTTGTGCTGCAGCTTCTGCAGATGATGCAGACCTGGATCCTTCTGTTGCTGGTAAGTACTTCGATTTTTGTTCCCATTTTGGATTGAGTTGATAGAAACATTTGTAGTGGATATCTTCAATGTGGGACATTTATTGATTATCCTTTCCATGGTAGAACTTCCTCCAAAGCCATTGCTTGAGAAGCTTGCTAGAGAGCTCCGACGCAGACTGGTAGGATAATTTCCTTGCTTGTACTTTGGGCCTTGCATGCCATATTTCTGACATTTTTTTCCATGTTTGATGCACCAAAGGGTCTTCGGTTGTTCAACATAGATATTATCAGAGAGCATGGAACAAGGGATCATTTTTATGTCATTGATATCAACTATTTCCCTGGTAATTACAGTTTGTTGCACAATTATCACTTTCTCTTTCTCATCCCTTCATTTTTTTTTTTGCGTATCATCTTCGCCGTGTATGTTACAATTGCTTGTTTTAGGATACAACTGCAGCAATTGCCTGTAGGTAGCATTTCTACCTAAATGTTGTCCTTTCACAGTTGTTGGTGTGAGATTTACTATTTCAAACATGTATTTTCTGTTACCACAATTCAATTCAAGAACCAACACATCGCTGATCTTTAATGATCAAGACATATGTGTATGTATATCTTTCCGTTTAAAAATAGAGCGCGTATTGTTGTGATATCTTGTGATATCACCTGGACCTGTCCCAGATAGACGGTTGGGGGCTTTGGGGGACTTTCTCAGCTCACAGCTTTTACCTCTATCTTCTTCCTCTTGCTTCATCTTCGGACACATTCAAAGAGGACTGCAGGCTCATATGACGCACATGGATCACCATAGTTACATGGCAAGATGGGCGTCCAGCGTCGATACGTCTTGTGCAAAGAGGCGAAGGAGGATATCACTCACCTCTTCTTCGAGTGCCCCGTATTTCGGGAGGTTTGGTCGCAAACGAGCATGAGGGGTGCCCCTCCTCCAGTACTCTATGCTTTTCGACAGTCACTCGTAGCTCCTGGTAGGCAAAAGCAGCATTGGAGAATATCATTGACGAGCTTTCTGGCCGGTGCAGGGTATCATATGGCTTCAGCGCAATTGAGTCATTTTTTGTGGACAATATTTTACATCATTGCTCTTTTCTTCTTCGGAACTCCGTCTATATTTTATAGCCGGTCCCAAGTCCGGATAAAGGAGGAGGGTTGTGTTAGGTCCCGACAGTCAACATAAAATCATGTCGAATCTTATGAACATGGATCAACGAACGGAATGGCGTCGTATGATCCATGTAGCCGATCCCACCTAGTGGGATAAGGCTTTGTTATTGTTGTTGTTATTGTTGTGATATCTTGTGCTGTTTAAGTTCCAAATTTCCAATGATGCTGAAGACAAGACAGGTCTGCGTAAGTATGTATGTATATCTTTCTGTTTAAAAATAGAGCGTATTTCTGTGACATCTTGTGCTGTTTAACTTCCAATGATGCTGAAGATAAGACTGGTCTGCGTATGTTGCAGTGAAGATCAGACTAAATTTGTTGATACTAGATTTCAGTCACTATGATATCCTATTATATCCGTTTAATTTAACAGAAACTTCTGCCAAATCAGATATTTCAAATTCAAATTGGAAAAGAAACTAGATCGTACCTGAATTATTTATTTTGTGCGTAACTTGTGCAGGCTATGGAAAAATGCCAGGATATGAACACATATTCACCGACTTTCTTCTTAGTTTGGTTCAAAGCAAGTACAAAAGACGGCTCAGCAGTTGAGTATTGTGTTTTGACATCCCGTTGTTCTGGACAGTGTTAAAACACATCAGCTCAGGGCTGATGCCCAGGTTCCCTGTGTGCATAGGTGGCAGGTGATAACATAATCTGGAAGCCTAAGGTGCGCTGTGATTCTTAGCTTCGGCAAAGTACTGATGTAAAAATGCCTCTATGAAGGCTTCTACCAGACTACAACTGATGTAGAAATGCTGGTTCTGACTTCTGATGAACCGGCTTCTTTTTCTTTTCTGTTTCCATGTTCATTAAACTAATCTATGTTTCTTTCTTCAAATAACTTTTTAACATCTGCTCATGATCCTTCTCTTGGGTAAGATGGTGAAGCAAGGCGTTTCCAATTTTTTGTTTTGTTCAATGATGATGACTTCGTTAGATATTTCAGAGTATCTATGCATGTCAACATGAAACTTTTTCCGTTTATAGTTGAGACATTGGTGCACAAGTACAAGTTTACCTGTATCATGGATAAACGTCGCAAGATATATATATATATATATATATGAGGTATATTAATGTGTGACCAGTCATTGAGAGTGCATTGTGCGACCACATCATCTAAGCCGTCGATCGTGCATCAACAGTTGGCATCCGTGTTGTCTTTTGCCTCTGTCTACAGCTTCGTCTCTCCCTGCCACTTCACCACCGCCTCCCGTTCCTCCCTCCTCCATGCGTTGCCCACTTTCGGCCGACGTCGAAGTTTGGCATTGGACATGGAGTGCAGCGACCTCGGGAGATGGAACCTTGTGAATGCTTGCGCAATCATTGGAGACCTATTATGGAGGACGAATTGGTGAGAGGGGGAACAGAGCAGGGCAATCGTCTGAGGGATTTGCTTTCGAGGATTCGCGAGGAATGCCTGTGCAATCGTCGAATAGCAGCAAAGGGAGGCTACCTACGGGGACTCGGAGGAGATTGAGCTAAGCCTCCGACTCTCGGTCGGCTGGTCCGGTCATCATCGTATCCTTCTGGTCGCGGCCGTGGGAGCCTCGAGAGTTTCCTCTGCCCTTGCGTTCATCAGGGCGAGCCCCTTATCATCGAAGAGGAGTTGCAGAAGCGGAACAGTGACGGCGAGTGCATCGGAGGAGGAAGACATATGCCGCAGCAAGGAGAGGAGGAAGATGTATGCATGAGGGAGGAGGCATACGCTAGCTGCGCGGAGGAGGAACAACAGAGGTTCGTGTGAGGGAGGAGGAAGATGCGCAAGTGCAATAGACGGAGAAGGAAGACGCGCTCGTTGATGCATAGTTGAATGGGATCTACAAGTTGGGCTCCCTCATTCCTGTTGGTGTTCGCCGACGAGGTAGATGAGGACGACTTGGAGCCGGGGAAGACGCACGAGGCGAAGATGTACGCGTGAGGTGAAGGGATCGCATTTGTTTGATGCAGATCATGATGTGGTCGCACAGTGTACCCCCAATGTGTGGTCGCACATTAATATGTCTCTCTCTCTATATATATATTAAATGTCGTTTATGAGTTATTATGAATGTAGATAATTTTTGTTGAAAGTTTTATTGTCAGATACTAATGTTAGGCAATCATTCAAATTAGTTGTGTTCAGCACACAATCTTTTTAGCATCATCTCTTTAGCATCAGTTGAATCGTGGGCGCTTCGCTTCCACAGGTGGCCACGAAGAAGCATAAATTACTTTGATTCGCTAACTTGTCTACTGAAAAAGAGTGGACTTTTTTCCATCTTATTATTTGTCTCTCGGGATACTATTTTTGAATGCATCTAAAAGAAAATCTGAAAAGTAAATAACTGCAAAAATTACATACAAGTATAGTTATGAAAAGGTCATGTTTGAACAAGATAGTTATGAAAATGGTCTCTTTGGATAGAGGGTTATGAAGAGGTAGGGTGAAATATGAAGGAATGAAATTAGTTATATCATGTTTGGTTACATTTTTTTATTTAAATTAAAAGGGGTGGGGTGGAATAGTTAATCCCTTCAAACATCATATTTTTTATTCCACCAAATTGGTGGAACGAAGATGGATAAATTATTTTAGATAAATTAACATCTTTTTCTTTTTTTATTACCAAATTAAATTATTTCCCTTATTACCAAATTAAACCACCTCTCTTCTCTTCTCTCTCTCACACACCTATTATCTTTTTTTTTCTAATATGAATACATATTTATCTATAATTTTTATTAAATAAAATTTTTTTAGTAAATATAAAATTTTATTCAAAATAAACATAAATATACTATTTAAAAATAATTTAATATTAATATAATATATTCAATCGGGTCAGGACGTAAAACTCAGATTCGTTCCCGACCCCGACCCGGTCGAGTGTCAAAGAAATGAGATTCGATCCTGACTCAATTATTCATCGGGTCAGAAAAATTTTTGAAAAATCCGAAACGGTGCGGACGAGACCAGTCGTCCCGATTTATGCTCACGTCTAATTAACGATTATAAATACTTTAAATATATAATGAATGATAAAAATGACTTTTATACAAATAAAATCTTCATTACCTCACCCCACATCTTATATAATTTATTATTCAAATATGGCTTTCTAATGACACACCACGCCACCTCACTCCATCACTCACCACACCACCCCATCACATCTCTTCATTAGTTGTTTGTCCAACAGACCCTAAGTGATTGAAAATTTGAAATAAAAATATCTTGAAAATATAAAAAAAAAATTGAAAACATTCAAGATAATAATTATTCTTTTTTATCTTCTTGAAAATATTTGGTATTATTTGTCCTACATTACATTAATTTATTGTATTCTTTTCAATACTTATTCGGTATTGGAATGACTATGAATTTCCATAATTTATATTTCGACAGAATTTTCTTTTCAGTTATTACAAATTTCAATTATACTATTATGAAGGAACTTTATTTCTAATCATTTTTAGTTTTTTAACATTTATTTATAAATTTTTGTGTTATGAATAAAGGTACTCTTTTTTGAAAAACTGGATGCTACTTTAGTACTTATTATTTAAAATGAGTACTTTTTATCTGTCTCTGTGTTTTTTCTTTTATTTTTTCGTCTTTTCCTTTATGAATGATTATGCACTATATGTAAAAGCCATTGGAGCCCAATTCTCCATGACCAGAGTTTTCATCTTTCCAACGGATGCACTGACGAAAGAGTCCTCAATTTGTGTTTATTTTTTATGTTCGAACAAAGAAAAGTGATAAAAAATCTAATCAAATTAATCCCCCCAGTATTAGAATTAAAAAATGCTAACCTTTGATTTTGAATTTTGAATTGAGAACCACATTTAATTTGATACTTATAATATATTAGTCCAAAAAGTATCAACAAAAAAGATGTTAATATCTGAAAATGGACTTATGGCCTCATTGAATCGATGTGAGCCTCCATGTTGCCCCTGGTTCAAATTGAACACATATAGCTCCTTTGTAAGCTAATGTAATATGGAGAGTGCAGGCTTCATATTATGGTATGCTAATTCCAATTTTCTTTTTGCATGATCTATATTGCGTCTATTTTCCTCTGCTTTAGAGACGGAAGCCATTGCAATGTTGAAAGGGCTTCAGACGTGTATTGCCAAAGGCTTCCTGATGTGCTGAATCTAACTCAGCTTAGCTTGTTTCGTTCATCAACAGACAACACTCTACACATTGAAGTGTTAAATCTATTGTGAAAGAGATATGATGTACTATTTCTTGTTTTCAAAACTTTATATGTTCACATGTAAACCGAAAGTCAAATTCAGCAGCTCATTTTTTTGCCGGCCACGGTCGACAATCGCAAAACGATTATTTTTAGGAAGATTGCCCTCCTTATAGGCTTCTTCATATCTTGTATTCTGACTCTTTATCTAATTAATATCTAGTACCATTTCTTAAAAAAAAAGAAAATGGACTTATGTATCACATTGCCAGGTATGCCAATTTTCTAAAAACAAACATGCGTTTATTTTTATGTATATATATATATATATATGTATTTATTTATTGAAACCTTTTACATTGAGTTAAATTCGTTTACTTATACATTTATGCAATGTACTAAATTTGTCTGTAGCCAATTTCGGATAAAAGAAAATAGGCAGCTCCATAAATTTTCAGCAATTTTTTGTTCAAAAATAATCAGCTCAAGTGATATTATGAATTAATTAAAATGTTAACTCTTCGCAGTAGTAGGATGAATAAAAAAATACTAAAATTCAGGGCAATCTTTTGGGCCCGATGCTGATACTTAATAAACCCCGGGAGACGAAGAGGGGTTTAGGGCAGTGTGACATTTCAGCCGCCTCCTCGCCGTCCTTCTCCTCTCTTCCTCATCCTTCAATTCATCTGTCCTGACAACTCAAAACATGGTGATTGTTCTCTTCCTTCGTCGTCTTAATCCTTCACAGCTGCAGTTTCTTCTCTTCATTCCTTCGCCCCCTTTTGCTTATTATTTTCGTTTTTTTTTATGCAAAAAGGCCTCCGAAGCCGTGAACCCGAAGGCGTACCCTTTGGCCGACGCCCAGCTCACCATCACCATTTTGGATCTTATACAACAAGCCGCCAACTACAAGCAACTCAAGAAGGGGGCCAACGAAGGTTCTCTCTCTCTCTCTCTCTATTTTTTTTTTGTAGAAATTTTTATAAATATTTCTGTTCTTCGTTTTCATGTGTGGATTGTTTCGAAAAAGGAAATTTAGTCACTGATTATTATTCGCATTGGAAAATGATCTTTTTGAACTTTGCTGTTGCAGCAACCAAGACCTTGAACAGGGGCATCTCTGAGTTTGTTGTGATGGCCGCGGACACTGAGCCCCTCGAGATACTGCTCCATCTGCCCTTGCTTGCTGAGGATAAGGTATGTGCACTTAACTCGCCGCCGTGATCAGTTTGCAGAACCATGAATTTTTCGAGTAGATTCCCAATAAAATTATATATTCTAAAAAATATTAACAACAACAACAACAAAGCCTTATCCCACTAGGTGGGGTCGGCTAATTCTAAAAAATATTAACGTATAAATATAACTTTTAATAATAGTTTATATGGTATTTGTTTCTAAAACCTATTAATAATTATATCATTAGTAACTTTATATCACCAAAAATTAGCATATGAACTATATACATTCAACCTATTCACTAAATTATAGAGTTAAGAATTTAGAACTTATAAGAGAAATAAACATGTTTAAAATGAAATAGATAATGAACTCCGCCTATGTTTTATAGCCGGTCCCAAACCGGATAAAGGAGGAGGGCTGTGTTAGGCCCTGACAGTCAGCGTAAAACCTTGTCGAATCGCATGAACATGGATCAACGAATGGCGTCGTATGATTCATGTAGCCGACCCCACCTAGTGGGATAAGGTTTTGTTGTTGTTGTTGTTGTATGAGCCCTCTCAAGTCAAGTTAGCCGACCCCACCTAGTGGGATAAGGCTTTGTTGTTGTTGTACATGAAAAATATTGCCAAAAAAATTCAAAGTTTAGGTTCTTAGAATTAAGAGCAAGAGGACAAAATATAGCAACTTGTCAATATAATTTTTAATTTTAAGATTTAGTTATTTATTTCGAATTCATGCTATGAGTTTATGGAAATCGTTGGTGTCTTTATATTGTTAAAGGTCTCATGTGCATCTATTATTCAATATAAAGGATGTATTTAGGATATTACATTTATATTGGTCAATTATAAAAAAATAAGTTTTTCCGAGATAAGAGAAAATATGCAAGAGGAAAGACATTGTTTAAATACTTGATATTAACGAAAAAAACTATAAAAATGCACAATTCATACTTATTATATCTTGAATGGTTAGAGTAAATTTTACTTATTTAATTGACAAGAAAAAATGCACTATGTGAAAAGAGAAAGGAAACCAAAAAAAACATGGGCCAATGTGTCACAGCCACCATGGCACATATGTCAGGCAACCTAACCAACAGATACATACAAATTATGCACCGCATCTATTCATCTAGTGCTTGCGCAGGCAGGCGCCTGCAGCTGCCCTTGCCCATACTTGTAGTTTCTTTTTTTTTATACCCACTCGGGGTGCCTGTAGTTTCTGTAAACAATAAGAAATGTTTTTGTCATGATAATGATGTTACAATTTTAGATTTGGTATTCATTTCTATTCATGATGCTATAAGTCATAATTTTCTTAGCCGCATATAATTTAGAAAATGAGCATGTGTTTCTTGACTGGTCCGAGTTAATTTCCTGGTCAACTTATTAAAGATTGTAGATACTTTTCCTTACGAAAAGAACCATCAAGCGGTTGTGCATCAATTCCTCATGGCTTTTAGTATTTGTGTATATATTTCACACCCTGAAACCAGAATGTGTTTACAGTCGTCTCCTTGGTTGGCATGTAATGTATACATGTATCTATATTCATATCTATCATTCTAGTTATTATTTCTTATCAGTTTCCTTCTATGCTACTTGTCATTCTTCTCCATTGTATTCTATGTTTTCTTTTCATATTTGTTATTTTACATTCTTCATAAGTTGACTTGGACCTTATGTTATTCTTGTGTTCTAACACATTATTTTGCAAATTATTGGTTAACTCTCAATATGAATCCCTATATGTACTGGGATTGGAAGCAACTTGAAGCCTTTGTCTGTGAGAAAGATCTCATGTTCGATTCATCGAAATAGTCTTCCATACAGATGTAGTAAAGTTGTGGTTATGTCCTTTCAGAGCTCTCTTGTTGCTATGGATACTATTATGAGTTATGGCACTTGGTACTTTTTTGAATGGGATAATCTAAAATATGACAGCCCTTTTTTTGATATATTATCTGGAGTGGACTGTAAGAGAATGATCCTTTGGAATGGGTTCAGTATTTCAATCAATATATCTTCTTGTCATCTTTGGAAGCAGAGAAAGTATGTAAAGCTGGTTTCGATTAGATTGTGTGCGAGGATGTCATGTTTTTCCAACTCATTGCCTCGTTGACACCCAATTACCCTTATACAGTTTCATCTAAAAAAAATAGCCCTCTATGCCTGTCCGCTGTGATATTGTCACTTGTGGCATTGTGTAGAGATGATTCTTTGTGGTTGTACTTATGTTCTTAATGGGTGTTAAATGATGTTTGTATTGCTGTACACATCAAGATATAATATCTCTTGGAAGCATTTCGATTACTAACCTGATCCCCTATGTCATTCCAGAATGTGCCTTATGTTTTTGTCCCTTCAAAACAAGCACTTGGACGAGCTTGTGGAGTTACAAGGCCAGTAATTTCTTGCTCAGTGACCAGCAATGAAGGTAGCCAATTGAAATCCCAGATTCAACAACTCAAGGTGAATTTCACTAAATGCTTTCCTATTTGGTCTAAATACAATTTGGAATCTGCACTCTGAACCATTCGTCTTACTATCATTTATTTGTCATCACAAAATGCAGGATGCCATTGAGAAGCTGCTAATCTAAGATGCAATAACTTTTCGGCATGATGGGCCTCCGATAGATTCTGTCAAGAGGCGTGGACTGAGAATGGTTTCACTTTCAACTTCTCTTATAGGATGCAGGATGATATTGTACGAGGTCTTTGTTTGTCTTTTTCTAGATTAGCTCAAATTTTACCTGATTGGAGAATCTATATGGACTCAGGACCAAAAATGCTAGAGATCCCGTGGAAGGTTATGCATTTGTATGAATTCAACATTAACCAAATCTGCAAATTTATTGCTATGCTATGTTTCTTATCATTGCAGTAGTAACGCTTGCAGTTTAGGTAAAATATTAGCATAACTTGCTTTTAGGTACTACTACTTTTTTCACAATAGATTTCGTTCTGTTCAATTGCGATCTCTGACATGTGATAGAATTAGTGCCCTAAAAACGCTATAGAATTAGGGAGTATTCAAACATTAATTTTGAAATAATTGAATAGACTTAAAACAATCTATTTTACTTTTTTTTTTCAGGTTGATTTATTTTACATTGTAATTCATTTTTATGGCCATGTTTGTTTGAATCTTTCGTAAATAAATACAGAAGCATTCAAAATAATGTAAATTACATGTTTCAAAATGAATTAGTGGATCACATCACATATTAGGGTGCTCGAACACTTGCAAGTTGCAACTGTCTTGGAAACTTTATTCAATTTTCCATCTTCCAAGAGCAATGCCACATAAATTCAAGCTAAGCTGTTTTAGTTAGAACGGCATTTTTTGTTTAAGAAAAAATATTTCAAGAAGATATTACTTCTATTAACTTATACTGAACAAGAAGCTTTTCTTTTTTCTATTTTCACAAGAAAAAAGTGATCAAATGAAAATGCTGTTGAACAAAAGTTATGTACAAGTGGAGGAAATATTTTCTTCCTTTTCAAGGAAAAAGACGCTTCCTCAGGTTTTCTTTGTACAATTATATATGTGTATATATATACACACATATATATAGCCATTTCATTTTATTTCTAATATATTATCATTCTTTTTTATAAAAAATAGTTCATTTTAAACATCATATATTATTTTTTTATTTCAATATTTCATAATTTTAAATTAAGTTATCAATACAAATAAGATATTATTTAAAATAGTCAACATTTTTATAGTAAAATATTGTTTTTTAGAAATTATTACTATCCAAAAAATATCCTAAATTAAGTGCTATTAATATCTAATGCATTTATAGAATGAATGTAAATTATATTCTTATCTTTATTTTTGTAATTATAATTAGTTCAATTGGTATGCTTATTAAGTATTTTACTAAATTTATAAGTAAATTATTGTTCAGTAT
The DNA here is from genome assembly GCA_030549335.1 of Pontederia crassipes. Taxonomy (NCBI): domain Eukaryota; kingdom Viridiplantae; phylum Streptophyta; class Magnoliopsida; order Commelinales; family Pontederiaceae; genus Pontederia; species Pontederia crassipes. The sequence goes on from CM060183.1 coordinate 25,089,174, forward strand.
TGGTTAGTATTTAATTAAGGCTGTTATCTTTAGTCGAACTGTTATTCACTAGTCAATACATTATTTTTGCCAAAGATTTATAAGCAATGAGAAAGTAATTGTTCCATCGTTCCTACTACCAACTGCCTGCCACATACCCACTAAATCTGAAGTTTATTTATTTCAATTTGAGTTTCCATTGTAAATGTCTATAGCCCTCTTGGCTTTGTTTGACATAATTAGCGATTTTATTAGAGAATAGCGGTTCGTCTAGAGGATAGTGATTTGACTAAAGTATAGCGGATAGCGATTTATTTTTAAATTCAATAAAAACTGTTTGGTAAATATAGCGGTTAAATTAGCGTATTATAAAATAATAAAAATAGGCGTAAGATATACTTTATGATCATTTTTATATGCATCATATTTATAAAATTTAATCTAAAATATTTTATTCTAGATATTTGGTATTTTTTAGAATATTATTTTAATAAAAAATATTGATTACTTCAAATAAAAACCTTATTTGGATTGTAAGTAAAATTAAAGATGTGATATATAAAATAAAAATAATATATCATGTTTAATAATTACATTATTTTTTATTTTAGAAATGAAAGTATAATAGGAAGAAAATATGAAAACGCTACCTCTATACTCTATAAGTTGGTGGAAGTAAGTTATAACGTTTTGTGTTTAAACCTCTAAACGCTACTCAAAAAAATATTTACTAAACGCTTATAGTAACGTTTTGACTCTACCAAAATACTCTCCGCTACTAAATACTCTACTTATTTATACTCCAAACAGTGAACTAATCACAACTCCCAGTCTTACTCTCAACACTAGGAATCCTTGTCAATCTGCACAACCAACCCTTGTTCATCCATTTTCTCAATTGACCAGCTAGTCCAACAATTATCTGTTAGTGTTTGCAAGCTAGAAATCACTAATATTCTGACTGCAATGTTGATGTACTGAAGGCACACACTGGTGGTGGTTCTCAACTAAAAATCAATCATGAAGCTTTTGAGAAAAGGAAGGTTACAAGTTCTGCTTTGGCAAAGTACGAGAGAGCTAACTCCTTGGCATGATGGCTGAAAGTACCACCTCGTCGATCATATAAGAACATAAAACTTTCAAGTTCGATGGAGAGGATCCATAAGGATTGATTATAAAGGCAGAAAAATATTTTATTGTTACCATCAAATTCCTGACAATAAAAAAGTCGATATTGCTATTATGTATTTTGAAGGTGATGCTATCGATTTCTTTTCTTGGATTAATTGTGAACACCTAAGTATGGCCCAAGAGAATTCTAAAGTTTTGATGAATATTTTTGTAGCATTCAGTAAACTGGAGTTATTCATGAATATCGACAAGAGTTCGTGAAACAAATTTCTTGAATAAAATCATTATCTCTTGAGTGTGTTATTAAATGATCTTAAGGAAGAATTAGCAGATGTTCATTTATCTCCACATCTACCCAACAATAATTGTACACATCTGATTGAATTTTTAAGAAAATGCAAATTGAAAAATTTATAGCTGATATACGGAATCTAAAGAGTATTCAATCATGGAAAAGAAAGAACCCAAACAGAAGTATTTAACAATACTATTCCACTAAATTTATATGAAATCAATTGCATACAAGATTTACATAATGACATAAGAAAAGGACTTGACATGCAAATCAATGATCGCTAAGCAAAGCATGGAGGAAACTATTTGGTGGTCAACAAGAAGCTGACACGCCCATGAATAACATACTAGTAGCAATTCTATATGGAAGTCATGGTCAATTAGGCATTGGCCAACACTTCCTAACATGGTCAACTAGGCATTGACCACACTTCATGATAGCTTTTGAGAGCACACTTCTTAATTATAGACCCCAAAATTTTTTTCCTGGATCATTTTTCACAGAAGCTGAGAAATCCCATGTATTCATGTCGCTTGATCATATCCATAGACTTTTCGGTGCCAACAACACCTGCAAAGAAGAGGAAAAGGTTGTTAAAAAGCAAGCATATGATTCATTAACAAATCTAGCGGCTCCTGGTTTTTAGTTTTGGTACCCATTGTTAAAGCACTGGCAAAGATGACCGAGGATAGTATGAAGACAATTATCGATGCTCGCTTCAGAACCTTCACCAATTTCCTCACGAAGAATTGCCCCCAGAAACCAGCAATAACAGATACTGCAATGAGATAAAGAGCTGGCGAAGAGAGTGATCTTGTCAGCATTCTCTGTAATTCCTGTGGTAGTAAATTCGGCATAATGTGGTGAGGGATTGGAGAAAGATACGCACCGTAGGGAATGGGGAACCTTTTCAGGAAGTAGAATTCCACCACTGAGAGGGATGAGGAAAACATCATCACAAATGTTGCCGTAGCACTTGCAACCTGTCAAGAAAATTGCAGAAGGATTGATAAACATACACAGGAGGAAGAGAGTTTCAGAGCTAATTAACATTTCAAGCACACGATAATGGCATAACATCGATCTTCTGCTAAATGCATTAGTAACAGACACAATGAGATAAGTGATATGGCTCTTTAATATGTGTCTAAATGCTTGCTTCTTTCTAGTCAAATTAATCATACATGAAGACCTTTCCTCATTTCTGTGGACTTGAACTCTCCTTAAAGATTGCATGTGGACATGATCTTGTGTTTAACTAACAGTTGCAAATCTACCCTGAAAGATTGCATGCGGTGGACATGGTTTTGTGTTTAGCTAACAGTTTGCGCATCACATGTGTGCTGGCCATGATATTTCATCATGTGCAGCCTTCTCTATTTTTTTTTGGTGAAATCACATGCATAGGGTTCTGAGTTGCAGTATCAACGCAAATTCTTTCATATGGGCCTTCCGTGACATTACTGTCGACAGCAGAGAATGCTTTTCTGTCCATGTTGAAATACGAGGCATGTCTTGATAATGCAGCGCAAAAATGCCACGTTTTATCTTGTCCAGCTGCCTCAATTACCGGGCTTCGAAGTCATTGCCACAAAAGGAGGTCGTAAACATTAAGATTTTTATTTATACTCTGGATCGATGGTGTCTAAATTACTAATATTTGACTAATCCAATAATTAAAACAGAAAAGGAGAACAAATTCCTGGGATTAAATTAGCGATTCTAATAATCCAATAGTTAAACTAACAGGGTCGAATCTTTAAACTCAGACCAATCAAAACTTATCTTCCTAAATATTGAAATGCTACAGAGTGAAAGTTTCCACAGCATTCAAGGACTGTGATGAACGTATCTAGATGTGAAGAAGCATCGTCAACGTATCATCGATACAATATTGTTGTAACGACATGAAAAGAAGGGCCGAAGTCCATGCAATACTTATGTTATTTATCGAATCAATAATTATCAAGTATAAAGGGACAAAAGGGTAGCCTATTTCTAGAGATGTAGGAATCACTCATTTGTACCGTCTCCTGGTTATTAAAGATGCTGGACAAAACAAGTGGTACAAACAACACCTATAATTCTTTATCTTTTCTCTTGCACATTGAAAGGTTACAGATAGGCATAAGCAGCCAAAATAACACAAAGATAGGCATATGCTCGTGGCCCTCTACAAGGGGCCCAGGGATGCATACGACTTATTCAAATGGTTGTTAGCTCATAATAGGCAATATCTCGGTTAGTTCGACAAGAAAGAAACGCACGATAATAATAAAGTGCAATCTGATTCCTATGATTGGCTTTAAGATGCAAGCCACAATATAATAATTAAGATGCATTAATCAAGATGCAAGTCGCACTATAATACCAAAAAGGTCTTAAAATTTGCCGTGAGCTGCGTACCTGTGGAATGACTCCAATCTCAAGGAGAAGTGGACCCAGAATGAACCCACCGCCGGAGCCGAGAAGTCCACCGACGGTTCCACCGAGGAGGCCGCAGAATGCACAGAACAGCAACTGCATGCCCGTCCACTCAATGGAGGCCTCACAGACGCACTCCCAATCGCCACGCATCCGCCGCGCACGGCTCTCCCTCCACAGCTTGGCCGCTTGCCACCCGAACACGCTGAGCGCCACCGGGAACTGCTCCAGTTGAGCAATACGGAAATTGCTTTAGCAGAAGAACAAGATAATAATGGAAAATCACATGAAGTCGGTAACTTTTTTTCAAATTATTTCGACAACCCTTCTATGTGGAAACAAAAAGTTATGTAAAGAATCTACTGTTACTATTTGCGAGTGCCAAAGGTCTGGTCCCTCACCTGCAAGATGTTCACTGTCCAATATAAAGGGCTGCATACTTCCAAGTGGTTCTGCAGAATGGGACAGAGGAAATGGTTAAGGTGGAATATACTTCAGTAACCCCCCCAAAAAAATGAACATGTCAACTGGAACATATGCAGCAAGTGAAAAAAGATCAAGAGCTCCACCTTCAGGATTTGGAGGAACAAGAAGGAGAACCACACAAGCAGCAGAACAAATATACCCTGCCATCTTATGTTGAAGAGCAGTATCTCCTGTAATGATGATAATGTAGTCAATAGATGAGTCCTATTTCCAGCGATTAACTCAGTTATGCGGCATATAGTTTAGTTATAACTTACAAGTCCTGATTTCTCAGGTTTAGGAAGAAGTGGATCATAATCGGCGTCAATCACCACTGCAACAAACAAAATGATGATATAATACTTTAAAATCGAGAAACTAAAGAAGTCCATATCTTTGAGTCGAAATTTTCTCTTTGCCTCATAGATACCTTCTCTATCATTAGCCTTTTTAGCCTCCTCTTCTCTTTGCATCTCCATCTGCATTTGTTCCCCCATTAATTAGTAATACACATGGGATATACATGTTCAAGGAATTTTACTACTCGAAGCAACAACAGCTATCTTTCTCATGAATGCTCATTCCAAAATAAATTAGACATAATATGATAGTCACCGATTAAAAAGCCTTTAAGAAGGTCCAAATATGAGACATGCTGGCATAACGTGGATATAAAAATTCACATTATAATTGAATAAAAATGACGGACAAAAAGTAAATAATTGCTCTGCCTATCCAAAGAAAAAAGATGCTACCTTTAGTACTGTTTCTTGCTTCCACATCTGGATTCCTTTGAACATGGACCTTGACGAAGTGCCTGCAAAGACGAATGACACAAACAGCGAATGAATAAACAATCAGCTACATGGATTTGCAACCAGGATGATCCAGGAATCAGGAGTAGCACAGACCCAAGAAGAGGATAATTATCAGAACGGTGATGAGCCAATACGGGAAGACGACGCTGAGCTCAACTCCGAGCGTGATCCCAAGCATCAGCATCGGCTGGAAGAGCAACGCAAGATTGTAGTCTATGATCGGGACATCCTTCGAAGGGTGCGGCACCCGGAGATTGTACCACACCGACGAGGCCGATGCGCCCATGATCATGCCTGAAACACCAAACTTAAATCTTTAGAAACTCCGACCAACACCTTGTGCAGAAACAGATTAGACAATTTTCTATGCATATGTATAAACTTAGAAGGACCGTACATTTCGAGAGAGCGGCGGCGGACTTGGTGTCGAACCCGACGACAAGGTTGAGCATGGGCACGAACATGCCGCCGCCACCGACGCCGCCGACGGTGCCGAAAGCGGAGCCCAAGAAGCCAATGGTGGTGGCCAATATACTCCTCCAGTTCAACTCGAGTTTCTGCGGATCAAGTTTCGATCTTAGCAACTGCTACATCTGCATCTGAACAAACTACAAGCGTGCATGGGCGGGAAAGAACAGAGAACTCACAGGCCAAACTCGAGGGGTTCTACTGGACAGGGAAAGGTACTGAGCATGGTTATCTTCCTGCGTGAACTGACTGGTGGAGAAGAAGTAGGCAGAGGCGATGGCCACCGCCGAGGCCGCCAAGAGGTAGACAATGAAACCCTTGCTGCTGCTGCTGTTGATCACGCCATAGCTGAGGCCATCCATGGCGCTGTCGCTGCAGATTTCTTGATCTCGACAAAATCGCTTCAACTCAGAAGGCTTCGGAAGTCCTGAAAGGGAGGCCTTCGACAACGGGACGACGGAGGCGAGAGGACAGAGAGGGAGGGGAAGAAGAAGGCTGTCAAGGGGCGTCACGTTACACCGCTCATAAATAATGGCCGAATCAGAAGAAATATTCTTTTGTTATACAAAAAAATATTTTATTTCAAAGAGATGATTAATAGCTTGCTGCCAATATATTTTCATAATTATTATGGACATTAATTATTCCTCATCTTAATATATATTATTTATTGCATCATTTAAAGAATTTCTGATCTCCGCATTTATTAGTGATAACGTAAAAATAACTATATTTTGCATTTATATTCGCAAATTAAACTGATGATTGCATATTAAATGATTCGACACGCATTTAATGAAAATCTAAAGGTAAAAAATGTTTACACCAAAATTACTCAAGAATTGTGGTAATATTCTTTTGTAATTTTATTTATCATTAATAGAAAAAGTGACATGATAAGTTAACAAATGAGATACATTTTGTTTTAGAGCGAAGAGAAAGGCATAAGTTACACATTGTTTATATATTTTATTGACGTTATATATTTTATTTTATATTGGCTATTGATTTAAAGACATATTAACCAATAAAATCAGTAGAACCAATTTTTTTTAAAAAAAATCTTTTTAAACAGTAAAAAAATCTGAATGGTATCTCGAGCGATTCCCGTGGCTATTGATGGACGCCAAGATGGTCACGTAGATTATTTGCCTTAATTAATCGTTTTTTTCTGTTACTTACTAATTCAGATATATTTTCATGAGGGGACGTATATTTCTCCTTGCACGACCAGACATTAAATTTTATATTAAATCGGAATTTTATAAATTTGAAACTTTTTCGATATTATTATGGACTTAATTGGTTATTAAATTTGTTTCCACTAATCATTCCCAAGGGAGTGACGGGTTTATTGGCTTTGCTTCCTCCGAATTAGAATGCGACAACTGTCAACGGGAAAAGAAAGAAACAAGTAACATTAATTTGGCAGTGATTTATGGAAATTTTGTCATGTTGTATTGGGCAAATAACAAACATGTAAAATTATTTCTTTTCTTTTAAATATGACATAAATGGTGTTCATAAGTTTATTCATGTAAAACATATCCAGAAAAATCAAGCAATGCAACATTTATTCGTATCATCATAATTCTTCTGATCGACTCGAGCCACACACGTTGAGATTTCTTCCACTAGGCAACGTTCTCTCTATTTCATTTATTAAATACCTTGTACATGTTGTTATTAAATATGTTAATAGAGGCTGAGGATATTTCATTTACATACATCTGGCGAAAAACATAATTTCACCTTATTATTAAATGCAGGAGAACTATTTTTAAAGACAATTTATAAAAACTTAAATTAAATATATTATGAAGTAAGTAGTATATATATTTTATTTGATCGATTGTTTTTTAGCTTAATTAAGAAATATCATGCTCTCAGTTAACCTTGATAATATATACATATCACAAGTAAAAAAAAAACTGACATAGCAATACCAGTTTAAGTTACGAGTAGGAAAATGAAGTCATGAATATTGCAAAAAATGATGTCACATGAGCACAGATAGTTTAAATTTCACGCCCATATATATATATATATATATATATATATATATATATATATATATATATATGCGCGCTCCTTTTATTGGATAGAATTAAATGTAGGTCACATGGTTTATTTAAAATCCTTGCCTGCCAAAGATATCGCCGCTTGGGTTCACATCTATAATATCATATTAAATTTACTATTCATTAAAACATTTTGGAATTGTGTGACCTTACACTTCCACATCTATATGTATGTAGCATAGATCTTTTTATGCTTATCTACGTACGTAAGATTTGCTTAAATGTCAGATTTCATCTAATAAGTATGCCATTTGGCAGTAAACACATTTAAACTCGTTTACATTGAGTGATCTAAATGTCAACTTTTCATAACTTAATTAACCTTATATATGTGTGTGTGTGCGATATTTCTAAACCATTTATTTACACAATTAAATAGTACAAAATGCTTTATTTTCACAAAAAAAATCCAAGTTCGACAGGCTATTTGGGTGAATAAAAGTTGCTTCGAAACATTTTTGCTTTGATCGAGACGGCGCTCCTATTTTATTATTTCAACAGGAGCAAGCCTGTTCTAACAACCACCTACAATTCATTTGCTCTCATTTTTTTGCTGTTCTTCTCATCATTACACGTGAGGCCTACAAGTAAGAAAAAAGACTGTTTGAATGAGGTTGCTGTCCTTGATTTATTCTTACATCAAACAGAGTGTCTTCAATTGCCCCACGTACACTGCACCTATGGCAGCTAGAAACAAATTCTTACTACAGAAAAGAGGCCGAAAAAGGTACGTTAATTAGTAATATATTAAAATAATATGAAAAGAAATTAAAGGAAACCCTTGCCCAAAATATAAAAGAAGATTGCATCCCTTGCATATCTTGATGACTACTCCTTCAGTCCCCATGCTTTGTGCCACACTCGGTCAACATTGTTGTGCAACTCATGTGATACACGTGAGTCGTTTCCTTCATGTAATGACAGGAACGAGCACTCTTTGTACCTTTTTTCTGCCTTCATGTTGAAAATAAAAATTCTAATCAATTCAAGTACCTTGACCTCAACTCTATTGATGTTTATTATTAAATACTATTTAGCTATATTCATTATTTTTTTAAAAAATAAATATTTATTAGAATACGGGTAAGACCGGAATTTTATAGTTATTACAAAGTTAAGCAAATAAATTTGGATGAAGTTTTTACTAGAGAGACGTGAGTATTAGATCGGTAAATTCAAAAGTATTCAAAAGAAATAACCTTTAAAAATATACATGACAATTGTGCAATTACATAATATGCATGGGTATCCGTCAGAAATATCGACGTTTATAACCATCGAAAAATAAAATAATAATATAACAAATTATATATTCTATTATTTCTATTTCCGACGATTGTAATTGTAGGAAAATTCGTCGGAAATGGAACCGTCGCAAAATCTGTCACAAATTACGACGGATTTCAAACCGTCGAAAATTGTCCGTCGGAAAATGATAATTTTCTTGTAGTGTTAGTTTAGATATGTAATTAAGATTATTCATGATCAATTCGTTTCGATGAAAAAAAAAACTATATATTACTCGTTGCATTTAGATATGAAGCCGAGACCACATTGGCCTTTGGTATGTTTTGACCACACACACGATCATGATAGGGTTTTTTTGGAGTAGCCTCAAAAAGACCAATCAAAATATTACTTGTTCAAATTTTCTTTCTCTACCTATCAGAGGTGGGGAATGGACAAAATCCCACGTTGTTGTCTTCACCGATAGACCGGTTGCAATCTCTTTGCTCTTCGCCATCTACACAAACAAATCTTGTAGATACAATTGGTAAGTGTCTGGCCATACGGACGTCCAATTTGGTCACTCGTTGAAGTCATCATCAACTATTTCCAATCCTCCATCTGGTTCTTCCATCGGAAGAAGGAGCAGATCGATGTCCTACGTCTTTCTCATCGTGGTCAGATTACTCGATCTCTGGGGGGCTTCTAATTAATCTTCCATTCCATGTGGCAAGATTGCAGACGTTGCACGATAGACATCATGCAACTTATTACACCACGTCGACGCAGCTTAATTTTATTGAATTATTATAAGTATCAGCATTATCGCGTACGTAATAATCTGCCACGTGAAAGCCGAGTTACATTATTAATACATATAGAAAAAAAAGGGCGACCCGATAAAGTAATCATATATTGAAGAAAAAATTATATTGGATTGGTACGCATCATTTTCTTGGGCAAACTTTTATAATCGAGATTGTTTAGTTTGACATTTCACAGTTTGCATTTTGTAATTGCCACGTAGGCGTTTTATATTGGCACTTTGTCTCGCGGATTGATTTATTATCTTGTTTTTTCTTTTAACTTCTTGATATTAACTCTCGACGACGACTTTTTTTTTTTCAAAAAAAAAACATTTGATTGAGGATCCATTATTGAATAAAAAAACTGTATTTGTACCTGGTAATTTGTTAATCTGAACCGTCATTAGTTAAAGTCATGATTCTCTTATGATTAGAGTGGAAGTAATTAATTAATTTGGTTAGCTTCATCCTTTTATTTTGCATGTCTTTCTATATATAATGAAAGGGGCAGAAGCCCACCAAGGTACACCGCATCTCTCATTTTCATGATGCAAGGCTGCAGACAGCACTTGCTTCTGGTGAATAATTAGGGCGACTCATTGCTGCTGATCACATGCATGATCCTAAATATTCGACTAATTAATTAAGATATGCAGCTGTTATGCTGATTAGATTTTGATAAACGAATGATAAACATGGTTAGTTGATAAGTTTTCTCTTTAACCAAAGTTACCTCATTATATATATATATATATATATATACTCGATCCAGGACCCAACCCGATTATAATATTAATATAGTTCTAATTATTTGATAATTTGATCATTAATTGCTCATTTTGAAGTGTTAATTTTTTCTATTATCTTATTATATGATATATTGACATAATATTTTGATAAGTTGATGCTTATTTGGTTAAATTATGATTTAATATTATAATGATCACAATTTTGTAATATTTCTTTTATTTTTAAAAATATTTTTTGACTCGGTCTCATTCTCGATTTTTCCAAACCAACTCGGACCCGGTATCGAGTCAAGACGGACTCGAACTCGAACCCAATTTTACTCTCCCCTATGCGTGCGTGTAACAAAAAAAAAAAGGAACATGAAGAATTTATTCCAACCATACATTATATTCCAACCAATTTTATTCTCCCCAATTAGAAGAATTAAGGTGTTTTTCTCATTATCTTATTTATTGATTGACGGTGTGGCATATCTCAACCATACATTTGAAAATCGCCCTGTCCTTGCCCTTGGCGCATTCTCAAAATACATGGTATTATAGTTCCTCATTACAAAGTTTTAAATGTAAACATATCTGGCGCCAATACAATCGCGCTGCTGACTTTTTTGGAAGGGTCACCCACCATTGAGCCGATTATCCTCAACTAATGAATGGCTAATGTTTCCTTTTGTTAAAAAAAACCATAAATTTGAAATTGGGATAATAGCTCCTCACCCTAATATTTATTTATCCGAATATATATAGCAGTTCTCTTACCAACAGAGTGAAGGTCCTTTAAAACCTTGTTCTCATCAATTGATTAGGGGACATCATTTAGTTTTTTTTTTATCCTGCTCTCTTTATTGTGTTTTTTATGACTCAATATTCTGGAATTCAACATTCCGTTCCGTGGACTACTTCAAATAAATAAAAATAAAGAGCATACTACACTTATTTTCTGATATGAATATTTATTGTTTACATTCAATATGACTTCTAGTGAGACGAATTTATATACTTGTCACATGGCTATAGCTTTTAAATTAGTTTATCACTCGGCTATAGCTTTTTCTTTATTATAAAAGAAGGTTCAATAACTTAGTATGAAAGAAGACAAATTAAAAAATAGAGAGGACAACTAAAAATTAAACTCCATGTGTCTTAATCGATATGCCATTGTGACTAGTGAGCATACATTTTAGGGTTCCACCAAAAAAACTCATTATTCATCATAACCATAGTGATAATCGGCGCGCAGTGCACCTTTGAGGCTGAAATAATAAAAAAAAACAGGATCATGACTGCGATAATTATCTGTTATTAAAGATTGGCATATATAGTAAATAGATTCATCCATTTTAATCTACAAGTTTCGTGCATGATTTATCTTGATTAAAACTGCATTATTCCTGCAAGTACCCATTACTTTTATTTTATACCAGGAAAAGATCATGGCTTTTATTGTCGTGCCATCTTCCAGAATTCAAAGTTAGTCGTACCAAGTTGAAATATTCAAGTATTCAACAATGCTACTTAATCATTGCTACTTAAAAATACTATGCTTCGTGGATCAACACGAGGGCTGCCAAGTAAGATCGGGCCCCTCCTTTCTGATCATCGACCTTATCAATATCCAAATGGCTTCGGAACCACAATTGGAACATGTCATTTACTTCTGTGCCAGTGGGGCACGTCGATGTGGCCAACTATTATGTTTTAACTTACGTGTATAATAATGTCGACCATGAAATATTTAGTAGGAGAAAATGGTTTGTCAATCATCCACACCAAGAATTGTTGCGAAACAATTCAACTTGAAATAAAATAAGTATGGCCGTATGGGTCAATGTAGGCATAATTGGATAGCAGCATTATGTTACGGGGTTGTTGAGTGCGAGCAGTTTTAAATTCGATTTTTAAAATTATCATTTTGATCAAAGTTTATTCATATCACTTTCGTCGGAATATCAAATTAGTCGGATGTTAATAGTTCTAAATATTAATGAGTCTTTGATCGCAAAAAAAAAAAAAAAAAGAAAAAGGGATCGTACACGAGAACCAGCCCCCACCAAGGGAGTTGGACATGTGAACCCCAGTGGCAGGCCCTCCGGTAGCCAGTAGAACATGTCGGTTCTTTCTTGGATCCGCATTTCAGCATCTAACTTACACAGGATAAAGCAGAAATGGCATCGCTTGGCATTTCTGTGAATCCGATCTCGGTAATCTATTCACGTTTGGACTATTCAGGAGAGTACTATTTCATGAAGTCATCCATGATGTGGCATTGTATATATAATAATATATTTTCTATTCAAGGTTGCAGTCAAATTTTGGTTGATGGTGGCACCCATGAGAAGTGAGTCCATGCAAATTCTCTGGAAAATATTCGTGTCACAGTCCACGCCATTGCCATATGCAGATGCCGTTGAGACTGCAGAAAAAAAAGAGTTCCAATCGCAGTTATTTCTCACTCTCTCTCTCTCTTCTTTTTTTACTCCCATCAGATTGTTATTTGGAAAAAAAATGGGCACATGTACAAAATATCTTGTTGGGAGATGTTTTTGTAGATCCTGTTCTGCAATTCGTGAAGTAAAATTGATAAAATCTTAAATTTGCATTTTTACGACACAGCACACGGTTCCATCGTCCAATACGTGGGCGTTCCACATTGTATAATATAGTTTAATATGATACGTATATACCAACCACATCTTGAATACCTTAATCACATTTTAAATACTGCGTCAGCGCACACGTCAATAATCTTTCTTTCTCTTTTATCTATAAAAAGAAGAAATTTAATTGGCCGGCGGAAGTATAATTTAATGCCTTCTTGTATTTTTGTCATTTAAGAAGAATACGGCGTCAGCACACACGTATTTTTTTGTTAAATTTAGAAATTCTATTAGATAATTTGTTCCCACATTTGTGGTACCAACTCTACTTTTGTACGAATAATTTCTTTTTTTCTCATTGACAACAGGACAATTGTGACGAAGGGCCGAAGAGGTATAGTAACATCTATATGTATCCGGTAAGAAGATATAAAAATTTATGTAGTTTCCACCCTTTGCTAATGCATGATTGAGATTAAAATAAAAGAACTCCCTAAAGATTCTCGCCTACGTCCTTTTATCTATCTATCTGTTTATTTATTTTTTTAGAGAATTAAATTAGCATTGCACAATCACAAGAATCATTGAATCAGCATTATTTTGATTCTACGGCTTAAAGAATAAATAATAAATTAAAATAATGTGGATCCAAAGATTTAGAATGTATAGTTGTACACTAATATGTAGGCATTTATTAGAGATGTAAATAAACTTGTATGCTTCCAAAAAAAAATTAAAACAACTTTTCGTTTCAAAGTTAATATTATATATAGCATATGTTTTATCTTGAGCAATGGGGGCAATACGAAGAATCATATTTTTTTTCCACAGATGAAAAAAGGATGTTTCATAATTATAGAGAAGATGATGGAAAAGAAAAAAAAAACGTTTTGTGCTGTATTTTGTATTGAGTTTAAGGTCCCAAGAAGGCCCGCCATTTATTAAAGCCCATGTTTACATGTTAGACTTTGTGGGCTACGGATCCAAGTCCATTTCGAGACCTGGTTTGACCATTAGTACGCTAAAAGGATAAAATATTTGTACCCCCCTTTAATTCTTGAACGAGTTAAATTATAAAGAAAAGAAATAATCATTGCGTGTAAGAAATCAGTTGCAAAGTGGTAATCTTGACAAAAAAAAATTAAAACATTTGTCCCTTAATAAATTATTTACCCGAGTTCCAACTAAATTTTTCTTTCCCCTAAAAGCGACATACCACTCTGATGAGATTCATATTTGAGATGCAAAAGTTGTTGATCAATTGCCTCTTAATGTCCATTTATTTTATCCTATGAGCTAAAAATGCCAATCTTTTACCATTATAAAAGAATTATCAAATTAAGATTCATGTTAAAATTATAAGTATAACGATGGTGTTTGTTTTAATGATTTAAATTCTTAAGATTGTTCATATCTAGTCTAATTTAGTTTTGATATTAGAGTAGAATTAGACCTTCGATGAAGCTATTATTAAAATTCATTTTTTTGCATTTAAGTATTCACAGGATAAAATTGTCAACGATTTAGATTGGGCTGCCCTCCTTTGTAGCACATCCTATAGTGCGCAAATTCGATCTCAAATGTTAATTCATATTTACTGTTTTTTTAATATATTAAAAAGAGATTTATCTGACATATCAATCTCGTTTTATGATTCAAGTTAAAAAAACCGTTGGATGAAATAATAATAAAATAAATGCTCAATATCCACTTCACAAGACAAAAAATTGTATATATTTGTATTAAAAGAATAAATATGATACAAAATTGTATTCTTAAATTTGCGCACTACGTTTACAAACTATCTTTTCCCCCACAAAGTTTATATATATATATATATATATATATATATATATATATATATATATATATATATATATATGCGAAAAGATGTAGGTAAGGGTGAAAGTAATTCGGTCGGTTCGAATTTTCGATCAAAATAAATCAATTACTATCTTTTGAGTTAGTTAAAATTAGAAAGTTTGAAAAAACAAAAATCATCATTTAGCGGATCATTTTTTTTCGAGCCCTACTTTTATATAATTATATTTTGAAAATATATTTAATAACTTAAAATTAATATAAAATATTTAATTTTATATTAAATATAAAATATACTACTAGAATTTTAGAATTATTAAATTAGAGTTTGATAATGTGATAGAAAAGTATGAAATTTTATACGAAAAATATTATATCTATAATAAAAGAATTATTAACATAAGTATTAATTATATAAATAAAAATCGGGCTCCACGGGCCCCTACGGTTTTTCGGGTGGGGCCCTAATTTTAACGGGTGAATTTTAATTTATTAAAAATCGTCCTAAATCATATTCGGATTTCTAAATTTTCGATTTTTTTTGTTCGGTTTTTTCGAGTCAGAGGAATTTTTCGGGTTGGTTGGGTTTTTCTTACACCCCTAGATGTAGGTCAGATGTTTAAAAAATGATCTGATTTTCTGAAAATAGAAAATGAAAATTTCAAGAAACTAATTTGCCAAATCTTTTTTTGTTCTATATTCTTTAAGAGTAAACGAAACCAGTGCCAAAGAAGTGGTCTTTTTTTTCATAAAAAAAATCAAGCAAACAACAATTTTCAGAAGATAATAGCAGAATATAATTAAGAATATTTTATACAACGAAATGTACCCTTAAGATATCAATTTTACCATAACCAAAAATCATTAAACTGCCACTTTTTTCTACTTAGAGAGAAATATAAGCATCAATTTGAACTGGCAAGTTATTGGTAATTATTAAAAGGAAAAACAAAGAGGTTGATGCTAATTAGCTTAGGAAAAAATTTCGTCCTCATAAAGTTTTAACCTAATAGAGTAACAATCCTCCTAATACTCATATAATACAAATATTCTAAAAAACATATAAAATTGCAACCTTGCCACTGAATGGGTTATTAAGATTTTTCAACTCCAAAATTAGGGAGAAGTATAATAAGGCTGTTAGCTTTGTTTGGATTGAGTCTTAAAGGGATCGGAATGGATGGATGGTGTAAGTTTAAATTATATTTGGATAATATTTTTAGAGTAATTATGATGGATTTGGAATTTGGATGAGCGACAAGATTCTCTAAACATGAAATATCTCCTTCATCAAGTTAATAGAATTATTGTTATTTTATTTTTCCTCTCATATGTTAACGTTATATGATACAATTAGTTTTTTATTTGTATTTTTGTAATTTCTATTTCCTCTCTCTTTTTTTTTGAAAGATAGAAAATATTCATAAGAGAAATAAAATATACAGTATTTTAAAAAAAAGTAGGTGAAAATATAAAAAAGAAAAGTAATTAAATAATAATTATATTACTCATTAAATTGTATAAATAATTTACATCTAACAAAAAATTACATAAAGATTTTTCATAATCTAATTCATCCCTTCTTACTAATATTCTATTCAAACATATACTCCATATCTTTCGTTCCATCATTTCACTCCATTTTTTTTCGACTGGTTCCTTAATTAATTGCTGAACGTAATCTTAAGTCTGAACCTAGTGGAGGCGTCAGAGTCAGAGTGATGATTGAGACATCTTTTCATGTCATGACACAAGGCATGAAATGTCTCATCAAGTACTTCCGGGACTCCACTCGCCTTTCCTTTTGAGGCAAATCCATATTAACTATTTTGTGCACACACCACTGTGAGCTTTCTTTAATAGTTCGGCCACTTACGAGGGATGCTCTCAAACTTTTTTTTTTCCTTCTTTGTATCCCAAGCACTCCTCCACGCCTTCCACAGATCATTTGGACGTGACCTTTCATGTAGTTTTCCTTCACACGCGTTCCTTTCGTGAGGTCAAGAAGACGTCTGACGTGACCTAAAATGAGATTGCCGATATCGGTCTTGCAAATGCATTCATCCATCCCCCTCTTTCTGGCATTAATGTTGTTTCCATCAGATAAACCAGTGAAGAAATGGTTAATTTCTAAGATGCCTGAAACATAGATCAGTAATTGCTGCGACACAAGGCTTAAGAGTTAAAATCATGAAATCAGCGAGAAGGCAGCATAATCCCTCTCCCTCGTCCATTTAATGATGAAACTAAAAACAAGTGTGTGGCTTTGCAAAGAAAGGTGCACTACTTGCTTTCCTTGTTCAAGCCAAAGGATGAAGAAAGAAACCAAAACCGCAACAAAAAAAAAATATAGCAAAAGACTGCCACCGCTTCAGGCTTAATTCTGTGCACATTTACATATCTTATAAGGTGATCAGGAGTTTTCTTCTGTTCCATTGAGATGAGGTCATGGATTGAGGATGACTCCTCCACACTTGCATTTCCAGCTCAGGGGCTTGTAGTTGGAGCCGTCGTCGCCCCTGGAGTTGGTGGCCGCGGACAGACGCGCAATCCCGCTCTTGTCATGTGAAACTGCGGGAACTTGAACTGCCTCGCACGGGCCGCAGTTGAGGCACTTCCCTGCGCACCGCGGTGGCCTCGAACCGATCATCGTTATCCTTACCAGGTCTCCATCGTCCTAAGTCTCAAGACGATACCTTATGTCAATAGCAAGAAGTGGACACTGGACACAATATAACAAATGTGTTGCACAAGTTTAAGCGATGACATGCTGCACAGGGAGCTCAAAGATCTCTCACCTTTGCCAACTCCTGAAGCTGCTTCGCGAATGATCTACCTGTGATCACCAAATTAAGTTGCATCCACAACTATTCGATCAACCAACATTTTGAAGAGCAAAAGAACTAGCGAACTATTAGAACCAACTCAGTGGCACAGTTTAGTAGTAGTCAACTTACCTTCAACTGAACGCATGGCTTGAGCGCAGAATAGGAGGAGGAGCAACGACAAGATGTAAACATGCTTCGGAGTACTGCTGCTGCAGCTGATATTACTATTGCTACCGTCAAACCAGAGGAGGATGCCCATTCGCCAATCCCTGTATATATAAAGCGACAAGAAAGAAGGGTTCTGGGAGATTTGCAAGAAAGCTGAGAAAGAGTAGGTGCGTTGTGCAGGCATATATATATGGAGTGGAGGAGTTCTTCGAAAAATATAATGTGGAACGTCTAACAAATGAAATATATATACTTGATACGAAGAAGAGGAGGAAAGCATCACTGAGTTTATTAATTCTTTCTGCGAGTAATAAACTGCAAATGTTGGCAGAAAAGCAGGACCCACAATGACAAGTCAAAAGTACAGTGAATGCTAATATTATGATTCAAAAGGTAATTTAGATATTCATCATTAGTTGGTTCTAATATTTAAATAAAAAATACACCGCAACACACACCTCTTCTTGGAACCGTATTTAATGCTAGCTTTTACTTATTCCATTTTGTAGAGACCAATGAGTAGAAATTTGAAACTGGATTAATTAATTTTTAACCAAGTCTGTAATTTGTCTGTGGTCATTTTATATGGACATAAGTGTGCGTTCACTGCATTGTTATTCAACATTACTTAGCAATATAGATTGCCTCTTAGAAATATTGTAACTTGTTAAATTGTCAACAATGTAAATTACCTTATTTAGTATGCATAAGTAATCTATCAAGCAATCCATATTAGTTATTTATAAGAAAATATAAATTTATGAGTTAATATACAGTTTTTACCAATATACCCCTAATCAAAAGAATTATGTTTAGATATATAAATTAATTTTAACTTCGTAAAATTAAATCACAAATATATATTCTCATCCATAAAATTAAAATTTATAAAATAATTAATATATTTTTTAAAATATGATAATAATATAGTCATAATAATTATAATATTTATTTGATTAATTTTATAATTTATTTAATTATTATTATAATTTATTCAATATGTTTTAGAATTTATTTAAATAAAACTTTAAATGACAAATGTGGAAAGTAAAATTTAAAAGATTGCAACTCAGGTGGCAATGTGGATTGCCTACCCTCCCATAGGCAATCTGCATTGCCACTTCATAGGCAATGTGGATTATCTGAGCAATGCAGATTACCCATTACCTATCACAAGTGAACAAAGTAATGTGGTGGGCCCAGGTAATTTAATATAACATTACCTGATAATTATTACCTCTAGAGAAACGCCCCCTAAGAGTAACCGTGACCACCTATCTTCATGGTTGTCAGACCCGGCCCAGCCGATCAGACCGGTGTCTGGGTCTAAAATGACCCACGGGTCGGTTGAAATTCGAGGAAGGATTTGACCCGCTTTAATCCGGTCAAACTCCGTCAAAATCCGGGTTCAACCGGCCGACCCAGCGAGTTTAACCGACTCGATAGGGTCAATTGCTGAAATGAAAAAAAAATTGAAAAATAAAAAAATATTAAAACATTTAGACATTATATATATATATATTAAAATTTATATTTTAATGTCCTCTTCTCACATCTATAATTTTTTTCAATATTTTTTTATTTATAATTACATCACAAGAATTTTTTTATTTATGTTGATGACTTAATTTATGTTACTTTATTATATTATTTAATCTGAATTATTTTATTTTAGTTGATTATACTATATTTTATATTTTTGTTAAATATTAACAAGATTTTAACAAACTATTTAACTTATTTTATTCTTTTATTAATTTATATTATCCGATCCGATCATCTGGTTCAACCCGGTCCAACCGATCCGACCTGACCCGTTGATCAATCCGAGTCGATGGTCGAATCTTATAACATTGCCTATCTTATGCACTATGTTTCATTATTAATTCCATACACGTTTAATTGATTTCTTTTCTTGCTTTGTTTAGCAAAGTGCATGATCTCCTGTAACACAGTTACCTGCTTCTTCCAATCAGCGTAGATTAGGGTATATGGGAAGATGAATATACAGATTCATTTATTGGATAGTCTAAAAAAAACCATCCTGCTTTCATATGCCATCAGTCCGAGCAGGCATACAACAGTGATATAAAAAGTAGTTAAAGCCACTCCAAATTTCAAAAGAGCAGAAACCACACTCGGTGCTATTTGATTTACGAAGGCCTGAGCACCCAAATGTGCTGTAAAGTATCAAGGATGACAGATACGAATCCATGTCATGGAAGCCATAAGGACTGAGAAAGCAGGAGAGTAACAACTGCCATGAAACAACAATGGCAACTACGATGGGGCTGAAAGCTGTCGCGGGATTCTTCCCACAAGGAGACACTCAGGTAACAGCTGTTTGCAACACCGCAGCTAAAAAAAGAATCACAGTTTGCAACACCGCAGCTAAAGGATTCCAGAGAGCACTGTTGCTTGCAGAATTGTAGTAGTTGCCCTGAGCATGACCACTCCAACACGTCAAAGCTTCTTTTTGCCTATGCACAAACAGAGGAGGTACGTAAAATTAAATAAGAGAGTTTTTTTTTTTGCTGCTGGAGGTACCCGTTTTAATATTTGCCTCCATCATTCTTTCCTCACATCTTTGCCCGAGTCCCGAAGATACACCGGGTTCTAAATACTGTTTATATGAATTAGATGGCGAGGCGATTCGAACTTGTGTTCCTTTTCAGATCGTGTTTTCTTGAGGCCTTTTATTTTCTGTAACATGTAGAACAAGACTGATGCCAACGGTTACAGGGACAACTCAGATGCGCAGCACTGCGTACAATAAAAAGTTCCACTTTGGTACGGTTAAAATATGTGAAGAAAGCAGCGTCGTCTGTGAAATCACTGTCCGTGTGATTGGGACTGGCCATCGGCTTTGCGTTTGCTCAGGCCAATTAGATACTGCAGGGGATAACAAGTTGGCGGCGCCTATTTGGCTGCTGGTGCACGCAATGCGAAACATGAGGTAAAAGAGCCTGATGGGGGGTGGGGGGAGGGGGAAGATGTTCTCCAATCTCCAGGATGCAATGAAGTTTACATATCATTATATCTTTTACAAAAGAAAAATAAAGATGCATGTCATTACTGTTTACTTGAAGTCGAGCACAGCTAGTCATTTCGTTTATTAAAACCTTGTTTTTAACAGATACCTGAAACAGCAAGACAAAAAGTTACCTGTGAAACAAAAACATCGGCGAGTTGTGAAGTAGTGCCGCGATTTTTTTGACAAATTATGATTGGAACTTTGTCTCCGATATTTTTTTGGACGGCTCTCCTCAAAACATTCTCAATATTTTGTACAACGACAATTCCCCTTTTAATCATCTTTCTTTTCAAAATAAAAATGGGAGATGTGCAAATTTGTGCTTTTATTTGCTATATATTTGCACTATTTACATGACATTTCATCCTACGTAAGGCACATAGACCTTTCAAGATTTGAATCAAATATTGGATTTGTATAGAGGAATTATCCAGCGACGTACTTTTACGTGCTTGTGGGTATGACTAGAAGAATGAAGATAGCTGCTCATGTTAACTGCTACAAAACCGAATATAAGGAGATTATTTTTGGAATACTTGGTTATAACTTTATTCCACTGCAGAATGTAGGGACGTCTCAAATTGAAGAGAGAATGCCATTAAGTTGCTGGAACCTTGTGCTCTTATTTATATGTCAAAATTGTCCATCATATGAAGTATCACATCAGCACCGTCTGAGTTCAAGAAGTATGTCTTCACCTGCAAGCAAAGTTGAAATTATTTAGGTGGCGATTAGGATAATTTGCTTATTATACATTGAATTAGATGTGATGTCAGTAATTTTAAAAGCTAAACTACTAATCAATTTGATTTTGTTCAACTCGCTATGTGAAGGAGAGAATATATTTTAAATAAGAGCGTCATCAGGAGTTTTGAGTTCTACTGGCAATGACTCTAAAAGCTTAGTTAGTAAAAGTATCATTTGTATATTTATAATCTTATAATAATCTTTTTTGGAGAAAGTCAACTTTAATTTCTTCAAAAACAACTTGAAATACATGAACGAATTAGGAAGACAGATGATTTAGCGGGACTGAACCAACGCTAATATGCATTAACAACTGCTACAAGAAAATTATCAAACTAAAAACTAGAAATAAATTTGTACAGTTTTGCGAAGTAACGTACCT
Source organism: Pontederia crassipes (assembly GCA_030549335.1). Lineage (NCBI taxonomy): Eukaryota > Viridiplantae > Streptophyta > Magnoliopsida > Commelinales > Pontederiaceae > Pontederia > Pontederia crassipes. The sequence goes on from CM060183.1 coordinate 25,111,194, forward strand.
GAATAGTGCTGTGCGCAAAAATTCTTTGCTTACTCTTCCGGAAGCTAACATCTACTCTTTCCCAAGGAACTCTATTCAGACGATTGATCATTGCGTCTGCAGTAAACGATATTATGCAGTCAGTTTCTTAAACTTCAATTAATGATCCATCCTTTCTTATATAAGTTGAAATTCTGAGAGTGCGATTTGAACAGATATGGCACTTTTTCTAGTAGAGAACTACTTAGTGCAAATGAAACCCCAATGCATCACCTTCTAATTCGCTTGGTCTATGGATTGCAGTCTCCATTGATTCTGAAAAATCCATCTGTTGCACATTGGTTTCTCTTGGCTTCTCAACATACACAATATGTGGATACTGCTCATCTTTCATAAAATTCTGGCGCTGAATTATGACAATGAAAAACAAATGAGATATAGTAATATTTTGGTATAATTTTAATACTCGTCTATTAACCAGGGACCCTTACAAAAATCTATTTACCTGTGGAAGCTCATCGTGACGACGAATGGATGATGTTTTCCACCCAACCAGTACTGATGTGAGTTAAGACCAAGTAAAGTAACAACCACGAAATTGGTAAGAAAAAAATATGAAGCATGTGTATGTTAAATTAGCCAGAGCAGGATACTATCGTGGGAACTATTTGCATAAGCAACACGACGTTTGAATGATTGTAAAGCTGACCTGGAACAGACAGACAGACAGACACACACACACACAAAAGAACAGTTAATTGAGCACAGATGTTGATAAAAGACTTCAAAATTGATGTTCACAAGGAAAAGAACCCACATAAAAGGATGATTTTCAATGTCCGTGACCATCTGAAGGAGAAGAGGAGGTTTTCCATTCTTGTTGTGTTTGAGCATGAGATGCTTCCCTGTCCTTCCAAGAATCCAACAAGTATGATATGCCACCTTTTCCAGTGTACGATTACCACGAAAGATAGGGAACTACAAAATTCAGTTATTCATCATTCACAAATGGCACTTTATTTGAGCTTTCAAAATCTAGACGTAATTACCCTTTGTATCAGATATTAAAAACAGATGAAAAGAGGAATTGATATAGATGTGGGAGCCGAAATCACCCATGAAATAGTTATAGAAATATATAGGAGCAGATGATTTTCTTTTTCAAATAATTTAAATATTTTCTGCAAAATTGAAACAAATATCAAATAATGCTTTTAAATGGCTTAAAATTGAAACAATAGAGTATATTGTGCATGCAGCTACTTAAGAAGTTTAATATACTTAAAATTGAAACAACAGAGTATCTCTCTGTAATCATAATCATCAAATAATTGAAACAGGATCAGATTTCAGTCCAAGAATTTAATGTGCTTGCAATTCTTCTGAAAGTGGACTAGTTAAGAAGTTTTCTCAAGGTATCCCATATTCCTCTCAAGTTAATCTCTTCTGAAAGTCAACGAGTTAAGAAAAGTTTCTTGAGTGAACCTGAAAACTTTTTTGGGTTAACTGGAGCACAATAGTAAAAGTACATTATCAGAAGAAATTGTAGCCAAACGCTGAATGAGCAATATACACAGTTGAAGCTGAATTCAAAGTGATCTTCATGCAACTCAACCAAGTTTATCTTAATATACTTGCGCCAGAAGAAATTGGTCTTCAAATATAATTTAGAAATAAGAACCCAAGAAAAGCACCTTGTTTAGATCTAACCTGCTTGTGTGATCTTGTCCCAAGATGAGGTGTGGCAAAAGTTATGAAATTCATTGGCTCCAGTCCAGCAATTTTGCCTTTGGTGTTCTCTATTCCAGTTGCAATATCAGATCTGCTTTCGTACAAAACGCTAATAGCATATCTTGCAATCAACCCACCAAGTGAATGTCCAACAAATGATATCTTTTGAAGCCCTGGTCTACTTGCAACAACTGATAGTACCTGAATGTGAAATATTTGATACTTAGGCAATGATATTAGGGAATAAATAAAAGAATGCTAAATAAAGGCAATGAAAGCTCATAAAAAAGTAATAAAAAAAAGTAATCTGGTCTTGAATCTCAGGCATGAAGAAATATTGCTTTTCACTGTAGAACAAAAATCTTGCTGAGAGGAAGTGAGAAACAAAGATTAACTACCTCTTCAGCCAATCTTTTGCCCATTACATCAACACCATCGAAGGTCAGTGTATTGTAATTGCGTTTACTCCCTGTGCAATAAAAAGAAAAACAGTATGTGAGATAAACTAATTTAAAAGTAAGAAACCGTCAGAGAGAACCTATTATTCCATCTTTTTTGAGATGTTGTCATCGTCAATTCCACAATGGTTTCTTGATCTATCACAAGTAATGCTCAGCTTTTCAGGAACTTTGTTCTATCATCTATGTATCTTGATGATTCTGTTATGTATATTGCTTGTACCCTTATCCAAACTATACGCTTGAAACAATTGACCATAGAGGCAAGTTTTGGACAAAATGATTCTGTTTTTGAATTGTTACCCCGCATGACTTGGGAGCTTATTTCAAGTAAAGATTGTATGCATTTGAAGGCTAAGCTTTTCAAAGGTAGAACTTGCATAATCTCAATGAGCTCTGCAAATGTTGAATTCTTATTACCCAATGTGGTGGAAGGAACTAAAAAAAACAGCAGATGAAGTCTTCTCCTGCGAGAAGCATAACGATAACATACAACAACAACAAAGCCTTATCCCACTAGGTGGGGTCGGCTACATGGATCATACGACGCTCGTTGATCCATGTTCATAAGATTCGACAGGGTCTTACGCTGACTGTCGGGGCCTAACACAACCCTCCTCCTTTATCCGGGCTTGGACCGGCTATAAAACATAGGCGGAGTTCTTGGGATAAAACATAACGATAACATAGGATAGTAAAAAGTACTTGTTCTTCCTTGTTTCACTAATGCATTTTGATGCATTCAAGGATCTAAAAAATGCTGTTTATTTCATCTGAACATAGCTATTCCAAAAAGTAAATTGTGACTTACGGTGCACGACAATGTCCTCAGAGAACCTTCTCTCAAACTGTTTTGCAGCATATTTCCAATTAGCAGCACTGCATGAGCAAAACAGGAGACCACTGAAAGCAATATAAATATAAAGTAACAAAAAATCATAAACTGCATAGTTATCATCCAAAAATACATTACACTGCCTGAAAAAGGAATCAATGAACTAGCAAAGAATAAAGTTAATATCAAAATTCATGCACCAAACAAAAGTATCACTTGTATCTACACGCATATCTATATGCTAAATTCAGAAAGTTTCAGAAAGCCACGCAAGTATGCCACTACGATGAGCTGATCAGAAAAATTCCATGTAAGAAAGTAAAAAGCGTGTGAAAAAGAAAAAGAAAAACTCCATCGGCTTCTTTCTTTTTCTCATTCTTTTACTCCCTCGAAGTGAAGTAAAAGAAGGCAGAAAGATGAGTATTGGGTAGTATAATGCATATTCAAAAAGGAGCTGTAAAGCGAACAAAAGGGTGAGATCAAAGTCCCCCATGGCGCACCTTCCGACGATGCCATTAACCATTACGATCAGATGCGTGGGGGTCCTCCGTGGAGCGCCTCCGCCGTCCTCCCCGGAACCGGTGCTCCGATCCACCCGGTCCGAGGTCGGCAGAACACCGAACTCTGGCCTCTCGGCGCGCCCGCTGCTGTGCACTTGGGACATGCCTGTCGATTGGATCCCTCTTCCTACACCGTCGTCGTTATCGTCGAAAATCGAGGAAACATGTGATCTGCAGAGAGTTAGCAGTCTCTCTGTGTCCCTTCTCTTCCTTTCTCCTCATTCAACTTTTGTAAAAGAGGGGTTTGTGGTCAACTTTTTATGGCTTCTTGTAAAAGGGCAGAAAGTAAAAAGAATCTTAATACTTTTCAAAAAAGTCTTGATGACAATACTTTAATTGGAGGAAAGAAGAATTAATTGTTTATGTATTGTATCGCAACGCAAATGTTAGTGTTGACCGAGCAGGCGGTCGTGTGACCTTCTAGAGGCGAATCAGCGCGCGCCTAATTGCTCGAATGAAAATTTCACACGCAATTTTTTTATGAACATAAATTATAAGGAGATGGCTTTAATAGAGAAATCAAATAATGGGGAAGACTCTCAACCCGATCGGATTAAACTTAATCAAATTGAGTTGATACTTGATACCCATTGGAATAGCAGATTCAACTCAACCTCATGTTGGATTGGATTGGATCAAATGATGAATCGCTCGATCATTCTTTTTTTATTTTTTTTTCTTATTTTTAACACTCAAATATAAATTATTTTGTCTCTATTTTTTTTTCATTTGTCAACTTTCATCATTTCAAATATTTGTAATACATGAATACAATAGTCTAAGACTCATCACATTTGCATTGTACCAACTAGCTTTTAAGTGAGCTAATTGAAATTTCATAACTCTAGTAGAACATGGTTTGAATTCAGAGACAAATATAGTTACTTTTACTTTTTATACTAGACTAATCAACTTAATTAAAAAGATAGTCTTCAAATATTTTGATGACTATGAGTTACTATCTCTTTCAGAGAGTAGCCCCAAGTTGAGATAAAGTGTGGTGATTGTTTATATAAATCATGTCTGAATATGAGTGGATTAATATGATCCATTATTTATTTCGATATAAATTTTAATTAGGTAGTTAGGTAAATGTCTTTATTATTTTTAAGAATATTTTTTTCTTTCTAATTTGATTAAGAAAAAGGGTAGAATGAAATAATTATTTCTAACCTCCAAAAAAGAATCATTAATTTGGTGAGATTAATTTTAAGACACGTGATGGACTTATAATCACTAACATCATCTTAGTTAAATTTTTTTAAAATGATATCCAAATAAGATGTGAATTTACTAAATGTAACTCGTTCTAATTAAATCTAATTCATCCCTACTAAATCCTTCATCCAAACAAAGTCATAGTTTCAATTTCCGAAGTCGTAAATTAAAATTAGTAAGTGAGCTGGATAAAAAGTTGTAGAATTTTATGTTAAAATTGAGGAAAGATTTTAGATATCAAGTTACGTTTACTATCATTGGATGACGAGGTAAGTGCCTCCCTATGGGTGCATTGCATATATAGACACTAAACAATATGCGAGTTTTTCGTATGCTAATAATGAAGACTTGAAAAGATGAGTTCCACCTATGGTGGAATCACACTTTATTTTTATTCATTATGGAGTTAGATTGTTTATTTTTAATTAACTTTTATTTATTTATTTTTAGCATGGAAACGTCTGTAATATATTACAAAGAATTATGAGAACATCAAATAATTTTGGAATAATAAAGTTTATTCTATATATTATATGTTATAACTATTTATATTTTTACGTAATATCTAAATAGAATTATAAGTGAAATATATTCTCCATTCCCTTGCTTGTTCATGCCTATTCACAATAATACAAATGCACAATTATATAATATTTTTATAAATAATATTAAAAAATAGCAAAACAAATTTATTTTCTTTTATGAAAATATTTAAAAATTCTAGTATTTTATCATTTATTATATTTGAATGATCCTATTAGCCATCCTTGCTGGCTCCTTGGACCCTCAAGACAAAATTACATCAATTAACAATATTAATAATTGAACTGTTCATGTTATATCATTTTTTCTTTTTAAAAAAATTGACGAGTCATTTTGAAGGCAGATGATTTTTTCAATGTAAACTTAATATTCACAATATCATTAAATGTGATCGAGTGATTATTTAAATTTTATCTAAAAGTTGTCTTTTATTTTTTATGATTTTTTAAAAAATCTAGAACGTATCATTTCTATATATAATTTAAATTGACACAAACCATGTTTATATTTTTGCAACATCATTATTTGTGTCTCACATGATTTTAACATTTATTTACATCAATTTCATGTTGATTGTATAATTATACATATATTAAAAATTTAAAAGCAACCAATATATAAAAATAATATATTTCTATATAATTTCATTTATTTACGTATTCATCTCCTTAGTGGGTCTTTATTGTTATTTTAATAATGTCTATTTTTAATGTTTTTTCTTAGATGAAATGAATTCTTTATTTTTTTTACTTGGGCCTCTAAATTTTGCTAAAGGATTTTATTCTAAAACTTAATATTAATTTTACACAATGTAATTTCTGGTTTGACCCATTAACTTCGATGATGCTTCTGCCTATGCACCAATTGATTTGATGCACACAGTTGATTCATCGCACCAAATTTATGCACCAATTGATTTGATGCGGATGTCGTGGTTCAATCATCGAATTAACGTTGTAAAATTTGGCTCGGTCATAAATTTGGATTAGTCATCGGATCAAGTCATATCAGATCGAAATGGATAAGAATAAATTAATATAAAAGGATCGAAAGAATAAATAATTGTATTTTTTATGTTTCTATATTCATAACAATGTATTGATGATTGGATTTAACTTTGAATTGAGAAATTAAAATGATTAATAAAAAGAAAAGTCAAAAGATAGAATTCAATTACTTATTTTTAAAACATATTTTAAATTGAAAGCACACAAATTTGGGAAAAAAAATTAAAAAATAATATACTTATTATGGATGAAACAACCATCAAATAATTTATCTAGGAAATTAGAAAATTGAAATTTAAAATTTTGGTTAAAAATGTTTAACTTTTTAACATTTTATTTCCACTCACCAGATCACTTTAATGGCGCATTGACGGATTAAATCGAGATTGTGACCGAGTCAAAAAAAGGTTAAACATTTCCTTAAGTTTGAATCGACTCACATATCGCTTTTGAACCCGTGTCTACCAACATTTTTCTACCCTAAACTTTAATGTCAGATTTCCTCTTGTTGGAAAGATCTAAATGTCACTTATTTTAAGAAAATTCTATCAATATTTTTTAAACCAGACCAATGATCAAACCGATCAGCCAACTAGATCAATGTTCGATTGGTTGAATCGAGTTCAATTGGATTCAATTGGTTTTTTTAGTAAAATAATATTATTTTTATTTTTAAAAATTATATTGTAAATAAAGTATTAAATATAAAAAATAATGAAATAAAATCATATTAATCATCATTTTAAATTAATCAATTATTTTTGCATTTTTTAAAATATAAATTATTTATATTTTATCATTTCCTTATTTAATAAATTCATGAATATTTTTGTTTAGATTTTTTATTATTACTATCTTATCATATTTTATTTTTCAAATTCAAATTTCCTTTCTATATTATTTGTTTTTTTAATTATAAAGTCTATAATACATTTCTAATACCATATTTTTATATATATTATTTATAACGATTTAAGGTTTATCAACTTGTTATTTAAAGTCATTATGTTTTATTTGTTTCAAATTATATTTTTTAATAATCTCACCCTTTTTTCAAATTCAAATTTGCTTTCTTTATTATCATCATCATCATCATCATCATCATCATCATCATCATCATCATAATCTTTTTTACTTCATCCTATAAAAACTAATCACTCTTTTTTATCTCTTTTTTATTCTTTCACTTTCCCTACTAATATACATTACATGTTTTCCATTTTCCCTATATATATTTGATTCTCTCTACTATTTTGAAAAAAATGGATTGAATTGATTTTTCGGTTCAACTTAGTTTTGACCGAGTTGACATGATTCAATTCGATTTTTTGTTAAAACAATTTCTACACCAAATAGGATCGGACCGATAGTTGATTTGCGGTTGAACCGATTGAACTAGCCGATTCGGTCCGATTAAAAAAATACTAGTTGCGATTAATTTATGACTTTTAATATTAGTATTTGCACTATATTTTATATCTGGATTTGTGACTATTAGCATCTCATTACTTTTGAGTTAAAATGAAAGAGCAAAAAAATATTCTCACGATCTAGTGATTTCAGGAATTGAATATGAAGCTTCTTGGTTACTAACTTGTCAAAGACTCGTTGAGATATAATTATGTTAATTAATTGTGCGAATCAAATTTAGTAATACAAAAACATAAATTAGTTGATGGAGAAACTCATGCAAAAAATAAAAAAACATAATTAGTTGATGGAGAAACTCATACAAAGACATAAAAGCTGCAATTCTTTCTTTTATCTTTAACTTTAATCATAAAGACTACTTTAATCATAATGATTGTTTTTACTTTTTTTTAATTGTTAAGAATTAATTTTAACCATAAAGACTGCTTATTATTTATTCTTATTTTTTAAATTATCATTTAATCACAAGAGCTGCTTGAACTATATAGACAATTCTGCTCTCCCAAATTTAAGTTTAGGTTATTTTCTTGAATCTCTCTTAAACTATAAGATTTTTTATGCCTAACCCCTGAATTATGAACTTACCCTATGATGTTCCTAAACCTTACCGTCATTTTCACTTTAGTCCTTTCATCTGATTCTATTAACTTTATTTTCAATTTTTGTTTATGTAAAGACTAGAAGGTCTTTTCACGAACTTTTTTCTATTTTGATGTTTAAAATAAAACATTTTGACAAGTCATCAATCTCAAAGATCCATTTTTATATTTTTCATTATTTTTAAACACTAGAATAGTGGACAATTTATAGAAGAGCATTTTAATCTTTTCGCAAATAGAAAAAAATAAGAAAACATAAAAGTTAACAGGACTGAGCATAGAACTAAAGTAAAAATCATGATAAAATTTAGAGACATTGTACCATTATTTTATAGTTCAGAGTTAGACATAAAAAATCGTTATAATTCTAGAGGAATTTAAGAAAATAACTACCTCGTCATCAAGAGAGTATCATTTTCTTTCTTCTCTCTTCTCAAGTCCAAGGTCACTTAAAATTGCCAAAAAGAGAGTTTGAAGTTGATATTGAATTAGCATTATAGTTATAAGGATAAACTTTAGTAAGGTCCTTAAACCATACAATCTTTTCCAACTCCGTACTTAAACTCTATGTGGTGCACCATTAAAAAAATAACCATGACCAGTGAAGCTGCCGGAGGGAAGGGGTGGTATACCCTCTTTTTTCTTTTTTCTTATATCTTATATCTTATTATATTATTTTATTAACTTGTATTAATTTTGTTGTTTTACCGATGTGCCAGATTATAATATCGTTACAAACTAAAATTTGACAGAGTTGAAAAAGAAAGTATAGTCCGAGGGAAATTACATAATTAGTTTTTTTAATAAAAAATATTGCACCTTTAACTTAATTATTTAGGACACTGTTCTATCACAAATCATTTATCCACAAACTAAGATTTTCACTTTAAAATTGCAATACTTTTAGATAAAAAAACCCCAAATTCTCAAAAAACTAATTAACAACTATATTAGCATTTGTAAAAATGTAATATTAATATTTGTAGCTATTTAAGAACAAAATATATGAATATTTATTACTTATTTTAAAACTAATTAATTATTAACTAATGTATAATATTTGTTCAATAAATAAAATTTAAAATTATATGACGTATGCCAGCCGTCCAAGGGAGGCACCTTACGACTATGTAAACAAGGAGACCTTTATTCCCATCTTAGTCTTCATTTTTTTAAGATGAACTCGAATGAGAAATCTTTGTAAGATCTTTATTTCCATCTAAGTGAGTGTTTCTTTACAGGTAATCTTTGTATATTATCAGATAATATTGTGTTAAATTATCTAGTTCCACCATATTACCTTGTTCACTTATGATAGGTAACGAGTAATCTGAATTGCCTAGCATTGTCTATGAAGTGACAATGTAGATTGACTATGAGAGAGGAGACAATCCAGATTAGTTATAATCTTTTTAATTTCACTTTTCTTATTTGTCCTTTATAATTTTATTTAAATAAATTATAAAACTCATTAAATAAATTACAAAACTAACTAAATAAATTATTTAATTAATCAAATAAATATTAGTTAATTAATATGAATATTATGTAAAATGTAGAAAGGCTCACAAGCCAGGATAAAATTACACCAACTGTCCTCAAACTTTAACGTTTGCTCAGCGATATCCTCAAACTTCACTTTATCGCCCCCTTCCTACGCACCGATGAGGAGAAGAAGGGGGGGAGGCTCTCCCCGTTGAGGAGATGGGGCTCACCCTCCTTTGCGATCTCGTCGATGAACGAGGTCGCAAAGAGGGGGCGACAACCCCACCCCCTCCCCCTCCTTGCACGCCGACGAGGAGAAGGGGGGAGGGGGTTGTGACCTCATTGGCGAGCGACGCCAACGAGGTCACAGGGGGCAAGTGCCCCCCTCCCATGCGTCAACGTGACATTTTTATTTTTTTAATATTATCACGTCAGTTTGAGGAAGAGAAAAAATATTATGTCAGTGTCATATTTGTACCACATCAGCTCCGTGATTGAAGAGACGAGCTAAAAGAAGACATCAAATAAAATGAGTAAAAGATGTAGGGTATTCATGTTACAAACAAACATTAAAGTTTGAGATCATTTGATATAATCCGTTCCTATCTGACGTGCAAAATGTTGGAAGGCTCGCAAGCCAACATGAAGTATTCAATGGCAACGTTGGACAAAATCTAGTTTCGTGCATACTTGAATCATGCACGACCCATGGTTCAACGAGAGGAAAAATTGTGAAAACCCAAAATTATCTCATATGGATAAAATAATGTTTCAGTAAAGAAAATTATGATGACTTTAAGATTTAATCTTTATTATGATAAAAATATGGGTTCCTCGATCCGCGTTATAATACAAATGAAGAGTTTCATCATGCGCAATATAAATGTAAATTAATTTTAAATTCCGAAAATAATTGGAAAAATCTCAAGTACAAAATTATTATAACGAAAATAGTAGTCGTGCAAAGTTGCATAGTCTACATAACAAGTCCAATGCATAAACCATTGGTGGGCAAATTTATAGACAGTGGACGACTCAACTACTCAGCCCAAACTGCGAACTTTGCAAGATACGATTTTCCAATATTTATACTTGGCCCAGCATCAAATTTATTTGGTTTTATTTTTCCATTAAAAATATAAAATCATTGAAAAAAAATTTCCCAACGACTTAAAAAACACATTTTAAATTCATTTCCAACATAAGTTCAAAATATATGTTGAAAATGTAGGAACCTTATAAAAATTATTCATGCCTATCTCAAGTTCAAAATGTAGGAAGGCTCACAAGCCAACATGAATTATTCAAACATCATAACAATGTTAGAGATCCTAAGTTCAAACATCGTTAACTTGTTAAAAAAAGTATTTTTCTTTTTTTATTGTCCACGTGATAGACTGAGCTAGTTAAAAGTTGTCAACAGTCCAAAGAGAATATTAAGAATATAGAATTGCTCTTAACTACTTTAATTTTTTTAAAACTTAGTCAACACATCAAATTTTAATAACTTCATTTTTACATAATACAAAAAGACACTATACTCATATTAATATCTTATAGCGAAAGCGGCTAAAAAATTGGTAAAATAATCATAGAAAAAAAACTTCAGAGTTACCCTTCATGGGGGGCTAGCTGGTGGCCCTCTTCAGAGTTACCCTAAACCTAATTGTCTCTCTGCAGTTTTCATCAGTTTATAGATAAATAATTTTACAAAAATAGTATAAACGAAAGTATGGTGTTCACCTATGTGAACCGAAATGTGGGCGTACACCGTTATACATTGGACTGATATTTATTCTGTTGTTTTGGTTTAGATGTCTATCTCAGTCTTGATCCTTTAAGCACCTCACGCCTATTCAATCCTTTTGGAAACTCGAAGTAAAAAGTAATGGTAAGAATATACGGTGAGTCTTTTTTTTACTTAAATAATTATTGTGTTCGCCTTCTCAATCATATTCCATCAAGCAATATGACATGAATCATGCAGATGAAGCTCCCTTGGGTGACATTTGAAAGAAAAAAAGCTATTGCAAACAAGAGGATTTCCCCAATCGGCAAATTGGTCGTATAAAGGTTCCTGTTTCTCTTTCAAACTAAATTATGTTTGGTGCAATATCAGATTTAGATTGAAAAGATCGGAGGCCCAATTTATTAAGGTTGCATTTCAAAACGGAATCGTAGTTGCTCCTAAGTTTTCCGTGAATAATTGAATTGACATTTGAGATAGATGGACTGGAACGTAATAACGAGGAACGAAGAAATTGATGTGATGAGAAAAAATTGATGTGATGAATGAATTTTTGATGAGTTTTAAATTAAAAATAGTTATTATAATTATAGAGTATATTTTTATTATTAATAAATAAAATAAAATAAAAATGTTTATGGAAATTTTTTTGTTAAATAATATAGTATTCAAATAAAAAGTCATATATAAAATTAATAATAATTAACAAAATATCAAATTTTGTTAATAAAATAATAAGGTAAATAATATTATATTAATATTTTATTATAAATATTTATATATAATAAATAAACTATTTTATAAGGGTAAGATGTGAATAAGAGAAAATAAGAAAAGAAAAGAAAAAGTAAACGCAAATACAAAAGTCACGTTATGGCCAAAAAAGTGGACACCGCTACGGTGCTAAGGTGGAATCGACGTGAGGCTCCGATTTTAGTCCGCGGTTTCAGCCCATAATTCTGGAATCGTGATTCCTTTGACCACGTTTGGTGGAACTAGGCGACCCCTAGTTCTACTCTGGTTCCAACTACAACAAAATTATGATTTAAAAATCAATCTTTTAGGGACCAATTATATTTTATTCTTAAAAGTATAAATATTAGAGACTAATGTGATACAACAATAACAACAAAGTCTTATCCCACTAGGTGGAGTCGGCTACATGGATCATTCAGCTACATGGAGACTAATGTGATATTAGTCCCAAATTCTTATCTATTCGAAATCAAAATTATTTGTGGCCACTAAGAGGTCATTCTTTAAGGACTAATAAAAAAATTTTGGACACTAAAATTTTTTAATGACCATCTTATAGGGACCAAGGACATCAAGATAATTTGATCTCAAAAAGTATTAAAGACTAAAATTGAATTTCTATGATATACCATTTATATGATATACAAAATGTAAGTTTTAGAGCAAATTATATAAGAAAAGTATAAACTTTTATTTTGAATGTAGTTCTCTTATAGAATTTTATTTTTGTATTAAAAGTTACAAATTTTTAGAGTAGTTGCAATTTTATTTTATGCAATAATTCAATAAAATAAGTTCACCAAATATCGATTTATGATTCTTACGCATATAATTGAATATTTAGTTCGATGATAAACATAATAAACATATCCAAGCTACTAAATGTTAGTTTGTTGATTACCAATGTGGTCATTGGGGGGCGGATGAAGATGATACTAAAGCGTCTATATAGGTTTCATTTGTGAGATGGAATGATCATCGTTGAGGAGCCCCCATCAATAAGAACATTCCAAATTATTTCACTGTTATCAAAGCACTCGGTTGCGATCTCTGACGATTCATTCTCCTCCCCTCCCCTTCTGTCAAACTTCCTTCTTGTGTACTTTGTAATCTTGCAACAAACGCCTCCAGATGACAAATAGAATTCCGGCGACCTCACGATACACTTCCGGCGCAACTCCATTCCCGGCTGTTCAAGATCTGAAATTGACGGTTCCAAAGACCTCCCACGCCTGCTGCGAACCTTTGAACCCTCCCAATTAAACCTACACTCGATGGCAGGACCACGGCCAATGGTAGAATTACCTATCTGGCATGCATCAATAGATAGCACATTTTTACTCTACCTAATGCCGAGCTCTGCAACCAATTGAGGCTGCCTTCATATCTATTCAGTCTCGGACCGACAAATTAATGTACATATAAATATTAAACAGCATCATATAATAATATACACATACTGCCTCATTAATACAAAGAAATATGTTAAGGCCCATGCAATAAGTTTACACTGAGCATTTGGACCCATGCAAACGCTCTTGCTTCAGTTGGGGTACAGTCATAGATAAGAAGATGATTAATTCCATTCAATAGCATTAATAGGGACACCTCTATGTGGCTAACTGCTTGCCTGTCCAAACAACTCAATGGTTATTTATGAATTTAAATTAGTGCCAGTTACAACATTTACTTGTACGTAAAAAATGTTCACTGTATGTATAAACTATCTCATAGTTGGACTCTATTATTATTATTATTATTATTATTATTATTATTATTATTATTATTATTATTATTATTATTATTATTATTATTATTATTATTATTATTATTATTATTATTATTATTATTATTATTATTATTATTATTATTATTATTATTATTTTGGCCTAACATATGAAAAATGCATTTTTTTAATGGAACTTTCCGACGGTCACTTATCTCTCAAAATTTTCGACGGATTTTCCGACGATTAATGTCATCCTTCGGAAGTTGAGATGTAAATATTTTCCACGGCTTGAATCGTCATAATTTTCGACGGCTGGAATACCGTCGCAAGTTGCGACGGCTGCACCTGTCGGAAGTTCCCATAAAGACATCACCTTCAACCGTGGGAAACATAATATAATATTTTTCTTTGCAATCGACTCAAATAAATATTTATTAAGATTTAATAATAAATACATATGGAGTTTCCACGGCTCGAGCCATGGGAACTTCCCACGGTTCTTCGACCCGTCATAACTTCTCACAGCTAAAGCCGTGGAAATTCCTTGAGAGATTTTCCACAGCTCAAGCCGTGAGAACTTCCGATGAGTAGGCCACCCGTCGGAAGTTTCCACAGGCAAAACCATGGGTTTTTAAAAAAACTAATATAACTATTTCTAAATATATTTTTAAAATTTCTGACAGGTACAACCGTCGAAAAATTCATGGCAGATCTTCCTATATATAACCCGACCCCCTCTTCCCACGATCATTTCTTCCCCTCTTCCCCCGATCGATCGACTCCGGCGGTCTTTGGCGCTCACGCTCATTGCTAAATATATGTGACATGACCATCGAAAAGTGTTTGTGACGAGCAATTTTTTGACGGTTCTCTTCCATCGGAATATCCGTCGCAAACTTAATTTTGCGGCAATTTTTTGACAATTTTCGACAGTTAAGACCATCGAAAATAGCGATTTTTCTTGTAATGTGTGCCATGTCCGTCGCATGGTCAGCTGATCTAATATGATATTTAAGTTTCTAATTTTACGGAGATATCAATGTAGATACTCTCATTATGTCAATCATGCATGCATCGACAAACATGTCAACGATGTGGTTAATGATGGCACAATGCATTCAGTACCATCATAAATATGTTGCTCATATGTGGCTCTTAATCCCTAAAGATAAGGTGGAGCATATGAATTGTGATAATGAGCTCGTAAGGAAATTGATCGCTTCATAGATGCATCATTTTCTAATTGTCGGTAGAAAATGAGAGCATTGGGATAATGCATTTAACTGAAATTTGATATCACATTTTGTCTGTATCAATCATCTTTCTTTTAGCGAAAATATTTTCAATAATTGCAATGAACAATTGTCACGATAGATCAACTTCTTAATTGAAATTGTGAAATTTCGATTATTTTTTAAATACTGAATTGCATTTTACTTGCTTCTATATCAAAATTTCTTCGAAATTTAATCAAATTGGAAAATCATATATAATTGTGTACGCATGCACATGAATATTAGATAACCTACCTTTTATTCTGATTAGAGACTACACAAACATGGAAGTTAACTGCATTTTTTAAAACTCAAAAGTTTCACAGGAATCCAAGCGAAAATGTTTTTTCTCACCTATACGAGATTTTTTTTTCGTTGGAAAAAAGCAGGATCATCAAGACCATATGTATGATCGGAGACGTATATATTACATACTCGACGTATATATTTCACAAGACAATATGTCTCGCCCTTATATGGTTGTTGGCAAGTCATTATCTGACGCCTTAATTTTATCCCTAGACACGTCTATAGCGAGAGAACAATTTTATAAGATGGAAATGAATGAATGAATGTGTGTGTGTGTGTGTGTGTGTGTGTGTGTGTGTGTGTGTGTGTGTGTGTGTGTGTGAGAGAGAGAGAGAGAGAGAGAGAGAGAGAGAGAGAGAGAGAGAGAATCTAATTTACATAATTACATGAACATAATTAATAAACTAGTATAATTAATTTAGATACTGTTCCACATCACACCAATTACTACGTCAATGGCGAGTCGTTGGATTGTACGAGAAAAAAACATGAAACGATCACAATCAGCTTCTTTTGTAACACTAAGATATCTAATTATCTACTGTCCCCATCACATGGATCACCGTCATATTTTCTTCTCCTATATTTTCTATAAAAAAAACGCTAAATCCTCCTAACCCATTCTTCTAAAAATCCTTCTAACTCTCACACATAATTATTATACCCCACAAAATTGATAAAATTATGACCTTTTAGAGGATTTTTGGACTGATTATTAAGAGGATGTAGCAATGCTCTTCTTCTAAATTACTTCGATAAAAAAATTTCGATTACTCTTTTTTCGATTACCTCTTAGATCAAAATTTTACTACAACGGTAACAATGTAAGGTGAGTGCGTTGTATACTTGTAGTCCAACGAAACGTCCTTGTCGCCAAACGCGGAGCCATCAACAACAGTACTTTAAGCGCGACCGCAGTCTCAATTTGGGTCAACGCTATTCATCCGTGCGCCAAACAGTGCAATTACCTGTTGCCAAGACGACCCCGAGCAACACGAAAGACTCCAAAAACATCGTCGGCAGCGGGTCCCGTAAGATAATAAGATTAGCGATGCAAAAGAAGTGAACAATTCCGCTTGGAAAAATATATTACTCACACCGCTCTTTCACGGAAAAAAAAAATACCAATTATGCCTTTTACCACGCAGCCGTTTGATTCTAGTTCTACGGCCTTTGTCCCATCTCGATCACAAGTAGAGGCCTTGATTCTTCTCGGCGAGGGATTCTGTACTATCTTGCACCAAGGGACAAAACATAAAACTCGATCCAGATGAACTTAATGGATGAAAGAAGCTTCATATGGTGTGTGTGTGTCTACTGTGTGTGTGTGTGAGAGAGAGAGAGAGAGGTGGAAATCAGAAGGAGGGCTTGCTTGGTATTAGCTGGAATACATGCACGGTTGTCATGGCAATCCACTTTAATGAAGGGAGCTTCTAAAATCTTGCACTGTTCATCCAATTCTTTTAGTGTTCACCGGGTCGGATCGATCCGGTGAACCCGGAAATCCGACCAGACCCAACCTTGGGTCGGGTCGGGTCGGGTCGACCCCGATCACGACCCGACCAAGGGTCGGGTCGGGTTCGAGTTGGAATTTTCCAACCCGAGTTGACCCGACCCGACCCGACGACCCAAAATTTTTTTTAATTTTTAGTTAAATATATAGTTTTATATCATTTAAAATCTAAAAAAAATATGAAATAAATTATTTTAAATGTAGAAAAGTATGTAGATATTTTAAAAATATTTTTAGTATTTAAAAATACTTTATTTTGTATTAAAAAAATAAAATAATAAATACTTTTTATATTAAAAAATTGATCAACTTTGACCGAGTCGAATCGGGTTTGTTCACGGGTCGGGTTAAATCCGACCCGTGAACACCCCTGTCTTTCACTATAAAAGCTAGCGGCCTCAGACCTCACAAGAACAGTGTCCCACACACACGGCTTAATTGCGTGCTCCTTTCTTCGAGGTCTATCGTTTCTTGAGACGAGTGATGGGTCAGCTCAGTAGGAACATACTCTCCACTCTCCTTACTCTCCTGGCAGCTGCAACGTGTGCGTTGGGCAAACCGGCAACTTTCCTCCAAGATTTCCGCATTACGTGGGCAGACACTCACATCAAGCAGTTGAATGGAGGCACAGCCATTCAACTCTCCCTGGATCCTTCCTCAGGTAGTGTCTATCACCAATGTTTACTTGATCCCGTCGCTCTCATCATTTCTCAGTGGATAGCCAACTTCATACGTACCAAGTTACCAACCATGACAGAGTATATGTTATCCTCGGCAACCGTCACGAACATATCCTTAATTTTGATTTGGTGATGGAGAGTGACATCTTTCACTTTTCTGGACTTAGGGGTTTCATTTCACTTTTTCAGTGTGTGAAACTGATGTCACTTATATAACATCCAGATTAGATGGTTTACTGTTAATTGGTCTTCCGTGAAGGTTGTGGGTTTGCTTCCAACAAGAAGTACTTGTACGGGCGCTTCAGCATGAAGATTAAACTGGTCCCTGGAGACTCCGCCGGAACTGTCACCGCCTTCTATGTTAGTGATCAGTTGTCATGTAATTTTGGACTATATTTTACATGGACATGGCCTATGTTCTCCAAATATGTACGTGATTAATCGAAAGAGCTAATGTTGATTAATGTGTCGATGTATGGCAGATGAACTCGGATACGGACACTGTCCGGGATGAGTTAGATTTTGAGTTCCTCGGCAACAGGTCCGGGCAGCCATACACGGTCCAGACCAACGTGTACGCTCATGGCAAGGGTGACAGGGAGCAGAGAATAAATCTCTGGTTTGATCCAGCGCAGGACTACCATACTTACTCCATCACGTGGAATCACGGCCATGTTGTGTAAGATTCAGCCACCCGCACATAATCATTGATTGCTATTACATGAGAGTTCTCTTTCTAATGTTGATTCCTTTTGCTTTTCTTCTCCAGCTCTCTCAGCTCAGTTAACAATTAAACGTCAGTATATATCCAAAGAATATATTTCATGATGAATGCGTAAATGCCTTTAATAATCAACTTTAATTCCAAAGTACTAGGCAAGACACTAGTCGATCCCTGGTATTTGTATAACAACATGTAGCAGTTGGTTGATAAGATCCCAGCAGGGAACAGGTCATCAGTTGGCCCTACTAAAAAATTGAAATACATGAAGAAAAGAGTGTGAACAAATAGTAAAAAAACGAATTGTATAAAGCAGTTTTGGCAGCTTAATCACTGACACTTAATTATATGATATTGAGCTAGTTTGATGGTAAAAAAATACATGTAACTTTTAATTGGCTTGTGTAGATTCGCTGTGGACGACATACCAATTAGGGTTTACAAGAACAACGAAGCCAGGGGCGTGCCATACCCCAAGTCGCAGCCCATGGGGGTGTTCTCCACGCTGTGGGAAGGAGACGACTGGGCGACGAGGGGTGGGCTGGAGAAGATAGACTGGAGCAAGGCCCCGTTCTACGCCTACTACAAGGACTTCGACATCGACGGCTGCCCGGTCCCCGGGCCGGCGACCTGCGCGGAGCACCCGGTCAACTGGTGGGAGGGTCCGGCGTACCAGCAGCTGAGTGCCGAGCAGGCCAGGAAGTACAGGTGGGTGCGCACGAATTACATGATCTACGATTACTGCACCGACAAGTCCCGTTACCCGATCGCCCCACCCGAGTGCCTGGCAGGGATCTGACCATCAGCCTGCGGCTGCCCTGTGCATTCCGGCAATTAAGAGTGCATTCATGTCGAAAGCGATCGTACCATATTCCCATTTATGTGGCTAATTTGTTTCGTGTTGTTTTTTGGTTCTTGCTCCAAATATAATTCGTGTGCATGTGTAAACTGTTGAGTGATAATTTGGTGCCCAAAAAAAAAACATCATCAGCTACAATGTAAATAACAAGTCATGAATGGGGGTTCCAACCCTTGTCGAGAGTGATTTAAAAAATGTATATATTAGCAGTTAAGCCGGTTCTTGTCTTCTTTCTTGTAAAATGGCCGGCCTACATGTATGTGTATCATCACACACGAGTCACGAATAGTTCAGGCAAGTTCCATGTAGGAGAACTTTTTTTCCTTCGGTGGGGCAAACAACCCTAAAATATATCTATAGTGTGCACTACGTATATGCGGATACCTAGTTAGGAATTCATTAATTAATAGCACCAACATGTTAGCGCACTGGCAATTCACGAGTTAATGCGAATAAGTTTACAGGTACACACACATATATATGGATATCTATAGATATATAGATAAATTAAGGTGACATACCTCTTTTAGCGTTTACTGTGCAACGTCTTGATCTCAACTCTTGATTTTAAATTAAGGGCTCATATTAAACTAATGTGTGTATAAATGAAGTTGTCTTCCCTTTTCTAGCTGCTCTCCTTATCCAGTGGCCTAGAGAGGGGAAAAAACTAAAAAAATCTGGGACGAGAAAAAAATTGCCTCCCCCTTCTTTGATCTTGTCGTCGAGCATGCAACGTTGCTGAGCAGGGAAATGGTGGTTGCCATCCAATTATTTCAGAAGTTGCCTCCAGATAAAGACAATATAAACATATAACAAGAATTGCAAGAGCATTTGAGCCAGCCAGGTCTGCACTTTAGCCTAGGGGCGAACACCGCACCTAATGGAGTAGAGGTACTGCAAAAACATTGGAGAAAACTGAGGATTAAATAGATATATATCATACAGAAGAGATAAAGTTCGATAACATTGTGACATAGAGCGCGATACAGGGGACCTCAACTGGCATACAACAACAACAACAAAGCCTTATTCCACTATGTGGGGTCAGCTACATGGATCATACGACGTCATTCATATTCGTTGATCCATGTTCATAAGATTCGACATGATTTTATGTTGGCTGTCGGGGCCTAACACAACCCTCCTCCTTTATCCGGGCTTGGGACCGGCTATAAAATATAGGCGGAGTTACCGGCTATAAAATATAGGCGGAGTTGGACCTCAACTGGCATAATGATGACAATTTCATAATGAGCCAATCCCTTCCCTAAATGGAGTTAGGACACTCTCTGTGCATGGGCCACTGAAGCTGTGGACGATCATTAAAAGGGACGTCGCACCGAACCGTGTACATGTCGTTATCTGACCGCTTGTGGCTTAGTGATTGATTATATGCGCCTTTTCACCTCACATGGAGCTTGTAACTGGAATAAGACCTCTCATTTAGGCAACGCACGTAGAATTGTTGGGTGATATGCGTCATATGGCGAACATTTGTTTCTTTCTTCACAACTGGGATTAGTATTTTGAATAGACGGGGGAGTCCCGTTCTACAATCATTAGGGACAGTGTTTGTACGTGGTTCTGTTCCAAAGTAAAAGAAGGGCTTAAACATAGCAAATTTTCATAGACAAATATTAACAGACACTTTGCTCTTCCACACAACAGTGGTTTCTTATGGCATACAACAACAACAAAGCCTTATCCCATTAGGTGGGGTCGGCTACATAGATCATACGACGTCATTCCGCTCTTTTAGTAACCAAACCTTTCGGTATATTATTCACCAATAGATCTTGCTCTATTAGTTCGCCAAGTGTCCGCCTTGACCTCCCTCTCCCTCTTTTAATCGGATTCCAGATTATTTGATCTACTTTTCTTACTGGCGCATCTAATGGTCTTCTCTGAACATGACCAAACCATCTCAAACGATTTTCTACCATTTTCTCACTAATAGGAGCCACTCCGACTCGTTCACGTATATGGTCATTCCTAATCTTATCTAATCTTGTATGACCACACATCCATCTCAACATTTTCATTTCTGCTACCCCACTTTACGTTCATGTTGTCCCTTCATAGCCCAACATTCACTACCATATAACACTGCTGGCCTTATAGCAGTACGATAAAATTTTTCTTTAACTTTATTGGGTACTTTTCTATCACAAAGAACTCCAGTGGCTTTCCTCCACTTACACCAACCAGCTTGAATTCTATAATTAACATCGTCATCAATCTCACCATCTTGTCTTACAATTGATCATAAATATTTAAACTTTGTCACTTGAGGAATTATATCCTCCCCTAGCCTAACTTTCAAATCGTCTCTAAGTTGTTTATTTGTGAAATTGCATAAATATAATTCCTCGAGTGACAAAGTTTAAATATTTAGGATCAATTGTAAGACAAGATGGTGAGATTGATGACGATGTTAATTATAAAATTCAAGCTGGTTGATGTAAGTGGAGGAAAGCCACTGGAGTTCTTTGTGATAGAAAAGTACCCAATAAAGTTAAAGAAAAATTTTATCGTACTGCTATAAGGCCAGCAGTGTTATATGGTAGTGAATGTTGAGCTATGAAAGGACAACATGAACGTAAAGTGGGGGTAGCCGAAATGAGAATGTTGAGATGAATGTGAAATATTAAGCCTCCATTTACTATAAGACGGACACATAGAGGTGTTCCTGATCAACGTCGAAGTGACTCGGTTTCACTTATGTCTGTTTGAATCCAACGGATTTTAATTTTCCAAATTCCATCCATCCGACCGCCCGATCACCTAATAAATTACTTTATTTTTTTTAAGGTGAACTAGTTTCATATAATTCAAAATTTAACCACTATATATTTTGAAATAAAATAGTTTATTGCATGAAATTATTTTATCTATTGAAAACTTTAAATTCTTTTTTTTGAAAGAATACAATTAATAATAAATAGGGAGGAGAGAAAAAAGTTGAATAACATAATGGGCCGACCCGATCGGATTCGTGATTGACATCAACCCGACTTCACCTGATCCTATAAAAAAAACACTCGTACTCAGATATCTGCTCTCTCAATCACCGGAAAAGAAAAGGATTACTGAAACGGTACTGTCGCTCTCTCTCTCTTCTTTCTTTCTACATAAAATATTCTTTTGGATAATTGAAACGGTACTGTCGCTAATGCTGCTTCTAGTGACGCTATGCGAAGCGACGAACATTCGCACGGGCCCCAAACGTGAGACGTTATTGGACCGCCACGACAGAGGAATAGAACAATCCTCTGTATTGCCAAATATTTTATACGACGAGAAGTTATAAAATTTTCGTCACCCGAGGTACAGCGGAAACTTTTGGCCAACATATTTTTTTTATTTTTTTCATAAGTCTAGACCTATAACATATTATTTTAATAATAATATTATATATTATATATATTATATATTATTTATACATTATCATAAATTTATAATTTATTTAGGTATAATTTATCATATATTTTTATTTATTTTACTTATAATATATCATAATAAAAATTAACTAGTATGATATTAGTATAATTATTAATTATGGTATTCAAAATAAGTTATAATTATATAATTATTTTATATAAATATGATGTTAAATTATCTTTTATATTTCATGTTTTAGTTATTAATTAGTTTATCAATTTTTTACTTCTATCTAATTTGCTAATTATAAATATTTTATTAATTAAACTATTCAATTAGTTTTAAAAAATTATATTATATTTGGATCTTAAGATGTACGTATAATATAATATTAATAATATTTAAAATATTTAATCAAATCACTAAATAAAATAATAATAATTTATGTACATTATAATATTAATAACATATTTTTATTTACTATAATTTTATATCTCATAAAATAATAAATTATATTCTTAGTTTTTAATTTTTTATCCAAACATTTACTAAAACTTATCTATCAAATCAATTTTTTAAGTCCCCATTATTAGACTTTTTCGTTCAAGTATCAATTCAAACTTTTCTATTAAATCGATTAATTCTCAAAATTCCCAATCCAAACACGGCCTAGATGTCATTTGTTCTTCTAACAGCGTGAATCATTTCTTCTTCTGAAGGAAATTTAAGCATGCAGCAGAGGACGAGTGGCAGAGATGGAAGTGTCATGTAACCCGTAATGACTACATTATAAAGATATGAAATAACAATACTGATGCAAATATGGAGTAATATCTTGTCTCTCGGATGCCTTTCTCCCTCGCACACACATGCCATGAGAGTGATCAGTCCAACTTTAATGTTTCATACGGATGTGAGCTGCCACCTAGGCACCTACCAGTTCAAAGTTGCACATCCCCGGTTTTTATAACACAAGCCCATTAGACCTTTCAGTTTTCTGAATCAGTGCAGCAGGACAGCTCTATGTAATGAATGAAGCCAAGTCAGCTGACAACTCGGCATTCAAGTTAAAGAAAAAACTCAAGAATACGTACGTACAATTATTTATCCAAATAATGTTTTGGCGAGGAAACAAAGAGTACACAAATATTAAAAGCACAATCGAGCATCTTTACAATGTGCGAGATTGAGAGAAATTCTAGAAAGTTGACAACATTTTCTTTTTCTCAAGAAGCGATAGCCTTACAAAATCTATCATTACTTGGGTAGACTCAAATAAACAAGAGAGATTACATATATTCCTTTTTTTCAACATGAAAGATGATTATCTATAAATAAAATTACATATATTCCTTGCACTCGTCTCTTTTAGCACTCAAATAGGCAAGCGAAATCAATGCTGAATTAGGAATCACCAATCTTAACAGCAACTGGATCAGAGCAATAAGGGCAATTGCCAAACAGGACATTGAAAGACCTGAAACAAAAGGAGGCATTAGCATGCTAATGGTATTTATTGGATTTAATGGGCAGAAAATATGAGACATGATGAAAGGCTGGCTGAAAAATAATGACCCAAGAAGTTTCAACGTACTGTCTTGTGGTTGTGATTGAACGCAACCAATCTTTTAGACACACCGTATGGAAAGCTTTGCTGCAATTAGGATTTTCACAGTTGTAATCTGTTGCACTGCCGCTGCTGGCTCCGAGTTCATCGTCTTATGAAAGATTACTTGATCATTAAATAAACTTAGATGCTAATATATGAACATTATAATGAATTATCGACATACCAACAGGCAAATGCTGAGCGTAACAAATTCCACATTCAACTTGCTCGTTGTCCTTCTGGCAGCTAACAGAAGGAGGCCCAGGTAATTCCACCTCCAACACAGTTGCCAAATTTTTATGGAACAGTTGATTGTCTTTCCTGCATACAAATATTGATACAAAGGTACAATATTGTAAACCTTCCACATCTCAAGAAGTTCTTCTGATATTGGACAGCCTGACGTAAATGCCTAGACACCCGTTCCATAAATCTTAAAATATGATAGTTTGTGTCATCGATATTGACATAGTTATCTTGTAAACCTTCCACAACTAAATGACCTTGCTAAATTAGAGGGAGTCAATTTATATTGTGGTTGACGGCGAATGAACAAAATTTGAGAGAACGTCTCTTAAAACATATTAATGAATATCATTACACTGTAAGATACTTGTTCTAATAAATCTCCCAGAAATTGTCCCAGCACAGGAAAGTGTCCAAGCACGGATGTCTAAATTTGTGCAGGAATTTTATAACATCATCATTGTTATGATTTCCTAAGCCGCAAGCTGCAAGTTTGATGGATGGAGGTGAACCTACTATCTTGTATCAAGCAGTTTAAGTTCTAAACTTACAAGGAGCAACTGTTAAACAAGATAACATGATGAATTTCTATGCATCATAATAATTTGTTCAAAGAAATTCTAATTGGAAAGCAATAACATACCACTTTGTGCTGTTTCTCTTCCAGTTCTTTCTCATTAAATCCACAGATGAATCAGATCCCAGAAAACGACACCTAGAGAGAACTTTGAGATCAAAGATGTGAACTAAGAATTCATGGTTGACATCGTCAAGAAACTCACTCTGGAACAGAACCCGGGTTGAAAGCATTTATGTGTAACAGAATAGAGATCTGATTACCTGAATAAGCGTCACGAATACTGTTAAAAATCGTACCAGAAAATTTCAATTTAAGAAATTCTGACCTATGCTGATCTGGCGGTATGTTGTAGCAAGAGATGGTAGTTTTGGATGCACAACCAAAAGGTTCCTGTCAATATCATCCATAATAGACCAAAACTCCTGTAACTTTTGCAAATGCTATATAGAGTACAGAACCATGATGATGAGTCAAATAAAAGATCCATAATATCTGAATATTTGACTTATGAAGACATGAAGCCCACTTGTGAACACACTTACACACATAATCATAAAAAACCAGTCCAGATTGGTTTGCATACCTCAGAGAATTGCTGCGCAACATCCTTAAGTCTTGAACTCCGAGACCATGAAACTTCACAAATATAAGGTACACCCTAAAGAAATAAGAGGATTATAAGATTTCAAAAGTTTGAATCTGTTTAGATGTTCAAAGTTTCTCCATAAAAAGCTAAAGGCAAGGATAACAATGGCTCATACTAAAGTCAACAGAAAAATTACTCATTCAGGATGCAGCAAGATAACATCACTACAACAACAACAACAACAACAAAGCCTTATCCCACTAGGTGGGGTCGGCTACATGGATCATACGACGCCATTCCGCTCTATTAGTAACCAAACCTTTCGGTATATTATTCACCAATAGATCTTGCTCTATTAGTTCGCCAAGTGTCCGCCTTGGCCTCCCTCTCCCTCTTTTAATCGGACTCCAGATTATTTGATCTACTCTTCTTATTGGCGCATCTAATGGTCTTCTCTGAACATGACCAAACCATCTCAAACGATTCTCTACCATTTTCTCACTAATAGGAGCCACTCCGACTCGTTCACGTATATGGTCATTCCTAATCTTATCTAATCTTGTATGACCACACATCCATCTCAACATCCTCATTTCGGCTACCCCCACTTTACGTTCATGTTGTCCCTTCATAGTCCAACATTCACTACCATATAACACTGTTGGCCTTATAGCAGTACGATAGAATTTTCCTTTAACTTTATTGGGTACTTTTCTATCACAAAGAACTCCAGTGGCTTTCCTCCACTTACACCAACCAGCTTGAATTCTATGATTAACATCGTCATCAATCTCACCATCTTGTCTTACAATTGATCCTAAATATTTAAACTTTGTCACTTGAGAAATTATATCCTCCCCTAGTCTAACTTTCAAATCGTCTCTAAGCTGTTTATTTGTGAAATTGCTATGCATATATTCTGTTTTATTCCTACTTAAACGAAAATCTTTGACTCCAACGTATTTCTCCATATTTCCAATTTTGTATTAATCTCTTCTCTTGAATCCGCTAAAAGTACTATATCATCCGCAAATAGCATGCACTTAGGTACCTCCTCTGTGATACTCTCGGTTATAGCATCGATAACTAAGTTAAATAGATACGGGCTTAAAGCTGATCCTTGATGTATGCCAATTCCTATAGGAAATTCATTTGTCTCACCTCCGGGTGTCCTAACCCTAGTCAATGCCCCATCGTACATATCTTGTATTACCTTAATGTACAACACTCACCCTCTTCTTTTGCAAGGCTTTCCAAAGTACATCCCTTGGTACCCGATCATACGCCTTCTCTAAGTCAATGAAAGCCATATGTAAGTCTCTTCTCCTACTTCGATACTTCTTCATCATCCCCCTTAGTAAATAAATCGCCTCTGTAGTGGATCTTCCTGGCATGAACCCAAATTGTCTCTCAGAAATACTAGTCTTCATTCTCAATCTATGTTCAATCACTTTTTCCCATAATTTCATTGTGTGACTCATAAGTTTAATCCCTCTATAATTTGCACAATTCTGAATATCCCCTTTATTTTTGTAAATAGGAACTAATGTACTTAATCTCCAATCATCAGGCATCTTTTTCGACCGTAAAATCTCATTAAATAGTTTACATAACCACAACACACATTTTTCTCCTAAACATTTCCAAACTTCAATCGGTATACCATTCGGTCCAACGGCTTTACCATTCTCCATTTTCTTAAGAGCTTCGCTAACCTCCGAGACTCTAATTCTACGATAAAATGACCTATTAAGCTCACATTCGCTAACTGTCAAGTCCTCCAAATCACAACGGGAACCTTCACATCCATCATTAAATAGCTTATAGAAGTACTCTTCCCATCTGTTCTTAATATCTCCTTCAGTAACTAAAACCTTACCAACTTCATTTTAACATCACTAACCATTAATATACAGAAATATAGCAGCTTGTGCAATTTCTTCTAGATTAATTAACATGACTCTGTATATTGTCAGTAAAGTCACATCAATGACTTCGAGGCACACCAAAAAATCACAGCTTATTATTAGTAGAAATAACAGAATAAAACTAAAGCCTAGGGCCATCAAGTAATTATTTTGAAGGAATGCCATCAGGTAATTAAGTAACCTTCAAGCCATCAGAAGTCAGCTTGAGTTTGAACTCTTTGACTAAAAATGAAGATATTCACAAAAGAAATCAAACAAAAGTGATCAGAAGCTTGGGACAATTAGCCTGTCTTCATCACTTGACCTTGGTTCTTTAGGAGCTTGTAATTCTTTCTATTTTTTCATATTTCAGCATGTCAAAATGATGTGTTCAATCTATAGCCCAATTCCAGCTGTAAGCTAGATGACCTACTGGTATTCTGTGAGGCTAATTGACACTCTTCAAACATTTAAGTCACTGTGAAACATCGTATTAAAGTTTAGGCAACATAAAGTAACAATATAAAAAAAAAATTAACTAACCGAAGCAACTGTTGGTGCACATTTGGGATAGTTTGGAGGCAACATTATGTCCAGTGTATGAAGCCGTCCATTTTCATCTCTTAAAGTAAAAAAAAAAAAAACAATGCACTTTGTGAACCTTTGAGTATTAGAGAAAAACAAATCGTAAACGCAACGACATATTTGATCAGTGAATGGCAAATATTCAATAAAAAAACTCAGAAGAACTTGGATTACAATGGTTTAAATATAAATTTCATGGATTCAGGATAAAGGTAAGTAGATTCAATAAAAGGGCATTGACAACACTGGTGAAATCGCAAATTGCTGATGAACAGTGAATAAAACAGTGTAATATGTATATGGAAGTTTGGGGTGATGTCCCTGGGAAACAGCATGCCAAGAAACACCTAAAAGCCAGGAGCCACATAACAGGGACTACATAAGCAACTAGTCCTAGCATCTCCAAAAGCACATTTCTGACCAGTATACAGGTTTGGATACAGGGGAATTCAAACACAAACAATATTCTACACTTTTAACATAGTTTCTAGGGGCATTGACATACGTGACATACTCCAACAAGACATTAGATGTATAAGGATAAAAGAAATTTAAGAAGAAGATCCTAAAGAGTTTGGCCAATTTAAAAACAATAGAGTTCCCTCTAAAAGAACAGCAACTGATATAAATTGACCTGCCCTCGAAACCATAACATGCACCAAACAAAAAAAAATTGACACGCGTGTAACATTTCATTCCAAAACTTTTGTTCAGTTGCAGCAAATGCAAAAGTCTGACCGTGGTATACTCAAAGCCAGCTGCATAACAACCGCATGATGAAAAAAAAAACGGAAAAAAGAAAGCAACAACTATGATTACATCCGCATGGCTAGCAAAATTGTCTGAAGTCTTACGATACACGAAAGGAGAGAGAAGACAAGTCGTTGTTTGCTTTCACCAGGTGCTGCCATCCGATCTCTTCTATCTAAAAACGAATTGAGAATAAATAACAAAAGTTTTGAGAAATTACGCCTCGTTAAGACATTTTGTCGAACAGCTTACGTGGTGTGAAAAGGAAGGGAAAACCGGATACACGAGCAAAGAGACAAGTATATTAGTAGGAGAAAGACTCGACCTCGGAGTGAATGGAGCGGTAAAATGCGGGAGAAGGTCGTTGATTCATGGCGACTGCCAAGTCGTGCACATAACAAAGGACAACTGGTTTGCAAGACGTACGTACTCTTAAAGTAGATAAACCACGAACGTGATTAATTTCTTAAACGGTGTGGATAAATACGACCGTTATTTTCATATCAGACACTGCCCGCTCATTTTCTGGCCTGCGTTAAAAGTTATGGAATCATTTGATCTCCTAAATTGTTAGATTATTTTTATTAGATTTTTTTTAAAGTAACAATACATATTGATATTTATTACATATAGTTTAGTTAAGTGAAATATTTTTTAAAGATAAAGTATTATAAGATTACAATATTAATTTTCTTCTCCCGATAGAATTAAGTGTTTGAAAATATTTTAAAAACTTTAGAATGATTGAACAAATATATAGTTTGGATTAACATGCAATATTTAAATATACGTGCAACATTTGAACAAAGGTACACAATATTTGTGAAAACATATAATTTTTAAAATTGAAGTACAATAATACGGGACACATGCAACCTTTCATGTGTACTTGTTAGAAATAGTAAGAATTAGAAGCTCTTGTTAAGAAGTTCTAGTTCGTTTGTTTTATAACCTCTCTTGTGTTCTAATGTTTGTGCAACAACGATTTAGACAGTGATTTCTTTTTAAAATTGTCATCATTAATCAAGAGTACCAGCATAAGATATATACTTTTTATGTGGTCTAAGTATCTTGAAATGGAACTCTCGGAAGTTTTCCTGCGTCCAATTAAAATATTTTTTTCAAGCTTCCAATAATTCATCATTCGAATTATAGTTACATGTAAATCGTCCTCCAATTTTAAGTGTGATAATTAGACGTTTCTTCAACTTTAATTTGTAACTAGTTTATTCTTGATTTTTTTTGCACGTGTTATTCTCTTGACCGTCGATAGTAGAGTTTTTTTATTGTGCTGTTGACGTAGCACAACAAAATAAAATATTACTAGTGCCCTCGTTGGAATCGGAGGGGGTGGGGGTGGGGGGGGGGGGGGGGTGAGGGGTGGTTCCTCCTCTCCCCTCTAACATCGGAGAGGACCTCTCCAATGTCGTTAGCAAAATATTAGAGGAAAAGATGAAACAAAGGAAAATTGAGAAACACATAATTAACGAAAACAAAACGATGAAGAACCAATTGTATTCAAAATGAATTTGGACTGCAAAAGACTCAGACAACAACGAACTACAACTACCAACATTTCATACCATAAGGAACACTACAAGAAAAACGCGGATTACCGACGGTCCGAACCGTCGGTAATCAGCCCGAAAACCATCGGTAACGCAATTACCGACGGTTTTTCAGTCGGAATCGATCCGTCCGAAAAACGCTCGTCGCAAATGGATTTGCAACGGTTGAAAAAAATTCGTCGAAAATATCAACGGTTCTGGCCGTCGGAACAGTCCCCGACGGTTCGACCCGTCGAAATTTTCCGACGGTTGCAACCGCCAGAAAAGTCCCCGACGATTCGAACCGTCGATATTTCCGACGGTTGCAACCGTCGAAAAAGGCCGGCGGTCCGAGCCGTCGATATTTCCGACGGTTGCAACCGCCGAAAAAGTCCCCGGCGGTTCGAACCGTCATTCCGACGGTTCCAACCGCCGGAAAATGCCGGCGGTCCGAGCCGTCAAAATTTCCGACGGTTCCAACCGTCGGAAAAGGCCGGCGGTCCGAGCCGTCGCAACTTTTCGACGGTCCCAACTGTCGAAACTTTAGACGGTTGTCGCAACCGTCGATCTTTTGATGGTTGCAACCGTCGCAAATAATTTTTTAAATATAAAAAAAATTAGCGGCCCGCCTGACGGCCGATCCGCCGCCAGGAGGCCGGATCCGGCCGCCTGGCGGTCGAATCCGAACGGCCACAGCCGGATCCGGCCGGCCACGACCCGATCTGGCCGACAGCAAAGAGAGAGAGATGCCAGCGCGGAGCGGGAGAGAGAGATACGCCGGCGCGGGAGAGGGTCGCCGGTGCGGGAGAGGGTCGCCGGCGTCCGGCGTGGGAGGGTCGCCGGCGTCCGGCGTGCGGGAGAGGCCGATCTCGCGGCGTAACCGGCGTCCGTGCTCGCGGCCGGGAGAGGGAGAGAGGAGAGGAGGGAGAGAGAGAGGAGTGCAAGGAGGAGGGAGAGAGAAGAGGGAGGAGGGAAAATATATATAAAGGAAAAAAAGTGGAAAGAAAGCGGAAAAAGGGAAAAAAAAGCGGGATAACGAAATTTTAATTACCGACGGTTTCGACCGTCGAAAATATAAATAATAAATAATTTTATTTTATTTAGTTATATATAATATTTATTTTTTATTTTACCGACGGTTTGAACCGACGGTAATCTTTACCGACGGTCAAAATCGTCGGTAATTGCGACGGTTTGGATATCCGTCGGAAATTGCGGCGGATTTATCGACGGTTACGACCTTCAAAAATTGCGGCGGATTTTGCGACGGATGGATATCCGTCAAAAATATCGACGTTCCTAACCGTCGAAAAATTAAATAATAATATTAAAAATATAAAATTTAATTTTTTTATTTCCGACGGTCCTAACCGTCGGAAAAGTCGTCGGAAATTGCGACGGATGGATATCCGTCGAAAATATCGACGTTCCTAATCGTCAAAAAATTAAATAATAATATAATTAATTTTTTTTTAATTTCCGATGGTCGTGACCGTCAAAAAATTCGTCGAAATAATTTAATAATAATATTAAAAATATATAATTTAATTTTTTTTATTTCCGATGATCGTAACCGTCGAAAAAGTCATCGGAAATTACGATAGATGGATATCCGTCGAAAATATCGACGTTCCTAATCGTCGAAAAATTAAATAATAATATAAATTATTTCCGACGGTCATAACCGTCGAAAAATCCGTCGGAAACGGAACCGTCGAAAAATCCGTCGCAAATAGCGACAGATTTAGAACCGTCGAAAATTATCCGTCGAAAAATCGCGATTTTCTTGTAGTGGAAGGTAAACTAGCATTACAAGAACATAATAATGCTACACAATGACTATGCAAGAATTGGCAACAGCTTTTCATTCGACGCTCAGAACTTTCGGCTGCTTGTCTCCTAACTGCTTCCCAGGCGCTAGAGATGAAAAGGACAAAGTTGATGAATGCCAACACCCCCCTCAAGTTGGCAACTAAGAGACGACGAACAATGCCAACTTGGAGGAACACTGACAATGTGGAAGATGACTGCAACTTGGCTACAAAATTTTCGTGGTGGCAGCTCAATGACAACAATGATAAACGCCAACCTCAGTGATGATGGTATGGGGAACTTTCGCCAAACACCTGTCTCATGGCTTCTGGAGAAGCCGATGAGTAGAAATCAAGTTCGAACGTCGAACACTAGTTGTCGGAGGTAGAATGCGCGAGGCCAAAATGAAGAAGAACAAGAACAAGGAACAAGGAAAAGGAATAACAATAAGAAGAAGAATAAAGAAAGATAAATGGAGACATGCAATCAAAGATGTGATCGGAGAAGAAGAAGAAGAACAAAGAAGGAGAAGATCACGAGAAATTGGAAGACAATGGTTGACAGGCGATCAACCACCAAGGAGAGAATGAGAATCGAGGAAATAAGAGGAGTTGAAAGAGCTCCGACACTAGAAATTCGAAGAAGAATCCAAAGAGGACAATGACTTCCATCATGAATGAGAGGATGATTGAAGGAAAAACCACTTACCCACCCACCCAACTCTGAAAAGAAGAAGAATCTGACAAGCCAACTATGATGTCCATGACATTGGTGATTGCCACTGTAAACGAAGGAGACGAAGCTCTGATGAATGAATTGAAGCTCAGAAAATGGTGATCATCACACCATGAAGAATCAATGACCAATTAAAAGAAGACGTCGAAGAACAACATAAGTAAAAAACATGAGTCAAATCTCCAAAACCTGAAGAATGAATTCAAGAAAAAACACAACAATAGCTGCAAGAATCCATGAGACACTATAGAAAAAATGAATTCGATAGCAAAATGGTGAAGTCCACCGTGAAAGAGAGGAGCTACAATACTAAACTCAAATCAGCAAGCTGAAGAAGACGTCGGAAAAATGAAAAAACGAAAATAGGAAAACAACTTTTGTCAGAACAATTGAGCTCTCATAATGCGCCTATCACAAGTAGATCAGAGGAGAAAACAAAGATGACCAACACAGAGGAGCGACTTCAATAGTTGCGACGATGGGATATATAATGAATCACAATGATGAGAAGCCCAAGAGGACCGATGATGTCGTGGCTCTGATACCATGTTAGAAAGTGAACTTTCGATGTCGTCGACAATAGATCATAGGAGGAGAAGACGAAACAGAAGAAAATTGAGAGATGCAAAAATAGCAGAAGCAAACAACGAAGAACCAATTATATTCAAAATGGATTTGAATTACATAAGATTGAGACAACAATGAACTACAACTACCTACATTTTGTACTAGTTATTGAACTGCTATAAGAAAAGTAAACTGGTATTACAAGAACATAATAATGTTATGCGACGACTTTGCAATAGCCAACAATAGCTTTCCGCTTGACATTCAAAACTCTTGGTTGCTTGTCTCCTAATTGCTTCCATAGGCACCATAGATGAAGAGGATGACGCTGATGAATGCCAACAAAATGCATTTTTTTAAAAATAATATGGATCTTAAAATATTTGATAGATTAAGTCAAGATTCAATACTAAATTATTGTACTATTCTACTATTGCGAAAGGTTGAGCATCTTGATGTATAATTGTCAAATTTATTTAACTATAAGGAGGCAAGTGAGATATGATGCAATAATAACAATTAATTTGTGCAATATCTTTTTTCATGATAACTCAGATGCTTTAACATATGATGTAACACCTCAAAATTTTTAAATTCAAAATTATTTTTGTAATTAAAATAAATTCAAAATTTTAGGATTTGTTAAAGAAAGTTAAAGCTCGAAAATAAATAAAAGTATAGTTAGACAAAGGATAAGGAAGAAGAAATGATAAGATAGGAAAAGTAAAATATAAGAATAACAATTATTTATTTAATTTCAAAATTCAGGAATAATTATATTTAGGAGAGAGAATAAAGAAAAAATAGTTAGAAGAAGATTAGAGACAAAGTTTATCGAATGATTTAATTAGGACTCGAAGTTGAAATTAGGAGTTTTAAAGATAAGAATATTTAGGAAATAAAATAATATTAAACCATTATTTTAAATATAAAAATCAAGAAATAGTGATATTAATTATTTATTTAAATTTGAAATTTATGAAAAATAAAAGATAAATTATGAATAAGAAGTATGATTAGGAGTTCTAACTCGATAAGAACTTGAGGGACTTTTCCCTATAAATAGGACCAAAAGAGTCTCTTCCAAGCCTTCTTTCTCTTTTGAATTTTTTCTTCAACTTTGTCGTACGTTTTATCCATCCTTGGTGCATGTGTGTGGCTAAAACTTTTGGCCAACTCTTCGTGGCACATCTCTTTATCCAAGAACGTTGGAGTCATCACGGGAAAATAAGCATGGTCACCAGAAAAATTGCCTAAAGTTTTGAATTTCAAATAGTTCTGCCTGGACAAGTATGTCTTGACGTTGGATTCACCTTTGGCTATAAGTTCTTAATAGAATTGATCTAAAAAGTGCAATCGATATCCATATGTTCTCCTATGACTCAAGATTATGTTCCATAGATTTATGCATTGGAATCACATCGTTTAATTATATAAAATTTCAACTAAAAGTTCCCTATAAGTCACTAAAGTTTCACAGAGCCGGAACCCGACCTATGTTAGAGTAGATTCGAAATCCGAACTCTTTCGACATTGAAGCCGACCCAAGTTTCATACGAACTCGGCCAGATTTTTAATGACCCGACCCAGATTTTTATTGATCGAAATGAATAGTTGTTGAAACAAAACAAATATTTGTTGTATCTGGCCCGAGTTACTTTAGACCCGATCGAGTTCCATATAAATTAAGTTTAAAAGTTGGTCTTATAGAAACCGATCCATAAGACCTACCCGACCCGAGTTGATGTTAAACTTGGCCCAGATTTAGTCTAGACCGACCCGGATTATGGGTTGTTTTCATTTATGATTTCTTGTTGATGTGTTATGATGTTAAATGACAACTTTACCCTGAATTGATGCATGATTAATTGAGTAGAAAAGATAGCTAATCAGGTAATAAGATAAAAGTTGAAAAATGTGGGAAACCATGCTTATTGATTGCACATAGACGCTTTCTGAATTACGGTATAAAATTATGGTACGAGGGTCAAATAAAATATGCTTAACTATAGGGGATTGGAACTAAGTGCCATATGAAACCAAGTGATACACCTTATGAAGAAAAGGTGGGAACCACCTCTAGAATATGTAGGGGTCCACCTCTACAATCCAATTCTAACAAAAGAACAACATGAAAGTATCATGATTACCTTTAAAGATAAAGAAGAAAGAACACCAACATGAAAAGTAAAGAAGAAAGAATATGAAAAGAAATATGAATACGCATATGAACATGAACAAGTGTAAGGACCATGAACATGAAAATAAAATGTGGACATTGATATGGATAAGAATATGAACAATGATAAGAATATGAACAAAAATAGTAAAAATAAAAAAGAATGTTTATTAACGTGCAAGATTATTTACCATGATTGTTTCATAATTAAGTTTGATTCATTTTCATCATGATTTTATATTAAATGATGTATTGAGTATTTATTACTCATGAAAATTTTATTTTTCTGTGTTTGAATGCCACGGATAGATGGACCGATAAATAAGGATGGAGGCGTGAGTAGCAATGTTCATGATGATGTTAAATGCACATGGGTATCGAAATATTAGAACTCTTCATTATTATTTGATGTAAAGTGATTTAAAAGTTAGTTGGTCTTTGGTGGACTAATAGGAAAGGATAGTTAGAAAGCAAAGATTATTTTTGCACTTTGTTAAAAAATAGTTTAATATTGTTTCACCTCTGCAATCTATGTAAATAAAGTTCTAAGAAGAATAAATTGTAGGTAACACGATCCAAAATAATCTCAAATACTATGTGACAGGAGGATGAAATTTTCGAGTATTACATATGTTGAGCATATTGCTTTCTACAATTGTTTTACCAAAAAGAGATATATTGTTGTGAAGTTTACCATCAATCAATGACATTGTGGAAGAAAGCTTTATGCGGGATACCGACTTATAGATATAAGGTGATGAGAACATATGATGACACACATGGCACAAGTGCCAACTCCGTCCAATTAGAAAACAAAGCAGTAATCACCCTAAGAATAAGATTTATTCTATTGTTTGTCAAACATAAATTTTAAAAATATATGGGTCTTACATTAGTAATTAAAAATAAAAAATGGAGAAAAAAATATTCTTGCCACACTATGAAATATCCTTGTTCTCGTCACATAAACATAATGAGAACAAACAAGGCCATAGCAGTAGGAAGGAAGAGATAATTTCGGATCCTCAGAATGTTCGGTATTATAAGATTTTATATTTCTATTGGTCCTTTGTCTTAAACATTAAATGAAAAATATTGTATATTCGTATATATGGGTTTAATTATGTACCTACAAAGCATTCATAATTGTTTTTATTCATTAACTATACATATCTTGAGTGATTATAACACTTAATTGTGTCAATCATTTAGATCATCAATCAACAAATCGACGACTAGGATATGCTCAACAACCATATATATATATATATATAATGGAGGTGTAGATTTACATGGTGTAAATCAGTCTTTTTCAGATAAGTTGTTAATTTTTATAAATAAAATGTATATATCAAAAAAATAAATCTGCCAATGTGTACCCTGCAACTTACCTTAAAAAGGTAATTTAAGGATCTACACCAACATTAAACACATATATAATGTATATATATAACCTACATATTTTAGTGCCTCGATTTGGTACCGCTCTCGCGGCCCGCACCAAAACAGTGAAATAAAAATTTAGAAAATGCTCTTCTCTTTATTTTCCAATTTTAAATTCTTTTAATTTCTATTATATAATAATTATATTGAATTTGTTACATAGCATAGGAATATATAGAAGATATCTCGGTAAACGTGTAGCGCATATTTATGTTATGCATATTTTAAAATTTAGATTATTTAATATTTTATAACAATAGCGATCCCTATTTTTATTCAAGTTTGATTTTTTTTTCTACATTTTTTTCTAAGAAAATGTAGCATGTGGGGTCATCATGATTCATATCATATCATGAGTTTAAAAATTATTCTTAGCGATAACAACTTCGTTATCACATCATAATAAACATTTGGAGCTTAAAAAGAAAAAAAAAGATGTAAGGAACTTTTAGTTAATTTAATATAAGAAAAAAATGAAAAAATGAAAAAAGGAGCTGTTCTTTTACTACATCAAATATTTTTGCAAAGGTTAAATGTTATACTTTTATTTTTTCTTATACTCTTTATATATAAATATATATAGGATTACAATATTTTGAGGGTAGGGGAACCTCCCGTCCAAAAGTGCCAATATCGTACACCATAATCAAGCATGGAATTCAATTCCTTCACAGTCGCCACTAGATCTCTTTCGCATGCACTGACCAACTGCAATATCTCTAGATTTCATCCAACCTGGCATCGAGTAGATTGAATCGAAAACAAAACAGCAAGACATGCATGCAAATTGGGGGGAACTATAAATTTATATTATGATGATATACTTATGGTATAAACCGCTGAACCGGCCAATCGGGAGGAACTCGATTCAAATAAAAAAGGAAAAAAAAAATAAAACCACTAATAAAACAAAGGGAAACAAATAAAAGGAATCAACATTCATTATCCAGAAAAAAAAACGGACTTAAGAGAGAGGAAGAAAGGTAAAAGTAAGGAAAATAAAATAAATGAAGAGAGAGAGGATGGAAAATGAAAATAAAATAAGAATGAGAAGATCAATGAAGAGAGTGATTTACGGTAATAATAAATTAATATATTGTTAATACAATAAAACACATAAAATCAATAAAGAGAGGAAGAAATAAAAAAAGAAAAGTAAAATTAATGAAGAGAGAATGGAAGAAATGAAAAAAGAAAGTTAAATAAAAATAAAATATAAAAGCAATTTATGGTAAAAATAATTTAACATGTTATTAGTAGAATTTAATGATAAAGAAAAATTTAATAATAACTAATCAATATTTAAGTATTCAATTTTTGGGGGTCATTTTCTTATCAATAATAATATTTTAATATATACATATAGTTATGTTAGTATTTTATTTTTTGTAAGTTGCTAATGTTTAATACATAATATAATATTTGTTATGTATATATCTTTAAAATTATTATATTACTTTAATAAAATTTGATTCAATCCGATCGGATCTTATTGTTAGGATCATAAATGTTATATAAGTTTTAATGTGTATATATACTAATTAATTACAGCGCTCAGAACATAAATGGGTATATTGCACAATATATATGTATTAATAGTTATTATTTTCATTTTTCTGATGAAGTATATTATATATTAGCATGTGAAGCAAAGGATACATGATATATATACACCGCTGCGTGTGCGTGTGAAGAAGGCATGTCGAGCAACTCAGTTCAAGCTAGAAATCAACAGATTAAGGATGAATTAAAGCTTAATAAAAACGTATTTTTTAAGTAATAAATTAAATACTTTTATTCATCACAAAACTTCATGTTCAAGTTCTCACAAAAACAACTTCAAGACCAGTTCAGCAAAACGATTGGCCTAGAAAATCGAAGTTTTTTTTAACAAATCTGTATTAATTGCGCCTCAACTAATTCTAATTAAGTTGCTGAAAAATAACGTATCCCAACATTTCACTTGGAAGCGAAAGGGCGATATAATATGTCATGACAAGATGCTAAACAGCGGTTGACTCCACACTTCTTGTCGATGCGCCATGCAAAATTTTTTCGGCAAGAAACATATGGTACGTCGATCAAACTACTTATTCTGGTAAAGACGTACTATAAATAGTACTGCTGAGTACATCTTAAGCTGTTCCACAACGCTGTTGACACTTTCGTACTGTAGAAAATTCTCTGTTGAGATCAATTATGAAGAGGGTTCGAACCTTTTGGAATCTCCTCTTGTCCTCCAAAGTGCTCATGTTGCGAGAAGAAGAAACCACCGAAGGCTGGTGAAGAACACGTAATGGTGAATTCCCGTGGGCTAATGTTGTTGCATGCATGGCAGTTATAAAGAAGAGAAGAACAATCGCCAAGGCAAGAACGCCATTGACAGCAGCCATTGCACGTATATAGGCAAAAGTTATATATTAAAAGGAGATGCAGACTTATACAATAAAAATGATGGAGGAGAACAGGAGCCAGCGATACATTGGCGAACAGAGAAGGAAGTTGTTGCTTCTTGCCATGCGATAAAGAAACTAGAACTAGCTGGTGTGGAGAGAGAGCCATGCGATAAAGAAACTAGAACTAGCTGGTGGAGAGAGAGAGAGAGAGAGAATAGGCTGCGGAAAAGCCACCCCGAAAGAATCATATTCTATTACTTGATATTAATTACCATCCATAAAGAAAACCATCCTTGTCTTTTTGCACTCCATAACGCTCACCAAACTCCCTTTGTTCAGGTTTGAGTGGCAGATGTCTTCAATAGAAAGCGACACAAGATATTCCACAAGTCATAGTAAGATGAGATATGATTCTCGTGCTGTGTATATGTGATGACCAATCCGCCACCAGGAGAAATCAGTGGTCTCCAATTTACTTGTTATATTTTGGATTAACAGTTCTCCTTATCTATTAATTATATTTTCTCGCGAAATCCCTATGACAATTAATTAATTGTAACTAACTTTTTTTTCTATTGAGTATAATAGTTTCTCTTTCAAATGCGTAACCTAAAATATTACAAATAACGCCACATCAAAACAAACAATATAATAAATACGACAATAATAGTTATTAATAATAGTTAATAGTAAATTATATACAAATATCCTAAACAAAATTGGAATATGATTTATGGCTCATAGAAACTCAAATATTTATAATTAATGACACTACAAGAAAAATGCATATTTTCGACGGTCTGAGTTGTCGTAAAAATAAAAAAATCCATCGGAAATAATACTTTGTGATGGATTTTTCGACGGGAAAGATTTGTTGCAAAAGTGCTTATTGTAAAAATTTCTCATGGTTCCGACCATAGCAAAAATATTTCTATGGCCAGAGTCGTAGCAACGTTCCTACGGCTCAGGCCGTGGGAACATTTCCTACGGCTCAAGCCGTGGGAGCATCCCATGGCTTGGACCATGGGAAAGGTTTCCCAACGGTCCGAGCCGTGGGAATTACCCAAGGAGCAAGCTGTTGAAAATGTTCCCACGGCATGAGCCATGGGAACTTCTCACAGTTGGAGCCATGAAAAAACGTTCTCACGGCTCGAGCCATAGGAATTTTTCACGGCTACGACCACCGCAAGTTCATTTTTTAAAATAAAAAAATTTTGGCCATGCATGGCCGAAACCGGCCCACGCGGCCGAATCTGCCCGTGTGCTGTCGAAACTAGCTGGATCTCGCTCGTGGGGCCCAAACTGGCTTGCACGGCCGGATCGGCCTGCGCGCAGTCGGATCTGACTGCGCGCGGCCGGATCCGCCTGAGCAGGCGGATCGGCCTATGCGTAGGTCGGATCTCGCCTGAGCAGTGGATCTGACCTCGCGCGGCCGGATCAGCCTGCGCACAGGCCGGATCCCGCCTGAACATGCGGATTTGGCTGTGCGCAGGCCGATCCGACGTGCACAGGCTACGCAGCCAGATTCAGCCATGCATGGCCGCCTAAGAGAGAGAGAGGGGGAAGAAGGGAGGCCGCAGCCGGTCGTTGCCGGGAAGGAGCTTGCCGGTTGCCGGGAAGGAGCTTGCCGGTGAGAGAGAGGCGAGAGAGGAGAATGAGAGAGAGAGAGGAGGTGAATAAAAAGAGGTGGGGAAAAGAAAATAAATAGACGAGAGAGTTTGGCGGGATTTTTGACTTTTCGACGGTTTAGATCTCGAAAAATATTATATTTTCCACGATTAAAACCATGGAAAATTCTTACGATCGATGCCGTGGAAATAATTTCTCATGGCTCGAACCGTGAAAAATTCCCAAGGTCAATGCCATGAGAAATTTTTCATGGCTCTAACCGTGGAAAAAGTTTCCCATGATCCAAGCCGTGAGAAATTTTTATGGCTCAAGTCGTGGAAAACTTTCCCCACAGCCTACGCTGTGGGAATTCCTCACGGTTCAAACCGTGGGAAACATGTCCCATGGCTCGGACCGTGAAAAAAGTTTCCTACGGCTTGAATCGTTGAAAATTTCTACGAAAAATAATTCATCGAAAAATCCATCGTAATTTACGATGGATTTTCGCCCGTGAGAAATTTTTCATCGCAAAAAGCCATTTTTCTTATAGTGTGACTCAGACCCTCGGGATAAATTACACTCTGCTAGTTTTAATTTGAAATGTGGTAACTATTCACTCTGCTAGTTTTAATTTGTAATTAGACTATCTTTTTATAGTAAAATTTTCAATTGGGCTATTGACACAACATAATAAAATAACTTCTAATGGATCATGTGATACAATTTGCACAATTTTAGATCACAAAAAATATTTTATTAGCTAGCTGAATATTCAGCGTCTAGAATTTTAAACTTGAAAATAAGTTTCTTCATGTAATTTTATTTTTTCTACCTAATTGTTTTAAATTCCTTACTACTACAATCAATATGATAAGGATAACCTTTCGTCTAAACTTACAGAAATTTAAACAACGAGAAGATTAATAAAATAAATAAATATATACACATCATACATATATTAAAATTTTAATTCCTTTTCCTATGCTTCTATCTCTTCTTTTTTCTTTTTTTTCCATACGATTGCTTGTCCTCACACTATAAGAAAATCACCTATTTCACTACAACATTTTAAACCATCAGTCAGAAATCTTGTGAAATTTATCGAAAAATTTAGTGTCTGACGGGTTCTTCGATGGGAAGATGGTCGTCAGAAATAAAACTCGAAATTTGTTGCTACTTCCGAAGGGGGCACCCGTTGAA
Source organism: Pontederia crassipes (assembly GCA_030549335.1). NCBI lineage: Eukaryota > Viridiplantae > Streptophyta > Magnoliopsida > Commelinales > Pontederiaceae > Pontederia > Pontederia crassipes. The sequence continues at coordinate 25,153,759 of CM060183.1, forward strand.
ACTTCCAACAGAAAGACTCTCAGAGGTTCCGACGAGACAAATCTGTCGAAACCTCCGATGGGACAAACCCGTCGGCATGGAAACAATTTTAACTATTATTTATATTATCAATACTTGTCAAATACTATAATATGATATAATTGATAATTTAAATAGTCGTAATCTATTCAAGTGATAATATAAATTATCGATTAATTAAATCGATAACGCGTCAAATGACCCTAAGGATTTTGAAGTTTGAATATTTATGTAATTAATATAACCAATCAAATTATTAAGTAGATCAATTTATTATTAATTGATTTAGTCAACCTATATCTAATATTAACTAATTAACTAAAATAAGTTTAGCATTTAAATTAAATATGAAATTGGATAAAGAGAGTAAGTAACTTGATTAATTCTTAATTAACTTAATTAGTCTAGACATAAATTTTAGAATTTACAGTATTCCATGTTTGGATTTTTCTTATCATCATTCAATAGAATCTCGTGTATGTGTGTGTTATATAAGATTCGAGTTGGATCGATTTTAGACTAGCGTATGCGCAAAAAATTCTCTAAATTTGGACCGAGTTCAAAAATATGGGTCGGGTTACTCTCAACCCTGGTTGGGTTATAAAGAACTTGGGTCAAATAGCTACTAACCTAGTGCAAGTTATGTAGCCCCTTGCAATCATGACTTTCAGCACAAAAGTTTGGGCATATTTTCAAAACAAACATTACAAAGGCCTTTCAATCTATGATTCATTCATACAATATACGATATGCAGTACAAGAGTCCAACAATCAATATAAAAAAAATTGCAAATATAGAGATCCACGTAAATATCTTAGGTTGATGCAAAATGTAAATTGCTCTTCTTATACACGAAGCGTGATTTTTTCTTTTATTATCATTCATGTCATCTTAAAACACGTGCAAACCTCCAGTATGATGTGTTCTGTTACTGTACGAGAGAATAAGAATAGTAGTTATCAGTGTCCATGGTGCATGAGAATAAGGGAAAATAATGGGAGGATCTAGGGGTTCACCAGACCCGTGAACAAATCCGACCCGTCGGGTCGGGTCTAAAGGGTTGGGGGGCTAGATCCGACTCGGTTCGGTTCGATTCGGGTCGGGTCGAATTAAGTCGGGTTGGATTTTTCCGACCCATACCCGACCCGACCCATGGTCGGGTCGGATCCGACCCGACCACCGATCCGACCGGACCCGAATCGATTGGGGTCGGATCGGGTCGGGTCGGGTCATCGGGTTCACAGGTCGACCCGATTCGGTGAACACCCCTAAGTGGATCTCTATTTAGAGAGAGAACATTTTGATAATTAATAAATTAATTTCCAACTATAACTTTTAAACTGAAACTATTAGTTTAAATTTAAATTTTAATCGTTTTCTCCTTTTATTTTCAGAATAAATTTAAGTATCATTTTATTTAATTTTCAAAACTCTGGGACCTTATAGGCAAATTATAAAAAAAAATAATACATGTTAGCCCTGGAAGACGCCATCCGCCCTTACGCTGCCCGTAGGGCCCAATGACCCACTTCCCCATCAAACCCCCGCCCCCATTTTGTTTATCTTTTATTTTTCTTTTACTGTTTCACTGATTTTTTTGTGGAACCCGCACGATGTGCAACAGTGCAAAAGAAAATGTCTCATTTTTAGTTATAATTTTATTTTAATTTAAATAAATAATACTATTTATAAGTTAAAAAAACTAATTAAAAGTTTCTTAATTATACATTTCTTAATTTTAACATCAATTATATCATTTGTGACTATGTCATTCAAAATAGCACTCAATACAAAACATTCCATGTGCAATAAATAACCAAGTACAAAGTGAGAAAAAGTTACTTTATATCTAAAAGAATAAAATATATATTATAAAATCACTTTTATTTCTATCCTACATGAAATTATTATAAGACTTCGAGTAATATATATATATATATATATATATATATATATATATAATATGCATAGTAATTAGAAAAAGGATACATTTGCATAAAAATGTTCAAACTTTAGATTTATTTTCAAATCTATCTTGCACTTTTATTTTTACGCCAAAATTAATAAACTTTGATTTTGAAATTTAGCCTAAACTTCTATTTTTACATAAAAAATCATGAATTTTAATTGAATTCTCAAATTTAGCATAAACTTTTATTCTAAATTAGTTATAATATAGGCCTATTATTATATTTTTATTAAAAAAAGTAATTCAGCGATCATTACATAGACAAGATGTAAAAAATAAAAGATAAAAATTAATTTTTTATACAACTTTGATAATAAATTAGTTTAAATTTTACCCTATTTTGTAATTAGATAAAATAAGATTAGTCAATCTTATTTTATCTAATTATAAAATAGGCTAAAAATTTAAACTAATTATTATCAAAGTTGTAAAAAAGTATTTTAATTTTTACACCTTTTTTTATTACTTGTCTATGTAATTATCACAGAATTTATTTTTGAATAATATAATAATAATAGGCTATATTTATAATCAATTTAAAATTTTAAAAATAAAAGTTCAGGTTAAATTTAAAAATTAAATTAAAGTTCATACTTTTTTAATCAAAAACAAAAGTTTAGATTAGATTTGAAAATAAAACCAACATTCATAACTATTTTACGAAAAGTAAAATTTTAGATTAGAATTAAGAATAAATTGAAAGTTCGGACTTTTTTATATACAATTTACCTTTAAAAAACCACCTGCTATTGCATTGGAGTCCGTGCTTAAAATATGAAACAACTCAAAATATAATACTACATTCGAAGACGATTTGATTGTTAGTGTAATTTATCCGTTTGTAAAAATGGAATGGTATAAGATACCTTCCAATTAACTTGTCCACTGGACACATTGAATTAGCTCGTCGTGTCTGGGCCTAACATAGAACATTAGTGACGTCTATGGGTTCTTATGCGTGACACATAGATCTTGGGCATTCGATGTGTATGACCAATGCTTTGATCGATTACGGGTGCATGACCAAAAATCACGTGGGAGTCAATCTTAGTTTCTTTATAACTTATTCCATTACTTGGAATTTGTAATTTAGTTATTTTGATTATTCAATATTATCTGCCAATTGAGATCTTTACTGTAATTAATCATCAACAATTTTACGTATTTATATTTATCAATTAATATATTGTGCTTTTGACCATTTGGTTCCTTTTGGATAATATATCCTTGCCGCACCACATTGTACAATAGGTTAATGATTACGTAATAAATTTTTGTTCAATATATATGAAATACCATTGATCTTAATATTAATAATTAAAACGTAATTTAACCTTTAAATTACGTTGGGACGTATATGAATTTGTTAATCTTTTTGGAGCAAAAAAATATTGCACATATTTCTTAGTTCTTACTCAGGTTCTTTTGGAGAGAAATAGGAACCTATTCGACTGGTTCTTTTTTTTTTTCTTGGGACGAAAATGGAGGATAAGGATGAATTTTCCTCCCTATTCACCTTGGACTTGGATATACCGAATTTTGAACTTTTATTTTATTTTAAGTGCATCAAAATTCTCTCTTTTTTTCATATATTTGATGTAATGTTTAGATTAGACCATCCAATTATGTGATTAAGATTAACTTGATTAGTTTAGTAAATAATAAAGTATGTTAAAGTACCTTAAAAATAAAAATATGCCTATTAATCTTTTGGATCTACACTAACCGTAAGCTTTCACTAGCTATTTCATTTAGAGTTATATTGTCTTGAAAAGGAAATGCATAATTTTTTAGATCGAATAGAATAAATTTGAACATCACATGATTTCTGAAACCTTAAAGCAGATCACATTTGTTTCTTGTTTTCATTAGATAGTTGAACATTGTTTTGTGGTTCTTTGCCATTTTCATCTATTACATTCTAGGTCTCAAATTTTTCTATCACTCATGTGACCATTTAAATATTTATTCAAATTCATACCCTTTTGTTATTTAATTTTTCTCTTCTAGGATGATATTTTTGTATTACATTTTTTTTTATTTCATGTGCCTGCGGACTGCTGTGAGCTCCATGAGCATATTCCATGAACTTGAAATCCTTCTGTTGTGATACTTGTCGTGATTCAATCTTATACAATTTTAGTTTTGTACATAAACAAGAGTTGGTTAACACCGTAGATGGTAGTTATATTGTACGAATGATTTGCTCTATTGAATCCGAAGTTTGATACGTGGATTGATGCTTCTTTTACAAGAATATTTCTTTCTTCCCTAGTAAAATCTGGATGCATACGATCAAAATGTTTCTACGCTTCACCATCTGATAGGTGAAGCATGACACTTTCAGAAGTATTATGCTATGCATGTCACTTCATTTGCAACTAGAAACGAGTATAGTCTTTTAATTCTTGGAACAAGAAACAAATAATGCATTATCTTCGCAGTTACTTGAGTCTTGTTAATTACTCTATATCGTTCGGCCCTACAAAATTTGCATTATCTGAGATTGACATCATTAACATAATACAACATACAACCATTACGACAATAATCTATTTTATTTGAACCGAGACCAAGTTTAGAAACAAGTCTTTTTGTCCTATAATAATTTTTCAGGAATGCGAGCCCCGACGGTGTGACCTCTTTTAAAATATTTATAAACGCATCAAAACATACTTGTGAAATATTGTGAACTGATTTCAGATTCAACATTCTAATAGCAAGTAATAATTCAGAATGACTTGCACACCCGGGCCACAAGGGTTGGCTCGAAGCGTTTAGCAACTCAAAGAAATCATTTGCTTCTAAATTTGGTGTCTCCTCAGCCTGTCCAAATCCTATGTTATCATACTCAGTTGTTGCAGCGTCATAAACTAATTGTTCATATCGCGAAGTCAATCCTTCCTGAGGATCGACAAAATAGCTTGCAGGATTTGGCACGCTCGTTGATGGTGCTCCTTCATCTAAGTCATCACATTGCCAATAATTTAGTTTAAACCTCTTTCTATACAAATGAACCTTAATTGTCTCCAACGTTTGTAATTTTGTACTATAACATTTTAAACAGGGACACCTCATTGTTCCTTTCCGTTGAAATTGCAAAGATTGACAAGTCACACTAGTATAATATTCGACGCCATCTATGAATTCTTGTGTCAAATCTCTATGACCGAAATTATTTCTATTGTACATCCATCGACGATCATTCAGTGGAGACATAATTAATTTTTACAATCTTTGAATAAGAGCCATATCGGTATATAATCTTTTCACTTTACGAATCTTTTAATGTGGTCACACGAAGAATGGGGATTCCAGTGTAAACAAACATGAATAAAGAATCGATACAAATCTTTCAAGGTTCTAAACCATACTTGTCGCAATATTAAAATTAAACATATTACATATCGCTAATTAGCAACTAAACATCATACCCACATACTAATAAAATATCATTCTATAAGAAATGTTCTAAATAAAATAGCAACTAAACATCATACCCACGTACTAATCATATTTGCATTCTAAAATTAACGAAAATTACAATACAATCTAAAATATTTCATAGAATCATAGAAATAATAATGACATAAATCATACACAATCATAGTCAATCTAAAATAATTCATATAATTTACTCAACAAATCATAAAAATAATAATGACATAAAAATAAATAACTTACATCTTTTGGAGTAACAATCGACAATCCCAAAAAAATTCCAATAATATGCATATAAATAGAACATAAGAAAACAAAAAAACACAATCTGCATATAAATAGAACTCAATTAGCATTCTTACAATTTTGAACTTGTCCAAAGGAGAAACCTCACAATGCTTTCAAATTAGAGAACAAAATCTTGAACGTCAAATGCAAGTACATCAATATCACTAAAAAACTATACAAATCATAGAAAAAAAATAAACGACCTGCCGGCCGGCACGGTCGGATCTGGCCGACGCGGCTACGAGCGCCTGACAGTGGCCGCCGCAGCCGCGAATGACCGGATCTAGTCTCCATCGACCGGATTTGGCCGGTGCGGCCACGAACGTCCAGATCTGGCCGACGCGTCCGCGATCGGCCGAAAGTGGTCAGATCTAGCCGCCGCGGCCGGTCGAAAGCAGTCGGATATGGCCAGATCGGATGTCAACGTCGGGAAGGGCAGAGGAGAGCGTGCGGAGAATCGGGAAGGTTGGCAAAGTGGCGTGCGCGAAGGCAGCGGCGGCGTGGCGTGCGCGAAGGCAGCGGCGGAGGGTCGGGTACTTATAGGAGAGTTCTATTTCGACGACCAGGATCGTCGAGATTTAAAAAATAATATAAAATATAAATTCAAATATCGATGGCCAAAACCGCTAAAAGTTTTGACGATTCCAACCGCCTTACGTTAGAGGTATAACTTACGTTTCGACGGTCAGAACTGTCGAAAAAGCCATATATCGTGCACAACAAATCAATTGGAATTCAGACGGTTCTAACCGCCGAAAGTTTCGACGGTAAATGAACCGTCGCAACTTCTGATGGTCCAAAACCTCGGTAAATGAAAACAAAAATATGCACATATAAATTATATATAAGTAATATTCCGATGGTTGAAACCGTCAAAATTTTCGAGGGGTGGGGAAACGTCGAAAATTTGGATGGTCTAAGCCGTTGAAATATGCCATGGAAAACTAAATGCGCTCATTGACATGTTTCGACGGTTACGAGCATCGAAACTTTCGACGAAAAGCTTCGACGGTTTAAAAATCGTCGAAACTTAAGACGGTCGCAACCGTAAAAAATATTCCATCTCTACTTACGACGGAGACATAAACCCGTCGAAAATTTATTCGGTGCTTTAGACGGATTCCTGCCCGTCGATAACTACTCGTTGAAAAATGGTCATTTTCTTGTAGTGAATGGCTTCTACTTTCGAATTATTTGTTGTCGTTGATTTATCAAGTCCATTATACCTAAGCTTTTCAGATATACACATGGAATTATTTTAGTGCCATATCAATTAATTGTTTTACATTTTCGAGGGAAAAAATGCAACACATTGGTCTTGTCATGGATCACTGAGTACGGTTGCCAAGGGTTTAATCAACAATACAACTTATTTTCAAGATGCAGCTATAGTTTGGAAAGATTTAAAGGAACAAATTGATAAAGTCAATGGTATGAAAATTTACTCAATTCAAAGATAAATCTACTCAATTTCACAAGGCAATTTGTTTGTAGCAGAATACTTTAACAAACTAAGAATTTATGGGAAGATTTAGCGTTCATGGTACTTGGTCTTCTAGTTACATATCAGCTACGAGACTATCACAACTACTTGTCAAAACAAAAAATTACAAATTCTTATTGTTCTTGATTCAATAATAGTTATGCCACAAATCTTACTAATGAATCATGTTCTTATTTAAATGTGGCTTATTCCTTTATGATTGAAGAAGAACAAAACAGAATAGACGAATTAATTCAAACAACTCTAGTGATCAATCAGCATTCTTTGAAGTAAGAAATTCAAATTCAGGTACAAAATCTAAAAAAGATTACAATATAATATGTGAGCATTGTAAAAAAAAAAACAAGGCACAAGAAAGTCAATGTTATAGTATTATAGGGTTTCCTCCAAACTTCAAATTTAGTAAACCTAAAATTCAAAGAAGTGCTAATTTAATCATGGTGCATAATTCATCCGTTGACAATTCTGTTGAACACTTGAAAGATGTGAAACATGATGATGATATGAAGTTTACAAAGGAGCAATATCAACAACTTTTACAACTTTTGAACAGTGTCAATGATTGGGTTTTAGACGCAAGAGGAGTAACCATATGACCTCCCATCTAGATTGTTTCACTAGTATTAAAAACCTTTATGAAAAAATTATTGTGACTTTACCAATGGAACAGCTTCTAAGGTTACTCAAACTGGTACATATAAAGTCAATACAAACATGAGTCTTGATAATGTACTTTGTATACCAAACTTCAAGTTTAATCTAGTGTCAATATCACAACTTATAAAGGATGCCCCATCTTTATCAGTGATCTTTACATATGGTTTCTGCATTATTCAGGACCTTTGCAATGGGAGGAGCATCAAATTGGTAAGTCTCTTCGGTTTGAGTTGGGTTAAAAGCAAAAATCAATGGTCTCTATTATATGATTCCATCTGATAGTGAAGACTTCTTCTAGTTGTGCAGCTATTACGAGAGTTGAATTGTGGCATAGGCGATTAGGCCATCCCCTTTTAATATGGAATATGAGTTTTTTTTCATTTATATCAGCTTGTAATAAAAAGTTAGATTTTCATTATAGTGTATGTCATTAGCAAAACCAAATTGTCTTTTACAAATACTACTCATGGTAGGAGTAATAATATTTTTAGCTATTGCATATGGACGTTTGGAGTCGTATAAGGAACCTACACATAATGGATATAGGTTCTTTCACACTATTGCGAGTGATTATATGATCATCTTTTTAGGACTCATAAATCAAAATGTGGAGTTCATTTACAGAAATGTAATGCGCTGATTGAAAATCAACTTGGAATTTCAGTCAAGAAAGTTAGGAATGACAATGGCACAAAATTATTTAACACTCAATGTAATAATTTATTTGCATCACAGGGCATCATTCATCAAAATACTTATGTTCATACCCCTAACAGAATGGTCTAATTGAAAGGACACAAATGCATATATTGAAGACAACTCGAGCATTGTTATTTCAATCTAAAGTTCCTATAAAATATTGAGGAGAAGCAACCCAAACAGTTGTTCATTTGGTGAATAGGTTGCCATTGAAAGTACTAGACAACATTTCTGCTTATGATAAATATCTTAATAAAGACTCTCATGTAAGTCACCTAAGGGTTTTTGGATCACTTTGCTACAAAACAACTAAGCTAGTTTCAGATAAATTCTAAGAAAGATCATCACTAGATGTTTTCGTGGTTATTAATTAACACAAAAAGGATTCAAAGTTCTTGATTACAAAGCAGGAAAATATTAGTTAGTCAAGATGTCATGTTTTTTACTCTACCTTTCCTTTGCTCTCTCTCAAAAAGAGAATAAATATTTTTTTGATATAGCTGCATGTTCTCCTATTCATATTTGCCTATAGATACCTCTCTATCCTCTAGTTTAGAACTTCCTACTAGTTCTTCTTATTCTATATCTAGTCTTAACTTAGAAGTTGTCTATCAGAGTCTTCAACCTCCAATTCTTGTATTGGCACTCCATCTGATTGCAATTTAACTCATCCTCAACGTGTATTAAACATTCTCCTGCTTGGCATAAAGATTACTCATTCAATAAAACTACAACCACAAGAATTTTTTTTCCAATTCAGCAATCAATTTCTTATGAATGGTTCTCAGATACTTAACTCCGCCTATATTTTATAGCCGGTCCCAAGCTCGGATAAAGGAGGAGGATTGTGTTAGGCCCCGACAGCCAGCGTAAAACCCTGTCGAATCTCATGAACATAGATCAACGAAATGTCGTATGATCCATGTATCCGACCCCACCTAGTGGGATAAGACTTTTTTGTTGTTGTTGTTGTTGTTGTTGGTTCTCATATACTTATAAATCCTTTGTCTCATTAGCCAATGTGAGGGAATCAACTTCTTATGAACCGACTATTATAGATCCACTATGAATAGATGCTATGCAAGTTGAATTAAGGCTTTAGACTTTAGAGTCAAATGGGAGATGGCAAGTGGTTGAATTACATGCAAGGAAAGTTCACATTGCCTGCAACTGGCCTATAAGATAAAGTTGATAGCAAAAGTTGAAGTTGAAAGGTATAAAGCCCAACTTGTAATTAAGGGTTATAATTAGCTAGAAGGTGCATGTTAATTATAAGGACACCTTCTCTCATGTTAGATCTTTATCATCCACCAACTTGATGGAGGGAGTGTTGTGATGCATGTCGTGATTAAAGCTTGTACTCAATTTTGTATAGAAACAAGTGTTACTTAACACTATAGATGACAATTATACTATAGTTGGTTCGTAATAGTGTACATACGTATTGATGCAATCTGAAGGTAGACTTTGTGTTACATATGACCAATACAATGGTAGTACTTATGTGTAAGAGAAATAGTTTTGATTAACGCTCTTGCATATTTCCCACAAATCTTATTCTAATTCTGCTATTACTCTCTGCAACTTCAGCTAGTGTTCACAACCTTTTAACACATTCTACATGCTTAAAAAAATATGGATAAACAGTGGCATTTGAAATTAGACCTATAATAATATTTAATAGAAATATATCTTGCTCAATTGCATTTTATTGGATTTTAGGACTAGATCTCTTTCCTAACTGATAAGTATACACAAAATAAAAATGAAACAAATATAATGAAATCAGTTATCACGCACGTCTCTAGCATACTTAGGCTCTTTTTGCAACATCAAAATTAACGTTTCACATAATGTGTAGCGATTCAAAATCTATTTTTTTTATTTGGTAAATAACAAAACCAAATAGAGTTTAGTATTTCATATGAAAATATTGAAAAATTACTTCGTTTACGGTTCATATTTTTTTTAGTTTTACCCTTATTAAAAAACATTACTTCTTTTTCAACTTATTATATTATTTTCTCATTTTTATTTTATCGCCTTTCAACTATATCTTTTTATATTCATGCTTAATTAATTATAAATTATTTATTTGTCAATAATAAATAAAAAATTAATTTAATAATTAATATTTTCATATCATTTATGTACTATATAAAATTTATTGTCAATATAAATTTCTATATATTTTAATAAAAAATAATTATCAAATTTATTTTTTTAATTGAGATATCAATAATTTATTTTTTTTGCATTATAATAAAATTTATATAGTGCTTGAATTGAATTCATCAAATCACTAATAATAGCAAAGCTTTCACAACCTCCTATTCGTAGGCATTTTGGACTTCATATCAAACGGGACATGGTTTGCCACGTGGAAAAGTGAACGTCTGATTCACGGTCACCATTTCAGATAATAATATAGGTGATCATACACATTTAAAATCTAATGATTAAAATATATGTAACACGATGGCATTATCATGCTACATGACATAATAATCTTTATATAAATATAACTTTTGTTAGTTTCTATACTCTTTTACATTTTAATATTTTTATTGTATAAAAAGAGAGTAAAAGGATATTCTATAATAATTATTTAAAAAATAAAGTTATCACAATAAATGTGATGATAATGAGTTCAACAACAAAAACTTATATAGGATTAATTGAAGAAAATATTAGAGATAACATCTAATTAAAACTAGAGCGAAAAGAGAGGTCTTGTCCTTTTCGATGTTAAAGAGCCGCTGTTCTCCGTTCAGGCGTCGTTTCATAAAACTTTCATGCGCACGAAACACCATTACTATTTTTAACACATTTTCTTTTTGCATTAAATTTGGTTTAAGGGTAAACGAATGAAATGACAAAGTTAAAAATAAAGTAATTTTAAAATATCTATCTCCTTGAGCCTTTCAAAAATGATAAAAGAATTAACACAAACATTTTCCCCTATCTTCCCCATGACAAATAGTTATTTCCCATCCCTTCTACATTCTATCCTCTTACCAAAAGATAATCGTACAACAACAAAAGACGTTGGACCCAACTCTTAAAGCATAAAATTAACTATTAGACATTAATTAATTACAATAACATATATGAATATATAATAAATAAAAGCATATCACACCGATCATAAGATCAATATCTACACATAAGATCGAGGACAAACCATTGCGACGCCAAAATGTTCTTCTATTTAATTATCTGAAGATTCATATATCTGAACAGAAAATACATGCTAGGTCACAGATCAAATAACACATAACACGTCTTATTATAACGAGTAATTACTTGCAAAGAGAGTAATCAGAGCAGACATGCATGGCTTAGCTTTATGTTAGCCGATTAAGCTCGCCTCTTGCCAAAGTTCAGTTTAAGAGCGCTTGGCGCTTCTTCATGGTCCAAGGCGATAGAGTCCGTCCCCCAAGAAGTGCCCATCCATATAAAGACCAGCAGCAGCGTTAGGTGCATGGAATCCATCCATTACTACGAACTGCATGTCCTCTGACGGCTTCCAGTGCCGCTTTCTTTGGTTTATGAACCAGTTATTTATCTGCTTTAGATCAAGGCCAGTGGATTCTGCCAATGCCATCTTCTGCGTCTCCTGCTCGAAGTAACAACGACATGACATCACTACCGAATGCAAGTTGCACTATGCAAACTCGTGACCACAATAAGGTCTTCATTGCAACAGACGAAAATAAGATAGAGCATAATTAACAAAAAGCAAAGAAGTCACCTACCGATGGATATGGCCACTTGTAGTGCAGTTCCCACCAGTTCAGGAGCTGCTGTCTGGCATCCTTTGGGAGCTTCCCTTTCTTCTTTTTCTTGGATAGTTCTTGCTTGAGGCTGCTAAGATACCCACTATACTTCTTCAGAAGATGCTGCTTAAGCTCTCTATCTTCAGCGCTTGCATCAAGCTCGGGAAGATCTGTCTCGCCACCACTCCCTTCCTGATCATCCTCGGAAGAACAAACTCCAACCTTATCATCTGCATAGTTAACACGAACAATGCTGGACCGTTAAGTCAGCCCTAGAAAACACACAAAGAACCAGCGGGAAGTAGACTAGACATTTCACGTGTCAAAGATGACAATCACAGGCCTAGGGCATAGAGACTTCTATAATTAATTAATCAAGCTTCATTTTGAAGGATGCCTAGCCTTGTCATACAGGTACTAGCAGTAGCCAAATGGCAGAAGCAACAAATTCCATACTAATACATACTTTCGAGTTGCACTGCAAAGTATATATGGTGGGTCTTAAATGTGTACTATAATACTTGTGGATATTAAATTATAAATAAACATGTCTGTAATTAGAAAAAAGTCTGTTATGAGCAAAGGCAAACCTACTATCCGGACACTACATGAGTAGGGATAAAAACGTGTAGCACTATCATCTTATAGTAGACCTATTATTATGCAGGTGATCGCCTCTGTATATGTCCACTAATATATGTGTTGGGATCACATAATACGTCTACTTCGGATTGCCATATACTTATTTCACTAAACCTCCGCAGTACATTTCATTTTCCCATAAATAATGCCACCATACAAAAAATTTATATAGTAGCCAATTGTGGAAGCATTACCACATGATACAAATTCTAACATACATACAACGAATTATTATTTCATGATACCACAATGATTTTCTTTGCAAAAAACAGACAAGGTATTTTATGATAACAATATAATAAAGATAACTATACATCATTCAGATCTCATTTGTTACCTAACATAGGACGTTGCCAAAATAACTCAATCTGTCTTTTAACACAATTAGTGCTAGTCCTGTCCAGCCATTCTAGTAGTGTAAGAATATAATTATCCTTCAACATGTGTAGGAAATAATACATATTCCCATCCTTGAGACTTAAGAAGCAGATTATATATGTCTGAAAAATATTGCATTATTTCTACAAGTGGAAGAAATTAAGCTGTGAAGACAGAGAATAGTTTACCCTAACTATTTGCTTTCATACAATTAGTAACACAATAAGTGAATGTGAAATTATCAAGTCGTTTCATCCATAGATAGTGATATTCCCTTCTACTATTGAGTCCATAATTAATATGTCATTCATTAATAAATTCATTGAAAGACTATTATTATTTTCCTTCATACATGTAGATAGTCATCATCCAGTTTATAGTTTATTAATGTACCAGTAAAGTAGACTGAAAAACTCCCAATCAATGTATCTTATTTAGTCAGTATTATTTACTTTAAGGATCACTTACTGTTCATTCAAAATAGAGTTTTGATATGATAAAAAAAGTATACTGCACATTAGATGAGCATCACAGTGCGTGTAGCATCTACTGTTGAAAAAAATTTCAACAGTTGGTGTATATGTATGTTAGGCAGTATACACAGTGGATTCTTTTGATATTTCTTTGTCGGTACTCATCCAACTACGTTTCTGCTTGAAACTGGGGAATGATGTTTAAAACTTTCTTTCTGCTTTAGAAATTTTTTAACCAACAACAACAACAAAGCCTTATCCCACTAGGCGGGGTCGGCTAAAGAACAAATTTTTTAACCAACTAATAAAAAAAATTTTGCCAAACTGCAATCACCAGCTCTTCCATAAAGAACAAATAATAATAATATAATTTGACTAAAAGTATAGAAATCATAATGTAAAGATACAAATATTAACAAGGAAATAGAAAATTCATGTATAGAAAATATAGTCAATTTTTAGCATGAACTGTAAAAGACTTTGAATTGCATACTGATTATAATGATACCCACAGACTAAAGATACAAAATGTTAGTTATATCTGTGTAATCCAAAGAAAATAGTTTTATTTGCATCTAGAGAAGATCTATTAACCATTATTTTCAGTTATTGAATGACAACCTTAATTCTTAATGTACAACATAAATTGGATATAAAGCATCTCCTCAATGCCAGAAATGAAAACAATCTCTTCAAGGTCATGAGGGTTATAACATCACAGATCATGAATTAAGTGATTTCTTATGAGCATAATTTCTTATTGCATTCTATAAGAAAGAAATCTAATTTTTAAGTACAAGCATAGAGTAAAGAAATTGCAACAGGCCTGAAAACAGTCTATTTGCTGTTACTAAAGCAGTATTTACAATTTACCCAACATAAGACTAAACATACTACTATGTTTATTATTTCGGTGGGGATACATGCTACTATTACAATCTAGAGAACCAACATGAATAAGAGTACATGTCATGTTTTGAGAATAGTTAATAAGTTGAACACGTGTGATGAATGGTTGTTTTGTTTCAACGTGAAGTAATGACCTACCTGACAATTGCCAAGGACCAAAACTTAGTTCCCATAGAAAACCCAAATCTTCTATTGGACACCATTTTCACTGCTAAAGGGCACAATGCAGGGTTTGCATGGAGACCAGAGTGACACCTGAAAACGAAAATGTCTGGACTCTCCTATGAGCGAGCCTTGCCGATACACAAAGACAATAAGTGTCAGCTCTAGTTCTCCAACAATCTTTTATTCCATATGTTTAAGTATTAGATCCTCAAAATCTCCACTCAGAGATAATGCAGCGAATACCAAGAGCAACATGTACATGGAAGAGGTCACAATTAACTCAAATTAGAGGTGTGGAAGACAGTAGTACCACACACGTACAGGTACCTCAAAGAAAAAGACAATGTACTTTACAATAAAGTGTTTTGCTCACCCGAAGATCGGAAGTTTGGGGAATCCTTGGGGGGAAAAAGTAATGTACTAAACGACTGGTAGTAGAAAGTAAAAGTTGGAGGTTGGTGCAAGAAGGATTAAATAAGCATCCAATGCCCCCCCCCCCCTTCATATCCCATGGGAAGGAGCAATGCCATTATACTATTGAATCGCCAAAAGAAAAGAAGCAAGAGGCAAAAGCACGACAGGAGTTGCAGGCAAAATATAATATTACCAAAGAACAAGGGGAATGATGAAGCGATTATTCTCGAGGCGGAGGGAGTCAAGGCAACTCATCCTCCTTGGAACCGCAAGAAGGACCTCGTCAGCACCCAAAAAGGCTTAGCTTTTTGAAGTAGACCGCCTAAACAAATATGAAACTGGCGCTCTTTATGGCAGTCCCAGAAAGGAGATTGTAATTTGGATGGAAGCGGTTTTGGAGCAAGGAACTGGAAGAGAACTCCGAGATGTGGTTATTAGTTATACCAAGGCCTCGTGACAAGAAATTATTAAGTACATGAAAAGCTAAAGACACTTCTTAGCCATTCCGAACTTGGCATGTTTGTTTCAACAGTTTGGTTGCTATTATCTATTGGGGTTAGAAAGTGTTCATTACCTAGCAATAGTATTATATAATAAGTGTATAAAAGAGGGCCAAAAGGCACATGGATTAACAAATAATAATAGGGGAAGAAGCCTGTGGAGATCTTTCATTCCGGGGTTTTGCGTGAAAGAAGGGATTCTCCTCGTAAAGATGCACGTACTTCGCCTTCTGACATACGGCAGTAGGGCACCTCGTCTTTCCACTGTTGAAATCTATAGCTTGTGTTAGTTCCAAACCCTAAGATCAGTGCCTCCTCCTTTCCTTGTGGAGACATGCTTATAAAATTTGAAATTTAATCTACCGTTTTAAATGTTCTGTATATTTCAGTTGTTAGCCTCCCTCTAAACTGCCTTATTTATATATGTTTAATCAAGCAAAGTAATAAGGGATGAACAATGTTCTTTGTAGTACTACCAGTGGATAAGATGCGAAGAGTGCCATTCGAGAGCGAGAGGGAGTTCAGCTGGGATTCCACCCTCCGGAGGAACTCCATGGCTTCCTGCAGTGGCCTGCTAAGTTCCTCTTTGTATTTGACTAACATATCGTGGTAAGCCTCCTGCGATCAACACTCAGCAAAGCGCCATTATAGTTTATGAATGAGAAAGAAAGCATGTAAGCAACAGAGTAATTCGCGTAAAAAATGCACTGCACCATGAACTGATCGAGCTCCGGATCTGTTGGCGATTCTTGGCAGATCAAGCTCGCACGATGTCGCGCTTCCAGCTCTTGCGCCACTGCTGAAAGCCTGGCGGCCACCTCTGGTGGTGCTCCCACCTGATCGCAGGGAAATTAAACTGTACAATTAGTAAGATACTTCGGTACCTGATGAGACACCGGTGGACGTAGGACTTAAAAAAAAAAGGCTTGCACCTTTTGGCAGTCAATGTAGGCAGCGAGGAGGCTCGAGTATTGGGGATGGGAGATGATCTTGGCCTTGATGGCATCAACATCACTTGCAAGGAATTGGAAGGATGAGGTTGATCCCTCCAGCTTCGTTTGGAGATGGGGGTTTTGGTTGGTAGGTTCGAGCAATAGTAGAGGGTTTTGGATGCAGTGGCCTTTGTCAAAGATGGAAGTGCTTGAAGGTGGTGCAACCATTGAAGCCATGACTGTATTACATGCTTTCGGAGTTGGAGAGGAAGCACACATGAGGCCTCCCCATAGGTTGCCCCCCAGTTGAGAAAATTCCTCCATTGCTCAAGCTAATAGAAGACCTGAAGAAAAGCTAGGAAACCTATGGTGGGAAACTGCCGCTAACAGTGAGGTGATCAGAGGTGATTGTTGAAACCCTAAAGATGGAGGAGGGGGAAGCTTATTCTTATCACACAAAAAGGGAGGAGAGGGAAGAGAGTGGAAGGACCAAAAGAGATGGGCTGGAATCCAACACAGAAAACTCTCAAACACGCAGGGGAGAGAGAACAAAGGAGAGAAGGAGACTCAAGTGCAAGTGTGGTGGCTTTCTTTTCCCATGTCAAATCATGTGTGGGAGAGCATTTTAGCTTTGCAGCAGTGAGCAGTGGATGCAGTAGTAGAATGGACCGGAGAAATATAACTCACACTGGATCATTTACTCAAAATACCGAGAGGGGTAATACAATGGCGAGAGAGTCTATAACCACTGCACTGCAGAGAATATAAGAGAGGGAAAGACCAACAGTGTGGAAAAAGCCAAGCCACACAAAATCTATTAACACCTCATGTGACGGTCCTCGTGGGTTGGTGGGGTTGCAACTTTTGCCTTGCTCCCTACTACTACTTGTAGTACTACTACATAGCATTACAAACTTCAGTAGAAATTAGTGACAAAGCTTTCGAAATAACTGCAGATCTCTCTCTAGTTGTACTATTTTCTTCGTTTTCTTTTTGGTCAGTGTGCATATGATATTTCTCTCTCCTGAGGCTTTTGTTACAGTTCGTCTTTGTTTTCACTATGTTCGTGATCATTAATTGTTGATCATTTCATACGAGAGCGGAAGGCCATCCCTCGACTTGCTCAGCTGCTTTTTCCGTCTCTTACCTTCTCCCTCTGTCTCTCTCCCTGATTACTGACACACAAAGACATCCTGTTCTTTTGTTCTCCGTTGGGACGCGCGTTATTACGTCCGAGCAAATTTTCCGGTGTGGGTCCTGGTGTCACACAAGACATTCATGTGTCTTGGAAGTTGGAGTGAAACTTGAAAAAAAAAACCTGGCAATTCATTGTTTATTATGACCCTTCGGCATGCACCCGCTTCATATGTATAATTAATTCATTTGTTTAGTGGAGAGGTAAAGACCTGTGCCATTTATATGGGTAAGTGTAGAAAGAAAAGCATATTATTCAAAGCAGTCAAGCTCAACAAAGTTTTCGGCAGAGAATGATAACTATGTACCAACGCAGCAGTATGAATAGTTGCAAATTTCATATCGAAGTAGAATGACTATTTTGTTCATAACCTACCTTAACTATGACGTATATCAGAAGCAGGAGAGAAAACTAAACGACTTCATTAATATTAAACTAATGTAATTTGAGTCCTACAAGTACGTAAGTATTACTAAAGAGACCAATCTTAAGAGTGACTGCGGGTTTGATTTTATCTAAACATGTATGTCAAGATATGAACCAAAGATGAGCCATCTTTGATATGTACCAAAGATACCGGCCTTTGATTTTTGTATTTATGCATAGAGATCAAGAAGCAAAAGTGTATGGAATGTAGGAACGTATCATACAGAATGTAGCGCTACAGTATTCGAGAGGACATTTTGTTGCTTCTTAGATTTTCACCAAACTAATGCACTACCAACCTTAACACACAAAAATTAATTAGCAATCTTCTAATTAAAACATAGGATGTTCTATAATGTCCGCTTTAGATATTGACTTGCATAGTTTTATCAAAATGCATCAAATCACTGAAAGTTGTACATGGCATATTACTTCAAAGTAGTACTCTAAATGATATTATTCACTTTGTTCTTTGGACTCATGATTTTCTAATGTGTCACACTTAGTTAATATCAAATGCTCTCACATGCATAAATGACAAAAGAAAATTTTCATATATATATGAAAACATAGTCTCACTCGGTGTGACGTATTAGAAAATCATGAGCTCAAAGACCCTAAAGGGTAATAAGATATAGCTTGCTCTCATACAAGCTTATTGTGTTTTGATAAAATCGTGCGGACCAAGATTCGGAGTGGACAAAATCATGCATTGGGCGACAATATTACATGTAATATCAAAGCGATCGTGTATGAATCTTTATTCATGTTATGGTGAGACCACTCAACAAAGACATTGAGTAAAGTAAGAGGTAAATGATACAAGAGGTATATCTTAAATTAATCCCAACTTTGACTATGTGTGATGTGTTTTAATAAAATCGTGAGGACACCCGAAGCAATAAAATCACATGCTTGATTAAGAATGTTACATGTCCAGCTTGCATCACAGAAATCCTCCATGCAATTATTATGTATTACCGAAAAGAATATAGCTATGTTAGGATCCTTCTTTAGATCTCTAATTAAATGAACTATTTCATCTTCACATGAGATCATTTTGGTTGTTAGGTAAATTGATTAAGTTGGTGAAAAGAGAAAGATACTTTTGACAAAAAGATAATAATACTTTAATTCTACGAGCCTTTGGTAAGTACTACATCAGTAGAAGATTCATCTTCATTATTCGAAGGAAACATTTTAATGACTTCTATTGATGTGAACTTTTGATTTTATTCCAAAGGTAAATTTCATAAGTCTGGTCCTGTGACTCCAGCATAAACAAATACATATTAGGCCTTGTAATGATAAGTAAATCAATGATGTGTATTTCTGTATGCATATTTACCCTACTTTGCAAATTATTTTAGTCCCCATTTTTATATATCTTTTATGTCTAAACTCCTATTGAGCCAAAAGATGGTGCATTATTTTATTTCTCTTTCAAAATTATAAAAATAGGAGACCAAGTGAAGAATGCAAAAATACACTCCTAAAATAAAATCATCGCAACCTGATTGAGACGACACTAAAAGAAAATAAAATGCCGAGAAGTCATTGTAAATATGCCAGATTGTCGAACTTTTGAGCATCATGTGAGCAGTAATGAAATCTTCTTGCTGGGATAAGATGAACACGTGGAGGCTACGATGAATGAATACAATATGAGATAACTCTAAAAAAGGGGTAAGCACTTGATGAAGGAGGCGACTCTAGGATGCGCAAGGAGAAACTTTGGCTATTGTTTTATCAAATGGTTTATCTTATGGTTTGCCTTTTTATAGTGATGAATTTCTTTTATAGTGATGAGTTGATGTATTTTTGTAATATCCATGAACTAATCTCTCTTAGTTATGAAGCCAGATAGTGTAGCTCACTCACATGTTTGAATCTAGATATTTAAATTCCAATTTTAATGATAACATTCCATTTTTATTAGACTCTTATACTTAATATAATGTTCTAGAGTTGTTTCTGTTGATGATTGTTTTAGAGGTCAAGGGATTCTCATTACATAATTTCAATCCATGTTGTTAGAGGGCTATCATCTCGAGAGAGGGTTAGTCCATTAAGATTTAGAAAGTCACCTCGTTGATAACACTTAGAATCATGACTTAAAGCACACCATCCAAGAGGTCTTGGTATATCCATTGTCAATTTGCAACTTAGAGTATGTAAAAAGGTTTTCAAGTGGGATTACCTTATCTAATGTTGATCCAAGCTTGGGGAGTAGTTAGGTCAAACTCTTAGTAACGTTGTTGCAACAAGAGTTGAACAATAGAATGGATGTGAATGGTGATATGTAAACATGTGATGAATAATGACATCTAGTTTGTGTGAGTGTAGTGAAACTAATTTCGTGACTATATTTTTTCATTGATTTCATGTGTGAATTTATATTTGCATTAGATAATTTTTTATTAGATCAATTCGACTAAAATCTAAAAAACATAGTAGCATTAGATTTTTATATAGTTGTAATAACTTAATTTCTATTATATTTCATTAATTGTTAATTTCATGATATTTACTTATAATATAGTGATAAATCTACCTCATATGAATTCAATATCTTAAGTTCTATAATTATATACGTAGTGCGCTTGCGGTAATTTTGATTAGTGTGAAAATTTAAAACTTGTGGTATATTACTTTAGTTGTAATAGCTTTGAAAATTCACACTCTTGTACGTGAGTTCTCATAACCTTGATTTACGGATAGGCATAAAAGCAAAAAATATTGCTTACACTTATTTTTACATCATTTTTAGATCACACACTACACCATCTGTCAATCATACTTTCTACAGCCTTGGGCATCATTCAAATATTCATCTTGCGCATGTGGAAGAAGCAATCTATCAACTTCAATTAGTGTGAGCTCCTAATTTTATTCCAAAAGGCACTTTTGAAATTCTAGCCCCACTCACCTCAACATCATATATTAGATTAAGACATGTTTCTTTTGATTTAGAATGATCCCAGAATTTTAAGTTCAAGAAATATTTTAAGATCACTGTTATCTTTTATCTTGAAGCTTGTATACAACATTTAGCTTCATTAGTATGACATATTAGCAAAATGCTATCAACATACATTAAAGCTATTTTGATAATAGCACATCAAATCCTATTTTGAGGATGAATTTTATCCAAATTGCTATTTTGATTCATCTCTTATTTATTTGCACATGTAAAGTTATAAAAAAAGAATAAAAACATCTTCGAACATTGGGCATTATTTTTAAAGTAAAAAGAGATCCTTGTAGCATTATTTTGAAAACCAAGAAGGAAGAAGTTCATAAATCAACCTCTTGTAAAACAAACGATCTATTTTGTACAATACGTGTCTTTCACATACAACAATATTACCACTTTTTTTTTTAATTGCAGTACTAAAAAAACATACTTCTATGTAAAAAATATTCATAGAAGTATTTGGAAGAAAATGATATTTAGCAGTAGTAAAAGCCTTTTATTTAGTGAAATCGATCTCCATCGGGCGTTCTAAACTTCTTATTATTTTCTTCTTATTCTATGCAAATATTAGTAGGTTATATTTACTCTGAATATGATAGATCCTAAGGTTAAAGAGAAAATTTTACATTTTGTAATAAATTTGTTAAAAATTACATCTCCAATTTTGTAACGTCCCGTCAAATTTTTTTATAAAAAAAAGTGTAAAAACTTTTAAAAGGAGAGGGCAATTGGGCCTGGAAAAAAAATAAAGGTATATACGTGGGAAGGTGGAAAGAGAAGACAACATCTTCTCTCCCCACCTCCATTATTCATCCGACGTGTTACAACGCTCACGCACGAGCCCAGTCGCTGCCCTCTTCCGGCCTTCGAATCTTCGCCATCCGACCTCCATTTTTCATGTGTGAAGTATCATTGGAAAGAGGACGACGAGACGAACATTTTGACGTATGAGATGATCGTCCACTGTGCGCAACTCAGTGAGGAAAAAATGCGAGGAGGACGAAAAATCCACCAGCGATGATTCTGGCTCCGATTCGCACCGATCCTTCTCCTGGTGAGTTCTACATCATCCTCAGGTCGATTAGGATCATTTTTGAGGAGTTTTAATCATGTCTTTGTCCAAATTACATAGGAGGCCGAGATTTGGGGCTTTTCGGCGAACTTTTCCGACGAACTTTTCGGCGAACAGACGGGGAACTCCGGTCGAGTTCATCTCGATGTTCTGGTAGGTGCACACGTGAGGAAAGAAGAAATCAGATTGCTGTCCGTATAATAATTAGTCGTTAATCCTTTTTAGGTTCAAAAATTTCGACGTCCGATCGTTCTCCGACGATCTTACCGGCGAACTCATTCTCGTATCGTGATTGGTAAGCGAATAAGAATGTGTGTTTGAGTATATTTCAGTTATGTGAACAAATTTAAAGTAATTTATTTTATTATGGATGAATAAGGCATTCGACGGCTTTTCGACATTTTGGCGGGTGCGGCGGTGATTTTGAGAGCGACGGCTACTGTGGTCGTGGTATGAATGTCGAATAGCTAAAAATAATTATTATAATGTAGTTAAAATCCTAGTTATGTTTTATTTAAAATTTGATTGAATTTCGCATATAGGAGGTTACTAATCGAAAAATGATAGTTCGTGGGTTGTTGTGATTTGATTAGGCTGTTACTAGATGACGATGGTTTTTTTTCCTTCTTGGTAAGTATTATAACAAATCCATAATAGGACTTGGTTTATGGTAAGCACGTCGAGTAATTGTGAATAGTGAATTATCAAATTTATTTTTATAATATTAATTTATAAGTAATGAATGTAATAGGTTGTGTTTACTTTTAATTGAATTCGGACGAGAGGATAATTTGAGAACTCGACGAATCCAATGTGAGGAAACTTATCTCAATTGATATGAATTAATAAACTCTTCAGAGTGAGGACATTATTCCATCCAATGTGGAATGAACTTTCGTGATAGTTTTCTTCATGCATATTCATATATTTGTATGCTTCATGTGTGTGTCATCATATGACTTGTGCCATTTTATTATGAATTTTAGAAATCCGTCGAAATTTACTCTTTGTGAAATTGAAGTAAATATTTGATTTTTGAAAGGAAAGTTTATATGATGGTTTCAATCATAAACTTCTATTTGAAAATTGCATTCATGCATCATATGCATTTCATGTAAAAACTCGTATAAGGCAGAGTGTTTTTACCTCGAAGGATTGACCAACCCCGAGTAGACCGGTTGGGGTCCGATTTGCTCTGTGTCAATATAATGACACGAGGAGCGGGTTCAACACCCTGTGTCGATATAGTGACACGAAGGGTGGAATTAGAACAACCATCTTGTGACGATATAGTGACACGAGGGATGGAATGGAAAAAGAAAAGAAACAAGCTCTGTATCGATATAATGACACGAGGAGCAGTTTAACGTCCTGTGACGATACAGTAACATGAGGGACGAAATTAAAACAATCACTCTGTGGCGATATAATGACACGAGGGGTGTGAAGAAGCACTTGATTTACGAATGGTATGGATATCCGTGTTTGATAATATTTCCTTCAAACTTTATGATGTTATCTTTTTACCATGCATGTGCACTCATGGCATTCATTTTGGTATGATAATTATTTAAATGAATTTCATGAAAGAATTGAAAAAAAGGTTTGGAATGATTTCTGAAAATAAAGAGGTTGATTTTTCTTTCGCTGTTTTAATATTTGAGATAGTTGTTTTACTCACTGAGCTTCTTTATGCTCACTCTTGTTTAATTTTTTCATGTAATGAATGAAAGCTTGCATAGCATAAAATAAGGAATGTAAATGAGCTAGAAAATGAGCATGTGTGAGAGGCGTGATTATTGAATGGCTAACTTTGTGTTTCATTGAGCTTTCTTATACGGATTTATTACTTGATGAATGTTTTGAAAGATTTTGGAGATGTTGGATAATTGTGAGGAGCGAAGGATGCCTACATTATATGATTTACGAGCATCTGGCTCATAATTTTGATTCGAGAGTGAGATTGAGACTCACTATTTTGGGCATGTGTCCCACCATTTTAGCTATATGATGAATTATCAATAATGTCCTTATAACTGTCTGTAATGTTTAAAGTTTTGAAGTTAATTGTTGAAATGATATATATATATATATATATATATATATATATATATATATATATATATATAAATTATTGTACATGACGTATAGACGAATTTACGCATACGTCATGCTAAAATTTTTGAAAATTTCCAGAGTTAGTTTATTTTGAAATGTTGGTTTTCCGTTGAAGATTTGAATTTGAATTTAAACGATTGGTTTTCGATTTCACCCCTTGTGACGTCAAAAGAAGTAGTAGAGCGTCACAAGTTTCCTCAAACTGCTTATTCATATGATCATGTTGGTAATGTTGAATGTTGGCAAGTTTCTAGTGTGGTTTGAGGTGTTGGGGAAATGATCATGTTCCCTCCTACGTCGAATGCCACAGCTTCTCTTGACGAGATCGGAAGGCATGCTAATCCAATTTCTTCTCCTCATACCATATTTTCCTTGAAAAGGTCCGAGCCTTTGATCCAAATCCAATGGTCACGACCCTTCATTTAAATGGACCACCGTTGATTTCCTGATCGCCATCATGATATGCTCAACATCCATACAAAGCAAGGGGTGCCGACACTTACTTCAATTAAGAGCATGGACCTACCCATGTTGTAAGTAATGGGGACAATTGAACCATTAAATTTGAGTAGTTTAATTATATAATTAGCAAAGTTAGCTTGCTTTTCTTTTTCATGCTGAATATTATTTTATATTTATTTCACAATTAAAAATTACTCCATCTCCCATGTAATAGATTAATAAAAATTGTGATTTCAATTATAACAAAAAATAGATTAATAAAACCTTTTGTGTCTATATATATGTATATGAACAACTTATCATAATCATATCCACTTTTATCAATTTTTTATTACTTACTCTTATAACAAATGATTTTATTATTAAAGATTTCACAAATTACATAGTAAAAAAATATACATAAAAATTAAAATATTTTTTTTATTTCCATATTGAGAGTTAACTTTGTCATTGTCAACAAAAAATGCTTCGGAAACTAAATATCTTGTTTTTATTGATTTCTAAATTAAGTATCTTATAACCCTTCTCCAAATTAGCATATTCTAAGAAAATATATAGAAAATAATAGTTTGAAGGAAAATTATCAGAATTATAGGGGTTTATGACCTAGCATAAAGATCCAAAAATTTTGAAAATAATGTAAATTTTGTTTAACACCTAAAAGCCTTTCAAAAGGACTTTTGTCATTTAAGAGTATTAGTGACAAGAGAATAATAAGATCAATAGAAGTTTGCTCACCCAAGTAGTTGGTTGATAGTGAGATTAAAAAGGTAATGTTCTAGCAAATTTGAGGATGATTTTGCATTCGCACTCAATAATTCCATATTGTTGTGGACTATAGTCACATGTTGTTTGATAAATAATTTGTTTTAAAAATAAAATAAAACCTGATTCAATTCATTAACATACTCGGTTCATTTATTTGATTAGACAACTTTAATTATTTTATGTAATAATGTCTTACCATTTAAAAAATTCTTGCGAATACATCCTATTTTCATGTTTTAATGTTAACAAGAATAACTAGGTCATATGATAATGCTCATGTACAATCATGAAAAAACTATATATTATACCATATAACCAAAATTATGAAAGAAAGAAAATAATAAGAAAAAACATAGTTCTTTATGTATGAGTATTAAGATTTATTATGACATACCATTTGTACTTATATTGAAGCTCTCCTTGACGACGACCTTCTTTTATTATGAATTTATTTCTCTTATTCACATTGTTCAGGAAAATTTGTTATGTTAAATCTTTTTGTTCATATTTTTTTCTTGTTTGCTTACCTCATTGTTCATTATTCATCTATAGTTGGTGTTCAACTCTCAAAACAAACTATGAGTAAGTACTCATATAGAATGCTCATAAGGTCCCTAGATATCTAAATGAATTAGATCAAAGCGAGGAATTACTAATGCAAATAGAAATTTAGATTGTAAAATTCTTTAATGTCAATTGTAACTTTTGATTTTATTTTTTAAAACCTTTTAAAGCTTGAATTCAAAAGAGCTATGTTCTATGAGTTTTTGCTAAAATTTGGCTACACTGTTTGCTTTAGTTACTACTGCTTCTAGCGTATACACCTTAGAATGCAAAAAGCCTTCTACATCATCTCTGTATTGTAGCAAGAAGTTAAATACATTCTCTTATCTAACAATCACCCTCACTAGAAATTGTATAGGTCCTATAATAGACATATGTCAAGACAGAATATTATAATAAATAGTACATTTTTTGAAGGATTCAAGTAATAGTAAATTATATTTTTGGTCTGATAACACATCCTTGAGACTTTCAATAGTTGTGATAGAACAAGAACATGAGTGATCTCTTAAACATTCCCATTTAAATTTTTAATATATTTTCCATTGTTCCATGACTTCGCTAAGGAAATTGAATTAAAAAACATATGACTATATGTTCTTTAATCAATTATTCACTTAGAAATTTTGAATGAAATAAACCAATTTACCATCATATTTGCATTAGTGTTTTTATCTTGGTTGAGTATTGTCAAAATCTATTCATACTACTTTGCATTAATCATTAAATTGTGCACTCCTAATGTTGAACCACAATGTCAGCAAACTAACATCATGTGTCAAGTTATAAAATGTCAAAACATCTCATTTTGTAATTGAAGTGCCATTAGCAACAAACTAATTTATAGTTTTGATGAAACTTGAATCTTAGTGGAATGCTAATTATTATTTAACATTTTGCCTTGGTCACAAATCGTATTCTCATTAACCCTATTATTTTTTTTTTGTCTAACTATGATTTTGATTGTGATACGCAACATTAGCCATCAAATTTTTGAAGAATTTGCAAGAGTTTAGTTGTCAAGATAAAAAAGTAAAATTTTGTTTTTACTTATTGTCAAGATACATGTAGTAAATTTTACTTTTTTTATCTTGACAATAAGTGTAGTAAGAATTTTAATGTTTTTATCTTGTCAACATTAGCCATCATTTTGATGTAGTAAATTTACTACTTAGCCATCATTTTACTTCTTTATTTTACTTTGCATTACTTTTTTTATCTTGATTGAGTGTTTTTATCTTGATTGACTATACCTTGCTTCCTTTTTTATTCTTCATCAGTCAACATGGAATGGACTCCATTCTCAATAGAAAAGTACCTCATAAGTGTGATCACTATGATCACAAAACGTGAACAATGTTCATAATCTTGAGTCGATGGTGACATTCTTGCAAAAATTACAATAGATGTGATCACCGACATTAATGTTGAATGGTTGGTGGATTTCATTATTAAGGCCAACTAACAATGAGGATAATAGAAGATGAATCATATTGTCTAAGAATACATAGGCATGAGTAGGCGAGTTATGACCCTGACTTTTGGATGTGATTGGTTGATGAAATCAACATGGATCGAAGGGGACAAACGATGTGGACTTACATTATACAACAGGTCAAGAATGATTGTCATCGACAAGATGATGGCCAACAATTCATTAGGAATCATTGCAAGATCTTTGATATCAATGAAACATAATAAAAAATAATAATGATGATTTGGGAACTTCCAAAAAATCTATCACAATCGTTCCTGACTTCTGACCATCATTCCTACACATCAATCTCCTTCAATTTCATGATGTCGTGGTCATAACTTACCTATTCACACTTTTATGAAGACGTGACATGTCCTTCCATGACTCCTACTATCAATTAGACTTCATTCAACATTAATGTTAGTGGTTATGATATCTATTATTTATGCAACATGTCACCATTAACTCACATAGTGTAGTTCTAACTAATTAAGGCACATAGAATAGTATTTGTCAACTCTTTAATCTTGCTTAAAAAGTAATATTTAATCTTCTTAATGATAATATATCAAATATTAATAATGTGAACATGACAATAACATTTTAATGTACTATGTAATTTGGACTCAAAGTCGTGATATTGTACAATATGGTAATAAAAGTGCGGATCATATGTAGAAATATGACAGAAAATATAAAATTTTTCTTGAGATTATTGATGTTTGGTGCAAATAGTTCGTATGTAATTTGAATGGCCCAGACAAGTAAAGAGACTCTCATCTTTAATATTCTTCTCCTCACCTACTCAATCTTTGTGAAATTAGCTTATTGCTGATCACAAATTAGTATGTATATTTATATATGTTTCTTTCACCAATGGAAGATTAGTAGTGAGAATAAAATTTACTACATCTCATTTTCAATTTGTGTATTTTGGTTTTTGCCAACACGATCCTGACTATAATGGAGTGAAATTAGTTTGAAGTAAGGTTTCCTCATGCAAGCAACATGAAAGCATCGCAAATGTGATAGCATGACCTTGTTTATTTTCTTAATTTACAATGTCAATACCACACTGCAATTAAACATATATTTATTTCTTATATATAACATCATTGTCCTTGCACAGGATATTATTTGTTTTGAATTTTGACCCGCACGATTTTGTCAAAATACGTTATATGAAATCAATGACATACAAACATATATAATAAGTAACTCTCCCATGGCTGTTCATAAGAGACTAATTCAATATTGAATCTTACACCCTCCCCTGTTTACACCTTTTCGACCACACCACGCAACAAGCTATCACTTCTTTATGCATAAATGAGTTATGTTTATGTTACAAAGTGCACAATTTTTATTAATAAATTAAGGATTATTTATAGTTATCCATTTTTATAAAAAAAAATTCATGATCATGCCTATTTATTTTTATAATTGATTCTTTTTTTTGTGTTAATAGTATTCACTATAAATGGAAAAGACATAACTATTGCCATTTAGGTTGTACTTTAAAAAGAAAAACTGGTCAATCAAGGAAGTCAAGAGTAGGCTTGTCCATTCAGCCAACAAAATTCATATCTCTATGTGACACATAAAAAAGAACAAATTCAATAAAAAATATTATTAAACTACTAATATAATAAAATATTTTTTTTAAAAAAAAGAGGGCGTATTCACTCTCTTGTCTGAGTGAGAAACTACATGTCACACATAGAGCTGAGGTGAGCCTCCTCCATCGTCGTTGGTGAGAGAGGGGTGCGCTGCTCCCCTCCCTATCTTCCATCATCACTTGTGAGACCACTAAAGAGGGAGAAGAGCTGACACCCCCTCTTTTTAAAATATTGTTTATTATGTTATTGTTTTAATATTTTCTATTAATTTTACTATTTTGTGATGTGTCATGTAAATGAAAAATTGATAAATAAGCAATATCTCATTAAAAGTGTAATTAGTGAAACAATATAAATGTTGGAGGACAATTTTATTATAAAATCAAATTTGAGAACAAAATTGAGAAAGTGGATAAAGTTAGAACGTTAAGGAGTCATTTGGATACTGAAATCGTGGTTCTTTTGAGTTCTACGTGAATAGTTGGATTGACATATTAGTAGGGAGTTGTATTTGAATGGAATGAAACTTAATGATGAGGAATCAAGTAGTTATTGTGATAGAAAAAAGTAAATGTAATAGATTAATTTTAGTGAGTATTTGAATACAAAATAGTATTACAAAAATAAAATATATTTTTATTAATTAATAAAAATAAACATATAAATTAAATGTTTATTTAAAAAATTACTAAAAATATAGAATCTAAATATAATAAATCATTTTTTGATAAATTATATGTAACAAAATATAAAATTTTTAATGAAAAAATAAGTAACAAAATAATATTATATTAATTCTCTATAATAAATATTTTTATATATACTGAATAATTATTTTATTTAAGAAAGGAAACAAATCGTAAAAAAAATTGTAAAATAAAAAGGTCACTAATAAAAAAAGAGATGGAACAGGAGAAATTAGGGTCGCGGGAGCACAATTCCACCTCATTTAATGCAATCTGATTTCACCTCGAAAAGGAGACCATATGAATGTGTTTTACAAAACTAGATGAAACCAAAATTTGATTCTACCTAATTTCAGTTGTCAAACAACTCTAAGAGTAACTATGAAAATTTATTTTAAGGGTTTATTTTCTAACATTGTTCATTTCGTTTCTTCTTACTTTTCTATTTTCAAGAAATTCCACGTATATTTTCCCCAATTATTTATCGAACTTATGTCCAGGATCACTTGTATCGCAATAAAAAAATTATTTAATAGTAAATGTTTTCGGGTAACCTATTTAAATTCAAATCACTAAGGTGCCATTTGGTTCTAGGATATTTGAAAGAGAATAAGAAAATTTATTCTAAAGAATATACATGTTCTTCTTATATTCTTATTCTTCTTTATATTTGGTTTAAAAAGAATAAATTTTAAATATATAATATTTTATAATTAAAATATTTTATTATAAATAAATTACATTTATTTTTATTATTTTTATAAATATAATAATATCAGGCTAAATTATAGAAAATAAAAAATAATGAAAAGGTGAAATGTGAGAATAAAGTTTATTCTTTTGTTTAGATGGAATACAAATATTGAGATATTGTAAATTACAATGATGGTTTCTCAAATTTTAAGATAGTTTTATCAAAAATGAAGTTTGACCACTTTATTTCTATTCCGCTATTTATTTGACGATATTTGTCCGAATAACTACTTATTCACCGAGATAAAATCGTTTGGATGCATGATAAAGTTGAGGAGAATAAAGTACAAGATATCGTATTTTAGAAAAAGTAAAGATATTCTTATTCCATTTATCGTTTGGTTTACAGAGAATAAAATTTTAAAGTATAATATTTTATATTTAAAATATTTTAGAATACATATGTGATGTTCAATATCATAATAATAAAAAAAATATTTATATAATAATATATGATTGAATTTTTTAAAAATAAAATACGGTCAAAAATTTTAAAAAAAGAAGAATAAAGTTTTTAGAAGAATACATTTATTCCGTTTTACGAGAATAAAATGATGATTTTATATTTTTCAATGTGATTTCATGTTTTTTAAAATTTGATCAAGATAATCCTATTCTGCATCACGTTTAATTATATTCTCCAAATATAAGAATATTCTGCCACTCATTCTTTAACCAAATGGCCTCTAAGTGGAGCGTCATCCTTATATATATCTAACTTGTAACCAAATAGATATCCATGCTAGGAAATCAAGTTATATAATAATTCCCATGTACTGATTCTCGAGGATGGTTCTATCATACCTATAATAAAGTATCTTTTGAACATATTTAATAATAATTATATGAATAGTAACAAATCACCTACTGATAACAATAATTTAATTATTTGCCGATCACGTGTTACATGATTCTGAGACTGGTACAATATCAATTAAACACCATTTAATATAAACACTAAACCATGACCAATAGTGCGGAAGAAAAATAAATTATCCAATAAATCTATCCTCATTGGAAAGATATTAAAAGAAACAAAATTAGAAATGTTGTTAAATTTTAGGGTAGCTTTTAATGAAAATAAAATTACACGAATTCGGGTTCTACTGAAAAAAAATCGTCCCACCTCTTAAAGGTTCATCTTTTTTTTAAAAAAAAAATCCATATGGTATTATATATTTGCGTGGCAAAGCAGTAAAACTCATATTCAATGTGATTAAAACTGACATGTTGACGCTTATATTTCACTTATTAATTGTATTTCAAATTTCAATTTATTTATCTTCAAAACTTTAATTTTTTATTTAAAAATTTAAAATATTATTGTCCCAATATATGTGAGAGACAGAAACATATGAATAATGGGTCAGTTAAATCTTATGCTCATTAAATGATTCTGAATATGATTTTTTTTAGGTTAAATAACTTATCAAATAAATTTTAGCATTCGGAGAAAGCATTCACATAGTTTTTCCCTCGCATTTCATTCGACGTAGTGCATATTTTTCATATTAATACACGAGTAACTAAATTAGAAATAAATAACACAGAAAGGCAGCCCCTGCCACTAGGGATGGCAACCACCGCTGTTCGGGGCGGGGGATACCACACTCGCCCCGACCCCGACGACCCGCCCCCGCCCCCGCCCCCGCCCCGAATCCCCGAATCCCCGATTCGGGGGAAATTTAAACCCCCACCCTGATCCCCGCGGGGTTCCGAATTCCCGCGGAAAATTCGATTCCCCGAACCAAAACGTAGATCTGTGCACTGTGACTCATCTTTGCGCACTGTGCGCAGAGGTGACCTCGCACACTTCGCCTCTGCGCGCAGATCGCCTCTTCGCGCAGCGGCGAGGTGAAATCGCCGCTACGCGCGGCGGCGAGGTGAAATAGCCGCTGCGCGCGACGGCGATTTCGCGCAGAAGGGCGGCGACATCGAAAGGACGACGGCACAGCGGCGGATGCAGATTTGAGATATGAGATATGAGAGAAAAGAGAGAGAAAAGGGACCTCGCACACTTCGCCTTTGCGCGCAGATCGCCTCTTCGCGCAGCGACGAGACGAAATCGCTGCCGCGCGCAGCGGCGAGGCGAAATCGTCGCCGCGCGCAGCGGCGAGGCGAAATCGTCGCCGCGCGCAGCGGCGACTTCGCGACGGCGAAAGGAGCGACGGCGATGGCGCGGCGGCGGATGCAGATTTGAGATCCGAGATATGAGAGAAAAGGGACCTCGCGCACAGATCGCCTCTTCGCGCAACGACGAGGCGAAATCGTCGGTGATCGCGGCGGCGACTTCGCGCAGAGGGGCGGCGATGGCGCGGCGGCGGCGACTTCGCGCAGAGGGGCGGCGACGGCGCGGCGGCGGCGACTTCGCACAGAGGGGCGGCGACGGCGCGGCGGCGGCTACTTCGCGCAGAGGGACGGCGACGGCGACGGATGCAAGATCTGAGATATGAGAGAAAAGAGAGAGAAAAGGGAGAAAGAAAAGGGTTTAGGGTTTAATATTATATATATATGTGTGTAAAATGGACGGTTCAAATATAATCTAATAAATATAATTATAATAATTATTAATTATAAATAATTTATCGAGAATTTATGACTCCGACGGGATGGAGGGCACTACTCCCGTCCTGATCCCCGAAAGAGGGGGCGGGGGCAGTTTGACCCATCCTCGCCTCCGCGGAGAAAAAAATCTCCGAATGCGAGCCCGAATGAGAAATCCCCGTGAGACCTGCAAGGGGTGAGGAATATTGCCACCCCTGCTTACCACAAATTAGCAACTACGTATAAACCC
The DNA here is from genome assembly GCA_030549335.1 of Pontederia crassipes. NCBI lineage: Eukaryota > Viridiplantae > Streptophyta > Magnoliopsida > Commelinales > Pontederiaceae > Pontederia > Pontederia crassipes. Next base: position 25,187,439 of record CM060183.1, read on the forward strand.
TAATCGAGAAGAAGAGTAGTACGGGCATTACATGCATAGCTAGCAGTGAAGCTATACACAAGCCAGGGTGGGATAAAGCAGAAGACATGATGATGGGAAAGATGCAAAGTGGAACACATCGGATATGACATTTTGTCCATTGCGGATGCTTTGCATTGCATTATATCACTTCAGTCAAGTCCTTTGCATCCATCTTTCCGGAACGGACCTATGTGTTTTCCCCCCTTCAAGACATGGTGATCTTTGTGCGTGTGTGAATAGTGTCTATGGTTGTGTGGCGATCTTTGGCCTAAGAACGGTTCAAGCAAACTTCCAACTCACAACCATTGGAGAATGAGACTTGTAAAGGTCGCCTCTCCGGAACCCCATATATATATATATAATTTACATATTTATGGTAGAACCGTAGAGTGGGAGTTTTCTAATTGCCAACACGCTTTCTCCGCGCGGATACATCTAGTTGTACTTTATTTCTTTCTCTAGGGTTAAATTTTCTTATTTTATAGTCTCAAGATTCACCGCTTCATGGGAGCACTACATCAAGGTTGGAAGGATTCCTACCGGAACCTACGTTGAGTTACTACTTACTAGGAACTACGTTTTCTTTCAAATCATTCTTCCAAGCATGCATTGTACATAAAGATTTGATATAATAGACGTATGAGACACAGGTGGTCTAAAGTAGCTTATCATAGGATGAGTAAAGGTTTGCTAAGTTCTCGACCGAAAAAAAAGAGAGTATAGGATTGCTAATTATTAATTTAAATATGAATATCTAATTGTTGTTATGTCATCACCTCTATTATGTTTTTTTAATCACCTCATATGTAAATATGATTCCTTTTGCATTTTTCTTGACTTGGTACCAATATTTTTATCGAACACATGAATCATATTTTATATATACCGTGACATTTCTTCTTCATATAATTTATACATGTAGGATTAATCGAAGACTTCTCTTGCATCTCCAGTTAATCATGTCAACTGCACTAATCGGGCTCATTCAATTCTTAAAACTTAATATCTTGTCATTTACGTTTTTCCCTCTTTATACTTTGGCACATTTTTAAAAATATATATGGACACATTATCACAAAGTAAAGTCGCCTTAATATGACTTAAAAATAGAAGGGATTAATGGTCCATCGGCTTCACTTTACGGAAGAAATTAAAGCAAGTGCCGGTCTCGGTCTGGTGACAAGATCTTGCACAAAATTTTCTGAAGCCTCCGTCGGGCGATAACTTTATTCTGCCTTGTCTTCTTACAACAAGGAAGACATCGCGTTTTCAAACGTTTCTTTCTGATATGAGCGATATGACATGATGTGCAGGACGTTGTTTTGCAACTCTTACCTTCTGTCTGACGAACAACGCCTTAACTCCTTGAACAGAAACTGTAATGAGAATGTGACAGCATAATTTATTGTGCAAAAGTTGCTTCAAGGGCACAAGTCCGTCAAATTCAAAATAATCAATATTCGTGATATATAAATACGTACATTTGGAAGCAGATGTTATCATCTTTTGGAGATGTGAAAAATATACTATGCCGTCTTGAACTGCTGTTTCTACGTCACTTGCTGATAACATCGCAATCCAGATAGCAAAATGATTCGCGCCTTAATTTTGATCGGAACGATATTATTCATCCTAATCATGGTGAAGCAGGTGAAAATTACATAAGTAAATTGACGGGTATATACAAAGGTATAATCACTTAGAAGCTTCCACCTAATGGAATGGTATGATGCATGCATGTGTCGCTTCTGTTTACTTTTCTTAGAAGATATTTGATGACAATAATGTTCTTTGTCTTCAATATGCATGTTGCTGATGCATATCTACAAATGCATGTTTTTTCTAAGAAAAAAAATTCAGTGACCTATTATACATTAAATATATAAAAATGCAGTTACAACTAAACCTACTTTTAATTCTTTAAGACATGTTTTCTTGTGATCCGATTTTATAGTAATTAATATGCAATACATCTATTGTACATATTATCTTTAAAATACTACGAGTATTTACCCAAAAGAAATACTATGAGCATTTAAAATATTTTTGCTTTAAATGCTTCGTTAACATGCATGTGAAACAATTCATTGATATATATATATATATATATATATATATATATATATATATATAATTTACTTATTTAATATGCACCAACGAAGTAAGCAATTTAAAGACACCCAATTCGATTTCTCGTACATATATAAAATGTATTATTGTCATAATTAAGTGTAGAACTTAATACTATTTAAATAAATAGAGAGGAATGTTCTCAAATAGCGCTTAGCAGCCTTAGATTCAAATTTTAAAGTCGTCAGAAAAATTTCATATGCTTTTTTACTTTGACTTTGGACCCTAAATACCTCCGAGTGATTATAAAAAAATGCCTACCAAAATAAGGCTAATTACACGCAACATATTTATAATTCGTTTTCATTTTTTTTGTTTGAAGTGACACGTATTTAGAACATATTAAAATCTAAATACATGTGCATCAAGTGGGTAAATTGTTTAAATCTGACGATTCAGTGCTCCTAAATGCAACGAGAAACAACAATATTGCATTCATTTTACAATTGTACAGGACTACGAAAATTTCTACAGACAACATCATGTAAGTTCATACTTCAAAATATTATTAACTATCTACTGAGCACAATTTTTTTTCAATTATAAAAGGAGGTTAAATGAGCACATACGTGCTCTCAATATTTGAATGATGACATACGGCACTCTGCTACACTTTTGTTCTATACTATTGAGCATAATGTACGTACAAAAGTTCTCCATCAAAAACCTGCAACAACTAAAATGAATACGAGTTACACTGTCTATATTGTTATAATACAAAGGTTAACCTCATGAAAAAAGTTTTGTTTGGCATCTCATTAATGTTAACAGAATAAAATTGGTTTATTCTACTAATCATTAATTTTTTTGGACGAGACAAGAATATAAGCAATTATGTCCATCAGCAAATCCAATTTTTTATTCATTAGAATAAATGTTTCTTAAATCCAAAACTGCCGCTTATCATTATTTGAAAATAAGAAGAATATTTGACAAAATCTGATGGAATAAACTTATGCTCATACCAAAAGTTTACAGTATTTCTTTTCCCATGCATTACTACATTTTATTTTAGAAAATTATCTTTCATAGCGATTATCTCTACGTATCTATTTTTTTTCCTTCGTATTTTTATATGGGCCTCGGAACTTGTGCCCAGAAGATATATAATAATATTGGTTTCCGTTCAGGAACATATATTTCCATATTTTGCTTGCATTGGCTGATTCGCCAACTTGCAGAATTAATGACAGTGAGATAGTTGATAAGCTCGGCTAGGCATGCAGATAAAAAGATAAATTTCTGAGTGCCCGGCCGGCACCACATATTTCTGGAAAAAATAAAAAAAACTAGAATAGAAACAAAACATTGGTGGCGAAACTTCTCAACTTCCATGAAAATTCCAGTTATGATTGGTTTGAGGAGAAAGATCTTTTTAATATTTAGAATCATATCATAAAAATTATGTCGAGCAGAAATGATTTTTCTATCAATAAAAAAGTTATCTATGTGCGTGTATCTCATTTTAAAAAAACTTTTGTCATGTATCTAAAAAAAACTTGCCAAATTATTTTTTTTATCAACCAAACACACTAGTCTTAAATTTTAATGATTAGATACTCATAGATATTTTGTGTATAATGAATACTTCTGAAATATGCCAGCTCGATCGCCTGGCACTGGATGTAGAAAAAAGGCAGTTCCTTCCTGTGCTATCTGTATTCAGTGTATCTCGAAGTGGACTTGTATGTCAAGATCTGAATGAAAGAAGTGAGCGAATCATCTAAAAGAGTATGGTAGGAAAAAAATGCAAAGGACATGTATGTGCATGGTTTTGCCTACTGTGGACATGTTCTTTATGTGTGGCTCACTTGAGATGTGCACATGATAAATTTGTGAATGGTACTAATTCCTTCTGTAGCGAATGACCAGTCTTGTGATGTCTGTCCTGCTGACTCAAAAAGCTGGTTGCAAGGTTTGCAGCAATTAGAGACTTCATTGCATCTTTCTTTCTTTAGCACAAACACAAGGGAGTTGAGCCAACGAAGAGTTTCTGCCTCCGTACGTAGTTTGCCTCTACAGTTAGTTTTGAATCCTCCGTAGAGGTGAATTGAATTGAACAGTGGCACTTAGACTTTTTTTCTTTTGAAAAGTAAAGATGAAACTATGTATCTTTTTGCTAAAATGCCCCGTCATCTGTGTACAAAAAATGGAGACCCTATTAAAGTATATCTGAAATAGATGTATTGCTTTTTCCTAATAAATAGAGACCCGAATAGAAGTATTATCAGCATCAACATATCTAACCTATTTTGGTGGCTAAAAGGAAATATATTGCACAGTGTCAATGTTCTCACACAAAGACTTACCAATTAATCGTGTGCTGCAGGATTTAGTGACAGTAAACGATTTTTCTCAGTTTACAAACAACTCCATACTTCAATTATAAACTGCATTCCTGAAGCCACAACAGTCATTTGTTGTATTCCCCACTTCTTTAGAGGGTAGCATTATTTATCATCCATGCATATTGCACAATAATGTTTAATTTGTCAAGGTGTGACATGGTGCAGGACATTGCCAGCCGAGTAACCATCCAAGTACACAACATTTGCAGGCGGAGGATGGTATGGGTACCCGTCCGTGGACATGAACTGCATGTCCTCTGATGGCTTCCAATGCCGCTTCCTCTGATTTATAAACCAGTTATTTATCTGCTTCTGATCAAGGCCGGTTGATTCCGCCAATGCTATCTTTTCTGTTTCCTGCACATCATAGTTCACAAATAAATTTCTGTAAAGAAGCGAAGAAAGACTGCAATTTTCGATTCAGCTTAGTATTGAATGGAATGCAGCATACGAATGCAAAAAACTAGTGAAAAAAAATTGACATACTGAGGGATACGGCCATTTGTAGTGTATCTCCCACCAATTAAGAAGCTTCTGCCTGGCATCTTTTGGGAGCTTCCCTTTCTTCTTCTTTTTGCACAGTTCCTTCCTTAGACTGCTCAAGTAGCCACGGTACTTTTTGAGAAGGTGGTTCTTCAACTCTCTATCTTCAGCATGAGGGTCAAGCTCGATAACTTGATCAGTCTCCCCTACTTTGTCACTTCGGTCCTCTTCTGATGAGCATGTATCATAATTCCCATCTGCAGCTCACAATGGAAAAAAGCTATCATAATATAGTTTTCAATTATGTGAACAAAATGCAAAATAGAGGCTGGAACGGATATCACTTGTTCGTTAAATAAAAAACATGTCCAAATAAAAAGACAGAGATAAAAGCTAATCTAAGGTACCAGAAGAGAAACTTGAGACATGTAATCCAAGTTCAGGGCAATTAAATTGCTTTTATGTGGTTATATAAACTAAACGCTAACAACAATGATCCTTAAACACAACTTGAAGCAAAGAAGTTATGGTACAAATGAATATGTATAGCAACAAGGACCAGTCACATAATATGGAAGGCCAAGTGTCCTATGAGAATCTAGTTTTAAACATGTCATTTATATGATAGACACATAAAAAAGGCATGCATAAAAGAATCATACTGGAACAGTATAATAATCAATTCATTACTTAACACTTTCAAGCTAAAATGATATAATGGAGAGCGATAGAAGGATCCAAATCTAAAGAATGACACAATCAGAGAAATTAACGTATTAATTGCAAACTGCAGATGCCATGGTTAATTTCAGATGTAAGTGTGAGCAAGCAGATCCATATAGATTCTAATTTCACAATTCAGAAAAATCATTTATCTGGTGTCAAACAATACTATAATGATGCTTCTCTTAGGATTGGATCAATAGGTGTGGCTTCATGCAGAGGAAATATGATCCGATAAAAAGATACTAATACTCAGGAAAGATGCTTGCAAATGTAAACTGTTTAAACTCATCAACTGAAATATAAGTTTGTGGGGCAAAGCAAATTGTGCTTGAATAAGCAATTATGTAAGAAAGGTGATAAGATGAATCATTGCAAATACTAATACCTTAACTAATATGGTTAAACACACATTTTTTTGCACGAAAAATTAAATAACATGATCTAGGTGGCTACATCTAATTAAATCCAAGTAAAGATTACTGTTCAATGTTATTTTGAAGATGTCAAGAGAAAACATCTAAACAAAAAAAAGAAAAATAGATTGATATCATCTTGAACACTTACATCCTTGGAAATGAATTCAAGACATGGATAGAAAAGGTCAGAGAGTAGAGTGTCCTGTTTGGCAAGAAATAGAAGAGGACACGGTAGTAACATAATAGATATATTCAAATGATAGCATTCTTATTTAAGAGGTTCAACTGGGACTCTCTTTTACATTTTCTTATCAAGCCTTAAATGTTAATTGTAGATTTGTCTTTTGGACCAACAACAGTTTAATTCTACCCTCACATAACAAAATATGGGAGCAAATAAAAAATTTCTCAAAGAATTTTTTACTATGCTCAATCTAATAGATTTAATCTTGTAACCATCTTAATTAAGCCCCCTCTTTAAGTCCATACGCGATTACTTCAGTAAAAAAAACTTTTGAACCTTTGATTGACTAAATCCTCAAGCACCCGTTATTTCTCCAAAAACAGATGTCCACATATGCCAAAAAATATTCAATATGGAATAATGAGATGCAATTATTATCATATGGAAAGATGCTCTATTTCCAACAGTCAGAGTCAGGATACCAGGCCAACAGCGAAAAAAAAAAGCTCTGGTTCTATTCTACCAGAAAAAAAGAAATTAATGAATTCTAGTTCGGACTTGAGTTAGCTGATCTGATTTACAGTTTCCAGCACAAAGCCATAGTAACTAGTAAGATGTTTCTCTTTCTGCAGTCATTACATTTTCCTGATCTGAACATAAAACCTTGCAGCAATTTCCTTATTTCTTAATGCATTTTAATGTTCATCATTGGCTTTTTTTTTTCGAAAAACATATTGGGCCCCATCAGAGAAGTCAATAGAAGTTCAATGCCATCGAATGCGTGCATCTATGGCTGAAGAGTGCTAGTCATCAAAGACAGCTAGATCAACAGCAAGGTTCATGCAAATAAGTCGTTGCATTTACTCTCACGTGTCAGTTCACTACGTGTAAACAAGTTAACGAGGAAAATATGCTCAATTTTTTTTGGAACAAGTCATCTGCAAGAGCTGAGCCCCATCCAGCTTCGAAAATAAAAGAATGCACCACATAGGGCCTTCATAAGTCCTTCCCATGAAAAGGGAATTAATTGCATCATATGTGGTTCACAACCTACTTGATGCAAACATTTAACTAAGAAGCATTCATGGTCACAGTACTTCCACTATTCATTTGTAAAGAAATGTACCTGTGATGGTACAAAATGAAAGCTGCATGCATGCTTGACCAAAATGTGCTGTCCTCCAGTCATAGGCTGCCTTCTGGCAATTATGCAGGTACATTTGGAGGATCACAAACTACGGGTGATAACCAGATAGTAATTGTGGTTATTTCTAGATGGATACTGGCCAGTGTCTGACAACTGTTCCAACATAACTCTCACAATTTTACTAAAGGATGTTTATAAAAAATAAGGCCTTACTGTTACCTTGGGACTCTGAAATGGTTTTCTGTAGTCTGATTTTTTAAGAAGGAAAATATACCTAGGTTTCAGAAGAAAGAAAGTTGTGTCATGTTCTGTCTAATATTGTTTGACATTTTTATTGTGAGAGAAGAGGAAATAGGGCTACGGCTTCCATGTAAAGATTCCCCGTGGAAGAGGTGACTGTGTGTGTCGTCTCTAGGCTTATATACACAACCATTTTCTATCAAGAAATATCTACTACTTTTATATCAAGAAATCTGAGAACTGTGTCCTCGTGATGAGCATACGCCATACGATTTGCGGAAAAATCCAGTTTTATAATGGAGTCTAAATTTCTCACGGCACTAGGCTTTTTGTCGAAACAGTACTTCTTACCAGCTAATGCTACCAGATTAACAAAAGACAAGGTACTAGTGATGTTTACCAGCGGAAAGAACTCGAAAAGAGGCATTGGTGATTGAGTTGAGCTGGGACTCTACACTGTGGATAAACTCCATGGACTCCTGCAATGGTTTCATCAGTTCCCCTCTGTACTTGTCAAGCATTTGCTGGTATGCCTCCTGGACGAAGAAATATACACTTATCAAACATGACTAAATCATAACGATGTGTCATCCTAAAAATAACTATGTAGATGGCAAGCCCGTGGTCAAAGTCGATGGTGGAGTTTAATCTGAACTTTTCACCATGAATTGATCGAGCTCAGGATCGCTAGACGCATCATGGCAAACCAACTCAGCGCGCTGCCTTGCATCGACCTCCCGGGCGGCAGCCGATAGCCTGGACACAACATCCGGCGGAGCTCCTACCTGTTGGAAGAAGAGAGGAATTGATACAAACACAAAGTTCAGGCTTTCCGATGCGGATCTAACATTCAGCGTTTACCTTTTGGCATTCGATATAGGAAGCAACAAGGCTCGAGTACTGAGGGTGTGCTACGATCTTAGCTTTCATGGCAGCAGTATGATCATTAGAACTGGAGCAGGAGGACGATTGGGAGGTGACGTCGAGGTGGAAGGGCCTGCGCTTTGTAAGAGGATGAAGGTTTGGTGTGCAGTACTCTCTGACGAAATCGGAATCAGCAGATGGTGAGAGTGCAACCACTGCTGGCCTTGCTGTGGTTGTGGCGGCAGTCGAAGTAGAAGCTGCAGCAGATGATGGAGGAGGAGGAGGGTTCATGAATCCTGCAGCAGTAGTAGCCCTCATTCTACCTCCAGCTCTGAAAAATTCCTCCATCTTTATTAATCGACAAGAAAAGAAACAAATTTAATACTTGCAGCGGGGCAGTAATCGTGACACTACGGTGGCGTTGGATTAAACTGGCAATTAGGAAACACATTATTAATTACCATGCGAAATTTTTACCATCAGTTAAAGAGTTGAATCATGGGAACAAAAAAAAAAAGAGAAGAAAAAAACTGGAAACGAAGGGCAAGAGAAAGCTGGAGTTGGGCAAAGCAATGAGTGGCTTTCTTTTCCCACGTCAAATCAACGTTGATGGGAGTAGTTTTCTACAGGGGTGCATCACCCCTTGGTATCCCAGACACACCGAAAGAGATTGATTGAGAGAGAGAGAGAGATAGGAGGGAGAGAGGGTGCAAATCATATTTGGAGAGTGGGCTCCTTGGTTGGGAGTAATGGAGCATAGTAATTGCAGTTATTGCCTTCTTCACAAGATACTCTTTGATATGGTTCAAATTTTATCTCTTTTCATATGTATGTATATCATTTATATAATCATGTATGGCTTTAATGTCTATATAGGGATGTTGAAATTTGTCATTTATGTGAATCATGGAGAAGGTTTACATACTTTTATTATCACTACAATATGCACATTTGATAATCTTTCGTGCTATAACAGACATATATATATATATATATATGTATATAATATATATGCATCGGTGAAATTTAGAAAAAGAAGAATTTTTTTTCGCATGAACAATCAGCGACCAGAAGACATTAATTTCTCTTCTGTGAGGCGAACACAAAAATTGGGTTCATTCGGGGTAAATTGTTCGTATTTCTGTAAGATAGTTGTACTGCTGTACATGCAACTACAAATTCTAACATTGGTAAAAGCTTATGACTTTTTCTTTTAAAAAAAAATGTCTAGGTATTACTACATGGAATAAAGTGGCCGATATAAACGAAAACGGAAAGGTGATTCTGCATGATGAAAAAAGGGGCGTTGTCACGAATATTTGGCATTGCCTTACGTCTGTCTCACTAGCAACAGTGTCAAGGTCTTCCATCTTTTCATGTCTACAATGACGCTAAAAAATATATTATTCATAAATTAAAAATTGATGTACTTCAACTAATCCGATTACCTAACCGTGATAATTAAGACTCCAACAATAACTACATTCACATATATTTAAACTTGAACTTAGTTAAATGAGATACAAATCTTACTATTCCCTTGAAAGTATGTAAGTGAGCAATGGAATTTATGGAAAGAATATATCTTTTTGCAATATGAAATAAAGAATCAAATAACTTTTTAAAAGCCTTTTTTTTTTAATTTCATTGAAGGAATAACCGACTATTATATTATATATGTGTGTGCTCCCTAATATGATGGTATATATAACTATATAAAAGCCTCTCTAAGTTAAGCAAGTCTTTAAGTTTGAAATTATGCATACTTAGAGTATTTTCATATAGAGTACTTCCCTTATAATGATATGTATACAGAAGGCATAATATATTGGAAAATGATTATCCTTCTAGCTTTTTTTTAAAAGAAAGTAAACTTATCATTAATAATGACAGTAAAGATCCGAGTACAAAAATTGGACGAGGTCCGGGGGCAAGGTGCCCTCCCAAAAATAAATTTCATTTGTGCGGCCAAAAGCAATAAGAAATTTTGTTAAGTGATTAGTGTTGTGAAGGAAGTGTACAACAATGCTAAGTGAAATACAAGATAAGAGGGTGTGGATATCACTGATTAAGTTTTTGATCCTCGAGAGACAACGCGTCTGATTCTTAATAATTTTCACAATAGTCTAATTCATCCTCCTAGAAATTCTTTTAACACTCACATACGTAAAACACCCACAAAAGTTGATAAAATTACAACTTATGTCATTTAAAATGTTAAGAGAATTTTGAGGAGGATTATTAGGATGACATAACATTACTAATATATTTGACTAATCCTTCTGATGTGAGAGATTGACGTACAATGTTCAGGCTATTCAATTGTATTAAACGTGCGATTGGACATATATATGAATCAGTGACCCCATATATTTAGATTGTATATAAAGTATAAACTGATAGGCTTAGGGCCAGCAAGAATTTTATTTATATATGATAATGGACCTATATTTCCGATGCGAAGCATTTATATATTTTCTACAATTAATGAACGTTGACGTTCATATGATAAAACTCTTCCGTGAACCAAGCTCGGCGTATTCGCCCGAAAATCAAAATTGCACACGAGAGCAAAAAATATTTAATTAATTGATGCGAGATTGAATTGAACATGACTAAGCATACTATTGATGGAGAAAATAAACTAATAAACAATTATTTCATAAATAAAATACATATAAAGGTACATGTGCTCTTATTCTAGATGGCCAACGCAGATTCTTAGCGAACTGTTTAAGTGAAACATGTCAGTAAAATAGGTAGGATGCATGAAGTGATTTTACTACCACATGAAATTGGAATCTGACTCTTTTTTTTTTTTTTGCGGTGCAGGAGAGAAGTTTCTGGTTTTATCTCAGCTTGCAGTTAATTACTCTCTCCTCGCAGAAAAATACCCTTTCAACAACAGGTAACATATAAAAATCATGTGGAAGGAAGATAACCATATTTCTCACAGTACCTGCACACACAATAAAGCTTTCATATTATCAACATATTTTGTTTTTAAAAAAATCTACAATGAATTTTAGGGAAATGCATTTGAAAATGTTATATGACGATCAGTACTGCAAAAAAAAAGTCAAATGCAAAATCTCATGATAATCTTTAAGGCGTTGTTAGCAGATGGAAATAAAATCTTAATCGTCGGAATATCGTCAAACGTAAGCGTCGCACGATTCACGATAAATATTTAATCTTGTCGGGCCGATATTTTAGAGGTTATTATATTTTTCATTTTTTGCTGAAATAAAAAAAATTCGTCTTAATTCATTCAACCTCACGAGTTACGTAACTCTTCTTCCGGATTAACTATTCTGCAACCAAATAGCGCCTAAAAGCTTTCACTTTGTATTATAAATTATAATTAAATGGAACTCCTTAATAATGTAATATAATAAATTAGAGAGATTGAGTTTTTTGAAAAAAAAACTATTATTTTTCATTGAGTGTTTTTTTATTATATATCGAAATATATGTGGATAGTTATCAAACGATAAACAAATGAAATTATCACTACAAATATAATGATACTACTTTTTTGTCGATTTAAATTTCTTTTAAAAAAATGGCAGCACAAGTCTATTTTCACAAACAAACATATTAAAAATTAACTTTTCGGAGTCAAATTATTATGAAATTTGGAAAAATAGGTATGTGGTCCGTCAACAATTATTAGTGCCCCCAGGCCCTCGCGAGTCCTCTTGGTCCCGCGACTCCAGCGGGTGATTCGACGTGTCCGGCGCCAACAGGCATCCATCGTGTCATTAGAAAAGGTGTCGCCATTTCCCTGTGGAAGCCAAGTCCTTCCACGAATTAAATGATATATGCATATATTCCTTTTTCATACTTTTTGTTTTTAAACTTCACTCCACATTAGTTTCCAATTATATTTTCCAATAATATTCTTTTCAATAAAATTTATAATATATTCAAATTTTAAGCATTTGGAGAACATTGGCATTATAAGTTTTAAATTTTTTTTGACAAAAAACTTTAATTTCATCTTCCTGTTAGAGAGTAATTTTATACAACTAATTATAGGTATTAACCAATTATGACTGTGGTCATAGACTGAATCTACCTATTAGTTTTTACTTAATCATTTATCTTAGATTCTTTATTTGTTTGAGATAATGTTAATAGTGATTACAACTTTCAACTAGGATGCCAAAAATCTTCTTATTATAACATAAGAAATGTATACATTACTTTTTATTTCCTTTTCTCTCTTCCTATATTTAGTTTTGAACAAAATAATTGCTGAGATATTGATCGTAGTTGAATTCTTCATACATGAAAGATGCTACCTCCAAAGTACGACCGATCATAAGAGCCATATTAAAGCACGTGGATTAATTCAACAACAATGAAAGTTTACTATATACTTTTTAATTATTTTTTCCCATCAATATTTTTGTTTATACTTTTTAATCCCCTTTCTTTAACTAAAAGAATCAAACATCACAACAACCAACCAAACGTTGTTTGCGTTGTTGGCCCTTTTTCTAGATAGGAGGAAGAGGAAACCAGCAAAGCTTGGACGTACAGGGAAAACGATTTTGATGTAACAGTACACGGGGACTCAAGAAGTACGTGCGGGCATCAAATGTGATAGATTTTGCATTTTTGATGCACGAGCTGACAGGCACACATGCATGTGAGCATGTCCAACAACTCAGCATGACACGAGGTATCTTAATAAGTAGTCGACTCAAAGACAATTATTTATTATTTTTCCGACTATAATTATTTTACCACTACGGAAGATTCCCTTAATTAATTAAGGTGCGTCAAATTAAATTGTGAGAGTGTGGCAAATTTAATAGAGAAAGTGGTACAATAATTAAGGCATTCCCAAATTATTTTCGAAACTTGTTCTAGATGAGAAAAAAAATCTCGCCCAATTGTTTTATCTGTATGTTTTTTTAGGCCACAACTGCAGATATGTTTGAACCTTGACAAAAGTCACTGTCTTCTCCTTCTGCAGCAGTGATACGGTCAGCGTGCAGTCCGCGGGTTTTGTCCTCCCTCATCATCAACCCGAAAGGGATTGCATTCTACTGACGATCGATACAATCGATCAACTCGCATGTCATTCTTATTCGACAAATAAAAGCTTCTCTCCCTCTCTCTCATAGGTTACCTTGGCCAAATCAAAATTTGTCCACTTGGTCAGAGCAAGATATCAGCGATGAGAACAGCTACGATCAGTGAGGCAATTGTAAGTGGGACAGCGTACAGTGTGGTCACTTTGTTAGGGCTTTTGAGTTGGCTATTCAGAGCTCTTCTTTTTGAGGCCAATAGCTCCAAAGAACAGCAAGTCTCATTGGTCTTGGTGTTTTGCGACTGGTAGTTCAAATGCCTTGACAAAGTTTCCCATCTGACTAGAACCACTGCAGGAGTGACAGAAAAGTGGAGAGATATTGTGCGTTGAGAGAGAGAGAGAGAGAGAGAGAGAGAGAGTTGTTCGGTTGCAGTCATCTCGTGTGATTGTGTAAAAACTGTACATGCCAATCAAGGATCGCGAAAGACATCCAAAAGATGGAAAATGTATGGGTGGGCTAGTGAGTACTGAGTAGTGACAGAAGGGACGTGACGGGCCAAGGTGCTCTCTAGACTCTAGCGGCAAAACTGGGATTAAATTTTTGTTAAGCTTTTTTTTCCGTTGGTCGTTCAAATTAAGAAACTTTATATAAGTTTTTTTTTCAAATAATTTCCCCATTCTAATAAGTGTTATGCGTACGAAAATGTTAAGAAGTATTCTGTAATGTAAGATACCTAGACTAAGATCTGTTGTATATCATTTAAGATTCCTAGACCGCTATCTGTCTTACGGGTCAAATAGATTTTTGCGTTAAAGCAAATCATCTTATATCTTTTTGTTGGATTTTTAAAATTTAAAAAATCTTATCGTTTTTTTCTGGATAAATTTTCATGACCTTAGATTTTATGCTTTTATATTTAGAAAGAAATTGATAATATAAAGAGATGTTTTATTTCATAAATTAAAGCCAATCTCCTATTATATATCGTAATAGTGCTATTTATGACTTATATTAATTGTTATACATATAATAGGATAAATAATGTATTTCTTGAGTAATTATATATATAAATATTTAAAATATAATGCCAATATATATTTAATATATATTTTAATTTTATAGGTCTTTATTGAGCTCTTCGAATGATTTTTTTAAATTTAAAAACCATCTATGACTTTTTTGAATCTAAAGAAGTCTAGAAAGATTGTTTTGGGTCCATCAGTTTTTAGATATTCGATTTTTCTTACACCCCTATTAATAAACCTTCAGACACGTGGATGTAAGAGATATAAAAAACAAGTAAATTAGCAAGATTAAAAGCATATAAACCGCCGTTACCGCACCCTTGTAGTTATTACGTTTTCTCTTTCTTAAATTCCGTTAAGTTGTGAAAAAATTGTAAGAAAGATAAGCTTGTGCATATGGTAATTTTCTGAATTTCAGTTTCCCAGATGCTCAATTATATTTATTTGGTTGATGAATAGGCAATGAAATTCAAAAAAGTTGTGTTGTTACATTCGGACATGTATATAAATAAATACATCAAGCTTTTATTTATGATTTGTATGCTACTTAGATCTATCTTAAGTTTTATACCAAGATTTCTTTATTTTTCTTTATACGTTTGTTTTTATAATTAACTAGTATATTCCCCGCACGATGTGCGGAAAGTGTAAAAATAAAATTCATACTACAATATCAGTGAAATGTTCATTTAAATTTTATATTTTTTACTTATATAAATAATTACATTTATAATTAAGTAAAATTTTCTTAAATCTACAACAATTATATTTTAGATGATGATGATGCTTATTATAACTGTCAATAATATGTTATGAAATTATATAATTATTGTATAGTTAACGATGTCTTGTAACCATCTCTTATAGTTAATGGTTCAATAATATTTTGGCAACTAATAATTGCCAAATTAATATGATAATTTATAACCATGGGCTATATTTCATTAAACTTATGACTAACCTTTCATTCTACGTGA
Source organism: Pontederia crassipes (assembly GCA_030549335.1). NCBI lineage: Eukaryota > Viridiplantae > Streptophyta > Magnoliopsida > Commelinales > Pontederiaceae > Pontederia > Pontederia crassipes. Next base: position 25,203,045 of record CM060183.1, read on the forward strand.
ATGATCCATACAAAAAAAGTTTGTCTACAAAGGTGGTGATGATGATGATTATTATTGGCAAGATATACGTATAATTATGTACTTATTATAACTGTCAATAATATGTTATAAAGTTATATAATTATTGTATAATTAACGACATCTTGTAGTCATCTCTCATAGTTATCAGTTCAATAATATTGGGATGACTAATTAATTGTCCAATTAATATGATAATTTATAACTATGCGATAATTCGTTAAACTTATGACTAACCTTTCTGTTAATAATGCTTTGAATCTGAATCAGTTGGTCCCCCTACATAGTCAGACGCTTCAGCAGAATTTTCCTACGGGGGTCTCGCTGAGCGAAAATTTTTAGGGGTATTCTGTATGTGATTTAGATTTGATTTATTTCCTTATCACGAGATAGGTGTCCTATTTTCAGGAGATTTATTTAGAGTCACAATCCGTATGTAATTCCTATCATCTGTCAAAGGGAGTGCCTATATAAACTCTCTAGGGGTCTAAACAGAGACTCATCCTTGTAATCATCGTTATTCCATAACAAAGAGCCGCCATCGTTTTTTCTCTTCGCGTTCTTCTGTATTTCGTGCGATCCCTCTCTCCCGTTTTTCGTATATGTGAATGATCCATACAAAATAAGTTTGTCTACAAAGGTCAAAATGATAACACTATAAAGGATTTATATTATATATTTAATAATGATTTTAATTTATAGAAAACATATGTCATTAATATTTCATTTTTTTCTTATCAATTTAATTAACTATTTTTATATTAAGTTGTTATGAAATGTTTTTTGTTTATTATATCTATTAAGATGTAAAGTCAGATCCATCTAGTTATGTTATATAATTTGTTGAAAAAACTATTTTTTTATAATGCTTAAGAATATTTTATAGAATCAAATCCGTGCAATTAGTTAACTAAGTTTTAAATTATTATTTACCTATATGTATCATTGTTGTAATAAATTATAATGATTAATATTAAGTTTATGATAGTTTAGTTTAAAATAAAAATAATCATTTATCTATTAATAAATAAACATCTACATGTCCATATTTTAACCAATCCATATCTTATATCTAAAATTAATAATTAATTGTAAACTAAAGTAGACAAATTCTTTTTAAAAGAAAGATGGCTTAGAATTAGACATTTTACAAATAGAATTTTTTTTTAATATAATAATGCAAACATCTTAAAGGACATGAAAATACGTTACAGTGGCATTATTTTCTTGATATTCAAAATGTGTCCATGAAAATCGGATATGATCTAAACTTTATTTATAAAGTTTACACTCAATAAAAAAATATATAGATTTAACATGAAACTAATTTTAATAATTTCTTGTGTAAAAATTCTTAATATCAATAGTTCAAAGATACAACAAACTAAATTGTTTGGTCTCTCGAAAAAAGTTTTACTACCATATCACATTTTATTTTTTTTATTTGTATGTGCACGATATTAAAAAAAATTATGAAATATAAGACATATAAATAGTAAGGAAATAAAATGACATATTTTTTATGAAAACAAATCGAAATTGATGTTTCAAATTCCATAATTGCAAATTAAAAATTTTGAGCGAAAATCTGAATAGATTAATAATTTGAATGCTTTTGCACAAATCAGTATAATTTCAAAAGCCACAAATTTGAAAAATGACAATTAAAAATGTAGTTAGACTATTATATTGGATTACTTATAATGATATAAAATAATATAAAAGAATGTCACATACATGCAACTAAAGAAAAATAAAAATAACACTTCTGAAATAAATATTTTAAAGTAATAATTAATATTTTTTTATATTAACATGTATTACAACTTTGATAACTTTACTTGCATGCATTCCAAGTGTTTATGAAACTTATGAAAGGCACTGAAATGGTTTGCATACAATGCTCCACAATCTTATTCAATTAATAACTCAAAAAATATATATAAAAGAATGTGACAGACATCAACACAATAAAAAAATAATAATGTACTAAATAAATAATTAGTTTACAATAAATTTATATGAATAAATAATTTCGTTTTCCACAGAAACATAAACAATATAAATTGATGGAGGGACACCACAAACACAATTTGCCTCCTGCAAAAACATGTAAGTAAAAAAAAACTTGTATGATCATAAGCTAGTTAAATAATAATGAAAAATATGATTGACTTCATATTCTTGTGGATCATCGCAAAAAGATAGAAAGGAAAAAACACTAATAATTAATTATGAGAAGCATGCATCCTTACTTGGCCATTCATGTATGTCTCCTACTCATCCTTTATATTCAATGCTTAAACTTGTAGGATAAAAGAGATAGTGAATTTAGTGTAGGAGAAGAGCATTACTGCATGAGACTTACTACTCCATATTCATGCATCTCCCATATTCTTGTGTAGATATTGTTTTGTCATCTCATTATGACATATATATGTATGTATATGCATACATATATATATTTGGAACTTTTATCCTGAAAATGATATGAATATTCAAAATTTTAGAAAAGATAATAAATTATAATAGGAAAACAAAAAGAATTATTTGTAACATGATCAGCTATCAATCGTTGAAAAAAAAGAGGGTGCTAATTCCTTAGGTACATTGCCTTCGATGGAATAACTACATGAGACTTCGTGAGCAACCTTTGTTGAATTAATGCATAACATGCATTCATGTCTCATGCATGTATGTCCCAATGACACCACTAATAAGAGTATAAAATTGAACGTAGTTATCAAATCACCGAAAAAAAGTTTACAACATGAACCCAAGGGATTAACTTCACCTATGTGCATGTGCAAGAAACATTGTGCATGAGCTTCATCTCATTGCATGTATTTATATGAACCTTTAAGTGCACCAATTTAGTTGATGAAGCATCTTAGCATACGGTTGTAAAAAATGTATATAGAAACCATCCAATCAATTACTTATTGTTTAGTGTTTAATGATTTTTAATTAGTAATTAATTATCCAATCAGTTACTTATTGATTAATGATTTAATAAATTTTAAATATATCCATCTTTTATTTAGTTGAAATTAACTATTATTTATTTTTTTAGATTAGTTTTTAAATTTTTTATGAATATTTTTCCTAGATCACTTACCTAATTGACATATATTTATATTGTCGCAATTAACTAATATTTATTTGTTAGGGGTCAGTTTTTTAATTTCTTATTAATATTTTTCTAGCAGTTACCTAATTGGCATATATTTATATTTAGGCAGTTACTATAATTATTTGGTTATTTAAGCATTCAAATCCTTAAAAAATATATGGCAAATGAAATAGTTGAAATAGTCTAATAAAAATACTGATTAAATATATTCTTAAATGGCCATAAATTTTTAATTCAATTATCTAATGACTACGAATAGAATTGAAGATATTTTTAATGAGTATAGATTTTTTAATTCAATTATCTAATGAATCCGGTCAGTTATATTATTTATCTAACTAATGGGATATATTCAAATCAAATAAGTTGATTCTATCAGTTATAAAAGGCTCTACAATAGTTTAATTAGTTATAAATATATAATGCATAAAAAATGGAGCCGTTCCCAATTAACTAACCATGAACTTATAAATTTATAATATATCATGTAATATTTTAATTCATTATAAAATTTTGAAGAACACATGTCATCGTAACAATATGCCAAATGACAACTTCTCCTTGCAAATTTCTTTGCTTTTATTATAGTAGCGAAGATAGATATTATTTTTTCCTAACAATATGATTGAAGTTACAACTTTCGTATATTGATGTAATTAGTTTAATTTAATTTCTCATGTATTTTTTTTATAAATTAATATTATAATTAATTGTAATTAACAATTTCATAAAATAGTTGTCAAATTATTTTTAAATTTTTTTATAAATTAACTTTGTATGATATTTTTTTTATTTATTTATTATTTTTTAAACCATTTTGTCTATAATAATATTATCTTATTATAAATTGTAGTTACTATATATATATAGTTATTTAATATATCATTGATAATAGTTACTTATTTGTACTGTTATCACACATTCTAATTATCATACATATTATTTAATATTTATAATACATGATATACTTGGTTAAGGACACATGACATCATATCTTGATGCCAAATGTCAAGTTCTCATGCAAAGTACTATCTCTTTAATATAATATAGATTATAATATTAATACATTTCGTGTTTATATCTACGAAGGCATTTTGTTTGATCTCTTATATGATTTCTTTTTTTTACGGTTGCTACTTGCCGATTTTTTTTCTTTATGTTGGCCGTAATCTCACTTATCAAGTTATATCATATGTCCACCATTTGGACGTGACCAAACATATAAAGTAGAACTTTGATGTGACTTCAAGTTGAGATACAGCAAAATAACCACACTTGTTGATAAATCCATTCAAACAATCTCAAAGTTTGCTCTCTCCACCTTCACACGGCCGTGAAAGCTGTCGAAAGAAACGACTTGTATAATAATGACCAATACGGAGTACAAAAGCAGGCCAGGCATTCATAATAAAGAATCTAAACAGCCTGCAATGGAGGCACTCACCCCTTTTTTCTCTAATCAATTTTTAGCTGTCATCATGTCAAAGCAATACACGAAGAAACAAATTATTATATGCCACAAAAAATGATGTTAAAACAAGTTAAATGGCTGGCAGAGGCTCCAATGGCTGCTAGAGAAAGAATGAGATTGAGCCTTAAAACTTAGACGTGACATTGTATTTATATGTAAGAGAAATATATAGAGTATTTGTACAGGAAAAAATTGTAAAAACTTGTCTTCTACAGATGTACTCTCTCCATATCGTTATATACAAGCCGATACATAAAACGACATGAATTATCAACACTCCTCCGCAAACTAGGCTTGATGTGCGCTAAACATGCCTAGTTTGCTTGCCAAGTAGTCATGTTGTTTTGCTCCCAATGCTTTAGTAAAAATATCAGCAATCTGCTCGTCAGAAGAAACATAAAATGGTTGAATAAATTGAGTCAGAATTCGCTCTAAAATGAAGTGACAATCCACATCTATGTGTTTGGTACATTCATGAAATATCAAATTCTTCACAATATGCAGTGCTGCTTTGTTATCACAAGCGATAGCTACGGGCTTCTTCACTTGCATTCCCAACTCAGCAAAGACACGTTCTAACCAAACAATGTCTGCAACAAGGCTTGTCATGCTTCGGTATTCAGATTCAGCATAAGACCTAGACACGTTCTCTTGCTTTTTTGATTTTCAAGATATTAAAGCATCCCTAAGTTTAACACAAAAGCCTGTTACTGATCGCCTCATGAGGATACACGCTGCCCAATCAGCATCACAAAATCCCTGTAAATTGTCTGTCAGCAGGAAAAAAGAGACCATTGCTGGGATTCTTTTTCAAGTATCTAACTATTCTGATTGCAGCCTCCATATGTGATCGTTTAGGTGATTGCATATACTGGCTCAGGTGTTGTACAGAGAATGAAATATCAGGGGAGTGATAGTTAAGTATATTAACTTGACAAGAAGTCACTGATAACTAATTGGATCATTCAATATTTCATCAGTACCATTAGTGCCAAAAAGCTTATCATATTCAACTGTCGCGAGTTTTAGATTCTGCTCTAGAGGTGCTTCAACATGTGGAGCAGCAGAGAGGCCAGCATCAACAATAACGTTCAGTGCATATTTTCGCTGATTGAGAATAATTCCTTTCTCAGATCGCAACACTTCTAAGCCAAGAAAAAACTTTAACTCTCCAAGGTCTTTAATCTTGAAGCTAGTATTCAAGATATCCTTTCCCTCTTGTATTAGCTCATAATCATTTCCAGTAAGGATTATGTCATCAACATAGACAAGAAACACTGCTACTCGATTACCGGAGCATTTTGTAAACATAGGGTAATCCAAATAACTTTGAGTGAATCCTGCTTGAACCAGTACCTGGGTTAGTTTTAAGTTCCATTGCCTAGACGCTTGCTTCAGGCCATACAGGGATTTTTGTAGTCGACATACTTTAGGTGATTGAAACTCTCCCGGACTACAAAATCCCTGAGGAATAGGTACGTAAACCTCCTAAAAAAGATCGTCATTCAGAAATGCATTGTTGACATCCAAGTGAAACAATGGCCATGACTACTGAGCTACTGCGACAGTTAACAAACATCGTATAGTAGACATCTTAGCAACCGGGGAAAAAGTCTCCTTGTAATCAATACCTTCTAATTGAGTGAAGCCCTCGGCAACCAATCGAGCGTTATAACGTTCCACCTGGCCATTAGAATTCAATTTGATTTTATAAACCCATTTGCAACCAATGGCCTTCTTACCGGGAGGAAGATCAACAATATCCCATGTGTGATTGGATTGTAAAGCCTCCATCTCCATCTTCATAGCATGAATCGAATTCGGATCTTGAGAAGCCTCATGATAAGAAGTAGGTTCATGCACAGTATTCAGAGAGGTCATAAAAGCCTGATATGCCTGAGGCAAATGATTATATGCAACATAATCAGAAATAGGATATTTAACTGCAACATAATTTGAAGTTGATAAAGAACTATTTGTAACATAATCATGAAGCCAATTAGGTGGTTTGATGCATCTTCGAGGCCTCACATAAGAAGATAAAGCAGCATTATCATCTAAAGGACTCAAAGAGATAGGAGAACTAGACAATCCAGGAGAAGAAACTGAATATGGAACAGAAGGCACAACTGAATATGAAAGTGGAGGTGAAATAGAAGGCATGAAATCATCATAGAATTTTGTTGAAGTAGAAACCATAAACGAATCAGAATTAGCAGATAGTGTGGAAAAAGGAAAGATATCCTCATAAATTTGAATGTCTCTGCTGATTGTAATCTTCTTGGAAGCTAGGTCCATAACTTTATAGCCTCTCTGAACATCAGAATAACCAAGAAACATTGATGTTGAAGAACACTAAGAGAATTTATCTTGAATTAACAAATTGTTAGAATAGCACAAACAACCGAAGACTCGGAGATGAAGTAAATCAAGTGTAGTACCAAACAAAGCTTCATAAGGACTTTTATTATCCAGTACTGATAAAGGTAACCTGTTAAGAACACAATCACCCAAAAAATGAATAGGCATATCACTCTGAAATCTCAAGGCCCGAGCCACTTCGAGTATATGTCGATGTTTACATTAGACCACACCGTTTTGTTGTGGAGTATAAATACAGGATGTTTGATGAACAATTCCTTTAGAGGAGAAAAAACTCTGACAACTTGCATTGACAAACTCAGAACCATTATCAATTCTAATAATTTTGATACATTTCCGAAACTAATTTTCTACTAGATGAACAAACTCTTTTATATACAAACTAGCATCACTTTTAAATTTTAGAAGATATATTCAAGTCATGCAAGAAAAATCATCAACTATAGTGAGGAAAAAATGAAATTCATTGTAAATTGAATGTCGATATGGCCCCCAAACATCCATATGAACTAAATCAAAATAAGATTTAGAGGTAGTCACACTATTTTGAAATGGAAGACGTGTTTGTCTAGACAAATGACAAACTTTACAATGACATTTAATGTCTACATTGAAGCTAGAAAAAGACTTAATAGTCTTGAGTTTGGAAAAAGGAAGATGGCATAATCGACAATGGCATAGATGAATCTCCTTGTTCATTTCAGCAACCGCTACAACTTTGTTATCTGGCAGAAACTTTGAACCAATTGATTTGTACTGAATTTGAGCATCCATTGTTCCCTTCACTAGAAAATACAATCCATTCACTTGTCTATCAATCCCCTTGACCACTCACTATAGAGATCCTGAAAGATACAAAAATCAGGGTAAAAACTTATTGTACGTAAGAGCTCTTTAGTCATCTTAAAAATTGAGAGCAAATTATAATGAAAATCTGGTACTAGCAACACATATTACAATTTCTCCTATGAATTAACACGACACATGCCAATGTGTGTGATTTGAGCAAGATGTCCATTTGGCATTTCACTTGTCTAGGAAAATGCATTTCTTGGATATTATAAAGACAATTGATATCAGAAACCATGTGATATGAAGCCCAGAGTCAATGATCCAATCTTTTGCCGAGAAGGCAAAATCAAAAGTTTTACCTGCCATATTGGCAAATGCATCCATTGAATTCCCTTTATTAAGGATCTACAGTATCTGTTGATATTGCTCTGCAGTAATGTTGGTTTGAGAACTGTTAGCAATATTTGTTTGTACATTCTCAGCATTCTTAGTTTGAACAGAAATATTTTCAACGAAAGTCTCATTTTCAGTCAGAGCAACATTAACATGAGGTTGATTTTTCCCTTTATTGAACTTGTAACTAGGAAGGAATCCAATAAGCGGTAACACTGTGCTTTGACATGTCCTACTTTATGACAGTGATCACATATAACATTCTTAGTCCTCTTTGTCTTCTGATTTGCATTCTGATAAGCTGCATTTACTTCCGTGAGAGCAGGATTCAGATAAGATTGATTAACTATTGTAGGATTCAGATAAGATTGATTAACTGTTGTAGGATTCAGATAAGATTGATTAACTGGTGCAGGATTCAAATAAGATTGATTAACTGAATAGATGCTGCTCTTCCTAGTCTGCTCCTCTTCTAAGAGCAATGCATACACTTGATTTTCTAGAGGGAAAGGCCTCATCAAAATAATTTGTGAACGTACAGCAACATATGATTCATTCAAGCCCATAAGAAACTGAAAAACTTTTAGTTGTTTAAAATACATGATAGTATCTGAATTTTGAATTCCTAATGTAGGAATAATACTATACAACTCTTCCCAATATAGCTTGAGTTTAGTATGATACTCTGTAATCCCTAAAGAATCTTGCGACAAAGAATTGATCTCTCTATGCAAATGTTATGTTCTTGATGCAGTAACAGAATCAAACATTTCTTTAAGATCATTCCATACAGCTAATGCTTCAGACAAATATGCTATACTACCAAAAAGTCCTTCTGAAATAGTCGAGGTTATCCAAGAAACAACAAGTGCATTACACCTTTTCTATTAGAAATGTAAAGATTGATCAAAATTTTCCAGCTGACAGGTTCCATCAATGAAACCTAACTTATGTTTTGCCAAAAATGCATTATAAAAATATCTGCTTCACATAGCATAATTTTCTAATCCACCGAATTGGAATCAAAATAAGGCCAGGAGTATCAGAAGGATGCAAGTAAAATGGATGTGTATGATTCAAAGCAAGAACAGAAGAAGACGATTCATAATTGGATGAACTAGTCATGGTTAGAAAAGCTCACAAATCTTGATGTAGACCAAACAACAAAATCCCAAGCCGATCAAGGAAAAAACACATAGTTGAATCTGCTAAGAAAAAGGCAATAACATGATATGAAGGCAATAACACGATCCGAAGAACCTGAATGATTATGTGAACACTAGATGAGGAAGCAATCAGCAAAACGTCTACAGATCTGCTCCTCAATCTGCAAAGCAATTTTGGAGACAAAGAAACGGAGTAGAAATCACAGCAGTAGCAGCAGCTCAAATTTGTAACCCACTCATATCCCTAACTTGCTCTGATACCATGTCAAAACATGTGACTCCAATGGCTGCCAGAGGAAAAGGATCGCAGGTGGACTCAAGAGAAAAAGAAGAAGCAGAGAAAGAATGAGATTGGTCGAAAAATAATTTAGCCTTAAAACTGAGGCATGTCATTGTATTTATATGTAAGAAAAACATACAGAGTATTTGTACAGAAAAAAATTGTAAAAAACCTGTCTTCTATAGTGTAACAGATATACTCTCTCCATATAGTTATATACAAGCCGATACATAAAAAACAACATGAATTATCAAGAATTGCAAACTAATTAGTCAAGATTTAGTAAATTACTTTGGGCTAAAGTCAATAAAAGTATTGGTTTAATAGTACTTGTGTAAACTTGTAAATGTTTTATACATCGTTTTCTTTGAGCAGCTAACGTGGAAAATGTTCTTATGACAGAGAAATGTATTCTAGAAAGTAACATGATAATTGAAACCGTGTAACGTTAAAACATAATTGTAGAGAAGTTAACTAAGAAGCTAATTATATCATTCACAAGATTTCACGAGAGAACCTTCTAGATATCGTTTCATGAGATGTACTATGACAATTCAGAATCTTTTACCAGTACAACTAATAAATAAGTAGCTTCAACGAATGAGACTTGAAATTGGGTGCCTGTGCCTTGATCATACATGCACGCAGAGGATAAGAATCTTTCCTACTTATTGCACCTTGTTTACATTATCCTCTTTGTTAGATAAGGGTGGGCGATATGCATAATGTTGACAAATGGCCCAGCACAGGACCAATTTAGGCTGGTGATAGGCCATTAGTTATAGATACTAGGGTTGGTTTGAATTTTGTGCTGATCACTTCTAAGATGCTCTTAACAACGGTCTATGTGATTCTAAATTTTGTACACATAAATATTTCTACGGTGGGAAATAATTAATTAAGAAAGGACAACGCTCATCATATCATGTGCTTAATTTTTCAACTTAATTATTAGCGTATATAAAAGATTCATAGAGTATAAGTGTATATCAACTTAATTATTTTTCAACTTAATTTTTCAAATTTTCAACTTAATTAATTTCTAAAAAAAGAAACAATAAATAACATATTATCATTTACTCCAAAAATTGAGTAATAAAGGAGAGGACAACAAATTGGAGAAGAAAATAAAAATATAGTTAGAAAAAAGAATAAAATAAAATAAAATTTGATAGAGATAGAATAATAATTATTGAAGAAATAAAATGATAAATAAAAGAACATTACGAAAAAAGATCAAAATACTAATCTAATTATAAATTTTAAATGTTTAACTTAAAATATTATTATGGATCTCAACGCATATAAACAACTCTCAAAACAATTCAAAATTTGTCACATTTTTTTTCACTCCCCATCGCATCTCCCCTCTTATTTTCCTCTCATGTGCGCGCGAGATGAGAACCACTACCCATGCCAAAGTATCAAGTGTTGCGACATCTAGCTTTCCTTTTCTTCAATATTGGGCTACGAATACTGGAGCACGGACAATACAACAAATAGTGCAAAAGAAGAGGGTTGGGTTTTGACCAATTTTGAGAAAAAAAACTTGAATTTTCATGAACTTTAAGGTATGCAAGAGGATTCTACATCGATGATATAAATTCATGATCCATTAATTATTTTATCACACTAAATGAAAATGACATGAGATTAGAAGATGAATATATATTTTAGAAAATTGGATAAACTTGAGAGAGAAATTTTTTATAGATGAACATTACAAAATTCAACCCAAGTTCATTGAAGCATGACTCAAGTTCACTCGAACTTGACTCGAGTTTAGTATAACCCCACCAAGATTCTCACGAACTCGATCGAGGTTCATAGCAATGTTCTTAAAATCGGACTGGTCATCGAACCGATCGGCCAATTGGGTCATGATTCGATCGGTTCAACCGGGTTCGATCGGATTAAACCAAAATTTTATTAAAATAATATTATTTTTTACTTTAAAACATTATATTACAAATAAAAGTATAAAAAGTAAAAAATAATGAAATAAAAGTATATTAATCATCGTTTTAAATTAATCAAATATTAATAATTTATTTTTTTACATTTTAAGAATATATATTGTTTATCATTAATTAATTTTATATTTAATTATTTAATAATTTCATGAATAATTTCCTTTTTTATTTCCATTACTATTATCTTGCCCTCATTTATTTTTCAATTCATATTTTCTTTCCATATTGTTTGATTTCTTGTATAAATTCATCCTACAAAATTTACTATATTATTATGTTTCCATTTTCATATTTTATTGTATAGTATTCATAATAATTAAAATTTTATCATCTTCTTATTTACGCTTATGATAATCTTTTTCTTTTTTTTTCAAATTTATCTTTATTACTATCTCTCCAATTTCATTTCAAATTCAAATTACTTTCCTTATTATTTACATCCATTTATTCTTTACAATCAAATCACTTATATTACTCTCCTCCCTATTATTTCATATTCCCTATTATCATACACTTTCCTTCTTTTCTTTTTTTCCCATTTATTCACCTCTCTTTTATTGTTTTTGAAAAAACTGGATTGAACCGGTTTTCCAGTTCAACTCGGTTTTGGCCGGGTTGACCCGGTTCAATCCGGTTTTTTGCAAAAAATAGGTTTTATATATCAACCGTAGCGGACCGATGACCGGTTCGCGATTGAACCGGTTGAACCGGCCGGTCCAGTCTGGTTTTAAAAACACTGGTTCATAGGATATCACTTGAATTTTCAGAACTTGTGGAGATTATCTTTAAGATAAAGACGTAACTCAGTTTGGCTTAATTTCTATTGAAAGTTAATATTATAAATTCAAATTGTAATGATCCAAATTTTTCAAAAATAAATAAAATATATTTTAATTACTTATTTGCATTAAAAAATTATTATTTAGTTTTTTTAAAATTATTTAATTATGAAATTGATAAAATTAGAGGATAATTTGAAATGATAAGATAGAGTTCAAGAATGAGTGAAATTGTTATGGATATATTTATGGGATTATTAAGTTAATTCAGATTTAATTAAATTTGAATAATTATGGGGTGATTAACTAGTAATGAAAGACGAAGATTGATTCTAAAAGAGTCCAAAGCCTAATAGAAGTGAAAACCTAAATACATCTATAAATAGACATTAAAGAGTGACTGAAAACTTCTTTTCAGCCAAACAGAAATTCTACACCGTGAGCTCCACTTTGTTCTTCATTTTCATGCAAACCGAGATGATCTAGAGGGGATTCAACGATTAGTTTCGAAGCCTTGAGAGAAGAGGCTCGAGGTGATGGACGTGAGTTTCAAAGTCATATCACGGAGATATAGCCGATCAAAGTTCGACATCCAGACAACTCGCGTACTAGAGGGATTTCGGCTATTTTTTCAGTCAACTTTAATTAAGTACATATGGGGGAATCTCTATATCGTTGATTTTTCGGGACATGAAATATCTCTTCTACTTTGTACCGAGAATATATTAATATAAATTGTGCATCATTTGAATATCGTATGATGCATTTATGATGGGCCAGAAAATTGTGTTGGAACACATTTTCCCGCCAGCGATGGAACCCGACCCGGGTTCTGGCCAACATGCCCGGTTGAGACTGACATGGCCCGAGTTCTGGTAAACACCACCCGGGTTCTATTGAACCTGGATCCCGTTGATGCATATTGATTTGAAATCGGACGTGGACCGGGTTAGTGACCGCACGACTCAAGTTTTTCGACGACACGGTTCGTGTTTTTCGAACATGGTCCATGTTTTTCGAACATGGTACGTGTTTAATCGATTGATTGTCACGGGCATGAACCGGCTAATTCGGCCTGGGCTCACATTCTACTTGGCCCGCCCGGCTTTTGACCTAGTCGAGGGGTTTTTTTATTGTTCCGAACACGGCCCAGATTCTACCCGATGCAGGCTGGGTTCTAAGGGCACAAAATCTATTTTTGAGAAAATGTTATGAAAAATTAAATAGTTATTATAGTTCATTATTTTTTATCATCCTTGATCATATAGTTAACAGATCTGACATTATCATATCTTTTAGATTTGATTTTGAGGAGATGATGATGATAATAATAATTATTATCCCATCAGATCATGTGATTCACTATATTATTGATCTAGTGGTTTTCCCTAATTGGGTATTTGTTTAACTTAAATTGAATTATCAAAGATAGATTTTTAGTAGGGTAAACAAGATAAAAAATGAAAACTGTTATGCTTTCATATTCTCTGATTGTCTCTAAACCTCCTGGGTCATATTGTTATCATATTGTATGGGACAGATAGAATACATATAGGTTTGAAACATCATCATTTATGAAAGCTATAATTGTCCTGTGATGGTCATGGTCCCCCGCCGTTACGAATTATTATTTAGCGCTATTATTAAAGTATGGCTTGCCGTGACTTGATCCCCCACTGGCCTACATGAAAGAGACATGAAGTTTTTCCTAATTTATTGAACACTCCTTATTGTATTGGATAATACCAAAGATTGAATTGAATTAAATTTAATTGAATTAAATTTAATTGAATTAAATCGAATAGAATGGAAATAGAATTAAATTAAATCATGATCACTAGGATAATGACGTTGACTGGCATTGCCTCCGCCCATTGAATAATATGGAAATTATTATTGAGCGATGACCATTGATATTGATATTGATATTGAATTGAAAGTGTTAAATTGAATAGTGCCATAGTGATCAGACATAAGTGATTATCGTTAATTGTTCACTGATATTGATTGGTATTTTGACCTCTTTCCTGATCCTATACATTGATTTATGACTATATTGATCTATTGATTTATTGAGCTCTTATCCTATCAATCCATCAAGTGCTCTATTGCTTATTGTTTGATATTGTTATTGATTTACTGAGTATTATTGCTTATTGTTATGGTTAGACTCTATGTACTGAGTATTTTTATACTTATGTGTTTTCTCTTGCATCTGGATTCATGCAGGTGAAATGATGATAGACGATGATTATACAAGTGGTCAGACTCAATGAGAGAGATGCAAGGGATTGTGTCCTATTACATTCATATATTAGTTACTGCTTGTCCGCACTTTTAGTATTGTGGAGTTAGGGTCCTTCCAGCTCCTTTGACATTATGATTTTTAGATTTTTGTATTATCATTTCCGCATTTTATAGAATTTATTTTTCATAAAATTATTTTATAGAGAATTATGTAGCGTCTCTAAGACGACTCTAGTAACGTGATAGACACATGGGTCTTAGGGTGTCACACGGATAAAACAACACGGTTCAAATTTTAACAAACTTGGCCAAGGTTTCAAGAATGGACATTGACAATTGTGAGATTGTAGCAAATTAACCCAAGTTCTCATCCAACCTAGTCTAGATTCTGACAACGTTGAGGTTCGAGGAGGTGCGAATTGAATTTTGAGATAATAAGATAGTTTTGAGTTATTATTATTTGTATTTTAAGAATATATAATTAATGATATTGATTTTCTTAAAAGTTTAAGTTTTTAGAAAAATTGATTAGCACATCAAATTTAACATGATATAAGAGTCAGAGATCAAGAGTTCGAACCTCGTTAAGCTCTTATCAAAAAAATATTTTTCTCCCTTAGTTGTCCACGTGATGAGCACAAGTTCTCAGTAGCCCATACGCGAGGGGGAGCGTTAAGAATATAAAATTAATGATGTTGTTCTTTCTAACGGCTTAAGCTTTTAAAAAAAACTAACTAGTACATCAAATTTAACAATATTCCACTTATTTGTAATGTTAAGGCTTATATAGTTATGGATCAATTATTGCTTATAATATTATCCTTGGTTGACATAATGCATGACTCATAAGCAATGAGATAAATAAATGAAAACAATGTATTAAACAAATAAGATAATATGAAATATGTGTGTTAATATAATGATGGATTGAGTCTAAGGTTGGATGAACAGTAGCTATTCAAATGAATAAAACAAATAGCATAAGTATAGGATAATTCATCAATCTCCAATGAAAATTATAATTGTCTTGTTGCATAGACTCTCATCCTCTTGTGCAACGAATCTTAAAGATCTTGGTATAGTGGATTACAAACTTCGAGATACGAAGGAGTAGTCGTAGTTATGCACTCCAATCAATATGCATGGACATAATACGATAGATCCTTAATATATGAAAATTTTTAATTGTAATCGTTATGGTTGATAAATAATTTATAGAAGTTATGGAGTTAGCTCTCATATTTTTTAAAATGATCTTTTAATTATATAAGCAAAGTAAATATATAAATATAAAATTTTAAGTTAACTTCTAATGTATTATTGACTTATTTGGTTAAGTTAATAACTATGCTAATTTCATCAAAAGAAAATATTTATTAATTATTTAGTAAATTAATTATCTAGCTTTCCTTTTATTAATGATAAATATTTAATAAAATATTTTTATTGTAAAAATGATTGATTTAATATTATTTATTATCTAAAATATTGTCTAAATTTTTTTATTACATTTTTAAAATGCATATTCTTATACAAATTATTTAAAATTTTAAAATATATTTATTAGTCAAAATTATATTTTATATAGACATTGTTCTTGTATTATATTCAAACACTCATTTGAATTAATCTATCAAATCATCTTCTAATTTCTATCGTTATATTTAGTTCTATCAAAATACACACAAAATTACTTCATCCATTCAACTATTCATTAAGGATTGATCAAAGGAATCATAATTATATTTGCGAGATGTTAGATGAATGGGCCCTTAATTTAGAAATGGGTACTAGTGCTTTGGCATGATGATCGGGACAATATTATAATAAATAATGAGATGACATTGACGTGACAGGAAGCCAAAGTAATGACTAGAACCTAATAACCAAAGTTCATGGTCCAAGATCTAATGCAAAGTGTACTAAGGGAGAGAGATAAATTTCATCCTCCTGTTTGGACGGTGTTAATTATAATTCCTTCTTTTTTTTTAACTTTTTATATGGAATGTGAAAGTAAGCTAATTTTTAATAAAATATGGAAACCATCTTTATTTTTCAGTTATTTTTTCATACTTGTCCTTAAAAAATTAACTACCTTGCAAATAACTTTATATTAGATAACAATAAAAAAATTTAATGACTCAACATCCATATACTGATATACATGTTTGCATTACCACAAACATTATTGTTGTCCAAGCATCCATCCTTATTGATAAGTTCATCTATATGTAGTATTCAAACACAATAAAATAAATTTTTTTATTAGTAATGACATTCAGTACGTGAGATAATATAAAATAATACAAATTCATGTCATGTTCGTATTTATATTCATGTTCACGTGCATGTTTTTTATTCATCTTCTTGTCTATGTACATATTGTATATCCATGTTCATGTTCATATTCTTTGTAGTTGTCCATGTTCATATACTTTGCTCATATTTTTTTTTCATATTCATGTTTATCTTCTTTCTTCTTTACTTTTCATGCATGTGCCTGTAGACTTTTATACGTGTTGTCCTGGACAAGATTTTTAACTGTTCTTTATGAGTAGTCATGATATTGTCATAGAATTCTTTGGTTAGCATTGGGTTCTATAGGTGATTCTTCCGAATTCTAGAGGTGACTTTCACCTTTTCTTCGTAAACTGTAATACTTAGTTTCACTAGCACTTAGTTTCAACCCTCTATAAGGCCATGGCTGATCAGACCAAGACCACAATTAATGGTAGTTTAATTATTTGACCTTCTTACTAGAATTTTATTAGGTAATTAAAAAACATTCATGTGCAATTAGTAAATATGACTTCTCAATTTTTTCAACTTTTATCTTGTTACTTGATTAACTATTTTTTTAGTTTCAGTTTATCATGCATAAATACAAGGGCGAAAATATCATTTGACACCATAGAAAATTCATAGAAAATTAGTTATGAAAAATAAACAAAATTCGGGTTGGGCTAAATTAAATTCGGGTTAGGTTTGGCTAAATGTGCTTATTGGATCGGGCAGTCCGGTTCGTCCGCTACTCAAACCGATAACATATTGACTAGTCCATCAGAATTTAGGCTCGGGCCCATCCAAGTTCTTAATGGGCTTGGTCCTATATCAGGCTGGATAAGATTATTTATTCGTTTGCCCCATACCGATAGTTCGATATCCGTTCAATAATTTATTAGCCGCTCGTTAGCCCATTCGTTAATCGTTAATAAATTGAACTTACTAAAATAGTGATTTTTATTTTATTAGTTTAATTGATTAGTTCATTACTTTTGACTAAGATGTCAATAATTTATTAATTTACTCAATATGATACTAAGTATGTAATATTTCATTTCCAGCACAATGAACTTTCAAACTATTTTAGTCGTGGATGTAGGCTATAAACCGAACCACATAAATATTTTGTCTCTTATTTATATTTGACAAGGTAATGAGAAAATATATAATAATAAATTAAGGAGTAACATATTATGATGTTTTTTTACTATGTACTATAGGATAGATAATTTGCTCAAGATATTGTAAAAAATTAGAAAATTTTAATGGACTAGCCCGACCCGTCTACTTGTCGGCTCGACCATTAAGGTTCGATAGGTCTTAATGGGACGGATAAGGTTAGACACTTATTGGATATCTTGATGTCCGTCGATAAGATAATGGGTCGGTTGGGTCCGTTCGATATTCGCTTTGGCACCTACTCGGGTTAGACATCAACATTGTGGGATGGGTTTTGTAAAATCGAAGTTTAACCTAATTTGTATGAGAATTTGGGTTGGGTATGAGATTGGTAGAACCACGTGCAATCAAATAAACAAATTGTTCATTAGTGCCACTGAAATCCCTAGCCGAGTATGATTGGAACTCGGTCGAAAAGTTCAGTTGAAAGCCGAACATGCATCATTTTTCTAGAAGGTACTTGGGTCAGGTTCAAACCAAATTCGGGTCGGGTTCGGTCTATGTCTCCTCGGATTTACCTATTCATCGAAGAACTTGGGCCAGCTTCTTCCTGCTTGGGTCGGGTGATGCAATGATTGATAACGATATATGCTAGTAAGTGCACTTGTTGCAGGTAATAAAGTGTAATAAATACGAGTTGTCGACCCCACAAGAAATTAAGCTAACTAAATTAATCTCATAGACTATAAGAGATAACAATGTTGTAATAAATAATTTGTAGAAAATTAAATAACACAAAATATATGTGAGATCAAACTAATCTATTGGTGTCTAGAATACTTAGGATGGGTTAAGATGATTAAAAATAAACTTTTTTTAACTTTTATAGTAATTGATTTAATCAAAGATAAATAGGTTTAACTTTTAAATGGATTAGAAACACTCTTCCTTACCCGGAAAACCAACTATTGTTAATCTTAATAAGACGATAATACCCTGGTTCTACTCTGCTCTACTCTCAATCTTACTGAGATTAGAATTTAATTCCTATACTATCAAATTGTCCACCCGACTCAACTTGAGATCACGTAATCTAATACTCCGCCTGATTTTATTAGATTGTGATCGTAATTGCTTAACAAAAGATCATAAATTAATAGATTGATTACACTACCCAGTTAACAATCAATTGATGATTTAATTACAATTAATGAAAAGATTAAAACATAGCAATCATGTTATTAAAAGTTAAACAAACTATAGTCAATACTAAAAAAGGTTCACAAATTTGCCATAACAGTAAAACTCTTGCATAATAAAATTGAAAGTGAAAAATTAATCTAAATTACTGAGATGAAATAAATTGATCATTAAAAACTAAAATATCATCTCAACATAAGGTATAACAATAAGTACTTTTTAGAAATTGTGTCGAATTGCTCCTCAATAAGTACTTTTCAGAACAATGTTTTCCCTTGCAATTGGAATGTGGATTTCATGGGTCATGACAAGCTTGTCTCGTGCCTCGAGCGACTTTTTGGATTGAAATTGAACATATTTACATATTGTTATAGCATGTTTATGGTCTCCGTCATGGTCCGTGATAAAGTTGTCATGTCCGTTGTGGCAACCAAATTTTCGCCATTGACATCATTATTTTGATTGACACTTCCATTATTTTTTTACTTTCTAACTTCGTTTTAACTTTGATTTTATTTTAATTTTTTTCAGTGGCTTCCTAATTCATTTTTGTTGCTTTTATAGGGAATAAGATCTAACACTTGAACATATTTTTATTTTTATAAAATGTCTAAGGCTGCAGAAGGAGTGCTAGCTAGCGTTCCTGCCCGAAGCGGTTCGCTGTTTGTGCATGTGCTTTATTTGGGTGTAATTCTTTTTTTTTTATTATTTTTATTATCTCTCCAATGTTTCTAGGATGAACTACATATTTTTAGGATTATAATTTTAAGAGATTATTAATTGAAGGGAAATTATTTGAACCCTATATTATTTGTTTTAGTCTTTTCTAATCAATTATTAATTGTACTTAATGCTTTTATGTTAGGTAATTGAATTTTTGAATTAGGCTAAAAATGAATTGAAATAAGATTAAATATAATACTAAATAGATGTTATAAAATGCATGTATAAAATTCTTCCAACCTTAGATATTTGCTTTTCCTCAAGCAATGTTCAAAGCAAATTTCAAAAATCAAGATGATCAATTATCATTTTCATGCTATCAGTTAATTATTTTTCTTAGCACTATTTTTTATATATTCATCGTCAAAGTATCTTTCCACTTTTCCTAATAACACAACCACGTAAAATTTCTAAATATTAAATATATTTAAACTCATTCAAGCTTAGTTCTAAATAATAAGAAAATAATCCTATCAAATAAGAATATCAATGTTGAATAACCAAGTGTAAGATGAGTTTTCTTTTCTTTGGGGTTTAACTAACCCTCTTTACTCATTTTCTCTTTTTTTTCTTTTTATATTTTTTTCTTGAGGTTTAACTAACCCTCCTCTCTCTCTTTTTTTCTTTATTTTGGATTTTAACTAACCCTATTTTCGGATATATATATATATATATATATCACTCATTTTTCATATTTATATACTTTTTTCATAAGCTCAATCGACACTTGAATATTCAACAAAGATATAATTATTATCAAGGGCAATAATATATAATAAAAATAAGTGCAGGAACCAGAACTGGTCGTAAGAATATTTAAAGTTCTACTTTGCAACATCCCTTTTTCCGCAATATCCAATACTAAGGTGATAAACAATAGAGATGAAACATTTCAAATTCATCTAATTAAGAAGATAGTAAGTACTAAGGCATGAAAAAGTAAGATACAACATTTTTTGTTTTTTCAAATAGTTAAATTTATGATTTTTTATTTGGAATGAAAATTAAATATGCAAACAAAAAACACATGATAAGAACACAAGTACGTAATGCAATATAAAAGATATTCATGATGCATGAAAATGTTAAAACATGGTACAATATAAGCATGAAACGCAATATAAAAAGTTAGGCATGATGCATGAAAATGCAAACTCCCCCAAGCTTGAACTCAATACTATCATCAGTGTTGAAACTCGTAAAAGGAGAATAAACATGACAAAGAAAATTAAACATAAATGATGAAAATGAAATGATACAACCTAATCTATCCCAATTTTGTAGATGTGGCAGTTGAGGAGAGAAGCCATATGGTCTTTGTTGGTATGTATAGTTCGGATGCCAAATTTGTGTTAGACCTATCGAGTTTGTTGTGCTTGTAGTATCTCGTTCAAAGGCATGATGCACATGTAATGCAAGGTGCACCCTCGTATCCTAAGAAATAATAAGAATACTATATTTTTTATCATGACTGGTGAAAATAAAGTAATGGCCTTGATCTCTTCTGTAACAAGCTGTGAATGATAGGTAGCGACTCTGGCAATGGTCGTGAAGAGTTTCGTAACAGGTTGTGAGTTGAGAGTCACGACCCTTGCAAATGGTAAGATTTTTTCTCTATTGAGTTCACGAGTTGTGATGAGATGGTAACAACCCTGCTGCAGTCACGAGTCATTACATATACTTAATGACCGTGACATGGCCATCTTGTTCCTCCAGTTCGTGTTCGTCAGATCTTAGAAAATGTCGATGCAACTTGCTGGCATTTTTCATCGAGGTGTTGGATGGAGCAGGTGAGAAGTTTTGTGTATCCTTTGGAGTTATCGATGATAGTGTATGTTGAAGTCTTTATTATAGAGTAATTTTTGAGTGGTTGTGGAGAAGGTCGAGGCGCAAGTGACGTCGGATTTCTGCTCATCGTGGAGGAGATGAAGAGAGATGTCGTGGAGGTTCACCAAAGCTAATGAACAATCAAAGGAGTTGCATATGGACTTGTTGAAGGTCACAATTGCTCACCAAAGATGATGTTCGCTTTTGGTGTAGTTCACTGGAGGTGAATTTTCGTTGAGAGTTGTGAGATTTCTGCTACTCGTAAGAGCTCACTAGAGTTCAAAAAGATGAAAGCTCGTCAGTGGAGAAGAGAGATCCTTGGTAGGGGTGTTCATGGGTCGGGTGACCCAACCCGAAGCCCTCTTTGGAGGGATGGATCCGATCCAACTTGACACTTTTTTTAATTTTTTTCTTACATTTTCTATTATTTAATATAAAAATATAATATAATATATATTTTAAAAGCAAAAAATATTTTTTTTAAATATTTATATACTATTTTACACATTTAAAATATTTTATTTTAAGATTTTTTTAATTTTTTAGTACAAAATATAGGCTGAAAACTAAAAAATTAAAAAAGTCGGGTCTTTCAGGTTTTTCGACCCGAGTTGACCCCCGAACCGGGGTCAGTTTGAGGTAGGGTTGAGTCTGACCCGACCTGACCACGGACCCGACCCAATTCAAACTAGTTTGGGTAGGCTCGGGTCATCGGGTTCGCGGGTCGACTAGGATTAGGTAATGATTAGATCTTGGTCGCTACTTGAGATCGCTGAGAAGAAGTTGGAGGAGCATGTCGCCATTGTTGTATGTCAGTTATCTGTAAGAAAGATTGTCTGAGGTTGTCACTAGTCATCGGACACAATCAGTGTTCTTGGACTTAGTTGTCGCACGGGGTCATTGACTGAAGGTTGTTGTACAGGGCATCGGAACTTAGAATGTCGTCTAGCTTCATTTCACGGGATGCGGCCATCATGGAACCGAGAAGGGTTGCTAGAGTTAATCGTCAATGTTTGTGTGGTGTTGAAGTGTCAACGATTTCACTGTCCCACAATATATAGACAATCCGAGTCAAAGTTATGAGCGTTATGTATATGTACGAGGTATGACTTTGTAATGCCCGTGGAAACTTGGGCTCGTAATAGCTTGTGATGTTAACATAATGGCCCATGATGGGCATGAAGCCTTGTGAAAATTTTGTAGGGGTCGTGTATCAAGTAGAAAAGTCATCATGGTTGTGGTGTTGGTCTCATTTACGAGCAGTGGCACTTTCGTAACGATCGATGAAACAATAATGTGAAAGTTTCAAACTTACTATATGACCCATTCCTATGTAACGACCCATGCTTGTCAGATGTGTGGATTTTTTGTAATGACTATCTTGTAACGCCCCGTGAAACAAGGGTTGCTAGTGTAAGAACATATTGTGAGACCCATGACTGCTCAATAACAGTCTGTGAACATGAATTCTAACATGTGTATACTATGTAAAACCCGTGAATTATGTATCACGACCCATGAAGTCATGACCAACAATTAACACCTCACTACTAGACTCTTGCTTTATGGGTTACGACTCGTGAAGTAAAAACTAGGAGGAAGTAAGTAACTGATTGACCCATGACCAAGACATAACGACAAGTGATATATAAATGTTCCAAAAAATTCACTGTTACCCTTGTGTATTCATTGTTACATCTTGTGAGTTCTAAGTTGTGCACCGTGAAATGTGTGTAATGGCTTGTGATGAAAAAATAAAAAATTCTTTCGAAATCATTCAAACCTATGAATTAGATGCTAAGTTAAAAGAAAAAAAAATGTGACATTAAAATAAATCTACTAAGAGAAGAAGAAAAAAACTAACTAACTAAAAGAAAATAAAATCTAATCTAATTGATGAAAAATCTCGGCTAACAAATAAAGGTGAGATAGAGTAGTTCTAAATTAGGGTCATTAGTTTGACTTTGCAATGGCATAGCTGAGAAGAATATAAAATGATTAGTCATCATTATATAGATCAAATAAATAGATAAGAAATTATGAAACAATATAGGATTATTGGATGTGATCATGAATGCTTGGTGTGGTGAAGCTCAACGGTGGATGACTCCTAATGTTTTCACCTTTGCACTATTGTTCGGTGGTGGAAGTTTTTCTTTAGCTTGAATTAGAGATTGCATTATTGATTTTCATGAATTTTCGAACAATTCTTAGGTCACCATTGAATTAGCATGATTAGTATTTTGATTGGTGTCTTTGTTGTTGGTGGCATGCTTTTCTATTTTCCTTTGATTTGTCACTATTGTATAGTAGTCGGAGAGGTCTTTATTGATGTTGGTGATATTTGTTTTTCCCCTTGGTGATTTATGAACTTGGAGATGTGGCCGCTGGTGTTGATGGTGACGACGTTGGTGTTGGAGATGAAATTTGAGTACTAGAGATTTTTGAAGACTAGCTTCTCCTTCGAACTTATCCATCTTCAATTATGTATGCACTTGTCTCGTGCACGTCATTGCGTGGTACTGTCCCTACTAAAAGTTTTGATTTTGATTGCCATTTTCTGTTGTGAACTTTAATAATGGTATAGACACAAGATGATTGTCAAACTCTCGTCGATGTGCTTTGGAGATTCAGAATTTAGAGAAATCAATTATACAACTTGACTTTCTAATGCATATAATTTTCTTTCAAGGCATCGAACTTGAGCTCTGTGTCGAATAATCGAATCGAATTGTTGACTTCGATTTGCTTCTGAATTTAAGTCAATTGAGTCGTCAAATTTTGAATGTTTTGATCTTTCATTTGTAGTTTTTTTCAATTGTTGTAAATGTAATGCCTTGAGACCCACGTGATTTTTACGTGCTCAGTGTCATTTCCGAGACCCACCTTGCCAAAGTTTAGGCATGTGCCCGTCTTTCGGTGGCACTCACCGGGAAGAAATTGATGGCAGTACTCATAGGGCTTCTGCTGCTCCCTCCTCTTGGGATAGGGTCTATCTTTGTTCCGATCATTGTGACGATGATTGTCACGTTTGTCACCATGTCTGCTGTCTCTGTTGTGATTATGATGCTAGTGCTCATTTGTAGGTTTCTGATACTACTATTGAGTTCTTGCCTAGTTATCATCTTCTAGATATATGGTGAATTCTTCAGCAAATTGGACGATCTGACAGTTCCCTCATTTAACCCTTTCTCTTAGGTTGGGCTTTAAGCCATCTATCCAGCGCTTCACATGATCCAATTCTGTTTGTTGCAAGGTCGAGTACTTTTTCAAGCTCAGAAACTTGGTTAGGTACTGCTTTGTAGTCATGTTGCCAATTGTAGTGTGAGACACTCCTTTTGCTTCCTTCCCCTCTCATAGGCTGGAATGTACCTATCTCTGAAGACC